>OU830614.1:73005-1436506 GCA_917563865.1 Phyllotreta cruciferae | reverse complement strand
GAAACGATGCCGATGAGGAACCATCTGCCGGCCTTTTGCAGCATCAACGGTCCCCCGGAGTCGCCCTGGCAGCTGTCGCGACCGCCGTTCTTGTAGCCGGCGCACATCATTTCATCGTAGATCGTCACCGAGATGCCTTTAGACCTGCAACACAAACGGTTTTCCACAAGAGTAAAGTTTTCAAATCGACCCTGTGCAGCTCCACCCAGCAGGGTGGTTCGTTGTGAAATTCTACCCATCCCCTGGTATCAATTCATCTACCACCAAACCTTCTCTCTAATAAATGAAATATATCAATTCTATTACTGGTGTCATATAATCTATCATAAGGTTTTGCAACGAAAGCATATTTCATTTCCTTTCAATTGAACTACTCCATTCTAAGATGGTCTTCTTCAACACACCATTTCCGTGCTTAGAGTCATCTAAATGGTATATAAACCTCTTGTGGTATCAATCATGTGGTACCAATTCATCTATAACCATACCTTCTCATTGAATGAAATATAGCAACTCTATTACTGGTATCATGTAATCTATCATAAGGTTTTGCAACCAAAGCATATTTCATTTCCTTTCAATTGTACTACTCCATTCTAATATGGTCTTCTTCAATACACCATTTCCAAACATAGAGTCATCTAAATGGTAGATAAACCTTATGTGGTATCAATCATGTGGTACCAAATTCATCTATAACCATACTTTCTCTTTGAATAAAATATAGCAATTCTATTACTGGTATCATATAATCTATGAGTATCCTAAGGTCTTGAAACCAAAGCATATTCCATTTCCTTTTAATTGGACTACTCCATTCTAAGATGGTCTTCTTCAATACACCATTTCCAAACATAGAGTCATCTAAATGGTAGATAAACCTTATGTGGTATCAATCATGTGGTACCAAATTCATCTATAACCATACTTTCTCTTTGAATAAAATATAGCAATTCTATTACTGGTATCATATAATCTATGAGTATCCTAAGGTCTTGAAACCAAAGCATATTCCATTTCCTTTTAATTGGACTACTCCATTCTAAGATGGTCTTCTTCAACACACCATTTCCATGCATAGAGTCATCTAAATGGTAGATAAACCTCTTGTGCTATCAATCATGTGGTACCAATTCATCTATAACCATACCTTCTCATTGAATGAAATATAGCAATTATAGTACTGGTATCATATAATCTATCATAAGGTTTTGCAACCAAAGCATATTTCATTTTCTTTCAATTGGACTACTCCATTCTAAGATGGTCTTCTTCAACACACCATTTTCGAACATAGAGTCACCTAAATGGTTGATAAACCTCATGTGGTGTCAATCATGTGGTACCAAATTCATCTATAACCATACTTTATTCTCTTTGAATAAAATATAGCAATTCTATTACTGGTATCATATAATTTACGAGTATCCTAAGGTCTTGAAACCAAAGCATATTTCATTTTCTTTCAATTGGACTACTCCATTCTAAGTTTGTCTTTTTCATCACCCCATTTTCATAGAGTCATCTAAATGGACGATAACTCTCACCTATACTCTTCCAAAACCTTACATGCTCTATACTCTAGAGATTCCCAACGAACCACCCTGGTGCTCTAGCAGATGGTTTGCCTACCTGTGCCACCTCTCGCACTGTTTGTTGTCTATCACTGGAACTTTGACGGCCTGGAGGGTTTGGGGCCGGAGCCTGGAGCCCGGGCTGAGGGCGCCCCAGCCGGCGGCCACTCCGGCTTCGCCCAGGAAGTTTTCGCCGTGCGGGGGCAGGCAGATGGGCACGATGTGGGGTAGATTGTGGGCGGCGCGGTCCAGCCGGAGTACCGCCACGTCGAACCTGTCCGCTTGGGGGGTGAATTTGAAGTACGGGTGGACCTGAAAGCGGAAAATAGTGAAAAATAGGCGGTGATGGAACTAATAGAAGATTTCTTTTTTGATGTTGGTGTTCATTGACTTAGGTATAGGATTGAGGATTCCTTTTATTACATTGAGGTTTGCTATCAGGAAAATTCTGTCGGGTTTGGTTGGGTTATTTTGGTAGATATTATTTTGTATAAGTTCTTTGGAAGTTGTTTGGGACAGGAACTGTTATTGGATCATGATTATTCATGAATATTATTGGATCATGATACATATGAATAATCTTTGATATTGATTCTTTTTTTCGATCTTTCTACTTTCCCATTTTTTAAATTTCAATATCCATTCTTCTCCATTCCTTTCATCTGAATTTAAAGTCGAATTTTATGATTAAATTTATGGACACCCCAGCATCTGCGCAAATTTATTTCGATTTCTTATCATTCTTCAAATGTTTGAACAAAACATTATTTAATTCTGTAAAAAGTGAGTGTAAGCAATAAAGAAGGCCATACATATTTGGATGAATAACGCTGTGATCTCGGATCACCGACCTCCTTTTGACGTTTGAGGATTAAAAAATCGAATTTTACCATATTTTAACGGTTTCGTAGAAATACCGTTAGCTAAGAAGATGTAACATACGTATTTTCCACGAATTTTTATTACGAAATGTCTTTTTAAACGACAATTATGGCTCACGGTTTCGTAACACATAAGACTGTTAATCAAGCTTTAATTGATCAATCACCTATCACTTCCTTTATACATGTATGATTCATTTTATTACAGCTGGTTTTTTATTATTCACTATTTTCAGAACGAAAATCAGACCTGAATGTTCACAACTCCAAACGTGTAAGCAGGAAGAGGCTCCACTGCCGAATTGATAACATAATCGCCCAGGGTGACGTGAACCTGTCTTGGGGTTGCTCTTGCTACGCAATGTCCAGCTGTAACCACGTGCTTCCTGCTAACCAGGGATCCTCCACACCTAAAATTCAGAAAGAAAACAGTAAAGAAATCTCAAAGAAAAATCAAACAAGCGTTATAAAAATTTAATGTGAGTACTAATTCATAACCCCCATTTTCAACCCCAGTCAAATTTATACATTATTTTACATTATTGATGTCTTTTTGAACTTTTATAAATACAGGGTGTTCGAAAAACAGACGGATATATTTTAGAGGGTGATTATTCCTTGTTAAAGAATATGAAAAAGTTTCTATAAACATGCATGGGCCCGGAAATGTAGAATTTTCAAGATACAGGATGTTCAATTAAAAAAGAAAAATAGTAATATATTAAAAAAATATTTACTTGATTCTGTTGAAATTTGACAATGTTATTTGTTGTATTAAGAGGCTAATTTAGCCCTAAATATTTAGATTATTGTCTCTTGATGGCGTCCCGGGGGGCACCTAAGCGAATATTATTGGGAAAAAAATGTACGCCACAGCCTTTTTTGTAACGTTGATATTTTTTGTTTTATTAAGCATCTAAAAATATAACTTCTTTACCTCTTGTATTTTTTTCGTATCTCGTTTCGTTTTTGGAGAAAAAAATTAAAACCATTTTAATGCATGTGATTGGACAAAATTGGTTTATCAAATTATTGCTAAAAAAATCATAAGTGCCTTTGGAAAACAAATAATCAAAAAAATTTCTAGAAAAGAGTGTTTTTGCAACTTTTCCAAATTTCAACAGAATCAAGTAAATATTTTTCATTATTTGAATATTTTTTTTAATCATTCTATATCTTGAAAATTCTGCATTTCCGGACCCATGTTTATAGAAACTTTTTTCATTTTTTTAAGAAGGAATCAACCTCTAAAACATCTCCGTCTATTTTTCGATCACCCTGTATGTAGAAGGTATAGAGAGTCGCTTTTAATTAATTTAATTTAATTCAATTTTCGCCAATTAAAAATAAATGCATCGATAGTGAGTGAAATGACCGCCGTTACGCTCATTCGAATTCGATATTTCACAATGTTCTTCGAGTTACTTGCGAGACAGGAACTGGCTTATTTGTCAATATTACAATATCGGAAACCTAGTTAAAATAATTGCAGTCCCCGGTCGTACGTTGTTAGTGCTATAATTTTATTCGTAAAAGAATACGTTGCAGAATCGATTTCGTCTATTTGTTCTTTTCTAATGGGCATTTAATTAAAGTGCGCGAGTTTATGAAGAAAATAAAATAGAATTGGCTATTGTGTCGACATCTGATTGGAAAGAGACTTATTTAGACGTCCGTCGATTGCTAAATTCAATTCAGACCATTGAATGTTAAAAAATAGGCAGAGGTAGATGTATAGAAAGTACCTAATACTAAAAATAAAGTGAAAACGACGATTCAATTAAACAATGAGTAATTCAGTTAAATGAAAAATTTCCAGTAATACGAAAATCGATTAATTTCGAGTTCTGCTTGTTGATTACGATGTCAAATTTCGACCATTTTTGCTAATATTTTGTGGACAATTTTTCGAATTCTCTGGTCAATTAAACCCGGAGCGAATGAGACCGAAACACATGGTTTAAAAATAGAGAAAAATATTTAAAATACTAAATAAAATTTGGCATTATCTATGCGAAATAATAAAGAATAGTGCGGATAAATCATTTTACACCTACAAAAAGACAAATGGATAGAAAGTAGACCATTTCACACTAGTTACAACTTACCTAGACGATCCTATTCGAATGTAAGCTTGCCATGGGAACGTCCCAAATCCTGCTTCTTCTCCACCAACAATCCTCCTTTGTGCTTGTCTTTGGGACGAAACACCACATCCTAAAACAATTCAGTTATACTCAACATTTCCAATTTCATAAGAAACATAAACATGTAATTTGTTTAGACAATCATTTGTTAACTAACGAGTCGTTAATACTTTCTTTGATATCTATTAGGTACTAAATGTATACTGGAAATAATATGAGATTTTAAGTTAGTGTGCCAATCAGTGAGTCAATCCTGCATATGGCAGCAGTAGTTCAAGAGCGCGTATTTCCCCTCTCTTTATATTTCTAATGTTCCATCGGAAATCGTTGAACTCTCGGCTCATTAAATATTGAAGAAACGTGTGTCAATAATAATAATAACCACGCTAATCGAAATATTAATTAACATCTCCGTTTTCTTCGGCGAAGCGTCGTGCGTACGGTCAATCTCGCCTGCACTTTCACTCTCGCCGGCATTAATTATAATTATCGAAACGTTAACGTGGCGCCTACGACGACCGCATCTTCTCGCACACAATTATAAATTATCGCATACGCGTTTATTTACGTCGGATGAAAAAATGGCCCTCGGGCGGACATAATTTTACTTTACTTTCTCGCTACCAGTCATCGCGTCCTTAAAATGTATCACAATGCGGTGCTCGCTTGCGGAAATGCACGGTTTTTCGATGTAAGTACCCTACAATGTTGTTGTTGTTGTTGCTGTTGTGAATGATCTTGTTGTAACCTTGATTCAATTCTCGGGAAAGTTGGGTATCTGCTTTGTGTTGTACGAACGTGAAGTTTTGTTTTTTAATTCGAATTCTCATCTTTTTCGATTAATGAATATGTTGTGACTATTAAAATTATCAGCATGGAGTACAGCACATCAGCACATCGATTGTTAGGAGAGGAACGAGATAAATCTTCTTGCCAAATTATTAATGCGTCAATAATTTTTCGATTTTTATTTAAAAAATTTGTCAAATCTAATGTATTGGAAGTATTATTAGGGTAGTTTCATTTGGATTAAAAACTTTGTCAAATCTTAACAGATTTTCAAATACGATCCACCAGAATATTCGCCACAGAAAGGTCTTTCAAATGATGTATTGAAATAATCTAATTCCATTAGAAATACTAAGTTAAGAGTTTTCGATTTAATTTAAAACCTTTGTTAAATCTTGACAGATTTTCAAATACAATGCACCAAAGTATTCGAAACGGAAAGGGCTGCTTTCAAATGATGTATTGGAAGTATTAGGGTAGTTTCATTTGAAATTCTAAAGTTAGAGTTGCTAGGGGTTACTATCAAGTTGGCTTGACTATCAAAAATGCTCCCCAAGAACAAAAATTGGCGGATCTCAGCGAATTCAGAAAAAACTTTCGGTTCTCTAGTTATAGGGAGGTTCAAGTTTTCGTTGAAAGATTCTGTGTATTACATACTTTTAGGAAAAATTGTTTAAAAAATTGTTCTTTGTTATTCGAAAAAGAAAATTGTCCATAGTGGATTTCCATTGTGGATTGTCAATCTGGTACTTATTTGTAGGAATGATAGAAATTGAGTATAGGCCCAGTAAACAAATACTGGTTATTGATTTACATTCAAACAATCTGTTCCAACCGAGTTAAACAATTTATTTACCACAAATCTCGAAACCACATACGAATAGAATATGAGCTTCAAAGCTCGAGTTATTTACAAACAATTTCACCTTCTAACCATAAATTCTAATAACAACAAAGTGCTCAGTTAAAACAAATTTCTAACGATTGGAAAAGACATACAGTTAGAACAAACAAGTGCAATTACGAGACCACTAAAGAAATAAAAACCACCTGTTATCCCATGCAAATTATGATCGCAACTTACGAAGGTCCAGATCGTTGGTTCCGATCTGATTTTTAGCTGTATCGGGAGGCGCTTCGATAGTCCCAACGGTCGGATATCCGTTTCGTCCAATCTTGGCGACTCTGCCCCTGAAACAGCATCCTCGAAACAGACCGTCGCATTGCTGGTCCAGCAAACCTCCCGATAACCAGCAGGTAATAAAAAATTCGCAAGTTGCGCCCGGCGCACAGGTCACCTGCATGCCTGAGAGGAACAATTCAAAAGCACAGAATTAGTGAAGAAAATTGCTGATAATTGGAATCGGGGTCGTGGAGATTTTACGTTCGTTATTAGAGCCGTGAGAGTTTCCTGGTGTGGCGTTCAACTGTGGATGTTTCGCTCTTTGTTTGGTAATTTTGAATTGTCATTTTGTTCATATGGTGCTTTCATTTCGAAACTAGACAATCCGATTTACCGTGCAAAGAAATATGGTAATTTTTTCTGTTTGCACAGTTTGGTTGCATTATTTGTTTTTATCGCTTTCATTCGACCCATTATAATGTATGTGTTTCGGAACAGAATGTTTAGTTCGTTTATTTTTTATTCAATTTATGTTTTTATGCAATTTATTTTCGCATAGTTAATAATTCGAAACGCTTTAATAATTTTATAATTCCATTTTGCATAGTAAAACATGTTAAAACAAGAACGGTGCAAATTAGTCCAATTAAACTTGCTAATTCTCATTATACCTACGCATTTAGTTAAAACTTAACATAGCGTTTCAAAAATGAGATTTTACAGTTGGTGAAAAAGATATCACCGGAAAATGAAAATTTGCAAATTTAAATGCATATTTAAAAAATTTTACGACTCGTTAGTTAACCAATGTAGGTACTTATTAATAAATTCAATGCGTATGTTTGCAAAATTAATTCAGTAGATATGAATAGTAGCGAGGGAAAAGTGGCAAGGAAAGAAAATCTCAGCACTATTACCGCGATTTTACGAAAATTACAACAACAATAGACTATTAGAAGGTTAAATTTTTTGTAGATGATTAAAATCACCGTCTGGAATCGCTGCATTTTTAATTTCGAACTATTTAAGGTATAATATAAAGTGAGAAAGTAAAAAATTATAATTCTAGAGAGTGAGCTGAAGAAAGTCATGGGGCAAGGGAACTAGGTTAACTATTTTACTCTCACTTACGTACGAACAATTGCCGCTGAATTTGTAAGACTATTACAAAATACCGTGTTATTATGCGTGATTGATCGAAACGTAAAAAAATAGTATGGATGTGTTCGAAAGGAATAAATTGAATAATTGTTAAATTTTAGTTTTCTGTCGAAGAATATTTAATGTTTCCTTCTCTTCTTTCACATCCATTATTTAGCATAAATGAATTTACAAGTAGGTACTTGTAATTCACAAGTACAAGTAATTGTAGTAAAAAATACTATTTGTGTATAGTAGTAGTGAGCTGTGAATAGTACAATAGCTTCATCAATTGTTGGCCTTGTATATTTGGAAAAATGTCCATTGACATTGACATTGACTTACAATAATTTATCTGTAAATATAACAATTGTTTTTTGTGTTTACAAAGAAAATATTTGCAAAAAATTACAATTGAAAATCGAGGAAAATTCCTACTTGCATCATTTCGGTGATAATTACTAGTCACAAGGAATTAATGGTAGTCAAAATAAGAGTGAGAATTTGTTACACAAATTTAATCTAGGAATTAGATAAAACTTGCGAATAGGAAAACGCTGGAATAACATCTTTTGTAGTCTAACATACAAGGCGATTTATATTGTACTCCAAAATCAGCTTAATTATACGTTGATTGAACATTCAGGAAGTACGCAAAGCGAAGTCGGTTAGAATTCGAGATAAATCACAGCACAAGTGGAGCAAGGTGAAGGACAACTTACTTTAAAAAATGAGGAAAACAGTAATTTCACTAATGAATTTTACATTGTACAATTTTACAGTTGTAGAAAAGCCTGAATTTGAAAACTAAACAAACCTATAAAACAATAATGTCTTGTAATCAATGTGACAATAATTTAATAGTGGTCATTCAACTGCCGGATAAATTACGTAAATTTCGTAATTTGCCTAAGTGTACTCTTCCCAAATTACAATTGCGGCAATCTCGCGCATAAATCACTTATAGAAAACAACCGACTCTCGATTCAATTGCGGCTCATCCAAATTAAATATTCAAATAATACGTTGCATACACATAAATTTCACCCGAAACTTTCACTCTCAAATTCGATTGCCGCTTTTTCATCTTTCTTTGTTTCTTAAACATCAGACGAGGCATTTACGAGTTTTTATCTACCGGGTGTATTTTTTAAAATTGGTAAATGTCAAAAAGTGTTTTGGTAGCACTGATTTGTCATTAGTAATGTATACAAACAAATAAAAGATTATTATTTTTTGGTGTTACATTTAATTTATATTCTTAATATAATTGAATATTTTATTCCAACTTTTCCCTTTTACTTTGTAATTTACTGTTACTTGATCCTTTTCGTTGAAATATTAATGTTATACCTCAAAAGCTGTCATTGTAACAAATTGCAAGTATTACCAACTTTTCAAAAAAAAGTTCCAATCAAAAAAATTTCCTACAATTGTTACGAGTCTTGTTAAAATAACCGGTTATACCTTCCCAAATGGAACGATTTTCTGTATCTGCATGAGAAAGTGTTTTGTTTAACAGATGATACAGACGTCAAAGAACTGCATTCCACCGAGTACGCTCCGCTGGTTCTTTTACTTTCAATTTTCAAATTGAATTTAAACGTTTCTTTTCAAGGTTGTATGAGTTATGAGTTAATTAATAATGAAAAAAAAACGCTTAAAGAGTCACGAAAATAACATTATTGTTCTTTATTATTTAGAGTATGAAAGATTTTTAAATACTTTCGGGTTTTTTTGGCGAAAAATTGTCGGTTTAATTGCAGTCGAAGAACTTACCGAATTAATGATTGGAAAATAGCTGTTTTGGAAACGAGTTTTTTTAGTAACTTTTACCAAAAGTTTCTGACAATTTATTTTTATCCCGCTGCATATTTGGTCCAAATTATCTCTTCCTGTTGAATCTTTCTCGAAGACATACCAAAAGTAAAAAAAACAAGAAGTCTATATTACCCAACTGGAGCAGATATAGAACCAAAACAATCAAATTCCCTACCTGATCTTTACATCAATACATCAATAACTCATTAGAACATTTCAATCATTTTGTTCCCATCTCATTCACCATTAAAATGCATAGTCACGTAGAAAGTTCTGCAAACAATTAGAATCGCTCACCTCTATCTCTGACGTCCTGTTCCTGCAAATCCTGCAAACTATTATCTCCCGCTAACCATTCGGCTTCCAGTTCCTGGCTCTGCACCGGATCCCTAAAGGCTACTTGATCAGTCGGAAATATCACCCTGGGCCTCCTGGACGACCAAGCCGTTTGGTACCTAGCCGATGGATCGAAGAACACCTCTCTGTACTTATTGTACCTCCTGGGCACCCTAAATTGCTCCAAGAAGGAAAACCCCAGGCGAGAGCTCCTGAAGCCGTCGATTTCTGGAGCTACTTCGGAGGGAAAGACTACGGGAATCCCGTGAGGATATTCGTTTGTTCTTGATAGTCTGTGTTGGATGAAATTATGTCGCGGTTCTACCGGTAGAATTTCGCCAATGTGCTCTTTCCTGTGGTTCTCTACAACGTCTACATCGTCCCTTCTGAGAGGACTTTTTATTAGGTTGTTTATAGCATTCAACTGCGAGGTATCCTTCCTGTTGTTATCGTATTCGGTGGAATTCGGCGCAACTTGCGAGGAATTATCGTCTTGATGGATGACTTTCTCGTAGAGTTTCAAAAGAGGTTTGATAAAATCCTGTTCGATTAGTTCTTCGTATTTGTTGGGTAATCTTTCCTCGCTGGCGTTTTTCGGTGAATCATCGGACCAATTCGAAACTTCGCCAATATTCTCGTTCGTATTCGCACCAGGACCAGTAGCAGGCGCCGGGTGTATCGGAGGGTATAGTGGCAGTTTCAAATTATCAGTGGGATTATCTTGATTACTGACGTAATCGTAATCCTGCAAAGTAGAATACACTCCGGGGTTGTTGTTGTTTTGATTGTTGTTATTTTGATTGTTGTTGTGATTGTTGTTGAAGTTGTCGAGTTCTGGTGGCCGCAGCTCCTGGGGGTCCATGGTTGGTGGTTGTAGTTCCGTGCTGAGAAATTGCCTATCTGATATGGTCTTCCTTTCCGCCTCGTCGGTGAGGAAAGGCGTGAAAATCACCGCCGGCATTTTCATTCGGAAGAAATTGACGAAATTTCCAGTGGGTTTCTCGAAGGGCGGATCGGTGGCCTGTATCAGAAATATGCACATGACGAGGGCTAATATGGACGAATGTATTCTATTCATCTTGGCTCAATTCCATTTATTTCTTCAGCCTAGTTGTGTTCCTCGATTGATCGATCGATTTACCGGAGAATGGAAGCGAAGCTGAGAGGGCTGCTCTTCATATTACGGCGCGGTGCGCGGCCAATTGCATGCTCGGAACGCTCAGAAAAAACCAAAACAAACGCGATTTACTTAGCACATCACCCGTGGATATCGTAAGCCGACTGATGCACCTAGACGGACATGCTTAGAGAGTTAAACTTTCACAGACCACTTTCACTTGAATTGCCTCGAGTCGAGTGGATGCGCCAACGAACGACTACTTAGGTGGACGAAATGTTCCTCGAAACGGGGTTTTTTTTGATTGTTTTGCTTACAAAATTTGTTGCATGATTGTAAGGCTGTTAACTAAGTAAATTAATTTACCCTTGGTTGTTTTTAATTGATTTTTATGGACTGTTTATTAGGGATTTTATAGGAATTTCTAAAGTTTTTTAATATATTTTAAATTTTCTTAAGACGTGTCTTAGGTCTACTAAGACCTCTTAATTCTTGTGAGGTATGTATTTTCCGATTTAATAAGGATTTTAATTTTTTTCAAGTAATTTTTTATTTAATATATTTTCATATTTTTTATGAATTTCATTTATGTTTTATTTAATTAACACATCTAATTACTTTTTACGTTTTGGTATTTTTTATTTTAATATACAGGGTGTTAATTAATGCAAGGTACTTATTTTAATGGGTGATTCTTGGGCTAATTTTGAGTCGAAAAGTTCATATAAAGGTATGTCCTCCGAAGCTCGATTTTCGATATACAGGGTAGCAAAGTTTTATTTTTATTTATTTTATTTTTTAAAGTTTGCGATAGCGGAATTTTTATTCAGGCTTTTTTTTTCAAAAATTTGAGAAACCATTTGCGATATTACATTAAATTCTAGGATAACATATTTTGGTATAAACACGCATTTTTTAAACAGAAAATATTTTTTTTGTTTTATTTAACCAGTGTCGTAGACATGGGTAGGTCTTGGTACAAAAAACCGAGCTTCGGAGGACATACCTTTATATGAACTTTTCGACTCAAAATTAGCCCAAGCATCACCCATCAAAATAAGTACATTGTATTAATTAACACCCTGTATAGAGTTTTTTCAGAGACTTTCTTAATTATTAATGAGTTTATCGACTTTCTTGGCTTTATAGTGAATATTTTATAATTTCTATTGTTCCACTCATCTGTCGCCTCGGAATATAAATCGTGATAGAAAAAAGAACAAGTTTACTACCCTCTTGATTAATTAACACCCACTTAAAAATTGCTGATATTATAGCTATACAATTATTCCAAATCTTCATTAAATAATATGTATTTTATTTTATATAATCTAAACATGCAGTCCTACAAAATAACACAATTTAAAACAAAAAAAATTGCAGGTAATTGCACTTCATTAGCCGTAATAAAATTCGTTACATCATCAAGCTTCCTCCAGATAAACAACATCTCTTCAGCTAACTCTTATCGCTCTCATTGTAGCGATCGTTAACTTTAATTACGATAATTGTAGTTTGTAAATATTCTTTTCTGGTTTTTCATTACCTAGATAAAATTACAACAAATAATAAAATAATTACTTTACGCTCAAGTTGTTCGTTATAGCCGGTATATTACTATTATCTCTAAAAATAATGAATTAATCTCTATATGTAGCTAGGTGGTTTATATAAAAAACAGATGTCTCGAGATGTCCTGACTGATTGATTCACGTATCAGGTGTTAGTGTTCTTATAGAAATCATAAATTAATCGGATTTAACGGAATTTCTCCATTTTCATTATCATCCTCCCGTTCACTAGTTCATTATTAGTCATTCTATATTCTGAATTTATGCAAATCTTTTGTTAACCTGCTTAAAAGAGTTTTTTCAAACACTCTTGTTGTAGTCATTAATAAATAACATAATAATAAGTAAAAGAAGAGGTTTTTTTATATAAAATTACCCTTCACCCAAAAGAAAGTGAAATGAATTTTATATTTTTTTGATCTTATATCGTATATGCTCTACTTCCTTATATCAAAAACTGCTTAATAACTGAATAATATAAGCAAAGCGTTTTTGCTTTTTTGGAAAATTGAACCAAAGGATATGAAAAGAGTATATTTAAATTTTCAAGGTAATTTTTATTCATGTTTGAATCATAAATTGAAGTTAAATTGTGAATTGCTTCAAGGATGTTATTTTTACAATTTTTTTAAATATAGTGCCCTTGAACTGGTGGAAAGCGGAGGAAATTTTTAGAGGTCCTGAAATTTCCTTTAAGAATGATTACAGATTTCTTTATTTCTAATAGCTTACTTTTACAATTAGTTTGAAGATAGCGCTTTGTGTTTGACAATTCTGGCCTCTTATAAATTTCACTTTCAACACAAAAATTGATTATAATAAAAAAAGAAGACTTTTGACAGTTTGGCACTGACACGTGATTTTTGACTTTGACATCGTTCAATGTTCATCATTTTTTAAATTGGAATTCTTTTCATTTTGACTTGATTTTCGTTTCCAATTTTATGAAATAAATTATTATACACAACGGATAATGGCTGCGAGTATATTACGAAAGTTTGTGAGTATTGAGCATGTTAGTTTGTAAAAAATCTACATTTTTGCGTAACATTGCAGTAAGGTAAAGCATTCCTTCCTATTTCTAACCAAAAAAAACCCTCCTTTTTTGCGCCATGAGACTTTTCGGGCATTTACGTAACGCTAAATCCCACAACAACACTTTCTGGAAGAAATTGTCGAATTTCTTTTCCAACGTTACAGAAACAGACACTAATTTAAAGGTAGTAAGTGATTATATAACCAAAAAATCTTACACTTCAAATACAACAGTAATACATCAAGTCACATGTCAGTAAATTTTTAATGGTGTATATTTGCTTGGTCTTCTAGCAAGCCGCACAGCCGCTGGGAAACCGTCTATTCAGCAGCGAATCCAGAAAATGCACTCTAATCCCTGGACATGGGATCGGTCCGGAAATATCAGCAGCCGTACAACAAATCTTCGCAGCTGCGAAGGTCCCTATCGAATGGGAATCAGTTGATGTTACACCAGTGAAAGTAAATAATTTTTTATTCTCTATCAAAATAATCCTCAGGATTTTTATTTTCTCTACTATTTTAATCCAAAGGGTTCATTTAATATTTTTTATTACAACTTAAAATACAGGGTGGTCCCATATAAGAACCGAGACAGCAGGGGTGTGTGGAGGAGTCTAACTACATATTGGGTTAAACTTAACTCAACTTAATACAATGTTACACCTCTGAGAATTTATAGGCCTTCTAAGTTGAGTTACAAATTAAAAAAATAATAATACCTTAGTAATACTCAAACTTAAAACAACTAAATTTGGTATACGTTATGAGTGTACTATAAGAGCCATTAATCGATAATTAGAAGAGATCAATTGATGTTTTTTAAAGGGTTAATTAGGGATGATACTCCCTTAAAATGTTACAGATTGTTTTTACCTAATGGACGATTTCAGGTAAAATTAACAAACAATTATTACTAAAAATACACAAGGAAATGAATTTTCGTTTTGTAAAATTTGACGTTTAATTTCACATCCAACTTTTGAATTATCGACGATTTTAGTAACTTTGATTATGAACATGACTCTATTTTTTCGCGTTTTTCTTCAAAACTACAAAGAATTAAAAAAAACAAAAAGAATAAAAAACGTTTTAAAATTAAATTACCTATGAAATGAACTAATAAATTTTTAAATCATCCATAATATTTTAGGCTCCTCTACACGTTCCTGCTCTGTGTCGGTTCTTATGCTACAGCCTGTATATTTCTATCGGAGATTTTAATCATCTAATTAGATAAAATGTGTTTATACATTATATAGTTTTTAATTTATTTGTTGTACTATTAGGGCCCTGACGGTAAATTCGGCATTCCTCAAGCAGCGATTGATTCAGTGAATCGCAATAAAATAGGATTGAAAGGACCGCTAATGACCCCTGTTGGAAAAGGACACAGGTCCCTTAATTTAGCCTTACGAAAGGAATTCAATCTATATGCGAACGTTCGACCTTGCAGAAGCTTAGAAGGGTAAGAAATGTACTTTAACACGGGAATACACATATTGGAAGCTCTATTACAACACTCATTTTTAATGTTATAAGTGTTGCCTACTTATTTTTGCAGCTGCAACTTGTCTAAATAAGGCCCAATTGCAGATGCATAGTTCAACTGTGGTCCTGCGTTAAACCGGGTTTAATTGCATATTTGTGTAATAAATATGTCAGTCACTATTGATCTGTGGTTCATATAGAAGTTTAAACGGTCCTTGAAGAGCGTTGAAAGGCGGTTCAAGAAGGTTTTTTAACATTATTCAAAATGAACGCACTATTAGAAGTTTTAACCGACGATGAAGATTTTTTACAAATTTTGAATGATTTTATACATTCTAGAAGACCACAAACCTTCAGAAATAGACCCAATCATTTTGAAATATGGAATTTAAATGTAGATTTCGATTAGATATTAATTATTTATCAAGAACCTCTCATTGATAGTTCCAGTCCAAATAATTCAAAATAAACGAAATATCAAAAGTGACATCAAAATAAAATCAACACTATCAACATTCAAATATAAATGATAAATTTAGGCATGTGGCATTATATTTCAGATGAAAAAAGGGAATTCAGTGTAACGAACGCGACCTGAACGGCGTTTAACCAAACTAATGTTGCACTCCACAACAAAAACCAAAATGAACTCAGTTCAAAAGTTGCAGTTTAACTCGCAGTTTAATTAACTAACTAAAACTTGAACTGATGTTCACCTGTGACAACTACAACCGGGCCTATGAATTTAATAAAACCACAATTTACATATTTATCAATTTTATTAGCAATTCTATATGCCCTAAGTACACCTGTTTTGTTCATGACATAGTGCAGATTGTATTTACTCAATTCTTTGATATTATTTCAGTTTTAAAACCTTATATGACGAAGTGGACGTGGTTACCATTAGAGAAAACACCGAAGGAGAATACTCGGGCATCGAGCACGAAATCGTCGACGGAGTCGTGCAGAGCATCAAATTGATAACGGAGGACGCTTCGAGAAGAGTAGCCGAATTCGCCTTCCAGTACGCCAAAGACAATAAAAGGAAAAAAGTTACTGCAGTCCACAAAGCCAATATCATGTAAGAGGATGCAGTATTACTTTTCTAAAGCCACGAGGTTCAATAGTAAATGGAGTAACGTTTTCTTAAAGTTTACTATCATTTACTAGCTCAAAGGAGCATTTGTTGGTTTACTTTAAAATAAATTAGATCAATACATACCGGTCGGCCAAGTCTTCGCTGTACATCGAGTCGATGAAACAGTTAATTATTTGGCAATGTATCGAACAATGAGCACGTATGATAGTATGACGCAATGAAGTAACGTCTGCTCTATGTTGTAGTATTGAAATATTTTCTATTCCTCACTATCTTACATTTTGATTGAGAGTATCTTTCTATAGAGTATACCGGAAAAAATTTGCCAATCTGTATACATATTAGTGAGCTTTGCAAAGTTATGATTGCTCCCAGACATTCAAATCTTAATTCATTGATAGATTGACTCCATCCACAATTATACTTCGTGTTTGTGCCAATGAAACGCTCTGTATATTGATATAAAACACTAATTTCGGTTGTATTTCAGGCGTATGTCGGACGGTCTGTTCTTGAGATGTTGCAGAGAAATGGCCAAGAAATATCCCGAGATAAAATTCGAGGAAAGGTACTTGGATACCGTTTGCTTGAACATGGTGCAGGACCCTAACCAATACGACGTACTCGTTATGCCTAATTTGTACGGTGATATTTTATCCGATATGTGCGCCGGTCTCATTGGAGGTTTGGGCCTCACCCCGTCCGGTAATATCGGTCTCAATGGTGCTCTGTTCGAATCTGTAAGTAAAAAAATATACTATATAGTGTGTGCAAAACAAAGATGAATGCACGTCAGCATAAATTTACTACGTCACAAATAGATAGTGTTGCCGTTTATAAAATCTAAGAATTTTCTAAAATTGTCAAATGACAAAAACAAATTGAAAATTAGGGGTTCCTGTTTCACGTTCCTAAACGGCGGATGTGTTCAGGGCCTTTCTACAATAATTAATCATTAAATTCCTTTATCATCATAAATATGACATTAGTGACGTGTATTTCCTTTGTTTTGTACAAACTATACCTAACTAATGGCACAGTGTGTAATGACGAGTTAATGGGGGAAACCACATTAGGAGGCTGTTTGATCCTGATTTTTCAGGATTTTTTTGGGTGAAAATTGAAAATTTTGCAGGCGTTGGAACAATTTACTTCGATTTTCACGATTTTTTCTCTAATTATACGAAGAATAATACCCTTAAAATCAATATATCACCTCACAAGTTGGTTCATATAATTCGTATAATTTTATAAAGAATCATACTATCAATTTTCATAATTTATTAACAGTTCATTACTTTTTGAGTTAAACTATACGCAAATTTTTGAGTTAAACTTTAACAAATGTGAAAAAGGTCATTTTGAGATAAACGCGTTTGAAAAATAAGTTGTCTGTAGCCTGTACCCGACCTGCACTCATAAAATTCAAAAGAATGCGAATTTCGCTGTGAAATTTTGACACCGTATTCTTGAATAATTATGCTAACGATTTAAGCAATAAAAAATTGTTTTTTTTTTTGTATATCCTAAAGTGGTTTCCTCCTTAAAGCTATACATAGATCTGAAACTACTCCTTTTGCTACATCCTGTAAATTGTTCTAGAAAATTCTCTTTCATTTTTGTATTATATTTTATGATGTAGCAGTAGAAGCAGTAGCCTATAATGGCAATCTAACTTATATTGTTCTTATTGCGCTTATGTAGTAATGTTCTTGTGAGTAATGTATTATTGGGTTTATTATAAAGGTTCACGGTACCGCTCCCGATATAGCCGGTCAGGATAAAGCCAATCCAACGGCCCTTCTACTGTCGGCGGTGATGATGTTGAGATACATGGGTTTGAACGATCACGCCGCCAAAATCGAAAAGGCTTGCTTCGATACCATCAAAGAAGCGAAACATCTGACAGGAGATTTGGGCGGTAAGGCCAAATGTTCAGAATTTACGAAAGCCATTTGCGATAAAGTTACTGCGTAATGTTTGGTGGAACTCGGCTCACAGTAACCCCGCATGTAAGTAGCTGAATAAAATTTATTTATTACCGGTTTTTTGAACTTTTGTATATATTAAGATGGAATTAATAGAGAAGTCGCGTTGAAATTGTTATAACTGGATTTTTCGGCTTAAAAATTATGTATTCAGTATTCTTCTCCTTTTAGTATTTTTCAATGAATTAAGTTACCTGCATCTTTATTTATTGTTGCGTCCGTTGTTGTATGATATAAATTATTTTATATTTATTTGTGATGATGTTACACCAATAAAATTGGAATGTACCTTGATTTCTTCAAAACTTTACATGTCACTGTGGTAGTGATATACTTCACAATTCTGTGTCACTATATTTTCATCTTCTTAAGGTCTCCCTCTCATGTATATTAGTGTTTTGGCTACTACTTACTATTTATATCTGTCGTTGTGTGATCTTTTAAAGGGATTATACAGAAAATAACCAAATATATTTTTAAGTGGTTTTATTTTAATTTTTTTTTACAAAAACGTTGCTCAAGCACAAATGCAACACTCGTTGAGTAACAAAAATTCTTGACATTTGAATCCTTAAAACTATTATCTAAATAACATAGTTTTTTCTACCTGAGTGTAAAAAATACATTTTTTCTTTGTGATAGTGGTTTTTACCCGGATAAGGCAATATTTCCTAGGTTTTCAAGTGTGTAAATAAAAAATTAACTAGCACTTTCTTTGGTAAGCTTTGCTTAATATTCTTTTTTTTTACATTATGACTAGTTATTGTATCACTCACACATTTGATGCAAGTATGTATATATAATTCCAAACTAGAGAAGGTACTTTTCTTTATTCGTTTTATAGCCAGTCTTCTATTTTACGTATCAGTATCACCTCGAGCTTGGACAAATTACAGTGAACTTATTTACCTAATAAATTCGTAGAAGTTATTGCTTTAAAAAAATCAAAGCAAATTGTAAAAATGCGAGCAAAAGAAATATGATTTACTGGAAACGTTTTTTAATTAAACAATAACTTCTATCAACTGCATCTATTTTTCTTTATATAAAACTCGTTCAAACTCAGTCTTTGGCTTGATTTTTTTAGAATAAATTAAATTATTTACATTAATACTATGTACAAATCATCTAATCACAATTTCCTTTTATCAAAAACTGATACAAACAAAAGCACAACAAAGTTAACATTTTTTACGTTAATAAACTGGGATGCAATTAAATTAGTACCTAAAAGGAGACGAGAGTTCGATCCAAACATCCTACATCTACCAAAAATAGTGTAAACGACAATCGATCTCTCGTCAGTTTTACGAATCACTCAACAACATTCACACACCCCATTTGTTGTAAACGACGTATTGACTATTAACGCCGTCGCCGAGATTTTCGACCGACTCCTCGCTCGGATTCATCACATTAAACAGCACGGCGAAGATCGTGCAAGCCGCGTACACACCGAGCGCCACCCACCACAGCAGTTGCTCGTGCAGCTTCTGTTCGAAATTCTTCAATACCAACAAACCGATCGTCAAGCCGGCCAAAGCTCCGGTCAAATGGGCCACGTACGATACCGGCAGACCCATCGAATCGTACCTCGAGTATATGGCGTATCCCACATCGCAGGACGCTATAAAAACAATAACATTATTAGTCTACTACTACAGTTACTCTAGTCATATAGGGATTTCACCGCGGAATCTAGCTGAATTGTTGTATGGATCTTTGCGTTACAAATGTTGTATCAAAAGGTACAGAAGCCAACGTGTGAGCTTCCTTAGGATCCATTTGGTCGTAAAAATCGGTTTTTTGATAATATCTCGTTTCTTCTGCTTCCTATCGCATTTGCATTTAGAACAAAAGTTGTGGAGAATGAAATTCTCTATAAATTTCATCTGGAACCTTTTTTATACGTTGAACCGTTTTTGAGATAGAGGGAGCAGAGTGTGGAGCTTCAACTTTAAATTAAAATAAATCTTCTATGTAATCATGTTTAACTACTGTTATTTATATTATCCATATATTAAATTCGCTAAAAATTACAATAACACTAATATAATAACAATATTTGTAATGGTGCGATATTTTTGAACAGGAGTTGATTTAATAAATGAATTAAGACAGAACCAGTTTAAAAGATACCTACAAGCTCCACACTCTGCTCCCTCTATCTCAAAAACGGATCAACGTATAAAAAAATGTTTCAAATGAAATTTATAGAGAATCTTTTTCTCTACAACTTTCATAATAAATGCAAATGCGATAGGAAGCAGAGAAAACGGGACATTCTCAAAATACAGATTTTTGCGATCTACGATCACAAAAATTCAGCTTATTATACGAAGTGGATGGATTTGATTGTCTTACCGATGGCGAATATACCGAAGAGCCTCAATATGCCGCATTGCATGTTGTTGTAGTTGAGCAGGACGTTGGCCAGATGGGCGGCCAATAGGGCGTAAACGCCGCCCGAGGCGCCCACCAGGTACACGTCGTTGTCGAAGACCGAGGTGCCCAACGAGCCGGCCGCTACGCCCGCCATGTAGATGAGCGCTACTCTACCTGACCCGTGGACCATTTCCAGAGGAAGACCCACCAACAACTGGACCACCAAGTTGAAGCCCAAGTGTAACCATCTGGAAATTCGGAAATTTAGAGTTGATTTATAAAATTTAATCGGGTGAAACTTCAACCCTGTATTTATTAGTCAAATAACCTAAGTTTTTCCCATAAACATATTCGGAAAATGCTCCCTAAGGAGCTGCGCCTCTAATTCTTAACTCGAAAATTGTGAATCCTAGCGATATCGACCAAGAGATACTTCTCTACGTGAAAAATCTTTAATTAATTTCTTAAAATTTGAAGAAAACAACCATAAGTTTGCGTAATAAAATTGTTTGAGTATTTTTTTAGACTAACCCCCCTAAATGATACGTATCTGACTAATTAATGAACTTTTAGAATCCATATTCCAATTCAGTATATCAAAATATGTAGGATTCCAAAGTTTCACAATTTAATTTTAAACCGTTTCAGAAATAATTAGAAAAAACACCTCCAAGTGTCCCCCTTTAAAGGGGCGTAGCGCCCTTAGTTTGCCAATATTTGACCAATAAATACAGGTTTGAAGTTTCGTTCACTAATGTTGGAACACCCTGTATAGGCAAGACATACCAAAGTAGGTAAAACAGGGTAGAGTACAGTGAGGAGTAGAGCAATTCATATAGGGACCTAAGTACATACTTAAATAAAGATGATATAAAGGTATGCTGAGGAAGGTGAGAGACCCCTAAACAATAATTTAATCAAACGTGACTTTTTTAAAAATGCATATTAAAAATCCCTTCACAGAATAACTATTTATTGGGAATAATGTAATGGTAGTGGATTTCTTAAACAAGCCTGACGAATGCCCACTATGCTTTTAACAAGCGAAAAACAGGAAACAATTTAACATAATGGGATAATAACAATTGTAAATGACTCTTTCATTGCTTGAAATTTAATAACGTACTCATGAATTACTCATGAGGATATGAGGCGTTATACAAAATAATCCTTACCGAAATAAAAGTTTTCTTACATAAACACTCATCAAAATTGTCTAAGGGACATGAGAATTTCTTGTTATTTTTTTCCAATTTGTTTTGTATAAAACGGCAATTTTTCCTGTTTTTCATAATTTCATATTAAAGAAACCTCCCTATTTGTTAGATTTCAATATTTTCCAAATACTTATCAAATTGACACTTTATTGTCCATTAATTACTTTGCCCCTAGATTTTTTTGATGGGTATACTTGTTAATTTAATAATTTATATGCAATGAACTTACCCAGCATGTAAGAGCATGTACAACAGAAATCTCCATACTTCGCTCCTTTTGTCGGGCCTATAAATAAATATAGAATCTATGAGTACCGACCCCGATGGATTGGCTTCGCCCGTCGTAATGTAGTAGTATAAATAAAATCCTAACTGAAAAAAAAAGAAAAAAACCAAAATTAATTGATAGTGTTATACTCATCTTGATTTAAACTATTATATCTGTGGCTTGGTATAAGAAATGCATATGTCACGTTTTTGGGATAAATATCCAAGGGTACTAATAAAAATATAAATATGAGGGCAAAATGTCGAAGCTCCTAGTATTATCACTAAACCCCATTTTACAAAATTATAAATGTCTGTCATTTATTAACAATTTAAAAGTGAATACAAGTGTGAACTTTTACAGTGAATACAAATGTCAATTTCACATAAACTGACATAATAATGCGCACTTCTGGTAAGTACTAAACCACAAATGTAAACTAAACAAGTTTCGGTGCTACAGAAATCGCAGCAAATAATGCCTGACCGCCTTGTATAGGTAAAAATAAGATTTTTAAAAATAGACGCCGCTCTCCTCAGGAAGTCATTAATCCCGTAGAAAGCAGAGTTTCCAGAAATTCGTAAAACACATGTCGCATAAGGGACACGCGCCCTTCCTTCGAAACGCCTAATGAGACGTTTATAACCGAAAACACACCAAATAAAAACAAAATTCATTCTGAGGCAACATCCCGCAGGGCCGTAACCGCAATTTATTTCATCACCAAGTACTACTGGTTGAAACGAAATACCTCTAAATCTAGAAAGCGTAAGTAAGTAGAATTAATGTTGACTAATAAACCATTTTGTTAGAGAGTAAACTCGCAAAAATATACTAGTATCTTTAACAAGAAAATTTTATATTGTACGCCAATGTTAGGCACGTGTACCTATCCGGCTCGTGTTTCGTCTGGCCGTCAAGATTCACGATTCACGTGCGGAGAGAAGTTTCCGTAATAGGCACAGAAATAAAATGGAAACTCGCGCTTTCCCGACGTGCGCGGATTTTTCGCTCACTCACCTCTGCTAAGGTAACGATGAGTATGAAAAACGGCGGAGGGCAGCATGTGTAATGGTCGGCGTAGTATTTCCTATCCCTATCGTCCGTCAGAAATTCGTCAGCGACCACGGACACCATCCTAAAAATAAATACAAAATTATTGTTTTCATAAAATAAAAATTATTACAGGGTGGGGAAATATAGCATAAATTACTGGCTCTAGTGAAAAACGATGTAACCCTAAAACGTACTTTTCAGGAGGCTGGCTTACAATAAAATAGTCTAAACCATTCCAGGTCTATTCGTATTGAAAATACTACTTATAGGAGTAAAATAGAGTTATACTCTTTTAATAGGGTAGAGAGTTGGACTTGGTTAGGTCAGTGCTAGAGAACAAATAAAAACATAAGGGCATTCATGATGTTTTCCCTAGAGACAGTGAAA
Organism: Phyllotreta cruciferae; assembly: GCA_917563865.1. Classification (NCBI taxonomy): domain Eukaryota; kingdom Metazoa; phylum Arthropoda; class Insecta; order Coleoptera; family Chrysomelidae; genus Phyllotreta; species Phyllotreta cruciferae. The sequence goes on along the minus strand of OU830614.1, from coordinate 1,413,078 downwards.
TGTTAAATATGGTGATTTTTTGAGGAGTTAAAAAGTCCTGTGTCCTGTGTCAAAAGTGATAAGACTCATGTCGATTAGCAAGTATATAACTTGCGAAAGTTTTTGTGATAGCTCCCATATATGTCGAAACACGTCAGAGATCTGAACCTGCAAGTTAAATTTCTTGCTGCATTCGCTTTCAGGCAAGTCGTCTATAACTTTATAGTTAAAGTGTCTGATAGTACTTTCAATTTTCCAGAAGGTATTGGAAATTTTTAGTGAGAGTAGAACACTGTCTGGTAAAAAGTGTTGGTCGATAGAAGAAGTAATCGATTTAATTTCGCAATGGAAATTATTGAAAGTAATTGAAATCTTCAATTTTCATTTGAAGGAAATTGTTGAGGTCTTTAGGATCTTCTTCTCTTAATTCAATTAACAATGTTTCACAAAAACAGAGTGTAAATCAATATCCAATTTCGTACCCAAACTTTTATTATTTTTTCTTTTTTTATTTTGTAGAAATACCTCTCGCAAATACTTGCAGACAATAACTTACTGCAATTTTGCTTTAAGTGTACATACTTTTGGAAGTCACTCTCGCTAGTAATTTCGCAATTTTATTGCTAGTCGACACAAGCCTCTAAGGATATCTTACAAGCAATAAAGTTTATAACAAAACAAAGTATTATTTCCTAATTCCTAATAAAAGAACCTTATTCTGATGCCCTATGTGTTCACCCTGTATGTCCTATACGCGTGGGATTAATTGAATCGTCTTGTATTATGAGGAACACTAATCGGTCGGTCGACTAATTTAAATCGAGGAAAAAAGCGAACACTCTACAGACTCAGACTAGACGGAAATAGAAATGCATATTCCTACAAGACAAGACAAGCCAATTAAGACGGCCGATTCCTCGGGTGAATTTCGAAAAGGGTCTTGGGGAATTTTCTGGTTTCTGCAAATTTGGACAACTATCGACGAATTTCCTTGTTTGTATGTATTTGTAAGTATACCATTTAATTATTAATGTCTATCAACTTTCGGAGGAAAAAAGTATCTACACTCAGGTGCAAAAAATTCGAACCAGAGATTCATTATTCTCGATTTGTTTTCTGAAGAATTTTTTATTTTGATGAATATTCCGGCAAATGAAAGATAAGTATTTCGTATTTCAATGTTTTGGCTTGCTCTTAATACCAATTCAAAAGTTAAAATTGGAACATTTCCTTTCTGAATGAAAGTATGTAAGTGATTCGATTTTTTTGCACCAAGTGTATTTTCTTTTGAAAAAAAATCGACTATATTAACTGTAATAAATGCGACAAAATGTAGAAAAAAAATCTGGTTTCTTGAAAAATCGACGCATTTACCTAGTAAACTGTTAAATAATTTAGTGATTTCAGTATTTATAATGAAATATTGAGTAAATTACCTAGTAAAACATTGAATAATGTAGTACCTACATAATCGAAAATGAGTTCATTGATTAATCTAAAGATTATCTAAGTAAAATAATATAAAAATGAACAAAAAACCTGATGAAAGCACTTGCACTGCAAAGCAGTGCAAATCGTGCAATTTGTTGAAAAAAAAATCTAAAATAAAAAGTGTCTAATAGTTTACTAAAATGTCCTCGACAAATTTAATTAGAAAATCGAAACCTCCAAAACATCAATACAAATTCACCTGTAGTCTTCAAGAGGCGCTAATGTACCTGCAGAATTTGGTTAATATTACAATAGCCAAATCTACATACTATTAGGCACTTCCGTTTTACTTAAATACTTTCGAGCACATAAAAAAATCATCGATATACCTGAGTCCGAATTGAATCATACAACGTTTCCGCGAATTTGACTAATCATTTGCGAAAGTAACGCTAATATCGTCGCATTTATTTTCGTTAAGGCCGGTCGATCATCAATTTAACATTTTCCTACCTGCGAAATAACGGCGGCTCGACGAACAGCAGATGGAAGTCGTTTTCTGACGAAACTTCGCGATCTCGATGATGGACGGCACATTTAAAGCTCCTGGATCGTTTGCCGGTCATCTTGAAACAAATAAGCTTACATCAAATAAAATCTACAAAATAATATAATACCATCACTATAGCTTGTTATAATTTATAGTAAATCCTACTCTCAAAATACAGGGCAATTACAAATGGGTTTAAGGCTGTTCTATATTGGTCTATGCCCTATATTGGTTACATATAAAAACGGTTTCCAAAATATCTTCGTTATTTATCGTCAAATTTTGTTGAAATTTTTGTGAGAAGTCAATTGCGAACTTGCGAAGGAATTGTTGGAATTATATTTTCACTTTACCTCATACTTTTGGAAATATAAATAAAAATCCACCTGAAATATAAAATATTAAAAATATCATTCTGACAGATTGTAGATAATAGTTTTTGTAAACTTCTTTCTATATAAAATTTTCTGTTAAAGCAAAAAATAAGCATAAGAAATGGGAAACCGATTTCAAATTTTACGAATTTTTGAAACTATATCGCTTTCGCTCTTATTTCTACAGCGTGTTTCGCAAACTATAGTGTACAGAAATGTATTCATATTATTTAGAGCCCCCGACTTTTTATCTTCCTTTTTTCTTACTACTCTACTAGATTGTAAATACCTAAATTAAAAATTGCAATGACCGACAGTTTATTGCATAATAAGTTACGAAAGTAATAAAATAAAATTGTTAGGTATGAAGAAAAAATCTGAGTGCGTGTCTGTATTGAATAGCATTAAATCGGTGAAATGTGCGAGTGAAATAGGCGACCTATCTCTTTGAAGGATAGAGTGAAATAATGTCAGTGCTGACATGAAGCGAAAAAAAATTGGTAAACAGTGCCGACGCTTAACAAAAATCATAACAATCTTTGTCGTCATAACCGATAAAACAGCCTTATGGGAGGAAATTTTCATTTCTCTACTTGCTACGGGTGATATTTTTCAAACGCCCTGTATGTGTCAGAGGACGCGGCGCCGCCGATGTCGCGATGCCGGTTCGAACGCCGCGTAATGACATTAACCTCGGAGAGCCGGGGTTCGGTGCAAATATATAAAAGTTAGTAGACGGAGACTTCTACAGAGAGTACTCGTGGGAACTTTTCGGTCGATCCGGGTCGGCGTGGGCCCTAGTCGGCCGTCGTCCCACGCGGACGACGACGCCCACGGCACCGCTTTCCACGCACACACATAGGTCCACACACATACACACACACATCTCACATCAAACGTCTATACACCTAGTGCCTGTACTATTGTATTGAAACGAGGCGTCTGTGATAACAATAATAATACTTGGGGTCTACCTATTCAAAATTCGAGTTGCCAAGTTTATGAAATTATAGCATTTTTAGGTAAAAACAATTGAGGGGTCCATTCCAAAAACCAGTCCAACCAAGTCCAAAATAACACATTTTGAGTTTATGATGCCATGATATGGTTTTCGACATGCCGAATCATATGGCCGTATTAATTTGTACAAATAATTGACAAGAACCAGACAAGTCTACGAAATAGTCTGGAATTTGCAAGACAAAATAGACCCAATGTTGAAATTGATAGCGAAGATCATTCTGATTCTGATGGGTAGGAAAATTAGATAGGCCCGGTTGTAGATGCATAGTTCAAATGTGGTTCTGCGTTGAACCGAGTTTAATTGCAAATGTGTGTTGTAAGTACCTACGTCAGTCACTATTGATCCGTGGTTCAGAGAGAAGTTTACGTGAACGGTCCTTCAGGCGTGTTCAAAGGTGATTGAAAAAGGTTTTAACATTTAACGTTGAGTTGTTAACTCTAAAAAATGAGTTTGAATTTCTGATATACAATTCATTATTCAAAATGAACGTATATTAATTAGAAGAATAAACCGACGATGAAGGTTTTTTCAAATTTTAAATGTTTTTTTACATCCCAGAAGACCACAAACCTTTAGAAATAGACCCGCAGTCATTTAGAAATATGGTCCGATATTGAATTTAAATGTATAGAGTTCCAGTCCAAATAATTCAAAATAAACGAAATATCAAAGTGACATCAAAATAAAGGACATTATAATCAACACCGCCAACGTTTAAATATAAATTATAAATGTTGGCATGTGACATTGTATTTCAGATAAAAAAAGGGAGTTCAGTGCAACCAACGTGGCCTGAACGGTGTTCAACCAAACTAATGAACCCAAATGTTGAGTCAAAGTTTAATTGAACTAACGTTCACCTGTGACATCTACAACCGGGCCATAGTGTTTACCTGCTTTAAGTTTTCATTAAGTTTAATTTTTTTTGGAAATAATGTTGAATGAAAGTAATAGGTCTTCTTTTCACAAAACCAGGCAAATCCAATCGTCTTTATTTTTTGTTCCGTTAACAACAATATATTTTTCAAATTATATTATTGTACAAATGGTATAATAAATGGTATAATGGCTGAAGGTATAGGTAATAGATTAACAATGATAAAAAATAAGACATGTAAGTACGAACCACGAAACATGATATATTTTTATTTAATTCTTGAAAAAATATTTTTTGGACTTGTCTAGTTGGTGGATCGAACCCCTCAATTACAATTTCATTAAACTGTAATATATTCGAAATTTTCTCTATTATTAATTACAACCTATACCAAATTTGTACATTCCACAACACAATTACCTAACAAGAATAATTAATGCACCTAATTAAAACAGTTAATTTCTATATAAAGTAAAAACTAGAATTCTACCAATTATCTTATACGGAACGATTCGCTGTTTATAGCAGACTTTTACTTTCGAAATTGGCGTAGAATTTCGAAAAGGTTTTTGTTTTATACGCGTTAACATTCGCGTGAGAACCGGGAAACTGAAGAGATTGCGAACATTCGAGCACCGAAAACAATGGGAGAAAAGAAATAAAAATAGGAAGAAATGCGTGCGTTCGATTGTTCGACGAAAAACTGACGTTCTGGAACGTTGCCTCGAAATAATTAACAGCGGCTGTGAAAGCGTGGTAATAAAAAAATATAGCAGATAACGGGGAAGAAAGGAGTTTTGATAATTAAATACTATAACCTTTTGAGTGTTTCATAATAATTCAATTCGGCCCATACGCGTTTAACGTAACTGTATCGAACTGTATCGGTTTTGAGCTACCTATAAAGCGATTAAATGTGACTAAATAGGTGCAATAGAGACGACGAGGAACAAACAATCAAATTACGTGTAAAAGAAAGAACAAATGCGATTCGTTACGGCAGCGCTTTGATTTTAACCGTAAAGGAATTTTATCACTTCGCTGTGTACATATTCTCGTTCCCAGGGTTTCGCTATCGAATTAAATTAGTAAAGGTTAGATTATTGGTACAAAAAAATTAAACCGAAACAGTACGTTACACATTTAAGAAACCATTAAAAAATCATAAAAACTACTGCTGGTAATTAATCAAAATCTTTTGTTAATTTTGGTGGAAGGACATGAGTTCCAAAACACATAAACTGACCTATGCTATGCATCAGCAAAATTTGATTCTCTTTATAGCTCAGAATCTATTTTGTTAAAGAATCTACGGTCAACTTTTGTTGCATTAATTGCACTTCTTGCAATGGTATAAAAAATCTACGTAACGGTTAATTATCAAAAACTGAACCTGTTACATTATCCTAGCATTGTTGAGGGACAGGTATTAGGCGTTACACGTATGCACACATGCAAATTGAACACGTGCTATCGAACGAACGGCACGTTGAAAGGCACCGAACCTACGATTATCTTTCGGTTTCGACGTTTTGCTTTTATTTTCTTAAACCGAAAAAAAATTATAACGAGAAGTAATTATTCCGCCATACGTATGCGATTATAATTTTTTTTTCGGCGCTTTTTCATCGCCGCGTGTAATTCGCGTATACGGCGTAATTTCGTAATAACAGGGTATTTTCTTCATCGCAAAACGCGCTCGGTTTTCGGCGGATAATTTCGGGACTTCGAATACCTGTACCTATTTAATTTAAAATGTTGCATGGAAAGCGGATCGACGGCGAAAACAATCTTCAGAAACTACACCAAAGGCTTTACTAACTCTTAACCTGTATCAATGAACTGATTTGTAAGTAATAAACGAAAAGTTTTAAAACTAAAATGAACACTAATGCCCGATTTCACCAACCAATTCATAAATTTTAGTAATGCTCTTGCTTAGGTAATACATAAAGGTGATAGGAAATACCTAAAGTTATAAGGACAGCTCACTGTGGGCTTGCCCAAACCATTTAGGAAATACTTATAACACTTTTCAACTTTAGCAGGTTTTAAATAGCAATCTTACTTGAGATTAAATAGATAATGTAGTAATAATATAATATAATTTGTTGATAGTTTAACGAATTTGTATTGTTGTTAATTAACGACTATGCGAGCTGTACGAGATGAAATTGAAAATATAGATAATTTAATTGAGGAGGATCAAATTGATATATAGAAATGAAAATATATAGTGAGACATTTTTCAACTCGAGAATTAATTGTAAATATTTTTTTTTAATATAAAAGCAAATTCTATCTATTATTTTATGTAGGTTATATACTGGGTGTTGTGTTTTGAGACGTAACTATACATTTTTATAGTACCACTGAATAAAGTAGTAATACCTACATGATGCGGTAATAAAGTTAAAAAAAAAATTAAAATTTGGGGGTATATTTACCTCATTTCTCTACTTATTTATTCAGTTATGATCTCTGTTTATTCGGTACAAGTCAAAATTAGGCAGTGCTACCAAAAACATGCAGAAAGCTGTCAAAATTAAATTTTTATCTGGGGATTTCTTACAATTAGTACAGGATTTCTGATGTTGGTGATATTCGATTTAAGTACTTCCTACCTTAGGAATGATTGAAATAAGAAATACCTAAAAGCTGGTAGGAAATTATAGAGTAAATATAAGCTTATTGGCCACATTTTTTTAGATATTTCTTTAAATCCTGTATAGTTTTTGACATACTTTGAAGATCTACAGGGTTATTTTTTTTTTCAGGAACCATTTCTTTCCTACTACTACATTTTTCCAAGTAACTTTAATTTTTGTAAGAAATTTTAGTGGCATAAAATATTCCAAAGAATCTATTCCAATATGGGTTAGGCCAAAACGTATCGACAATAATCGATTAGGCACAGTATATACTTCAAAATCAATCGGGTCCGCAGGGCATCGAGTTGCAAAATAGGAAAAACGCAAAAAATAACGAGCAGAAGAAGACGAAGAAGAAGAAGGAGAAGAAGAAGCTAAAGAGCGACTGCTCATCGACGGCCTCCGCGGCGTTCGTCCGTCCAAAAAGGTCCATAATTTATTTCGATTAGATCGGAATGCGGCGTGATTAAGATGCACGCCTTTTTTTTCTTCATCTCCTGCTCTCCCTTAACTAAAAAAAAAACCTAACTAAATTAAATCGCCGGCGTTAAACGAACCCGGCCCGGCCGGACGGCTAATTAAATATCGACCGGCACACTCGTGTCTACGGGGCTCGCACGATTAATAATCCAATCCTTTAATATACGAGGACGCTTGCAATTTTACCCCTCATGTTATACACACACCACCCTATTCAAGGATGAGTCACTTTTACGAGAAAATCCAAAGGAAAACCGATAAGTCTAGTCGCTACCGGCGTCAGATATATCAGTAGCGTCGTAATGAAGGGACTATATTGATCGATTATGGAACCATTTTATGCCTCATCTGGACTAGTACAAAAATACACTGAACGAAAAATTAGCCATTATACAATTAAAAAGTGGATTGAATCAATGATTCTGATGATTAAAACTCAGCCGATACGCAACGTGATTGAAACAATCAGTTGCTTGTAATTGATTAATCACAAAGCATTGATACAATCACATAAAGTTATTAATTTCTTTAATATATGGACATCAATTTTAATGTCTCCAAACCAGTAAGTGATCAGTGATGGGGATCAATCTAATCATCGTTGATATCAGTCCAATCATTGTATTTATTAATTTAATGAACATAGAATAATGGAATTGATCATCGTTGTTATCAATCCAATCATTTTGTTCATTAAATTAATCATAATGAAATGTTAAAATTAATATTTGCTGACCATTAACCAATCACCATTAGAGATTAACCCAATCATTATAGTAATTAAATTGAAGGATATATACGCAGGCGCCGTACTTAACTAAGCACCCCGTATTTTTTGAGATGCGAGATGCCCCTGCAATTAATATTTGTGATTGAATCAATAGCTAATTATATTAATCAAATCCAGTATCTGCAAGTATTAAACAATCAAAATCATCAATTCAATCCACTTTTTCTATTAAAGGGCTATTGTGTTTTAGTATTCATTGTGAATTATGATAGACTTACCTTATTCACAATATTAGCTATTTGTTCTACCTCGTTATAAATAGATATACAAAATTAGTTTGTAACACCGAATTTCAGGATAAATCTGTTCGATCAAAAATAATATAAATATGCACTTTATATAGTTCATACCATTTCATACATTACACTTAAATACCTACAAATTTCGTACAATGTTCGATATAATGTGTTTGACAGAAGACTTGGGTTAAAGACATAGAAAAAAGAGTAATACAAAAACAACGTACTTTTATTTGTCAGATGCCTTTTCTTTTAAAAATTCACACAGCACATGCACTTTCGCATAATGATGATTCGTCTTTAATGCGAAAAAATGTTGTTATTTAAGTTGTTAAAGTTGTTAAAAATTACCGTTAGTTTATCTAACATTGATTTAATATTTTTGTCTTTGACATGTTTTAAGAAAAGATAAGATTGCAGGAGATTCAGACGTCCAATTTACAAGTAGGTGTACCCTAGTTTTAAAAGCCGATTCAAAATCTAATTCAATCTGGAATAATAAATTATTAATAAGTACGTAGTTTAAAATTGTATTATTAAGTTTTACCAAACCAATACCAGAAGGTTGTCGGTAAAAAGGCCATGCGTCCAGTACAGCAGTAGTTGTTTCCAAGGTTTTAATTTGCTGCAACCTGAACTTGCTGCAAGCTTTCCACACAATATCAAATTCGCCAGAAGATAAATGACTATATTTTAATGTGCTTATGCAGGTTTCAGCGTCTTGCTCTGGTGCTAAAAATCCTAAAAAAAGAAATAGTTAGATATGTAAAGTTCATTTGAATAGTAAACTTACAAGTTTCTCAGTCGGGAATTTTTCGATAATGTCACGCTCTATCGCAAAGTTGAGCTGCTAAGGACATGGTAATGCCCTTATCTTCAAAATAATGAGCTACCACATTTATCAAAGAGTTTCTCTGTTCTTCTTTGTACATTTTACCACGTGCTGCTTCAGAATCTGGTGTTATAGATCTTGATGGGTAAGGCGAAACTCGAGATGACTCGGACAACTGACGCGATGTGGACCTTTTAGAGCCAGCAGGTAGAACTCCATCCAAAGAAAAGTCTGTGTCCTGTTGACGCCATTGTTCCAAATTATATTCGAAAGTAATTTCTTGACGTGACTTTTTCTTAAGTGACTTTTTCAGCTAAAAACAAACATTTTTATATAAAAGAAACACAATTATTCAGATGAAACTTACCTACTCGTCAGCTGCTTTTTGAGAAATAGTAGCTGGAGATATACAAATATTACTTTCACCATTAACACTAACATCTTGCAATAATCTGCATCATTAGGTAGTTTATTTACATGATCTGATGACAATATATTATTTGTTTCAATATGTTCAGTATCGTTGTTTAGTTCAAACATCGTGTTTTGTATATGATGACGATTTACATGCCTTTTGAAACTATTGAAATTTTGAAATATTACTTATATTACCGGTTAACAGGGTAGATCTATACTCAATTGCTGTAGAAACTGAGTTCAAAACTATGCTCTATCTGTGTTTCATTACCTATTAATTTAAATACGTATTCCAGTAAACATTTTACCCTACATTAAGGGTATAAACAGTCACAGAAGCTCGAAACTCGAAAAGAATTCTGCCAGGTTATTGAAAAAAGATACAATTTCGACTTACCTGAAATTTAACGATTAACGCCACTTAAAGCACTTTACATAGTCCAAACACAAGCACAAATTCAATAATGGGTCAATAGGTTAACCGGCTTCTGTAAAATCTCCAGTAATAAAAAAAGCCGTTAGCCCTCCTGCAGCCCACCCGATAGTTCACGATCTCGCGACATTCGCGTCTTCACGACACGGGATAATAAGGTGTTGCCAATTCTAATTTCTAATCAAGAAAGAAATAGATACAACGCCAATTGCATAACGGGAGCACAAGCAAATCTTCTGAAACAAACAGGTCACAAAATTTTTTAGGAGAGCTGACAACAATAGTTGGAACATTTCAATTACCCGAGTGATTGAATTTGGACTATTTTGAGAAACGCGCGGGAAACGACGCTATTGGATACAAAGCAGTATTATAGTCGGATGACTTTATTTCAATTAGCCGGGTGATTGATTTTTGAAAATTAACATTATTTCAATCTAACAAGTAATTGGTATGATCACTTTGAAATTGGATTTTGTTTCAATTGTGTTATTTTTCAATCACATTATTATCAATATAATGCCTAGATGTAATTAAGTCATTCTTTGGAGGTTGATTATCAAAAACATTAATACAATCTTTAAAATCCTTATTACAATTATAAAATTATTACAATAATCTCTATAATCATTAATAACAGTACGCTCAAGTGATTAATACAATCATCGTTGCATTTATAACAATGCTTGGAAAATAATTGACGCGATGCCCAGTTTGATTAAATAGATCAAATTTGTAATTAAAATCAATCTTTTCTGGTTAATCACACCTGGTGATTCATATTACGAACAATAATTTTTTCAGTGTACAAACACCGGCAAATTTAAAGGAACACTTAGTAATTGTAATTTATTTCTAATTGTATTCTCTTATGGCCTATCTAGGTAGATTTTAATGTTCCAAGTCATATAAAGTTTATTAAATAACAGTTGAATTGATTGAGGAATGGGGCCGATTGTCTCAACAACTGATCGATGGACTCATCAGGAGTATGGGAAGAAGAATGAATGTACTTGTAAGGGCTTTTGGGAGGATAACACGGGAGGGACAAAATTATTGAACACTTTGAACTTATTTCAATAACTAAATTCATTTTTCTTTTGTTTCAATACCGTGTGTTCCTTCCACGAATCCTTACATGTGCAATCATTCTTCTTCCCATAATTCTGATGAGGCCATCGATCTGTTGTTGAAGCAATTGGTCCCTCAAAATGAATGCAATTGTTATTAAATAAACTTTAATTAAGACTTGGAACTTGGAACATTAAAATCTACCTAGATATAGGCCATAAGACAATAAAATTAGAAATAAATTACATTTACTAACTGTTCCTTTAACTTTACTAACTGTTACATATAAAGCTACATATGTAATGACATATTTAAGTGTGTTTAAAAGGGGTTGATCGGCCTGTCAACGGGGGTTATTGGTCATTACATATCAGTACGTCACTGGTATCTTAGGGTTGGGGGAAGCGGATTTTCTCGGCGTATAGCGCAGATGGCGCTGTCGAATCTGCAGGTGCCCTTTCGGGTACGTCGTTAAAACGGAATCCATCGCATGTTCGAATTGTTTATACCCTTGCATTAAGTGCGTGCATCCGAAAAATTCTTACTAAACCCGTTCGACGGTAATTGATTTCGCCGATATTGAAACGTGCACGAGGCGCTGTCGAAAGGCGAGCGAATTCCTTCTCCGTGTGCAATGTCACTCGACGAAATCCGATTCGCATAATGTGTGTGTCCCGCATTTAAAACTAGGCTGAGCGGGGCCGGACGTGCAATCATTTTAATCGCCACTTACAAGAGACGGTCGTAATTAAATTTTATGCAACTATACATTGTTATGGATTAAGTAATGCGCTTAATGGGTATACGCGATTACATAAGCGGTAATTTCGGTGTATTTAAGTGCGGGTTAAGTAATTGCGAATATCTAATTTTAACGAGGATCGATTTCGCAAAGAATCTGTGCGATTAGCGTTAAGACAATAGACAACGTTTTACTATAATTACGAACAAGAATAGGTGTTTTGATTGCTTATTTTAATTTTTATGCGAAATTGGATTAAACACGCGCCTCTCCCGTTTGCGAGTACGGAAAAAATCGATAAAATAGCCACCGGACGTGCCCGTTTCACTTTCTGCAAAACGCCTGCGGGGCTCCGGCTATATCACAAGAACGAGATCCGTTTAACGTGCACATACCAGCTCGATAAATAGACGCACACGATCCGGCGTGTTTTTTTTACCTAGGTATAAGTTTATCGATTCACCTCGGGGGTAAAGAAAATATAATATGTTAAATGCGGTGTTTTTTTAGGCGGCGCCCGATCTATTGTAGCACGTACGCAAGTAAGTGGAAGGAAATGGGAAATGGCTTCGTAGAAATGACGTGTTATTGGAGTTAATTCATCGTTAACGGATTGTAATTTTGTACGAGTAAATATTCGAAGAATTCGGAAAAACTTTTGCTTATGTAGTTAACTACCTGTACTGATGGTCGATTATAAATACAAAACAAAAAGTAAGGGAAAAATTCTTTCGTATAGAAATGCTGGTCAGAATGTTTTTTTTTTGTTGGGAGAAGTATGGCAAAATATTATTACTTTATAGGAATTAAATTCTTACTTGAAGCAACTGTATTTGTAAGTTATAAAAATAATTTGTTTGGGTACATATTTACAATTTACTAGTTTTGCTTTCGCATAAACTAGAAGGAAAATATTTGGCCATTTTCCATAATTTTTATATGTTTTATAATCAACAAATGAGACTGAGGAATGTCAGAAAATCTTAGATATAAATAAATACGTTTTATCATTTTGCAAATTGAGTATACAAATCTATATCCTCCTGATGAAATGTTAAGTGTTTACTCAACTAATCATAGCTCTAGGTACGTCTACATTTAATTTTTTCCTTTTATGAATAATCATCCTTATTTAATCTTATTTTTTTTTTATACAAGGTGTCCTGCATAAAAACCGACACTGCAGAGCAGAGAAGCCTAAAATATGTTGTTACCCAACTTAACTTACCTAATGCAAAGTTACATTCCTGAGAAGTTATAGGCCTTCCAGTGAAATATAAATTAATATCCGAGTAATAATACAAAAATAACACTGATAATGTAGGCACATGATGACTATTTTTTAGCGTTTTTCTTCAAAACAACAGATTAAAAAAAAAGAATAAAAAGTTTTAAAATTAATTACCTGTGAAATGAACTAATAATTTTTTAAATCATCCATCAAGTAAAAAAATCTAAACATTTTAAGGGAGCATCATCCCCAGTCTTCACTTTAAAATAAATCAATTAATCTCTCCAAACTATCGACTAATGCTCTTAGTACAGTCATAATGTATATCAAATTTAGTTGTTTCAAGTTTGAGATAGATATTAATTTTTTTTAATTTGTAATCCATCTTTGAGGCATAACTTCTCCGGGATGTAACTTTGAATTAAGTTAAATTCGATTAAACCACATATTTTGTGGGATCCTCTGCAACGTCCCTGCTGCTCTGTGTATATCTTTTATTGCCTTTACATTATTTTTTATTTCTAATATTGTTCGATACAAAATTTAGCATCATAACAAATAACCAACATTTATGTAATCTATTGAAATTTTATACCTATATAAACATATTTTTCTTCAAAATAACACATCATCCAGCATTGCCATTCTAAATCACCCTGTATTTTATTTACCTACTTCGTCCATTATCTACGCATTTTCACACGCCTTTTCCAATTACTAATGATGAAGCACACAAAGACACACCCGTATGTTGACATTTTTTTAACAAGTAAATATCCAGCTATAATTTACAATTACATTATACCTACCTAACTATTATAGCAAACAGAATCTACTGCATATTGTAAATTGATAAAAACTTGTGTATAGGTGCTTCATTTAGTAAATAGGTGAGTAGGTAGATACTAAATAGACTTAATTTACTGACCTAATTCAATAAGTAATAACAGGAATTGGAAAATTAAATAAAGCATTAAGACAAGCCATAAGATTGAACTTTAAAAAGTTTTTTTAACATATAAATAATAAATTCGCAATTATCATACAAAAACCACGCGAATCTAGGTAAACTTAACGCCCAATTTAACACCAATCGAATTAATTATCAATAAAAGCTTACCCATTATTAATATTCACAATAAAAACACACACACACACACAACTACGACTAGTATAACCAAAAATACACAAACGTCAAATCAAAAAATGTCAAACGGTCTTTTACAAGACACGCTACCAACCTAACCGACTACCGAACGAGAACTGGAAAATTGAAAACCGAACCGACCGCACGGAAATCGAGCAAAGTGGGGCAAGTCGCGGAACGCGCCCCACCAGCGGCGCGTTCGCATGAATAACGAGCGGCCCGTCGAACCGAACGCGCTCGGGCCGTTCGGAGCCAGCGACAAACGAACGCTTTGCCGCTAACTTCGTACTGGAAACGCGGCGCTCGGCCAATGGCAGAGGTGCTAGACGAAGGTGAGGGTATCGGGGCGGTACGAACGTTCGATTTGTTCTTGTTTAGATTGAAATTATTTAAAGTAAATTACCTGTAAGTTTACTTAATTAATTAGGTATGCGAGGACGCGGGTTGTAATTTTTGCGCCGGTAACGCGACGGGGTTGGTTGGCGAATCGATGTTGCCAAATTTGACCCACTTGATTAGATCAAAGAAGAAAGAAGCAATCGTGTCGAAATGGTCAAGAAAGCATGTCTTTTTTGACGTAATGCGTATATTTATGTTAAATAAATACCTCTAACAATAGGAAGTTTTATTTATTATATAGGTATATATTACGAGTTCTACTTGACCTAAAATAATAAAGGTGTTGTGTTGGTAATTAATTTCTATAAATAGGTGACTTCTAGAAAGACACGGCAACTTTGACCTTTCTATTACTGTTTTGAATCAAAATGTCATACTTGTCATATTTGTCATTGTTTTTTTAAATTTATTAATCATTTAGCCAAATCTGTTTTCTAGGTCTCTTTGTCGCGTTTCCACTAGTTTTTGACCAAATATGTATTATCAATAATTATCTTAATAGATTTTGGAATTGAATAGAAATAGAGGCTTAGTAAATTATACGTTTTTGTTTAATAATTTTCTGATTTCGTTAGGTAGGTATTCAAAAAACAGTTATAATGCCTACCTAATTTCTCAATTTGCTTCAACAATAAATTGATAAAGTTTTAGTATTAAAACATTAATTTAAAATTCATGCTGATACGTATCTAACATTGTTTATTATACTTTAAAAATTTATTGTAGAATTCATTATTAAATAGATTCTCACCCACATTTGAAAAGTGTCCCATACACTTATGTATTATCTGTATATTCATCATATTACAGGGTGCGGCAGAGAGACTTCCTTTTTTGAAATGTTAATAAAAACGAAACTATATTACAGATATGGGACATAGTTTGATTATCTAAAATATCAATAGTCCTAGATAAAAAATAATTAGGTGCTCTATATAAGGGGAAAAGACTTATGTATACCGATATATCTGCATTAGTTTCGTTTTTATTAACCTTTTAAAAAAGTAAGTTTGTCTGCCACACCCTATAGTATGATTTGATTATCTAAATTAAATCTCTATAAATAAAGGGTCTTCCAACCAAAATTTGACCCCCCCTGTAACTAGAGAACCGAAAAATTTTTTAAAAATTCGCTGAGACCTGTCGATTTTTGTTTTTAGGGAGAGCATTTTTGACAGTCAAGCCAACTTGATATGTTGATCCCCCTAACCCCCAGCCACCCTAACTTTAGAATTTCAAATATAGAATTACCCTGACTTCCAATACATCATTTGAATGCTCTTTCCATTGCGAATACTCTGGTGCATCGTATTTGAAAATCGGTTAAGATTTGACAAAGTTTTTAAATAAAATCGAAAAATTTACAAGCAACCTTAACAGTGCCATTAACAAAAATTTAAAACTATGTCAAATCTTAACCAGTTTTCAAATACGATGCACCAGAGTATTCGCAAATAAAAGGGCTTTCAAATGATGTATTGGAAGTTAGGGTAGTTCTATTTGAAATTCTAAAGTTAGGGTGACTGGGGGTTAGGGGGATGAACATATCAAGTTGGTTTGACTGTCAAAAATGCTCCCCCTAAAAACAAAAATCGACGGGTCTCAGCGAATTTTGAAAAAAATTTCGGTTCTCTAGTTACAGGGGTCAAATTTTTGTTGGAAGACCCTGTATATTAAAAAAATCGATGAAAAAAATCGTTTGAAAAAAATACCGACAGTAGAAAAAAATTGATGAGGTGCTATAAGGGGAAAAAGCATTATACCGATATCTGCAATAGTTTCGTTTCTAGAAACATTTCAAAAAAGAAAGTTTCTCTGACGCACCCTGTATATTAATACATAGGTACCTATTGACAATATATGATGCGTATTATGTTTTAAAAGACCAGAAATATCGCGGCTGTTATTATTTAGCGGGTAAAAATGATTCCCATATTTGCAAATAATTTTCCTGTTCCGACTTGTTTACCGAAATACACGTTACATTGGGTCGATTCGATAATGCGGCGTCCGAAAGAAACGTGTCAAAATGGAATGCGTGAGATTAACAAATCGAAAGAAACCCAAATTCCAATAAATAATAGAGATAAAAAAGAAACGCCGTCATTCTACCTGTCACGATTCGGTCGTACGGATTATAAATTAAAGGGTGCCTACGTGTTTCTCGTTGAGGGTGGTTGTGAGAGGGCGATTTCTCACGGATTTTTACGCGAGCTCGTGCTCTTTCCTCGCTTTCGAGGATTTACGCATTAATAGAATAAAATATTTCTCCTAACAGCAGAATCCTAACAAGGCCCAATTCTTGTAGAAATGTAAAAATTTGGAAATCAAAAAATTATCTCATATCTTTAACACAAATTAGTAAGTCCTAATAATTCGAAGTAGGTAAATGAAGTTTTCTTATAGCAATAAAACGTTTGATTTATCGTTAATTTTCTGGTCCATCTTTTACCTGCTAAATTACCTACTTTTAACCTTAAATTTATGGAACATTCGATATTTTACGAATGGTTTGCCAACTGTTATCACACCCATTATACTCACCCCCGGTGTTATCCGAACGGACTATGGGGGGTGTATACGCAGTGTGTGCCCCATATAAACGCGATAAAATAGAACACGCTTCATCGAAGCAGATGGCTGTCGACGGAAAGCACCGGGCAGTATCGCCTAACTTTTCGGATTATTTTCACATATACACCTGGAGGAACCGTCTGCCATGCGCCAAAACCCATATTATACTTCAACTTTTGTTTTCGAATATACGTTTGTACAAGATAAACCAATCAGTCTGGTCTTACAAATTTATCGCTATACAGTGTGTAACTTAAGTGATGAAGTTAAATTCAGGTGGTGATTTCTTGTCATATTTTATGAAAAAAAGTTCATATAAAGTATTCAGTAACGTACAAATTTTTACCATAAATATCAATCAGGTAACCCTCTGCAGCGCCACTGGAATTAAAATTCAAAATCTAATTTGGAGGCAAAAGAAGCCCCTTGTTACTTTTAACGAGCACACCAAGTTTAAGCAATATCAACGAAAGGAAATTTCAGTAATTTATGAAAAACTGATTATTTTATTAAACCTTTAACACTCCGTTACAGGAAACGAAGCAAATTAGGACACTCATATGAACTTTTCTTCATAAAATATGGCAATGAATCACCACTTGAAATTAACGTGGAAAGTTACACCCTGTATAAAGCGTACTATTATAATTATAGTTAAAGTCATACTATGAAATGAGGAAAACTAGTGAAATAGGTATGTATTGTTTACAAGTCGTTAGGTGTAATTAAATAATAATATTTATATATGTCTTTTTTTAAACTTGTTAATTTACGTTCATTGGTATAGAAATGTAACAAGTTACCTCTCATAACAGAACACACAGTATATAACCTATAACCTACATTAAAATAAAATAATTTTATCAATAACTTCCACTACTATTTGTATATTCAAATATTAAAAAAATATTTGCAATTAATTCTAGAGCTGAAAAATGTCTGTCATTATTTTAATATTATTAATATCAATTTGACTCTCTTCAATTAAATTATCTATATTTTCAACTTCATCTGGTACACCTCGCACGTCTTAATTATCGACAATAAAAATTGTTTAAGCTATCAACTAATTAGGTAATACTATAAAATCTACTAATCTCAATTGAGATTTTCATCTAAAGTCTACTAAAGATGAAAAGTATAATGTTTAAGCTATAAGTATTTCCGAAATGCCTTATGTAAGCCAAGCAAACTGTCCTAACTTTAGGTATTTCCTTTCACCTTTAAGTATCACTTAAAGCAGGATAAAACGCAAATTATACGTATAGGATCATACTTTATCTGGTTTAAGTATTACCTAACTTTAAGAATCGCTTGCATATGGGGAAATCGCGCATTAGAGCATCTCTAAACGATTGATTAACGTTAAAAAGAGGTGTTGAATAAGGGCATATGATTTTTTGTATGTAGAGGTGTTAGTAAAGTTTCATATGAAAGTGTATAGGGATATAACAGGATGTGGATCTTTGTTAGGTGCATATAGAAAATTTTGTAGCAGTGGGTGATTTTTTTCGGCAAGACAAATTGTTTTACACCCTGTATAGTCGAAGTGAGTACATCCACCTGTCCCGAAAAGAAGAAAAGAACGCAGCCGGCGTGCCGTAAAGTTAGCAGAGCCGTCGAAGCGGAAACTAATGAAAGCGTTTCCGCCACGAGCCAATGTTGAATACGGGCAAACACGTTACGTGGATTCGATTAAAAAAAAGCACAAAGTAATAATAATATTAAAGAAACACCTGCCGGTGCCGCATCGCGTACGGTAACGTTAGCGTTCCAATTTTCGTCTTTAATTAACCGAAAAACGTAAATATATATAGTAAAATAAATAAAAACCGCCTCTCTCCGTCTATATCCATATCACTAACAAAAAAAACTAACCGTGCATACCCGAACAATAGAGAACATCCGTCGAGGCGAATCGAATTTTAATTTACACACGGGACCACCTACGCCTACACTCCATCGCATCGCCACCTTTTAAAAAGGAATCCAAATCGAGCCTATTTTTTCCTTTTCGTCTTCTTTAAATTAACGTCTTAACTCATTTCGTCGAACTTGACGTTCCCTTACATCTTTTACGCGTAATTAAGTACACCGCGGGTTTTTTGTTAGGGACCGAGCCCATTGTGTAGTTAGTTACACCAATATGCATGGGAAAACTTCACGCCTATACGAGGGCTCATCCATAATACCTGTGACAAATTACACGTATCTATCGATCTATCGTAAAAGTATTTATAATTCTTAGAAGGACTTTGAGTTGAGCCAATTTGACTAATCCTGTTAAATTAAGTCCAAGCGCAAAGTCTTCGGTAAATGAACTACATTTATAGGTGATTGAATTTTGTTATTGATGCGGAGTTCCACTTTTGTTTAAATGGGGTTAAGGCGTTCGGAATTTTCTTGTGGTCGATTAAACGGCAGGTTTTCCACCGATTTTCTCGCATTTGGCGAAAGAACGTCGACCCGATGGAGGCGATCTTTCTCACGAAAGGGGGCCCGCGGTGCCGAAGGCCGGCCGGCCTGCCGCACTTCTCTTCTATGACTCACGGAACGCAATCAGACAGACAATGAATATATAAAACGGGCGAGTGGGCGATCCGTGTGTGTGTGTGTATATGTGTGTGTTCCTCTGACCGAGCCCAAACCGAAGGAACAAAAAAAAACATCACAACTTTCCGCTCGAAACGACTATTCTCACTTAATGCGACACTCTTAACGAGAAATTGATTAAATTTGACGGTGGAACCCAGAGGTGGAGTATCGATTTCTTGTCGTGGGAGATTACATGATTACCGACGATTAACGAAAATTTTTTATAGTCCGATCCTCAAGAGTGAAGTCTCATTTGAAATGCAGATAGACAAATGATTTCGGTCTCTAATTCGTTTTAGTGCTTCTTTTAGTGACCAAAATCATTTCTCTATCTTCGTTTCTGATGATACTTTACTCTTGAGGGTCGCGCAGATTATAAAATGGTTAAAATGTATTTTTTTGGGCTAAGGATTGAGCATTAACATCCGACGTAGGCTTTTTGGGAAGCACTAAAATCAAAATAAAATTGGAGACCAAAATCATTTGTCTAAATCAGCATTTCTAATGATACTGTACTTTTGAGGGTCGGACTAAAAAAAATGGTAAAAACGTTTTTTTGGTTTAAGGATTGAGCACTAAAATCCGACTTGGACAATTTTTGAAGCACTAAATTCAAAATAAAATTGGAGACCATAATCATTTCTTTATCATCATTTCTAATGATATACTTTACTCTTGAGGATCAGACTATAAAAATGGTAAAAATTAATTTTTTTGGGATAAGGATTGAGCATTAATATCCGACTTAGGCTTTTTTGAAAGCACTAAAATCAAAATAAAATTGGAGACCATAATCATTTCTTTATCATCATTTCTAATGATACTTTACTCTTGAGGATCAGACTATAAAAATGGTAAAAATGTATTTTTTGAGCTAAGGATTGAGCATTAAAATCCGACGTAGGCTTTTTGGGAAGCACTAAAATCAAAATAAAATTGGAGACCAAAATCATTTGTCTAAATCAGCATTTCTAATGATACTGTACTTTTGAGGGTCGGACTAAAAAAAATGGTAAAAACGTTTTTTTGGTTTAAGGATTGAGCACTAAAATCCGACTTGGACAATTTTTGAAGCACTAAATTCAAAATAAAATTGGAGACCATAATCATTTCTTTATCATCATTTCTAATGATATACTTTACTCTTGAGGATCAGACTATAAAAATGGTAAAAATTAATTTTTTTGGGATAAGGATTGAGCATTAATATCCGACTTAGGCTTCTTTGAAAGCACTAAAATAAAAATAAAATTGGAGACCATAATCATTTCTTTATCATCATTTCTAATGATACTTTACTCTTGAGGATCAGACTGTAAAAATGGTAAAAATGTATTTTTTGAGCTAAGGATTGAGCATTAAAATCCGACGGAGGCTTTCTGGGAAGCACTATAATAAAATCAAAATAAAATTGGAGACCAAATCATTTCTCTAAATCAGCATTTCTAATGATAGTGATGTACTCTTGAGGGTCGGACTAAAAAAATGGTAAAAACGTTTTTTTGGTTTAAGGATTGAGCGCTATAATCCGATTTAGGCTAGCATTAGGGAAGCACTAATATAAAAACAAAATTGGAGACCAAAATCATTTCTCAATCTTTATTTCTAATGATACTTTACTCTTGAGGGTGGGACTATAAAATGGTAAAAACGTATTGTTTTGGGCTAAAAATTGAGCATTAAAATCTTACTCAAGCTATTTTAGAAGCACTAAAATCAAAGAAAAATTGGAAACCAAAATCCTCTCTCTATGTTTAAATGTATTTTTCCTATGTTCTTCAGTATTTTTAATGTCTCTAATATGATTTTATCAAATATCTTTAAGATACATACCTTAAATTAAATTTAATTAATTTAATTTAATTTATAAACTTAGCACCGTCATTTTCAATCGTAATTTTCTGCTCAACTAGTTGAGCACTAAAATTAGGAATTGGGCACTAAATTAGCACTAAATTATAACGCATGAATTTTTTATTTTTTTGATGGTTTATTTTTTTGGTGGGTTCTAAGTTCACGCTGGTCATGCTTCTTTAAGAATCAATTTGTAGTAAAAAAGTAGGGAGAAAATGCAAAAATCACAATCTAAATTAGTACTAGTGGTAATGATTTTTGGCCCTGAAGTGACCAGAAAAAATTAGGTACCTTTTTTTCCATGGTTGTGAATCTGTCGAGTAGAGAATTATGTAATGTATGAATTTTTAATTTATTTGATAATGGGGTTGCTAAGTTCACGCAGGTCGATTATACCGGGTATAATAAATGGATGTAGGAATTAAAACAGAAAAATATTCATTCATACGCATCATGCAGCAAACTTAAGTTAATAAATACACCAAATACATTTTGATCCTCTTTGTATGGATGGCTTGTATGGCGGTTCCTCCGCGGAATAATAACCCGAATGTTTGGTAATTTTTGGGTAAAATGTCAAAAACGTCGGCGAGCCGATTGTTCGACCGCACAATAATGTCGGCGTATTCGTGGTCCCTCATGCGGATTACGAGGATAAAAATACACCAGGAAGAATGAGTGTGACCAAACGGAAAATTTTAATGGCATTAAGTACGATGGAATAGAATGGTTGGTACTTTTACGTATCTTTTTATTTTATTTATTCCTCCAATCGGTTTATGCTCAGCTTAATTCCGACAAATACCTATTGGTATGTCTCCATTCAAAATGAATATATGTGAATATGTAGGTACCTAAATAGTATTTCTCTAAATGCCTATACCTTAAATCGCCCATGGGATATTTTAAAACAATACCTGTATGAAACCAAACAATCTAAAAATTACCTATCCATCAACCAATTTATTTCGAAAAAAATAAATAAACAAAAAGCAACGAGCGCGGTAGGCGGTTAGTCCGTAAGTACCCATAAATAATCGGTTGTAGAGAAAATAATTTTCGAAGGACCACCTATTAAACGAGAGAGCCGGCTCTTCGGGCTCGAATGATAGGGCGCAAATCGAACACAAAATACAGACGGACGGCTCGTTTAGCTCTCTGTCGCTGTCGATTACAATTTCGGCGAGTCCCTCTTCTAATGCCCTCGAATCACCTATGGCTACTTATTCACTTCTATATACGACTTATCAATCGCCGTGAAAGAAAACAAACGCCGCTCGTTCGGCCGAAGATTGCTTGATTATAGTCGCGGCAAACGGCATAGTAGGAGAAGGCGGGGTGTTAATAGTTAGGGAGCTGATCCTACAATAATTAACAATTTTTGCTTCACTTTTATATTGTTTAAAGATTACTGTAGATGAGTGCCAGTATTAAACAACATTAGTAGGAATTAGAAGTTATATCCAAAAATGAACCAAGTGTATACTGTATAAATGGATAAGAAGGTAAAGAGATAACAAGTATACTGAATCCAAAACCATAATTAACAATTTTTCTCAACTATTGTTTTAAGTTCAATCTAGATGAGTGCCAGTTAATGTAGGAATTAGAAGTGATGTCCAAAAATCAACCAAGTACCAGTATTAATGGATAAGAAAGTAACGAGATCACAGGTATGCAGAATTCAATAATAAATTTACAATTTTTCTTTACTTTGATATTGTTTCAAGATCACTGTAGATTAGTGCCAGTATTAATGCATTAATAGGAATTAGAAGTGCTGAATATACAGCATAAATGGATAAGAAAGTAAGGAGATAACAAGTATGCCAAATCCAACAATTATTAATAATTTTTCTTTACTTTGATATTGTTTCAAGATCAATCTAGATGTTTACCAGTTAATGTAGGAATTAGAAGTGATGTCCAAAAATCAACCAACTACCAGTATTAATGGATAAGAAGGTAACGAGATCACATGTATGCAGAATTCAATAATAAATTTACAATTTTTCTTTTACTTTGATATTATTTCAAGATCACTAGATTAGTGCCAGTATTAATGCATTAGTAGGAATCAGAAGTGCTGAATATAAACTCTATTCCAACTAAAATGAGAATTTGGTGATATTCCTGTCTTTTCCACGCAGATCAAAATTTCCCTAGTGTCAATGTTAATTCTCCCTTTCGACTAGGGGAATTTTACGGCGCGCGGTTGAAATCTTAGATTTTGATGATACGCTGTTGCCATATGCCTTTGCTA
Organism: Phyllotreta cruciferae; assembly: GCA_917563865.1. NCBI lineage: Eukaryota > Metazoa > Arthropoda > Insecta > Coleoptera > Chrysomelidae > Phyllotreta > Phyllotreta cruciferae. Next base: position 1,389,125 of record OU830614.1, on the reverse strand, counting down.
ATTTCAGTCACAAAATCTCGCTCGTTGTAGTTATATTTAAAAAATCGTATAATATTCAACTAATATAATATTGTCATCCTAATCCTCTTTTTATTGTTTAAATTCCTCTATTTACAACTTTTTTCATTTGTAAACATTGAAAGTAAACATAACCTTCAAATAACCATATAACCTGAAAATCAGTAATAGACATGATTTCAATTGCAAACCGGCGACGTTGGGATCGTAACCCCGTTTTAAATTTGTCATTTTAGTTGGAATAGAGTTTACAGCATAAATGGATAAGAAAGTAAGGAGATAAGTATTCTAAAGCCAACAATTATTAATAATTTTTCTTTACTTTGATATTGTTTCAAGATCAATCTATATAGATGAGTACCAGTTAATGTAGAAATTAGAAGTGATCTCCAAAAATCAACCAAGTACCATCAGTATGAATGGATAAGAAAGTAACGAGATCACAAGTATGCTGAATTCAATAAAAAAATTACAATTTTTCTTTACTTTGATATTGTTTCAAGATCACTGTAGATTAGTGCCAGTATTAATGCATTAATAGGAATTAGAAGTGCTGAATATACAGCATAAATGGATAAGAAAGTAAGGAGATAACAAGTATGCCAAATCCAACAATTATTAATAATTTTTCTTTACTTTGATATTGCTTCAAGATCAATGTATGTAGATAAGTGCCAGTTAATGTAGAAATTAGAAGTGATCTCCAAAAATCAACAAACTAGTTACTATATAAATGGATAAGAAGGTAACGAGATAACCATCAGTAATCTGAACCCAACAATAAATAACATTTTTTCTTCACTTTGATATTGCTTCAAGATCAATGTAGATAAGTGCCAGTTAGAAGTGTATAAATTGTGTAGAAATTAGAAGTGATTAGAACAATAATTAACAAATTTTCTTTATTTTGATATTGTTCAATGTGGATGAGCGCCAGTTAATGCAGGAATTGGAAGTGATCTCCAAAAATCAAACTACTGTAAATGGATGAAGAAGGTAACGAGATAACAAATATTCTGAGTTATTGCTGGAGAAAGGCTCAAGAATATATATTAAAGTGCAATTGATTAAAAAATTAAAAAAACTAAAATGTCATCCAAATCAAAATTCATCAATATCTATAATCCACAAATTTTATGACTTTCCTATAAGCTTCAGACTCAATCAATAAGCCAGGATTTTGAATAGAAAATGTACATCCTTGGACCTTGGAGACCTTCATGATAGATACACAGAATTGGGGTATAAATTGAGTGACTACCACCACATCCCGGTGGGAAAAAATAGGGAGAAAAGTGGTTCAACAATCTTGCGAACTCGCTGCTTGAAGCGCATACTCGACGAATACGAACGGAAGCCGTTCATTTAATATTATTAACGGACATCCTGTGTTTTACCCGTTCGGGTTCTTTGTTCTTATTGTCGGTTGATTAGTGTCGCTTCCTATGCGAGTACGTCGGTTGTATAAACACCTTTCGTTTCTTTTATGTACGGCGCATATTAGCTTTCGTAGATCGGGAGCTGGCCGAGATTGTGTACCTAACGCACCGTATGAAAATGTCACCGACAGGTAATAGATAACCTGTTTACTTTGTGCGAATCCGACCCATTTGTCTACGCATGAAAATCGGAATATAAACTATTGTCATCGTTATCGGCTTTGGAATTGTCACAAATGTCACGATCCCGAAAATAAAGTTAACAAACCACCCACGGCAATATAATGACATTTTTCGGATTTCTTCCATTTCGAAGCCACCTCGGAGCGACAGAGAGTCCGGCCTTTATTAAAATAACACGTTTTCGGACAAACTAGGAGAAAAAAACGTATCGACGCCGCGCCGACAAAGAAGTCACAACAACCGGAGACCCACCTGAAGACCCGCGTCAAAAATATCCCCGGTAATTTTTCATATCGGTAATTGCGCAGGGGGGCGGTTTCTTGTGTACGCAAAATTCCAAATATACAGGGTGTTTGTTAAATATGCGGCAAAAATTCAAAACGGTTGTTCATTGCACTATTGAATATTTTGTCCTTTGATGAATTTTGAAATCACTCTTTGATTCGAAGAATCGAAGATACAGATAGGTATTCGAAGATACAGTATTCATTAATAACTTCATGAAATATTGGGCCGATTGATAAGTCCCCGGTCCGATACCTAGATAGTGTTACAAGTATAATTTCCAATATTTCCATATGATTTTTAGTTAGTACCATCCTTCAAATGTTTCGTGTCGAAATTTTACAGCAATCAGACAATTGGTTTATGAGTTATGGCACCGAGAGTGAAGCTACTTTGGTTATTGTGAGAAAATGGAAAAAAAAGAATTTCGTGTGTTAATAAAATATTGCTTTTTGAAGGGAAAAATACAGTTGAAGCAAAAACTTGGCAACATAAGTCTTGTGCTTAACTAAACTGGCAACTTAAGGCTGTGAGACTTGAGAATTCGGATAATTGCTGGATATAACTCAATAAGAAACTACCATGGTGTTTTTGAAAAAGTTCTGCAGTTAATGAGGAGAAGATTAGATGCTTTAGATGCTTGCATCCTATTTTGTTCGCCATGTATCTTCGAAACGAAGAGGGTTTTCAAAAATCATCAAAGGACAAATGTTCTTTGTCCTTTGTCAAAGTCAATTGTCCAAGTAACAACCACTTGAATTTTTACCGTGTATTTAATAAACACCCTAATAGGTGATAGTCTTACCAATTTAATGAACCATCCTAAAATTTTTGCCAATCTGATGTATCATAGCTGGTATGAGATTTTCCGATTTCTCCAGGAGTTTGTACGTTATTTTCTAAATTCAAGTCGGTGGATAAATTTTCCACTATCGTAGGAAAATGGCTCATGAATTTCTCGGTATCGGCATTGGAAAACGACGCTAATGCATTGGAATTCGGCAAAGTGGATTTGTTTTTGTACTTAATTAGTAAAGCGTAATTAAAAGCAATTTCTTGTTGTCCGAAATGCTTGACTTTGCTTACCTGAAGCGAACTTTTTCACAGCACTTGGCATTTTTTAAAATAACAAGAACAAATTCCTCCAATACATCGAGTGCATTTCGATTTTACAGTGATCGATGGAATGAAAAATTATTTGGTGATGAATGTTAAATCGTGACCTATCTAAATAATACCAATTTCTTTGCTGCTGCTGCTGATTTAATTATTTTTTAAGTATTTTTTGGCAATAAAACGTTGTTATTTGTCTAAAATTTTGTTCGTCTTGTATCTTCGAAACGAAGAGGGTTTTCAAAGGACAAAATGTTCTTATAATAGTCCAAAGTACAACCTCTTGAATTTTTGCCGCATGTTTAATAAACACTCATTCCAAATCGTTCGGGATTTTATTATTCCAGGTTTTCGACGCCGGTCGCTGCCTCGGTAAAAGAAAACCTTTATGTTAATTTACGATTTCTGGGAGTACGAGCGGCGAATAAATGTGACGGGAATTATGATTATCCTTCTGTTTTCGGAACGATGCGTCGACTGGTGTCGTGTACAGATTCGAAATTAACTCTTGAGTGAATGTTAATATAATAATATTTCATTTCACCCTTAAATACCGTACATAATTTTATCTACAACACACAATAGAAATTCGTAATGCGATAATTTTCGAATGGCCCTCGTATAATACTAATATTTTGTATTCTTGTGACATTCTAGAGCGTTGGGTGCAGCGCGTTTGTCACTCGTTATCATCGCCCGATCGGCGCCCCGGCCAGACGAAATTGAAATATCCTACTCTTTATTTTATTTTCTCTTTGTCTCGAACATTTCGGACGAACGCTTTGCTGTGAAACCGCCTTGTGTTGGACCCAGAAAAAACCAAAATTACCAAGATCGCCCGATTTCGCGAGTCAATCTGACAACGTCGCAAAATACCGCAGGGTCGTACTCGCCCTTTTCGTCGCTATTTAAAATCATCAAACTTACCACATTTACGAATTCTTGGAAGGTTATGGCTTGCGTACACGAAGTTCTGGATCTCTCCAGAAGAATCTCCCTTTTGCCAGTGTTGACACGTTGCCGGAATTCCGGTTGCATCATGGCCTCCAGAAAGTCCACCCACGGTATTTCACCGAAACCTTCTGGATCGTATTTGTCAAAGAACTGTCTCCATTCCTTCAACAAACAAATCTACTTAATATTTGATAATGGGCTCCCGTTAACGATTTTTTTAATAGTCCATGGCAATATTTGGGATCGAATAATATAAAAGAATATCCGAACTTCTCTAACAAACAGTTGTTCTGACAGATCTAAATCAGAAAACTAATCAAGCAGTACATAATAATTTCCTTCAAAAAATGTCTCTTACCGGCAACATTGTTACAGTTAAAATTAATTTTATTGGCCAGAATTTGGTGCATTTTTAAATTCTAATAAATTAATTAAAATCAATTATTATTTCAGAAATCCCTTATTTTTCTGTTAAATGAAGGTTTTCCTAGAAATATGTTAGTCTTGTAGCATCTTTTCTGCCTAAACACATAATACACCAATTCATTTATGTTACGGGAGCCCATTAATGGCCAGTTGCACCAACAAGTTAAGGAAATCTTAAGTTACATCTTTAACTTAAGTAACAAATATGGCTTGCACCGCTTTAAAATGATGACTTAAGTTGAATTTAAGATTCTTAAATTTAAGGAGCCCTTTTTGACCCCTTAAGTTCTTCTTAACAAACTTAACCTAATTTTTATTATATTGCCTTTTTTGCCAATGTAATGGAATTATTTAATGAGGGTCTGGAGCTTCCTAGAGCTTGTAGAAAGTGGTTTTCCTAGGAGAATATATGATGGGTAAATAAAAGTTGAATTCTCAACGCGTTTGCTTCTCAGCAAAAGTATAATTTGGGGCTCTTCCTCTTACTTTAACCTTTGCTTTTGAGAATTTTCTCATTTTTCCTGCTTTTCCATTTTTATAATTTAGTAGTAGAATTACACCTTACACTCCACGGTTTCACTTGCCCAATTATTATAGTTTATAGTTATAGTTAATGCTAATAAACTGCGACCTATACCTATAAAAATCGAAATCATGCTATAAGTAAAAATATTTTTCCTACAAAATCACTGCAAATAACTAAATATAAAAAAAAAGAAAAAAAAAGAAGTAAAATACACTGTTGCCAGAAACTCACCGATCTTAGTTAAGTTTGTTTTAAAAATGGTTGGTGCAAGACAAAATATTTTTAGGTCTACTTAAAATTTAAGAATTTCTTGGGCAAGTACAACTTAAGTTTAGTTTGGTGCAAGTGGGCATAAATTGCACTAAAACCGCCTCTGTTCGACCCTCAACCGATTGGTCGGCGGTTTCTCGCGCTGTTGCCGCTCCTCTACATTTATCTCCACAATGAGGGAAATCTTACGTCTCTGAGTAGTCCTTTCTTGGTGTCGATGTCGCCGTCGTCGCTCGCTAGATCCGTGTGATCGGTGTCGTATTGGTCCAGATCGGCGTTGGGAAATGACGCGAACGAACCCGTTATCGTGGCTATTTGTCCCGGCTCGATGCCCGATTCCTCCGATTGGGCGTGTATCAAATTGGTGGTCATGAAGTGCATGGAGGGCGACACACGGTGCGGCCATGCCGAATGCGATAACATCTGCAAAACAAACAGAAAATTACCAAATATCGTTCACAGGAAAAAGATAATGATAACAATGGCATATAGAAGAGTAGATGATTAAAGAATGAATGAATCAAAGATAACAAATAATAACATTTGCAATGGAATATAGATCTATATGAACAAAAAAGAATTGGTTAGATGAGTGCAAAACGAATTCAATTGAAGCTCTCTCGAGGAGCTTCCTCAAGAAGTTCTCTTAAGAAGCTCTCTTAAGAAGTTCTCCCAATAAACTCTCTTAAGAAGTTCTCTCACGAATATTTCTTAAGAAATTCTCTTAAAAACCAATCTCTATAAACGTCTATGGTTCAAAAAAGTAATGAAATAATAGGATTCAGAACAAAGAGGGAAAAATAAGAACTAGATATAAGTTCAAAAGAAATGTAGTGGACTTAAATAATAAAGAAAATTTAGAACCTAGACTTAGAAGAACTTGAGGAGATAAGAACTAAATAGATGAATGTCAAAGAAGCTCTCGTATGAACATACTTTTTTAAAAAATATCTATTGTTCAATTAATAAGAAACTATAAGACTTTAAGACAAAACAATCTAGATCTAGAAGAACAAATAATAATTATACTGATGAGGAGTGCAAAAGAAATTCAATTGAGATTCTATAGAACCAATCTCTAAAAACATATACAGGGTGTATCATAAGTTGATACTTCTTTTTTAACTGTATATGAATCTCTCAATTCCAAGCAACTTTTTCAAATAAACTTTGAATATTCTGAAAAACAAAGATAAAAAATTTTAAAAATTTTTACCTTTTTTCGAATTTCGAATATTTCCCAATACGTATCTGCTTCATTAAATATGAAATTTATTTATTTTTCAGCATTTATTTGACAGATGACTGCCATAAATAAATTTCTTATTTAATAAAGCTGGTACGTATTGGAAAATAATCGAAATTTTAAAATTTTCTATCTTCTTTGTTATTCATAATATTCAAAAAATTTATTTGAAAAAGTTGCTTGGAATTAAGAGAGTCATACACAGTTAAAAAAGAAGTATCAACTTATGATACACCCTGTATGGTTCAAAGAAATTAAATAATATAATTTAGAACCTAGAGAAACAAATAAGAACTAGATAGATAAGTGAAAAGTAATTGAATAACTGTCAAAAAAAATTTAGAACCTAGAATTAAACTAAACTTATAGGTAGAGGAGCATAAAAGTGTTACTATAGCTACTAGATAGAAGAATGTAAAAGAAGTTATTATATGAACACAACCTTTTAAAAACTCAATTGTTCAAATAAGAAACTATATGACAAAAAAATGAAAAGCTAGACCTAGAAGATCAAATAATAATTACACAGATAAGTGCAACAGAAATTTAATCTTTAGGCTCTTTTAAAAACAGCAGGAAAAACTTCGTTCGTTTGCGCAGGAACTGCAATCTCCATGGCAACGAAAGACGCTTTGTATACACTCACACACAAGCACAATCCATACAATCTTATCTTATATGCGACAACTTTTACCTGTATATGCCGAAATAAAAATAAAAAAACGAATTTCCCACGAACGAAAAGCAAATCAGAGCGGTAAAATAGTCCGCGAGTGTCTGATAAACGACGAAACGAAACGATTTCGTTCGCGATACGTCCCGTTTTCCGCCGATCGTCGAGGACGAGGACTTACTGTCGCTATTTCCATTTCCCCGCTTTTCACTTTCTCCCTTCCCGAATATTCGACAGGCGAATTTTCCAACCCTCGAGAACAACGCGCGCCCTCTACGCCGACGAACACGTTGAGTTATTTATGCGATTTCGGGTAGGTATATGCACTTTAAAAGCGGGGTTGTAAATTAAAATATTGATGAGACGTGTAATTGGGGTATCGATTTTCGGACGGTTGTATTCGCACCCCCAGGCGATTAGGGTGGTTGGATTAATATTGTATGTTTAAGGGTGATTTTAACTCAAACTTGGAATAGACAGTAAACCCAGTATATAATTCTGATACTTAGATGACCCACAATGCTCGGCTTAAATTGATTACGTTGAGTAAATTGAGATAATGAAGTTATTATACCGGGTGTATATATTCTGGGCGTCTTTGAAAGTTAATAATTCTTATCAACAACTTATAAAATTATTTTAGGTTATTATAACCTGTAGGTTACCGATCAATCAATTTTATCAATAATTTTACTGTAATTGTTTATATAGGAATTAAAAAACGAATGTTGTCTATAATTATAGATTATAATTATTATATAAATTATAATTACAATATGAATCGTTTCCGTTTGCGTTATTGAATTGCATTAATGCATAATGTGTATAAAATGTAATTTAAATTATCCAATATAAATATTACTGTAATAATTTAAATAAAACTTTCACTTATAATATACTAATTAGTAGGAGGAAAGTTGGTAAGTACTTTTCTTTAGTTAGTACTTTAGTCTTATATTTATGAATAAAGTAAAGCAGGTATTAAATTGAAGATAATTGTCTATAATATAGTCTATAGAAACATTGACGTAATTACGTTTGTGTAAAATTCATTATCATTTTCTTCAAAGTTTTGTTACTATGCAAATTTGAAACTTTGTTTTTACTGGATTCCGAATGTTGTTTAATTCGATGTCCGAAACTTTGTTTTCGATCGATTCCGTAATGTTATTTAATTCGCTGTTGCGTCTTAAGGGAAGTAATAAAAAATGTTATTTACGAGAACATTTTTGAACGTATAATTATAAACAATAAGTAAATTGAATTTAATTAATTCAACTCAGATCGCACGTTTTGATTACGACGAAAAACATTAAGGTGCACTTACGGTTTAATTATTTTATTATAAAAAAATTATATAGGAATCTCACTCTACATATAAGTACAATAATGTGAACTTATTTTAATTACGGAGCTTTGTAATTTCAATAAAACTTCAATTTAATTTGGAATGTAATTAAATTTTAATAACGGTGCCTGAAAACCTACTAATTAGTATCGGATGTCAGGCTATCATTGTTTTTAAACATTTTTTTAGTAACTAATATTTCTAGGAGGGGAAGAAAAATAAAATAGGCTCATATTTGTTAAATTATCCACATTGCATATGAGAAAAATATTTGAAATATCAGGAATAGTGAATTTTCCCTCAACTTAAACTAACCCCTATTATTTTGTTGAACTTCAAAGAAGATTCATTTATGTTTCTTGCATGATATCTTCATTTTATTAGCAAAAGCTGTAGTCATTGTCATCTGGTGATTCTGTCTTACCAGGATCAATATATATAGGATCAAATAGGAGTTGCCTTTGCCTCAAAGGTCAAAGAGGTGTTCAGGGATGTCTAAGGATGATATTATGGGAATTTAGGGCTTCAATCTCTCAGCCTCAAATGAAAGAATGCCCTGAACGTAGAGCGTTAGGAAATACATTTATTGGAGTAAGGAGAATTCATGAAGTTACACGGATTGATAAACTCAGTACATATACATTTGAAACGATACAAAAAGCATTGTGTGTACGTTGAAAAGGTCGCGATCCCGTATTATCATATTTCGACACTGTATAACATCGATTTAGTTCGACAATGCGCTCCGTTTCGTTATTGTTGTTTCTCGCTCAACGTTCTTATTTTTCGATTCGGTTTTTTCGCCATTGCTAATTAACGATTACGTTACGAATTAATATTTTCGGAAAGAAAAAATTAAGCGAGAGAGAAAGATAGAGAGGGAGAGAGATAACTCCTGTATAAAACAAAGAGGAATTCGTGTTTAACGTATTCTCTTAATCGTATTTAAATCCCGATAATTCCGGAGAGTTCGATCATTAATATAAGAGGCATAGCATCAAACAGTATTAATTTATTTATTTATTCGGAAGTTAATAAGTGTTAAGTTAATTCGTTCTAAATTGTACCTATAAGTGTCGGTGTACCTGTTTAAAATTCCTACAGTTTGTTAATTTTCGGTTTTATTGTCGAAAAATGTCTGTTATCACCACCAAACAGGTAATACGAATACTATTCATATGTCGGCTCATTAATTATTAAGTGGTGTAAATAAATTTATTTAATCATTTTTTAATAGGTAAAAATGTTCGAATTATACGGGAATGACCGTTAATTGAGGAATCATTTCGTTATTAGTATAACTTTAGTGAGGAATAATGAATTTTTAATACAAAATACCTGCAGGATCACCTTCACGCATTATCACCATAACTTTAATATTTCTATTTGCGTTAAAATTTCTAACAATTTTTCTAATAAACTTCTAATAGATACTTCATACAAGAAGAAAATTTAAAGAGCAACGTTCTTGGAGAAACAATATTTACCCAACGATTAATAGATAACTCGATTATAAGCTTCTGGAGATAATAACTAGTTTTAGGTTTGAAAGCGAGGGATTTTTTTCAAATTTCAATTACACAAGCGATTTAGTAAAAAATGCATTGTAATGACGAAATGGAAAGTAGATATTATTTTCTTACAAATAATAAAATACTCCTATATCTTATTGAACTCTTGACACGTGATGTTGAAATAATCGTACGATTAATTAAAAATAACTCCATAATTCGAATAATGTAATAGTATTAACATAAAATGTATCAATAATATTTGTTATGTTTCGTATCGAGATTTCCAATCATTACTAAATTATACATAAAATATTACACAAATATATTTTAAAATTCACCTAAAATGCTATCAATGAACTTTCTATTGCATTTTTATATTAATTTTTAAACTATTTATGTGACGCGTTTATTCAAATTTCTAGTCAAATAGAGATAATGCTTATTGATAAATTATAAATTGAAAATTCCGGGTAAACAGAAACGTACCAACTCAATGAATTTTACCTTATCTATTTAAAACGTAGTAAATATGGTTGACACATAAAGATTTTTCCTTAAACATTTCATAAAGAATTCAATCATTCAATACCTGTAATTAGCCTAATAAATATCAACAGATTTTAATTTTAAATTGCTTACATAAAAATCGTAAACAATAGTAAAATAATTGTTTACATTTTATGGGTCAATATCAGCCGGAAATTTTCGGAACAATTTTCGCACGTGCCAAAAGATGTGAAACTTTAAGGTCGATTCGCCTATTAAAAAAAATCACTTCATTGTGTTCGATTTACGTAGAATTTTTCGCACCAAATGAAATGTTCATTCATGCAAGCCTGAACTTGAACTTCACAGATCACAAGGTCAATGTCAATTATTTCACCCTGTATCTAACCAACTTAAGAATGCAAAATAATCTAATTTAAATTGATAAATCAGGTAATGAGAGGTGGAAAAATTTTATATTCGTATAGTAACCCAATCAACGTCGATAATGACACCAATTAAACGTCGCAAGAAATTTCGTGCGATTTTTAAATTAAATTGAAACGATGTTAATCGGTAATAGATTTTATAATTAATTCGTTACGGTAGTAGTACCATTGGAATAATTAATTGATATTAACATTTACCCGCGTATTACCTTATGTTAATTTAGGCTCAGAAAATAGGTCAATTTGAGAACATTAATATTTAGACTTACATATATTATATTATCTTAATAAAGAAGTTTTAATTTTTCTTTAACAGAGCGTTTGCAAATGGTTGCTCAAACACCAGCACAAACTGAAGCAAGCCATCAGGGCGTGCTCCCTGCAGGTGAAAGAAGCCCCCCAATTGGATGAGTTGCCCAACGAGCGTTACGAAATCGAATCAGATATTAGTTTTAAAGTGAGTACCTACTTCAATTCACATTAATCGTATTTCATTAAATGAAACACCGTGTATATATTGACGTCATCTGAAAGGTACGCTCTTCTACTTTTCAAAAAATGTATAACTAGTACCTACATGTTATTTTACAAAACGAAGAAGATATTTAACTTAGAACAACATAATGCAAATCGCCTTAATTAAAATAAAATTTACAAAAAATTTTAAATTTTCCATTTTAAGGGATGCTTTATCAGGCTTCTTCAATGGTTTTTCATTAGGAAACACATTAATCTCACACATTAACATTTTCTTTTTGAATTAAACATGTTTTATGTTTCACTAAAGTTACAAGTTGATTAAATGGGCTACCTTTCGCTGGGACACCCTGTATTACCTGTATATAGTTTGTACAAAACAAAGATGCACGTCACTAATGTCATACTTGCTAATGGCATATTTGCCAAACATTGTGCCAAACCTTTAAAAATAAACATATATAAAACATATTTGATGGTATTCAGCCCACCATTTTAACGTTAAATACATGTTTAGCGAGCGACTTAAACGTAAACAATGTCCTTAGTTACTCCATAACAACAATATAGAACTGTCAAGTTAAAGGCGCTCGCGAAACATGTTGTTTAACTTTAAAATGGGGCGCTGAATACGGGCCATTAAGTTTAGAGATAAGTAATACCTACAGAATTTAATTGAATATTAACAAGGGATGATAAAATGTGTTAGCAGAATTAAATCATCCAAAAAAAAAATATTAAAAAATTCAACATTTGTATATAAAATAATAATTTTTTCTTATACAGGGTGCATCGTAAATTGATACTTCTGTTTTAACTGTGTATGAATCTCTTAATTCCAAGCAACTTTTTCAAATAAACTTTTTGAATATTCTGAAAATTTTAAAAATTTTTACCTTTTTTCGAATTTCCAATATTTCACAATACGTATTTAATTTAATAAAGCAGGTAAGTATATATATTGGAAAATATTCGAAATTTAAAAATTTTCTATCTTCTTTGTTATTCATAATATTGAAAAAGTTTATTTGAAAAAGTTACTTAGAATTAAGAGATTCATACACAGTTGAAAAAGAGGTATCAACTTACGATACACCCTGTATATTATTTTTAATTTTTAATTTGTTTCTGTCATTTTGCCTTGTGGTTGTTGCTTTATATTCATTTTTTCTTGTTAACATTTCGAGTTATTCAACAAAACTGTTATTCGTAATCAGTTTTAAATGATGGTTTACAATAATTATTTTCAAATGTACTTTATAACAAATATTTACTTTATTCAAATATAATTGTATCTCTATAAATCTTTCTTGACAATTTCCGAAAACTCTTAAATTTTGTAAACTTTGTGAAAGTTTGGCAACACTGTCTCTTTGTGACAGTAAATGATGAAGTGCATCTAACTTCTGTTTTGCTCAAACTATACGTAATTATGTTTTGAAGAGAATTCGCGATTTTGCGATTTTTTTGATCGACCCAGAAATGACGCAACTGGTTGAAACAATTCACCACAATCTAATAACAATAAACAAAACAATACCCTAAGCTGACGCAAATCTCTCCACTATTAAGTATTTCTACGTACGCTTAATAATAAACAAAAAATTGTGCCAATAACTTATCTGGTGTAAAAATACACATTTTATTTATCTCTAAAAAAAGTCTGAAATTGGTAAACTCTCTTATCCGCGCGTAACGCAATTTCGAAACAAACTATTTCAATGCTGTATCTATTTGCTAAATTTCTAAGCACCCGAAGATAACAGCAAGCTTTACGTAAGTTACCATTGTGTATTAATAAAATTTGGAAATTTCAGTACGAACATCTTACGACGAAATTGGCGGATCCAGGATTGCTGCGACCCAAACCGGAAGTCAGCGAATTGAAGTTCGGCCACCATTTCACCGATCACATGCTCAAAATTTACTACCACGAAAAACTAGGCGGCTGGCAGAAGCCCAAAATCCTACCTTTCCAGAACCTCCAGCTGCATCCAGCCGCTAGATGCCTTCATTACGCTCTAGAGGTACTTTTCAACACACCCCCAAACTCACCCCTTGCATCTTACGCTCCGTTTGTTGCAGTTGTTCGAAGGCTCCAAAGTGTATAGAGGAGTCGACGGGAAGATACGATGGTTCAGACCCGATTTGAACATGGCCAGAATGAACAGATCGGCCGAGAAGATCGGATTGCCCACCTTCAGTCCCGAAGAGCTCATAAAATGCATCAAGAGATTGCTGCAAATCGACCAGGAGTGGATACCTCACAGCGAAAAGGCCAGCTTGTACATCAGACCTACGTTCATAGCCATTGATGTAAGTGGAATTTTAACAGAAAATCTTCCAACCAACAACCCTGTGGTCCCTTTTTCCACACAATATGTAGATAACCAGCACCAATGAAGAGATTGGTCTATCCAATCTTGGTGTATTATACTTGTACCATGATTACTTTATTACAAACAGGTTTTTTGTAGTAGCCAAACATATTGCTAACCTCACTAGCAGTTCTTCTTCTCTACCATCATCTTCTCCAGGTCGACAAACGAGTATATGCATGTGAACCTTTTGCAGGGAACCCTGGGGGTGGCTCGAAGTGAATCCTCGCTGTTGTACGTGATCCTGAGTCCGGTGGGTTCGTATTGGGCAGGTGGGCAAAAGGAAGATGTGTCCTTGCTGGCTGATCCTCAGTTCACTCGCGCCTGGCCGGGCGGTTGCGGCAGCAGCAAAGTGGGCTCCAACTACGCCCCGACGATCAAAGTGCAGGCGGAGGCGCTGAAAAGGGGGCTGCAGCAGGTCCTGTGGCTGTACGGGCCGGAGCACTACTTGACGGAAGTGGGAACGATGAATATATTTATGATTTATAAGGATGACAATGGCGGTATGTTCGTGTATTATGGTCGATTATTTCTGGAATTCATTTAGTGGTTTATTAGATACGGTGATGGTAACGCCGCCTTTAAACGAACTCATCCTTCCCGGTGTCATTAGAGATTCGATTTTAAGAATAGCAAGGCAGGAAAAATCGATGCGAGTCGAGGAGAGGATGTTTACGATGAGAGAAGTTTGCAATATACAGAAAGAAGGGAGAGTAAGTAAACCGAATTTTAATAAAATTTGTACAGAATATCTCAGTTCGGTGAAATATATTTGGGTAAATTTTGTTTTTAAAATGATCGATACGCTCTCTGATTTAACGAGGGATCCAACCCTCAAAACCCTAATTGTTCCGCCCTTGTTATTTACCCAATTTTAGAATCAAAACTAGATTTATCGGTTAATTTATACAGATTTTTACTGTTTGTACTTTTTTACAAAATCCATTTTTTTGGAGATAAATCTTTTTTTTTTGGCATTCATACATTTTTGAAATCTATTAGATTATAAAATTTTAAATAAATTTTAAAGGTTCATAAATTTAAAGTTCATAGGTTTTAAATAAAAACTGTTCAATATGGCATCCTTAATTGATAAATAAATTGATCTTTTGTTGAAAATAACCTAATCTGTACAAAAGGTGAAAAAAATTTTTATTACTAATAACGTGTTGGAAATTTGTATTTGAAAATTCATATGAATGCCAAAAAAGACATTTATCTCCAAAAATATGGATTTTATAAAAAATTACAGAGTAAGAAATATTGTTAAATTACCAAAAAATTCTAATTTCGATTCAAAAATCAGGTGATTATTCAAGGGCGGAACAATTAGGCTTTGAGAGGGTTGCACACCCGGTTAATTCGGAGGGGGATCGATAATTTTTATTTTTTTTACCCAAAAATTTGTCACCAAACTGAGATATTGTACCAATTTTCACGAAAAAAAATTAAGCCATTCTTGGCCAATATCAAAAAAATCACATTTTTATTCTAAACTGTAAATTATCCTGTAACTTTTGGATGTAGTTTAAGTTAGGTTAAATTATCTCATTTTATGGTTGTTATTGTGTTTTTAGTTGATGGAGATGTTTGGCGCTGGTACTGCCTGTATTGTCACTCCAGTATCATCGATAGAATACCTAGGTAACGTTATAAAAATTCCGACGATAGAACAACCCAATCCGATCTACAGAAAATTCCGAGATTACCTTTCGGCGATTCAGTACGGCCACATAGAACACCCTTGGGGCATGGTTATAGGCTAACGAATACCCAATTCAAAATTCTCTACGTGACTGTGGTAACCTGTATATATCTAATTTTATTTTGTAAATAATGTAAGTTTCGTCCTAGATGTTGTTTTAACCATGTATAGTTCTTTTTTAAGATTTGCAAACATACGAGTACTAATATCTACCAAATTGATTTGCTTTGAATCTACATATTTTGTCATCATGGCATAATTAAAGATGTTTTGATTCAAAAAAGATATTAAATATTCACCGAGAGCTCTCTAAGTTTGACCTATATTGTTTCGTACAAAGTTATGAATTATTTTGCAACTTATTTAATAGACCATCGGATCTATATGTAAAATGCAAAAAATATCGATTTTTGTTACCTACAAATACAGATTATTGTGTATAATTTGGCAGGTTAACTTTTATCTGTATAATATTAATATTAAATAAATTATTTTATTATTAAATCGTTTTTAAGATATCTATAGGGGCGCACAAATTTTCATTAGCTTATAGGGATTCGAATTGCTGACGAATTCCACCTCATCATCTAATCCTGGATAGTCCTTGACCCATTTCCTTTCTCTGTAATAGTCCATACAACTGATCAATTCTTTGTGTGAGTAATTTTGTACTGGTACTGGTACGAAAGGATCTAAATGCTCGAAACCTTCTTTCCTCAATAAATATCTAAAAAATATTTAAATATTAGTCCAGTGATCTAGGAATTTCACCTCGGAATCTAACGGCATAAACTGAATTTTTGTATAGACATTTATTTTATCATTACAAATTTTTGTCTCAAAAGACACATATGCCACATGAAGTTTACTCCTTTTTCGACTAAGATGACTGTACTACTACTACAGGGTGTTATTTAATGCAATGTGCTTATTTTAATGTGTGATTCTTTGGCTAATTTTGAGTCAAAAAGTTCATATAAAGGTATGTCCTCCGAAGCTCCTATATCTACCCTAAGACCTACATACAGTGAGTGTAAAGGTTGGAACAAATTCGTTAAATGCTTGATTTGTCCATTGGGGAAAAAAGCTCAGATACGTCGATTTTTATTTTAAAAAGCGGATCAGAAAAGGTTGTCAGTGTTTATACAAGATGTCCCAAAAAAAAGTTACATATCAAAGTTGTTTATTTAAATGGAACACCCCGTATATTATTACATTTTTGGGTTCTACTCGAGGAGCTGATTCCAAAAAGTGGTCACACTTGGTATCTTGGTCTCATAATAAAGGATATACAGCCACTCAAAAATCACAAAATTTTGAAATTAGGCGACTCTGAAAGCCAAACAGTTGAAAATCGAGAAAAATGGCTTACCTATCCTACCTACACTTTTTAAGTACTATGTAATGACAAGATATAAAATGCATACAAGGCTATCAAAAATTACATAATTTTTATCAATTAAAAAATTGTACCCTAAAGGCGGGTCCAGATTAATAAATATTTATGTTGTGCGTTGTATTTGACGCAAATTTGCTCGTGCTCCTCAAAAATTTTCCAGATGTGGACTGTAAAAACTAGAAAAATTTTGACGAACACTGACCAAATTTGCGTCAAATACAACGCACAACGTAAATATTTATTGATCTGGACCCGGCTTTAGATAGTACTTGAAAAGTTAGGATAGGAAGATGTAAGCCATTTTTCTCGATCTTCAACTGTTTGGCTTTCAGAGCCGCCCATGTGGAGACGTAAATGTAGAACTGTCATGTTTGAGGCGCTCGGTTAACATGACTTTAACTTTAAAATGGAGCGCTGAATATGGGGCATTCTGTTTAAAAAATGCGTATTCATACCATACGTAACAATACAATATGTTATCTTAGAAGTCAAAGTAATATCGCAAACGGTTTCTTAAATTTTTGAAAAAAACCTAAATAAAAATTAAACTTTACCACCCTATATATCGAAAACCGAGCTTCGGAAGACATACCTTTATATGAACTTTTCGACTCAAAATTAGCCCAAGAATCACCCATTAAAATAAGTACATTGCATTAATTTACACCCTGTATATCTCAATTGCAAGTAAATTCGACTTGTAAATTAGTGTTACCTAGGTAAGTGGCATGTTTGATCCTCTTCAGCTATTGCTATCTCGTCTACAGTTAAAACAGCAGCGCCGTTTTTCCAATCAAAATCCGTCAATTTCATGAATGCTTCCGTAAGTGTAACCTTCTGTGGATGAACAACTTCTTTCTTTTCTGTATACACTCGGGTGTTCGGATAGAAGAACGCATTGTACCCATCTATAGCTACTAATGTTTTTACAACTCCCTTATTAGAGAGTTTTTTAATCTCCTCTGCGAGAGCTATTATAACTTCCGAAGCGTACTTCACTCTGTTTATACCGTGTTCTACTAGAGACGACAAATCCGATCCGGCAGGAGTTACTTCACGTTTGCTCCAAACATAGTCGACATCCGTTTTAATATCGGGCTGTGTTAATAAATGGGAATTTTGCGTTTTGAAATTCAACAGCCACGCTGCTGCGTCCAGATTCAAATCTACATAACCTTCTTTAGTTTCGCTGTTGCTGTATTCTTTACATCTACGCATCCAGAGGCCAACCCATGGCACGTGGACTATCATAAAACCGTTTTGGTAGGCGTAATGTACAACATGTGCTAATGCCAATGATTTTCCGCTACCCATCTCGCCGTACAAAACGAATCTCACCACAGGCTTGGAGAAATCTATGTTCTTCAGACAGTTTATTATATCTAACGAAGGCTGTCGTACCATCAGGCATGTTTCGTTAAAGGTCTTCGATTGTACTTCAAATGATTTCGGTAAACCCCCTAAAGAGAATATGTGCTTCTTATCTTCTGCGGGCACTTTATAAAACAAACCTAGATGGTCTTTTGTGTGGTTCGCACAATTCGATTCGGAGGTTCGGAATTTCTGTAATTTATCAGAAAGAAGTACAGGAGCACTGGAAAAACGCTGCACTGGTTTTATAACATTTTTAATCAACAATTTCGTTGTTGTAGCGTACATATTGGCTCAGTTATTATTTTACATTTGTTGAAATGCTGAAATTAAAAGTTAGGTTAAAAAGTAAATATTTCTTCTTTTTTTATTATATGTCAAATCATCCTTACTGCATAACTCATATCGTTAAAGTCAATGTTCCTGTCATTTGTCAGGTTCGTTTGTAACTAATGTCACTTCAATCATCGATCATCGGCTTTGTTTACATTCGGCATTTTATTGTGAAGGCACCAAATTTGTACAATGCCTGGTACAATTTTGGAAAATTTGAGTACCAAAAAGTTGAGTGTTTTACTTAGCGTGTTCCTATTAAGCCAGCTGGCATGCTTCCTGTTAGGTTTAATAGCGCCGAGCCCTGCGAAAACTCAAACATTGTTGACTACTGTTTGTGTAGATGAGGATCCTTTATCTTCCCGGGAGGATACAGATCGATGGTTCACAAGACAATGCTCCAAAAGCGTAAATTTGGAAGATCCAAAATCGACTATAGGTTTCGATGCCAATAGTTTGGTAAGAACTTGCACTTCTACTTTTTACGATGTACTCCGTTACAAACTACTCTATAATTTGCAGGTGTTTGTTGCCGAAATGCCGCTGCATAATTTGGATTATTCTCGTTGGCAACAAAACCTAGTCGGTATTTTGCAAATCGAAATGATTTATCACAAGGAGCAAAAAATTTCTAATCCGTTAATCGAATTAACGCTCGACTCCCGTTTGGCATACAGCGATAAAACAGCCAATGGAGGTAAAACGCCTTGGAAATATTTTTCCCACGCAGAGGAAAAACGATACATGAATTGCTCATTCCATGAACAAGATAACAAAGGAGATAACAACGGTTATCCGTACGAGTGCACCATGGTTCCTTTATTTGAATTAGGATCATTGTTCCATGATTATTATTTACTGAATTTACGTCTGCCATACAATTCTACGACCAAAAAGAATACTGGACTAGGGAAAGTAAATGACGTTTACTTGCATACCATTTACATGAATGGTGGTTTTACTAAAGTTTGGGTCAGCTTAAAAACGGTATTCTTTCCCGTACTGGTAGCAATAATGACATGGTTTTGGCATAGAGTTCACAAATTGAACCGAACTCCTGTTTTGTTGGAATACATGCTGATTTCTGTAGGGGGTACTCTTACGTTTCTTAATCTACCTATAGAATTTCTCAGTTTGTTTTTCGAAATGCCCTACATGCTGTTGTTAAGCGACATTCGACAGGGAGTATTTTACGCTACGTTGTTGTCCTTTTGGCTGATATTTGCAGGAGAGCACATGTTGATTCAAGACACAGCAGAAAGGAACACTTTAAGAAAATACTGGAAGCATCTGAGTACAATTATCATCGGCTGCTTGAGCTTGCTCATTTTCGATTTATGCGAACGCGGTACTCAGTTAATAAATCCATTTTATTCCATTTGGGTGACCCCCATTGGTACCAACCTAGCTCTGGCCTTCATCATACTAGCTGGGATATCAGCAGGGTTGTACTTCCTCTTCTTGTGTTTTATGGTCTGGCGGGTGTTTAAAAACATCAGTATTAAGAGATCCGTTTTGCCAAGCATGTCCCAAGCTAGACGATTGCATTACGAAGGATTCATTTACCGTTTCAACTTTTTGATGTTGGCTACATTAATTTGCGCCGCGGTCACCATAGTTTCTTTCATACTGTCCCAAGTGGACGAAGGGCAAAATAAATGGGACGAGACTATGGATTTGGAATTATCCTCTGTTATCCATACCGGGGTGTACGGCATGTGGAACATATACATTTGCGCTATGTTGATTTTGTACGCTCCTAGCCACAAACAGTGGCCGTCTGATGTGGCCTGTACCGAAGGAGAGGAGGTGGAATTCAGCAGAATACCAAACGAATCGACTTCTAATGAAATCTCTGCCTTGACCACCTTCTCTACCAAAGCCAACCTCGATTAGGTGACAAATTTCTTGTGCAATTTTTAAAAATTGACTTCAATTGATATACAATTTTTAACCCTTTCGAATCATGTTTCAATGCTTCCATTTTATCAATTAATCACTCATATTATTAGTAAGTCATGAAATTAATTAATGGCGCTTTTGATATTAATTGTATTAGAAAATACGACTTAATTAAGTAGAAAACTTAACTGACAATTACATATGCATTTTTTACATAAAGGCCATGTTACTTAAATTTAGCTTGTAGTTGGTAATTTATTACTAGTATTTACAAATGTTTTGTAGTTCTTTTATGTCAGTGTATGAACAAGCCAGTATTGTATTTATTTTTTTTACTTAATAAATATATATAATCTAAACATATTTTCTTTTATTATTAAAGCTCTGCATTATTAAAAATAGCAAAACCTCTGGCAATGTTCTAGTAGGTATGCTGATTTATAAATTTATACAGTTATAATAAATCTTGCTTTATTGGCTTATGTTGATGCAAATATTTGCTATTGGTGAATTTAATGTAAGATGCGAGAAATTGTTTAGTTTTTAGTGAATTTTTGAAATTGAATAAGATAAATTGGCAGTGATTAGTATGTATTGTTGAATTTCTAATGGATATTTTGGTTGATTTACGTTGAAGACAAATGTAGGATAATAATCATTGGTATGGAAATCTGGTATAAATTAAATTCCAACTTTAACATTTATTTAATTATCCTTACATAAATTTACCATACATTTAAATGAAATAGAACCAACATTGGAAAAATACCCAATTTCTGCATAGCAGTTGTAGAACTTAAAATTAAAACTTAAAATAAAAAAATACCTACTTTAACTATTCGAATATTTCGGTTGGACTATGGACGTTTTCCTTACAGGAACGGTGTCAGGTGTTGGAATGGTGTCACCGGTGCCCACATAAGAAACGGGCCCGGGTAGTTGCAATCCCGGTTTGTTAATATTTCCAAATTTCTGTTTCGCCATTTGATAATCTCCTGAATCAAAATATTTCTGTCCTTTCGATAAGCGTTTTTGGAGGAAGGCCGAATGACCGCTGGCTTTCATAGGAGGTCCTCCAGTCGTAATGTTATATTTGGATTTCAATTTGGCCTCTTCCTGTTTTTCCAGTTGTAGGGGAGTCAGTTGAGGCGGTTCGTTCGTTTCTTGCTCTTGTTCACTCATTTTTAAAAGCTATAAAATA
This sequence comes from Phyllotreta cruciferae, assembly GCA_917563865.1. NCBI lineage: Eukaryota > Metazoa > Arthropoda > Insecta > Coleoptera > Chrysomelidae > Phyllotreta > Phyllotreta cruciferae. The sequence continues at coordinate 1,367,429 of OU830614.1, read as the reverse complement.
TTTATGATTTTAATGAATACTCGTTTATACAGGGTGCTATAAAGTAGGGAAATTCAATGTCAAACGTAAACAGACACAGAAAGAATTGTAAAAACTTATACTAATGATTGGGTTTTTTCCAAAAACATTAAAAAATGAAACATTGGCCAATTATGATAAAAATCATGTTTTTTTTAATTCTCTATGCAAATGCTTCTTATTGGTATTAGAAATTCGAAAAGCAAATTGCAATAGATGAGTGCGTAAATACGTGTTCTAATTTGCTTTTTTCATTCAAATTTGAACACATATTTATCGATAAAAATAATACACGTTGTGAAGTATACTCACATCAAATCACTTTTGTTGGCTGAATAGAAGATGAAAAATTTACAGCCTTTTTGAAACAAACTTATTTACTTTATAAAAGATCTTCTAAATTAACAATACTGATAAAATATTCAACATTTGTTAAAGTAAACAATGAATAAATATGAAGGATGAAGTAAAAGTCAACGGTCATTTGAAACTGTTTGTTTGTTTAACCCCGACCTACTCCAAGAACTAAATTTAGAAAAATCAATAAACCTAAATAAAAATAGCATTTAAAAATTGTTAATATAATGTGCAAATGTTGTTAAAAATAATGTTTGCAAATTAATACTTATTCCATCCCAACATTCAACAAAGAATACAAAAATTCAATTGATCTTGTGTTAACAAAACGAACGCAACTAAGAACAAAAGCTAATAAAACGAACGCATATTAAATGACGTTTACGTCACATAGAAACGTCACTGTCAAATTTGATTTGCATTTGACAAATTACAAAAAATAAATATAAGATGGAAGTAGTAAATTCACTGAAAACCGAATCTAATGAAACATATTTTGAAGAAGACGGTATACAATACTCGGATTTCGAAAACGTAGAATTTGAAGGAGACGATTTGTCATCATTTAACGTAAGCTTTAACTCGAAAAAACATTTGCAATTTGTGTAAATCTTAAAAATTTTAGCTTAAAAACAATCACAGAAAAAGAACAAGAAACTTTACGCATAACGAATGCAATTTAATATGTACCATTCTGCAAGAGTACATAGAAATAGTGGAAAATAAAAAGACTGATCAGAAAACTAATTATTTAAAAAACAAAGCTTGGTCGGAGATTACTCGAAAGTTTAATGATCTTACCAAAGACGAAGAGAGAACTCCCTCACAACTAAAAACGTTTTATGATAACTACAAAAGGAAGCGAAAAAGGTTGTTGGAGGTGAATATCTGTTTACCCACATGTAATTAATAAAATCTAATCTTTCCCATACCCACATACTATAATTCTATACAGGGTGGGTAGGGTAGGGTAGGGGTCCAATGGGTCCAATGGGTGATTTTAGCAAATTTATCCTAGTCCTAAGTTGCTTCATAGAGGAAGTTATAACATTATTAAAATAGATTTTTTTGTTCTCCATTTTGCATGTTTAGGTATGTAATGAATTAGATGTGACATTTTGTAGCCAGAGTTGATTTTTGCATATTAAATTCATTACGGTTGTTTTGTAAGCCTGCAGTGCAAATTTCACTCATATATCTTCGAAACGATGTATTTTAACAGCTCAAAACAGGTGTACCTTTTTTAAAGCTAAAGTGTTATAGTTTTTGTAAATTGATCCTTTTTGTTCGAATTCCTACGTGCAAAAATGTTATAGCCGTTCAAGGGAAAATAATGTGCCGAAGTGGCGCCCTCTGGGTTAAGCGAAAAACGGATAACATATTCTTAATTGGCCACATCTTAAACCACCATATGTGAAATTTGACAAAGATATCTCTGGAATTACGCTGGATGAAATTGATTTTCATAGTGCTATAACTTCCTAACGAAGCAACTTTGGACTAAGATAAATTGGGTTAAATCGTCATATTCTGAGGCAAAGAACCTGCCCTTAGCGTATGGCCCAATCATTATGGAACACCCTGTATAAGTTTCAATAGAGAAATTAATAATTTTTATCAATTTTTAGAACGGAGAATGCATAGACTCCCACAGTCATTTTGAAAAACCTTCCATAGACATCCTAACTCACCAAGCAAAAGTATTTATGTCTGAACGATCGGAAACTTTGAAAAAGAATTACATCGATGAATATCACAAAAAGCGAATACACTTAGTGGATAAGGAAATTGAGAAAGTCAAAGCAGCTACGGAACAACAACACAGATTGTTTATTTTACAAGAAGAAAAATTGTTGTTAGAAATACAGGAAATCAAAGAAAGATTGAAAAATCGGTCTACAAATTGATTAAATCAACTCAATGACTTCTGGACGCTTTTGTTTTAAAAAGACGTTCTAATTAAATTAATAATCTAGCATAGTCACTGCAATAAAACGAAAAATAGTGTCTACAGATATTAAACTATCGAGATTCTCTTTTTTTAATCTTATATTGATTTATTTATTTATTAAACTAATGTTTTTAATACTCGAATTTTGAGTTTTACGCTACAGTTTTATAAACTTGCTTTTGTAATTTCTCGATAAGAACCATCGTCACATTTAAGTATGGACTTTCTATGCTCAAACTTTTGTTTCTCAACGACTTGAAGAAATTGGCCTCGTACTCGTCGAATTCCTCCCGCAATTTCAATTCCCTGTACAAATTACGAATCGATTCGACTGATTTCGCATCCCATTTGCCATAGTTATCTCTGAAGAGCGCTTTTTGCGTTTTGCTGCCCTTCTCCAGCGCCTTCACCGCCAACCACGTACATTTACTCTCCTCTATGTCAGTACCGGTCTTCCCTGCTATGTCCTCTTTAACGAAACAGTCGTTAATATCGTTCTGCAAAAATTAATTCGAATACAAAAGAGTTCAATAAAGTGTGTTGTTAAGTACCTTAATTTGGAAGTACTCGCCCATGTCGAATAGCAAAGGCGCTATTTGATTCTCTAACACGTCCTTATTGAATTGTTTGGACAAATACATTCCTAATCCTACCGAGTAATAGAAAGTGTAATAACCCGTTTTGTATTTAGCGATTGCCTTGAATTTATCCATGGATATCGTTTCTGGTGAATGCCTGATCGAATCAATCACTTGCCCTAAGCATGTTTTAAACGAAACTCTGTGAGAAAAATTTAACATATCTACGAAATGTGGGTGATTGCCGAAGTGTTTTTCTAAAAGCAAATATGCTCCGGAGTTCAAACTCAATCCATCCGCTATGGCTAGTGCCCCGACGTCTTGCTGACGGTGCCAGCACAACCCGCCTCTTCTCTTGGAGGAATTGTCCATTACATCATCGAATATCACCGCGGTAGCCTCAATCTGGTGTGGATAAATTGTTGTAGTATGTTTGAAACATGTGTATATACAGGCTGTTTATTAAATGCGGCATACATTTAAGAGGGATTGTTGTTTGGACTATTCTAAGAATATTTTGTCTTTTGATAATTTTTGAGAACCCTCTTTGTTTCGAATATACAATATTCATCAACGTCTTCATGAAACAGACACATTGAAATCAAGTGGAGGACCAGGAAGGACAACTTCTACTCGAAAAATTGCAAATACTGTGAATGTAAGTAATTCTTGGGACAATTTGTTAAACCCATACCATCTACAACGCGTTAAGGCGCATTTTCCTGCTGATTTTCCTCCACGTTTTGCATACTGTCAATGGCTATTGCACACATTTGTTCAAATTCCTCAACTACTGACGCATATTCTTTGTACCAGCGGGGTCATCTAAAGCATTTAGTTTATACTTATCCTGTAGAAAATGTAGAAGACTTGCGAATTCGGATTGTTGCTGGGTGCAACTCAATAAGAAACTACCCTGGTGTTTTTGAAAAAGTTCGACAGTCAATATGGGGAAGATTAGATGCTTGCATCCTAGATGCATGGAGGCAGTTATTTTCAACAATTCTTATAGATTACATTAACATGTATTTTTTGGTAATAAAATGTTACTATCTAAAATTTTGTTCGTCCAGCATCTTCTTCGAAACGAAGAGGGTTTTAAAAATCATCAAAGGTATCAAAATATTCTTAGAATAGTCCAATGAACAACCCCTTGAATTTTTGCCGCATGTTTAATAAACACCCTTTATAATAATCTTACCAATTCGATGAACCATCCTAAAATATTGGCTAATCTGATGTTGTCTGGTGTGAGATTTTCCGGTTTCTCCAGGAGTTTGTACGTTATTACCGTTGTTAGGCCTCTCACTTTCTTACCGTTAGGTACGTTGTTTCTCATGCAAACAGCGAATCTGTCCGTAGCTTCTTTCACATCTTCTAAATTCAAGCCGGTGGATAAATCTTCCACTATCGTAGGAAAATGGCTCATGAATTCTTCTGTATCGGCATCGGAAAACGACGCTAACGTTGGATTGGAATTGGGCAAGGTGGATCTGTTTTTGTACTTAATTAGTAAAATGTAAATAAAAGCAATTTCTTGTTGTACGAAATACTTTGCTTACCTGAAGCGAACTTTTTCACAGCTCTTGGCATTTTTTAAAATAACAGATCGCAACAAATTCCTCCAATACATCGAGTGCATTTCGATTACAGTGAGCGATGGAATGAAAAATTATTTGGTGAATGTTAAATCATGACGTTGACGTGCCTATATAATACCAATTTAATTGCTGCTAAGATTTAATTATTTTTAATAGTGTTTTTTTCTTATTGTGTAAAAACTCTCACACGTTTTTTTATATTAATTAAAAGTTTGGTGTTTATTACTTATTAAAACAGTGGTTATCACTTATTCTTAAATTAATGCTTATACGATTTTTTATCATCTTTTTCTATCCTCTCCACCTCATTGCATTTTTCCTTTACTTAGAGCATTCATATCTTAATACAAATCGTCAAAATAGTACAGCTATCTGAGCTAAAAGCATTTTGAAAATAACTATATAATAGACTAGTGCATGTTTATTTGATTTTATTTTTAAAATGGGCTTTCAAATGTTCTACCACCTTAAGGGGTTATACCCAGTTATTATTTTCAAAAAACTCGATTTTGAATTATTGCAATTTTGTAATGTACATATATTCAAAAGTATGCACACAAAATTTGAAGTCGGTCCGAGCAATACATTTACCTAGTAGTTTAATCTGTGCAGTATTTGCTGTGATGTACAGCTTGCAATTTATAAAAATTAACAAGCACGTGAGGCAGATATAAAAAGAATAGGCGATGGAATGGCTATTATAGTAGATTTCGGCCCTGCAGAGGTAAAAAACAAAATTAAAAACTTGAGGTCTACCTATGTGCAAGAGGTCTAAATTAACTACTTTGCTTCGCTGACTTAAGCAAGTTACTGGAACCATGTAAATTACACAATCATTCAAAAGCACTCGCATTTAGTACTGGATTTTAGTGACTTGTACAAGTTACTGGCACCGTGTAACACCGCCTTTATACAGGTAGCGAGTAGCGAGCGTGCTGCGCAATTGAATGTTGCAGTGGCATTTGCTCATCAGGTTAATAAGGGGAAGAATATATAGGAACGCGATCGCGATCGCGATCAGTTTTCAATCAATCAATCATCAAAAAATATTACCTGAAGCAGTTCCAAGTCACACATTTTCACCTTTTTATTAATAAAGAGTATATTTTCTTTTTACCATGATCGCATGTACATGTTTAATTTCTTCCTGGTGTCATGATCGCGAATGAGATCGTGATCGCGATCGTGGCCAGATCGCGTATATGTGTTCTTCCCTAATTCAGTTTGAATTATTCGAACTTGATATCTTGAGGTGTTTAGTTTGAGTAGTGGTGTAATTATTATTAGTGGAGTTCCCAGAGCGTTAAAAGCATGAAAATCTAGGACTTCTCACACAGTGAATGGAATTTAAAAAAAAAAATGCAATGTGTAGCTAAAAATATATGTAAAAAAGTTAACCTATTGAAAAATTGTGCTCTTAATTTTGAAAAAAGGCCTACTTACCTACCATGTTGAAATATCGTAAAGTAAATTAAATAGATACCGCGGCTAGAATATTTTAAATGCAAAATTCTTGATATGGGCTCAATTTATGCTATAAAAACAAGTATACCTTTTTTTCAAAATTATAGGGTGTATCATATGAACTTGAAAAAAATTTAAAAAAGGGCAGGATTAAAAAAATATGAATACATTTCTTCATCCTGTTAAGTGCATGTGGCGCCCTCTTTATCTAATCTCCAAATTGATAAGATGGTCATGATTTACTAACTTAAAAATATAACCATTTCAAATTTCAAGTCAATAGCTTAAATAATAAAGGAATTATTGTAAAAAAACCAAAAATAAATTTTAACTTTAACACCCTGTATCTTAGTAGTACATAACATTTGACCCATAGTTATTCAGTGAAATATTCATATTTTGATATCCTCAATCTATGGTTAAAATATTGACCATTCCTTACGGGACACCCTGTATATCGGAAAAAATTAAATAATTTAAAAATTGTGCATTTTGTGAAGTGAAAAATGGTACTTTCCATTAAAAATAACGAAGTTGACTTCTACTTCCGGTATAACCGGAAGTCACACATGGTTGAAAATATTTTAGAAAAACTCACAACATCGATTTTAACTTGATCCTAAATTTTCCGATTCGTAACTAAGGAACTCCTAAGTTTTAATGCATGGCTATATAGGACCCTAAATACACATAGGTATCTTGGAAAGATGTTCTTCTAGTTATATTCTCAAATATTATTTTTTTTTTAGATTTTTGTTTAAATTATCAAAAACTCGTAAGCAACAAAAATTTTTGGTACACTTTGTAATTTATAGTAAAAAAAACAAAATCCAACCTCAACCGTAAAATTTCATTCACTGTATCTGTATTCCTAGGCAAAAAGCCCCAGGCGCTCCACTATAAAAGGACACCGCGGGTCCATACTTCACAGGAAGACTCAATTTGTGCCATTCCCATAGAGGAAGGAGCGTTAAATACCTATAATAAGTAATAATTACACGCGGCGAAGTAAATAATTTACAGCATAAAAGAAATAAAATATTTGATAACACCAGATTATACGTTACTTCACCTCAAAGAGCTTTGCAAGAAAATATTATAAAATTCATGAAAGAGTTTATTGACCCCAAAAGACTATACGCCCTTTATTTTAGGACCAAAGATTTGGCCGAAACGTTCACTGTAATTTGTCAAAATTTCTTTAAAAATTCATCCTTCAAATTTGTTCATTGTTCAAAATTTTTAATAAATATAGTCACGTGTGAAAACAAAGAGAAAAACTGGAATATTATCATGTGTATAAGAATGGCCACCGTGGAATAAACGAGGTTAAAGCTTATAAAAAAAATGTTACCTTAAAAACAATCACAGAAAAAGAACAAGAAACTTTACGCATAACGAATGCAATTTAATATGTACCATTCTGCAAGAGTTCATAGACATAGTGGAGAATAAAAAGACTGATCCTTGTAGTCGGTAGAATCACCTGGACAAAGGGATAATCCGGAGTTTTAAGGTGATTCGATGACCGTGGTTCGGAATCCACGATAAACTCTAAGTTCCGTCCAAATTAGCCTAGATGCAGAAAAGAGACGTTAACTTGAATAAGCAAGCAAAAAGACTGATCAGAAAACTAATAATTTAAAAAACAAAGCTTGGTCGGTGATTATTGTTGAATTAGCTCCAATTCAATCCTTCTGTTATGCAACCAGTATATGTGGCAGATGGTAAGATGTGGCAACACTTCGCGTCAAGAGACAACTCTTGACGGCTACACAATTTTGCACGTTTAATTTAACCGCCATTCTCGTTCTTTGTAATGTTTTATTTCGATAATTAAAGAGTTTTTCAGATTGAAATTAAAGTTGTTCGATCCTCCTGATTACTCTCACAATTACTCGAAAGTTCTTACCTATCTCTCTTACCTATCTTACCTATCTTACCTATCTTACCAAAGACGAAGAGAGAACTCCCTCACAACTAAAAACGTTTTATGATAAGTACAAAAGGAAGCGAGAAAGGTTGTTGGAGGTGATAATCTGTTTACCCACATGTAATTAATAAAATCTAATCTTTCCCATGCCCACATACTATTTCTATACAGGTGGTCCCATAATGAATGGGCCATGCGTTAAGGTTAGGTTCTTTGGGTCTAAATATGACAATTTACCCAAATTTATCTTAGTTCCAAAGTTGCTTTATAGACGAAGTTATAACACTATGAAAATAGATTTTTTTCGCTTTCCATTTTGCATGTTTAGGTAGGTAATGAATTAGGTGTTATTAGATGTGACATTTCGAAGCCAGAGTTGATTTTTGCATATGAAATTCAGTACCGTTGATTTGTAAGCCTGCAGTGCAAATTTCATTCATATATCTTCGAAACGATGCATTTTAACGACACAAAACAGGTGTACCTTTTTTAAAGCTAAAGTGTTATAGTTTTTGTAAATTGATCTTTTTTGTTCGAATTCCTGCGTACAAAAAAGTTATAGCCGTTGAAGGGAAAATAATGTACCGAAGTGGCGCCCTCTGGGTTAAGCAAAAAACGGATAACACATTCTTAATTGGACACATCTAAAACCCCCATATGTGAAATTTGACAAAGATATCTCTGGAATTACGCTGGATGAAATTGATTTTCATAGTGCTATAACTTCCTAACGAAGCAACTTTGGACTAAGATAAATTGGGTTAAATCGTCATATTCTGACGCAAAGAATCTACCCTTAGCGTATGGCCCATTCATTATGGAACACCCTGTATAAGTATCAATAGAGAGAAATTAATAATTTTTATCAATTTTTAGAACGAAGAATGCATAGACTCTCACAGTTATTTTGAAAAACCATCCATAGACGGACGGGTTAGAGTTATCTCCCAATTTTCAAAATCTTACCTGCACGAAAAAAGGTCGTGTCCGAGTTCTCTCCCGTCTATTGTTAACGGGTAGTTGTAGCTTATAAGGGGCTAATTGCCTGATAAGGAGTATTACTGTTCCTTCCGTGAACTTATGGGAAACTTTATTATTAATTTTACGGAACAAAGTTATTCTTCACAAAAAGTTCTGTATGATCTAAAATCCAAGATGCAACCATCAAAAATCAAATTTTGTCAATCTTATACGAGGTATGTCAAAAAATGTGAATTTTGCTCAAGAGTAAAGTACCTTCATATCTTACAATATCGAAATTTGTTATTATGAAAAGTACACCTAATTTTCCAGAAGTATACTGAAAGGGATGGGATTTTCCCTATATTGAAATAGAAAAAAAAGACAGAAGTCTAAAAATTTCCCCTAATCATAAATTCCTCATTAAATTGTACTACGAAATGAAAATACATAATCGAAATTTGCCAGAGAATTTTGAAATTATAAATATTCCCATCGGTCCTTCCTAGAAACCCTTAATCTATTTTTATAGAGTAATACTTAGATAGTATTTGTGTTTTTTATAAAATAAATTGTATATCATGTAAAAGGAAATTTTAGTTTTATTTAAATTGTAATACTTAAAATGTAGGTATAGGTAGGTACTTACATAAAGTGAAGTTATAACTACAAAAAATATCTCAAATTTAAAAAAGTTTGAAATAATAAAAATTAAAAGTTGGTTACTTTTAATAAGTATTTAGGGTTTCAAAGAAGAACGATTAATCGGAAATTAAATGCTACCTGCCGTACCGGGGAGAACTCGGATACTCCGCCATAGACATCCTAACTGACCAAGCAAAACTCAGTATTTATGTCTGAACGATCGGAAACTTTAAAAAAGAATTACATCGATGAATATCACAAAAAGCGAATACACTTAGTGGATAAGGAAATTGAGAAAGTCAAAGCAGCTACGGAACAACAACACAGATTGTTTATTTTACAAGAAGAAAAATTGTTGTTAGAAATACAGGAAATCAAAGAAAGATTGAAAAATCGGTCTACAAATTGATTAAATTAACTCAATGATATCAGGACGCTTTTGTTTTAAAAAGACGTTCTAATTAAATTAATAATCTAGCATAGTCACTGCAATAAAACGAAGATAGTGTCTACAGATATTAAACTAACGAGATTCTCCTTTTTTTAATCTTATATTGATTTATTTATTTATTAAACTAATGTTTTTAATACTAGAATTTTGAGTTTTACGCTACAGTTTTATAAACTTGCTTTTGTAATTTATCGACAAGAACCATCGTCACATTTAAGTATGGACTTTCTATGCTCAAACTTTTGTTTCTCAACGACTTGAAGAAATTGGCCTCGTACTCATCGAATTCCTCCCGCAATTTCAATTCCCTGTACAAATTACGAATCGATTCGACTGATTTCGCATCCCATTTGCCATAGTTATCTCTGAAGAGCGCCTTTTGCGCTTTGCTGCCCTTCTCCAGCGCCTTCACCGCCAACCACGTACATTTACTCTCCTCTATGTCAGTACCGGTCTTCCCTGATACGTCCTCTTTAACGAAACAGTCGTTAATATCGTTCTGCAAAAATTAATTCGAATACAAAAGAGTTCAATACAGTGTGTTGTTAAGTAAGTACCTTAATTTGGAAGTACTCGCCCATGTCGAATAGCAAAGGCGCTATTTGATTTTCTAACACGTCCTTATTGAATTGTTTGGACAAATACATTCCTAATCCTACCGAGTAATAGAATGTGTAATAACCCGTTTTGTATTTAGCGATTGCCTTGAATTTATCTATGGATATCGTTTCTGGTGTATGCCTCATCGAATCAATCACTTGCCCTAAGCATGTGTTAAACGAAACTCTGTGAGAAAAATTTAACATATCTACGAAATGCGGGTGATTGCCGAAGTGTTTTTCTAAAAGCAAATATGCTCCGGAGTTCAAACTCAATCCATCCGCTATGGCTAGTGCCCCGACGTCTTGCTGACGGTGCCAGCACAAACCGCCTCTTCTCGTGGAGGAATTGTCCATTACATCGTCGAATATCACAGCGGTAGCCTCAACCTGGTGTGGATAAATTGTTGGAGTATGTTTGAAACGTGTATATACAGGGTGCTTATTAAATGCGACAAAAATTTAGGAGGGATTGTTGTTTGGACTATTCTAAGAATATTTTGTATTTTGATTATTTTTGAGAACCCTCGTTGTTTCGAATATACAATATTCATCAACATCTTCATGAAACAGACACATTGAAATCAAGTGGAAGACCGGGAAGGAAAACGATAGCAGGAATGGTGGAAGTGAAAAAGAATATGCTGAACTTAATAGAGGAAGATCCGAATACTTCTACTCGAAAAATTGCAAATACTTTGAATGTAAGTAATTCGTGGGACAATTTGTTAAACCCATACCATCTACAACGCGTTAAGGCGCATTTTCCTGCTGATTTTCCTCCACGTTTTGCATACTGTCAAAGGCTATTGTACACATTTGTTCAAATTCCTCAACTACTGACGCATATTCTTTGTACCAGCGGGGTCATCTAAAGCCTTTAGCCTAAAGCCTAAAGCCTATACTTACCCTGTAGAAAATGTGGAAGACTTGCGAATTCGGATTGTTGCTGGGTGCAACTCAATAAGAAACTACCCTGGTGTTTTTGAAAAAGTTCGACAGTCAATGAGGGGAAGATTAGATGCTTGCATCCTAGATGCACGGAGGCAGTTATTTTCAACAATTCTTATAGATTACATTAACATGTATTTTTTGGCAATGAAATGTTATATGTATATTATTTAAAATTTTGTTCGCCCAGCATCTTCGAAACGAAGAGGGTTTTCAAAAATCATCAAAGGTATCAAAATATTCTTAAAATAGTCCAATGAACAACCCCTTGAAGTTTTGCCGCATGTTTAATAAACACCCTGTATAATAGTCTTACCAATTCGATGAACCATCCTAAAATATTGGCTAATCTGATGTTGTCTGGTGTCAGATTTTCCGGTTTCTCCAGGAGTTTGTACGTTATTACCGTTGTTAGGCCTCTCACTTTCTTACCGTTAGGTACGTTGTTTCTCATGCAAACAGCGAATCTGTCCGTAGCTTCTTTCACATCTTTTAAATTCAAGCCGGTGGATAAATCTTCCACTATCGTAGGAAAATGGCTCATGAATTCTTCTGTATCGGCATCGGAAAACGACGCTAACGTTGGATTGGAATTGGGCAAGGTGGATCTGTTTTTGTACTTAATTAGTAAAATGTAAATAAAAGTAATTTCTTGTTGTACGAAATGCTTGACTTTGCTTACCTGAAGCGAACTTTTTCACAGCTCTTGGCATTTTTTAAAATAACAGGTCGCAACAAATTCCTCCAATACATCGAATGCATTTCGATTACAGTTAGCGATGGAATGAAAAATTATTTGGTGAATGTTAAATCATGACGTGCCTATATAATACCAATTTAATTGCAGTTAAGATTTAATTATTTTTATTTGTGTATTTTTCTTATTGTATAAAAACTCTCACACGTTTTTCTATATTAATTAAAAGTTTAGTGTTTATTACTTATCATTTATAGCTTATCAGACTCGCAAAAATACCGCAGTCGACCAGAAAAATAGTAGTCTCTTATGAATTCATCATATTGCTGGTATATTCTTAATATATACATGGTCCACATTTATTCTAATTTATAGGGTTAGTTGATAATTTATTTTACTTTTTTTGCTCATAGAACTAGTGAGACTTTTATTTAATCCTTCAACTACATTTCCTTTGTTAAAAGATCACATTTTTTGTCGAAGTTCGCATGTCTGTGAAATAAACTATAGACTAGTGCATGTTTATTTGAATTTATTTTTAAAATGGGCTTTCAAATATTCACCTTAAGGGGTTATATGCAGTTTTCAAGAAACTCGATTTTGAATTATTGCATTTTTGTAATGTACATATATTCAAAAGTTTGCACACAAAATTTGAAGTCGATCCGAGCAATACTTTCGGAGTTATACCTAAATTTAGTAAACTTTTATTCTATGTGTGAACCGGGTTTGAAAACCTTTTTCTCAAAACAGCGTTTTTCAAGTCCTCTTGTAAGTCGAAGTCAAAAACCTCTTCATCGGTCTAGAATTTTAACACAATCTTCTTACATACATTTTCTAGTAATTAATCGTTCCTTTTGTCAATCCGATGCATATTTTCCATTTTATTAACAATTTAAGGCCTAATTTTACATACAAATCGAAACCATTTTTTTGAGAAGCCGCCATTTTGCGAAAATTTAATATTTTGATTAGCCGAACGATTAATTACTAGATAATCTAATAAATTAACGAAATTTCTTTGGTTTTTTGATTTCAAATAATCTAATCTTAAGATACGATGTACACCGTATAAATCGTCTTTTTTTGGAGAAGGTTCCGGAAATCGCCTGCTGCGCTCTCAACAATCCGCATTTTTATAAATAAAAAATTTGTTTACGTTCTTGAAATCCTTCAATATATCCACAAAAATTTTCAAATTAATACATTCAAAAGTCTCTTCAGGATAAATTCTTGAAAACCCGTCTTATTTTTGCCTCATAACTGCGTATAACCCCTTAATACAATAAACATCATTTCCGAGCTGGGAAAACAAGTGCGTGGACGGAAAAGAGTTTTTCAGTCAATTACTCTGTTTACATCCACTTGAAGTCGACTTCAAGTCGGCTTGAAGCCTTCATGGAAACGCGGGTTGACTACTCGACGAAGAAAGAAGATACCGGATCGAGTTGACTCGACGAAGAAAAAGATAACTTTAGTCAATCTCGAGCCGAGCGGATGTAAACGCGGTAAATAGCAATCCAATAAACTCGAATTACTTATTGGGAAAACCCCGAATCCCGAATCCGAAAACCCGAAGATGGGAAATGATAACAATAAAAATTCTTATAATAGATCAAAGAAACAGACGTGAGTTACATACCAGGAATTTTACGCATTTTATATAAAACTGCATTAATGCAGATTATTACTTTATCTTTATTAGGATTATATTTCATTTTCAGTTGGAAACTTTTGTATTAGAATCATTCTTTGTCTAACCACGAAATTGTAAGCTTTTAATAAAAATAATTAATTATAAATTTTTTAAAAACGAATTTTCTAACCCATAATCCTTAATTGGCGCAGTCAGTAGGATACGTGCAAAAGGATACGTTGCAAAAGTATTTCGCATGGTGGCGGAAAAGACTTTTCCATCGATTGTGGTGTTTTAACCCCGAGCGCGTATCTACGCTTTACATTGTTCCTTCAGTGGAATCGACGTTTCATTCCAAGTATCTACTAGGGAAGGAACACCAGAAGTTCCAAGGCAGAGAATCGGAGAAGGAATCTTCGTACCACAACTACCTGTAAGTGCCAAGTTCCTTTTTGCCTATTCCTACCCCTGTTTGGGTAGAATAGATAGTTATAATACGTGAAAAGATTTTTAAGTGTATATCTTTATATGAACGAAGAAAAAATTTCGGAATCTTTGGATTCGATAGTTGAACAGTTAAGTGCAGTAAATATAGAATCAAATAAAGTAACAAACGAATCCAAAATGTCGAACTCCCCAAAACAATTTAGTTGGGAACTATTTAAAATTAAAATTAACAACATTAAGCCATATGATGGTGATTGTAATAGTTTAAATACTTTCATTACGCGTTGTGAGAGATTATTTGCCACGTATCGCGAATATAATGATGCAGATTTGAATGATCATATTTTAGAGTCGATCCAGAGTAAATTGACCGGTAAAGCTGAAGCATTGGTTGGTAATCGTCCTGAATTGAATGATTGGTTTGCAATAAAAACAGCCTTGACACAAAGTTTCTCTGACAAAAGAAATTTAGAATGTTTAATTCAAGAATTACATCGGGCTAGACCGAACAGAAATGAAAATTTGATTGATTTTGGTACGATACTGCAATTATTACGCAGTAGTATTTCTCAGAGAATCGGTATTGAGATTCAAACCAGAGACAAAAGAATTTTCCAATAGAATATCACCAGGAAGTCACCAGCGGATAATACAAATAAGGTGGTTAGAAACCAAATAGACTTTATCCTGATCAACAAACGATACCGCAATCCAGTATACTTCATTAGAAGAACTTATACTTCTTATACAGAAAATTAGGTGTAGTTTTCATAATAACAAATTTCGATATTGTAAAATATGAACGTTGCATCATGCAGAACTTTTTGTGAAGAATAACTTTGTTTCGTAAATTTAATAATAAAGTTTCCCATATGTTGCCAACTATGAATAATTACACGAATTTTTGAATTCCGTTTGTATATTAACACTAAAATAATTCTTTTTTTGTATAGAATTTTTCTATTAATATATATTGTACCAATTGTATATATTTTAAATTACTAATGCTTAGATATTAAAAAAATTTTAACACTAAAAGCTGCATTTTTTTGGCATTTAGCCAAATGATAGTTATTCATGCAATGTAAAATCTTATCTAATCGGATTAGGAATATTTTGACCGCAGGGACCAAGTAGCCCATTAAATTTTGAAACTGAGGACCAATCGACCTGTAGGATTATCGAACCCCGCTGACAAAAATTACCGTGGGGACCAAGTGACCAACACCGAAATCAACTTTTGGGACTCTTTTGTTTGAAAAAGACGTTCTAATTAAATTAATAATCTAGCGTAGTCACTGCAATAAAACGAAGAGAGTGTCTACAGATCGAGATTCTCTTTTTTTATCTTATATTGATTTATTTATTAAACTAATGTTTTTAATACTCGAATTTCGAGTTTTACGCTACAGTTTTATAAACTTGCTTTTGTAATTTCTCGATAAGAACCATCGTCACATTTAAGTATGGACTTTCTATTCTCAAACTTTTATTTCTCAACGACTTGAAGAAATTGGCCTCGTACTCGTCGAATTCCTCCCGCAATTTCAATTCCCTGTACAAATTACGAATCGATTCGACTGATTTCGCATCCCATTTGCCGTAGTTTTCACTGAAGAGCGCCTTTTGCGCTTTGCTGCCTTTCTCCAGCGCCTTCACCGCCAACCACGTACATTTACTCTCCTCTATGTCAGTACCGGTCTTCCCTGCAACATCCTCTTTAACGAAGCAGTCGTTAATATCGTTCTGCAAAAGTTAATTCGAATACAGAAGAGTTCAATAAAGTGTGTTGTTAAGTACCTTAATTTGGAAGTACTCGCCCATGTCGAATAGCAAAGGCGCTATTTGATTCTCTAATACGTCCTTATTGAATTGTTTGGACAAATACATTCCTAATCCTACCGAGTAGTAGAATGTGTAATAACCCGTTTTGTATTTAGCGATTGCCTTGAATTTATCTATGGATATCGTTTCTGGTGTATGCCTCATCGAATCAATCACTTGCCCTAAGCATGTGTTAAACATAACCCTGTGAGAAAAATTTGACATATCCACGAAATGCGGATGATTGCCGAAGTATTTTTCTAAAAGCAAAAATGCTCCGGAATTCAAACTCAATCCATCTGCTATGGCTAGTACCCCGACGTCCTTCTGACGGTGCCAGCACATACCGCCTCTTCTCGTGGAGGAATTGTCCATTACATCGTCGAATATCACCACGGCAGCCTCAACCTGGTGTGGATAAATTGTTGAAGTTTGTTTGAAACATGTGTATATACAGGGTGTTTATTAAATGCGGCAAATATTTAAGAGGGATTGTTTTTTGGACTATTCCGAGAATATTTGAAGGGTACAGGCGAAGACGGCGATATGTCAATTTTTGTCGAAATTGAGTTAATCTTGCAATCTATGAGATAAAGATGTAAACTTTTCCCCTAGAAACTATCATGACTAAAAGAGCGATCAGTCAGCAGATATAACCCCTTTTTTTCCCATGCAGGCTAAAAAGGCGATACTTTTTTGACTTATCGCCTTCTTTGCCTGTACCCTTCATTTGTCTTTTGATGATTTTTGAAAACCCTCTTTGTTTCGAAGATACAATATTCATCAACATCTTCATGAAACAGTCACATTGAAACGAAGTGGAGAACCAGAAAGGCCAAGTACAGCAAGAATGATGGAAGTGGAAAAGACAAGTACAAGTACTCGAGAGAACGAGTACCTCTACTCGAAAAATTGCAAATACTCTGGTGCAAAAAAAAATCGAATCACCTACATATTTTCGGACGGGTTCGAGTTGTTTCCCAATTTTCAAAATCTTACCTGCACGAAAAAAGGTCGTGTCCGAGTTGTTCCCAGTCTATTGTTAACGGTTATTTGTGGCTTATAAGGGTCTAATTACCTGATAAGGAGGATTAGGCACTGTTCCTTCCGTGAACTTAAGAATGTTTCGGGTTCGCGACATTTTCAATTGGAGCTGTTTTTGATTAATTGTTAAATGAGAATTTTTACCCTTATACAGGGTGTTTCCGAACTTGGGGTACAATTTTTAATGATGAAGTGACAACGGCTCATCTTAGCGAATTATGTGATTATTTATTCAAAGCCGTCAAGAAAAATATTTATCAAAAATTAATTAAAAACGTAAAAAAATCTAAGAAATACCGTCCTGCATAGCAATTGCAGTCGCTCTCGACTCGCGCGGTACGATCGAACTCACCGTAAAATTAGAATCGACAAAATCACAACAAAATAATGATTGATTAATTAATATCTCATCCAAATTTATTTATTAGGGCCTTTATTTAATCCATATGGTCTCTGAATTTTTAGAATCATGGATAAATTATAAAATTAACCCGGGTTTTCCAAATAATAAAAGAAAAAACATTCAACTCAAAAGAAATATTACCTCGCCTATTTTGTTGTAGAAAAATGGCTTGAAATTCATAGTAATTATTCAAACTTATCACCGTCTTATGGTGAGTACACACCAACTTGTTAAACTGAGAAGAACACGAAGAACAAACTAAACTTAGAAGAACACCTAATAATATCAAATAAATCACTAGAAAAACAGTATAAAAAATCTATTTGACCGTGACAACCCTACAATAGGCTACGTTTTTCGAAATGAGGCACGCGGAGGGTGAAATTTGCTCGTCCTAGCATCGGTTTTTGAAACCGATCAGCTGACTATCGCGGCCAGGGTTGCATTCGCTCTTTGATTTTTTTTATAATGGCTCTATTTTATTTATAATACATTTTTTAGAAAAACGAAATCTGCGAATCGGTTTCAAATTATGCGAACTATCACCCCTAGAAAATTGTCTCCCAAGTTGGGAAACACCCTGTATATACCTTACGGATACAGTAGGATGTTTTTATTACTCCTACACCTATTGAAAATTTTAAATAGCATTTTAATGATCTTATTTCAAGGTATAGTTCCAGGGAAATAAGGTTATCGTTTCTTTAATATTGGAGAATTTACGCTACAGCCCCCCCCCCTACCCTACCTGCTGCGTAATAGTATTTGCTTTTTATCATATTAAATAAATTTTACATCCTATGTAAAAGGAAATTTTAGTTTTATCTAAATTGTAATACTTAAAATGTATAGGTAGGTACTACCTACATATTTAATGTGGAGTTATAGGTACTACAAAAAATATCTATAATTTAAAAAAGTTTGAAATAATAAAAATTAAAAGTTGCTTAGTTTTAATAAATATTTAGGGTTTTTTCAACGAAGAAAGATTAATCGGAAATTAATAGCCGTATCTACCTGCCATACTGGAAACAACTCGGACACCTTCGGGAAACAACTAGACCTATAAGAATTTACCTGCTCGAATACGGGAAACAACTCGAACACTCCGATATTTTCATTCAGAAAGGAAATGTCCCAATTTTAACTTTTGACTTGGTATTAAGAGCAATCCCAAACATTGAATAACAATGAATAAACAGTTGTGGAAATGAGAATTTATTTTATTCGGTTAAAATCAGCTGTCTTAAGAGGAAAATCGTACTGTTCAATTTACGCATAAAATTAAGGAGAAAATCAGAATGAAAAAATGTTATTCATCAAAATTAGCAAGGCGTATTACCTCCTCGAGCTCTTAAGATTGCTTACATACGTCTAGGCTTAGATTCGATTAAGATCATAATATCTTCCTGATCAATTTGCTCTCACACTTCTTAGGTTGCAAATAGACGAGACACTAAAATGTCGACACTTTGATCTGGAGAGCGATCTTAGAGCGAATGTCAGTGTATGTACTGTACAGAACCTAGACCATTGTTGCTTCGACCAATAATATCGTTCTAAAGTGCAGCGTGCAGCAGCAACATTTCCCAATTTGTTTGGTTGGGGAATACGGACTCGAATATTCATCAAAATAATTTATTACTATACAGTGAATAAAAAATGTCCAGAAATCAAAAAATGGAGAATAATGAATCCCTGGTTCGAATTTTTTGCACATGAGTGTTCTTTGAATGTGAGTAAATCTTAGGGACAATATGTTACACCCATGCCACGTATAACGCGTTAAGGAGCGTCTTCCTGCTAAATTTTCCCAACGTATTGCATTCTATCAAGGGCTTTTGCACACATTAGTTCAAATTCCTCAACTATTGACGCTGATTCTTTTTACCGGCGGGGCCATCTAAAGTCATAGTTTATACTATTTCTGTAGAAAATGTGAAAGACTTGCGAATTCGGATAATTGCTGGATGTAACTCAATAAGAAACAACCCTGGTATTTTTGAAAAAGTTCGGCAGTTAATGAGAAGATTAGATGCTTGCATTCTAGCTGTAGGCAGTCATTTTTAGCAATTCTTATAGATTACATTCACATGTATTTTTTGGTAATAAAATGTTATCAAAAATTTTGTTCGCCCAGCATCTTCGAAACGAAGAGGGTTTTCAAAAATCATCAAAGGTATCAAAATATTCTTAGAATAGTCCAATGAACAACCCCTTGAATTTTTGCCGCATGTTTAATAAACACCCTTTATAATAGTCTTACCAATTCGATGAACCATCCTAAAATATTGGCTAATCTGATGTTGTCTGGTGTGAGATTTTCCGGTTTCTCCAGGAGTTTGTACGTTATTACTGTTGTTAGGCCTCTCACTTTCTTACCGTTAGGTACGTTGTTTCTCATGCAAACAGCGAATCTGTCCGTAGCTTCTTTCATATTTTCTAAATTCAAGCCGGTGGATAAATCTTCCACTATCGTAGGGAAATGGCTCATGAATTCCTCGGTATCGGCATTGGAAAACGACGCTAATGTTGCATTGGAATTGGGCAAAGTGGATCTGTTTTTGTACTTGATTAGTAAAGTGTAAATAAAAGCAATTTCTTGTTGTCCGAAATGCTTGATTTTGCTTACCTGAAGCGAACTGTTTCACAATACTTATTGGCATTTTTTAAAATAACAGGCCGCAGCAAATTGCTCCAATACATCGAGTGCATATTTCGATTAGTGATCGATGGAATGAAAAATTATTTGGTGAATGTAAAATCATGACGTACCTAAATAATACCAATTTAATAGCTGCTAATAATTTAATTATTTTTAATAGTGTTTTTTTTCTGATTCTGTAAAAACTCTCACACGTTTTTTATATATTAATTAAAAGATTAGTGTTTATTAATACTTAAAAAGTGTTTATCACTTATTCTTAAATTAATGCTTAAACGTTTTTTTTATCATCTTTTTCTGCTCTCCACCTCATTTCATTTTCCCTTTACTTAGAGCATTCATATCTTAATACAAATCGTCAAAATAGAACAACTATCTACTAAAAGCATTTTGAAAGTAACTAGACTAGTGCATGTTTATTTGAATTTATTTTTAAAATGGGCTTTCAAATATTCTATCACCTTAACGACCCCATCAAGCGGGTTTTTTTTCGAAACGTAAACACAATAAACATCAATTCCGAGCTGGGAAAACAAGTGCGTGGGCGGAAAAGCGTTTTTCAGTCAATAGCAATCCGATAAACTCGAATTACTTACATCGTTCGATCTCATGGAAATCGGTGCGAAGATGGGAAGTGATAACAATAAAAATTCTTATAATAGATCAAAAAAACAGACGGGGATCCGAGTCTTGTAGTGCGAATAAACAGACATTTTTACGCGGTGTGTAAAAATTGTTGGAGAATTGGGTACATACAACAGTCGGTAACTATTTTTGGATTACACGAGACGCGTTTTGTACTGGCAGGCCAAATGTTGTTTATGGGAGTCTATTATCAAAACGAACAAGAAAAAGTACGTAAAATATGTGTCTTTTTACTAAAAAACCACCAATTGATGTTAATCTTCCGTATTTACATAGGTAAATTCCTTGTTTTGCTTACTAATAGGTTATTTTTTGAGTGGCACATTTTGCTTTATTAACGACATATCTTTTTACAAGAAATCCATTCATGTTTTCTAACATTGTTTTATAGATTTTATGATAGAAGCAAATTTATTTGACAGTAGAAAAATTATTACTCTCATATATCATACTATGCTTGAAACAACTTATTTTGAAGTGCATAAATTCTATTTTAAGTAGTTTTGCTTTCTATTTCATTTTCAATTTTTTACTCAACACAAATGTGATAATTTCGAAACCATACAAGATTTTTTAAATATTTAGCAATAATAAACTTTTAATTAGCTGGAATTGATTGAGAAATCCACTAATATTTCTCTATTTGATAAATAAGTTCCAGTTGTTTTTTATGTACACAGAGGTCAATTTTAATATGTGCAATAGAAAAAATAATTTGTTTACTCTACTGCCATTTTTTGGCATTTTACTGCTATTTTTAGACTTCTAACAACGGAAAATTCTTCGAATTTTTCGAAAACGAAGTCTTATGATCTGGCTTTGTCGTCCGTCCGTCCGTCCGTCTGTCGCGAGTTTCAGCGGCTAAACGGTTATAGATAGAGACAAACGGACAACGGCATTCGATTCAGCATAGTCTCAAACCTCTCCCGTTTCAAAAAAAAAAAAAAAAAAAAAAAAAAAAAAAAAAAAAAAAAAAAAAAAAAAAAAAAAAAAAAAAAAACTTAACGTTACATTAGTTAGAAGTCTCTCTACGGCGCACTGGGCCGTTCGTCCCACTTGTTTGATATTAGATATTAAAAATTAAAAAAAAAAAAAATAGAGCAAAAGAAACTGATAATTAAGCTAAATCATTCGTCATCGAAAACCACAATTCCTTTAAACAAACGATTCTACTCTGAACTGGCACATTTTATTATTCCTGTTAAATGAATGTTTAAATTATTTTTAGAAATCAAGTCCACAAGCAATAAATTTTACCATTCGAATTCTATCATTCCTTTTCGCTTCATTGCGGTAGTAAATTTATTTGAAAACTCATAAATCCTTCACTTTACCCAAAATGTACCTGTACCTAAATAATCTCTGATAGAAATTAATCACCCTAAGGTAAACCTGGCAATGTGTTTCACATTTCAACGAGATTTACAATAAAAACCATTATTTTTAGAAGTTCAAAACGGCATGCGAAACGGCAAGGAAACTTTCCAAACGGACATCTGACAATGAAATAATTGAATTGTACTCATTGTACAAACAAGCTACCGTAGGCAATATCAATGTTGGTAGGTTGCTAACAAATAAAATAATAAAGTGGGTAACCTGTGGGGATTTCCGAATTTTCAGCTAAACCGGCGGACGAGTTCGCAAGGAAGAAATGGGAGGCTTGGCATTCAAAAAGAGGGGTCACTGTCAACAAGGCCAAGGAACAATACGTTGCCAAAGTAAAGTATTTATCAGGGATGTACACCTAGGAGAAGTCTACCTGAAATCGTAGTCGAAAATAGAAATGTTTTAACAACGTAACTTTAATAACAATTCAATAAAAAATCATTTAACAAATATTAGAAGAGTATAAACATGTGTATAATAAAAACGTTATAACAATTACATTAACCTCATAAATGAGTTTCCATAAACCATAACACTACACCGATCAATAAAATGATTGTTAAAATTGTATTACAAGCAATATAAAAATAAAATAGACTAACAATTAAAAATATTAGTTGTTTACGTGATATGACAATTTCAATTTTGTTCGATTTGACTCATCTTAAATTTTATTATCACTGGTGCTCACAAATTCGCACAAAATACGACAGATGTAATATATAAAAATATAAAATACATATTCAATTTTGATTACCTTATACCTGTTTTTCCCGTAACATTAACCTAAACTACGACTTAATGCATTGTACTCCTTAGCCTTCAATCCACAGAAACTCATTTTAAAAAGTCTACCAAAATGTATCCTAAAGTTTGCTAAAATGAGTCTGAGTTTGCTTAATTATATCACGCCACCATGGTGGTCGATTCATGCAGTACTCATTGTTGTAAAACGAATCTTGCAGATGTTTATACACCTAAAAAAACATATTAAATAAGCCATACGCTTAGGAGAAGAGGAAACTCTCTTACCTGACCATCGGAAGCACCCAAGGCGGACCTGACGAGAAAATCTGGTGGCGCTATGGCGTCGATTAAAGCTATCGAATCGTCTTTTACATCGGCGCATAATTTCAATACAGAATCATGGATTAAAGTTGGAGGTAAAGTACCCGAAGCGAAACCTCCTTTATATAGAGTCGCCACGTGGTACTTTTCGATGCACCACAAACCGAACAGAGAAAACAGTTTCGATAGAACGGCTTTAATAGCTAAATCGTCCGTTTCTTTTATTGTTATGAGCATTCTTTGGAGGAAAAAGTGCTGAAATAATTACATAATTTGTTAGTAACTGTAAAGGGTAAATTATTTAGCTCTTACTTGGATGAAAGCCATGGCTAAACTTTTCCCGAAATATACTTGACTTTCATTTTTGGCGGTAAATAAATCTTTTCCAGCTTTCATCTGCTCTTCAATCTTTTCGTGTGTAGCTTTGAGCAAGTACACGACCAACCATTGGTAAATTTTAATTATACCTAGAAATGTTTATTGGAATTATGTCGTTTAGGTAAATAATATTAAGTATAGTTTGTGCAAAAGATACTTAGATGCACGTCACCATAAATTTACTACGTCACAAATAGACAGTGTTGATGAACTTTTATAAAGTTTACAAAATCTAAGAATTTTCTGAAATTGTTAAGAAAGATTTATAGAGATAAAGTATGTTTAAAAATTATAATTCTCGCAAACCTTTACTTAAAACTGCTTTTAGAACATTTTTGTTTAATAAATCCAGATATTAACAAGAAAGAATGTATAAAGCAACAACCACAAGGCAAAATGACAAAAACAAATTGAAAATTAAAAGTACTGATCGGATGACAACGGCAACTACCCCCTTGTCAGTCAGTGCCTACCAATGTACTATAAGAAAAAAATTATTATTCTATACACAAAAGTTGAATTTTTAAAATATAATTTTTCTTGGATGATTTAAATCTGCTTTTGAACATTTTCTATCATCCCTATTCTGAAAGGTATTAAACTTTACTCTATTTTATCTTGTGTTTATTTTTAGAAGCTTGACACAATGCTTGGCAATTATGACGATATTACAGGCGTGCAAATAACTTTGTTCTACACAAACTATAAGTATGCAATAAAGATAAATGGTACTAAATATCTTACTTTCTGGATGACACAACTCATCGACTCCTCTGAAATCAAATGTGCTATTTCTCAAAATGTCTTGAGCGCGCGTTAGGAAATCTACCGAGCCAAGTGGACTGGAAATAGCTCGGTTTTCCAGAATTTGTGGCCAGAATTTGAGGAGCCAGTTTATAGTCTGCTGTATTAAAATATGATTTTCACCTTCGTACGTTAGATTAGGATCAAGTTCGTTTCTAACATCACCAAATTCGGAGACTACAAAATAAAAGTTAATAAAATAAAGCGTTTTACACATTACTGTTAAGCACCTTTTAAATATCCATGTCCTCCACAGGCTTCTCTCGACTCTTGAACGGCCTCCTTCATTATCCACCCAGCCATGGGTTTGCTAGCAGATGATACTCCGTGGATTTCGACGCCTTTTTCCGGTGCATCGTGTTTTGCGTTGCCCATGACTTGGTCGACGGTAAATTCAAGGAAACTTTGAGACATCCATGTATTAAAGTTGCGCAGAACATAAGCAGCTGCTAAATACGGCAGCAAACGAAGTTGCTAAAACGAAGCATACTCATAAAGCAAAAAGGAAATATATTTATTTATTTATTTATTCCAGCAGATACTTTAGAGCAGATATATAGGGTGTCCCGGAAAATGTGGGAAATCTGTCGAATCCAGATAGAACATGAAAAAATAAGATGACAAGTTCCTATAAAGTTTTTCCCTACAGGCTCTCCCTACGGAGATATAGGTACGTCCCCGAAGAACGCCGCTGGAAATATGTAGTTTTTCCTTAAATATATTTTAAAGTACTTGATATAATTTAATAAAAATCTAATATGATGGACACTAGTAAGGACCTCATTAATGTCCTTGAAAATATATTTAGCTTTTTTAGTTTACCAGGGCCGGGCTAAGGTTTACACCTTAATGCCTAAATTTTCACCACCCTATATGTTAAAGACATAAATCTGGAGAGCTTGAATCTTAAACTAAAAAAAGGTACTCCTCTAATATGAACTGTTTACGAGAAAAAAATAATAAACGAATTCATGTTCCATTTTAATAAAACTAAAAATAAATAAATGAATGAAAATACTTAAAAAAAATACTTTAGACGTACTTTAAATGTACTCTAAAAGATATTTATGGAAAACCTACGTATTTCCAGCGGCGTTTTTCAGGGACGTGGACCTGTAGGGAAAATTTTATAGGAACTTGTCATCTTATTTTTTCATGTTCTCTCTGGATCCGAGAGATTTCCCACATTTCCCGGGACACCCTGTATATGTTATTATTAAAAAAATTATTAAGAACTACATACGTGACTTTGGTATTCCAAAATTGGTATTTCTCCTTTACCTTCCGGTCCAAATTGCTTTCGCACGGCCGCGTATCTGATTGCAATAGTGATAGCTTTGACTCCTAAAGATTCGCACATGCAAGCTATGTTAACTCGACCGGCTGATAAAGAACCCAAAGCAGCACCGTGACGTTTTTTAGGGTCCTTTATAGGGGTAACATATCGACCATCCTCAGTCACATCGGCCACTTTGTTCAGTAAATTAACACGGGGGATTTCATAGTTCTTAAATTTCACAAAACTGAAATCAAACTTGCTATTATGTAATTTATTTCACAATACAGGGTGTCCCAAAATTCCGTGCACATAGAGCTATTGTATGTTGGTGAGATCAAAATAAGTCGATTGAGTTACAGGGTGATATACAGGGTGAGTCGTGAGGAATTGTACATACTTTAATAGTTTATGGAGGCACTTAAGGGTAAAATCAAATCAGCATTAAAAGTTGTATCTGCCTCTTCTTTAAGGAAATATACGAGGTGATCTATGATTTTTTAGGAAAGTTTCTTTCGTTAGTATCTTCATGGTGGTGAATTCGATTTGTTTCATTTTTTGGTAAAAGTATACATTTTGAGCAAGGAACACACTGGCATATTAAGAAATAAAAAATCCAGGACCGTCTTCAAAAAAAGGTAAATTATTTCAAACTTAATATTTCACCCTGTATACACTTTTTGCAAAATTTAAATTGGTTATTGTAGAAGATATAGGTAACTCGTATATATTGGATTTATTGGACTAATTACTTATCCCTTACTATGAAAAGATCCTAAATTTACAAAAAAAATTAACTCAATAAAAAATATTCAACGCTTTAGATATGATATTCAAGTAGTCTATGACAAATTAACCCTTTCTTTGTTTTTGTAAATTAACATTTATTAGCTTTTATTCTTTTGCCAATAAGTTTGAAATTGAATCGTTGTGTATTAGTAATTGGTTCTTTTTGTTTGTTCAAAAAGTCATTAAAATGTTCATTAGCTGAATATGCTGACATATCTTTGTTTAATTAGCTCTTAATTATAGAACTTTTTTTTATTTAGTCGAAGTGAGGTGCTAGCTTGATTCATATAAAATTTTCTTTTTTCTTAATAACTGAAAAATGCTTCATTTGATTTTTTGCTTTGAACAATGGCCTTTAATTTAAAATAGCTACGTACCAAATTATAAAAAATTCGAAAAAAGCGTAATTGAGTTATTAAAAAAAATAATTTATTTTGATCTCACCAACATACAACAGTAGCTCTATGTACACGTAAGTTTGGGATACCCTGTATAGATAAAACTATTGAATTACTCAATATGCTTACCCGTTATCCACACCGTTGAGGCCGATTTTCTCACCCATATCGCCCACTTCGAGGTTCGGGTAGGGCAGCAACGTTTTCGGGTCTCTGATTGGCACGACAAACGCGTGCAAACCGTAACTTTTACCATCTAGCACCAGTTGAGCATAAACTGTACCATACATTGCGGTCTGGCCTAAACCACCGGCCCAACATTTAGCAGCCTCGAAATCTGGAGAGTTGAGTACAAACACTTTCTTCGCTTTGTTATAAGTGGCTGTTGTACGCATTCCCCTGGCATTGCTTCCATGGCCTATTTCTGTCAAGCAGTAGGCGCCGAATATCTACAAATAAGATTTTGAATTTATGTGAATTAAAATGAAAAATAGCATTTAATAAACTAGAACTATTTCCAAGCCTCATACTATCCGCATAGTTTCGTCATTGGCATAATTACACCAATTTGATTTTTTTTCATACTATAACTGTGTTGTATTAATTATGTTAGTTAATCTCAATGTCGGCATTTAATGTTTTTCTTATATTTATTTTAATTTTAATTTTAATTATATGAAACTAGTACTTTTTTTCAACAATTAAAATTTTCGTAAAAAAAACTCATTGATAAATAAATGATGTGCATCATAATGTTGCATTAAATTGTGCACTTATAAAAACCTTTACATTTGTAAATAGAGAAACTCGTTTAGATAAGAGATAATAAAACGATTTTTAAATGAAGGCCACCTTACCTTGCCATCGTTTGCATCATCGATATATTGCTGATGCCTTTCTGTACCCATATTCATTATTGATTGGGAGAACAAGTTGTCCCCGACTGTTAGTTTGATGTATGTGTGATCATCGAAAACTGTGAATATCCTGCATAATGCCGATGAAAATCTGTAGTTTCTTATTATGTTGGGTATAGAAAATAGCTGCAACTGTTTTATATCGCACGCCCTTCTGAATGTTATTTTACGTTGTTCATCGAGTGATTTGGAAGTTAAATTTTGTATTTTGTACGATGGAATGTTTTGAAGAGTTTTATACAGATTTTCCTGCAAAAATAAATTTGATTTCAACGTTTGAATACTTAAAATCAGATTGTTAATGTAATGACTTACCTGGAATTGGATAACTTCTTCTGTTTCCAAATAAACCTTTAACTTTTTCCAATCGAAAGATGCCCTTTTTCTATACAGATCTAAGGGACCGGGTTTGAAATCTTGTATAAGTTGAGCCATTTTTCGTGCCGTATTGACGTACTAAAACGAGAGCTTCCTTATAAATACTAATTTCGTGTAATAAAATTTTGTTGAACTATTTTATCAACACAATTGACCTTTCATTCGGTATCAGTGAATAGATACTGCTGGGTTTAAAAAACTTAATACATACAATAATAATGATATGACTTGATTTAAACTTTGGAACTTAATTATACCATCTGCATATAGATTTATGAAATATATTAAAACACTAATTAGTTTTTTTTAATTATGTGACTAGGAACGTAAACAATTTAAATGATTTAAAAAAATGACATAACTTTTTTCATATGTTTATGACAAATGTTGTGACAACTTACAAAATGAAAAATTACTAATTATTATAAATTAAAATTACTGTTATTATTTTATAAAGAAAAAACTAAAAAAAATTAAATAACTAGAGCATTACAATAAAAAAAAAATGCTTACGTTGCTTGTACGTATGTGTCTACAAAGTTGATCAAAATAATACTTTAATTTTTCAAGTTTTTCAAATTACATAAATTATATAACTACAAAGTAACTCCTAGTTAAAAAGCAAAAAGCAAGTCATAGACCCTACCTGCGGCAACACAAAATAAAAAAGGCAAAATTTACTTTTGTATGATTAAAGTCCAAATTATTGGCCTTTGTCATTAGTATTATTCAACCACCTAAAAATATTTGACTATTTTCTTCTCTTATTCAATCAAAATTTTAACGTAAATGTCAAAACTTTGTCATGCCGATGAAGAAAAAGTAAGGTTAGTTTCGTTTTGGCGGCTCAAATAATCAACAAGTAGTCGTTATTTTAAACACAAATATCAATTTAAAACGAACAATGGAATCCTTTTTAAAATCAGGCAAATTGGGCGAAAGTTCGGCAAAAACCAGCGGCAAATCCTCAGCGCCGAAGAAGCCGAAATCGATACATTGGGTGGAAAAATACAGACCGAAAGCTGTAACAGAAGTTGTAGATCAAAGCGACGTTGTCTCCGTTCTTGAACAATGTCTATGCGGTGCTGATTTACCGAATCTCCTGTTCTACGGCCCCCCGGGTACCGGTAAAACGAGCACCATCCTGGCGGCTGCGAGACAACTGTTCGGAGACATTTACAAGAACAGGATATTGGAATTGAATGCGTCCGATGAGAGGGGTATCCAAGTTATAAGAGACAAAGTAAAGACCTTCGCTCAGTTAACAGCCAGCGGTGTAAGGCCGGATGGGAGGCCTTGCCCTCCGTTCAAAATCGTAATACTCGATGAAGCCGATTCGATGACACATGCTGCTCAAGCAGCTCTTCGTAGAACGATGGAGAAAGAAACTAAATCTACTCGATTTTGCTTGATCTGTAACTATGTATCCAGAATCATTGAACCTCTAACTTCGAGATGCACAAAATTCAGGTTTAAACCTCTAAACGAAAACTTAGCATACGAACGGTTGGCTTACATTTGCAACCAAGAAAATATTTTAATAGACGATAACGATAAGTTGTTAAATCTGCTAGTAGAGAGAAGTGGTGGTGATATGCGAAAAGCTATTACGTGGCTGCAGAGCTGCGCTATTCTAACTGGCCACAATCAGAAGATAAATTTGCAACACGTTCAAGAAGTCACTGGGGTAGTGCCCACGTATTGGTTGGAGGAGTTTTTGAAAGTTTGTAAGGAATCTAAGGAGTTTTCCGCATTGGATAATTTTGTTAGAAAATTGCTGTATGAAGCTTTTGCCGTCTCGCAAATCCTGGATCAACTAAACGAGAAGATAATCAACAGCGATGAGTTTAATGATAAACAGAGAACCATAATAGGGGAGAAACTCGGGGACGTGAGCTACCATCTCCAGGAAGGAGGGACTGAATATATTCAATTGATTGAATTGGGAAATTCCATTATGAAAGCTTATTCTATTGTTTAATATTTCTATCTTTATTTTTAATGTGTACTAAAATGAAATAAACATAATATTTATCAATTTATTTATTATACAGAAAAACAATTTAAATGTCAATACAGAATAGTAATTTTTTACACATTTATGTACAATATTGGCTTAAATATTTGCTCTTATCTGACAGTAGGTATGTAATTCTGAAGAAGGAACATTGATTATATTATATTTCTAAAAGTTTCCAACAATTGACATTTAGGTGAATCAAGATTTACAAAAATCAAACTTCAACTTAATTTAGTAAATAAATAAAGGACAATAATAAATAAAGCAAATAAATAATTAAGTATAAAATAATTAGTTAATAACAAGTGCAATTATTTGTACATGCAATCTTTGAATTGCTTCATATATACTTTCTGATTAAAACTGTTAAGAATAATTAATAAAACATGAGTTCTTCAGAGATACTATTGCATGTATTTTCAAATAAAAAACCTCTACCTAAGTTAATTCCAATATAATTGGTTTGATTTTTGTAAGTTCAAATTACTGTGAAATCTAAGCACTCCTAATTCTTTATAATCTACAAGTAAGAAATAATGTTGCGTTCGTGTTTGCACATGTCCAGTTACAAGATTTTGCCAAAGAGATTCCAAATTAAAAGTATGTATTTACGAAAATTTTATCTGCTAACATATTAGTATCAGAATATCAGTCAGTTTTCATATTTTTTTATTAGGCCATTTATCAAATTTGAGCCGAGATGAAGTTAAAAACACTGAATAGGCTGAATTGTCTCACGTACTATATTACTTGAAATTTATCAACAACTTATTAACAAATTAATAAATTTCCAACTTTGTGTTGTAACTAGACTCCCATTCTTCCAATAAACTAACTATAAATAAAATTTTAAATTAAGTATACTGAGCATTATTAAATAACAGTCTTAGAGATTTCGATCACAGTTATTTTGAGAATAAATTAAAACTTATCCTAATTTTTATATTTAAATATTCATACAGGAAGGACAATTTAAATTAAATAAAAATTTGAACAATGAAATCATAAAATGTAATATAAAAGTCATTCCTGCTGTGATTTAGACTATTTTAATATACTAGATTGTCTTAAAATGTATTTTTTGTTGTATTTCTTATAAATTCGAATAAAATGCATTAGATATACAACTAAAAAATGCATCATTACATTGAATTATTATCGAACAATTTATTTAAGATTTAGCGGACGCCTCTAAAGCAGTAAATTTTTAAAGAAATTGTTTCTTCATTATATAGATAATTTAGAGTTATTTTAATCTACAATTTCCTACATTATTATACACTTACAATCTAACTTTTACTTTTTGTGAAAGTGAAGCGTATTTCCCAAAAATAGTTGTTTTGCCTCAACTATTCCACAATGAGGTTCAAAATTCAATAATTCATAATAACAATAATAATGGACATCGATACATTTTGGACATTGTAACACATTTAGGTAATTGCTACTCTAACAAGTCTACGCTTTTATATTGACTAGACTATATTGTTATCGTGATCTGTATTCACGGACAAGAAAATCTCAAAATACATATTTAACAATATTTTTTAACATTTAAAATTATCTACATATTCATGAACGATACAAAAGTTAAATCTACCCTGTCTGTACATATTTTTAATACGAATGTTTAACAGTAAATATTATATTAAATGATTGGGATTATTTTATATTATGCATGCACATATTCCTATATGGTAAATATGTTTATGCAACTATTATACGGGGTGTAACTAAATAAGTATAAAACATTCAAGGGGGTGATTCCTCATCGAAAAGTAGATAGGATATTTCATATAAAGAAACTTCATTGGAGCATCCCTTGTTAAGATACAGTCCCTTAAAGGGGGTACATAAAGTTTGTTTAACAATTTTTTTCACAAGCACTAAAAAAGTTACATTAGAAATAAAGTTTAGGGGTTGCGTTTTCCACCCCTTACAACCATGGGGTAAACCAAATAAATTACTGGCTAAGTGTCTTTTTGGTAGTAGAAAATGTCAGGTTAATTTCAGTATTGTAACTTTTTTAGGGCTTTTCAAAAAAATTGTTAAACAAACTTTATGTACCCCCTTTAAGGGGCTGTATCTTAACAAGGGATGCTCCAATGACGTTTCTTTATATGAAAGATCCTATCTATTTTTCGATGAGGAATCACCCCCTTAATTAAATGTTTTACACTTATTTAGTTACACCCTGTATAAAATAAATTAAAAATATATAGGTAATACATCTATAAATATGTTATGAGAAAAATGTTTTATTCAGAATATAATGTATTAGTAATTAGTGTTATTGAAATAATCCCTCTCATTGCAAATGCTTTAATTATTGTTGGTAAGTTTTACAAATGAAAACATTATCATAGTTTTTCTGGTTTAATGTTGTGTGGGTAATAAAAATAGAATTAAAGGACCGCAAAGGATTATCGCAACTCGAGAGAAAATCCTTTTAAGCTACCTATGTTAGTTTTTCTTTCCCCGGCACAGGGAGACATTAAGACGCTTAAATTGTTTATTTTCTTTACATTTTGTACACGGTTTACTAAGTACAATCGAACAGTAAGTATTTCTCTAGTAATTATTACCGTTAGGTGTATAATTATCATAAATATAAATTCTCAGCACCACGACTTTGTGTATTCTGTTGCAGATAGCATCTATCTACTTATACCGAAGTGTTTCCGGTACCGAAATTTTCGCTTTGTCAGCCAACCATCATGCACATGGCCACTTTCAGGACCGATTCCTTTTCCTCGTGCATCTTGCTGATGCCCTTTTTGGCACTGCGTCACCTAATCACAGCAGTTCCGTTAGTAACGATCATAACTTCAGCGATTTTTGGTAGGAGTTATACGCACCTGGAATCGGTGATTTCGCCCCCGGGGTCGCTGTCGTCGCCCAGGGAGTTCCCCTGCGTTTGGATGTTATAGCTGGGCGTTCTGCAGTGCTTGCCTTGCAACTGGGACCCGTCCGAACCCCTTCTGGAGTCCCGTTGTCTGTTCGTGCAGAAGCATTTGCAGATTATCCTTTTGAAGGCGAACCTGCGGTGAAGTTAACGCGAATTGTAAGATCAAAAGTGTGGGAGAGTTGAGGGAAGTTTACCTGAAATCTTTGGAGAATAGAGCGTAGATTAGGGGGTTTATGGCGCTGTTGCAGTAGCCCAGCCAAAAGAGCGTGGAAAATAGAAGGGGATGTATGCAGTCTTGGCAGAAGGCTCTCACTAGGTACATGGTGAAGAATGGCAACCAGCAGAAGATGAATCCGCCTACTATTATGGCTAGCGTTTTCGCAGCTTTCGTTTCCATGCGAAATCGCTTCACCTGGAATTTTTTTTTAGTTAATTATAGACCACTTGAAAGGAATTTTATAGATCCTTTCGACATCGCTGGTCTATTAAGGGGCTATATCAGTGTGACACTTTCAAAAAATCTATTTTTGTTTTTTTGGCTTATTCGATAGTTTATTCTTTCAAAAATGCCCTGTGAAAGCGGCAATATCGTATCTTGAATAGTTTTTTAATGGCAGCATTCTAAAAGAGCGGCCGCTCGAAGGTATAAATGGATAGTATAAATGAAACTTTAAACGCGTTTTTCTCGAAACGACATTTTTCAAAATTGCTGATATCATAACTCAACGAGAAATTGACCGATCGACTTCAAATTGAGACTGAGTATTCTTGAATATATTTACTATACAATGACCTACGATCTTTTTGATTGGTTGAGAATTGTCAATTTGGCATTAAAAAAACGACAATTTTTTGATCCCAAAAAACGACACATTTCTTCAGAACTACGCCATTTTGTTAATTTTTGATATTTTTCAAAAAACGTAGGTCATTGTATAGGAAATACGTTCAACTTTAATAACCTTTTTGTTTTTTGTTTCACCTACTCATTCGGCCGGAATCATGTCAGCAGTTGGGGAACTTTTTTTTGGTACCTCCGAAGACACTGCAGACAGCACATAACTCCGTTATTTTTCAATATTTTTGTAAAAAAAACTTAAAATATAGCTGAAAATATACCTTACTATGTCCAAAAAACTTCAAAACATTCTATCGAGTACTCTTTTAAAAAAAACTCTCTAAAATCGCCTAATTTTCATGGGTTACACTGGGTATAGCCCCTTATTATAATGAGTTGATTTAGTTCATACAGGTAAGTTTAAATTTGTACCTAATATGGTCTAAGGGTGCGACAAAGACAGCTTCCTTTAGTTTTATACAAAGTAAAAAGAAAGATTATGAACTTTATAGAAATATATTGTGAAATGGCAAATTTCCCACTCTATACAGAATATCTACATATATAGAATCTCTTAATTCTAAGCAACATTTTCAAATAAACTTTTTTAATATTCTGAAAAACAAAAAAGATAAATAAAATTTAAAATTTCGAATGTTTTCGTACCTGCTTTATTAAATAATAAATGCGTTTATAGCAGTCATCTTTCAAATAAATGCCGAAAAATAAATAAATTTCGTATTTAATAGAGAACGTATTGGAAACGTATTGGTACGTATTGGAAAATATTCGAAATTTTAAAATTTTCTTTAAAATCTTTGTTTTTCAGAATATTCAAAAAGTTTATTTGAAAGTTATTTAGAATTAAGGGATTCACGCACAGTTGAAAAGAAGTATCAACTTATGAATCACCCTGTATAACCACTGTTATTAATATATTCTTTGTTCAGCTCTCAGAATTTACCATATTGCTAAGAAATATGCAATTATATACCTGTATATTAACGTTTGAAACATTTTGGTCGCGATTTGGGCCACAGTATACATACGATTTCGTTCCAAAATCAGCAAAAAATACATCAACTAATAACGTCAATTATACCAAAAATAGAAACTTTTTTATATCCAATGAAATTATATTCGAAACTTTAGCAATTTTCCTTAACTTTCCCTATTAAATTCCGCCCAATTGAAGAAAAACGGCCGCCCCATAAAACGATAAATAGACATCAGTCGTAAACCGGCAATGAATTTTTTATAGTATCTACATTCTATTTCATTACTATCTACAATTGAACGTTAAATTTAACCGAGTCCATAATTTCCCGCATTTGATATCGTTTCTAATAAGATACTTTACTAACATAAGCCTTGAAATGTAATATTTTTAGGAGATATATTAAGAGAAATCATATAACAGTAATAGTTAATTAGTCTAGCTGAAAATATAATCAATGAATGAACGAGCGATGAGCGACCTTGTCAAGAATTTACTATTTAATGGTATCTATGAATTATTATTACCCAATCAATGACATTCATTCAAAAGCAAGTTTATTATTTTTTATTATAATAGTGAGTGGGTTTAAAAACCATAAATGAATCGGAGCAGTAGCTCGTTTTCCCTTGTAATAAATAACATTCCGAATTAAAAACCATAAAGTAAATTTTAAATAATTAAAAGGCAGTAATCAGTTGTAGGCACATAAAAGATTATAAACCCGTCATCCCACACAGAGATTTTCGAATGATTTCAATTTTAAATTCATTTTATTATTCATCCATTGTATGGAAATGCTCGCGATTTATTTTTGGATATTATTTTAACGTAACGCCTATATTATTTACGAGTTTGCCGAGACACCATTTCGAAAACAAATTAAAAAATAATAGACTATTTATTCTGAAAAACGAGCAGTTTTAGATAAATATTAATGTGCAAGCAATCTTGGTTTACGTTACCAATATTAACAAAATTGGTAGTATCTACATATATAGGGTCTTTCAACAAAAACTTGAACCCCCCTCTGTACCTAGAGAACCGAAAGTTTTTCTGAATTCGCGGAGACCCGTTAATTTTTGTTCAACAAAAATGGACGAAAATCAGAAAAAAAACTTTCAGTTTTCTAGTTACAGGGTGGGGTCAAGTTTTCGTTGAAAGACCCTGTACATTATCTTCTTTTAGGAAAAAAATAGTTAAAAAGTTGTACTTTGTTGTTCGAAAAAGAAAATTTATTCAAAAGATCCATTGTGGATTGCCATATTGTGGATTGTGGATCCCCTTTATTAGTTAGAAATCATTATCAGACAATTAAGATCCACATTCTTATACCAACCTGAGCTTTGATGTTCCTCCTGCCCATACGCTTCGACATGGCCCTCTTGCTGTTGGCGCTCTCCTCGCAGCCGCTGAAGCTGGGGCTCGACGCCCGTTCGCAGGTGCTGTCGCAGCTGCTCGACCGCCTCGACGACGGCCGGCGATAGGAGCCCAGCCGGTGGACGCGCAGGTGCGTCTCCTGGCCGGCGGTGCCCGGCCTGCACAGGGTGCTCGTCGACGAGTCCTTGCCGTTGACCGAGTAGTGCACGGCGTAGGAGGGCTGGGTCATCGGCGACGTCGGCGTCACCTCGAAAATAGGCGAGGATATAATAGTCCGTTGAAATGTTACATTTTTTGGGGCTAATGGTGCGTTTGTTAGAAGATGTAATAGAAGATGAAAATAGGCGAGGTTATTAGTTCATTGAAATGTTACATTTTTTGGGGCTACTGGTGCGTTTGTTAGAAGATATAATAGAGGTTGAAAATAGGCTAGGATAATAGTCCATTGAAATATTACATTTTTTGGGGCTAATGGTGTGTTTGTTAGAAGATGTAATAGAAGATGAAAATAGGCTAGGATAATAGTCCATTGAAATATTACATTTTTTGGGGCTAATGGTGCGTTTGTTAGAAGATGTAATAGAAGATGAAAATAGGCGAGGTTATTAGTTCATTGAAATGTTACATTTTTTGGGGCTACTGGTGCGTTTGTTAGAAGATATAATAGAGGTTGAAAATAGGCTAGGATAATAGTCCATTGAAATATTACATTTTTTGGGGCTAATGGTGTGTTTGTTAGAAGATGTAATAGAAGATGAGAATAGGCTAGGATAATAGTCCATTGAAATATTACATTTTTTGGGGCTAATGGTGTGTTTGTTAGAAGATATAATAGAAGATGAAAATAGGCTAGGATAATAGTCCATTGAAATATTACATTTTTTGGGGCTAATGGTGTGTTTGTTAGAAGATGTAATAGAAGATGAAAATAGGCTAGGATAATAGTCCATTGAAATATTACATTTTTTGGGGCTAATGGTGTGTTTGTTAGAAGATATAATAGAAGATGAAAATAGGCTAGGATAATAGTCCATTGAAATATTACATTTTTTGGGGCTAATGGTGCGTTTGTTAGAAGATGTAATAGAAGATGAAAATAGGCGAGGTTATTAGTCCATTGAAATATTACATTTTTTGGGGCTACTGGTGCGTTTGTTAGAAGATGTAATAGAAGATGAAAATAGGCGAGGTTATTAGTTCATTGAAATGTTACATTTTTTGGGGCTACTGGTGCGTTTGTTAGAAGATATAATAGAGGTTGAAAATAGGCTAGGATAATAGTCCATTGAAATATTACATTTTTTGGGGCTAATGGTGTGTTTGTTAGAAGATGTAATAGAAGATGAAAATAGGCTAGGATAATAGTCCATTGAAATATTACATTTTTTGGGGCTACTGGTGCGTTTGTTAGAAGATGTAATAGAAGATGAAAATAGGCGAGGTTATTAGTTCATTGAAATGTTACATTTTTTGGGGCTAATGGTGCATTTATTAGAAGATGTAATAGAAGATGAAAAGAGACGAGGATAACAGTCCATTGAAATACTACATTTTTTGGGGCTAATGATGGCGCGTTTGTTAGAAAATGAAATTGCTATGTTAATTCAACTTTTGGTTTTAGAATTGAAAATAATTTATTAACGAAAATTGATAAAAATTTGGAGACAAATTTACTTTTTTTCTTCATAACTTTTTTTCTGGTCTTTCTAGTTAGTATACAGAGTGTCGCAAAAAGGTTGGGACATGGCAACTACAAACTTCTGAGATGAAAATAAGATAATTTAACCTAACTTACTTATATCCAAAAATGTTTAGTAAAGAAGTTATAGGAAGTCAAAGTTTTAACGAATAAAAAAAGATATATTTTTTTTGATATTGGTCCAGAATGAATAAACTTTTTTTCGTGAAAATGTGTACAGAACTCTTTTTGGTGACTTATTTTTATGACAAACATTTTTAAAAATTATCTCTCGAAGTTCTAATTGCTCCACTCTTGGTATTCACAAAATTTTTGAATTCGAAGTAGATTCGTCAGTTTATTTAGAATGTTTTTTACTCTTTACCATTATCTAGAAAAACCATATTTTTGGAGATAAAACGTTATTTTGGAATTCATACGATTTTTGAAATTCTTAGCTTTAACATCCTGTAACTTCTTTATTAAACACTTTTGGTTATATGTAAGTTAGGTTAAATTATCTTATTTTTGTTCCAGATGAAGTCTCACGAGTAGATATTATACTGGAGAATAGTGCTAAGTTTCGCAGCATTGTGAAACTGTCATAAATTAACAAATTTGAAAAAGCGGATAATGATAATTATTCTGTGAAAACTCCTCTATCATAATTAGTGGAATGCCTGGGGGTTTTTACCTATTATGAATTCAGTTACAGTGAATGAAATTATACGGTAGTTTGGGCGATATAACGTAAAAATCATCCGCATCCCCTTTTCGGGACAAAGGTGGCGATCCCACAAACTTAAATTTAACTTCACACTAACCCTCTCCTGACATCAAAAAAAGTCATCTTTTAACAAATGCAAGGTAACATTTGAATGGACTATAAGAGCAGGTATGTAAATGGGCGATGACTGATGGTTCATTAATATTAACCTTGTTAATTTGTATAGTGTGTGCGTATGTAAAACGGGGGTCTTGGCATTGTGTCCCTGCAGACTTCCTGATGAATTACGATCTGAATAATCTAATCAGAGGGACTCGAGAAATAAGTTCATTGAAATTCAAAGTATTTCTCGCTTTGTCGGTTTATGCATGGGTTATCAAAGTTTCTTAATAGTAATGTAAAGATGATGTAAACTATGTTGTTTGCGAGATAATTCAATATCTTTGGCATCTGAAATTACCATTTTGGTATTCATGTAAAGGTGATATTTATGTTAGCAACAAATTTGGACAGTGCATGCACCGGATATAAAAAAGAGTAACTCACTAGTACTCGACTAAAGAGAGGGGTGAGATTTTGCACCGTTTTTCTTATCAAATAATGAACTTCCCTTGTAAACGTTTTTCCGCTATCGAGCCCTTCAATCTTAATGCTCCCATTGTCGCTTCCATTTCGCAAAAAACACCACCGTAAAGAGGGATGGAGCTGAAAGCTGGTGAGATCAAAATAAATCGCCCCAATTAGAAATTCTCCGTATTAATATTCCGTAAATAAACCGCGATTTCCCTGGCGTGCGATCTCGGACCCGGGACAGAATTTCGCGAATCGCAATATCCGCAATCGCCCTTCGAATAAGAAATTTCGACGTTAATATGAATTTCAAAATAAGTCGGCGCCGACGCGTAATAAAAAGCTCGACTTTTCCGGCTCGCTTCGGGAGCGCTTATTTTAAATGGAGGGCGATTTTTATCCGCCGCGGTTTTCGCTTTTCCGCACCTCCGACTGCCGCGGGTCGGGCTCGATTATCGCAGAGAAAAAGTAGCTGAAAAGTGGATTTCGAGTTCGATTTGTTCATAATTAAAACTCCGACGACAAATCGGAGCAGTGTTTTTGAAGTGGGTAATTAAAATTGTGAAGGGGATTTGCAGATTTAATTTGCATACAATAAAGATGATAAAATAATACAGGGTCATTCTTAACCTATACGCACAAACTTGAAAAAGTGTTAGCTGAGGAAAAATAATCATTAATATAGCCAATAAAATATGATATTAATTGGCCATTATATCATACAGTGTGTCCACATAAGTTCGCACCATAACGGGAAACTTTTTTATTGTTAATATTACGAAAAAAAGTTATTCTTCATAAAAAGTTCTGCATGGTGTAAAACCTAAAATGCAATCATCAGATATCAAAATTTAGATGTCGTATACGAGGTTTGCCAAAAAATGTGATTTTTGCCCAAGAGTAAAGTACCTTTATTTTTGAAAATATCGAAAATTTTTATAAAGAAAAAATATTTAGACTCAAAAATAACTTTCAAATATTCAATATCGTTTATTTATAATTTTTTTTTTACATTTTACATTTTCTCTCTGAAAACGTTGAAAAGTGAAATGTGAAATTCGGTACTACTTTTAAAAAATGCCGGTGCATCCTAAATGAATTATGCAGTAAAGTGCAAACTTAAATTTCAACATTTTCACATGGTAAATGTGGAAAAAAATATTTTGAATAATATTTTTAGTAATTTATGAACAAGCAATATTGAATATTCGAAAGTTATTTTTAATTCGTAACATTTTTTCTTTATAATAATTTTCGATATTGCCAAAAATAAAAGTACTTTACACTTGAGCAAAAATCAAATTTTTTGACAAACCTCGTATAAGTACGACTGAAAAATTTTAATAACTGATGGTTGCATTTTAGTTTTTACACAATGCCGAACTTTTTATGAAGAATAACTTTTCTTCGTAATATTAACAATAAAAAAGTTTCCCATATGGTGCGAACTTAAGTGGACACTCTGTATAAAATATAGAATATAACAAAATAAGTTGGGTTTGCCCAGAAAAAAAATTTCGTAACGGCTTTCGTTTCCAAGAAACAGGGTATTGAAAAAAAAAAACACATTTTTTACGATTATTTTAAAACTACTGCAAGATTGTAATGAAATTTTGTACAAATATTATTATTATTTTATATCTGCCTCTCGTAGATGGCGCTAGTTGCACAGTTCGTACCGAATTGTTTTAAACATAACTTTTGCGAGGGTAAATTTTCTTATCCAAATTTTATGTCAGCTTAAACACCATTCAATTTTAGACCAGAAAGGTACTCTTTTGGTAAAAGTCGATACTGCATACCTTTTTCGAAATATTTTAATTTAGTGAGTATTTTTAAATAACAATTACACATTTATTAAAAAAACTCAAACAATTAAATTATTCTAATGCAAAAGTTATTGACTCAAAAAAGGATAGAATTGTGCATTCTCGTGAAAACGGAGGACTGTTTGAACACTTACTCAACTGATTTTAATGTTTCATGTTTTTAATCAAATTTATTTAAATTTATACATAAAATTAAAAATGTAATTAATTAATTATTGTGCTTCATTGGAGATTTTTTCCGCGGTTTTATTAATACTTTAATAACGTATAATTCTAATTTACTTTATTACTTAGCTTATTACTTATTTTTGATAATTCGTTTAAAATTTTAGGAAATTCTGATTCTTTTCGATGAATGTACGTAGAGGTAAAATGTATATTGCACCTAGCTTTAAAGTAAAATAGCATTTCTATTAATAAAAATCTTTTCGCAAAACATTCAGTAAATAAACTGGTGTTTAATTTATTGCGAATTAAATGATTCGAATAAAATAACCAAATTTAATGTGAGGGAACGTAATTACATTTTTTTTAATTTCTTTCTAAATTCTGAGGTTACTCCAAAAATAATGTATGTATATTCTACATTCTAAAAATACCAATTTAATCGTGTACCTATATATTTATCAAAAAAATTGGCTGGTTTTTAAGACATTTAAGAGTCTATTAAAAAAATAAATAAAAAGAAAAATTAAATAATAATAGTAAATAATGTTATAATAATTCAATAAG
Source organism: Phyllotreta cruciferae (assembly GCA_917563865.1). NCBI lineage: Eukaryota > Metazoa > Arthropoda > Insecta > Coleoptera > Chrysomelidae > Phyllotreta > Phyllotreta cruciferae. Next base: position 1,325,484 of record OU830614.1, on the reverse strand, counting down.
GCAGACCGTGCACGAGCAACTTTTCAACTGCAACTAAACATATTTTGTTGCGTGAAGTTACGTATTTTTTTGTTTAATTTCATATTTTCTGGCATAGTAATTAATAATTAAGATTGGCGAAATAGATAAACTTATAAGCAAGGTGGAAGAACGGCCAGCATACTTTATATTAGTCGAAGATACTCATGCGAAACTATTTAAAGAATTTCATCCAGAGCTCTAAGTTCTTCGAATAATTCATGAAATTGTCCTTTCAGAGCTTTTGGATTAAAATTCCAAAATTGCTCTCATTTTTGATTTCTTTTTCTTAAAAAGACATCAACAACATCCATTTTAAAAAATCATGCACGAGCAACAACTTCGAGATACGAAAACTTGTAAACTTTAATCACCGATATACAGGGTGGCCCAGAACTCATGCCCCACCGGGAAAGGCCTTATGGGACCGACAATGGAGATGCCAAAACTGCAACCGAAGACATGAAAAAGTTATTTCTTTGGTAAATAAAGAGGTTTAAAATCGACCAATTCCAGTAGCAGTTCACATATGCGAAAATGACGTGAATTAGATATACACCAATTTGACATTATTGAAAGATTGTATGTCCATTTCACATTGAAGGTTAACAAAATCTGCCATAATCAGCTAAGACTATTAATCAACGATTTACTTAAAAATCGAACAAAAAATCGATCATTCGATTTGAACCACTTTTGAATCAATAGCTGATTGAGCTGTAACAATTTGAAATTATTGTAAATCATTAAATCGTCATTAAATAGTAAATCCTTGATTAACAGTCGCAGCTGATTTTGGCAGCTTTTGTTAACCTTCAATGTGACATGGACATATAATCTTTCAATAATGTCAAATTGGTGGTATATCTAATTCACGTCATTTTCGCATATGTGAGCAGCTATTGGGATTGGTTGATTTTAAACCTCTTTATTTACCAAAGGAATAATTTTTTCATGTCTTCGGCTGCATTTTTGGCATCTCCATTGTCGGTTCCATAAGGCCTTTCTCGGTGGGGCGTGAGTTCAGGGCCACCCTGTATAAGATAACTAAAGCGGTCTGCATAAGCCCCCTAATAACGCTTTTCGAAAAAAATATCGAATATACGATTTAAAAAATACTATAGCACTGTGAATTTGCATGAAAAGTACGCTTCCGATTTACCTATAACATTAAAAATAAATCCGTCGAAGTTTCTTATTCGATTGTATGTACCGGGGGTCGGCAAATCGGTTCCGGTTCCGTCGACTGCGAGAACGCACGTCGCCATCGAAATTGCATTAAATTCCACCCGGAGCAATACCGCCGTATTTGCTTCGCATAATCGTTCAGTTCGCCAATATAACTGTTCATTTGCGCAAAGGAAATGCATCAGCTTCGGAAGCTAATCGTCGAATACATATATCGGTTTATTAGGGAAAACCATTTTCCGCGTTTCCTCGTCGCGATTTTCCTCGCCGAACGCGTTAATTGCACTCGACGTTCGATTGAATTGATCTAATGTGCCCTTATACATGGTGCTATACAGAATGATTACGTGTTACAAACTTCTTGGGTAGGTAGGTAGTACACAAGGTGTTCTAATAGTGCGGTAAAGCTCATTTACTCCGTTATTATGATAGATACGAAAAAATGATATATAGGAATAATTTAAAATTATTTTGAAATATACAGGGTGCTCTATAAATCGTGCCTGAATCAAACAATGAAATATTTTTTATTTCATATTTGAATTCATCTCGTTTTTTCGAGTTTCTCAATATAACATTTCACAAGACTATACAGGGTGTATTGTAAGTTGATACTTCTTTTTCAACTGTGTACGAATCTCTTAATTCTAAGAAAATTTTAAAATTTCGAATATTTTCCAATCCGTATACACCTGCTTTATTAAATAAGAAACTTATTTATGGCAGTCATCTGTCAAATAAATGCCGAAAAATAAATGAATTTCATATTTAATGAAGCAGGTACGTATTGGGAAATAATCGAAACTCGAAAAAAAGGTAAAAATTTTTATCTTTGTTTTTCAGAATATTCAAAAAGTTTATTTGAAAAAGTTGCTTGGAATTAAGAGATTCATACACAGTTAAAAAAGAAGTATTAATTTACGATACACCCTGCATATACCTACGAGGTATACCAATTAATACCCTATAACCTAATTTCAAAAGTTATGACCATTTTTATGTCCAAATCGTCATGACTTCAAGGCCCTGTACCTATATCAGAATGTGTATTAAATATTCTGATTATTATTTGAGAATATAGTACCCAAAAATGGTGAACTTTAACACAAATTAGTCACAATTCGATAATATTTATACGATTTGTATATAGGGTGAGTCAAAACCCAAACTTAAAATTTATTCTCGTAATTTAAATGGAACACCCTATATTATTTATATCCTATGGGAAACTATACGAAGAGGCAAAGTCGGACCGCAGCAATGTAGTGAGCAGTACAGTTGATTATTTTGCAATCTATCGAACAGAGAGCGCGCGTATGACACTATGACGCGCTGAAGCCACGCCTGCTCTATGTTTTAGTATTAAAAATATTTTTTATTCTCACTATTTTACATTTTAATTGAGAGTTTCTTTCTATATAGTGTACCGACAAAAATTTGCCTCTCTGTATACTTAATAAACCATTTTTGTTTTAAACAATTCCCTATAAGTACAGAACTAATCACCGTTTCTGAGATATTTTCAATTTTATATAAAAAAATTCATTTTCCGATTTTTCAAATTTGATAAAAAAATGTAAATAAATTGACAGATAATCAGACAGATAAAATCAGGAAATAACTCTTGCGCCAAATGAGATGCTTATACAGGTTGTATCATAAGTAAATATCATAAGTAAAGTTAAAATTTTCTATTTTCCTCGTTATTCATAATATTCAAAAAGTTTATTTGAAAAAGTTGCTTATAATTAACAGATTCATACACAGTTGAAAAATAAGTATCAACTTATGATACCCTGTATATGATTACTTTACAAAAGCAATACCTATCTGAAGTTAAAAAACCGTTATTCAATGTTCAATTATCTTAATTGTGTCCAGTTCAAGCCCCATAATAATTAATCGAAGACACCATCTTCAAAGGACTCTAGGTCCCAAACGAATCCTCCAAAGCCACATGTTTATTAGAACTTTTAGGTCTATTTTTACACGTACCTACTATCTACCCAGGAGTTTGAAACCCTTATTCATTTACACCCTGTATAACAGGTACTTATTTTTTTACCCTCGGAAGAACTCTTCTTCTAAATAAGCCCGTAAAAGGCTGTTCTTGTAAATGTAAATCGAAAATTAGAGGGCCCGATTCAGCGGATCCTTTCAGGGCAAAAAGCAGCAGCGAAAAAATCACAAATTCTCATTTAATTTCACCTTCTACAGTTAACGAAATACAATCAGATCTTATTCAAATCGGCCGGGCCGGGAGAAAAACGTTACGAAAACGCAGCGGGGGATTCCGGAAAATTCGCCCGTTCCGGTCGCCCGAAAGCGCTAATAAACATGCCGAAAGCCTGTCCTGCACGCGGAGCTTTCGGCGGTGTCATAATAGGATTCTTGGCAGGAATTCCTTTCGGCGAGTTCACGGAAAAAATCAAAAGAGACACGAAACAAATCAGTGCGAATCTAGTCGGTCGGAATAATCAAGAGGAGACGACATCAAAAGTTTTTTTCGCATGTATTTTCTCTTTTTTTTTTCAATTCGAGAATGCTCTCCAATTTTCGCAATGCGGAGATAAGTGAAAACGACCCGTTTAATTCGCAGGGGGATTGCTGTTTTCTAATCGGGGATGAATTGGGGATATTGCCAATTATTTAGGGTCGTAGAAATTTTCACCTAATTAACTCGAGTGGCGTGTAAAAAATACCTAACTAGTTAGAGAAGAACGAGCGTACAATTTCAGCTGGATTTTCAGGAAATTATGATGTAAACTCAATATCTGCGACCTATGTTGATGATATGGAAATAGAATCATGTACCGCTGATTTGTGTATAGAGCACTATTGCCACGTACCGCTTGTAAAATACTTCCTTCCTCGTTGTTTGGCAAACAATACGACAACCTATGCCCATTGTACGGGATTTCTATAACGATACAAGATAAACAAAGCTGGAAAATTAAGCAATATTGTCTTTATTATCGAAAACAAAGAACCAGGTTTTATGGGAAATAATGTAAATACATATGTGTGTTTGTTGTTCCGAGTATAAGAGGGTTTTTTATGTACTTTATTCGCTTTGTGTGTTTGTACTTTTCTAATAAAATCTATTTATAAGGACTCGATTTTAATTGTCTGTCTCTAAAAGTTTTTAATGACTACCTATGTAGGTGTGGATTTTGTCAAAATAAACGATACGAGTGAAACTCGATGAAAATGTATTTTTTTTTCGTGATGATGAGTGTAAAATATTAAGTTCAAATAACTTTTTGGCATAAAAAATTTGCGAAAATCCAGGCGGATTATTAGGATTTAAAAAGTTTCGGCGTTACAAGTACGAAATAAATCGATTTATCATGCAAAAATATTCTCAGACGAAAATGTTTTTAGCCTGATAAAAAAAATCTTCTGCAATTTTCGCCCTCTAGACTAGTTTATTTTTGTCAGCCTCAATGTAATAATTTATTTTGTTTCGAAGAAATTTGTTAAAAATCGAGACGTTTTTTCACAAACTTTCGTACTGAAATTTCGAAGCTATACTCCATGTCTGACCAGTTCTTCTACTAGTTCAGGAACGAAGCTTTAACACCCTTACAAACTAAATAATGAAAACTTGCACCTCCACCATTAAAGAATATTTGCAACAGAAAAAATCCAGAAAGTCTAACCACTATCCAGACACCAATCATCTTCTCCTGGTAAATAATTGGTGAATGCGCTATCGCGAATTTCTCATTGGAGACTAAAATTAGAGATAAAAGTAGAGACCAAAATCATTTCTCTATCTGCATTTCTAATGATACTTTACTCTTGAGGGTTGGACTATAAAAATTATTAATAGTAAAAACATATTATTTTTGTCTAAGGATTGATCACTAAAATCGTACTTAAGCTATTTTAGAAGTAGAAAAATCAAGGTAAAATTTGAGACCAAAATGATTTCCTCTATGTTTAAATGTATTTTTCTATATTTTTCAGTTTTTCTAATGATGTCTCTATATAATACATTTTTATCAAACATCTTTGCAAGATAAAAACCTTAAATTAAATTTTACTTATTGTTAGTGCATCCCGAAAGCACTAAAATAGCACTAAATTCCGATATATTAATATTTTAAATTTTTGTTTAAATTTTTAAATATAGGTGTCTATACAGGGTGTTTCATAATTATCGTATCAAACTGATTGTAAAAGGTATCAAAATAAGCAAGTTTGAGTACTAAACCCCTATGCGGAAATTAGCCGTTTGGCTCCAGAAAAAAAAAGAAAAATAGCGATTATTACCAATTTGTTGATCCAGCTTGATCAATTGATCCACATTAATTGAGCAATTTTTATAAGCTATATCCATAAATTGGAAATAATTGCCATTTTTCCTTTTTTTCCTGTAGAGCGCAAACTGTTAATTTAAGGATACCTAGGGATTTATTAGGCAAACTTGCTTATTTTGATTTGAACCTATCAGTTTTATACAATAATTATGAAACGCCCTTTATAAACTTTATAAACTTAGCATCGCCATTTTCAATCGCACCTTCCCGCTCTACCATTTACGCACTAAAATTAGGAAGTGGGCACTAAAATAGCACTAAAATAGCACTAAAATAGCACTAAAATAGCACTAAAATAGCACTAAAATAGCACTAAAATAACACTAAAATAGCACTAAAATAGCACTAAAATAGCAATAAAATGGCACTAAAATAGCACTAAATTAGGTATAATGTATGAATTTTTAAGTGCTATGGTTTCAACCCGATGGCGCCCTGTAGGGTTCTACAGAACATCTTTATAGAACCGCACAGTCGTCCGACTTGACCTTACTGGATTTTTTCTTATGGGATCATGTAAAAGCACACACATTGAGCAATTTTATAAGCTATATCCATAAATTGGTAATAATCGTCATTTTTCCTTTTTTTCCTGGAGCACAAACTGTTAATTTAAGGATAGGGATTTATTAGGCAAACTTGCTTATTTTGATTTGACCCCTATCAGTTTGATACAATAATTATGAAACACCCTGTATAGCTTTATAAACTTAGCATCGCCATTTTCAATCGCACCTTCCCGCTCTACCATTTGCGCACTAAAATTAGGAAGTGGGCACTAAAATAGCACTAAAATAGCACTAAATTAGGTATAATGCATGAATTTTTAAGTGCTATGGTTTCAACCCGATGGCGCCCTAAAGGGTTCTACAGAACATCTTTATAGAACCGCACAGTCGCCCGGCTTGACCTTACTGGATTTTTTCTTATGGGATCATGTAAAAGCACACACATTGAGCAATTTTATAAGCTATATCCATAAATTGGTAACAATCGCCATTTTTCCTTTTTTTTCCTGGAGCACAAACTGTTAATTTAAGGATAGGGATTTATTAGGCAAACATGCTTATTTTGATTTGACCCCTATCAGTTTCATACAATAATTATGAAACACCCTGTATAGCTTTATAAACTTAGCATCGCCATTTTCAATCGGAATTTTCCCGCTCTACCATTTGCGCACTAAAATTAGGAATTGGGCACTAAAACAGCACTAAATTGGGTATACTGTATGAATTTTTAGTTTTTATATGATGGTAGTGCTATAAGTTTACGCAGGTAATAATGAAAAAGATAAAATAGTTACAGCTAGCAACGTAGGCGCCAAATTCTCGCTCGACGGATGGCTGACGCTGATCTGGACCTTCTCCTTGCGGCCCCTGGTCGAGGGGCTGGGGCTGGCGCTGGCGCTGCCCGTCGTCGTCGTGCTGTTGCTGCCGTTGCTGTGCGGCGAGCCGTACGGCCTTTTGCCCGAAGAGCCGCGACCGCGGTGGATGCGCAACGTCAGCCGCTGCTCGTCGAACCTGTTACCGATACCCTTGGAGCCTGCGAAATAAAAGAAAAAAAAAAACACTACAGTTTTCACTTGCAGCTTGATTATTCAGCTGCGGTAAATTAGGTGTATGTTGCACTCAAATGGTGCTTAAATTAAAGGAGGCGAGCCGTGGCAACCTCGTCTACGCGTTGCGAAAGGGGATAACTTCATCTAGTGTTCGCCGGGATGCTTGCCTACGTTTTCTTTTGATGAAAATGTGTACTGTAATTAATGAAGCTTTTCGTTTGCGTAATTAAGTCGTAATTAAAATGGTTGTACAACTGTGAGGCAAAAGCAAAAAAAATAATTTTAATGATTGGAAACCTCTTAATTACATAACCCATTGGCCATTTGACTTTCATTATCTCTATAATTTGCTAAGTAAGTATCTAGTATTTGTGTTAGAACATTTTCTTTGGTATGTAATTCATTAAAAAGTTTGCACTTTTCCGTTTGTACAAGGATCCTACAAGAGTTTACTTTCATTAATAAGGTTATAGGGGAAAGGAAGGCAAAACGGACCTTAACAAATAACAAGTATTAGAATAAAATATATTAATATTATTGAACTTTTTCAAAGTAGGAAATAATCAATGTGGTTAATTCTATATTGCGTTCAAATCAGACTTTGATAAAATCACAGACAATAAAGATATTGAATGATTTCTAATACCTTCAATAAGTCCGTTTCACTTTCATGGTCGAGGCAAAACGGATCATACATGAAGGCAAAACACAAATTTAATCAGTCAATAAATTATTCACCATCTAAAAGAAAAACGAATTATCAAAACGATTATTATGATATTAAAACATTTATATTTCCCTAATTTCAGTAATTTCATAGATTTATTTTAAAATTCACATTACTCGAAGGCACAATGGACCCCAGGCAAGACAAAACGGTATCTTTACCAATATATCTTTTGTCTGTGATTTTATCAAAGTCTGATTTGAACGTAATATTGAGTTAATCATGTTGATTAAAAACAACAAAAATTCAAAATTTTGAGGTAATAAGTTGAGATAGCGTTGGCATACTTGATTATTAGCTTAATCATATGTCAGTTTACCAAACCTATAGATGTTTTTCTCGTATAGGCGATTTTGGAAATTATATTTAGTTTCTTCGAATTTGTTAGATGGCGCTGCAGTTGCTTTCACAGCCAAGAAAAGAGACATGACAACACATCCTCATCGCAAAGCGTCTGTGTCATTAGTCATTACTCATTATTATTGTAATTATTTGGCATTTATAGTTAATTTTATATTGTTTGTCGTAATATAAGTACTTTGCGTAATATTTATATAGTCAATTAATAGAGATTTTAAGTATTGGTAGTGCATTTTTGTTAAAAAAAATGTAATCAATTTTTATGAAATATTTTTTATTTTATACCTAAGTCGTTCTAGTTTTCTAAAAATCTTTGGGCGACCTATTCCTATAATTATTTAAAATATGTACATGGTTTAAATAAATGATTGCGAAAGAATTTAAAGGGTGATTCGTAGTCAAACATTTTTTTATATAAAAGGCCTCATTTTTCGACATAACCCATTAAATTATTTCTGAATCATTTATTTACACCCTGTAATTATAGAAACAAATTAAATAAAATAGTAATCATTTGGTCTCTCAATGTGGCAACGTTGTGTTTTGTTTCTTCGAATTTGTTAGATGTCGCTGTTTAGCTCCAAAATTATACCATTGAGTTATGCATCTATAGGGTTGGTCTATGGTTTACATACAGTTATCATGAGAATACTCTATCACAAACCAAACCAAACTGTAGGCTAATCAAAAATTGCAAATTTTTATAACAAAATCTAAAAAAAATACTTTTTTTGCTAAATCAGTGTACTTACATGCGGTCGGTGGAATTGAATACACTGACCGAGAGCAGGAATAAGGAGGCTCTAATTTTGACGTAACAAATTCATAGATAGCTTTTACACATTTCAAAATTATCAAGGTGGTCCGTTTTACCTTCCTTTCCCCTATATTTAAGTTACGTAGTATAAAGTACATTGGTTAAATTCATTATAGGCTAATAACGTATTATATTATCGTCCCGTTCAGCTCGATTTTATTAGTTTAAACAAATTTCCGATGGAGCGCGGCATTGTGAGCTATAAATACGGCTTTTCGCTTTGAAAGATAGAACAAAAGTGGTTTTGCGTGAATTTATACATGTACGTTTTAGCAATGTGGCAGAGCGACGGAGCGAAGCGCTAAAAGCATCATGGAAAGCTCCGACGGCCAGATCAAAGTCGACGGGAAAAGAGACGTCGGCGTCGCGTCGGTCGACGCACTATCGTCATAAAACGACGACCTATTTAATATCCACGCGCTCGTTATCGAAAATTAGGTACAGTTTTTCACCGATCGAATTTCGAGCGTTGTGAAAAATCGATTGGAGTTTTTTTGTTTTTTCTATACAGGGTGTCCCAAAATTCTGTGTACATAGAACTACTGTATGTTGGTGAAATCCAAATAAGTCGATTGAGCCAAAATTACCTATATCAAAATGTTCTTAGTTTGTCTGTGAGGAAGCTTCAAAGAATACAGCGTGTCCCAAAAAGTTGTATACAAATGGGGAAAAAGTTTATGTTACATTTCACAAAAAAAATATTCTTGATAAAATTCTCTGCATGACTTGTAAATCCATAATCAGATACAATGCCCAGTATTCAGCGCTCCATTTTAAAGTTAAAGTCAAGTTTACGCCTTAAACATGATAGTTCTACATTGTTGTTATGGAGTAACTAAGGACATTGTTTACGTTTAAAGTCGCTCGCTAAACATGTATTTAACTTTAAAATGTGGCGCTGAATAGCGATCAAAATGTTTAAAAAATTGCCTGGAATACAGGGAAAACAAAAAATAATTATTTGGACCGAGAGAAAAATACGCACAAATTGGAGTGTAGAGCAACATTTTCATTGAAAATGTGATTAAGTAGCAAAAAATTATGCACAATTGTAGATTATTGATATTCATAAATAAAATTTAGAAGATATTTTAATAAACGAGTCAAAAATTGCGAGATTAATATATACGAAACGCGTTCCTAGTGAGTGCATTATTTTCTGTTACTGATATAGAGCGCTTTGGAATACCAATAATCAACAATTGTGCATATTTTTTCGCTAATTAATCACAATTTCAATGAAAATGTTGCTCTCCACTACAGTTTGTGTATATTTTTCTTTCGGACCAAATCATTATTTTTTGTTTTCTCTGTATTCCATATAACTTTCTGGGACACTGTATTTTAAATTTTTTTAATAACTAAAAAGTGCTTCATGCTATTTTTATAAAATTTGGTATGTAGCTTTAATTGATAATCCATTGTTCAAAGCAAAAATTACTCCAACTGAAATCATGGAAGGGTAAATCTCACCCTAATCCTACCATAAATAACATCGTTTTTTTTAGGGCGGCCCCTGCTCCCCCATTTTTTTAAGGGGAGCTGTAGAAACAACATGTATCTCAACTTTGAAGCTTCCTCACAGCAAACAAACAAATTTGTGATTTTTTGGCTCAATCGACTTATTTTGCTCGCAACATTCAGTAGCTCTATGTACTTACAGGAAATTTTTGGGACACACTGTAGTGGAATACGTTTCGCAATGGAGAAGACCACGACTTTTTTTTTTATTTTTTTTTCAAAACCGTGTGTTCTAAGAAGGCGCGTAATGAAATTTTTATTTTTTTCTGTTGCCAAATAAGGCCGCAATTAATTTTTAAAGTTTGAAAAACGTCACACAATCGTCATACGTTCGGCTCCAATCCAAGCGAAAGTTGCAAAGAGAAGTCACATTTAGCAAGTTTGCCACGTTTCCTATTACTCTTCTATACTCCGCAAAATGTGCGTTTTTTGTATATTTATTGCAATAAACATTTTCTGATTGATCCATTTCTTCCATTACCTAATGGATAATTCGATATATTAATATAGAAGTAACATCTTCATCTGTATAAATTGTAACCGATTTTCTTGTTAAAAACACAAATAATGGTCCTGAAAAATTCATTTGGCAACATTCTTGTCAACGTCAATATTATCAGTAAAGTGTTTTGTGCCGAACTGCAATTCGTGTAATTTGTTTTGTGCATTTTTCAGAAAAATCTGACAAATGACAGTATGATTTTTGTTCGTTTGTGTATTCTTTGTTACTGCGTTCGAAAATTCATATTATTTAGTATACAACAAGACGTGAGTGGTTTATGATTGGTTGATGACTTATGAGTCAGAACCCGAAATATTTAAATTTCGAAGGGCTATATCTTTTTAATTATAACACCTTTTGAGCAACTGAAAACGGTTTTGAGCTCTAATAAATCATTTCTAATAGTATATTTTGTCGAAATCCGCATATCTCACATCGTGGTCTTCTCCATTGCACCGGATAAGGTTATTTGCGTAGGCAGGCTAGGTGTATTTTGAGGAACGTGACGTTCGACTTCCGCTCTAACAATGAGGAAAAAGGATTTGTGTAAGTACTTTCGAAATGTGTGCTTCTGTATACGTAAAACGTTTTATTTTTTTTTTATTCTTAAGAGTTGCAAATCCCCAGGATGCGGAATACGGAACGGGATAAGCCATATGTACTAGCATAAAAGAGGAATAACACCCATATTTTCCGGAATTCGGAATAATAGATATATATATATTTTTGCCATACAGGGTGTTAAAAGTATCACTACAATTATTTTAATATCCATACAGGCAAATATGCAATATGGTCTATGGATGCAACAAAGACAACTTCCATTAGTCTCATATAAAGTAAAAAGAAAGAGTGATATTGTGGGATTCAAATATTCTTGTGTTGTTGTTGCAAATTTGCACTTGCCTGTATACAGGGTGTATCGTAAGTTGATACTTCTGTTTTAACTGTATATATGAATCTCTTAATTCGAAGCAACTTTTTCAAATACCTAAACTTTTTGAATATTCTGCAAAACAAAGATAAACATTTTTTTAAATTTTTCCCTTTTTTTCGAATTTCGAATATTTCCCAATACGTACCTGCTTCATTAAATATGAAATTTATTTATTTTTCGGCATTTCTTTGACAGATGACTGCCATAAATAAATTTCTTATAAAGCAGGTACGTATTGGAAAATATTCGAAATTTAAAATTTTCTATCTTCTTTGTTATTCATAATATTCAAAAAGTTTTTTTGAAAGTTGCTTAGAATTAAGAGATTCATACACAGTTGAAAAATAAGTATCAACTTATAATACACCCTCTGTATTACTGTATGGATTCTATTGAAAAATCAAGATGACCTCATTGCAAGCCAATTAGTAACAATTTTTAATTATTATTTGCTTCTTGCAAAAAATTAAATTCTATTTTGGTTATGATCTATAGATACTAAAATATTTATACTTCTTCAGGAAACACTCTCTGAAAAGTTTTCTCTCTGAAAAGATACTCAACTCATTTATTATGAACTATGGCTTGAAGCAATTCGTAATAATTCCATAGATACTACTTTAGTTTTATTTATTTAACTCGCAGAATGGTTGGAAAGGGCGCTAACGCGCCCTTTCTTGGGACACTGACCCGTTGCCAGGTCGTCAATTGTTGCAATTAAATCTTTTGGTGGTCTTGTCACTTAGTCAGGCAATCACTACCACTATTATACACTCTACTATACAACCAAACACTACTGCTTCACTATCACAAATCACTAATTGTAAGCTCAAAAGTTTATTAGCCGTATTTATTAATAAAACTTTGATAATAGCGTCCAAATCCAAAAATTTGTTCGCTTTCAATCACATAAGGTTTAAAAACGCACCCCGAAAAATAAATAATTGTAAGTCTTTCTTTATTAACACCCAAGAACAAAATAACAAAGTAATAAATCATCCGATTCCACCTTATCAACCTAAAAACTAGTCCCCCCGTGAATCATACATTTTCGATACAATTCTTTCGTTTTAAATAAATATCCATCGCAGTGCCGTCCCCATTTCTAACATATGCTAATGCTAATAATCGCTCGGCCAAAATCCAAAATGCCAAAATATTAATGCACATTGCACACCCCTCTCTCGACCGCTACAAGCTAACGTTTCAAAGTAAAATGCCCTCGCACGGTTCAAGTTAAAAATATGCGGTTTGTTTTGTTAGTTAGAGAAAACTACGCTTAACAAATTTGTATTCTTGTAATATTTTTGTAAAGCTAATAGTTTTCGATATTTGAGCGTGATAATTTTAATTATGACTAATTAAAATTAAACCTTTTCTAAAAACTCAAAAACTAATTGTCGAATAAAAATTTGTAAATTACTATTCGATGTGTAAAAAAATATTCTCTACAAATCACGTAGTACGAAAAAAATTTCGTAAATCTAACGGTATAGGAGATATTTGATTTTGAATTTTCCGGAAAAAACGATTTTTGTTACGGCTTGTTCGCGAGGTTCGGAAAATATACCGTTCGATAGAAAAATCAATTCTAAACAATTTCTGTATCTTGTAAAATTTTCGTAAACATTCCGTTTCGGAGATATTAATGTATTTATTCATAAAGTAATTCCTTCTCGATCCGTCCCTGTTCTCTACGGAGAGAACGGTTTCGGGAATCCCTTTGCTGCGCGAATTTGAACCATAAATCCGTCGCTCGAGTCTCATGTTCGCGACTTAGATTTACCCCTATAACTTTTGAACTGTTCAAAATAAACATATGCAGTTTGTTTTGTTAGTTGGAAAAAACTACGCTTAACAAATTTATATTCTTGTAAAATTATCGTAAACTTAATAGTTTTCGGGATTTGAGCGTGTAAATAATAATGAATTTAATTATAATTAAATTATTTTTGCCATAACTCCGCGAAGGAAATTTTGATTTTCCCGCGGTTTGCGTGAGATAATCGATATTAATTTGACGAATATTTTAGGAGAGATTGAGAAAAATCGATCTCTTCGTTTCCGATAAAATCGCAAAAAACCCTAAAAATACCCTAAAAATCCGGAATTTTTCACCCGGAAGGAAACTTTTCCGGGTTTCGAAATGTCGATTTTCCGATAGATCTCGTCAAAATTCGTAAAGATGGCGTTTTTCCCGCGACGATTTTCCTTCGCGTACGGCCGTAAGAAAAAAACACGCCAATCAGCTCGGTTTTACCCAGCAATATCGCAGTTTTTTCCTCGTAACTCAACAACCGTTAAAGTTGGAACCACCCCGTAAACTTTTTATTATGTAAAAAAACATCCTCTACAATTTTCAAAGAATAATTTTTTTTTCGAAATCGCATCTTTTTTCGAGTTATTTCGACTTTTTGTCAAACGCGTTAATTTTAAAAAATCGATATCGCGCTATAAATCGGAAACCGCTCAAAATCGAATCACCCCATCTACCTATATTATACAAAATACTATTCTTTACAAATTTCGATTCTTGAGAAATTTTCAAAAAACGGCTAGTTTTGGAGTAATTGTAAAATATAAATTTTTCGTTCGCGAAGGAATGTTTGTTTTTTATCGTTATAACTCAAAAACGGTTCAAAATAGAATAACCCCTTATATGTCCTATTATAGAGAAAAGCGTTCTCTACAATTTTCGAAGAATAAATTTTTTTTCGAAATCGCATCTTTTTTCGAGATATTTCAATTTTTTTGCCGAAATTGCGAAAATGACAATTTGTTTTTCCTATAACTCCGGTAAATGGATTTTCCCGGATATGCGGTTTGCGTGAGGTGATTGGTAATATATTAAAGAATATTTTGGGAAATTTTAAAGAAAATCGTTGGAAGATTTTCGGAGAAAATCTCGAAAAACCTCAAAAATACCCCAAAAATCCGGTTTTTCACCCGGAAGGAAAAGTTTCCGGGTTTCGAAATATCGATTTTCCGATAGATCTCGTCGAGTTACGTCGGATAGCGTTTTTTCCGCGACGATTTACCTTCGCGTTTGGCCGTAAAAAATAAAACACGCCAATGAGTCAGTGAATGAATGAATGGATTCTTTCGGTTTCAGTTGTATAGTTAGTAGGACTCGCAGAATGGTTGGAAAGGGCGCTAACGCGCCCTTTCTTGGGACACTGACCCGTTGCCAGGTCGTCAATTGTTGCAATTAAATCTTTTGGTGGTCTTGTCACTTAGTCAGGCAATTACTATCACTATTATACACTCTACCATACAACTATACACTACTGCTTCATTATCACAAATCACTAATTGTAAGCTCAAAAGTTTATTAGCCGTAATTGTTAATAAAACTTTGATAATAGCGTCCAAATCCAAAAATTTGTTCGCTTCAAATGAAATAAGGTTTATAAACGCACCCCAAAAAATAAATAATTGTAAGTCTTTCTTTATTAACACCCAAGAACAAAATAACAAAGTAAAGTAATACATCATCCGATTCCACCTTATCAACATAAAAACTAGTCCCTCCGTGAATCATACATTTTCGATACAATTCTTTCGTTTTAAATAAATATCCATCGCAGTGCCGTCCCCATTTCTAACATATGCTAATGCTAATAATCGCTCGGCCAAAATCCAAAATGCCAAAATATTAATGCACATTGCACACCCCACTCTCGACCGCTTCAAGTTAACGTTTCAAAGTAAAATGCCCTCTCACGGTTCAAGTTAAAAATATGCGGTTTGTTTTGTTAGTTTGAAAAAACTACGCTTAACAAATTTGTATTTTGTAATATTTTCGTAAACCTAATAGTTTTCGATATTTGAGCGTGATAATTTTAATTATGACTAATTAAAATTAAACCTTTTCTAATAACTCAAAAACTAATTGTCGAATAAAAATTTGTAAATTACTATTCGATGTAAAAAAATAATCCCTACAAATCACCTAGTTTGAAAAAATTTCGTAAATCTAACGGCTTAGGAGATATTTGATTTTGAATTTTCCGGAAAAACGATTTTTGTTACGGCTTGTTCGCGAGGTTCGGAAAATATACCGTTCGATAGAAAAATCAATTCTAAACAATTTCTGTATCTTGTAAAATTTTCGTAAACCTTCCGTTTCGAAGATAATAATGTATTTATTCATAAAGTAATTCCTTCTCGATCCGTCCCTGTACTCTACTGAGAGACCGGTTTTCGAGATTTGAGCGTGTAAATAATAAAGAATTTAATTATAATTAAATTATTTTTGCCATAACTCCGCGAAGGAAATTTTGATTTTCCCGCGGTTTGCGTGAGATAATCGATATTAATTTGACGAATATTTTAGGAGAGATTGAGAAAAATCGATCTCTTCGTTTCCGATAAAATCGCAAAAAACCCTAAAAATACCCTAAAAATCCGGAATTTTTCACCCGGAAGGAAACTTTTCTGGGTTTCGAAATGTCGATTTTCCGATAGATCTCGTCAAAATTCGTAAAGATGGCGTTTTTCCCGCGACGATTTTCCTTCGCGTACGGCCGTAAGAAAGAAACACGCCAATCAGCTCGGTTTTACCCAGCAATATCGCAGGTTTTTCGTCGTAACTCAACAACCGTTAAAGTTGGAACCACCCCGTAAACTTTTTATTATGTAAAAAAATATCCTCTACAATTTTCAAAGAATAAATTTTTTTTCGAAATCGCATCTTTTTTCGAGTTATTTCGACTTTTTGTCAATTGCGTTTATTTTAAAAAATCGATATCGCGCTATAAATCGGAAACCGCTCAAAATCAAATCACCCCATCCACATATATTATACAAAATACTATTCTTTACAAATTTCGATTCTTGAGAAATTTTCAAAAAACGGCTAGTTTTGGAGTAATTGTAAAATATAAATTTTTCGTTCGCGAAGGAATGTTTGTTTTTTATCGTTATAACTCAAAAACGGTTCAAAATAGAATAACCCCTTATATGTCCTATTATAGAGAAAAACGTTCTCTACAATTTTCGAAGAATAAAATTTTTTTCGAAATCGCATCTTTTTTCGAGATATTTCAATTTTTTTGCCGAAATTGCGAAAATGACAATTTGTTTTTCCTATAACTCCGGTAAATGGATTTTCCCGGATATGCGGTTTGCGTGAGGTGATTGGTAATATATTAAAGAATATTTTGGGAAATTTTAAAGAAAATCGTTGGAAGATTTTCGGAGAAAATCTCGAAAAACCTCAAAAATACCCCAAAAATCCGGTTTTTCACCCGGAAGGAAAAGTTTCCGGGTTTCGAAATATCGATTTTCCGATAGATCTCGTCGAGTTACGTCGGATAGCGTTTTTTCCGCGACGATTTTCCTTCGCGTTTGGCCGTAAAAAATAAAACACGCCAATGAGTCAGTGAATGAATGAATGGATTCTTTCGGTTTCAGTTGTATAGTTAGTAGGATAAGTACCTATAACAAAAGTATTAGATTAATTTTTGCCATTTTTTATGCAAATCCAAATTGCACAATTTCGCAGCAAATTCACTATCAGAATTTAATCAAAACAGTCGGCCAACTTTTCCGAAAAACTAATTAATAAAACTAATAAAAAGTAAAATAATAATCCGTTTCCCTTTCAAGCTGCAGCTCGCAGCGGAGAATAAATCTTTTTTAAATACCTTCCACTATATTATTAAATCTCCAACTCGTAGCGAATATCACTGCATCAGACAAATCCCTGCATTCATGCAAGCAATTTTTGCCCACGAATGTGACGTAGATTAGCAATCTAAATACTTTTGCTTTATTAACGAAAAGAGCTTTTCCGTATTCGCAGCGTATGCGACTAGTTTGTCTGTTATGAATAATACACATTGCTGTAGGTGTACCTAATTTATCCTCCTCAAGTCTTCGGATCCCGTTCGAGGTAAATATTAAACAGAGGAAAGCAACATCAAACGTCTTCTAATTTCCGCTTTTTATGTACCGGCTGATGCATTTTTGATTAGGCGCTCGCTTCAATTATTAAACCCATCTCAGGCCAGCAGCAGCATCGAAGTCTCATCTTTGATTTTCCGCGTCGCCGGGCGAGTTTCGCACATTGCAACATTCTTTCGCGACGTCGAACGTGCATCACAAAAGCCGTAAAAACGAAATGTAACAATCCTTCCTTTTCCGGGCCGTGTCGGGCGTTAAAACGTGCTTTATTGACGCTGTTCTCGAATCGTAAAAAACGCGACAGCCCTAACGGACGCCGAAGGACCGTTTTCCACCTTTCGGGAACACGCTTTTACGCTTCTACTCGAGAGAATCTTCGTCTAAACAATACTTTTTATCGCGTAGGTCGGCGAAAGGGCGACGCTGTTAAAATCCGGTTACGATTCGCATTTCTGCGGCTTCGGGGTTGTTTGTTTTAAGATTCGAAGGGCGGAATGTGGGTTTTTCAATTGTTGAGAGAGACGGGATTCTAAAAGATTTGTAAATCGAATACTGGATGATTGAAAATGATCAAACTTTTATTGAGAAGTGTTCTCTATGATGTCCGATTTCACCAACCAATTCTTGAAGTTAGGTAATACATAAACTGGATTTAGGAAGTCCTAAGTACAATTTGCATTTCACCATGCTCTAAGTAATACTTAAAGGTGATAGAAAATACCTAAAATTAGGAGAGCTCAATGGGATTAATGCCCAATGCATTTAGGTAATATTTAACCATACATTTCATCTTTTGCATCAAGGTTTTAGATGAAAATCTCAATTGAGATTAGTAGATTTTATATTATTATTTGATGATAGTTTAAAGAATGTTTATTGCTGTTAATTAAAAAAGTATGCGAGCTGTAACATGCAGATAAAGTTGAAAATATAGATAATTTTATTTAGGGAAGTCAAATTTATATTATTCATATTAAATTAATTAAGTTTTGGGGGTATATTACATGTCAAAAGTAGAAGTGCTAAATATGCAGAAAACTGTCAAAATCAAATTTTTATCTAGGTATTTCTTAGTACGAGGTTTCTTATGTTGGTGAAATTCAATTTAGGTGAAATCAGGCAGCAATTATCTTCTTAAAGGAGCTAATAATACTCGTATACAGTAAAAATCATCGACATTTGAATTTTTTACGCAAAATTGATTTGTTTTCCGGAACGTAAAAGACCAAAATAATTATACAATTTTGTTGTGTTTTGACAATTAAGTAAGGTTAGAATGTTTGTTTCATTTAAGCCCCGTTGTAGATGTCCCAGGTGAACGTTAGTTCCACTAAATTGCGAGTCAACTTTGAACCGAGTTTACTTTGGTTTTTGTTGTAGAGTGCAAGATCAACATTAGTTTGGTTAAACGCCGTTCAGGTCTCTTCGGTTGCACTGAGCTCCCTTTTTTCACCTGATATATAATGTCACAAAATTTATAATTTATATTTGAACGTTGACAGTGTTGATTCTATTTTGAAGTCACTTTTGGTATTTCGTTTATTTTGAATTATTTATACTGGAACTACCAACATTTGAGAAGTTCTTGATAAATTAATATCATTCGAAATCTATATTTAACTTCAATACCTGACCATATTTCAAAATGACTAGGACTATTTCTGAAGGTTTGTGGTCTTCTAGGATGTAAAAAACCATTCAAAATTTGTAAAAAATCTTCATGGTCTTCTAATAGTACGTTCATTTTGTATAATGAATTGTATATAAAAATTCAACCTCACCTTTTTGGGTTAACAACTCAACGCCAAATGTTAAAACCTTCTTGAACCGCCTTTGAACGCTCTTCAAGCACCGTTTAGGTAAACTTCTCTCTGAACCATAGGGTAAAGTACGGATAGATGCCCCATTGGGATAGGTGCCCCGATCTCCAAAACCAACATTTCCAAAATAGCAACAAAAATTTTATAAACTAAATAAGAAGTGTCTGTCCATATGCCTTAATGGTCCGTAGGCTGTTTTGGTAAAAAGACGCATCTTGCTTGTGTGTGTATGATTATCTCCACAGCAAACGCAAAAACTTCAAACTTTAAAAACCAAGTATATATTGCTACATAACTTTTGAAGTAGTAAAAAATTACACTCTAATTTTTTTATATACATACATTGGTTTATTAAGTACACACCTATGTGTTAATAGTTGCACTTTTTTATTTAGTTTATTTAAATAATAAATGGGCATCTATCCGTACCAAAAAGGATAGTTGCCCCGATTTTTGGACGGATAGATGCCCCTAAGAAAATACATATACTATGATGCATAATTATGTCTTACATGAAATTTATTGGTTTTTAGTTGATATTTGTTGATTTTTTGGATATTTTTTAGTAACTACTACTTAATGTTTTGCTATATATGATTTTAATAGTTAAAAATTAAAAATTATATTTTGATTTTTTTAACAAATACTTTAGTTTATTTATGGTTATTTACGGATTCTTAGGATTATCATCTAAAGATTATAAATCAAACATATTAAAACTGTGTATTTTACATGTTTTAGTCCATAGGGCAATAAATTTTACACTAAGGGCATCTATCCCCCCTTAGCATTTTCATGGTGGGGCATCTATCCGTACCGATAGGCATCTATCCTCCAAAAAATGGTTTTGCAAAAACTCAATTTTTTCAAAATCAGTGAATGTTAGGTCAATGAAAACAAATCATAATGTTGCACAAAGGATTAAACTAGCTATATACGGAGGAATAATTATTGATAAATTAATAGTTTCAAAATTATGAGGCGATTTCAAAAAGTGGGGCATCTATCCGTACTTTACCCTAGATGACGTACTTACAACAAAATTTTCCAATTAACCTGGATTCAACGCAGAACCACAGTTGAACTATGGTTCTACAACCGGGCCTAAATCATATGTATCCATCAAAGAGAATAAAATCAGCGTTTGAATAAATATATAAAAAATTCTAATGAAATATTTGAACGATTCTGTATGGAGACCAAAAAGGATAAACCGTTTTTCCACATCTGTATTCGAAGAGCTCGCCATGGACTTAGTTCACAGGTTCTTCTTTTTATCTAGTTGAAATACATTTACATCTACAGAAGAAGGAGAGTCGTTTATCAAAAGTCCCGTCTGAATGGATTTGGCGTTTTGAAAAGGAAAACCCCGCGCCGGTGTACAGCCGCAGAGCTTTAATGTGCGTCGTGTGTTACGTGTGCGTATTTAAGTTCTTTCGCCGGTTGTTTCTGTAGAAGGAACGTTAAGCGAAGATGTTATTCAACGGCGCCTTTTTATACGAAAACTTTAGGTTCGGGTAATGCAATAAAAGAAACGTGAGGCGTCTTGTCTATTCCGGTCTCGAATTCGGCCGCTTCTCTTTCTCTTCCACCTTCCAGTTTCGGCCTCGTGTTGCTTTTCTTTTTACATTCGCCCAACAACTGTAATTCTAGAATAAACTCGCACGGATCCGTACACATGAACGTCACCGAAGAGAATTTTAATTTGGGCCTTTTGTAAATCCCCCTTTTTTTAAAAAAATATTTCCTAATTAACTTCTTATAATCCCGTTTAAACGTGCGAGTAGACACGTACGTTCGGTTACATAGACATATCCGCTTAACGTCACTTTTCTGAATTTATGACAATTAGGATAGAGGTGGCAAATAATTTTAGCGTATAGAGATGTCGGAACTTGTGTTACAAAGTAGCCGTTATTATTGGTACATAAAAATCTCCAATCGATGATTCTAATACAAGTTTAATCCCTAACGTATCAGTACGCCAATGGTTCTCGTAACGAACGGTGCCATTAATCAAGGATTCAAGACCCACTAAAGGGAGTAACGTAATGGGATCGAGGTTTTGTCCGTGGATGTTTCTATGTAGGTGCCGGGAAAAAACCGAACAACGAGCGAAATGCTTATTCGGCCGAAATGTAACTAATAATAACTAAACGCGTCTTCTGCTGACGGTGCATTTAGGCGCGAAAAAACTGGCGAAAACCCCGATAAATCTAATTAAAACCCGATTAAACCTAACACTCTAAATGACGACGATCTTTTCCAGTTATTACCCTAATTACCTAATAGTGCTGATCTAAGTTTTCACCAACTGTAGTTCATTAAGCATGTTCCCATAAATTTTGCGGAAAATCTGGTCGACTATTCCCGACGGTAAAGTTTCCCGCTTCATATAAACTAAGTTTTATGTTTACGGTAATTAAATTTATATTCACGTCATAATGCTCATGCGACTTTGTGGAACTTTTCGTCTACGATATTTCAGATATTATACCTGAGCAATACAAGTATTTATAGACAGGTATCTACTTACTCTCATATAAAATCAATACAAAACCTATATACAGATAAGTGCAAATTTCAATGCAATATGGTCTATGTACACTGATGTGTCCCATTTTGGTCACGGCTGGGGGGTGTTTCGGATATTAGACTTCATAGAACATTGCGGTTTACCCCGTTCATATGCAAAGTTGAACCCGGGTTGATCCCTAGATCGACTCTCATGTAAACACGGATCGAGTTGAACTCGGGTTGACTTGACTCGCTGCCATTTCTAACTGATGGATCGAGTCGAAATGTCTGATGGATCGAGTCGAAACTCTGCATGTAAATGGCATAAACAGTATTTATAAATCTCTTTTCATTATTGAGTTACAGGGCGATAATGAAAATTCTGACGAATTCAGCCACTCCCGTATCTCGTTTGCTTTGAAGATATTTTAAATGTGTAAACTTATTATTTTAGATAATTTTACGTAGAATTCAGTGACGTGCTTAGTTTTTTTATGGGGGTTAACATTTCTAAAATACGACACCAACTTGTATTTTTTTAATGGAACACCCTGTATTTTTATTGCCCATTAAATTTGCAATTACATATTTTCTCTTTTTAATGATATGACACACTCTATATATTTTGAATTTTATTAAAACGCTCAGAAAATAAATAAACTATTTTTGTTCTAAAAGTATTTTAATTTGGTTTTTCTGCATAGCCTCCTAACCATTTTTTGAATAAAATAGTTTTCTATTTTTTGAGCGTTTTAATAAAATTGTGTTTAGGAACGTGAAGTTTAGGAACCCCTAACTTTCAATTTGTTTGTCATTTTGTCATTTGATAATGTTAAAAAATTCTTAGATTTTGTAAACTTTATAAAAGTTCGGCAACACTGTGACGTAATAAATTTAAGGTGACGTGCATGTAAATTTTTGCACAAACTATAATATACTTTTTTCAACCTTTTTTCAAACTTTTTTCAATCTTTGTTAAACTTATATGTAGAATTTACCATATTGCAAACAAATTTGCACTTACCAGTAAACAAATAAAATTTTCTGGTATAAATAAATAATATCTCGTGCAGTAGTCACGTTAGACAATCCATCATTTCGCAGCATCAAAGTACCGAGCATTCGAAACGTTCAGTAATTCCATTACAAAGAAACCATTTCTAATGTCCACATTCTCCGGTCTAACAATAGAGATTCAACTCGATGCCTCCGCGTTTATGGCGAATCGCTCCCCCGTTCGGCGATGCATCAGCGTCAAAAGCACTTTATGCTCTTGCAAAAAGGAAGGATACCTATACGTAACCGAAACCGCCTCGAAGAGATTTCGAAGCAGCGCAAGAAACATACATAGATATCAACACATCCAAGAGGAGGGTGTTCTTTTTTAGTCCTGCGGCGCCATGCTTTATGCTCGTTATCGCGTTCGCAATCCTCGCCTTAAATCCGGGATATAGCAGGGATAAATAGCACGAGGAGATGAATTTTAATGCCGCAGGAATAATCCCTTGTTGCGGCGTAACATCCTAATCGTTCGAAATGAAAGGATTTACTGCGTTAATTGGTAATACTGACCTTTGGTGGTCCTGAAGCCCTGGTTGATGGCCCTGGTGGTGCGGACGGCCGCCCTGTATATCCTCCAGTAGAAGAAGAGCATCACGAACATTGGTATGTAGAACGAGCCGAGGGCCGAGTAAACAACGTATCCGGCCTCGTTAGTGAGCTCGCATTGCCAAGGACAGTGCGGGTTCTCTTCCTGTTCCCGCCGGTGCCCAGTCGAGTTAATGTCGACGCCTTCTGTCTCGACGCCGGCGAGGTATTCCTGCTCCGGCTGCTGGGAACAAGACATACGCTGGTTTATAATAAGATTTTTTTTTTCGTTGCGTTCGTTGATAGTGAAATTTATTGCAAAGTAGTATTCGAGAGAAAGAGCTGTTTTTGCGGAGCAAATCCTGAACACATCCCGAGTATATACCGAGCATAATTCTGAACTTGACATATGCGCAATAAAATTTAGGATACGTTTAGAATTTTAGGATTCAGGGAACGACTTATTTGAAATTTACAAAAAAAAAACGAAGTATGATAACGTTTTTGCCTTGGAATGTGTTTGCCAAGTCCGGTGTTGGTCAATTGGTCCCCACGGTCATTTTTGTCAGCGGGGTTCCATAATCCTACAGGTCGATTGATCCCCAGTTTCAAAATTAAATGGGCTAATTGGTCCCCGCGGTGAAAATATTCCTAATCCGATTAGATACATTGCATGAATAACTATCATTTGGCTAACATCTTCTGGTGTACTCACATAGCTGAGAGAATCTGCACAAAATGCAACTTTTAGTGTTAAAAAATATTTAATATCTAAGCATTAGTAATTTAAAATATATACAATTGGTACAATATATATTAAAAGAAAAATTCTGTACAAAAAAAGAATTATTTTAGTTTTAAAATACGAACGTATTTCAAAAAATAGTTGGCAACATATGGGAAACTTTATTATTAATTTTACAAAATAGTTATTCGTCATAAAAAGTTCTGCATAATCTAAAATCCAAGATGCAACCATCAAAAATCAAATTTTATTAATCTTGTACGAGGTATGTCAAAAAATGTGAATTTTGCTCAAGAGTAAAGTACCTTCATATTTTACAATATCGAAATTTGTTATTATGAAAAGTACACCTAATTTTCTAGAAGTATACTGGAAGAGATGGGATTTTCCCTATATTGAAATAGAAAAAAAAGACAGAAGTCAAAAAATTTCCCCTAATCATAAAATCCTCATTAAACTGCGAAATGAAATACATATAATCGAAAGTTGCCAGAGAATTTTGAAATTATAAATATTCCCATCGGTCCTTCCTAGAAACTCTTAATCCGGTTTTGGGGACCAATTGACTGATAGCTTTCGAGTCGAAAAAGGATTATATTTGGGTAAATTTGACCGCAGGGACCAATTGAACTCCACCTGTCAAGTATGTACACCCCCACAATGTGTTTGTTGAGGGCATTGTTAAAGTGATATGGTTAAGCTTTCTATTACATCTTTTTTAATTCGAAAAATATGGCTCAAGGAGGATACCTCTATCTCTATACCCAGCGGTTTCATTGCTTGAAAATCATAAAAATGATAAAATTTCTTTCGAGGAGCTTTCTGAATCTCCCTGTTGGTAGTGGAAATATACAGATGTTTCATATTTTATTGGCCAAATCTACAACTGAGTCTCTATTTAATTTGACATGCAGTATACATTGTTGGTTACTAAATAGGGCACAGTTTTTTCAAAAAATGTTACATTTTTTTAAACATTTAAAAAAGTTCCACAATCTCGTTCAAATCTTCGTCTCTTGAACTGAAATTCATCACCTAAATAGTTTTTAAAGTTACGTTTTCTTACAAAAAAATGTCTGATTCGACTTAATACTGTTTGTTCAAACAAAAAACACTGAATTGTGAAAACTAATTATACAATTTAAAAAACTTAATAGATATTTTAACGCAAATATAGGATAATAAGAATAAGAACTAGTGAAGTTAGTAACATACATATAAACACAACATTATTAGTATTAGGTTATAACAATTTATTCCGAATAAAATATCCCTTCTAATATCCCGGGACTCAACTGTCCAGTCGAGCGAGACCCTCCCAAAGGAGTCGAAGACCCCTTTCCAACCTTTTAGCGAGTCCCTTCTAATATCCCGGACACTTAATCTTAAGTCTTCCACGAACGAATTTTTTATCCTGAACACATCCTGAATAGAATTTTTTCGCTCCGCGAACATTCAAATTTGAAGTACGCATGCGCATTCCCTTCGAATGCGTTCAGGATTTGCTCCGAGAAAACAGCTAATATCAGTAACATTCTGATGAAAAATATAAAGCAATATTCGAGGTACAATGCGTTTTGTTCGATGAAAACACGCTATATTTACCGTGGGGATTATATTACTACACTATTATACGGAGTTGTAGAGGAATTTCATTATGTTTGCATATTTATTTTTCAATGTTCGGATATTCTTGTTATTCTGCTAATAACCCGTTCAGCTTCGTCCAATTAAAAGTTGACAGAAAATCGTATAAATCAGAAAAGTTTTTTTGTACTTGTTTACTCCCTCACTAGTCTTTCTAACTAATTGCCAGGTTAGTTAATTAACCCTTGTTATACTCTCTACGTTGCAAGTATTAAGCAAACAGGAGAACATGTCACCAGGAACAAAAATTTACTGTAATATTTTTCCAGTATTATTTATTCGCTAGGAAATTACATCTCAAATGAAACTTGAAAACCAACCGCACAGTAATATTAGGGTGAGTCGTGAGGAATTGTACATACTTACTTTAACAGAGTATAGAGAGGCACTTAAGAGTAATATCAATTCAGCAATAAAAGTTGCATCCACCTCTTCTTTAAGGAAATAGATTTTTGATTTTATAGCAAATTTTCGTTCCTTTATATCTTCATGGTGGTGAATTGGATTTGGTTAATTTTTTGGTAAAGAAGATAAATTATTTCAAATATAATATTTCATTTGGTTATTGTAGAAGGTATAGTTAACTCGTAAAGCCTGCTATTCGGAAATTTTTGCACACACTTATTATTATTAAATTGTCAATTAACAATAAACTTTTAAGGAAAATTACACATTTAAAATAATCGAATATTTTACATTAAAATAATATTTTCTATCATACAAATTTTAATGAATATTAATGATAACGACTAAATACTCATCTCTTTCTAGGAAAAGGCCCTAAAATTACACAAACATACCTTTAAGTGTCTATATATAGAGTGTTCGAAAAATAGACCGACAAATTTTAGAGGGCGATTCCTTGTTAAAAAATATGAAACAAAGTTTCTATAAACATGGGAGCGGGAATACAGAGATTTCAAGATACAGGAATGACGAATTGAAATGTTCAATTAAAATGTTTAAATTGAATTAAATAATGTTTTTTACCAACCCTTCGTAATTACAATTATTTTACAATTATTAAAGAATTTCAAAAATAGAGTGTACCGGGGCAGAATTTTTTATTCTGATGGTTTATACAGGGTGTTCGAAAAATGGAACAAGACATTTTAGACGGTGATTCCTTGTTGAGAAATATGAAAAAGATTTCAAGATACAGGATATTCAATTAAAAAAGAAAAATATTAATATATTAAAAAATATTTACTTACTTGATGTTTTATTGATATTTGGCAATGTTATTTGTGGTATATTATAAGGGGCTAATATATAGCCCTAAATAGATTAAAATTATTAAGTCCGGTGGCGTCTCTGGGGGGCACCTAAGCGAATATTATTGGGAAAATATTGTACGTCGCTGCTTTTTTTGTAACTTTTTTTCGTATCTCACTTCGTTTTTGGAAAAAAAATAAAAACCGTTTTATTGCATGCGACTTGGACAAAATTGGTTTATCAAATTTTTGCTAAAAAAACGTAAGTGCCTTGGAAAATGAAAAATCAAAAAAAAACTCTAGAAAAAAGTGTTTTTGCAACTCTTTCAATACCAAATTTCAATAGAATCAAGTAAATATTTTTTAATACTTAAATTTTTTAATTTAATGAATGATTTTTTTTTAATTTAACATCCTGTATCTTGAAAACTCATTTCCATGACCCATGTTTATAGAAACTTTTTTTCATACTGTTTAACAAGGATTAACCCTCTAAATTGTCTCCGTCTATAACACCCTGTATAAGTTTTTTCCAGCGATCACGACTCACGCTGTATAATAAGAGAGCTGGGCGGGTAATTAGTGATGGAATCCAGAGATGTATTTGACAGCTCCTCGAAGTCACGCATTGTTTTCGTGTCACGTAGGAATAAAATAAATTTTCATCTGCAATAAATTCGCCCCGACGAAGTCGGGCCTCAAGTTCAAGATCACTTAATCATTTAACCGGGAATTGGATGGGGAAAAGTTTATGTGAATGCGGGTACACTTACATACGTATCACGCAGCCCTTGTGTTTCGCATTGTTTTAATTTAATCTCCTAATTTCGATCCGAATTCGTAATTTGATATCATTGAAAACTGATATTTAAATTTTCCCCTAACGAAATTATTCGAGTCGGATTTCGGAAACTTTTCTCTTCCGTTTTCTTTTTTTATTATTTTTTTTGATGACACAATTCGCGCAATCTTAACGAGTTTAATTGTAGACGCATCGATAAATTCCAACTTTAAATATTAAAAAATCCAATTAAACGGAAACGGCTTCATTTCATTTATTTAAATTGATGAATTTTCGAAATGTAAATTAATCATTTAAAAGCCGAGAAGTGAGCCGGAGTCGATTCAATTAACAATTCCAACGAAACTTATCAAGTTTAGCATCGAGATAACTCGAGATAATTCGATTTAAAGAATAATAAAAACCGAAGAAGGATTTTTCTCCGGTCGGAGTTTATAAAATTGTCTATTTGGAAGAGTTTTTCGATTCGAAATTTCCCCGTTTCTTCGAGAGACTTTCCTTTTAGGAGGAAAATAAATTTTTCAGTAATCACGGCTCTTTTCAAGCGCTTCTTTTTACCTATCCCTACAAAAGTAACAACCACGCATTTTCATTCAATGCCATCGAATCACCCTGTGTAGGTCTTAATCTCGTGAAACGATAAAATTCAGCGAGAATTTTTTACACTTGTTTATCCTAGAAGGTTGGCTCTATAATAAAACACGTACTCCCTTAATTAACCGTCCGTTCGTTAAATCCGCTCATTAGCTATTCACCTTCCGAGAGTGGAGGCAGAGAAAACATCTCGAAAGGCTCAAATCAATGCCATTCTTAAGGCTGAGCGATTCCGAATGGGCTTCCTCGGAAAAAGTCTGCGATCGATAAGGCCTAATTAATTCCGGGTTCTTCGTCTTCGGCATTAAATTAAAAACGCCAATAAGGCTTAAAAGATATCTATTATTCCTGAGGATTTTTTTGTACGCTACAAGTCAGGGTTTTGCTTCAATTTCTACTATTTTTCAGGACAAATGAAATCTGCAATTAACTGAGAGAGTATACAGGGTGGGTTACCTCTTACCTTTAAATTCCTATGGATTGAATATGGCTATAAATGAAATTACTTAGACATATACAGGTTGTTCCAATTTTGATATAAATATGGTACGAAATACGAATAAAGTGTCTTTAAAGTCTTTAACAATTGTAGGTTTATCCATTACAATTATTGAATTTTTTATATCTTCCCAATTTATCTGTAGAAAATTCTGCAAAGGATTCTGTGATGTCGTTAACTTCATCTTTAAGAGCATCGTTTGCATCACTGATTTTGTTGATATCATCTTTAATATCTTGGATAATTTTGTTTTTGGTTTCTTTAGTTGCATCTTTTAAACGATTATTCGATTCTTCAATAAGTGAATGTTTTAATCCTACTATTTCATCTTGTAGCATTTTTTGTATCACCAATTTTACCAATATCATCTTTAATATCTTCGGTAATTTCATTCTTAGTTTCTTTCGCTCTATTACTTAAACCACATGATTCATCTGTAACTAATGAATGTTGTTTACGATGAGTGCTACTACATATTTCATCTTTAATAACCTCTTTTGCATAATCATTTTGTTGATAACATCTTTAACATCTTCGATAATTTTATCTTTAAATTTACGAATAAATTTTAAATTCAACAGCCTATATTTTATTGTATTTTTAGAATCTACCAAAATACCAAATTTCCAGATTTTCCAGATTTTCTGGTCTTCGCCTGTATATTAGGAAAAAATAAATCGTATTCTGATGGAATGAGAAGAAGAAATTTCTTTTATAATTCCGAGCTATACAAAAATATTAACTCAAAAAGAATACATTTTTGGAATAAAATAGTTTACACAAAGGTACAATTTTAAGTAGATTTCGAAAATACTATGAAAAAAGGGTATTTCATTTAAAACTTCATAACTTTTATTTTATTTTTATTAGGACAACCATTTGCCTGCAATATTCCGTCCCGTTGAGCGTGACTCTCCCTGTACAGTGCGCCTCATTTTACAGAAGCCCACCTAAATAATTTATTAATATTATTATTTATTAATGTTAGATATTAATTATTTTAATGCTGTTTATCACGAGCTTTTCGTCAAAATTAACGCGAATTTCGCAGATTAACCAAGCAGTTTATTTAGATATAGTACGAAATAATTATTCATTATGACCTTAAATATCGAAAACCTTGAAACAAACTTTCTATAGGGTAGCGTGCGAATCGCGCAAAAACCGTAATCAATCGGCAATTCGTAAATAATTGGGCGCATCGAAATCCTCTTTTCGCGTGAAATTAAAAATGCAAATGGCTTGACAAAAATAAACCGGCACGCGAAAGTGCGTGGTTTTGTTATTTATGATCTGATAACCAATAAAAAACGATCCAAAATAAGAATTGTGTGTTGTACAAGAAGAATTTGGCTGCAAAAAATGGCGTTCTTGCTCTCGGTAATGTAGGAGTTAGATAAATATACGTCGTGGAGTTTTTGTTTTGAGGGATAGGGAAAATCCCTTGTAAACTGTTGAAAACGAGGAAACGTGCAAGATGCTTTACATACAATCTGGAATATGGCTCGAAGGCGATACACTTTGAACTACATAGTTTTTTTTTCTCTGCGAAACCCGATGGGATGAACCTTCCTCTCTCGCATATGTATCTTCAAAAACCCGTATAATTGACCCGAACGGTTTTTACAACGTTAGTCTGTTTATTTTCCCCCAGAAAAACGTGGGTATTTTCCGTCGATACATCCAAAAAATTCCTTATTTTCTCTTCATTTATCAGACCTCGACCCTTCGGCTATATTCTTGTTTCGCCCGAAACTTACATTCCTCCCTCTTCCCAAACACGACAATAAGTCGACATTGATTTTACGGCCAGATATTTTATTTAAACGGCCCGCTGACAATTTTCCCCGATAAACATATCAATTTTCGAGGGTCTCCCCGGGCCGCTCTAGCCCGGAATTCCGAAAAGTCGGCCGAAAAACAAGAAGGAAAGCAATAAAAATGACGATTTCGCTTCATTTCAACCTCCAACTCGCGGAAATTGATCTCTTGTTGCCGTTAAAAGGAAACTTTGCCAGCTCAAATGCAAACACTACAATCGAGATTGAAACTTATATAAAGTGTGTTGCCATTTAGAATTATTGATATAGTAATTGATACCATTGTTTACGTAGAAAAGTTGCTAAAAGACTAATATGTTTCTAGGAAAACCTTCATTTAGCGGAAAAATAAGGGATTTCCGATATAATCCTTGTTTAAAATTCATTAGGATTTAAAAAATGAGCCAAATTCTGGCCAATAAAATTAATTTTAACTATAACAATGTCGCTGATAAGAGACATTTTGAAGCGAAATATTATGTCGTTGATTAGTTTTCTGATTTAGATTTGTCAGAACAACTGTTTGTTAGAGAAGTTAGGTTACATTTTGGTTGTCAACTTTCGAAATTTAAAATAGACTGAACCATAGACTATTTTAATCAGAGAGGGTACCTCGGAATTAAATGTAATTACGAAATAAAATAACATTCCGTCAACAAATTTCTATTATTAAATAAATTGGATAAGTATAAAAACACACATATTACTCATTAAAATTTCAAATGTGCTAAAGTAAATTTTAAGATAGCGTTACCCTTTTTTTAGGTTTAATATTACTTCATACAGTTCCGAAATCTACTAGAACAAAGCTAAGACTATTAAAAATATAACCCTTTCATTTTTTATAACCAATAAATAAAGATAGCGATCGAATGAGAGCTTCTGGCAACAAAATTTTGAATACAAAATTCTTTGGTACACGTGGGGTATATACAAAATGGTTAAACTAAATTTTATTTTTAACAACGTTTTTCTTCGTTGTTGTAGATACAGTGTGTGCACTTAAGTTCGCACCATATGGGAAACTTTTTTATTGCTAATAGTTATTCTTTATAAAAAGTTCTGCATTGTCCAAAACCTAAAATGCAATCATCAGATATAAAAAATTTTCAGTCGTATACGAGGTTTGTCAAAAAATGTGATTTTGCCCAAGAGTAAAGTACCTTTATTTTTGAAAATATCAAAAATTATTATGAAGAAAAAATGTTTAGAATTAAAAGTAACTTTCAAATATTCAATATTGTTTATTTATAAAAATATTTTTTTTACATTTTCTCTGTGAAAACTTTGGAAGGTGAAATGTGAAATCCGGTACTACTTTTAAAAAAGGCCGGTGCATCCTATATTATTTATGCAAAAAGTACAAACTTAAATTGCCAATATTTTCATGAAATTATTTCAAGAAAAAATGTCGAAAAAAATATTTTTATAAATAAACAATATTGAATATTTGAAAGTTATTTTTGATTCTAAACATTTTTCTTTATAATAATTTTCGATATTGTCAAAAATAAAGGTACTTTACCCTTGAGCAAAAATCACATTTTTTGACAAACCTCGTATACGACTGAAAATTTTTAATATCTGATGGTTGTATTTTAGTTTTTACACAATGCAGAACTGTTTATGAAGAATAACTTTTTTTCGTAATATTAACAATAAAAAAGTTTCCCGTATGGTGCGAACTTAAGTGGACACCTTGTATATTCAATCCCAAATTTTGCCATGGACTTATTAAAAAAATCGTTATATACGTAGGCCCATATTAGAAATTTTCATTCAAAAACCTCATAACTGATACCACCACAATTACGGCCACAACGTCTCAAAAAAGTACTCAATTTGCCCTCACTGGGAGTTCACATAGACTTCTGGTATAATAAAATGTTATCTAACATCTTGATTTCTTTGTACGCGAGTGTTGTCAACACTTTGGATAGCAATAAAAGTCGCCTTTCTATCATTGGAAATTTCGCTAACGATCCGATCGAATCGAGTAGGCAAAGAAACTACGTGACCTACTGGAGCTAGTAAGGGTTTTTAGTAAGTGTGTGCACAATATAACGTCATTATGCAAAAGTTCCGTGCCTTTCTTTATTAAGGTTGTGGTGTTTCCAGATACTATCAGAAATTATTTTCGCTACATTTTCAGGACCATTAATAGGGTAGGCAAAAGTCTGTGTATGTGTGCCGGTGTTGCATTGGCCGATCTGATGGATTACTGTGTTTAGATTTTTAGATTGTTTTTCGTTTCTCAGGGCATTATTAAACATGAAGGGAATTCCGTGTAGTTTTGTTTTAATTTTAGAACGAGGGCAGCTGCAATTATCTAGTTACGTAACCGGTTTAAATTAATAAACGAACAAAAAATAACTGTTATTTTTTAACGCACCTATGGTAGTTATTATCCTCTACAGGGTGTTTCATAAGTTAATAGGGGAAAGGAAGGCAAAACGGCCCGGCAAAACGGACCACCTTGATAATTTTGAAATAAGCTATCTATGAATGATTTAGCAAGGAAAGTTGTTTTTTTTTAGATTTTGTTAAAAAAATTTGCAATTTTTAATTAGCCTACGTTTGGTTTGGTTTGTGATAGAGCATTCTCATGATAACTGAATGTAAACTGACATACGATTAAGCTAATAATCAAAAAATAAATAAATTTCATATAAAGCAGGTAGGTATAGTAAAATATTCGAAATTTTGAAATTGTTTCTCTTTGTTTTTCAGATTATTCAAAAACTTATTTGAAAAAGTTGCTTATAGTATATTTTCCGGAATTGGGAATAATAGATACATATTTTTGCCATACAGGGTGTTAAAAGTATCACTACAATTATTTTAATATCCATACAGGCAAGTGCAAATATGCAATATGGTCTATGGATGCAACAAAGACAACTTCCATTAGTCTCATACTTATAAAGGAAAAAGAAAGAGTGATATTGTGGGATTCAAATATTCTTGTGTTGTTGTTGTTGTTGCAAATTTGCACTTGCCTGTATACAGGGTGTATCGTAAGTTGATACTTCTCTTTTAACTGTGTATGAATCTCTTAATTCCAAGCAACTTTTTTAAATACCTAAACTTTTTGAATATTCTGAAAAACAAAGATAAATATTTTTTTTAATTTTTACCTTTTTTTCGAATTTCGAATATTTCCCAATACGTACGTGCTTCATTAAATATGAAATTTATTTATTTTTCGGCATTTTTTTGACAGATGACTGCCATAAATAAATTTCTTATTTAATAAAGCAGGTACGTATTAGAAAATATTCGAAATTTTAAAATTTTCTATCTTCTTTGTTATTCATAATATTCAAAAAGTTCATTTGATAAAGTTGCTTAGAATTAAGAGATTCATACTCAGTTGAAAAAGAAGTATCAACTTATGAAAGACCCTGTATACAGAATTTTAGGGAAATAGAATTGTAAAGAAAAATTTTAAATCAAATTATAATTCCGAAGGGACTAACGAGCGATACAAAAAAATAACATACAAATATTCAACTTAGTCACGTACTTATTTACAAATGAACAGTTTTCCAGTTTTTATTACCTCAATTTTCCGTTCGGAATGATTTTATCGAAAAAAATCCGAGCGAAAAGTCTCATCCGTTTCCCGTAAGTACGTGACATTATTAAGTTCTACCCATTGATGTATATTTATCTGGTCGCATTTGCGTGTTTAAATGCTTTTTCCGTCGACACGAGTATTTTTCATATGTTAAAATTATCGAGAAATCCTCATATCATTTGAAATTTCACGGTTATTTAGTAAAAATTGAGTAAATGGCAACAAAAGCAACAAGTAGCAACAAGGCAGCAAAATAGCAAAATAAATTTTTAATTGTTCTGAAACATTTTATAGGGATTGTTTCTGTAATAAAAAAAATCTCCAGTTTAAACCATAAATATACCAAATATAGATAACAATAAACGAAGACTCTTCAAGGTTTGAAGTATCGTTATTCCTCATTGTATTCGGGTACTTACAAGTTTAGTTTGAAGTGAACGCGAAACTCAATATTCCCGTTTTGAGTATTCCCCAAGACTTGTGCACTTAAGTGGTTGCTTGCTTTCTGGGGATGTGGCGCAGAGAGATATACTATATACAGTTTCACTCGGGTCTTTTGTAAATTTAAATCGAATACCCGTTGCATGTTGTACGCGAAACAGATACGATTTTCTAATAAAATCAGACCCGGAAAGCATTCCGACCGGAGTTATTCCGAACTGCCGAAGAATACGCAGGGCGAACTGGAATGCGAATAAAACAAGCACGACCGCTTTGCGGGCTACTTGTTAAATGGAATGTTTCGAAAAAAAATATATATATCCACTTTAATCGATAGTAAACGCATAGTCCATTGAAATGTAACATTTTTTCGGGCCGATGGGGCTTTTGTTAAGCAGGGTCCACACTTACTATATGACATTGCTATGTATACAGGGTGTATTGTAAGTTGATACTTCTTTTTCAACTGTGTATAAATCTCTTAATTCTAAGCAACTTTTTCAAATAAACTTTTTTAATATTATGAATAGCAAAGAAGATACATATTAATTTTAAAATTTCGAATATTTTCCAATACGTACCTGCTTTAAATGCCGAAAATTAAAAATTAATTAATTAAAATTAATTAAGAAACTAATCAAATAAATAAATTTCATAATTTAATGAAGCAGGTACGTATTGGGAAATATTCAAAATTAAAAAAAAGTCAAAATTATTAAAAATTTTTATCTTTGTTTTTCAGAATATTCAAAAAGTTTACTTGAAAAAGTTGCTCAGAATTAAGAGATTCATACACAGTTGAAAAAGAAGTATCAACTTACAATACACCCTGTATAGCCATGTTGTAAAACATGTTATTATGTAGACACTACTTTTAGCAAATTTCTTTGCTATATAACTTACTAGACGTTATCCATTTTTAGTCGGTAATTAAAGATCAAAAGATGCTATACAACATTGCTATTGTAACATAAAATAACGCGTCTACACTTGCTATATTTACATTTTAACATAGTATATCATCAGGGTCGTTCGCAAATAAAAATTGTGGTGTAGTGAGCTGAAAGTGAGTTAAGGTGCAGTTAAACGTATCAAGTAGCTAAAGCAAGTTACTATATCAAGTAGCTAAATTTAGTTACTTGTATGGAGTGAACTACTTGATTTTGTACTTGCGAAGTTTTATTATTATCAATAATAATTATTTATTAATGGAGTGGAGCAAGGAGCAGACTTGCAAACTAATAGAGTTATACAATACATATAGGGACCATATATGTAGCATTATATGGGATACTCGTGTCCTAGTCCCTTATTTAAAGTGAAATAATAGAAGCATGATGCATGGATAGAAATTTCGAAAAGTATAAATTTGGAGAAAGAAGAAGTTGAGAAAAAAATGCACCTTGTTTTTTACTTTTCTCAAAAATAATAAAGTAACATGTTAAATAGCAATGCTATACAACTTGTTATTAAATGTGGACCTTCCTTTAGATGTGGACCCTTGCAGGACAAGCGTGGCGACAGTCAAACTTAAATTTAACTTCTCACTAACCCCTTTTTGACATGAAGAAAAAATTGGTGTTCCAACAAATGCTAGGTCAAATACTAGAAAACATTTCAATGGACTAGTATCCAATCTTAAATCAATTTGCCGATGTTTCCAATAATAGGATGTTTTATTAACATGAGGCAATTTGTACGTACGCGCGTGCATTTTGAATTATTAATCGTCAATTTGGGGCGTAAGGATCCCTCTAATATTCTACTAAGCTATTCAAACAGTGTAATTACGTATTTATTTTGGGGTATTCCTTTTGTCATTATTGATTCTTTCTTAGTGGAATAATGTTTTGTTCATAAATTTATGAAAGGAAAAATACGTCTTGTTTTCATTAGAAAGGGCGTATATAAGCGCTTAAGACATAATAACTGCTCGTTTCAGCAAAGTTGTACTGTTTTAGTTTATGCGAACAGTAGATGCTTTCAACCCTTCTATCCTATGTAAACACCCTTTGCTTAAGTGACCCGTTAATTTCAACCACTGGATCGAAATAAACCAATTTACTTTAATTATTAAAGTCCTTAGTTTTGTCTACAATTTATGTAGATGGCCATCAGTATACCTACTGCGCCGGTTTGTCAATTATAATTTTAATTAAAAATACATTTTTCACTTACTGTAATTAATCCGCGAGTTCATTTCGCGAGGGCAAACACTTTTTTAATGCATTCCTTTTTTGACGAATCCGCGACGGAATTAGACCAATTTATTTTTTCTCTCCTACAATTTCGAACGAAATTTTCCCATTTATATTTCCCCGGCCGCGCTTCCGCCACCGAACAAATCGAAAATATATAACCGCTCCTTTTCCATATTTTTTTAATTTCCCCCCTGAAGAAAATTTCCTTGCTCGCCCCGAAACCGATCCATTTGCATAATCAATTTGGCTCTTCCATAAACACTACCCTATAATAAGAATGTTTTTTCTGGAGTTTACCCGGAGAATTACTTGAATGTTTTACTGTAAAACAAGAATTGAGCAGCTTATCCTACTGACCGCGCCAATTCATTCTGGACTGGATTCCTCACCACAATCTTCAAGATTGGAAAATCCGGACCATCTCGGCTTAGCAGCCATATTAGTACATAATTCTTTTTATGCCGGAGAAATAGGACAAAAAAGATGTGGGCGGCTCGTTTGTCCGGAAATGTTTTGGCGACTTTTATCGTGAGATTCGAGGGAATTCGGAGGGCCCTCGGGAATTTATTAACCCGGCGACTTTTATTCTGTTTGCTCTATCCTTGAGCAGCGCTTAATGGGAACCGCGTTAATGATTGCTAAGGCAAAAAAGATGTCCTTGGCATTTCGCTGATAAACTACTCGGATACAAATCGAATTTCGGGGAGAAGTTCGGATATATAATTCGAAATTGCACTGATTCGATTAGGCGTCGCTTGAGGAATTCATCACAATCGATTGCACCTATTCGGGGGCAGATTCGGCTAATATTCTCCCGGTGCCGCTTGGAAGCTAATTAAAAATAACCTTTTATTTCGTCGAGTAATAATGCGATGCAAAGGTCAAACGTTCCCATGGAAAATTGAACAATTATTTTTCATTTACTAAGTTAACAGTGGGAATTATCACGCGAGCCGCGCGTTATTAGTCGAATAAATATTTGGAGGTGTTTTGATAAAATCTCTCCGATGTTTTATAATTACGGCGAGCAAATGGAAAAAAGACGTTTTTGTGTTGTGAAATCCGCTCTAATTATATTCTGTAGTTGTCTTTTAGAAACGTAAAAGTTAGAGAGCTCTTCAGCAATTCAGATTTAAGTGAGTTTGCGGGGAAAATTAATTACGCTTTTAAAAAAACTGGAGAACGGGTATTAATAATACGCAAGAAGGAATAAAATAAACGGCGCACGTTTAATTGTTTCGCCCTCCAACATTGATAAATAGCCCCCGTACTCACATCAAATTTACCAGCGACTCGACCAGTTGGTAATGCATAAATAACCAATAATGCGTGAAAAATTCGAACACCTATTAGAGACTTTTCCAGAAAAAAAAAATATGAAAAATGATCGCGAGCGACATATCCTGTAATCCTTGATGGCAACTCGCATAACGTCATACACTCGATAAAATATGGCTCTCGGCTACACGAGTGCTTTATTAATAAATGGAGCCCCGGACTGGATCGTGCTCACCTAAAAACAAACCATCTAGGCTTTTTGATCGATATTCCTAATTCAATTTTAATTTCCATCGGCGTCAAATCGCACATCGATCACAATGAATCCTCGCGATGAAAAATTCGAAGAGAGCCATTAAGATTTTAGGCGAATGGACAGAAAGTAAAGGCTTAAAATCGAAATATATCCTATACATTACACTTCGGAAAACGTATCGAATTATATATCAAAAACGCTCTAATGGAATGTTTAATCAGATGCCCGGAAAATCTTTGCGAATTAACGATCAGTCGCGGAGATTTCGTCCGGGCGTCGAGATTAAATAAAGTAATTAGAATAGCTAAAGAGAAGAAGGAAAATCCCCGCTTAATTACTAAGTCTAGGCGGTTTTATCAGCCGATTCGTGTATACAGTAAAAAGAAAATTGAAGTACTATCTAATAATGATTGCTTATAATAGCATGTGTATTATTTTTTTATTAAACTACCTACCATTGAGTTAGTACTAACGTGTATTATTTTAGTTATAGCGCAATGAAAAATTACTTTTAATGCCCCATAAAAATCAGTAAATTTATGGGTGATCCGTAATGAATAGCCAATATTTCAACAGAAGATTAGCTGAGGTCGAAATGACATGATTTTATAGTCAAACATATCTTATGTTAGTGAAAATGTTACTATCCTTAAGTAGATATACAGGGTGTTTAGCGGAAAAAATGTATTTCAAGTTTCTTCTATTACACCGGAAGTAGCAGATGGATTAAACTCAAAATTTGGAAAACCCAGTTTCTGCGGACAATAAATCTCAATATGGCACTCAATTTTGAATTACTCCTAAATGTCGCTGGTTATGCCATATTAGAGTGATAAATTGTCTCGTAATTTTTGGGCACTTTCAACAAGTTCTACACTTTAATTCTTCATAAAAAATTGCCGGTCAAAAAGTTATGACACAATTTATCAATCTAATGCGGAGTAACTAGCGCCACCTATGAGTAAATCATAATTGAGTGTCATATTGAGATTTATTGTCCGCAGAAACTGGGTTAATTTTGAGTTCAATCCATCTACTGCTTCCTCTGATTATATTGCTAATTAAGAAGCTCTATTAAGAAGAAACTTGAAATAAAATGTTTCTACTAAACACCCTGTATCTCCTCAAGGAGTAACAATTTCATTAAGATAGACTGGGTGTCTTACGACGAGTTAAAAATATCTGCATACCTATTGGAATTTTAATAAAAATAATTTTACAAAAATATTTGTAATTAAATTAATTGGCCCGTATTCAGCGCCCCATTTTAACGTTAAATGCATATTTAGCGAACGACTTACAATGTCCATAGTTACTCCATAATAACAATGTAGAACTGTCAAGTTAAAGGCGCTCGGTAAACATGACTTTAACTTTAAAATGGGGCGCTGAATACGGGCCAATGTCATTCAATTTTTGCATTTTTAGATTCTACTCGATGAGCTGTTTACAAAAAGGTGCCGTACTTGGTATCTTGGTCTTGTAATAAAGACTATACAACCACTCAAAAATCCTAAAATTTTGAATTTAAGTGGCTCTGAAAGCCAAACAGTGGAAAATCGAGAATATCGACTTACATGTTCCTATCCTATTTCAAGTATACTATCTAATGGCATGATATAAAATGTATACAGGGCGATCAAACATTTTTATCAAAAAATTTTTTGTACCCTTAGATAGTAGTCCTACTTGAAAATTTAGGATAGGAACATGTAAACCGATTTTCTCGATTTCAACTGTATGGCTTTCAGAACCCTGCTAAATTAAAAATTTTGTGATTTTTGAGTGGCTGTATAGCCTTTATTATAATTAAAAATTTTGTGATTTTTGAGTGGCTATATAGCCTTTATTATAAAAGACCGACATACCAAGTATGACCCCTTTAGCAATCAGGTAATCAGTAGAATCTAAAAATGCAAAAATATATAGGGTGTTCCGTTTAAAATAAGAAAGTTGCTGTCCACTTCCGATACAACCAGAAATTTCACATTCAATATTAACAAAGGACATAGAATCTTTCAATAAATTGGTGTATAAGCTAATTCAAGCCATTTTCGCATATGTCAACTGCTACTGAGATTGGTCGATTTTAAACCTCTTTATTTACCAAGTGAAAAACTTTTTCATGTTTTCGGCTGCAATTTTGGCATCTCCATTGTCAGTTCCATAAGGCCTTTCCCGATGGGGCGCGAGTTCTGGGCCACCATGTATAGATAGTTTTAACTCGTCGTAAGACACACTGTATATTTGGCGAAACCATGTTACATCGATTTCAGCTATCTGCTGTTGAAATATTGACTATTAATTATGGACCACCCTGTATACAATTTCACACCTTTACCTTTGGACACTTCAACCACGTTCCTCGAATATTTTCACCGTTTCGTCCTCTTTATTTCATTAGCGCGGATTTAGCAAAGGATTCCACGCTCTCATAATTCACCTAATATAATCCCCCGTCGAAATGAGCGCTCGCTCACTCGCATGCCGCCGCGTCAGTTAATTATAGACTCCTCCACCATCCATCGGCACTCGAACTCGAAGCCCTACCGGCCGAATTGCGGTCCGTTTGTCGCGCGGTAAACACCCCAACGACCCGGCCTTCCTTACCTTCCTGCTGTCCTTCCATCCGACCAACGGCGGGAAGCATATCACGAAGCTCAGTATCCACAGGCCGGCGATCAGGCCCTTCGCCCGCGAATGGGACATGATGCTCGGGTAGGTGATCGGACGGGTCACCGCCACGTAGCGGTCCAACGAGATGACGCACAAATTCAGGATGGACGCCGTGCACATCCACACGTCCACCGCCAGCCAAACTTGACACCAGACGTCGCCGAATATCCACACCTGGAAACGCAAAAAATGATTTAGTTGCGACAAGGCCTTAACACAATTTGAAAAATACATATTAAGAATCCTTTAAGAGTCTTTCTAGAGTTCTATGAGAGTCCTTTGAGATTTCTTTGGGAGTCCTTTAAGAGTCCTTTAAGAGTCCTTTAAGAGTCCTTTAAGAGTCCTTTAAGAGTCCTTTAAGAGTTCTTTAAGAGTCCTTTATAAGAGTCCTTTACGAGCCCTTTGAGATTCCTTTATTAAGAGTCCCACAATTAAGATTCCCACAATTAAGAGTCCTTTGATTGTTTAAAAGTCCTTTGAGAGAGTCCTTTGAGATTGGGAGAGTTCTTTGAGAGACCTTTGAAGGACCTGTAAGTCTCCTTTGTGCGTTTAAGAGTCCTTTGATATTTGTTTAATGCCCGATTTCATCAACCAGTTCTTAAAGTTAGGTAATACTTAAACAGTATTTATGAACTCCTAAGTACAATTTGCGTTTCACCATGCTTTAAGTAATACTTAAAGGTGATACTTAAAGTTAGGACTGCTCACTGGGTTTGCCTAAAGCATTTAGGAAATACTTAACCATACTTTTCATCTTTAGCAGGCTCTAAATGAAAATCTCACTTGAGATTAGTAGATTTTGTAATATTTTATAGTATTTGTATTCATATTAGTATGTTTTATAGTATTTTTATTTTGGATAGAATTTTTTTTGTTGGTACTTATATTTAAATATCCCTGTCCCACGTAAGGCGGGCATTAGAAGTATTTCGTGAATGGCTGTGTATAAAATTATGAAATTTTGTATACAAGGGTTTTTGGATGTAAGGAATTCATCTAAAATATTTTCAAATATGGCCGACTTCCGTTTATACCGGAAGTTGACCGTGACTTCGTCATTTTAAAAGGGACACCCTGTATATTTTTTCATTTTTAGATTCTACTTGATGAGCTGATTACAAAAATGTAATACACTTGGTATCTTAGTCTCATAATAAAGGCTATACAGCCACTCAAAAATCACAAAATTTTGAACTTAGGTGGCTCTGAAAGCCAAACAGTTGAAAATCGAGAAAAACGGCTTTCATGTCCCTATCTTAACTTTTCAAGTACTTCTAATTACGACTTCCAATTACGTGTATATGCGAGCTTGTACTAGATGAAGCTGAAAATATAGATTATTAATTGAGGAGGGTCAAATTGATATAATGTGTAAGTGTATAGAGTGTATAGAGTCACTTAAGGGTAGTATCAAATTAGCATTAAAAGTTTCATCCGCCTCTTCTTTTAGGTAATACAGGGTGATATATGAATTTTTAGGAAAGTTTCTTGTATTTATATCTTCATGGGTGTATGGTGAATTCTATTGGGATAATTTTTTGGTGAAAGTATACATTTTGAACAAGGAACGCACTGGCATATTAAGAATTAAAAAAATTCTTGAACCATCTTAAAAAAAAGGTAAATTATTTCAAACTTAATATTTCACCCTGTATTCACTTTTTGCAAATTTTCAATTGGTTATTGTAGAAGGTAAATATAACTCGTAAAGCCTGACATTCGGAAATTTTTGCCACTCTTTGATTAAATTCCATTAGTTTTCTAGTAGGCATTTGTTAAATATACCTAGGTTATAAAATTTGGGATTATTTTGACCTCATTTCTCTTCTTTTCTCTCTACTTTTCAGTTATGACCTCCACAAAATTAGGTAGTGCTACCAATAAGACGCAGAAAATTGTCAAAATCAAATTTTTATATAGGTAAAATTTCTTATTGTTAGTATGATGGGTTTTCTTATGTTTTTGAAATTCGATTTAGGTAAGTATTCGATTTAAGTACTTCCTACCTTAGGAATTACTTAGGTAAGAACAATCTAAAGACAGGTTGGTGAAATCGGGCATAAGAGTCCTTTGATATTTCTTTAAAAGTCCTTTGAGAGCCCTTTATGATAATTAATCGAGACTCTAAGGATTAGGTAGGTACTTTAAAAACATTACTGTCAGCAGTATACTGGTATCTACATATTTACATTGTAAAGTGGAT
The DNA here is from genome assembly GCA_917563865.1 of Phyllotreta cruciferae. Taxonomy (NCBI): domain Eukaryota; kingdom Metazoa; phylum Arthropoda; class Insecta; order Coleoptera; family Chrysomelidae; genus Phyllotreta; species Phyllotreta cruciferae. Next base: position 1,281,741 of record OU830614.1, on the reverse strand, counting down.
AGTGTAGATTTTAATATGTTTAACGTTGAGTTAAATTAATTAGGTTGATTGATAGTTAAGAGGTCTAATATAGCCGGTAAAGTTGACTTTTTGAATGAACGCGTCGCGTGTTGAACAGACTTTTTTGTCGTGATACATCGCCGTGCTCGGTCGACATTCACGAGTTTCTAGTGCCAGATTAACTGCTTTATTTTAGCTGTTTTTCTGGGAAGTTTTTTCGTGCGAAAACACAATCTATAGGCGTAATTTCGATTACCGATAGGTCAGGTTTTTCGTGGAGTGACGTTAGACGGTTCGATTGGAAGTTTAGTTTGTAGGTAGATTAGATATATTTTTTTTGATAATTGTGACATTGAATCGCCCTTCGAATTCCGATAATTTTCGGTATTTCGTAATGTACGTTATTTCTGTCACGAGAAAACCGGCCACGTAACGTGCACGCAACTTTTCTAATATTACCCCGACGAAAATCGTTCGTAATGGTCGGGTCTAACAAAAGTTTATTATTTTCACCAGTAAATTATTAATGGTTTACTTACCGTTTTTTTTTCATCAAGTGTATTGAACTGGGGGTAAAAATCCGCTTTTAGGATGTCGATTTTAGGGGTAGGGGAGAGTGGGACTAGTTGTTACAAAATTAACATTTGGTTTTTTTTTTAAACTATCAACTGAATCGGTGCCAATTTTTTAGATAATACGACCCAATGTTTCTGCTAAATTCCTGAATTTAGATCCAATAATTTATGGAGAAAAACACATTTAAAACAAACATTTATGAGGGCGTGTAAAATGTAACAACTTGCCCTACCCCAGGGGAAAGTTGTTACAATAAATTTTATGGGAATTCAATGAGTTTTAAACATTTTTATTCAAACCAAAAAATGCGAATGTAAAACAATGATCTTAAACGTATTAATCACCATCAGAAAGGTAATGAAAGCAAGCGTAGAAATCGTCATCTCCTCTACAAGAGACTTGTGCCCATTTATTGCAACGTAGATAAAAAATCCATTCGTTAGATTTGGATTCTGAGTAGAGTTTCAAGCATATACCTAAGACAGTGAGGCCTTTTCTTCGGATTCCTCAGAAGAGGAGCCTTGACTGAAGTTTTTTTTTAAACTTGCTTTTATTCTTTCTTGGAAAGGCGGAGGGATTGAATTCCCTTTTTCCTATGTGCTCAGGAGCGTCAGTTTCAGTTGAAGGTTCAATTGCAAGGGTTTCTCATGGAATTTACTTCTTAGTGGGGTTATTTGTTACTGTACAATGTGCCCCTTAAAATTTGTAACAACTAGTCCCAATATTCGTTTTGAGGTTCTGTATTGGTTTTTGCTAGATTGCTTCTTTTCTGGAGGAAAACTATTAGCGCAAATGAAAGTGTGATATATGTAAGCTTTAAAACAACACATTTTTGAAAATCAAATTACCTACCGGTTAGTGAAGATCTTGATCGAAACACCAACACTTCAATTACAATTATGAGGTTAAAACACGATTTCGGAGGTTTACGCGGACTTCTGCCCGGATTCCGGTACGGTTGCCTATCTATTATACAGTGTGTCCACTTAAGTTCGCACCATATGGGAAACTTTTTTTATTGTTAATATTACGAAAAAAAGTTATTCTTCATAAAAAGTTCTGCATTGTGTAAAAACTAAAATACAACCATCAGATATTAAAAATTTTCAGTCGTATACGAGGTTTCTCAAAAAATGTGATTTTTGCTCAAGAGTAAAGTACCTTTATTTTTGACAATATCGAAAATTATAATAAAGAAAAAATGTTAAGAATTAAAAATAACTTTCGAATATTCATTATTGTTTATTTTGAAAAATATTTTTTTCGCCATTATCTCTGTGAAAATGTTGAAAATTTAAGTTTGCTCTTTATTGCATAATTAATTTAGGATGCACCAGCATTTTTTAAAAGTAGTACCGGATTTCACATTTCATTTTCCAAAGTTTTCACAGAGAAAATGTAAAAAAAATATTTTTATAAATAAACAATATTGAATATTTGAAAGTTATTTTTAATTCTAAACATTTTTTTCTTTATAATAATTTTCGATATTGTCAAAAATAAAGGTACTTTACTCTTGGACAAAAATCACAATTTTTGACAAACCTCGTACACGACTGAAAATTTTTAATATCTTATGATTGCATTTTAGGTTTTGGACAATGCAGAACTTTTTATAAAGAATAACTTTTTTTCGTAATATTAACAATAAAAAAGTTTCCCATATGGTGCGAACTTAAGTGGACTGGTATACTCATTTTTATTGGGTTTGTAACAACTTGCCCTTGTTACAACTAATCCCACTCTCCCCTAAATTTGGTGACATTCGACGCGTCTCGACGAGGCTAAATCAAATCCATTCTTAGAGCGAGGAAATGAAAATTAACCCCTAAGATAAGAAAAATGGTATCCAAAAGCGCTCAAAATGAACAAAAAAACTTTTAGAAATATTTTAGATAACGAATCTTCTTCACTCCATGGTGTGAAGGTTTAGGTAGGTAGAAATATTTCTAAAAGTTTTAATGCATTTTTGTTCATTTTGAGCGTTTTTGGGTACGCATTTTCTTCGTTTTTAGGGGTTAATTTTCATTTCCTCGCTCTAAGAATGGTAGCATTCGATTCAGGTCGTCGAGACGCGTCGACTGACACCAAATTTACCCCTAAAATCGACATTGTATAAAACGAATTTCAGCCGAACTGGGAATTCAAATAAAAAAAAATGAATTATTGCCTACATTATTCGTACTGGTACAATTTCTGATTCTCGCTCTCATCAACATCAGCCCTTTTTAATTAGAATATAGTCCCGACGCGACCGCCAAGCCGTTAGAATGGTTGCTTACATAGCAACAAAATGTAATGACAATGACATAAAAAGTCGCATTATTCCGCGTATTCGGCTGGTTTATTTACGACAGCAACATCATTTTAATACATGTTGCCATGAACGTCGAAAAATTACGCCCCCGGCGAGCGATCGATGGAAAAATTTAAGTTTTTTTAATTAAAACGAAACCCGGAGATGAGCAAATAAAAATAAAAAAAAAGTAATCGAATGAAGGTTTTAAAGTTCGCCCTTTTCAAGCGGTCTGCGTACTTACTTACTTAAAAAATAAAGAGATATTAAATTATATTAAGCTTTATGGGCCTGTGCTTTCGAATAAAACGAAGCATATTATAACTGTCTTGAGAACAATTCGTTTTCCCTGCGCAAAAATCATTGTTAAACTGCGGACGCCTTGTTAGTGTCAGAAGGATCGTTGGGGGCTCGCGTTTCGCGAGAAGAACTCGGAAACTTTTAACGTGATGTCTGTTTTTCATTACTTCGCCGAGTTTTTTTATAAATAAAATTGACGCCGTACGGTCAAGTGTATTCCCAAAGTTTCGGGAAGTTGGGGAATATTTCCCGGTTATTATATTATTTGTTTAAAACTGCCGAAACGCTTCAAACTTTGGCGATTTCTCATCAAAATAATGCATACCAATATACAGGATGTACCAATTTTACATATATTTAGATACTTAACTTTAATGCACGATTTCACCAAACTGTCTCTAGGTATTTCTCATTTAAGTAATTCCTAATGTAGGAAGTACATAAATCGAATACGTATACCTAAATCGAATTTCACCAACATAAGAAATCCCATACTAAGAAATACCTTAGATAAAAATTTGATTTTGACAATTTTCTGCATGTTATTGATAGCACTGCAGGCAAATTTTGACGTGTAAGTACATACTGTGGTTTCCGTGAGGTTGCAGAAAACACTTTTTAGGACGAAGAAAACTATGTTATTTTACTAATTTTTCTAACGAACGAAACGAAACGAAATTTTTAATGTCACCACCATGATAAATATGAAAAATTGAAACATTGACATCTATGACAGCTGAAGTCTTCCTTTTTTGTGGCCTCGACTCTGCGGACCGACGACCAACCGCCACAATACTTATAACCGAATATGTGGAGATCATAACTGAAATACGTAGAGAGAAATGAGGTAAATAATCATCGAAAATCATCTCAATAAAGAGTATAATTTTATAACACATTTTTAATAAATAAGCTTCAAAACTTTAACTTATTTGTCTTATTTTTTAACTTGTTACTTTCACTGGTATAGAAACCTCTCATAACAGAACACCCAGTATACAGGGTAGGTCGTGAGGAATTGTACACAAACTTTAATGGTATATAGAGGCATCAAATCAGCATTAAAAGTTGCATCCTCCTCTTCTTTATGGAAATACAGGGTGATTTATGAATTTTTAGGAAAGTTTCTTTCGGTTATAACTTCATGGTGCATGGTGAATTCGATTTTTGGTTCATGTTTTGGTAAAAGTATATACCTACACTTTGAACCAGGAACACACTGGCATATTAAGAATTAAAAAAAATCCAGGACCGTCTTCAAAAAAAGGATAAATTATTTCAAATTTAATATTTCACCCTGTATTTGCAAATTTTCAAGTGGTTACCTTCTACAATTAGAATGTTTAGGCAGCTCGTAAAGCCTGACATTCGGAAATTTATGCCACACTTTTATTAAATTGTTAATTAACAATGAACTGTTAAGAAAAAGTACACATTTAGAATAATCGAATATTTTATATTAAAATAATAATTTCTATCATACAGATTTTAATGAAAATTAGTAATAACGACTAATTACTTACCTGGTACAGTTCGAATATATTTTTTTAATTAATAACAAAAATTCTTTTCTATCTTATCTTATCTGTACTATCATCAAATTATAGAGATTATTGAAATTTAATTATAGATCAATACAGATTATTATGTAGATTAATAATAGAAATTATAGCATTCATAAAATGTACTGAACTCAAGTGAGATTTTCATCTATAGTCCGTTCGTTGAAATCGTGCCGGTTTCGGATTAAGCGTTCAATGTTTACAGTCCCCAAAAAATACTTACCTGTTTTCGGGGAAAACGCCAACTGATCAAAATTATTTATCAAAATTAATCTGCAGTAAAACACTGTGAACAATATTGTTTTCCCCGAAAACAGGTATTTTTTGGGGACATTAAACATTGAACGCTTAATTCGAAACCGGCACGATTTCAACGAACGGACTATAACAATAAATAGCGCTCAAGAAGGAAAAGTATTGTTGAGTAGGATCACCTTTAAGTATTACTTAGAGCATGCTGAAACACAAATAATTGTACTTAGGACTTCCTAAATCCGTTTTAAGATTACCTAACTTTAAGAATTCGTTGGTGAAATCGGGCGTAAGTTGCACATTTTGATATTTTTTCCAATTTTAAATTTTGGTGGTTGCTCCGCGCTTTTGCCAAAAATTGAAAATATTCCGGTGGAAAATTCTCATCGATGGAAATGAGCAAATAGCAGAAATTTTCCGAAAATTTTCGACGCATGTCGGCAATATACCATCCGTTCGACGCGTAGTTTATAGATTTATATTCGTGTAGCGTACGTAGCGCCCTTGATACCATTGGGAACTGTAAATATCAAATCCATCCCAGTTCTGTAAATTAGCTACACAGTCGGCTATCGGCTTCCGAATTAGCTAACGACTGACGAGCCCCCGTATCGCATAAGGGAAAAGGTCACGGTATGTCGTACGGTTGGAAATTTCGCGTTTTTATAATCGCCCTAATCCGGCCTCACGAACTTCGAAATTTCGCCAGAAAAAGTTTCGGTTGTGCACTTGAATTCGCAATTTAACATTCGCAATCGATACGATAATTAGGGAAATAGTTTCTTAAAAATGCGCATTATGAATTATACATACATTTGAGTATTCAGGGTATGTCAAGACGAGCTTAATTTATCTGTATATTGGAAACTATATTTACTCGATTTAAATAAAATTTGGTATGCATACTATACAGGATGACAGATTAATATACAGGACGTCCTTTAAAATGTGTCCCAAAATTCTCAAGCAGATTTCTTAACCAAAATTTTTTTTTTTTATTTGTTTTTTTTTTATTTTCTTAAGAATGGAAACAGATGAAATTACCAAATTTTAGCTGTTAAATTTGATTAATAAAACGGACTTTTTGATCTCTTTAAAAATAAATTTGTTTACCAGGAGCGAACTTGGGAACTTTTTGAAAATTTTGATTACACATAACTTTTTTGTGTTTTCGATAATGACTTTTTTATATTATTTTTTGCATTCTACATTGAAAACTACTTCAAAAAGGAATACATGTTTGATTTCAATTGGAGCAAGCGTTTCCAAGAAAACAGCATCTAAAGACATTCGTGCTGTTTAGATTAATTTTTAATTACCTCGGTTTCATGACTAAAAAAAAGAAATGTAGTACAAGAGTACTAAGTTGTTGTTAACTTCCGCTACAACCGGAAGAAGTACGACTATCAAACAAAATATTTTTAGAATTAAAATGCACTCTATAAATGGCATACTTATAATGTGCTTACCAAATTTTATTTAAATCGGGTAAGTAGTGTCATATAGTTTGTGCAAAACAAATATGAATGATGCACGTCACGATTTACTACGTAACAAATAGACAGTGTTGCCAAACTTTTATAAAGTTTACAAAACCTAAGAATTTTCAAAAATTGTCAAATGACAAAAACAAATTGAAAATTAGGAGTTTTTGCTTCACGTTCCTAGACGGGTGACATGTTCACGTGCTCACTATAGGTAATTATCATCGAATTCCTTTATCATCTGAAATATATTTAACAGTGTGAGTGAAAAATTTAGTGTATATTATAATTGTCGTTTAAAAGTGTACCTAAATAGAGAAGTTTCTGAGAAAACTTTCGTAAAATCCGAAATATTTAGTGCTCAAATTGTCATTTTTAACATGTGAAAATGATTCTTATTTCTTGATGCAAATATGACGACATTAGTGACGCGCATTCATCTTTGTTTTGCACAAACTATATGAGACATAGCCTATATACAATTATACATGTTTACTCGATTTCTGGATTTCGCCTTGTATATTAGGCAAAAATAAATCATATTCTGATGGAATGAGAAGAAGAAATATTTCTTTCATAATTCCGAGCACGAGAACGGGAGTTCGTAACTTTCCGACGCGCTATTTGCAAATGAAATAAATTCGTAAGTCGTACAAAACCGGCGGATTCGCGAAGAATCGCCGAAGTAGGATCGCGCAAACAATACTCTAGGGCGGCGGTTTCTTGTTACCCTTTTTGCATTATTAAGCCGTATCGCCGTTTTGTACTCGTAAGTACTTACAGAACTCTATTTCACGCCGAAAACATTAGTTTCTCGGATTAAGCTCTATTAGTTAAACATAGCGGTGTACACGAGGGAAATTCGAAAGTTTATCTGCTGTATATCCCGCTTGACGTTTCGCCAGTGGAGGATTATCAAATTTACTCGGATTTAACCAATGCAAACTTTACTATACAGTGTGTTATAATTGACCAATTTACAAGCATTTACAAGTGAAATTTTCAGCAATTCAAAAGCATTTCAAAGAGCGCACCCTGTATATCTCCATTTCTCGAAACCGCATTTACCTTACGGCGTTATTTTTTTCTTATTCGTCGGCGAGTTTCTCCTATGGCGAGAAGGGCGCGATGCGATCAATCCCGCCGATATAGAAATTTAAAGTAGATTTCTCCGGAAGAAGGAGGAACTCCGAGTGCAACACTGACACATCGAAATATCCATGGAATGGAAGAATTCGATATCGGAGGGTTATTGATTTTGCGCCGATTAGACGGGTATTAGTGGCCTCTTTTTCTTCTACTCCAAGAGAACCGGCCGCAGGAATTAAATGTTTCCAGTCCGATGCGATTCCATATCGACTTAAATCGACAGAGCTACTAATTTTAAATCTTCGTAGACGATTAGATTGGAAAAATATTCGGCTACAGTCCTACCTAACAAGGCCAAGAGAAGTGTAAATAAGAGAATATAGAGAGAAGAGAGTAGAGACTGAGGATAGTAGAGACTGTAGAGAGTAGAAACTGTAGAGAGTAGAACTGTAGAGAGTAGAAACTGTAGAGACTAGAGACTGTAGAGAGTAAAGACTGTAGAGAGTAGAAAGTAGAAACTGTAGAGAGTAGAACTGTAGAGAGTAGAAACTGTAGAGACTAGAGACTGTAGAGAGTAAAGACTGTAGAGAGTGGAGACTGTAGAAAGTAGGGACTGCAGAGAGAACAGACTGTAAAGTGTAGAGTGTAGTATAAACTGTAGAGAGTAGAGACTGTAGAGAGTAGAAACTGTAGATTGTAGAGACTGTAGAGAGTAGAGGCTGTAGAGAGTGGAGACTGTAGAGAGTAGAGACTGTAGAGAGAGGAAACTGTAAAGAGTAGAGACTGTAGAGAGTACAGACTGTAGAGTGTTGAGAATGTAGAGTATGGATGATTGTAGATGAGTGTAGATGAGTGTAGATGAGTGTAGATGAGTGTAGATGAGTGTAGATGAGTGTAGATGAGTGTAGATGAGTGTAGATGAGTGTAGATGAGTGTAGATGAGTGTAGACGAGTGTAGATGAGTGTAGATGAATGCAGATGAGTGTAGATGAGTGTTGATGAGTGTAGATGAGTGTAGATGAGTGTAGATGAGTATAGATGAGTGTAGATAAGTGTAGATGAATGTAGATAAGCGTAGATGAGTGTAGATGAGTGTAGATAAGTGTAGATGAGAGTGTAGAGTGTAAAGTAATTTCATTAAAAACTCTAGTAAAAATCAAGTATTAATCAAACCATTCTAATGGAGAAGACCACGATGTGAGATATGCGGATTTCGACGAAATATACGATTAGAAATGATTTATTAGAGCTCAAAACCGTTTTCAGTTGCTCAAAATGTGTTATAATTAAAAAGTTATAGCCTTTCGAAATTTAAAAATTTCGGGTTCTGACTCATAAATCATCAACCAATCATAAACCACTCACGTCTTGTATACTAAATAATATGAATTTTCGAACGCAGTAACAAAGAATAGACAAACGAACAAAAATCAAACTGTCATTTGTCAGATTTTTCTGAAAAATGCACAAAACAAATTAAACGAATTGCATTTTGGCACAAAACACTTTACTGATAATATTGAAGTTGACAAGAATGTTGCCAAATAAATTTTTCAGGACCATTATTTGTGTTTTTAACACGAAAATCGGTTACAATTTATCCAGATAAAGATGTTATTTCTATATTAATATATCGAATTATCCATTATGTAATGGATAAAACCGATAAATCAGAAAATGTTAATTGCAATAAATAGACAAAAAACGCACATTTTGCGGAGTATAGAAGAGTAATGGGAAACGTGGCAAACTTGCTAAATGTGACTTCTCTTTGTAACTCTCGCTTGGATTGGAGCAGACTGTATGACGATTGTGTGACCTTTTTCAAACTTTAAAAATTAATTGCGGCCTTATTTGGCCACAGAAAAAAATAAAAATTTCATTACGCGCCTTCTTAGAACAAAGGGTTTTGAAAAAAAAATTTAAAAAAAAGTCGTGGTCTTCTCCATTGCCAGTCAATCCCATTAAACCTTCATTTAATTTCAATAGCAATTTACTGGCTAGAAACCCGATCATACGATACAACTTATCCTAAATATTTTTGTCTACTGCTTACCTTAAAAACCTCCCAGGTGGCCGAAAAGGGCAATACGGCCACGCCGACCATCAGATCGGCGACGGCCAGCGACACAATGAAGAAATTCGTCACCGAACGCAACTTGGACGAGTAATAGACGGCGGCGATGACGAGACAATTGCCCACTATCACCATCACGTTGATCAAAGCGAGCACCGATAGCGAGAGCAACAAATGCGAATCGGCGAAGTTCACTCCATCCAAGAGGGCCGCGCACGCGGTAGCGTTCAGTTTATTTCGCATTACATCAAAAGGATGTGCGGGGGTGCCGTGACACTGGGTATTTTATTTACTTGAAACGTTCTATCGACATCGTTGTTGTTGGTATACGAGTCGGTTTTCTGGTCGGGTAGTCGCCGGTTCTGGAACAAAGGTGTATTATAGCGTATCAGCGAAATTAATATGCGGATTTAATGTAATTAAGGCTTGTGTCGACAAGCAATAAAATTGCGGAAGTACTTGCGAGAGTGATTTCCAAAAGTATGTACACTTAAAGAAAAAATTGCGGCAAGTTACTGTCAAGTATTTGCCAGAGGTGTCTCTCGTTTTCTTGCGCAAGAAATGTCGGAAGCGTATACACGTATACAGGGTGGCCCAGAACTCACGCCCCAGCGGGAAAGGCCTTATGGAACCGACAATGGAGATGCCAAAACTGCAGCCGAAGACATGAAAAAGTTATTCCTTTGGTAAATAAAGAAGTTTAAAATCGACCAATCCCAGTAGCAGTTGACATATGCGAAATTGATGTGAATTAGCTATACACCAATTTGACATTATTGAAAGATTCTATGTCCATTTCACATTGAAGGTTAACAAAATCTGCCAAAATCAGCTGCGACTATTAATCAACGATTTACTTTAAAATCGAACAAAAAATCGATCATTCAATTTGAAACACTTTTGAATCAATAGCTAATTGAGCTGTACCAATTTGAAATTATTGTAAATCATTAAAATCGTCATTAAATAGTAAATCTTTGATTAACAGTAGCAGCTGATTTTGATAGCTTTTGTTAACCTTGAATATGAAATAGACATAAAATCTTTCAATATTGTCAAATTGGTGTATATCTAATTCACGTCATTTTCGCATATGTGAACTGCTACTGGGATTGGTCGATTTTAAACTTCTTTATTTACCAAAGGAATAACTTTTTCATGTCTTCGGCTGCAGTTTTGGCATCTCCATTGTCGGTTCCATAAGGCCTTTCCCGGTGGGGCGTGAGTTCTGGGCCACCCTGTATAAAAAACAAAAGTTTGGGTACGAAATTGGATATAATAAGATTTAATAAGATGTATTCTCGGTTTTTGTAAAACATTGTTAACTGAATTAAGAGACGAAGATCCTAAAGAACTCAACAATTTTCTTCGCATGAAAATTGAAGATTTCAATTACCTTAAATAATTCCCATCGCGAAATTACTTCTTCTCTCGACCAACAGTTTTTGTCCGACATTGTTCTACTCTCACTAAAAATTTCCAGTACCTTCAAGTTAAGTTGAAAGTACTCCCAGACACTTTAATATAAACGTATAGACGACTTGCCTAAAAACTTGCCTGAAAGCGAATCATGCAACAAATTTAACTTGCATGTTCAGCTCTCAGACTGTCGCAAAAACTGTCGACTTGCTAATCGACACTAGCCTTTAGTAATATACCTGCGATTAATCTACTATCATCGAACAAAAAAACATCACTAGCCTCTGTGAAATTTTACATATTGGTTTAACGTGAAATGCTGGATAAGTAAATAACGACTTAATTACATTTTTAATGCATTCATTAGCGGAGAACATATTTTAATTAGCCTATAAACCAGGTAGTTTTTTTAACTCGAAATTTCGTTGTAATTAATTTAATGAACAAGCGATAAATATCCTTAATTAAAATGTTTTGCGAATAACAATAAATTATTAACGATTGTCTAACGTACAACTCTGACCTATCAAATCCAATACAAATCTTATTACCGCAAAATATATTTAATGCCGATTCGAGGTAATTATGGTAAGTGGCGTAATTGCAACGAAAATCGCTGAACGAAGAAATCAATATCCTGACCTGGTCTTGGTATAATTTAATCCGCCCACTCATCGTTCCTACGCGGAGTATCATTGTTATTTCAATAAAATAGGACGCTTTCAGAACATAGCTCAACTTCCCATCCAAACAGATTATTATCTTGCCGCCCTTCAAAAGAATAACAACCGTAAAATATATTTTATGGAAGCGATTTTTAACGAATGCACTATCGCTAATAATAACGAAAACTTTTATGTATCCCAATAAAATTTATACAGGGTGTTCGAAAAATAAACGGAGATGTTTCAGAGGGCGATTCCTTATTAATAAATATTATTTCTATACATAATATACATGGGTCCGGAAATGCAGTGTTTTCAAGATACAGGATGTAATACGTACATTAAAAACAAATTTATTCATATACTAAAAAATATTTACTTTATTCTGTTGAAATTTGTTATTGGAAAAGTTGCAATAACACTCTTTTATAGAAATTTCTTTGATTTTTTTGTTTTCCAAGGCAATTATGATTTTTTCCCAAAAATTTGATAAGTAAACCAATTTTGTCCAAGTCACATGCAATTTAACGGTTTTTATTTTTTTCTCCAAAATCGAAGTGAGATAGGAAAAAAATACAACAGGTAAACAAGTTGTATATTTAGATGCTAAATAAATAAAAAATATTAAAGTTACGAAAAATGCAGTGGTGTACATTTTTTTCCCAATAATATTCGGTCCGGAACGCTACTGGACTTAATAGTTTTAATCTATTTAGGGCAAAATTAGCCTTTATATAATACAACGAATAACACGGCCAAATTTGAACAGAATGAAGTAAATATTTTTTAATATATGTATTAATATTTTTCTTGTTTAATTGAATATCCTGTATCTTGAAAACTCTGCATTTCCGGGCCCATGTTTATAGAAACTTTTTTCATGTTTTTCAACTATGAATCACCCCCTAAATTAATTTCCGTCAATTTGTCAAACACCCTGTATATCTTCAGAGTAAAAAGTCCATCCCCTTTACACTCTATTTATGACATTGTACTACAATAATTGTAAAATAATTGTAATTACGAAGGGTTGATAAGAAACATCGTTATTCCACTAAAGCGAGAAGCCTATTTACTTAAATGACTTACTTATATAAAAATTATTTGCCTTTAAACTTTAACCCACTTACAAAGTTAATAAAACACTTTAGGTACATCAGTTGCATTAAATTCCGTTTCGGCTACGAACTAGTTTCTATTCTCGACCGAACAATCAAACGCCATCATCATTAATGTAGACAGTGGATGTTATAATCTCGCTAATGACCCGCTCTCAGTAAGTGTGTGTGTGTGTGTGTGTATTGTTTTCTCGTTTTTAATTGAAAAGATCCTGGTTGAGGCTAGCTCCTTCCATCATTTAAAGAAGGGACATCCTATTTAGCGAGCGGATTTTCGTTCTACGTCTTTATCGGGTTCTGCGGTTTATCGCGATCGGCTCTTTGTCTCGCTTAAACGTCCGAATTGATCGAGATGGTTATCGAGGAGAAGCGGCCTTTTCCTCGAAGGGCCTTGGACGGCAGCGACAAAAAAAAAAGAGAGGAAATTCAATTTCGGTTGACTCGATCGGGCGTTAGTGGTCTGTATACTGAAAATACATTTTTACTGTGCTGTAGTAATCTCTCTTTACTGCCCCACACAGAGTATCTTTTGGTGTATTTGAACACCCTGTACGATATTCAGATTTCTGATCATCTTGCATTATAGATTACCTAGAACATTTTTTGACATATTTCTTGATTATTCTTTCACGCCCCACAGCTCTAATTCACCTTGCATATATAAATTTATAACCAGCCACCCTGTATATGTACAAATAATACAAATTGAACGCACGGCATAAAAGCAAATGTCATCTAAAGTATTTTTGACACCTTTTTTGAGAGCGAAATAAATAGCGCAATCGAGAAGCGTCAGATAGAAAAATGCCTCCCCATATTTTTGCGAAATATCCCCGTTATGAATTTCATTGCTCTCGTATATATTCCGTTGTCGAGTTCTTGTATTACGTTTTAACTTCATGATTGCGAAGCAACGCAAACATTTTTTTCTCCGCGGCTTCGCAGTGGCGCACCCGAGTAAATGGGGAAAAGTAGGGAGAATTTGTTAGAAAGTAGGAAGAATTTGTAGAATGTATCAGAAGAAACTGGGAGAATATATTGAATATAAGTAGGTAGAATGCATTGGATAAAAGTAGAGAGAATGTGTGAGAAATTGTCAGATAAAACTAGAGAGATTGTGTGTTGCATAAAAGTAGGGAAAATGTGTCTGAAAGCATCAGATAAAATTAGAGAGAATGCATTGGAAAAAAGCAGCAAAATGTATGAGAAAATGTCAGATAAAAATAGAAAGAATGTGTAGAGGGAATCCATTGAATAAAAGTAGGGAGAATGTGAGAGAAAGTGTGGGAAAGTGTCAGATAATAGTAGATATAATGCATTGGATAAAACTAGAGAGAATATGTTGGATAAAAGTAGGGAGAATCCATTGCATAAAAGTAGGGAAAACATGTGCAGATAAAATTAGAGAGAATGCATTGGAAAAAAGCAGCAAAAATGTATAAGAAAATGTCAGATAAAAATAGAAAGAATGTGTAGAGGGAATCCTTTGAATAAAAATAGGGAGAATGTGAAAGAAAATGTGGGAAAGTATCAGATAATATTAGATATAATGTATTGGATAAAAGTAGGGAGAATGTGAGAGAATGTGTGGGATAGTGTGGGAAATGTGTAGGAAAGATAAAACTAGAGAGAATATATTGGATAAAAGTAGGAGAATGCTTTGGATTAAAGTAAGTATAGAGGAAATGTCCGAATTGTTCGATAGTATTTCCATCTTGTTGGGATTGTTTTCGAGGAGATTATAGAGCCGAATAAAAATTCTATGATCGAATATCGATAAGCGAACGCGTAAATAAGTAAGGTGGTAAAAAAGAGGGCGTTCGGACGCGACTTTGGCCTGGGATTTATCGAGTGCCTTATATTTTTTTACGGCAGTCGAAAGAGCTCGAAAAAACCGAGAAAATAACTTTATGTATAATTCAGTTGCCGTTGTCGAAAATAGTTTTCGAATAAAATCGTAGTAAATCACGAGAAAATGCCGCTGTTTTCCTGCTGAGCGAAAACATTCGCGCGCGCTCGGTATAATTTAAAATAAGAGTTTATTCGTCGGTTTTTCTTATATACAGCATGTCATTAATTTTTCGCGGCTAAAAAAACAACTCATATTGAAAACTTACAGTAGGATACACTAGTTTATCCACGGATAAATGCAATTAAATTTTTCGTTTGACCTAAATAACATATACAATGTCAGAAAATAATCAACTGATCGACAGGATTCCATTGATTTTTTAGAACAATTCTACATTGGATCGAATCGAAAGCAATAGGAGGATTACCAACCTTTTCACATAAAAGTAGAGAGAATGTGTGAGAAAGTATCAGATAAAACTAGAGAGAATATTTTGGATAAAAGTATGGAAAATGTGTCTTAAAGCATGAGATTTAAAATCAGAGAGAATGTATAATAAAAGTAGAGAGAATGTGTGAGAAAATATCAGATAAAACTAGAGAGAATATTTTGGATAAAAGTGTGGAAAATGTGTCTTAAAGCATGAGATTTAAAATCAGAGAGAATGTATGATAAAAGTAGAGAGAATGTGTGAGAAAATATCAGATAAAACTTGAGAGAATGTTTTGGATAAAAGTAGGGAAAATGCATTGGATAAGTAGGAATAAGAATGTGTGATAATGTGTATTTTTTATATACAGCATGCCATTAATTTTTCACATCTAAAAAAAACAATTCATTAACGAAAACTCGTTACAGTAGTATACATCAGTTTATCCACGATAAATGCAATTAAATTTTTCGTTTGACCTAAATAACATATACAATGTCAATATCAGACAATAATCAACTGATCGACAGGATTCCATTGATTTTTTAGAGCGGCTCTACATTGGATCGAACCGAAAGCAATACGAGGATTACCAACCTTTTTGCCGTCAGCGAATTGGAAATATCGATGAGGAGTTAAATGAAAAAAAAAAACCGTGACAAGTAGCCGCAATTTCCTCGTTTCCCGTTGCGTAGATATTCGAATTTTGTATTTTGTGTTTGTCGACGGCGACGATTAGCTTCAATTTGTAAGTACACGCCGCAAAACCGATTACAGCCGCATTAAACAGCCGGAACGAGTCGAACGTAATTATTAATTTATCCACCGGTACAGGCAATCAAGTTTTTCAATTATCGTAAATTATTTCGTTGTTTTACAACATAGACGTTTCCTGAATATAAACAAAGCGTTTTACTGATATCATTATCTATGCTATGCTCTATTCGAACAGTCTGTAGCATATTTACACAGGTAACGTGAGTTGTAAAGTGGCACTCTTTTGCGCCCTTTGCATGAACTATCGGTGTCGCAAATTGGAAAATTCGCAGCGACGAAGAAAATGTGCTTTTGTACTTGAAATTCATCCCGCCGAGCGGAGGAAATTTAATTGTTCGCGCGGCGAGCTGCCGAGGGATGTTCTTAAGGGATGGTCGATGAAAGTTGGGAGAATGTAGAAGATAAAAGTAGAGAGAAGGCGTTGGATCAAAGTAGGGAGAATGTGTAAGAAAATTTCAGATAAAAGGTAGAATATGTTGGGTAACTGTAGGGAGAAAGTGTGAGAAATTTTCAGATAAAGAAGGGAGAATGTTGTTAGATAAAAGTATAGGGAAAAGGAGTTTGATAAAAGTATGCGGAATGTTTGAAAAAGTGTCAGATAAAAGAGGGGAGTATACACTCGTACATAAGATAAGTTGGATAAAACTAGAGAGAACATATTGGATAAAAGTAGGGAGAATATGTTTGATAAAAGTAAGTAGAATGAATGGGATAAAAGTAGGTAGAATTTATTGGATAAAATAGGAGAGAAAATATTGTATAAAAGTAGGGAAAATTTGTTGGATGAAAGTATGGAAAATGTGTGAGAAAGTGTCAAATGAAAGTAGAGAGATTATATTGGATAAACGCAGGTAAGTAGAATGTGTTGGATAAAAGCAGGGAAAAATTATAGGATTCAAGTATGGCACATATAGGTATATAAATATAGGTACATTGGATAAAAGTAGGGAGAATGTGTGAGAAAGTGTCAGATAAAAGTAGGGAGAATGAGCTGGATGAAAATATGAAGAATGTGTGAGAAAGTGTAAGATAAAACTATAGAGAACATATTGGATAAAAATAGGGTTAATGTGTTTGATAAAAGTAGGTACAATGTATGGGATAAAATTAGGTAGAATTTGTTGGATAAAATTAGAGAGAAAATATTGGATTAAAGTAAGGAGAATATATTGGATAAAATTAGTGACAATTTGTTGGATGAAAGTATGGAGAATGTGTGAGAAAGTGTCAGATAAAACTAGAGAGAACATATTGGATAAAAGTAGGGAGAATGTATGGGATAAAATTAGGTAGAATTTGTTGGATAAAATTAGAGAGAAACTATGGGATTCAAGTAAGGAGAATATATTGGATAAAATTAGTGACAATTTGTTGGACGAAAGTATGGAGAATGTGTGAGAAAGTGTCAGATAAAAGAGATTATATTGGATAAAAGTATTCGATGTGGACATGGATAGGGATTGGATAAAAGTAGGGAGAAAGTATAGAATTCAAGTAAAGATAATAAAGTAGGTAGAATAGGATAAAAGTAGGGAGAATTTGTTGGATGAAAGTATGGAGAATGAGTGAGAAAGTGGAAGCCAAAATGAGTAAAAGTAGAGAGAATTTGTTTGATCAGAGTAGGTAGAATGTGTTGGATAAAAGTAGGGAGAAAGTATTGGATTCTGCAAGTAAGGATAATTTGTTGGATAAATGTTGAAAGGGTGCAGAAAAGGTGATTTTGTACTTGAAATTCACCCCGCCAGGGGGGTGAAATTTAATTGTTCGCGCGGTGAGCTGGCGAGGGATGTTTTTAAGGGAAGGTCGTTGGAGGAAAGAGCTCGGGACGCGCAAATATCGCGAAAACGAGCCCGGAGATGTACCAGGAGGAGCCCGCCTTTATTTGGGCAATTCGAATTTTTTCCAACTTTTCCCGGCAAACTTTTATGAACGAATATCACTTTCGCTGAACGATGTGCCATCAAATCGCAATTTAGTGGACGGGAAAAACGTTAGGGAGGCAAACAAAGGGCATACATGGTGGTTGAGTGACAAATTGTCTACAGTTTAAGGGCCGCCCGAATGAAAAATTAACCACAAAGCCCATTCGTGACCGCACTTTCCTTCACGAAAACCCCTCGTTAAATTTTTAATTTCGCTCTATAGTTCGCCTCGTGCAGTCTCATTCGTTGCGAGCCGATCGGGCGTTTTCCCTAAAACTTCGAAAAACCGAATTTATAATCGAACGGAAAACTCAATATTTGCCGGCGAAAATTACAGCGCGGTTTATTAGCGACAGTCAACAAGTTAAAGTCGCAAGTCGGGTTGGAAAGGGAACCGGAAAAGCAATTTTTCACCGGCATAATTGAAGAGCAAAAGTTAGGAAAAACACCTCAGGTGTATTCCGTTCGGCAGGCGAGTCACTCGAACAACTTCCCGGCAACGCGACGGAAAATTAAAATTATTCCCGTAAATCCGTCCGGAGACGCGAGAGCCTGGAGACGTCGCGAAGCAGATTTATTAGGACATTGATTTACAGCGCATCTACAACCTTCTTTTAATATTCCTCTCCAACCCCACCGACTTGGAGAAAAAAATCAAACATAACAACAATGTAAAAATGTCAAATTATTAGCGTGACTCTAACTTTAAAGAGAGGCGCTGAATACGGGCCATTATACAGGGTTTTTTCGAACATGGGGTTAAATTTTTAATGATAAAGTGGGAACAGGTCATCTTAGCGAATTATGTGAATATTTAATCAAAACCGTAAAGAAAAAAGTTGATCAAAAATTAATTAGAAACGTAAAAAAAGTTCTTAAGAAATGCGGTCCTGCATAGCAATTGCCAGTAGCTCGAACCGCGCGATACGTTCGAACTTACCGTAAAATTAGAATCGACAAAATAATCATTGATTAATTAAGAAAGATATCTCATTCAAAATTATTTATTAGGACCTTTACTTATTCCATATGGTCTGTAAATTTTTAGAATCATCATGGATGAATTATAAAATGACGCCGAGTTTTCCAAATAATA
This sequence comes from Phyllotreta cruciferae, assembly GCA_917563865.1. Lineage (NCBI taxonomy): Eukaryota > Metazoa > Arthropoda > Insecta > Coleoptera > Chrysomelidae > Phyllotreta > Phyllotreta cruciferae. The sequence continues at coordinate 1,262,826 of OU830614.1, read as the reverse complement.
GAAGAAAAAACATTCAACCCAAAAGTAATATTAGCTCACCTATTTTATTGTAAAAAATGGCTTGAAGTTCATAGTAATTATTCAAAGTACCTTCACATTGTACACACAGACTTGTACTTGTACAGACATTGTACTTGTTAAACTGAGAAGAATATTAAGATCTAACTAAACTTAGAAGAACACTGAGAACTAACACTATCATATAAATCACTAAAAAGAAGTATAAAAAAATCTATTTGAACACGAGGTTAACAACCCTACAATAAAATACGCACTGGAAAACAATTGGCTACGTTTTTCGAAAAGAAGAGGGCGGGGGAGAAATTTGCACGTCGCATCTGTTTTGAGCTGTAAATACCTCAGCTCGATCAGCTGGCGACTATTGCGGACAGGAATGTATTCGCTCTTTGCATTTTTTTATAATAGCTCTATTTTCTATAACAAATTTTTATCCCAAGTTCGAGATCACCCTGTATTGAAAATCCTCCGTATGGGAGACAACTCGACCTATAAGAAACGACCAGCTAGAATTCGGGAGACAACTCGACCACTCCGAATCAAACACTCGCGATTTTATATTTTCATTTCAAGCGCCACCACCGTCCCGCCTCCCGCCGACTAAATATTGCATTATGACCCGTCCCCGGCGATTCTCGAATCCTTTATTAACGGCCCGACGCCCGTGGAAATCCTCCTCTGACTCTGCGGTTCGAATAATTCAAATCGCTTCCAATACCTACACGTAGAGGGTCGGCATCCAGGATGCCCGACTGAATATTACACGAATACCTCCCCACGTAAAACCGTTGTTTACGTTGAGAGGTGGATTGATTCGAGTTATTAGAAATGCTGAGTTATACCTAACCTAAGGGTTTAATATACCGAAATGAGTGATAGCGTAGATTAATAACCGCAAGCTTAAATACCTAAGTGATTTTTGTTGTATACAGTGTGTCTATGTAAGTTGGCGGCATATGGAAAGCTTTTTTTATTATTAAGTTTTCGAAAAAAAGTTATTCTTTATAAAAAGTTATTCTTTATAAAAAGTTCTGCATGGTCAAATACCTAAAATGCAATCATCAGATATCCAAATTTAGCTGGATGGTATACGAGCTTTGTCAAAAAATGTAATTTTTGTTCAAGAGTAAAGTACCTTTAATTTTGACAATATAGAAAATTATTATACAGGGTGTGTGTAAAAGGTCTCTACAAAAACATACCACATATTCCTTAGACCAAAATAAGTCGATTTAAGTAAAATTACCTTCGTACAAAGTTGCATCGTTTGGGCTCCAGAGGGCCTTGAAGTTACAATTTTTAAATCGTTTTTCCCATATAAATTTAAAACGGCTTATGCAATTAAGCTGAAATTTGGTATATTGGTAGAGTTTCATGTGGCAAAAAAAGTATTAAATTTTTGTCCGATATTAATCCATAGACGTAGAATTCGATTTTTTTTAAATAATTGCACCTTTAAAAATTCTACACCAATGGAAGAAAAGAAGTTTGAGTATGAAATTTAGATTGCTCAACTCATTTACTTTAAAAAAGGTACTCTTGATGAGACTCGATTACTCTCATGGTTTTCGCTAAATTTCTGTTTTAATAATTTAGAGGTATAGGTTTCACAAAAATATTGTGAAACATACTTAATCAAAATAGAGACTTTTCAAAAACTGTTCAAAATGTTCACAATTTTCACGCATACAAAGAGTTATACGTCGAAGAAAATTAAAATGTATCTTTTCCATAACTTCTTCATCACCTCTAAGATTGTCTCGATTAGAGGTGTTGAAGAAAATATGAAAAAAGTACATTTTTATGTTTTTCATCGTATAAATTTTCGTATGTATCAAAACTGTGAACAATATAAAGAGTTTCATAAAGTATTTTTTATTTTTCATTCACGTTTTGAAAAAAAAAATGTGTAACCCACACTCCAAATTGTTAATCCGCAAATTTAGCAAAAACCATGAGAGTAATCGAGTCTCATCAAGAGTACCTTTTTTAAAGTAAATGAGTTGAGTAATCTAAATTTCATACTCAAACTCCTTTTCTTCCATTGGCGTAGAATTTTTAAAGGTGCAATTATTAAAAAAATCAAGTTCTACGCCTATGGATTAATATCGGACAAAAATTTAATACAATTTTTTGCCACATGAAACTCTACCAATATACCAAATTTCAGCAAAATCGCATAAGCCGTTTTAAATTTATATGGGAAAAACGATTTAAAAATTGTAACTTCAATGCCCTCTAGAGCCCAAACGATGCAACTTTGTACTAAGGTAATTTTACTTAAATCGACTTATTTTGGTCTAAGGAATACGTGGTATGATTTTGTACAGACCTTTTACAGACACCCTGCATAAAGACTCGCTGAAAGGTTGGAAAGGGGTCTTCGACAGGGTGTATTTAGAGTCTCGCCCGCTCCATGAGATCGACAGCTCGAAGGCCTCGCGGCCTTCTACGCGCAAGAAAGTTCGCTTAATGTTAAATGCATGTTTAGCGAGCGTCTTTAACGTAAACAATGTCCTTAGTTACTCCATAACAACAATGTACAACTGTCAAGTTAAAGACGCTCGCTAAACTTGAATGAATTAATACACATTTTTTTGTTCACTTAATATTTTGGCTAATTCATCACCGTGCATTTTAAAGCGTAACCTAATTCCGGTTCTATTTTCGGAGAGACTTTAATGGTTTGTTAATGTCAGAGGTAAGCATCTGCTTTCCAATGCACGACGTGCACAACATTTTGCATTTATATGTCTATGTATTTATAAATAGAGAGTCAATTTAATCCACTCGACGCTTTTATTGCATTTTAATAACCGATAATGGAATATCGCGGAGAATAACAGAATTTCGTGTCTATGATTAATCTAATTATTGCATTATTCATTCGCCATCTATTTAAAACTTTAATAAATTTGGAATTTGCAGGAAGTTTGTGATAAGTGATAACATTTACTTTTTATTATTTGGTGATGTTTTTTTATACAGAGAGTCTGTAGTTTGGAATAAATTATTTAAAAAGTAACAAAGATATGAAAAACATCTTGTATTCAATATTATTGTTTGTAAAAAATCGCGATTGGAGTTACTAATCGAAGGGTCCAAGCCTTTTTCAAAAAAGAAATAGTATTTGAACTATTGAATTTAATCCAAATTACAGACTCTCTCTTTATTTTTACTTCATATCAATCAATAAAGTGTGCCATTTTTAGAAGGTAATTCGTTCAAGAAAATTCTCCATAATCATTCCAGGGATAGAGACAGGTCCTCTCCGGCCGGAGCCTTCTCGATTTTCCCGCCCAATCGATACGTCGAAAGTCGCAATCCTTTAACTTTAACTCTAATAAAATTTTCCACCTTCCCGGCACAGGCGAACGCTCGCGAAAACAAAACGAGCGAAAGAAAAATAGCCGGAATACCGACGCACGCCGACCGGCAGATACTCCGGGCATTAACGGGACCGGATTTGTAAATAGAAGAGCGGCGAAAAGAAATTTCCCAGCGCGGAGGTGGGAAAGCGAGGTGCGTTTAATGAATCTTCGACGCTCCCCGCAGATCGCGAAATTGCGGTGAAAATGTAACTCCTGGTGGACGATCTTCGGGGATGGCATCCCTTTAAAATACAAATAGCCTTCGCTCTTTCGGGCTGCGCGTTTGTATTGCCGAGAACACACTCTCGACTAGTTGAGCTTTCAAAAGACGAATAAATAGATCCGCGTCGTCGACTCCTAAGTGCTCCTGAACCTGAACACACACACGCGTTGAATGCGGGATATATCCTATCACCATCGTTTGGTATATTACTTCTATCAGTTACATGTAAAATCTCAATAAAAATAGGTAAGAAGGGCACAATTTATATAACAACATACGTTGAAACCCCTTAAACAACACTAATTACGGGATTTTATGTGACTGCTCGCATGTATAAATGGATAGTATAAACTTTAAACAGGTTTTTCTCGAAACGACATTTTTGAAAATGGCTGACATCATAACTCAAAAAGAAATTGACGGATCGACTTCAAATTGAAACTCAAATTGAAATTGAGTATTCTTCAATATATTTAAATAAGTACTATACAATGACCTAATCTTTTTGATTGGTTGAGAATTGTCAATTTGGCAATAAAAAAATGACAATTTTTTTACCCCAGCGACACTTTTCTTCTGAACTACGCCATTTTGTTCATTTCTGATATTTTTCAAAAATCTTAGGTCATTGTATAGGAAGTACCTTTATCTTTAATAACCTATTTGAATTTTTTTGTTTCACCTACTCATTCGGCCGGAATCATGTCAGCAGTTGGAGAACTTTTTTTTGGCACCTCCGAAGACAGCACATAACTCTGTTATTTTTATAAAAAAAAAATCTTAAAATATAGCTGAAAATATACCTTATTATGTCCAAAAAACAACAAAACATTCTATCGAGTACTTTCTTTTAAAAAAATTCGCGAAAATCGCCTAATTTTTCATGGGTTTATACACTGGTATAGCCCCTTAAGATAGCATTGCCCTTTTTTAAGGTTTTGTGGACATTAGTTATCCTACAGTTCCAAAATATGGGGGAAAAGAAGGCAAAACAGCCCCTGTAGGCAAAAAGGACCACCTTAACAATTTTTAAACGTGTAGCGCCATCTATGAATTTGTTACGTCAAAATCACGGCCGCCTTATATCCTTTCTCGGGTAGTGTACTCAATTCCACCGACCGCATGCGCATTGACTTAGCAAGATAAGTTATTTTTCATATGTATAGTTTGTTAAAAACATTTGCATTTTTCAATTAACCTACAGTTTGGTTTGGTTTGTGATAGAGTATTCTCATGATAATTGTATGTAAACTGACATATGATTGACAGGCAAAACGGACCACTTCAAATAAGTAGTATAGATTTTTTTGTTAATTTTATTGAATTTCTTCAAAGTAAAATATAATCAACATGGTTAACTCAATATTACATTCAAATCAGACTTTGATAAAATCACAGATATTAAAGATATTGGTAAAGATACCGTTTTGCCCTTGCCTGGGTCCATTTTACCTTCTAAGTAAGGCGAATGTTAATATAAATCTTATGAAATTACTGAAATTAGGGAAACATAAATGTTGTTATATTATAATAATCTTTTTTGCTTTGGTTTAGATGTTGAATAATTTTTTGACTAATTAATTTTGGGTTTTGCCTTCATGTGTGGTCCGTTTTGCCTCGACCATGAAGGCAAAACGGACTTTTTGAAGGTATTATAAATAATGTTATAACTTATTTGTTTGACATTTTATCATAGTCTGATTTAAACATAATGTAGAATTAACCACGTTGATTGTTTTTACGTTTGAAAAAGTTCAATAAAATTAATATATTTCTTTCCATACTTATTGTTTGTTCAGTGGTCCTTTATGCTTTCCTTTCCCCTACTAGAACAAAGCTATACTATTAAAAACATAACCCTTTTATTTTTTACAACCAATAAATGAAGATAGCGAACGAATGGGAAACATTTGGTAACAAAATTTTGATTACTTACAAGATTCTAGTGATACACAAGGGGTCATCGAGTTCATCGAAATTTGATTTTTAACAACGTTTTTCTTCGTTAATAGGAGGTTTTTAATTGTAAAAGTCGTATATTCTTGTATATTCGAACCCTAATATTGTCATGGACTACTTAAAAAAAATCGTTGCGGAATCCCACTTGTAAATACTGCCGCAAACTCCCTAATATTTAGTTCCACACGACCAACTGTTGCGTAAAAAGCAGACATTAATAAGCTCGCGAGGTAGCGGCGGGGTAATGGTGCAAATAGGATTTTCTCCGGTCGAGGAAAAAGCGATAGGAACAACGTTATTAAAGTTGACGGGCGCGTAAGTTGAAAAAAAAACTGTCGCTCACTGCCTTCGGCCGGACATGAAAGAGATACGTGGAAGGAATATGGGAGAAGTTCGCCCCTCGGACGGCTCCTGTTATTCTTTGTAATGGTACGCGGCAATAAGGAGAGGCGAGTCGGGCGTCGTAAAAACCGGCTGGATTCTTTTTAATTAAAACGTTCGCGCAGTCGAGTGAATATAAATTTTTGCGTTCGCCCAAAATTGATTTCCCGTACGCGCCCAAAAGTTCCTCATCCTTTTAGCTTAAGTATAGTTACATGGCGAATTATTTTTTAGTTTTTAATTCGCAATTTTAATATTAATAACTTCCGAAACTGTTCAAAAAGCGGTTTATATGCAATAAACTTGCTTGCATAGGTACCTACTTGCAAGTAAATACGCTTTGAGGCGAATAAAGAAGATAATGTCCTCTTCGCGTACGATATATACAGCGAATATTAAATTCACGAGTTTCCCTTTATAGACCCCGGTAACAATTTTATGTATGTGGAACTTGAGGAAAAGCCCGGAAAAATTGCTCGGCCATAACCCTCAACGCATCCAAATGTTAAATTTAATCTCTCCAAATTATATTTAATATGGGCTCCCGTAGCGATGTTATTAATAGTCCATGACAATATTTGGGATTTAATATATACAAGAATATTCGAAATTGTAAACCTCCTATTAACGAAGAAAAACGTTGTTAAAAATCAAATTTCGATGAACCCAATGAACCATTAAAGTAAAAAGTAAGGTGAAGTATAAGGTAAAGTACGGATAGATGCCCCACTTTTTAAGATGGGCTCATAATTTTAAAACTATAAGCTTTGTTCTATTCGGTACTCTAGGAAGTAGTCCATTAAACCTAAAAAAAGGGTAACGTTATCTTAATTTTTTTAGCACGTTTGAAATTTTAATGAGTAATTCTAATTAATTACAGAAGTTTACACGGTTTTTGATCTGAGCAACCAAAAGTTGTTTTTAAGGTAAATTGGGGAGCTGAAACCAAATCTGCAGCCCGTTTTTTAAAATTGGTTCTAGTTTTCGAAATAACTCATAAATTCATTATTTAACTATTTTTGACCATTAGCTCCCATTTATTGAATTAAAAAGCATAAATCAGTAATGAACAGAGGTTGAACTGAGTCTTTTATACTGCTTGGGATCTGTTTCAAGCATTAGGGTCCAACAGTACTCGCTCATCATTCCTTCTTCAAAAAATCTTGGACATCGTCTTTCGATTTTCGCTCTATCTTGATGTAGCTGTTCTCCTTGAAAACCGAGATGTGAATGAAGAAAATGTATGTTGAGAGACATTCGAGCTCCAATCTTCTGATAATTTTTGCTTTTATACCGACGACATGCATTGAGCAAAATTAGCAATCATCTACGAGTATATGATTTTTCTGTTCTCTGCAGATTGGCACGGAAAATGAAAAGTACATATTTGCACCAAGTGGCCACTTGTACAGCTTTGCTCTCCATGCGTTACATAACAATTTCGGTACCCATCAGTGTTTACTGCAGAAAAACGAAAGTATTGCAAATATAGGATCTTTGATTGCATTGGTCATTGTTTTTCTACGTTTTCCGAGCATATAACACCCACAAAAGTAACAAAAACACTTTGAATCGACTTTGCAACGTTGTCTCTGCATTTTCACACGTTTCGAAGCACAATCACAGTATATAAAGAAGTCCCAAAAGATGTTTAATGCAAAATAGTTAGCTCACAGCCGTTATAAGAGCGCAGTACTACCATCAGTGCGAACTCGAAAACTAGAACCAATCTTGACCAACGGATTGAAGATCTGAATTCAGGGCATCAAATAACATTAAAAACAGTTTTCATCTGCTCGGGTCAAAAACTTGTGTTATTTTTATGTACACTTTATTTAATAATAGAAATGTGTTAACGAAATGTTATCTTTGAAAAATTCCTAATAAATACTAATTTATTTCGTAATTACATTTAATTCCGAGGTACCCTCTGAATAAAATAGTTGTGATGCACGGTTCAGTCTTTTATAAATTTCGACAGTAAGTTGATAACCAAAATATAACCTACAGTTGTTCTGAGAGATCAATCAGAAAACTAATCACCGACATAATTATTTCGCTTCAAGAAATGTCTCTTATCGGCAACGTTTTTATATTTAAAATTAATTTTATTGGCCAGAATTTGGCGCATTTTTAAATCCTAACGAATTTTAAATAAGGATAATTTCGAAAATCCCTTATTTTTCTGTTAAATGAAGGTTTTCCTGGAAATATATTAGTCTTTTTTAGCATCTTTTCTGCTTAAAGACATATGCCAATTCGTTTACGTTACGAGAGCCCATTACTAAGCAATTCCATCGCCATATTTTTTTTAAATCCTCCTTGAAATTCCTGTTGGCAATAAACAATAATAAAATATTTATGTCTCATTGAAAAACATAACTGCGTGTTGTGCGTTTAACAAGCACTAAACTCTAGAATAGTTTTTTTACAGGCTGAGAATGAGCGTTGGAAATCATAAACTCCCGTAAATCTTAATAGAATTTAAATTTATTCGTTGCCGCTATTGCAGGAAAACGAATAATTCGCGCGTTTTATGTAGATATTTTCTTCGCGTTAATTTTTTTCCCGGCGAATTTACGAGTCGAATTCTTTCGAGTTCGCTTCATCCGAGTAGGTGTTTTTTTTTCCAGTTATGAAACTCCCGAGTTGCGTTTAAAATAACTCTCCGTTCCTTTCGATGATTTAAGTTCGCGCAGTAGTTTGAACTCCACCCACTCGAATTTTCTGCGAAGAATATTTTTATATTACTGGGGTAGCCAACAGAAGAAAGACTCGTAGAGATGCCGTAGAAATAAGTTACAGCTACAACAATGTCGATTGTGACTATAAAGGAAACAATTTTGAAATTGCCAGTACGCTCTTCTTGCACGAATAGCGGTGAAATACTCGCGCGAATCACGTTCGAAAACGGAGGATTTGACTCTCCGCCATTAGAGGCATTACAGCCACGCGAAACGCTCATCAATCCTGCCTCTTTTTCTGGATAAATCGCCTATATAAGATATGGGTGTTAATCCCGAAAGCGCTTTTAACGAGGAAATTCTTCTCGCAACCTCCGGCGCTTTTAAAGTTTTTTAAAACTTTTAATTAGTTCTCTGATTAACGAATGCACTACTCGGCTACTTGATTCTTTCGCGGGAGATTCACCTGATGGAGTATTGATTTGTCAAATACAAATTGTAAAAAATTATAGATATCTTGAAAACTATTAGGTGTGGGTATTATACATGTTACTATACTCTACTACTAGGTATAGATAATATAAAAGAAAACTTATTCACAAAAGTTGTACCCTACTCTACAATATATTTTTTATTAAAAATTGAATTTAGTTTGTAATTTGTATAATGTTATACTGAGTGAATTAAAAATTATGACCACTTTTCCATGAAAATCGTACTAACTTTACCACTCTGTAGGAACTAAATGGATTGAATTGAAAATAAATTACAGCCTTAACAATATTGTATATAACCTGAAAATATACAAAATGAATACCTACATTGGTGGGTCCATACATAAAAGTAACATTTTCTCCTTTATTTTAAAAAGAGAATATTGAATTTTGTTATTCTAGTTTGAAATTGCATGAATATTAAAGATTATGTAATTGTGTTTATCATATTCAAAAAATTTGAATTAGATATATGAAAATAAACATGAACTTCCCTTTATTTTTTCCCGCTGATTTATTCAATAAAACAGAAAAAAATGGGTGGTTTATACCACTTTTATATTCGTAAATAAATAATTTATAAGGGTCTGCATCGATCAAGTTTTTTCATAAAAAAATTAATAACTTAAAAAGTATACAATTTTGGGATTGTATTGGAAGTATTTTAGACTAATGTACTCTAAAATTTTACTTCGATTTCAAGAATGCAATGAAATTGTTCCATTTAAAATAACAAAGTTTTTGTTCACTTCCGGTACAATCGGAAGTTGTACTACATAATATACAATTCATACCAAATTTTGTTTAAAACGGGTAAGTAGTTTTCAATATACAGATTACGTATAGTTATAAGATCCTCGTGACATACAAAGAGGCAAATTTTTGTCGGCACACTCTATAGAAAGGGACCTTCAATTAAAATGTATAAGATAGTAAGAATAGAAAATACTTTCAATACTACAACATATAGCAGGCCTGGCTTCAGCGCGTCATAATATCATATGCGCTCTTTGTTCCATACATTGCAAAATAATCAAATGTACCGCTCACTAAATTGCACAAGTCCGACTTAGCCGCCGTGTATACTTTGTATAATATACTGGTAAGTGCAAAATTGTACGCAATATGGTCTAGGGACGCAACAAAGACCACTCCCATTAATCTCACATAAAGGAAAAAGAAAGAGTGATATTGTGGCACTGCAAATTTTTCACTATGACAACTCTCATTTCTCACTATGACAACTCTCATTTCTCACTATGACAACTCTCACTTCTCACTATGACAACTTTTAATAACAATTTTTGTTCAACTCATAGAATTGACCATACTGCCAACAAATTTGCACTTACCTGTATAGTTCAAATCTTCAAAAGAGCTCCAAAAGTTTCCAAAAACGTACAGCACGTCTCATTTAAACTAACAAGGTTGATGATAAACGTATAGAAATCATAGCAGTTGTAACTGCAAATGCAGGGAATCAAGTAATACAAAAGTGTGATTCAATTAGGAGACATTGGAATCTGCGCTGGATGGGCGGAGATCCGATATAAAAAGTCGTGGAAAACATTATCCTTGCGTCTCGGAGATGCGATGAAAGCGCTCCCGAATCCTACGAGTAAACGTCATCTGGCCTTAATCGATGCCACTAAATCAGAAATCCAATTTAAAATCGTATGTCTCTTCAAGCTGGCGGGATTTCTACACACCATACAGCGGTTTACGTTGATCGATAATGCCTTGTGTACGATATAATATTTGTAGCATTTCTCGCCGTTGTAATATTTAATTTCTCATTAATTAAACGCGCGCCGGCTTATGTTTGCTTGCGAAATTAATATTTTTTTCTAACCCCATCGATTTTACCGAATAAATTCCGGAGCGTTTCATTAGCGAGCGTTTCGGATTTAATATCATAGCAACAAAAAAAAGGGAAGAAAAAATCGTACGGGATCCGGAAAAATACAGCTACTATTCCAGGATTAATTTGCGGGATTAGTTTTTTTTAACAACGAAGAGGACGAACGGGGCCCCGATATTAAGTTAATGCCGTTTAGCGATGTACTACTTCGCGTAACGACCTCACTAAATCCCGCTGATGACAAAACCGCGCGAGAATAGAAGGTGAATGAGCGAAATCCCTTCCAGTTTTCCTTTACCGCCGGCGCCGCGCCCGCCGCCCCCTTTTCTCCTCCCGTTCCGGACCAGCGGCTGAAACACAAAAACGAAAATACGCGCACAATACGCAGTAAGCTCATTATGGATGGAAACCCCATTATGTCGCCGTAGGAATAAAAGTTTCGCTACTGGGTAAATTAGGGAGGACGAGGTAATTTCCAGATATTCAAATGTCTATTTGAAAACAACAAATCTATACTTCAACAAACCTTCATCTAAGAGACGGTTGGGGATGTTTAGTTCAACTGTGGATCTGCGTTGAACCGAGTTTAATTGCAGATTTGTGTTGTAAGTACTTCAGTCACTATTGGTCTGTGGTTTAGATAGAAGTTTACGTGAACAGTCCTTGAAGAGCGTTCAAAGGCAGTTCAAGAAGGTTTTAACATTTAACGATGAGTTGTTAACCCCAAAAAGGTAGGTTGAATTTCTGATATACAATTTTCATTATTCAAAATGAACGTATTATTAGAAGAATTAACCGACGAGGAAGATTTTTTACAAATTTTGAATGGATTTTTACATTCTAGAAGACCATAAAGCTTAAGAAATAGATCCAGTCATTTTGAAATATGGTCCGATATTGAATTTAAATGTAGATAGTTCCAGTCCAAATACTTCAAAATATACGAAATATCAAAAGTGACATCAAAATGGAATCAACACTGCCAACCTTCAAATATAAATTATAATTTTTGGCATGTGACATTATATTTCAGCTGAAAAAAGGAAGTTCAGTGCAACCAACGTGTCCTGAACGGCGTTCAACCAAACTAATGTCGATCTTGCACTCAACAACAAAAACCAAAATGAACTCGGTTCAAAGTTGATTCGCAGTTTAGTTGAACTAACGCTCACCTTTGATATCTACATACAGATAAGCGCAAATTGCGATCTAGAGAATTCTAAAAGAAAATTGCAATCCCACAATATATGACTCTTTCTTTTTTCTTTATACTTATGACACTAATGGAAGTTGTCTTTGATGCACTCATAGACCATATTGCATATAGTTCATGCAAAACAAAGTTAAATGCACGTCACCATAAATTTTCTACGTCATAAATAGACAGTTGTCGAACTTTTATAAAGTTTACAAAATCTAAGAATTTTCTAAAATAGTCATGAAAGATTTCTAGAGACAACTTGAAAATTGAAAGTGCTGATCGGTTGGCAACGGCAACTATGCGAATTGATAGTGCCTACCAACCTCTACTATAAGAAAAAAATAATTATTTTATATACAAACGTTGAATTTTTATAAAATATATTTTTCTTTGATGATTTAGTTCTGCTTTTTAACATTTTCTATCACCCCTTGTTAATATTAAATTAAATTCTGTAGGTATTAAACTTAATCTGTCTTATATATGTGTTTATTTTTAAAAGTTGGGCACAATGCTTGGCAAATAGGACATTAGTGACGTTCATCTAACTTTGTTTTGCACAACCTATACAAATTTGCACTTATTTGATATGCACTTAGTTGAACAAAGATTATATTAAAATAATGGTTAGAATGAGAAAGTTGCTATCTCACAATATCATCTCTTTCTTTTTCCTTTATATGACACTAATAGAAGATGTCTTTGTTGTACCCATTAGACTATATTGCGTACAATTTTGCACTTGCCTGTATATCTATTCAACTTAATCCTGGATTATATTACATCTGTTACCACTTTGCACCCCTCCATTAAATTCGTAAAACGGTAGCAATTTTCTTAATTTTTCGAATTACACGGTCCATTATTGCATTTAAATTCGCAATAAGATTTCTATGGGATTCGTTCCGGCGTAATAAAAGCACTTTTGTTTGTATACGTTTACAAGTACCTACAGTGTGAATACAGATTTATGCCCTTTTGAATATTTTATGATGAATATTACGCTAATTGGATATTCGGCTTTAGCTGAAAAGACGGTGGCAGAGCGGAATAAACGGGGATTTTCACTGGATAACTTTACAAAATTTACAATAAACAGTTCTGTAGCACAAAGGGAAAATCTGGGCGCTCCGATATGCTTAAACATGCTTGTTAAAACGGTGCAGAATAAAAATTTATAAGTACCTGCATTTGGAATAATTCATGAAAAACAAATTTATTTCATTCACAACAAATTAAAAAAAAAGTATCGTTCGAAATGAAACCTACGCGATATCGATTACTCTAATAAAATGTAAAACTAATGGACATCAGCAGGTCTTGAATATTTGATAAATTCAGGAAGCTTTTTATTTCCATTACCTTCTTGAATTTAGATCGAAAATTTCGAATTGATCTGTAAAACCTTTACAGAATAATAAACCGTATCAAAAAGTGTATATTGACCAGAGAAAAATATTAAGTAAACGCCAGGTGACCAAAATTTTATAATAAAAAATCCCATCTCTAAAATATAATCAGCACGCGTTGAGTTTATATTCGATTGCAAAAATAACATTCCTCTTCACCACTCTTTGCGCCGGGTCGTTTATTTGAGCGTTAGGGAAAAAGTTTCCGAAAGAGTAGGTGGGTAATACGAAACTTTAGGAGAAACCACAGGAAATTAAAGCTCATATTTTAGCTGAATTTAATATTCCATATTCGACTTCCGCCATTGGCGTAGGCATCCGCCTTTGTATTCCTTGAAACACCTACAAGGCAAATTTCCCGTTAAACTTCTGGCATCAAAGCTATCGCCCCAAATATCCTCGATTAATTATATTTGAGGTAAATTTTAAATTATTGGATAATTCCCCCTTGGACACCGCACTGTGTCGACCTCTTGTGAGATCTGCTTCTCGGTCTCCTCTTACCTTTAGGTATTTCCAGGAGATTTACATTCGATTTACCTCGGACAATATTGAAATGTTTTTAGAAGATCCCGAAATCCCAAAGACAATTAATATTCCGGTTGAAAGTTAATTAAGTCGTGAATCAAAATTCTATACGTAAGTAAGTCGAAATGAGTTTGTTTTCAACGAAATTAAGTTTAATTAATTCGTCTCAGATGATTCTGAAATTGTAATTGTGGTTTTGTTTATTGTTTTGTTTCGTTCAAATGGTAGGTAATTCAAGAAGTTGAATGAATACCTAACATATCACATATTAAATTGGTTCCAAATCTTACACCTTAGGGTGAAAGGTACATTTATTATATACATACAGTGTGTCCCAAAAAGTTGTATACCAATGGGGAAATAGTTTAACTTGCATTTCACAAAAAAAATTATTTTTGATAAAATTCTCTGCATGACTTGTAAATCCATAATCAGATACAAAATGTTTAAAAAATTGCCTGGAATACCAGGGAAAACGAAAAATAATGTTTTGGACCAAGAGATATATATGCGCAAATTGTAGCGAAGAGCAACATTTTCACTGAAATTGTGATTGTATTAGTAGCAAAAAATTATTCACAATTATTGATTATTTATTGATATTCCTTAGATATTCCAAAGCACTCCATCAGTAGCAGAAAATAATGCACTTATTAGGAACGGGTTTCGTATTAATCTCGCAATTTTTGACTTGTTTATTAAAATATCTTTTATAGGAATATCAGTAATCAACAATTGTGCATAATTTTTTGCTACTTAATCACAATTTCAATGAAAATGTTGCTCTCCACTACAATTTGTGCATATTTTTCGCTTGGTCCAAACAATTATTTTTTGTTTTCCCTGTATTCTAGGCAATTTTTTTAAAATTTTGTACCTAATTATGGATTTACAAGTCATATAGAGAATTTTATCAAGAATATTTTTTTTTTGTAAAATGTAAGATAAACCTTTTCCCCATTTGTATACAACTTTTTGGGACACACTGTATATAGATTGGTTCCAAAAAAAATTTATGCAGAATATTGTTCTACGAAGGCAACTAATTTACCTTTATGTATAAAGTCGATTTATTAGCTTCATAATTGCCTATTTTGTTCAATTCATTAATACAAGTAGGACACGAATTTTATAGTTAGGTCCGTAATAACTGTGATAACATGTAATAACAGGACGTAATAAAATTTGATATTAACATTACACATTTGACGAACCGTAAATTTAATTTGCCGGTTTACTGCGGTTTTCTTCAAATCCATAACAGCGCAATTAGTGACTAAAAATACCGCATTCATGCAAACAATGAACTAATATCTGTTGTAAAACCCTCTGTTTTACTTTGAAGTTCGTTCTCAGTACTTCAATTCGTAGATACCTAATCTACCGAACAGTACCTAGGAATATTAGATACGCAGAAATGTCGAAAAAATATCATCGGCCATTAATTACAAAACGGTGATCCCTTACAACATCGAAGATAACCGGCGCTTGTAAATAATGATTAATAGACCTTCGGCGATGGAAGTACATTAGGCCGTGGAGAGGAGTAATGCACAAAAAGTACGTCAATCAATACACGTTTAGTAATCAAACATGGATTTTGTCATATACACCGCAATGATGGATCGCTTAGCGGGTCTTCGCAGAGATTGATGGTACACCACAAGAAACCCGTTTTTTTCGTACATTAAAAATTTCTAGAATTTTTTTTACTAAAATATGGGCTATCGGTTATTGGTCATCACCTGGGTACATTTTTATAACATATTTTATGCATCGCTGTTTTTCTTTTACCCTCCTATACATCATGAAACCTTCACATCAAGTGAATTATTTCCAGGTGTTTCCCAGATATCTAATTTTCTTAATGTCAGTTGCAGATATTATTTACATTCCGCTTTTACTTCAATATCATTACTGATCAATTTTTAATACACCGCGCGGAGAATTTTATTTGGTCATATTACAATCTGTACAGTAATGAAATTTCCCTGCCAGGAGGAAAGTACATAATTATAAAATTTCGACTTTCTTAATGTAGAAGGAATTAATTACGCGGGATAAATTAGCCGTTCGCTATTTTTGGAAGTGTATGTGGAGGTAATTTGAATGGGAGGTAATCTGACAGCATCCCACGTTAAGTTAATTTTCGTTTAAAACCATTCGGAAGGGATGAAGCTCTTTGCGTAATTGCCGTTTTCACCCACGCATCGGTTTCATTTTTTGTTGCGGATTTTTTTATCTACCTACTTGTATCTGCATTTTGTATCTGCTGCGAATAATATCTGCTTAATGTACCTAATGTTCTCGGGGCATTCGAGCGGCAACTTCTCCAGCGAGTTCGAACAAAAAGTCGAATTTAAGATGATACTTTTGGCAATAAAAAATGAGGTGGATTTTTCTTGAAGGTGTTTTTTCATTTTGTCTGCTTATTGGGTTTTTGTTTTTTTTTGTAGAATAACCCGTTATCAGAATGAAGAGAAAAAAAAAAAGGCAATTTGTTGAAGCTGTTATAGCGAAAATGGCTTTGGAGTAGAAAGAGGATTTTCCATTTTTCCTGGCTTTTAATTTCCTTCCACTATAAATGATTAATGATTTTTAAAGCACTTCTTAGTTACCTACGAAAGTTCCGAAATAATTAGTTTTTAAGGTTAATAGTTAATAAGTTTTTTATAGGTTTTCATTAATTTTCTTCATTAATCCGTTATTTTCCAAACTAACGTGAATCATTTCAATTAATGTCCCAAATTAGAATCTACTCATTAACCGGAAAACTTTTTTCCTAATTTAATTGGCTTTTTGCTAATTATCTGCTTAATCATTAATCTATACAGGGTGTATCATAAGTTGATACTTCTTTTTTAACTGTGTATGAATCTCTTAATTCAAAGCAACTTTTTCAAATAAACTTTTTGAATATTCTAAAAAAAAAAGATAAAAAATTCTAAATTTTTTATCTATTTCGAATTTCGAATATTTCCCAATACGTACCTGCTTCATTAAATATGAAACTTATTTATTTTTCGGCATTTATTTGACAGATAACTATCATAAATAAATTTCTTATTTAATAAAGCAGGTACGTATTGGAAAATATTCGAAATTTTAAAATTTTCTATCTTCTTTGGTATTCATAATATTCAAAAAGTTTATTTGAAATTGTTGCTTAGAATTAAGAGATTCAAACATAGTTGAAAAAGAAGCATAGTCCGTTCGCCAACTGCTCAAAATTATTTTATTTTATCAAAATTAATCTGCAGTAAAACACTGTGAACAATATTGTTTTCCCCGAAAACAGGTATTTTTTGGGGACTGTAAACATTGAACGCTTAATCCAAAACCGGCACGATTTCAGCGAACGGACTATATCAACTTATGATACACCCTGTATTGAAATCGAAAGTAATCTTATCTGATTCCAATAATTTGATCAGTAATCATCCAGTTGGATCCTAATTACGTTTAATTTATTTACTGTAGTATAGGCGAAATTAGCTTATTACATGGGAATGAGATAATTACATTTAGATAATGTGTCATTACAACAAATTTAATGTGACATCACTGACAAACTATACCAATCCGATTCTGTAAATTAAAAAGTTCCTCTTAGTACTAGTACCTATTTATTTAACTGAATTGTTATAATTTAAATATTTACCATACGGAATATTGTACTATAAGAGGATTATTTTTTATACAAGTACTTTTATATGCAATAAGGATTACAAGTAGAAAATGTTTTTTCTTCCATTAATATTATTAAAATATTTTATATTGAAGGTACATTTGTGATATAATATAATATCAAAGCGAGCTAAACCAATTCAATTCCGTAATGATACCTACCCATTTTCCAACTGTAAATACGTTTTACATAAAGTAATGAAACTGTCAGTCGCAGTGCGTAGTATACATATGAATCAGCTTTTGTTAATATTATAGATACAGGGTGGAAAAATACAAGAAAGATTTTTTTTTATTAAAATGCGTTGAAGGGGATTTTCGAATGCGAAATGTATTCTTCCAGAACTTCTTATGCTGATGCGCTACAAAAAAAGAACGATTTTTAAATATTTTCACATTATATTCTCAAAACTCGGGCGTTTCACCTGAATAATTTATAGTTCTCTTCGGAAGATTTATATCTCCTTGTTCCGATTTATGAAAGCCACTTTAGCATAAATCTGACTAGGTATTAGCGAGCAAAAAAAAACTCACCAAATAATAAAGATAATACCGAATGTAAAAATACCTATTCGAAAACTTAGGATAATGGCGTATAAATAATTCATAGGAAGCGGCGTTATTTATCCAATTCTCTTGTACTTCACATGGTAATTTGGAGGGAGTTCGGCGGCTTCGGAGAGGGATTTTTTTATTGGGATCGCGAGATGGATAATTTGCCAACCGACGAGCACGTAACCCGAATGTTAATTTGCTCGTTTCCCCCGTAGCCGCGAGTAAATCTTTTATTTCAATTCACTTTATGCGGCGAAATTTAATACAGTACCTGGGAATTTTCGATTTTCATGCACTTCGAGTACGCACTGTAAATAGAGAAGAATCGAAAATGCAGCGTCGCGACGCACCGTCGGCGTCGTCGTCTTGCCGTGATTGGATTACGACGCGCGCCCGGAACAAAACGCCTATTAATCCGGGCGGAAGAGTTCCGAAAAACGCTTACCGGGCGCCCGACATAATCCCAAATTTAATAAACAATTAGAAATTGGAGGGGATTAGGCGAGAATGAATCCCAACGAGGGTCCCGAACTTTGAGAAATCCTTTCGTATATCAGAGGTATGTATTTACCTGTGTGAACTTAGCACCCCCACCATCAAAAAAAATAAAAATTCATTCATTATAATTTAGTGCTATTTTACTGATAATTTTAGTGTTCAACTGGTTCAGTAGAAAATTGAGATTGAATATGGGGGTACTAATTGTAAGTTTATAAAGCTAGCACCCCTACATTTAAATATTTGAACAAAATTAAAGAAATAATATATTGGAATTTAGTAGATACTATTTTCGTGCTTTCCAACGCACTAACAAAAGTAGAATTTAATTTAAGGTATTTATCGTACAGGTACCTATTTGATAAAAACTTATTAGAGATATTAGAAAAACCGAAGATAGAAAAAATATATTTAAACATATAGAAAGGGAAATGATTTTGGTCTCCAATTTTCCTTTGATTTTAGTGCTTCTAAAATGGCTTTCAATTTTACTGCTGAATCCTTAGCCCAAAAAAATCGGTTTTGCCATTTTATTTTTATTTACCACATTTATTATTTTTACTCTCAAGAGTAGATCACTATAAAATAATTATATAATAGATCATATACAAAGTAACATTTTAGAAATGCAGATAGACTGGTGAGTTGCAGCCACATTCAGATCATCATTTAGAACTGTTTTAGAACTAACTAGGACCATTTGAAACAATTTAGGACGATCTTAGCACGATCTTAACAACGATCTAGGACCATTAGTTATTAGAGACATTAGAAAAACAGAAGAATTTAGTAAACATAGAGAGAGGGAAACGATTTTGATCAATTCAGACCAAGATACCAAGTATGACCCTTTTTTGTAATCAGCTCATCAATTAGAATCTAAAAATATATAGGGGTTTCCATTTAAAATAAGTAAGTTGCGGTCCACTTCCGGTATAGCCGGAAATCCTATGACTGTCAAAATATTTTTGAAAGACTCACATTTTGAATGAAAGACTTATTGACTAATACATTGCATGTTTGCATGAACCCATTTCCAGAAATGTCTTCCTAAATCTTCAATAATTTTTAACAGTTTAACAGTTTAACAAAAAATGCTTAACAGGTATTCATTTCAAGCACAGGGACGACTTTTTGAGAATTATTGTATTGTTATTTTAGACCAACAAATTAAAATAAAATGAATTAAAACTCGATAAAACAGATTTTTGCACATAGTGATCTTAAAGAGTCATAGGGTCGTAGCCTTAGGGAGGCATTTCTGGACATGATGGGTTCTTATACTCAAATGTCTTCTTTCGTTGCCCTGAATAATCCCTAGAAGTTTTAGAACACCCTGTATTTTTATTTCTGATGTACGGCTCATTTTTATAACGAAAATTAATACCGTAGTAACTGCCCATTTAATTCTATTAAAGAGCCTCGCGGGGGTTTCCAATGAAAATTTAATGAGCCATTCAAGGGTGAAAAGAGTTTTTAATTTTCCTTATTACTTTTAATTATCAAAATTTAACGCCTAATCGAACGTTTCGGATAATTTTAATTACCACTCTAATCATCTAACATACGTATTTACGTAGATAATGTCGTGGACCGAAGGGCGCGTCCAAAAACACCCCAGCAGATTTCGATACATCGAAACTCATTAAAACACACGGTCCGCTACCTCCAATTTAGGCGCCCATTTGCGTATATCCAGAACGTATCCAGAGCGTGGTGCCTTCGGGGCATCATTTGCGTATAGGGAAAATGGATAATCTACTGCCTAAAGTTAACTGCTACAGCTACAGCATCCGGCGCTATAGCGTACAAATAAAGTCGTAGTAAATGCCGCAAGATTTTATCTGCATATCTCGATAATTTTAGGTCGCCAAGAGGTACGTTTATTAATAGTACCTACCTAATAGGTATCTATTAGTTCGATAGAACAATTTAAATGGTAGGCCTATAAATGTATTCTCTCTATATGAGTAGGTATTAAAAAGAAATAATTATTTATTTGGAGAGTCATTTATCTAGCGAAAAGAGTCAATTATCTTGCTAAAGATTCTATTGTTCCCTAGAGTCATTTATTTATTCAAGAGAATAGACAATTGTTTGAACAGAGTCTGTTATCTACCTGAGAGGACCGTTTTTCTACCCAAAAGGAGTCAAGTACCTTCCTAAGAGGTCCATTTATCTAACCAAGAGTGCTCAGGTTGGTTATCTGCGTATATCTCCATAATTTCAGATGACCAATTCTAAAACAATTTTAATGGAACAACTTAAATGAAGAACCTCTATTTAGGTACTATCTAAAAGTATAAAGATTAAAAAGAATCAATAATTCTTTATTTAGAGATTTATTACCTATCTTCCTAAAAGATTCAATTGCTCCCTAAGTGAGTCATTTACCTAGCAGAGAGTCGACTAATTTTCTAAGAGACTCAATTATCTTCCTGATACAGGAATCAATTATAGTTATTTTCCTAAGAGAGACATTTTTCAACACAAGAGGAATCAATTATTTATCTAACGGAGCCATGATCTGTCCAATAGAGTCAATTATCTTCCTAATAGAAACAATTTTATACCCAAGAGGAATCAATAATTTTCCTAGACAGCCATTTATATGCCCAATAGAGTCAATTATCTTCCTAATAGAAACATTTTTCTACCCAAGAGGATTCAATTATTTTCCTAAAGGATCCATTTATCATCCCAATAAAATAATTGGAGTTAATTATCTTCCCAACAGAGATTTTTGTACCTAAGAGGAATCAATTATTTTCCTAAGACAGCGATTTATCTGCCCAATAGAGTCAATGAACTTAATAACAGAGACATTTTTTTACCCAATAGAAATCAATTATTTTCCCAAGGGATCCATTTACCTGCCCAAATAAATAATTGGAGTTAATTATCTTCCCAACAGAGATTTTTCTACCTAAGAGGAATCAATTATTTTCCTATTTTCCTAAGACCTTTCCTAAGACCCTGCCCAATAGAGTCAATGAACTTCCTAACAGAGACATTTTTCTACCCAATAGGAATCAATTATTTTCCTAAGGGATCCATTTATCTGCCCAAATAAATAATTGTTAATTATTTTAATTAGTTAATTAGTTAATTAATGAGTTAATTATCTTCTTAACGGAGAGATTTTTCTACCTAAGAGGAACCAATTATTTTCTTATTTTTCTAAGACAGCCATTTATCTGCCCTATAGAGTCAATTATCTTCCTAACAGGGACACTTTCCTACCCAAGAGGAATCAATTAATTATCTTCCTAAAGACATCAATTTACCTGATGCCAAGAGAGTATATAAGAGAGATAATAATTGTCTACAAATATTACCAATTTCTAAAAAATAAAATCTCAATTACAATCACCCGGAACAATTAAACAATATCGTCCGCAAAAGCCATCAAACCGGTAAACAATTCGAAAGGGGTCACACCCCCGCCGCTGGGAAACGGGACTCTCCCAGGCGCGAACGTGAATCACCGCTGCGGGTTCTCGCTGTCTTCTCTTCCAACTTTCGGGCCCCTCCTACGCGCCGGTTCTCCCCCGTTCTTCCTTTTTTTCCCCATCCCGTCCCACGTACGCGCGCCGATGTATCGCCGGAACTCGCAGCAGCAGCGGCAGCGGGAGCGGCAGCGCGGCACCGGTCCCGGGTAGCTTCCGCCCGACGCGCTCGGCTCCCGGCCGGACCCGACGGCTTCATTAGCCCGCCGCGCTATCGCCAGAAATGAAATTTCAATCGAATGCGTGTGTAAGTCATTCGGGATTATCGATGGGATTCGATTTATGGTGTTTGCTCGCTGCGAAGTGGCTGGTAGGTGTGATATTAAAAGAAAATTGTATGATGACCTGCGTGAATTTAGCACCCACACCATCAAAGGAATTGAAAATTAATACATTATAATTTAGTACTAATTTAGTGCTTAATTCCTAAATTTAGTGCTCAACAGGTAGAATAGAAAATTGCGATTGAAAATGGCGAAGCTATGTTTATAAAGCTAGCATCCCTACATTTAAATATTTGAACAAAATTAAAGAAATAATACATTGGAATTTAGTGCTTTCGAATGCACTAAGTAGAATTTAATTTAAGGTATTTATCTTAAAGATATTTGATAAAAACTTATTAGAGATATTAGAAAAACTGAAGAATATATAAAAAGAATATTTAGACATAGAGAAAGGGAAATGATTTTGGTTACCAATTTTCTTTGATTTTAGTGCTTCCAAAGTAGCTTTTAAATAAAATTTTGCTGAATCCTTTATAGCCCAAAAAATACGTTCTTACCATTTTATAGTCCGACTCTCAAGAGTAAGCAGATCATTATAATAATCATAGATCATATATAAAGTATCATTATAGAAATGCAGATAGACTGGTGAGTTGCAGCCTCATTTAGAGCATCATTTAGAACTGTTCAGAATCATTTTGAACTATGTTAGAACTAACTAGAACCATTTGAAACAGCTGTTCAGGACGATATCAGAATCATTTCGTCCTGTCAGAATCATTTAGAACCGCCCAGAATCATTTGGAACCATTTTAGAAAGTTTTAGGACCATTTGAAACAGTTTAGGACGATCTTAGTACCATTTAGAACTGTTCAGAATTATTTAGAACCATTTTAGAACTAACTAGACTCATTTGAAACAGTAGATCAGCACAATCTCAGTACCATTTAAAACTATCCAGAATTATTTGGAACTATTTTAGAACTGACTAGAACCATTTGAAATAGTATTTCATGATGATCATAGAAGCATTTTAAAACAATTTTTGAATTGACTTGGACCATTTGAAACAATTTAGGACTATCTTAGCACCATATATAGAACTGTTAAGAATAATTAGGATTATTTTAGAACTAACCAGAACCATTTTAAACAGTATAATTCATGACAATCTTAGAACCATTTTCGATCTGTAAAGAATCATTTAGAACAATTTTAGAACTGACTAGGACAATTTGAAACAGTAGTTCATGACGATGTTAGAACCATTTTTGATCTGTCCAGAATCATTAGAACCATTTTAGAACTATCTAGGACCTATCTAGGATTTGAAACAGTTGAACAGGACTATATCAGAATCATTTCGTACTGTCCAGAATTCTTTAGAACAGCCTAGAATAATTTGGAACCATTTTAGAAATTACTGGGACCATATGAAATAGTTTAGGACGATCTTAGCACCATTTAGAACTATTGAGAGTTATTTAAAACCACTTTAGAGCTGACTAGAACCATTTGAAACCGCATAGTTCATGATAGTCTTAGTGACAGTCTTCATGACATTCGATCTGTCCAGAATCATTTAGAACCATTTGAAACAGTAGTTCATGTCGATCATAGAACCACATTCGATCAGTCCAGAATCATTTGTAGCTATTTGAAACAGTAGTTTATGTCGATCATAGAACCACATTCGATCAGTCCAGAATCATTTGTAGCTATTTGAAACAGTAGTTTATGTCGATCATAGAACCACATTCGATCAGTCCAGAATCATTTAGAGCCATTTGAAACAGTGGTTCATGACGATCTTAGAACCATGTTTGATCTCTCCAGAATCATTAGAACCATTTTAGAACTAACTAGGACCATTTGAAACAGTTGAACAGGACTATATCAGAATCATTTCGTACTGTCCAGAATTCTTTAGAACAGCCTAGAATAATTTGGAACCATTTTAGAAATTACTGGGACCATATGAAATAGTTTAGGACGATCTTAGCACCATTTAGAACTATTGAGAGTTATTTAAAACCACTTTAGAGCTGACTAGAACCATTTGAAACCGCATAGTTCATGATAGTCTTAGTGACAGTCTTCATGACATTCGATCTGTCCAGAATCATTTAGAACCATTTGAAACAGTAGTTCATGTCGATCATAGAACCACATTCGATCAGTCCAGAATCATTTAGAGCCATTTGAAACAGTGGTTCATGACGATCTTAGAACCATGTTTGATCTCTCCAGAATCATTAGAACCATTTTAGAACTAACTAGGACCATTTGAAACAGTTGAACAGGACTATATCAGAATCATTTCGTACTGTCCAGAATTCTTTAGAACAGCCTAGAATAATTTGGAACCATTTTAGAAATTACTGGGACCATATGAAATAGTTTAGGACGATCTTAGCACCATTTAGAACTATTGAGAGTTATTTAAAACCACTTTAGAGCTGACTAGAACCATTTGAAACCGCATAGTTCATGATAGTCTTAGTGACAGTCTTCATGACATTCGATCTGTCCAGAATCATTTAGAACCATTTGAAACAGTAGTTCATGTCGATCATAGAACCACATTCGATCAGTCCAGAATCATTTGTAGCTATTTGAAACAGTAGTTTATGTCGATCATAGAACCACATTCGATCAGTCCAGAATCATTTGTAGCTATTTGAAACAGTAGTTTATGTCGATCATAGAACCACATTCGATCAGTCCAGAATCATTTAGAGCCATTTGAAACAGTGGTTCATGACGATCTTAGAACCATGTTTGATCTCTCCAGAATCATTAGAACCATTTTAGAACTAACTAGGACCATTTGAAACAGTTGAACAGGACTATATCAGAATCATTTCGTACTGTCCAGAATCCTTTAGAAGCTCCCAGAACCATTTGGAACCAATTTTGAAATTACTGCGATTATTTGAAACAGAAGTTCAGGACGATCTCATTATGATTTAGAACTGTCCATAATTATTTTGAACCAATTTAAAACTGACTTTTTAAAAGTTCCTGCATCCATTACTTCCAATACAACCATTAATTTTAAAAGAAAATGTACAATGGCCTCACCTGATTACCTCCCTATTAGTTCAGACATTTAACCATTCCATTCATATCTGCGAAAAGGGATTTTATTATTAGTCGAACAAATGCAAACGCGAAAACAAACTCTCCCGCGCTTGTTGCCGACGTAAATTGGCAAAACGAAGCATTAGCGATACTCGAAAAAGCGGGATTTCGACGCGCATTTGGAATTCCAGGTCGCTTTGACGTGCCCTAAGTCTCCTAAAAAAGATTAAATCCGCTGTCGAAAACATCGGTTACTCGTTCCCCCGGAGTTCGGAGTAAGTTGGTTCGAGAGCGCTCCGGCGAATTATTGACCAATGTCGCTCGTGATAATTAATTTCTGTATAACGACGACTGATTGTAGTCGGGGGGAAAATTTCGAGAGCTTCACAAATACACGTATCCATACACCTGATTAATTTTCTAATCTAATCTTCGAGTAATATAATGCTATACTAATCTTCCAATAATGATACCCTTGTAAGTAAATCCAATTATCGAGCAACAGTGCTGGTATATCGAATGAGCTAACTTGTTTACGTTTAGCCTTTGAACGTAAACTTTAGAGAAAACCGCAGGAGCTGTTTAATAATAGGGAACTTCGATTTCGCGAAATTGTTCGCCGAATTGCGTTTATAATCTATAATTGCGAGTTATCGCGTTTCTATTTTTGCATTTCTTTCCCTAGTATAGGTATAGTTTGTGCAAAACAAAGATGAATGCGCGTCACTAATGTCGTCATATTTGCCAAGGTTTGTTTCCAACTTTTAAAATAAACACATAAAACAAATTAAGTTTAATACCTGTAGAATTTAATTTAATATTAAAAAGGGATGATGGAAAATGTTAAAAACCTGAGTTAAATCATTAAAAAAATATGTACCTATTATAAAAAGTCAACGTTTGATATAAAATATTTTTTTCTTATAGTATATACTATTTGTCCTAGGTCCTAGTTCGAAAATAGTTCCAAATGATTCTGGACAATGGAGAAGACCACGATGTAAGATATACGGATTTCGACAAAAGATACGATTAGAAATGATTTATTAGAGCTCAAAACCGTTTTCAGTTGCTCAAAATGTGTTATAATTAAAAAGATATAGCCCTTTGAAATTTAAAAATTTCGGGTTTTGACTCATACCTTATTAACCAATCATAAACCACTCACGTCTTGTTGTATAGTAAATAGTATGAATTTTCGAACGCAGTAACAAAGAATAGACAAACGAACAAAAATCAAACTGTCATTTGTCAGATTTTTCTGAAAAATGCACAAAACAAATTACACAAATTGCAGTTCGGCACAAAACACTTTACTGATAATATTGAAGTTGACAAGAATGTTGCCAAATAAATTTTTCAGGGCCATTATTTGTGTTTTTAACACGAAAATCGGTTACAATTTATACAAATGAAGATGTTATTTCTCTATTAATATATCGAATTACCCATTAGGTAATGGAAGAAATGGGTAAATCAGAAAATATTTATTGCAATAAATATACAAAAAACGCACATTTTGCGGACTAAAGAAGAGTAATAGGAAACCTGGCAAACTTGCTAAATGTGACTTCTCTTTGAAACTCTCGCTTTGATTGGAGCAGAGCGTATGACGATTGTGTGACGTTTTTCAAACTTTAAAAATTAATTGCGGCCTTATTTGGCCACAGAAAAAAATAAAAATTTCATTACGCGTCTTCTAAGAACACACGGTTTTGAAAAAAAAAAAAATTAAAAAAAGTCGTGGTCTTCTCCATTCTAAATCACTCTGATTGTGAGATCATCCTGAACTACTGTTTCAAATGCTCCAAGTCAGTTCTATAAACCTATTCTAAATGATTCTGAACAGTTCTGAATCATACTGAGATCGTGCTGAACTACTGTTTCAAATGGTCCTAGTCAGTTCTAAAATTGTTCTAAATGATTCTTTAGAGATCGAAAATGGTTCTAAGATTGTCATGAATTACACTGTTTCAAATGGTTCTATAGTTAGTTCTAAAATGTTTCTAAATGATTCTGAACAATTCTAAATGGTGCAAAGTTCTAAAATTCTAAAGGTTGCTAATTCTAAGGTCCTAAATTATTTCAAATGGTCATGGTTATGAGCACCAAATATTTCAGATTTTACGAAAGTTTTCTCTGAAATTTCCCTACATTTTTAAACGACTAAATATTTAATATATTAAATTTTTCACTCGCACTGTTAAATATATTTCAGATGATAAATGAATTTAATTAATGATAACTATAGTGAGCACCTGATGAACTCGGCCGTCTTTTAGGAACATGGAACAAGAACCCCTAATTTTCAATTAGTATTTGTTATTTTGCCATTTGACAATTTTAGAAAATTCCTAGATTTTATAAACTTTATAAAAGTTCGGCAACACTGTCTATTTATGACGTAGTAAATTTATGGTGACGTGCATTCATCTTTGTTTTGCATAAACTATAGATGCGTTCAACCTTCATTTTATCTCCGGAAGTTTACCGAGAGCTCTCAATCCGCCACCCCGGGCCCGTCCCGTATATATCTTGGCCCAGTAAATTCGAGTCCGAGGTAATTTATACGGAAAAGAGTGACGGAAATAAAATTTTCCCGAGATAAAACGGTTTTCCATTATAAGCTCTAAAGCTTCACGGCAAGGAAAAAATGACAAACCGACAAAAAAGGGATTCCGTGTTATACCTGCAGTGTTTTCCGGTGAATCCGGGTCGACCCAAAGGCATTAGACACTTTGAATATCCGAATAGAGATTTTATTATACTATAACAATATACATTTATTTTGCATAATACCTACACACACCATACAATTACCTTAGAGAATTTAGCTCCCAGCACACCATCAAAAAAATTAAAAATTTATATATTATAATTTAGTGCTATTTTAGTGCTAATATAGTGTCTAATTCCTAATTTTAGGGCTCAAATGGGTACGGCAGAAAATAACGATTGAAAATAAAGGTGCTAGGTTTGAGCTATGGTTTAAGCTGAGTTTAACCTAAGTTTAAGCTAAGGCCAATCAAAGTTTAAGCTAAGTTTAAGCTAAGTTTAAGCTAAGTTTAAGCTAAGTTTAAGCTAAGTTTAAGCTAAGTTTAAGCTAAATTTAAGGTAAGTTTAAGCTAAGTTCATAAAGCTAGCAGCCCTACATTTAAATATTTGAACAGAATTAACAAAATAATATATCAGAATTTAGTGCTATTTTAGTGGTTTCGAATGCACTAAGCAGAATTTAATTTGAAGTATTTATCAATATATTTGATAAAGATGTATTAGAGACAATTAAAAAAACTGAAGAATATAAATGGTAGATAAATGACTCACTTAGGGAGAAATTGAATCTTTTAGGAAGACTGACTTTTTTGGCTAGATAAAAGACTCTCTAATAAACAATAATAGATAATATTATTGTCGTTTTAAGCCTTTTAGACAGTATGATAGAGGTTTTTCATTTAAGTTGTTCCATTAAGAGCAAGTTTCCTCAAAAGCAAAGTATTATTAGAAATGCAGATAAACAAAAGATTTTGGCCACTAATTTTACTTTGAATTTAGTGCTTTTAATTCAATGTTTACCCAATTTTAGATTTAAATGCTCAACTTATTTGAATCTTTTCCTGAGTCCCTCGTATTTCGATCATTTGCGACGGAAAAATTCCTGAGAATCTCACCACATCCGGGCACCAAACCAAACACCTTCTCCTCGTAAAGGAGTGCGGTGCATGCACGAGCGCGACTTTCTTATTAGAGACTAAAATTAGAGGTAAAATCAGAAACCAAAATCATTTCTCTATGATTCTGAAATTGTCCTGAACTACTGCTTCAAATGGTCCTAGTCAGTTCTAAAATGGGTCGAATTCATTCTGGACCATTTTAAAGGGTTCTAAGATTGCCATGAACTACTGTTTCAAATGGTCCTATAGTCTATTCATAAATGAGGCGGAGTAATAATTCAATCAATTGGCCAAATTCCAGAAAGCATCCTGCCCAACACAGAAATTGACTAAAATTAATATTCACGATAATATTTTAATATCATACTTGGATAGTTCATCCTGTATTGGTTTTGCAAGGACGACGGCGGATTACTCCGCCTCATTTATGAATAGACTAGAGTTAGTTCTATAATAGTTCCAAATGATTCTGGACAGTTCTAAATTATTCTGAAATCATCCTGAAGTACTCTTTTAAACGATCCTAGTCAGTTCTACAATGGTACTAAATGATTCTGGACCATTCTAAATGGATATAAGATCGTCCTAAACTATTTCAAATGGACCCAGTCAATGGAGAAGACCACGACTTTTTTTTTTATTTTTTTTTTCAAAACCTTGTGTTCTAAGGAGGCGCGTAATGAAATTTTTATTTTTTTCTGTGGCCAAATAAGGCCGCAATTAATTTTTAAAGTTTGAAAAACGTCACACAATCGTCATACACTCTGCTCCAATCAAAGAGAGAGTTTCAAAGAGAAGTCACATTTAGCAAGTTTGCCACGTTTCCTATTACTCTTCTTTAGTCCGCAAAATGTGCGTTTTTTGTATATTTATTGCAATAAACATTTTCTGATTTATCCATTTCTTCCATTACCTAATGGATAATTCGATATATTAATATAGAAATAACATCTTCATCTGTATAAATTGTAACCGATTTTCGTGTTAAAAACACAAATAATGGTCCTGAAAAATTTATTTGGCAACATTCTTGTCAACGTCAATATTATCAGTAAAGTGTTTTGTGCCGATTTGCAATTCGTGTAATTTGTTTTGTGCATTTTTCAGAAAAAAACTGACAAATGACAGTTTGATTTTTGTTCGTTTGTCTATTCTTTGTTACTGCGTTCGAAAATTCATACTATTTACTATACAACAAAACGTGAGTGGTTTATGATTGGTTGATAAGGTATGAGTCAAAACCCGAAATTTTTAAATTTCAAAGGGCTATATCTTTTTAATTACAACACATTTTGAGCAACTGAAAACGGTTTTGAGCTCTAATAAATCATTTCTAATCGTATCTTTTGCCGAAATCCGCCTATCTCACATCGTGGTCTTCTCCATTATAAAAGGGTTCTAAATGATTCTGAACAGTTCTAAATGGTTCTAAGATTGTTTTGAACTGGATTCGTTAAAGTTTGATAGGTCAAACTATTAGTATAGGGGGGTAATCAGGCGAGGCGATTGTAAAATTTCTTTTAAAATTAATGGGTGTATTGGAAGTAGTGGATGCAGCCATTTTTAAAAGTCACTGAAATGGAATATGTTGTGTTGAAAATGAGTCGTCATATTTTTTTTGTTTCATTGAATTGCATCAGCAAAAATGCTTGCATAGGCATTTTTCGCATTTTTCGCGATTTCCCGTAGAGATATTTTCATTCTGCAAATTGCACGGGTTGACATAAAAATTCGTCGCATAAATATTTCCTCTCTCGACCAAAACTTCATTTCTAATCGTCCATTTTCACACAAATGCATCGATGTAAAATTCATAAAACTTAATTTTACGAGTCGAAACTTTTCGAATAGGGGAATGAATAGAAAAAAGAATAGTCCCACAGATCGAAACTTCACTTCTAACTTCACGCCAGTCGCCTATCTTGAATTTTCATCGAATTACCCTACCGTATCCCACTTTACTTCTCGCGCCCCAACACAATTAGCTCATTGCGCGGCGCGAATTGAAATCCGTACACGTTAAGTTAGTTTGGTTTATCATCAATTATTTAAACGGAATCGTCTGCACCGCTCGACGAGGCGCCTCTCGCGAGTTTATCGCAACTTTCCTTCGATTATAATTTCGTTAAAAACTCGGCGAATTCCTCTCGCACTATACAGGGTGTTCAAAAAATAGACGGAGAAATTTCAGAGGGTGGTTGTAGAGGGTAATTTTAGAGAGGTTCTACAATATGGTTCCAAGATCGTCTTGATCTACCGTTTCAAATGGTCCTAGTCAGTTCTAAAATGGTTTCAAATGATTCTGGACAATATCTAAATAGTTCAAAGATCATTCTAAACTGTTTCTAATGGTTCTAGTTAGTTCTAAAATGGTTCCAAATGATTCTGGACAGTTCTAAATGCTTCTGAGATCGTCCTGATCTACGGTTTCAAACGGTCCTGGTCAGTTCTAAAATAGTTCTAATTGATTCTGAACAATATCTAAATACACTCATCAAAGTGGTCTAGGGGACATGAAAATTTTAAATGGAAATTTCTTATTGATTTTTTCCAATTTGTTACACTCCCTCTGTATAAAAAAACAATTTTTTCTTTTTTTCGTAATTTCATGTTTCAAAAAACCTCCATATTTGTTAGATTTCAATATTTTTTAAATGTATTATCAATTGATGCTTAATTGTCCATTAATTACTTTGTCCCCTAGACAATTTTGATGAGTGTAGTTCAAAGATCGTCCAAAACTGTTTCAAATGGTTCTAGTTAGTTCTAAAATAGTTCTAAATGATTCTGCACAGTTTTAAATGGTGTTAAGATCGTCCTGAACTGCTTCAAATGGTGCTAGTCAGTTCTATAATAGTTCCAAATGATTCTGAACAGTCTTGTGATTCCTTGTTAAAAAATATGAAAAAAGTTTTTATAAACATGAGTCCGGAAATGCCGAGTTTTCAAGATATATGTTTAATTAAAAAAGAAAAATATTAATAAATATTTACTTGAATCTGTTGAAATTTGACAATGTTATTTGTTGTATTAAGAGGCTAATTTAGACCTAAATAGATTAAAATTATTAAATCCAGTGGCGTTCCGGGGGCACCTTATTATAGCGAATAATATTGGAGAAAAAAAATTACGCCGCTGTATTTTTTAAATTTTTTGTTTTATTAAGCATCTAAAAATACATCTTCTCTACCTCTTGTATTTTTTCCGTATCTCACTTGGTTTTTGGAGAAAAAATTAAAATCGTTTTATTGCGTGTGATTGGACAAAATTGCTGATTTTACCAAATTTTAAATATTAATTTGACCATTTTATTAGAATTATTCACTAAATTAGGGAATTTTTCAGTTAAAAAATTCCAAAATAATCTTCTAAAAAAAATTCTTGAATGCGTTCTAAATGATTCTGAACCTTTCTAGTTTATATTCTGAACTGTTCCAGGTAGTCCAGAATATATTATAAATGATTTTGGACAGTTCCAAACGGTTCTAAAATTGTCCTGAACTCCAAATAGTCAGAGTCTCTCTAGTTCTCTCGTTTCCTTAGTCCAAAATGGATTGTTCTGAATTATCTGATTATTCTGAACAGTTCTAAATGGAACTACCTGAACGGTTTCAAATGATCCAAGTGAGTTTTAAAATAATTCTAAAAACGATTCTCAACAAACTAAATGGATTTGAACAGTTCTTTTGAACATTTTTCGATCACCCTGTAAATCTACTCACTTCATTCGGATTCGCCCCCGTACTCACACCAACTCGATTACCCCAAGAGCGAGTAGCAAAAATTCTGTGGCAACAGCCGCATTTTGTTCTTATCTATAAGTCCATTAATTTGGCTGAATTAATACGGAAAATCCGCCCACCTTGAGCGCCTCGCAAATTAAAATCCGGCGAAGGCGCGCCGAAGGAAAACCTGTGGCTGGTTTTCCAGTGTTCCTGCTAACGCGTCTCGACGCCGAGAAGGAGACTGGGAAATTGAATAAATTCCACAATTAGGACAACAAAAACCGAACATCATTAAAGATTTATTCCGATATCCGATCGAATGGAAACTGTTGAATGCGGGAGAAAGGTATACAAAGGGGGGTTGGGAGTTGCGGGGAAACGGGGGTTTGGAAATTGCGAGTGTGCTGAAACAGTGGCGGTGCGATAAAGAAAATATATTATATAAAAAGTGAAAAACAAAGGAAAATACGTCGCGTTTTAGCCATGCGGCTTGTTCTGTAGTGCACTGACTATTCGTAAACATTTTGATTATACCAATTAAGATTTCTGTAAACATGTTTTTCTTGCTAAAAAAATATACCGGGATGTGGACATGCATGCGAAAAACTAAAAACACATTTTTATTACAAAATATTGTATTGACGACTTTATTTGAATATTTTACTAACTTCTAAAAATTCTTTTCTCAAAAGTGCTTTTCTCAAAGTTCTAAAATGAAAGCCTTCTAAATCGTTCTGGACTTTCTGTATTCTGAATTCTAGGTCTTTCCAAATAGTCCTGAACATGTCCTAAATAATTTTTAGCAGTTCTAAATAGTTCTAATATTGTATGGAATTGTTTCACATGATGCGATTCTAAATAATTCTGGCCAGTTCTAAATGGTTCTGAGATGGTTCTGAGATCGTCCAACTATTGTTTAATCGGTTCTAGTCAGTTTTAAAATGATTCTAAATGATTCTGGATAACTATTCTAAATAGTTCTAATATCGACCACTGAACTCCTAGTCAGTTCTAAATTGATTCTAAAGTGATTCTATGATCGTCATGAACTACTGTTTCACATGGTCCTAGTCAGTTCTAAAATGATTAAAAATGATTTTGGACAATTGAAAATGGTTTTGAACATTTCTAAAAAAATCGTCTTGCACTACTGTTTCAAATGGTCCAAGTCAGTCCTAAAATGGTTATAAATGATTCTGGAGAGTTCTAAACGGTTTTGAACAGTTCTAAATGATTCTAAAATTGTCCCGAATAATATATAAGTACCTCAATACGAACAACTGTACATATTCAGTTATATTCATTATCATCTCTCTCGCTCTCTAGCGATGTGGAGCCGTTAACACTCTCTTTCTCGCACTTGTAAAATTCCTATATTCCCATCGCCACGAGCCGATCCTGTATAGGTAGGTATGTTAGGTAAAGCTTTAACGATTTACCTATTTCCTAATCAATAGTAAAAATTCTAACGGCTCGTTATTTTAAAATTCCCCGATTTACGGCTAAAGCGAGCGCGCAATTTATATTCGCCCGTTAAAAAGAAACCCCGTTCCATCCTTGTACGTACTTGCGGAGGTTGTAAAAAAATCGGAATTTACGAGTTTCGTAAAAGTCGCATTATAATCGTAAATAGGAGGGGTTTTACAACAAGTTTTATACGTTAATAAGCCGAAAGTTCGACCGCAATTCGCCGACTTTCGGGTACGCGAACGGCGCCGTAAATTGTTCGAATTAATTTAATTTTTGCTCGCGGAAAGTGAGCCCGAAACGGGACAAATAAAATCGCAGGCACTCCATCACACTTAAACAGTCGTCGCGAATTCGGATTTAGGGAATTAAAGACGTTTAAATTATCACAAACGAAACGCTCCTTATACACGACTTCGGTTTTATTAGTCGAAAGTAATTAGGTCAATTGTATAACAACTCTTCGTTTGCATTTCCTGCATCCCAAATTAATAACCGGACTATTATACAGGGTGTCGCAAAAAGGTTAGAACGTGGCTTAACTACATATTGCTGAGACAATAATAAGACGATTTAAAAGAACTTACCCATATCCAAAATTACTTAGTAAAGAAGTTATAGGGTTTTGAAGTTAAGAATAAAAAAGATTTTTTGATATTGCACCAAAATGGCTTAACTTTTTTCCGTGAAAATTTACACAGAAAATCTCTGTTTGGTGACATATTTATGTGTAAAATTCTTTTATAAATTATCCATCCCTCTTAGATTTAACGGGGGTGGCCAACCACCCTAAAGCCCTAATTGTGCTGCCCATGTAATTCACATAATTTTTGAATCGAAACTAGATTTATTGGTTTATTTATAATGATTTTTTACTCTTTGTAATTTTCTATAGAACCAATATTTTTGGATAAAATCTCTTATTTGGTAATCATACGATTTTTCAAATCCACATTTTCTGTCCTACTGTAATAATCAATTCTAAAATGGTTCTAAATCATTCTGGACAATTTTAGATTCTAAGATCGTCCGATCATTTCCTGCTTTCCAAATTAATAACCGGAATATTATAAATCGCTCAATCAATTAGTCACTCTCAAACATCCAATTTAAGTTCGTATAGATACTATTAAACTTTAAAATGTCTGAAGAAACTTTTCACAGGCACTAGTTCGTGAAAAACCAACGTACATAAATATGATTCGCTGTTAATTTACACGATTATATTCGATACAAACTCGAGCAACTTCCAACTATTAATTTGGAACAATAATTCTAAAATAAAAATTAGTTCTAAAATAATTCGAAATGATTCTGAACAGTTCTAAATGGTGCTAAGATCGTCCTAAATTGTTTCAAATGGTCCTAGGCATTTCTAAAATGGTTCCAAATACTGCAAAGATCGAAAATGGTTCTAATATCGTCATGAACTACTATTTCAAATGTTTCTAGTTACCTCCAAAATAGTTCTAAATAATTCTGGTCAGTTCTATAATGGTTCCAAACGATTCTGGGCGGTTCTAAATTATTCCGGGCAGTTCTAAATGATTCTGAGATGGTCCTGAACATTTTTTTAATTGGTCTTGGTCAATTCTAAAATGGTTCGAAATCATTCTGGATGTTGTATTTTAAGTTAAATTGGGACTAGCAAGACTTTACATACATACATACGATTGATTTGCTGTTAATTTACACGATTATATTCGATACAAACTCGAGCAACTTCCAACTCTCATTAATTTGGATATTAATTAATCTTCGGCGTATACAAGACAAGTATCTTCAGAATCTGTTCTAAAATGATTCTAAATGATTCTGGACAGTTCTAAATGGTGCTAAGATCGTCCTAAATTGTTTCAAATGGACCTAGTCATTTATAAAATGCTTCCAAATACTGCACAGATCGAAAATGGTTCTAAGATCGTCATACTACTATTTCAAATGTTTCTAGTTAGATATTCCAAAATAGTTCTAAATGATTCTAAACAGTTCTAAATGGTCCTAAGATCGTCCGAAATTGTTCCAAATGGTCCTGGTCAGTTCTATAATGGTTCCAAACGATTCTGGGCGGTTCTAAATTATTCCGGGCAGTTCTAAATGATTCTGAGATGGTCCTGAACTACTGTTTTAAATGGTCCTGGTCAATTCTAAAATGGTTCGAAATCATTCTGGACAATTTTAGATGGTTCTCAAATCGTCCGATCATTTCCTGCTTTCAATGAATTTCTTGCTTCGCTCAATCAATTAGTCACTCCCAAACATCCAATTTAAGTTCGTTCATTATACTTTATAAAATGTCTATAAAGAAACTTTCCACAAGCACTAATGCGTGAAAAATCAACGTACATACATATGATTGATTTGCTGTTAATTTACACGATTATATTCGATACAAACTCGAGCAACTTCCAACTCTCATTAATTTGGGAATTAATTAATCTTCGGCCGATACGAGACACGTATCTTCGGAACCTGTTCGAACTTGCCGGTTTGCTGATCTCCCGATTAGAAGGGAGTTGTTCGGGAGTCTTATAACTCCGGCGCCGTTAGCTAAGTGTCGAAATTAAGTTTGCACCTAAGTCGGGAGTTCTCCCGTTTTTCCCGGCGTTTTCTTTTATTTTCCGCGCGCCCACCTTAATTGGAAGTTTGGAAAGGGCGAGGCGCCGGGGGAAGGGTGAAAAAATTATCCTGCGCCCCCGGAAAAAAAGCTTGGAGAGTCGAATAAATTAGATGAAATGGAGTGTTCTTGTGATGTTGCGATATACAACGCGGGATTCGCGATACGGCCGGGGTACCTGTGGATGCGAGCATGTGAAGAAAATCTAATTTTCTACCTATAAGCCTACCTGGTATTTCCGTTGAAGAGCGATTTTTTTGCGAAAAATGAATTTAGGTAGGAACAATGAAGCTTTTAGCTTTCAATTTTGTATTGACGGGGAGTAATTTCGTTAAAAATTACACACGCTCGGCTAATTTTCCTAAAATCGCGCTGGATGAAATTTATCCGAAATTATTTTACCAATTCGAAATTTTATTCGATAAACTAAAGCTGACACACTAATGATTAATTGATTCGTTTTTAAAGTGTAATAACTCAAAAGGTTTTCCGAATGGAAGTTTCGCTCAACATTTACCTCGTTTAAATGAGAATTGATCTATGGTTCAACCCGGGTTCAACTGTGCATGTAAACGGGGTATAAATATACAAAGCTTTTCGTAATAACCGGCGCCTATTAGAAGTATTTCGTGAATGGCTGTGTATAAAATTAAAAAATTTTGTATATGTACCTACAAGGGTTTTTTGATTTAAGGAATTCAGCTAAAATATTTTCAAAAATGCCGACTTCCGTTTATACCGGAAGTTGACCGTTACTTCGTTACTTTAAATGGGACACCCAATACAGGGTGTAACTTAAATGATTTCGTTAGTTTCAGCTAGGTGGTGATTCCTTGTCATATTTCATGAAGAAAAGTTCATACGTATAAACGTGTGTCTTAATTTGCTTCGTTTCCGAGGGGTGTTAAAGGTTTAATAAATTAATCGGTTTTCATAAATCTCTGAAAATTCTTTTAGCTGATTTTGCTTAAACTTGGTGTGCTTGTTAACAGTAACAAGGGGCTTCTTGTTTCGAAATTTGATTTTCAATTTTCATTCCAGTGGCGTCACAGAAGTTTACCTGATTGATATTTATGGTAAAAATCATTGTTCGCTACTGTTTTTCGCAACAATGGGGGGTTACGCAGTTCATAAATTTATTTGAAAAATTAACGAAACCAATTTTCAGTAATTTATGAAAAACCGATAATTTTATTAAATCTTTAACACCCCGTTACTCGGAAACGAGGCAAATTAGGACATACGTTTATATGAACTTTTCTTATTACTATCATAAAATATGACAAGGAATCGCCACCTGAAATTAATGACATTATTTATGTTACACCCTGTATATTTGCATTTTTAGATACTACTCGATGAGCTTATTACAAAAAGTAAAGTGATATCTTATCTAATAGTAAAGATTATACAGCCACTCAAAAATCTTAAAATTTTGAATTTAAATGCCTCTGAAAGCCAAAACAGTCGAAAATCGAGAAAATCGG
Source organism: Phyllotreta cruciferae (assembly GCA_917563865.1). NCBI lineage: Eukaryota > Metazoa > Arthropoda > Insecta > Coleoptera > Chrysomelidae > Phyllotreta > Phyllotreta cruciferae. The sequence goes on along the minus strand of OU830614.1, from coordinate 1,224,166 downwards.
CTTCCATGTTCCTATTAACTTTCAAGAACTATCTAATGATGGCATATGATATAAAATGTACACAGAGTGAATAAAAATTTCAAAATTTTGTTAAAAAAAATTATTGTACCATTTTGCTTAGAATACAAAAAGTTAAGATAGAAACATTGACGTCGTTTTTCTTGATTTTCAACTATTCGGCTCTCACAACCGCCTAAATAAAATTTTGTGTTTTTTGAGTGGCTGTATAGTCTTTATTTTGAGACCAGCAAGATACCAAGAATGAGCCCTCCTTGTAATCAGTTCACCGAGTATAGTATTCTAAAATACATGAATACACAGGATGTCCCATTTAAAATAACGTTACGTTAATAACGTGTATATATGTATATATATATTAGCTAATAAAGTTTCGGTCAACTTCCGGTATGAACGGAAGTCGGGCATATTTAAAAACATTTTAGATGAATTCCTTATATCCAAAAACCCTTGTATACAAAATTTCATAATTTTATACACAACCATTCACGAAATACTTCTAAAGGACCGTTACCTTGAAAAGCTCTGCATGTTTACCACCAAAAAATGAACAAAAATGCGAATATTCACCAAAAATTAGTTGATATTTGAAATGTGTATTACGCAATAAAAAATTGATTTGGGCAACTATTCGTCTATTTAAATAACATGTTCATTTTGTCGAGTTGACTTCTAACAAATTCATTCGTTTTGTTCCGTTTGTTTCATCAAATTTAAACTGGATTTTAACGAATTTACACACAGTAATACATCGCAAATAATTTCCGTATTGTCAGCGAGGTGCGCGTGGGTGGGCGAAAATCCACGTTTTTGCTCCTGGCTCGTCGATATCTAATTAAAAGTCGCCGTTTCGGATTGGTGTACGGCCGTGTGCGATCCCCCCGCGCGTTTCGAATTTATTGTCACCACTTCGAACTCGTTTCGATTTTAATTATCCCACATCCCGTCCGCAACAATAATAGATACGCGATTGATGTTTGTTCTGTTTGTTGGCGAACGCGCATTCCCTAAACCGAAAACTATTTGTACAGTTTATTATTTCAATAACGTACTTTGGGGAGTCGCTTGAATGAAACACAATCCGGCCAGTTTTTCCAATTGCCTATTTAAAACTTATTAACCCTTTTTCTTGCACGTATGTTTCTATTTTTATCGGGAGCGAATTCGAAACCACATATCGATCCGGTATAAATAATCGCTCGATAGATTGGAAGGAACAAATGCCGGCGTTAAAGCGTAATAAGAGAAAGTCAGCAATATCGTAAAATTTGTTCCAATTTTACCGAAAGTGAATTATTACTTCAGACTTCAGTTCTGCAAATCTCCCGGAGATTCGCCGGTTTACCCTCATCTTGATGTCAATATCGCTATACGGAATTTTATATTATTCTCCTCATGAGCAGGTAGCAATTCCAGCACCGGCTCAAGTGGATTTACAAATATTCAAGTACAGGTTAATTCGACATAAATAAACTCTTCATTGATATCTGTACACTCATCAAATATGGTCTAGGGGACAATGCAATTAAATGACAATTAAGTGTCAATTTGATAATGTAATGAGGTTTTTTTAACATGAAATTATGAAAAAAAGAAAAAGTTGTAATTTTATACAGAGTGTGTAACAAATTGGAAAAAAAAATAATAAAAAATTTTCGTTTAAAATTTTCATGCCCTACCCTACCCTACACAATTTTGATGTTGTAAGTCGAAATAAATTATTTTACTATGAATGGAACGACCTCAATTGTATAATAAAATTTAGTAGCCTAAGCATATTTTTATAATTACTATATGTAATTACGATATGCTAATATTGTCTAAATAAATTCATGATTATAACTACCTACTATTTGTTAAATAAAATTTATTTCATTTAAAAAATTGTTTAGAGTGACACAAAAAAATACAGCGATCAATTCAAATTTATTAATTATACATACATATAAGGTTGGGTAATTTATAATGAACAACAGTGTATAAAAAATGAAGAAAAATTAACTGCAATCTACAGGGTCTTCCAACAAAAATTCGACCCCTCCTGTAACTAGAGAACCGATTTTTTTTCTCAAATTTCGCTGAGACCCGTCAATTTTTGTTTTTGAGGGGGAGCATTTTTGACAGTCAAGCCAACTTGATATGTTCATCCCCCTAACCCCCAGCCACCCTAACTTTAGAAGTTCAAAAACATCATTTGAAAGCCCTTTCTGTTGCGAATACTCTGGCGCATCGTATTTGAAAATCGGTTAAGATTTGACAAAGTCTTTAAATAAAATCGAAAAATTGACAAACAACCTTAAGGGGCTATACCAGTGTGACATTTTCAAAAATATCGATATTTGTTTTTTTCGGCTTATTCGATAGTTTATGCTTTCAAAAATATCCTGTGAAAGAGGCAATGTCGTATCTTGAATAGTTTTTGAATGGCAGTGTTCTAAAAGAGCTGCCGCTGGCAGGTATAAATGGATAGTTGAAAGTTTAAACGCATTTTTCTTGAAACGACATTTTTCAAAATTGCTGACATCATAACTCAAAGAGAAATTGACCAATGGACTTCAAATTGAAACTGAATATTCTTGAATATATTTACTATACAATGACCTAATATCTTTTTGATTGGTTGAGAATTGTCAATTTGGCAATAAAAAAACTACAATTTTTTTACCCCAAAAAGCGACACTTTTCTTCAGAACTACGCCATTTGGTTAATTTTTGATATTTTTAAAAAATCGTAGGTCATTGTAAAGGAGGTACCTTCAACTTTCATAACCTTTTTGAATTTTTTTGTTTCACCTACTCATTCGGCCGGAATCATGTCAGCAATTGGGGAACTTTTTTTGGCTCCTCCGAAGACAGCACATACAGCAAATAACTCCGTTATTTTTCAATATTTTTGTAAAAAAAATCTTAAAATATACTTTATTATGTCCTAAAAAATTCAAAACATTCTATCGAGTACTTTCTTTTAAAAAAATTCGCCAAATTTTTCATGGGTTACACTGGTAGAGCCCCTTAATAATCCCATTAAGAGAAATTTTAAGAAATTGTCAAATCTTAATAGATTCTCAAATAAGATGCACCAGTGAGTATTCGAAATTGAAGACCCTGTATACGTTTACCTAATTAATTCATTCAATTTTACCTACAACTTAATTAGAATGAGCCTAGAAGGTATTCAAATAATTGCCATAAAATTTATGTTACAATCTACATTTTTCACAATACTAGCTCGGTTTCTTTGATAATTTGTATTTGTAAGAAATATCAAAGAAATGGGTAATAATAAAATTCGCAACGAGAAGCAATTTCCTCGAAGTTATTGTTACTAAAAATTAATTAATTAAACTGAAATTAACGGAAGGTGGGTTCCTTTGTAAATCCACCGGCCCTGTGCAAAAGTAACAGCCTTTCCAAATCTAGCGCTAAAGTAAATAAATATACATCCTGCTTGATTCAATAACCGAATTTCGACCCTTGGATCCTTCGAAAATAAGAAAATTAATGTCTAGAAAGGAGATTTCATCGTGATTTCATATCGAAATATTGAGGGAATTTTCTTCTTATATCGGCGCGATTGCTTCGTGCTAATATTATCATCTTTATTAAGGTTTTTATTGCGAATTATAAGCCTGTGTAATTAACCGATCGTTAAAGGATTACCTTCAAACGCGCGCGTTCTCTACCAGTATTGTTGTTAATATTTTTTTCCACACAATCGGCAACTTTTTCCGAGCAAGCTGGATTGATTTTTTCCCTTTCATAATGGGCTGTTTTGCTGTTTACCGTTCGTGCCCGCGTAGACAGATATTTTTAAGCCCGGCGAACCGTTGACAAAGCGAACTCTTCGATTTCGAGCCCGGCACGAATTAAAATTTTCGCCTATTATAAAATTAACTACCCTTAGCGAACGGGTCGTTTGTTCTTCGCAACATCTTCTTTAGTACGCAATTTATCCGGCTGGATGGTTTTATAGACGAGGCAACCGTTTTGAATCGGAGCGAAAAGAAGAGTCCAAACGGAATTCTTTAGAGGCTTAATTAAAGCGAAGGAAACGTTTGGAAAGGATTATTGTAAAATTCGTTCTATAATACAAAAATATTATTTTATCGGATTGGAAGTTTCCATCCGGGAGGAAATTCCCGCTCGAGCGAAAATTGCAAAATTATACTTCCCTAATCGGTTGCGATTTCATTAAAACTAAAATTTTCGCTACAAAAGAAAGATAAATAAGAGAGTCGCGGTACCGCAAGATGTGGCGTTTTCCTTCTGGAAATACGGCGATAAGTCCACGTAAGTAGGTAGGAAAAGTTGAAAATTCCCGGAGCGGTTTTTTCGGCGTCTCCGCACGTAAACTTTTCCGAATTATTATTGAGGTGTACATCAGAAAGGAGATTCAAAACGCCCGAAGGTGGAGCTGAAGTAAACCGCAAAACTCCGAAAGACATATTTATAAGGGCCTTTATTGCTTTAGCTCATTTCCAGAGTATCTCTACTATGATAAATATACCAAAAAATATATAATCACAGTTCGTGTGCTTTGGAAATTGTTGATATTTTCCCAACCCTCGTCGAACCCTTAAAAAGTTTGACAGTCATTTTATATTCTTCTTTATGATGTATCATTTTATAGAGTTTGTACAAAACAAAAATGAATGCACGTCACCATAAATTTACTATGTCACAAATAGACAGTGTTGCCGAAATTTTATAAAGTTTTTAAAATTTAAGAATTTTCTAAAATTATCAAATGAAAAAGTGAGAAAAACAAATTGAAAATTAGGGGTGTCTGGTTCACGTTCCTAAAGGACGTGTTCAGGTGCTCATTGCACTATGATTACCATCAAATTCCTTTATCATCTGAAATATACTGAACAGTGCGAGTGAAAATTTTTGTACATAATTGTCGTTTAAAAGTGAACCTAGCGATATTTTAAGAAAACTTTCGTAAAATCTGAAATATTTGGTCCTCAAATTGTGTCATTTCTAACATGAGAAAAAAACCTACTTTCACAAGTCTACTATGTTTTGTTCATGTCTACTATGTTAAGTCTACTATGTTTTGTTCATGTCTACTATGTTAAGTCTACTATGTTTTGTTCATGTATACTATGTTAAGTCTACTATGTTTTGTTCATGTCTACTATGTTAAGTCTACTATGTTTTGTTCATGTCTACTATGTTAAGCCTACTATGTTAAGTCTACTATGTTAATTAAATTGATACAGTGGCTAGAATATTTTAAGCGCATAAAACTCGATATGGGCTGAATTTATGCTATTAAAACAAGTATACCTACCTTTTTCTTCAAAATTGCAGGGTGTATCATATGAAATGAAAAAAATTCAAGAAAGGGCATGTAGGATAAAATAATTTATGCTTTTCTTCATCCAGTAAAGTGTAGGTGGGCGCCCTCTTTATATATCTACTCTCAAAATTGATAACATACTCATGATTTACTAACTTAAAAATATAGCCATTCCGAATATCAACTCAAATATGTTCAATAATAAAGGAATTATAGCAAAAAGAAACGAAATAGAAATTTTAACTTTAACACTCTGTATCTTACTAAGTACCTAGTAGATAAAATTTGACCCATGGTTATTTAAGTAAAATATTCATATTTTGAGGTCCTGAACCTATAATTAAAATATTGTCCATTCCTTACGGGACACCCTGTATATGTATATTTTTCTTGAATGATTTAATTCTGCTTTTTAACGTTTTTTATCATCCCTTGTTAGTAAATTCCGCTTTAAAGGTATTAAACTTAACGGGCCATTGGCCCGTATTCAGCGCCCCATTTTAACGTTAAAATCATTTTAAGCGAGCGACTTAAAGGTAAACAATGTCCTTAGTTAGTCCATAACAACAATGTAGAACTGTCATGTTTAAGGCGCTCGGTAAACATGACTTTAACTTTAAAATGGAGCGCAGATTACGGGGCAATGCTTGGCAAATAACGACATTAGTGACGTGCATTCAACTTTGTTTTACACGAACTATATGTTAGTAGATATAAATTGACTATAATTTGGTTATTTTTTAATTAATTGTTTATTTATCTACTTTAAGCCACTTAAATTTAAATAATTGCTATATGAAGTAATAAAGTAATAATTTTTCAACTGTCATGATATACATTGAGCCTTGATTTCGCCTTTAGTATTCGAATTGTGAAATCAATGATAAAATTAATTTACGAATTAATTGAACCTTGCGGGATAGCTAATTTAAAAATAAAACACCAGCGATAATAGCATTAACGCGATTACAAAAGTCATTAACAGTATAAAAAACAATCAATCGAACTTTTACGTGTTAACAGAACAAATTTTCTTGTCGAATTTAACCTCTTCAATAAACACCTTTAATTACAATTGGAATAATTAATGATAAACTACGCTGTATGTTAAAATGTACATTTATTATTTATTTGTTTATTATTCCAGCATGCACCTACCTCAATATATCCAATTTCATTCAGTCCCTGTCGAATGGAAAAGGCGAGCGAATGTGGCGATTGGAAATTTCAATTTTTTCCCATATTACATCACGTATAATAAATACATAACTTTATGCGTTACTTCGCTATCATGTCGTTCGTGCAAAACAACAAACAAGATTTCCCGGGCAGATAACCCCGAAAACGCAAAAACCATTTTCCTGAATTGCAGCCCGTAAAACAGCCACTTTATTGCACGGCCACGTTGCTCTGTAATCGGATATAGAATTTTTATCTGATACTTTCCGGATGTACGCGGAAGCCGTTCATTAAATGTCGAACGGTAGGCAGAAAATAAAGGTCCCCCTAATTATTTTTAATTCCTCCCTAAAATTCCACCAGAGTGCGCGCGGTGCAGAAAGGTTAAATCAGTGAAAACTTACTTGACACAATTCGAAAAACTTCCCCGGCTAATTGAGATTCGCCGGTACGTTTCGTTTCCTGTGGAATTATTAGTTCTTCTCCTCGTTTCTAGACGTTCTCTATTATGCCCGGATTGGCTGGAAGGAGGAAAAAAGTTCCTTCCAGTGCGAAATCGCCAGCAATTCAATCCTCTTTTATTCCTTTACATCCCGCCGCTCCATTATGGAGTTACCGTATCGAATTTAGCGGCCTGTGATTTAAATCGCGCGAAAAGAATGGTCGGTTTCTAAAGATTCTGGCTCGCCCTGTATGTCAATAGAAGGCTCGACAAAAAACCACCCGCTATCACGGAATTTGAATTTCCGATCTTCGATATTCTCCCCGTTCGGAGTCCTCCATTGACGGCTGTCACAACCACCTATATTGCGTCATAAAAACTTCGTTTCCATACATACATGCGTATTTTCGATCGAAAACACGACAACCGAATTAATAAAGACCTTATCTAAAACCATTGTAGACTACTAGGTATAAAAATAGGCATGTTATTGTACCATCAGGGGCATTCATGGCTATACCATGGCCGTTTCGATTCGACCAATTTATTTTATTCATAATACTAGGGTAAAGTACGGATAGATGCCCCATTGGGATAGGTGCCCCGATCTCCAAAACCAACATTTCCAAAATCGCAACAAAAATTTCATAAACTAAATAAGAAGTGTCTGTCCATATATCTTAATGGTCCGTAGGCTGTTTTGGAAAAAAGACGCATCTTGCTTGTGTATGTTTGATTATCTCCGCAACAAACGCAAAAAATTCTTCAAACTTTCAAAACCAAGTATATATTGCTTCATAACTTTTGAAGTAGTAAAAAAATACACTCCAATTTTTTTATATACGTACATTGGTTTATTAAGTACACACCTATGTGTTAATAGTTGCACTTTTTTATTTAGTTTATTTAAATAATAAAAGGGCATCTATCCGTACCAAAAAGGATAGTTGCCCCGATTTTTGGACGGATAGATGCCCCTAAGAAAATACATATACTATTAGGCATTATTATGTGTTACATGAAATTTATTGGTTTTTAGTTGATATTTGTTGATTTTTTGGATATTTTTTAGTAATTACTACTTAATGTTTTGCTAAATATGATTTTAATAGTTAAAAATTAAAAATTAAATTTTGATATTTTTTCAACAAATACTTTGGTTTATTTATGGTTATTCACGGATTCTTAGGATTATCATCTAAAGATTATAAATCAAACATATTAAAACTATGTATTTTACATGTTTTAGTCCATAGGGCATAAATTTTACACTAAGGGCATCTATCCCCCCTTAGCATTTTCATGGTGGGGCGTCTATCCGTACCGATAGGCATCTATCCTCCAAAAAATGGTTTTGCAAAAACTCAATTTTTTCAAAATCAGTGATTGTTAGGTCAATGAAAACAAATCATAATGTTGCACAAAGGATTAAAATAGCTATATGCGGAGGAATAATTATTGATAAACTAATAGTTTCAAAATTATGAGGCGATTTCAAAAAGTGGGGTATCTATCCGTACTTTACCTATAGCTGTATAAAATCCATTCATGATTTTTATGACTGATTTTATGAATATTGAAAAAAAATAGAAAATTTACAATAGTGAATGAAATATTTATTTGGAGCGATATAACAATGCCTGCCATTTACTTAAGGGGCTACACCAGTGTAACCCATGAAAAATTAGGTGATTTTCGCGACTTTTTTTAAAAGGAAGTACTTGATAGAATGTTTTGAATTTTTTTGGACATAATAAGGTATATTTTCAGCTATATATTAAGATTTTTTTTAAAAAATATTGAAAAATAACGGAGTTATGTGCTGTCTTCGGAAGTGCAAAAAAAAAGTTCCCCAACTGTTGACATGATTCCGGCCGAATTAGTATAGGTGGAACAAAAAAATTCAAAAAGGTTATTAAAGTTGAAGGCACTTCCTATACAATGATCTATGACTCTTGAAAAATATCAAAAATTAACAAAATGGCGTAGTTCTGAAAAAAGTGTCGTTTTTTGGGGTCAAAAAATTGTCGTTTTTTTAATGCCAAATTGACAATTCTCAACCAATCAAAAAGACTGTAGATCATTGTATAGTAAATATATTCAAGAATACCTACTCAGTTTCAATTTGAAGTCAATCGGTCAATTTCTCTTTGAGTTATGATGTCAGCAATTTTAAAAAATGTCGTTTCGAGAAAAACGCGTTTAAAGTTTCAACTATCCATTTAAACCTGCGAGCGGCCGCTTTTTAGAACGCTGCCATTCAAAAACTATTCAAGATTGCTGCTTTCACAGGATATTTTTGAAAGCATAAACTATCGAATAAGAACGATTTTTTGAAAGTGTCACACTGGTATAGACCCTTAATATTAAATGTTGCCCGGCGCTACGCCTGAGGTAGCCCATTCGTAGCTCATGTTCAATTTTGGAGGTACATAAAGTTAAATAAAGAACATCAAGCACAACTACTTTAGCACATTTTTTTTGTAATATATCTCCAGTATTTCTAAGTAAGTTGGCGGCATATGGGAAACTTTCTTATTATATAAGTTTTCGAAAAAAGTTATTCTTTATAAAAAGTTCTACATGGTCCAAAACCTAAAATAGATCAGATATCAAAATTAAACAGTCGTATACGAGGTTTGTCAAAAAATGTGATTTTTGCTCTAGAGTAAAGTACCTTTACATTTCAAATAAGTTATTGCTACTCTTTGCTAGAATTGGCAATGCCACAGCTTTGTAAATAATTTCTTTAAATAGAAAGTATCGACAAATATTAGTACACAACTTTTACCACTACTTTTCCGCATACTTTATTGGGCCATCATAGACACACTGTATTAAAACATCACAAATTAATAAAATTCTATTGAACCTAATTGATTTTTAATTTCATACATAATGTGCACAAAAAACGCACAAAATTATGACATTTAATTAGTTTCATTCAAATCCTTCAATAAATAAAAAAGCTGTGCTAGCTTATAGTTAATGTTAAGCTAGCACAACTTTTAATAAAAAAAGTATATGAGTATATCTTTAAGTAATCTTTAAAAGGGAAATGGCAGGCTCCTTGATGCATCCCTCCAAACAAATATTTCATTCAATATTAGATACAAATTTTAAATTTTTTTCCATTTTGCAAAAACCTAACTATTAAAAAATCATCCGTTATTTCAATGAAGTATTGATTATTATTCCACATTATTATATTGCATGCAAAAACGCTCATATCCAATTGCGATAGAATTGATTCTTCATTAATAAATAATTTGGTATATTATCATCATTATTGGGTTTGTAGTAAAAGTACTTTTGTTATAATAGAATTGGCGATATGGTTATTAATCGGCAAACAATAATTGGAATTTAAACAGTTAAGGGTTTATTAAATCGCCCACGCTATTTCAACGCGGCGATATTCGAGTGGGAACGAACGGTAGAACGGATTCGCGATGAATGCGCGTGGGAAAATGGAAACACAAAAATCCGCAATAAATTTGCAAAATGTATCGTAACGAGCATACAATGCGGAGATTCGCGCGCGGTTTCCAAGAATGGCAAGAAATCCGTTCGACAAATTTCGGCTAATATGAAGGCTGTCAGGTGGAATCGCTCCTTTAATTCCGCGCCGAAGTTAAATTGGAGTTAGTTCGCGAATTACGAAACTACTAATTGTGCCCGGCAAACTTCCCACTCGGGCATTTACATACAATTAATTTCCGTGTTATTAATTCGATTGTGGCAAAAATTAGGTCCCAATTACCACCTATGTTAGTTCATCAATAGGTGCAAAATATTGTATAATATAAGAATAATCAAATTATACTCTGATTTTTGCTATCGGGATATCGTAGATAATAAAATCTCTATAGGTAAATGAAGGAATGAAGCCCGGGCAAGCCAACAAAAAATAAAAATAAAAAAATTAATTTTATTTATAATTAAATAACAATTACCTGTGTAATAATTATAGTTAGGGGTATATTGATTCAGATATCAATTGCCTGATTTGACCAAACTGCTTTTAGGTATTTCTTGCCTAAGTAATTCCTAAGGTAGGAAGTAATTAATTCGAAAACTTACCTAAATCGAATTTCACCAACATAAGAAATCCTCTACTAAGAAATTCTTAGATAAAAATTTGATTTTGACAGTTTTCTGCATGTTATTGATGGATGTTTGCCTAATTTTGATGTGTAAACCGAATAATTGGATTTCTAACTGAAATAAGTAGAAAGAAATGAGATAAATATAATCTAAGTATAATATAATATAATATAAGTTTTATAACCTATACAGGGTGTATCGTAAGTTGATACTTCTTTTTTAACTGTGTATGAATCTCTTAATTCCAAGCAACTTTTTGAATATTCTGTAAAACAAAGATAAAAATTTTTAAAAATTTATACCTTTTTTTTCGAATTTCGAATATTCATAATTATTATTTATTATTATTAAGTTACCTCTCTTAACAGAACACCCAGTACCTATATAAAATAAAATAATTTTATCAACTTGCACTTATATTCAAATTAAAAAAAATGTTATTATTATCAAAAATTAAATTATTATTTAATATATTTTTTATTTTTGTCATATTTTTTAAATAACAACAAAAAATCTTCATACTATTAATAAATAATAATGTAAAATCTACTAATCTCAAGTGAGATTTTCATCCATAAAGCCTGCTAAAGATGAAAAGTGAGGTAAAAGTATTTCCTAAATGCTTTAGGCAAGCCCAGTGAACTGTCCTAACTTATTATTTCCTTGGTATTTCTTTACTTTGTACGAGAATCAGTTATTGCTTCATCATTTTCGAATCAAAATAACACCAAAACGGTACTATCTAGTTTTACCAAGAGTACCTTTTTGATGTAAAATTGAATGATGTATGAGCTCACATAAATTTTTGACTAGAAAATTTAGCCTCACAAAAGTTAAGCTAAAAACTACTGGGTACGAACCGTGTAACTAGCGCCCTCTATGAGAGGCAGATATAAAAACAAATTTATAGTTAAAAGTTTAATTAAGAGGAGTAAAACTCCTTTTGACTAACGTAATGTAGATACTACACGCATCAATATCTGGCAACAGTGTGCATGTGAATAGAACTACAAGCTCAAAATAGCATTAAGGCAATACGCTAGGGATATTCCGCTAAATTGTCAGCGTTACTATTCCACCACAAACTCACTAAATTTGAATGTGCAAGAAATTTTGCGACACATTAGGGTGTAAAGTGAGCTTTTTTAAGCTTTTTAGCCATCTGTAATGTAAAGTAAATGAGGGTTAGAGTTAGTTTGGCGAACGTTCGCGAACTATTTTGTCGGCAGGATAATCCCCGTTTGCGTATGGAATTTATTCAAACGATCGCGAAAATCGAATCGTTTGTATGCAAGCGAACGGAACCGGAATGTATACTTAACTCGCCGGAATTATGAGAATTTTTTGCGCGATTTTCAACCCCTTCGGGGATTTCCCCGTACTATCGCAATCGGCGAATAGAAATCGCAACGGTTCGCATCCGGACCTAATTCTTCGTTTTAATAAACTAATGAATTCGATTTTTTTAACGCGACCGTCGTTTATCAGCGCTTTCCACGTGCCGCACAAAAGGCCGCTCTCGCGAATTTCCGCGCTCTATCTTTCCATTGAGCGACGGCTTAGAGCGCTTAAGCGTATAAGAACGGTTATCGCAATGAGCCCCTAATTTTTTACGGCTCCATTGCCGCTCAACAAGCAGACGCGAAATTTCACACTCGAAGGAAACATGTAAATAAAGGGTGGCCCGTTCATATTCTCGAGCTACGGCATAAATCTTACATATGTGTAGATAAATATGCAGGGATATATTCCTAGGAATAAAATTCTCCGTATGAACCATACATTTTCAACAGTAGGTATAATTTATTGTTAAATTAATATGAAGTTGCAGGGGTTTAATATTGCTAACAAATTTAAATAGTTATAGAGCTAGAGATTGTTGTAACACTACCTAATGGTACAAAACATTTTTTGATAAAAATTTCGAAATGTTTGATCACCCTGTATACATTTTATATCATGTCACTAGATAGTACTTAAAAAGTTAGGATAGGAACATGTAAGCCGTTTTTCTCGATTTTCAACTGTTTGGCTTCCAGAGCCACCTAAATTCAAAATTTTGTGATTTTTAAATGGCACTATAGCCTTTATTATGAGACCAAAATACCAAGTATGACACATTTTTGTAATCAGTTCATCGAGTAGAATCCAAATATACAAAAATATATAGGGTGTCCCATTTAAATTAAGAAAGTTGCTGTCCACTTCCGGTACAACTGGAAGTGCTATAAATGTCAAAACATTGGCAACAACTACGCCGTATGTTAAATCATTTCAAGTGTTTCAGCGTTATTTGTTTAAGTTACTGGTTGAACAAATAATAATTTTATTCCGGACTTTTGCCCAACTCTTTATTTTCTACTTCCATCTGGTATGCTCGCATATTTTTTAATTAACAACAAAAATTATTTAAACTATCAACAAATAATACTATCAAATCTACTAATCTTAACTTAGATTTTCATCTAAATCCTGCTAACGATAAATAGTACTTACTTGTGGTTTTAAGTATTTCCTAAATGCCTTAGGCAAGCCAAGTGAGCTGTCCTAACTTTGGTATTATTTCCTATCATCTTTAAATATTACTTAAGAGCATGGTGAAACGCAACTTGTACTTTAGGACTTCCTATATCCGGTTTAAGTAACATAGAACTTTAAGAATAGTTTCGATTTGATTCAAATAATCTACAGTTTTTCTTTTCCTTCATATACCTAGTTCTAAATCACCCAGAAAAGTGAACCCTTTTTTAATAATTTTTTTAAACTTCCAAAAAAAGTCATACCCAGTTATTTTTTTTATTAATGTAATTACTGATTTTGGTAACCTTAGGGCGGTTTTCCCTTAAACGGATAGTTGAGTTTTTGTTTAGTTTTAGTTTTCTGAAACATGGAAAACAAAACCAAAACTAAAACAAAACTGAAACTCCTATACTTATAGCCATTACCGGTTTCGAGCGGGACTCGAAAATCAAAACTCAAACTGCCGAAAAACTTAAGTCTTCAAAAAGTTTCAGTTTTAGGGAGGGAATAAAATATTTAATATTTATATATTTGCATAATATATTATATTTTCAGAGAAAACAAAACCGATTTTTTGGAAAAACACATCAGTGACGTTCCCTGAATGGGAAATGGTTAAAACATATTCATAGATATTAGTTGCCAACCGAAATTTTTGTTTTCTTATCCTTTTATACAGATTAAAGTCGCACGCCTCTGCAACTTGTTTTGTTTTGGTTCGCATATCTGTGAAATAAACTATAAATAAATAGTTTTTTTATGTATACATCTACGTATACACCTAGTGGATAATAAGATCGGTAGGCCCGGACGTTTTCGCGCAATTTAATTTCAATTTCGGCTAATCTTGAGGTATTAAGTGTGCTCTCGGCCACTTCATAACCGGGCCCTGTCCGAAATTTATTCGAACGGAAATTATGCGTTCGTGATAAACGATAAAACCTTTCGCGATGACCCTTTTCGTTATTCAACGTGGACTTCCATATACTTTCCCTTCGGTCTGAATAAATACCTAATCGTTAATATACGGGGCGAGTTCTGAAAGAATAACATTTTAGTAGCGATGAGTCGCTGATTTTTAACGAGTTTGGAAAATAATAATGTTCAAAAAAACAATAAAAAAAGTTATGCGTTAGAAGGTTAACTAACTGTTATTAAAATTAATGAATTAATGCGTATTTAATTTAGTATCTCATAAAAATGCATTTGTTTATTGAAACTTACATATAGTTTGTGCAAAACAAAGATGAATGCACGTCACTAAACATTGTGCCCAATTTTTAAAAATAATCACATATAAAGCAGATTAATTAAGTTTAATATCTACAAGGTTTAATTTAATACATATTAACGAGGGATGATAGAAAATGTACAAAAGCAGAATTAAATCAACCAAGAAAAATATATGTATATTATAAAAATTCAACTTTTGTTTATAATAGGTTAGTAGGCCCTGACTGTCAAGTCGCATAGTTGTCATTGTCAGTACTTTCAATTTTCAATTTCATCTTCTTCTTCTTCTTATATCTTATATCTTCTTTCTGGTTTATTAGCCTCAACTATTAATGGCTATTTGGCCGAATGATCAAGCAGAAATAAGAATTTCTTGCGGAGTTATCTTTTTCACATGTTAGAAATGACACAATTTGAGTAGTAAATATTTCAGATTTTACAAAAGTTTTCTCAGAAATTTCACGATATACACATTTAAACGACTATTTATACACTAAATCTTTCACTCGCACTGTTGAACATATTTCAGATGATAAAGGAATTTGATGATAATTATAGTGAGCACCTGAACACATCCGCCCTTTAGGAAAGTGAAAGAGGAAACCCTAATTTTCAATTTGTTTATGTGATTTTGCCATTTGACAATTTTAAAATATTCATAGATTATGTAAACTTTATAAAAGTTCGGCAACACTGTCTATTTGTGACGTAGTAAATTTATAATGACGTACATTCAACTTTGTTTTGCACAAACTAATATACACCACAAAAATATTATTCTAATTTAATACGAAACAAATTATAAATAAGAATTTCTCGCAGTTTATTTTCTCGTAATTTTCTCGTAGTTATTTTTTTCACATGTTATAGATATGACACAATTTAAGCACTAAATATTTCAGATTTTACGAAAGTTACGACACCTAAAATTTTTCACTCGTCCTGTTAAAATATATTTCAGATGATAAAGGAATTTGATGATAATTATAGTGAGCACTTGAACACATCCGCCGTTTAGGAAAGTGAAACAGGAACCCCTAATTTTCAATTTGTTTTTGTTATTTTGCCATTTGACAATTTTAAAAAATTCTTAGATTTTCAAAACTTTATAAAAGTTCGGCAACACTGTGTATTTGTGACGTACTAAATTTATGGTGACGTACATTCATCTTTGTTTTGTACAAACTATAACCACGTTATTTTTGAAAATAATTAAACGGCTACAAATCAGGCGAACGCGCTGGCCACTGTTTACCAAAATAGTTACTATAGTCTAAACTAGTCTAGTCTAGCTACTATTCATAAATGAGGCGAAGTGAACCACCGTTTGTGATCCTTGTAAAACCAATACTAGGCGAACCATCTAAGTAATATTAAAATATTATCGTGTGAACATTTTTTTTTCAATTTCTGTGTTGGGCAGGTAGCTTCTGTGTAGGCGGGGATTTGGCCAATTGATTGATTTATTACTCCGCCTCATTTATGAATAGACTATAACGTTTATCGTGCACCAAAAACCACAAAAAAAATGATTCAATCAAAAATCTCCTTACCGCTTAAAAAACCCCAGCTTCATCCGAACGCCTCGAACGTCCCTTAAAGCACACCACCGGCCCGCCGGAGGACCGGAAAAAAAAACAGCCGCCCGGAAACAAAAAAGTTGTCGCGTGCGGTGCGAGTGTGGTACGCTCGCCGTCGGACGTTTCGCGCTTCGTCGCCAACGCAGCGACACGCCGGATCCTGTGGGTGATCGAGCGAGCGCCGTCGACGTCGACAGACTGAGCGGAGGAGCGTCGAGCGTCGTCGACGTCGCCGCCGCCGAATCGCGCGCCTCTCCGGGCCCGTCGCTCGCCGGGGTTGTTATTGATGGGGCTCGGCTGGATGTCGATGGGCAAGGCGGCGAAGAAAACTGCTGGAGTGTGGAGTGTGTCTCTCGAACTGCACAGGGTAATCCCGAAAAATTGTTGACGAACTGTTTTGGTCATCAAGGATTTTGTTGATAGAGTGCGCTATGTAGTTCAAACAAGGTGTTTTTTAGAACAATAATTTGTGGTATGTACAATGTGTCCCATTTTGGTCGGGACTGCATGGGGGGTCTCTCAGATATTATACTTGGTAGAACATTGCGGTTTTCGCGAACCTGTAGATACTAGTTTTTTTGTTAAACTTACAATGGCATAAGCAGATTTTATAAATCTATTTTCATTTTTGAGTTACAGGGCGATAATAAAAATTCTGACGTATCCAGCAACTTCCGTATCTCATTAACTGTAGAAGATATTTTAAATGTGTAAACTGATTATTATAGATAATTTTACGTAGAATTCAGTGATGTCCTTAGTTTTTATGGAGGCTACCATTTCTAAAATATGACACCAACTTGTAATTTTTTTAATGGAACCACCTGTATTTCTGTTGTCCATATATAATTTGTAATTTTTTTCTCTTTTTAATGATATGACACATTCTATATTTTGAATTTCATTAGAACGCTCAAAAAAGAAAATAACTATTTTATACGAAAAATGGTTAGGGGGCTATGCAGAAAACCCAAAATAAAATACTTTTAGAACAAAAATAGTCATTGAGAATATTAAATAAAACATTTCTACGATTTTTATTGTTTTCCACATATTCCCCTAACCATTTTTCGAATAAAATAGTTTTTTTCTTTCTTGATATGGTTTTAAGAAAATTCAAAATATATCGTAGAAATCCATCGTTTCAAATATCGTTTCAAAAAAAATCGAAGAAATGTTTTATTTAATATTCTCAATGACTATTTTTGTTCTAAAAGTATTTTATTTTGGTTTTTCTGCATAGCCCCCTAACCATTTTTCGTATAAAATAGTTATTTTCTTTTTTGAGCGTTCTAATGAAATTCAAAATATAGAATGTGTCATATCATTAAAAAGAGAAAAAAATTACAAATTATATGGACAATAAAAATACAGGTGGTTCCACATTAAAAAAATTGCAAGTTGGTGTCATATTTTAGAAATGGAAGCCCCCATAAAAAAACTAAGGACTTCACTGAATTCTACGTAAAATTATCTATTATAATCAGTTCATTTCTATTATAATCTATTATAATCACTACATTTAAAATATCTTCAATAGCAAACGAGATACGGAAGTGGCTGAATACATCAGAATTTTCATTATCACCCTGTAAGTCAAAAATGAAAGGAGATTTATAAAATCTGTTTGCGCCATTGTAAGTTTGACAAAAAAGTAGTAGAGGTTAGCGAAAACCGCAATGTTCTATCAAGTCTAATATCCGAGAGACCCCCCATGCAGTCTCGACCAAAATGGGACACGGTGTATATTTTATATTGAATTGCTGGATGGATATCGTATAGAGAATGCTGGTATGACATGTTGAATGGGGTCGGAAAGTCATCTGAAAAATTTGACGAAGACATATCAAACTACGGAACAAATTAAATATATAAAAGGGTATAAAAAAGGCACGGGTACAATAGGGGACAATAGAAGGCCGGAGAACAGTACGGACAGCTCGAAGGATAAGTAGCAGAACAATGCGCCCTTTTCCATGCAATAAAGTTTGTAAAAAACAGCGATAAAGCTGAAATAAAAAAAAATATTGTTAAACAAATTAAATTCGATTTTTTGCTCACGTTTGTTCCATATTCGTGACTTATTTTAATCAACTCAAAATAACCTGCATGAATTTAGTACCCTCACTATTAAAAAAATTAAAATGTCATACATTATAATTAGTCCGAATTTAGTGCCCAATTGCTAATTTTAGTGCTCAACAAGGTTGAGCAGAAAATTGCCATTGAAAGTTATAAAGCTAACCCCCCTACATTTAAACATTTGAACAAAATTAAAATAATAATATATCGGTATTTAGTGCTATTTTAGTGCTTTCGAATGCACTATAAGCTGAATTGAATTTATGGTATTTAAAGATATTTGATAAAAACAAATTAGAGACATGCATTAAAAAAACCGAAAAATATAGAAAAAGTACAATTGAACATAGAGAGAGTGAAACGATTTTGATCTCTAACTTTTTCTTTGATTTTATGCTTCTAAAATAGCGTACCTATATGTCTAGATTTTAATGCTCAATCCTTGGCCCCAAAAAATACGTTTTTCCATTTTTTATAGTCCGACCCCCAAGAGTAAAATTTCATTAGAAAAGCAGAAAGAGAAATAATTTTGGTAGCATCAAATTCCGATACATTTTTTTAATTTTGTTTATAAATTTTCAATCACAATTTTCTGGTCCAGCAAAATAATGCGCATCACTCTGTATCACTAAAACTACTTTGTAGCCATCAAAAAACTAATTTATAGTTTCCCTGAATAACTTGAAAACAAATTTTCCTCTTTCCCAACACAACTTCCACTAAAGTAGGTGGAATGCCGCCTTCTCTAGATTAATAAAACGGAGAATTGCTTCATCTTCCAAGAAATGTTTTGTTCTAAACTCTTTCCGATCCGGCGAAAGTGAAATACAGCAAAAAAAGATCGCAACCCAGCTGCGAAAATCGATTGCTTTTTAGCTTCTGCCCCGATGTTTTTCGCATTCGAGGAAAATTAGCAAGGAAAATGCGAGAGAAAAGAAACATTTTTGATCCACTGGACGTGGAATCGAGTTATTAAGATCGAGAATAAAATAAATTAACTACTATTTTCTAATGCTATTAGGGAAATAATATTTCAAGGATTTTCAACGGAACAATAAATTTGATATTCAAGTGCATACAAAAAATATTAACGCTTTTCAAAGATCAGTGAAGTCAAAAGATTCCGTTTTAACAGCGAATTCAAAGAGCGTTTCTATCTAGCAATAAATTACGTCCCGACATTTAATCTATAAGTTTCTATTTCATAAAACGAAATTTATTGCAAACCAAATTACATCATACTTGGCTCCGTCATAAACCGCTTCAATTAAAACATAACGTATATCATTTCTATTTATTCATTATTTTAACGATTGGTCGAGTAGTTAAACAAAATCGAGTAGTTAGTGCGTTTTTTATAGTTACACATGCGAAATATCCCTCGCCGGATCGGCGGTAGTTCACCCTCATCAATAACGCGAAAATAAAACCGGAGGTGCCGAAAGAAACAAATACTTCCCCCGGGGATGCGCCCCAAAAAAAATAAATAACTTCCATTGGGCTATTTCGCCGGTATCCAAACGCTCGACGTGTCTTATTTATTTCGTATTATTCTTTGTCATTCTTGCTTAAAACCTTGTAAATAATGGATTGTTAAGTTTAGTGTAATCGACACGGAGCTATCTATCCTTGTCTTTCTTCCCCTACCACCGGACAAGGCGAGCGCTGTTGCCGCATCGACTCGCTGGGAGGACAAAACCGGATTAATGGGTTCCTGCAACGTAAACGAATGTCTTGTGTATGTCTTTACTCACAAAAGATGCTAAAATATATTTCTAGGAAAACCTTGATTTAACAGAAAAATTAGGGATTTCTGATGAAACAATCCTTAAAATTCATTAGGATTTGAAAAATGCGCCAAATTCTGGCCAATAAAATCAATTTTAACTATTACAATGTTGCCAAGAGCTGCCTTATATGTTTTGATATGAGACATTTGTTGAAGCGAAATAATATATGTCGTTGATCAGTTTTCTGATTTAGATCTGTCAGAACAACTGTTTGAGAAGTTAGAAGTTAGAAATTTTAAATAGACTGAAAAGTACTTTACATAATATTTATATAGTGAATTAATAGCGATTTTTAATTATTGGTAGTGCATTTTTGTTAAAAAAATATAATAAATTCTACTGAAATATTTTTTATTTTATACCTACGTCGTCCTAGTTTTTCAAAAACGTTTGGAGGACCTATTCCTATATAATTTTTTAAAATACATGGTTTAAATAAATGGTTGTGAAAGAATTTAAGGGTTGATACCTAAGTCAAACGTTTTATATAAAAGACCTTATCTATCGACAAGGAATAACCCTTTAAATTCATTCTCAACCATTTATTTACACCGTATTTACAAAAACAAAATGTAGATGTCGATTTTTAGCTCCAAAATAATGCAATTGAATTATGCCCACTTGCGCCAAACTAAACTTAAGTTGTACTTGCCCAAGAAGTAAGTAGACCTAAAAATGTTTTGTCTTGCGCCAACCATTTTTAAAACAAACTTAACTAAGATCGACGAGTTTCTGGCAACAGTGTATTTTAGTACTTCTTTTTTTTTTCTTTTTTTTATATTTGGTTTACAGTGATTTTTCAGGAAAAAGATTTTATAGGTTAGTTTCGAGTTTTATAGGTATAGGTCGCAGTTTATTAGCATTAAGTATAACTATAAACTATAATAATTGGGCAAGTGAAACCGTGGAGTGTAAGGTGTAATTATTCTATACTACTAAATTATAAAAATGGAAAAGGAGAAAAAAATGAGAAAATTCTCAAAAGCAAAGGTTAAAGTAGGAGGAAGAGCCCCAAATTACACTTTTGCTAAGAAGCAAACGCGTTGAGAAATCAACTTTTATTTACCTATCATATGTTCTAGAAAAACCATTTTCTACAAGATCTAGGAAGCTCCAGACCCTCATTAAATAATTCCATTACATTGGCAAAAACAAAGGCAATATAATAAAAATTAGGTTAAGTTTGTTAAGAAGAACTTAAGGGGTCAAAAAGGGCTCCTTAAATTTAAGAATCTTAAATTCAACTTAAGTCATCATTTTACAGCGGTGCAAGCCATATCTGTTTGAGCCATATCTGCTGATCTGTTGAGATGTAACTTAAGATTTCCTTAACTTGTTGGTGCAACTGGCCATGAATTAGGCATCTAAATGGTTTGATCTATCCTTGTCTTTCTTCCCCTACCACCTTACACGGCAAGCGCTGTTGCCGCATCGACTCGTTGGGATGAAAAAACCGGATTAATCATCCAAAGCGCGCCTTCCGAATCATCGCCAACGATACAAAACTAATTAATATTCAAACCGTAGCCGATTTAATCGACCTCTGTTCCCGAAGAGATCATCTTACGCGCATCCATTCGCCAGCACGACCGGTTCTGTTCTGGATAGTTTCGGCGGCACGTCTTTCTCGGTTAATTTTCCAGTTCGCTCTGGGCCGAAAATCAACGGGGAGAATCCCGGGAAGCGCCTTTAACCAGCCGTTTGTCATGTAGTTTAATTAAAAAGGAGCCTCCAAAAATGCTGCTGCCCTTTCCAATCTCCGAATCGACCGTTTCATCCAGAAATCGTCCTCAAATATAAACTACAAGTCGCAATTCGTTCGTTTAAGTATGTCATCGTTAAGGAAATCCGCCGGTGTCTGTGGCGCGGGGAGTTTCAGCCACAAAGGGTTTCCTTGTTTCGTAGTTCTCATGCCCCTTATTATCGGGCTTTTCTTATACCCTTTGTCCATAAATTATCATTACTGCGTGTTCAACGCGTTTTATATTTATATCCCCATACAGACGGTAGGGCACTTTTTTAAAGTGAATACTCCCCAGTTTATTTATGGTCGTGCGCAGAGTTTTCGAACGGAAAATCCCTTATTAAAACAAAGGATCCCTTAAAATCGGATGTTTTATTTAATTACATGGTGATAATGTTGTACTCAAAGTCCAGCTTCACCATCCTAAGTGTGTGTGTGCTCAGCGCTTTATAATAGATAAACTATTTTACTAAATTCCCTCTTATGAAGTAGTAAATATTAACGGTAGGGCGTAGGGCATCGAGGGATCGTGGGGCCGCAGGGCCCGCAGCATTTCGGTGGACAAGGGCTGCAGCATGGTCCTAAAATTACGACAAAATTTAAACTTTTGCAATTGGATAAATTTGTTCAAAACTACTAGATTTTAGGGCAATTGGGGGCCTTGGAATAAAAGAGGTCCAAATGACATTTTTTTAAATATAGATCTTAGTGCAGATTTATAGGTATGTACTTTAAATGCCAATAATTTATTTAGTATAAAAAAGAATTAAGTGATATTTTCTGCTTCAATAAATGACTCTCAAAGCAGAAAATCACTTAATTTCTTTTTATACTAAATAAATTATTGGCATTTAAAGTACCTAAATCTACACTTAGATCTACGAATATATTTAAAAAAAAAGTCACTTGGACCCCTTTTATTCTAGGGCCCTTATTTATCAAGCATCAATCAATCAATCAATCAATCAATCAATCAATCAACTTTGGGTAGATGTTACATTCAACCCAATGGTAATTATTTTTAAGAGCGTACCTATACATTTATAGGATTAGGTCTCTCAATGTAAAAGTATTTCCCAAATTCTGAGAAAACTACTGAATATTTTTCAAAAATTGAAAAACTGACTTTAAGGATGGATTTAAATCTAGTAGGAAAGTATCGGTCAAAAAATAAATATATTCCCAGTAAAATTGAGGAACGACTGAAAATCATACATTTTACTACATATTTCTTTTTCTAAAAAAATCGCAATTTTGTTTATTTATGGTCGTGCACAAAGTTTTCGAAAGGAAAATCTCTTATTAAAACAATAAAGTATCCCTTAAAATCGGATGTTTTATTAAATTACATGGTGATAATGTTGTACTCAAAGTCCAGCTTCACCATCCTATTGTGTGTGTGCTCAGCGCTTTATAATAGATAAACTATTTTACTAAATTCCCTCTTATGAACTAGCAAACATTAACGGTAGGGCGTAGGGCATCGAGGGATCGTGGGGCCGCAGGGCCCGCAGCATGGTCCTAAAATTACAACAAAATTTTAACTCTTGCAATTGAATAAATTTGTTCTAAACTACAAGATTTTAGGGCAATTATCAAACGGCAATCTACTCAACTGAAAGTAGATTCAGTGGTTATACATACATTCAACCCAAAGGTAGTTATTTTAAGAGCGTACCTACAATTTTTGGTATAGGACTTTCAATGTAAAAGCGTTTCCCAAATCCAGAGAATACTGAAAATTTTTCAAAAATTCAAATCTAACTTTCTAAATCTAATCTATACAGGAAATATCTGCCAAATAATACATATATTCCCAATAATTTTGGGAAGCGACTAAAAATCTGACGACTTATTTTTATTCTAAAAAAATCGCAATTTCTTTTCTCCCTAGTTTATGAATTAAATGAAGTGAGAAAAAAGCCTATTTTAAAAATATCAATTAGTTTTGATGACAAATGGGAAATACGAAAGCGCTATCAGACGTTATGTTGTCTCTCTTGCATACTATACAGGGTGTTGCAAAAAGGATGGGACATGATTTAACCATAGACTCCTGATACAAAACTAAGACGATTTAAATAAACGAAATTACCTAAGTATTTCCAAAATTACTCATAGAAGTTTTGAGGGTTTTTGAGGGTTTTGAAGTTAAGAATAAAAAAGACATTTTTTGATATTGTGATCTGTGCATGGTTAAGTCAAGTCCCAACATTTTTGGGGAACCCTGTATATTGCATATTGGACGTATGCTCTTAATTAAATTAGGTATAAAGCGTGTTTACTGGGCGGGCAAGGAGAGCAGGGTCCGCAGCAGCACTTAGGACCGCATCCCCCGGGGCAGCACGCCGGCGGGCAACATTTGGGCGGACAGCATGCAGGAGGACAGGCGGGCGGGCAACATTTAGGCGGGCAACATTTGGGCGGGCAACAGGCGGGTGGGCAGCAGGCGGGCGGGCATGCTGGCGGGCAACATTTGGGCGGGCAGCAGGACACTTCGCACGCCTTGGGCGACGATCCTGGGGGGAATGTGGTGGCCGCTGGGCAAGCAGGAGGGCAAGTTGGTCGACCTTGGTAACCTGCCATTATGGATTCGCTGCTTTTCTACTCTAAACGGGACAGTAAGGCTCAATAAAAAACACACTTATTAAATAAATTTGCCACGAATTGAACTTACGGCGATTTAGGAGGTGAGCTGTTGCGTTGAAAAATGCGTTGATAGTTTCAAAAAAAGGGAAAATGAGATATTTTTTGATGTGGTGGGACGACGACGGAAATTTTGACTTAATGCGAGGATAACTGAAAATGAAGTGACACGTAAATAAAGTGATTCGCTAAGACAGCAACGAAAACATCGCGGCCGCTGCTTCAATGTTTCTATTTACTGTTAGCTACAGAGTGTTTTCTTTTAAAATCCCCACTGCGATAAGAATTCAAAATTTTTAATTATTCTGGAGTAATGGTCACTATCTATTATTGTTATTATTATTAGGTCTATTACTTCTCCTTTACAGACTATTAAGCATTTCTAAATTTACTAGTACCGAAAATGTCTCTACTACTAGAAATTTCCTAGTCTCTTTAGAGACTTTAAAGGAGGTACTTCGTTCTCCTCGAGTTGATGTACTCCAATACATTGTACCCTTAGCTGATGTATTACGCCAACAAGTGCCCATTCTTATGCTGATGACGATGCTGTTGAATCTTTTCTGATTGCATCCTTGTAAAAGTTCTAAACTATTCTCTTCTAAGCGGGATATGAAAAATGATTGCAATATAGATGAACATATTTATGAAGAATGTAATCAATGGTAGAAGTGTCTTAGGTAGGAAAATTGGTTCATATTTGGAGCAATCCGAATGAACGAATATTCTCGAATCGAATCATGACGTATGTTCAGTTGCTATATTTAGGGTGGATTTATCAATCCGCAGATAAATTTAGCTGCTGTCAATTATCAGTTGAATAGAGATTCGGTGAATCAATGAGTTTTCGTATCTTACAGATAAATATACTGCAGTTAACTCGTTTATTTGAACATTGATAAATCCACCTTTAGTAATAAATAAAGATAAATAGCCGTTCAAATTGTGACAATCGCCACATGACATTAATCATTTAATTAAAAATTCATCGTCCAAAAAAACCTAAAAAAATTTCTAGTTGAATACAAGCCCTAAACAACCGTTCATACAACTCCAGTTCACCTAAAGTTACTAAAATTGATTACAAATTAAACAGCCTTGTCCGAGAGATGTCTGAAGGCTCGGCCCCGTCGGACTCGCCCACGTGCTGGCCAGTACCCTGGCGCCAGTACGCCACCAAATGCATCTGCAAGCCGCAGTGCCCAACACCCTGCCCTCTACGTAAGTATCACAACCCCAAAATAACCCCTATCTCAACCTCTTTCCTTATACAGCTAAAGAAGAACCCCCAGAAGTGAAAATGCAGCCGTCTACCGCCACGTGCCCCATATCGCAGGTGCCCTACGCCAACCAGCAGTGCACCACCCCCATGTCGCACTACACCCCGCCGCCGCAGTTCAGCGAACCGCCGCCGCAGGAGCAGCAGCAGACGTACGAGCCGCCGCCCTTCCGGCCGCCGCAGTGCTTCGACCGGCAGCAGTGCCAGTACGACCAGTTCGACCAGTTTGACCAGCCGCAGAACGACTGCCCGGACACCCTGAATTACGGCCAGTCGGGGCAATGTCAGCCGTCACCGATGCAGAACGAGCCGCCCCCGGTTATGTGCTACATGCCGCACGGGCCCCAGCCTTAACTGACTACACCTTGTATGTAGGATATTTTAGAAGCGAGGAGAATTGAAGGGATATGAATTAATGGTTTTATTTTTTTCTTATACTTTAATTTTTTGTATAATTTAAACATTCGAATAAACTTGAAACTCAACGGAAATTTATTCGAGTTTGGATCACTCGGAGGAGATAGCATCGAGGTGGGTATATGGGGAAAGGCCATTAGAAGGCGCGGATGGGTGTGCAATGATGGGAAGCCAGACGCGAGTTTGTTTCAATTTAATTTTAAATTAAATCTCGACTATATAAAGGCGGAATCACAATAGTAGATAAACACCTGAACTCGTGGTAAACTCTCCTATAATTTGTTTTGCTCTGTGTGATTGAACGAGATCGATTAATGATTTATACATTTTTGTAAATAATGCACACGCTGTATCTTTTCGAGATAAACACCCAGGGAGAGTTAATAATGCCATCGGTAAAAGCAAATTGCCCCCTCTAATAAAGTATTTAGCCCGGCGCTCGTATTTTCGTTAATGATACACATAGGTCGTCCGTGTGATGTGCAAATCGAATTAAATGCGAAGATATGCATTTTGCCAACTCAACCGGTAGCTGTAACATTGGATAGCGTAATTAGATCTGCTTTAGCCTGAATTAAAATTAATTACTCGTGTATCTGATGCCGTTATTCGACCAATTTTGGTCATAGTTTGTAACCAACAGGCCGGAGTTGCTTGGTTATATTTTTGCATAATTTAAATGCAGTTGACGAAGTCGTTTTCTGATCAAGATGTGTGAAATAATGGGGATAAAAGTTCATTCAAAGAAACATTTCAGCATCTCCCAGAGCTTGATCTAGTTTAATTTGGTGGATTTACACAAAATTAAGTATAGTTTGTGCAAAACAATGTCACATGCACGTCATTACTGTCGTCATATTTGCCTCTAGCACTGTGCCCAACTTTTAAAAATAAACACATAAAACAGATTAAGTTTTACCTACAACAGATTAAGTCATACCTACAGAATTGAATTTAATATTAACAAGGGAATGATGGAAAATGTTAAAAACCAGAATTAAATCATCCAAGATAAAAATATATTATAAAAATAATTAATTTCTTCTTATAATAGGTAGGTAGGCACTGCTGGCTGTCAAGTCGCGTAATTGCTGTTGTCATCCGATCAGTACTTTTAATTTTCAATGTGTTTTTGTCATTTTGCCTTGTGGTGGTTGCTTTATTCATTCTTTCTTGTTATTTCGAGTTATTAAACAAAAATGTTCTATAATTTAAGCAGTTTTAAATGAAGGCTTACGAGAATTATTATTTTTAAATGTACTTCATCTCTAGAAATCTTCCTTGACAATTTTAGAAAATTATAAACTAATAATTTATAATTGTAAACTTTATAAAAGTTCTGCAACACTGTCTATTTAGTGACAGTCAATTTATGGTGACGTAGATGCGGCTTATACGTGAATATAATCGAAAATATACTAAAATAAATAGGTACTAAATACAGGGTATATCATAAGTTGATACTTCTTTTTCAACTGTAAATGAATCTCTTAATTCTAAGTAACTTTTTCAAATAAACTTTCAAATATTCTGACAAACAAAGTTAAAAAATTTTAAAATTTCGATTTTCCAGTAACATACCTGCTTATTCATATGAAATTTATTTATTTTTCGTCATTTATTAGACAGATTACTGCTTATAAATAAATACATTAATTAATAAAGCAGGTATGTATTGGAAAATTTTCTATCTTCTTTGCTTTTCAGAATATTCAAAGATTACTTGAAAAAGTTGCTTGGAATTAAGAGATTTATACACAGTTGAAAAAGAAGTATGTATCAACTTATGAAACACCTGTTGTACCACAATGATACAATTTTACTCAAAATGAATAAGGAGACGCTTACTTATTTCCATATTACTTTTAATTGCTGAGATAAATTGGTTGAATTATAATATAAATGTTTTTATGTCCCAATTATTAAAAATTTAACTGTCTTTGTAGGCTCATCTTGTTGCCAAAAACAGTAGAAATTTCAATTCATTCTGTCTAAAATTAAAATATTAAGAAGTGTCTCCTTATTCATTTTGAATAATTTATATGCACAGGCAAGTGCTTTGCATGCAATATGATCTGTGGGTGTAAGAAGGACAACTTCCATTAGTTTCTTATAAAGGAAAAAGAAAGAGTGATATTGAATTGCCACTTTCTCACTCCAACCACTGTTATTTTAATGTACTCTTCGCTCAACTCATTAACTACGTTTCAAAAAAATTTGACTTACCTGTGTATTAAAAAAATAGTTATCCTCATTTAAAAGCAAAGTTGAAAAGTAAATTGCGAGTGCAATGAATAAAAAACAGAGTCATTAAAATGATTTAATTCTCCTGTACATAATCTATAAATTAAAAATATGCATTTTTTGACTTAAAAAATATTTCTTGTTCTAATTCTACGAACGGTTTCTAGTAATCGTCATAAAAAGACTTTTTACAATTCGTTTAAAGCTAAATTCGAAAATTACAAAATATACAACGATTCGTAACATCTATACGATATGAATCAAAAATACTTTAATTAAATTGTTCCCTCTTGGTTTTATTCGCCATCGAAATAAAGTTAATTAGAAAAAAATAAATTTATATTGCACAAACTAAGTCGATTGAATTTCAAACAATATCAAAATTAGAGAGCGACAATGCATCATACGATAAAAAAATAAAGTAATTCACTCGTAAACGATTAAAAAAATAAATAAAATTCGATATTCCAGTTAATTTCGGCTAATTCGTTATTCCTACATTACATATCGCTTTTAAAGTACGTAACTAATTGTTATTTTTAATTTATCCTTACTAGGATTTAACTATAGCAACATACCTAACTTTCGCGCGTATGTCGCCATTTGCTCTCAATAAAACTTTCGAAATACTGATTCATAATTAAAATTACTCTTTTAACAATATCTACATATATCACACAATATGGCAGTTCAAACCTGAGTTCGTTAACAGATTAGATATTAAAAAAATAATATATACAAAATTCAACCCAACAAATTAATTTCACTACTCAATTGTAATGATAAAATATCGAATTATTGGTAAAAAATTATTCATAAATTCACGTTAGCCTAGTCCTACTAAAGATATCTTCGGGTTGTATACAACAAGAATTTTTTTATATTGCAAAGGCTCGTGTTTTAACTAGCAATAAAATTGCGAAAGTACTTGCGAGAGTGACTTCCAAAAGTTTGTACACTTAAAGCAAAAATTGCACCAAGGTACTGTCTGCGAGTATTTGCGGTAGGTATTTTTTGTTTTCTTGCGCAAAAAATGTCGGAAGCGTATGCACGTATTCTTGCCATATAATCAGAGCCAGTAGTTACCAATGTCGAATGTAAAACGTAAATATGCGGCTGCGTGTATAATAGCTATTTTAACAGAAAAAAAAGAAACATTGTTTACTGAATTAAGAGACAAAGTTCCAAATAACTCAATAATTTCCTTCACATGAAAATTGAATATTTCAATTACCTTAAATAATTCCCATCGCGAAATTATATCGATTACTTCTTCTCCCAACTAACACTTTTTGTCCGACATTGTTCTATTCTCACTAAAAATGTCCAATACCTTCTGGAAAGTTGAAAGTACTATCAGACACTTTAATATAAACGTACACGACTTGCCTAAAAAATTGCCTGAAAGCGAATGATTGCAAGAAATTTAACTTGCAGGTTCAGCTCTCGGACGTGTTTCGCATCTAAAACTGTCGCAAGTTACTTGCTAATAGACACGAGCCTTAAGAGGCTAGGAAAACGTTAAAATTTCAATATCTACTCTCGGCTGTTAACGGACTCAGGTTATAGGGCCTAATAAGTCAAAACGTTTGTATTAGCAGTTGGCACGACCGAATGGCTGTTTGGAGGATGCATCTGCAAATGGGGCGTTTGGACCAAGTTGTTAGCAGTGCTCTGCTGAAGCTGCTGCCCTTGGCTGACGTGCACTTGAGGAATTTGAATGTTAGCCGTCGCGCCGGCTTGTTGATTCTGCGTCGAAGCGCCACCTAACAGACATTACGTTAGGATTAATTTTATTGAAATTGAGTAAAATCAACGGGAATCTCACCTTGCGCCGTCAACGGAGCGGCGGTGTTTTCGGTATTGTGCTTCTTCAAATGGCGCAATAAGTTGCCTTTTTCGACGAAAGCCTTACCGCAATCGGGGCAAACGTGGGGTCTGTCGTTGTTATGCGACCTTCTGTGGGACACCAGGTGGCCTTTACACATGAAATCCTTTTCGCAGAGATCGCACCTACAAGAAACAAACCAATGTACACCAGTGAATAATTAGAAATTTCACTACAACAGTGCTGTTAAGTAATTAATGACTTATTAAAGTTATTAACGTTTAGACTTCAGTTTTTGAGAATAGGTGAATGAAATGCTGCGTAAATGCTTCTGATATTTATTTTTTCATATTTGCCAGATGTGTATGTGATCGCCTCTAAATTCGTATAAATTTCAATTCGAATTTTCTATAAAATTTGTATTTTTTACCTCAAATAATACATTGTAACCTTCCCACATCACTTTATCTACGTAGAATGGCTTTTTAATGAAAAAGTACTTGTAAAAGTAATTGAATTATTTTTGTTGTACCTAATTAAGACGTTAATTAATTGCTTGCTCCTCAATTGTAAAATTCATTTGTAATTCAATTACTCGTTTCGTTAGAATTACAATTTCATTTTACAATAACATTTTAATTACATTCGACATAAGTATTTTGAATATGAATTTGATAGTTAATTGGCTACAGCAATTGATACTCTTGAGGTAGAAAATCAGTTGTATCTAGGATATGTATCGCTAACTATTTTTCAATTAATTCATAACAAACAAAAAATTGAACAATGGAAATTTTGTGGTGAGCTTCGGAATTAAATTGTAATAAATGTTAAGAAACGCTTTTCACATATATTTCACGCTTTGTCCAATTTTTGATTATATGGATAATTAAAAGCTGGGTGATAATATCAATCTAATTGATAATATCAACCTAATGATATTACCCCAAATTACACCAAAGCGTATAATTGTAAAAAATTACAATTTGTCCAAAGTAATTGAGTGCCTCAGTAAGGGGATAGCCCCCCAGTAGGTGGATAGTGTTGGCATAGGCCACACAAGTTGTTTTTTTTATTTTAATGGCTCTGAACAGTACTGCTACATGTGGACCATAATATGAACTCCTTGGAAGTGTGGCATATCCCTTGTCTGTCTAAAATATTACTAAAATTCGCACAGTTCTAAGGTCAACTGTCCATATTCTAACTTTTAACTTCATTTTCTCAAAAAGTTGATTTTGTGGCACATCCCTTTCTCTACTAAGGCACTCAATTGTAACTAATTACATATTATAAAGTAATTTTGACATCTCTGCACTACACATTACCTGAACGGTCTCTCAGCTCCCACGCCTTTGTTGTGCGAACGCTGGTGGAATAGCAAATTGCCTTTAAGAGGAAACGATTTTCCGCACTCGTTGCAAGCGAACGGGCGTTCGCCGGTGTGCGAGCGCATGTGATTCACTAAATGCTCTTTCCTGGTGAACGGTTTGGAACAAATGTTGCAACAATGGGGAGTTTCGCCGGTGTGCTGTCTCAGGTGGTTGGTTAAATGCTCCTTGCGGGTGAACGTTTTTTGGCAGAATTCACAACGGTGCGGAGATTCGCCTGTTAAAAATTATTTGTAATGCCAATTTCGATTGTACATATACTCTTATAATACCTGTGTGAATCCGAACGTGGTTGGTAAGATGTTCCTTTCTTGTAAAAGATTTCGAACAAAAATGACACCTGTGTGGAGATTCGCCTGTGTGCTGTCGCACGTGATTGTTTAAATGTTCCTTTCTCGTAAAGGATTTAGTACAAAACGTACATTTATGAGGAGATTCCCCAGTGTGCTGTCGAACATGATTCACCAAGTGATCCTTTCGAGTAAATGCTTTCGGACAAAAATTACACCTAAATGGTGTTTCACCTGCAATAAACGATTATTTTTATACAGGATGTCTACTATTATAACAGCCAAACTTCAGTAGGTGATCATACAAGTAATTTCGAACAAAAAATGTGATACACTGTGTTCGAAAGACGGAGATATTTTAGAGGGCGATTCCTAGATAAAAAATATGAAAAAAAGTTTCTAAAAACATGGGTCCGGAAATCCAGAGTTTTCAAGATACAGGATGTTACATTAAAAAAAATTGTTCATATATTAAAAAATATTTACTCGATTCTGTTGAAATTTGGTATTGGAAAAGTTGCAAAAATACTTTTTTATAGAATTTTTTTTTGATTATTTGTCTTCCAAGGAACTTATGATTTTTTTAGCAGAAATTTGGTAAACCAATTTTGTCCAGTTACATATTTTTTTTCCAATGACGAAGTGAGATATGAAAAAATACAAGAGCTAAAGAAGTTGTATTTTCAGATGCTTAATAAAATAAAAAATATTAAAGTTACAAAAAGGCAGCGACATACATTTTTTTACCAATAATATTCGCTAAGGTGCCCCCCGGAACCTCCACTGGACTTAATAATTTTAATCTAATTAGGGCTAAATTAGCCCCTTAATACTACAAATAACATTGCCAAATTTCAACAGAATCATGTAAATATTTTTGAATATATTAATATTTTTCTTTTTTAATTGAACATCCTAAAGGTATCTTGAAAACTCTGCATTTTCGGGTCCTTGTTTGTAAAAACTTTTTTTCATATTTTTTAACAAGGAATCACCCTCCAAAATATCTATGTCTATTTATTGACCACCCTGTATATCACTTTTTCGAAAAGTTGATAGTTTTTCTTTTATTTAACATTTCTTAGTTTTAATTTTTTTTTCCAAAAAGACGAAAATATCACTTTATTCGGACAGTCACATTAATTTTGATCATGTAAAAGCGGATTAAATTTGCTATAAGAAAAGTATTACCAGTTTTAAAAAATTTCAATACCGGGTGTTATAAAAGACTTAATTGTTATAATTATGAAATGAACTTAATTATTTGTATCTTATATTGGTCGTAAAGCCAAAATTTACTCTCAATTTTACGAAAAAGTTTATATGACATTTTTTGCCCGAAATTACTTGAATAATACCTCCCAAAGTTTGTCAGTTTTTATAGTAGACTCCCTTTAAAAATTATCCTAATTCTCTTCTCGAAAGTTTTATAATTTAACGCACTAATTTTTACCTGTGTGTTGCCTGACGTGATTGATCAAATGCTCTTTCCTTGTGAAGGATTTGGCGCAGAAACCGCAACGATGCGGCGATTCACCCGTGTGCTGCCTAACGTGATTCAAAAGATGTTCTTTTCTCGTAAAAGTCTTTGAGCAAAAGTCGCATCGATGGGGTGTTTCTCCTGTATGCCACATTATGTGATTCGTAAAGTGTTCTTTCCTCGTAAACGATTTACCGCATATTTCGCATCTAAAAGGGAACGTTAATATTATCCTGATTGGATATTACAATGCTATTGATAATACCTAAAAGGCGTGTCGTTGGTATGACTTCTCATATGATTGGCCAAATGTTCTTTTCGAGTGTACTTTTTACCACATATAGTGCAATGATGCGGCGTTTCCCCCGTATGCCACATAACGTGATTCATGAAGTGCTCCTTTCTAGTAAACGATTTCTTGCAAATTTCACACCGATGCGGCGTCTCTCCTGTGTGCTTTCTCACGTGATTCACCATGTGTTCCTTTCTCGTAAAAGTCTTAGTACAATACTGGCATCTATTTAAACAAAATCATTAAAAACTCATCCACTTTTCGCAATACAAAATGAATACCTATAAGGCGTTTCGCCGGTATGGCAACGCGTGTGGTTATCTAAATGCTCTTTCCTGGCGAACGTTTTAGAGCAAATGCTGCAAGCATACGGTTTATCCGTCGAATGGCGTTTCATGTGTCTCTCCAGCGAGGCGTCGTTGGCGAACACGTGAAAGCAAACCGCGCACGTGAACATGCTTCCGCCGAGATGGCACTTGCCGTGTCTCGTCAATTCCTGCGCGTTGATGAAGGCCCTGCCGCACACCTGGCAAGTGAACGGTTTTCTCTCCGTGTGGTAACGTCTGTGCACGATTAATTGGTAACGAAACTGGAACATTTTCCCGCATAGATCGCAGCCGTGCGTCGCGACGACTGTAGGTAGATTGTTGTCGTTGTTTATGTTGCTGGTGGATGGTTCTTGTTCATCTTTAGCGATGATTATGTTTGAATTCGTTATGTTCAGGTTGTTCGAATTTTGGCTAACGGTTGGACTACTCGTTGATAAATCGGTACCTAAACAAATATTAAATGTATCATTATAATAATTATTCACTAAGGTTTTTATATTACTTTGACTGCCTTGAAGCTTTCCAAATATCTCATGATAAGCTAACAGCTGATTCAAATCGTCGACGTTCACTTTGTACATGTTGTTGACGATATCTACTCCGAGAGTCTTTACGATTTCTTGCTCTTGCATATTTGTTTGTATTTTAACTATACTTCCGTCGGCAGTTCGTACGTCCATCAAGTTTCCTTTGAGGTCCTGCAGTCCGAATTGAGCTCCTGACACTAACTTGCAGTTGGTAAAAGCCTTTTCATCTTTGACTATTTGGATAGTTTCGGTGAGGGAATCCTGATGATCATTGTTCGACTGATTCTGGTTGTTTTCTACCGAATTCTCCAATCTCACCTGCAACAAATCCCATTTCATATTCGATAGTTATTTTAATTGTTTAGATACTTACCACGTTTTCCAGTACCTGCTGGACTTGAAGATGCTGCAACTGTTGTACGCTCAAACTCTGCTGATTTATGTGGTTCTCGGCGATTTGCAACTGAGCAGCTTGCAATTGAGCGGAAATTATGTCCTTTTGATCTTTGCTGTCTTCTATTACAGATACTAAATTGTCCTGCACTTGCACTTGAACCATATTTTGTTGATTCTGCTGATGGTGTTGTTGTTGTTGTTGCTGCTGCTGCTGCTGCTGTTGTTGCTGCTGCTGCTGTTGTTGTTGTTGCTGTTGGGGTTGTTGCTGGGATTGGTTTTGATGATGGGAGTGAGGTACCTTGAGTAAAATGAATCAGTTAGGAGAGTTAATATGATGCCATCAACAACTTACTCTCATATCTCTAGAGAGATGGTTAGGGTTCTGTGAAGATAAATTTTCGTTGGAATGGCCAGAAATGTTGTGAGCATTGTCTATGTGAACTCCGCTCGTAGTTAGTCCCAAGTTTCCTTGTGATGTTGCTATGCTGACCGGAATTTGGCTGTGTTGCTGTATGAGAAGCGGATCAGGTTGAAGAAAACTGTGCTGGCTAAGTACAGTATCCTGAAACAATTAAGGCAAATTAAAAATTATGTTAAATAAATATTATCTAATGCCAGTAAGGTAAAAAGTAAGAGATTGGTTGCTTATTTTATTTATATAAATGATGATTGATGTAATATTTGCCAAAAATTTGTGATGCAAATGATATGTTTCAATTTAATCCAGTAAATTTACTAATTAACCCTTAACGAACCAAAAATTATAGTTGCCAAGAAAAATTGATCGCACGCCAGTTATGAATTGCCTCAATAAATATCTTATAAACACAGTAATAAGTTAAAAATATATAAATTATATATTCCTCAATCAAATTAAACACTACTCAAATAAATACATACTTGCGATATTTTTCCTTGCGATTCCCTACTCGTTCCGGGCAAACCATACACAGACACTTGGGGTATTGGTCCCGGCAGTAAATTAGTCAACACCCAGTATTTGGCCACATTACTTAAAGCAACAGCATTAAGGGCTGTTGTATTGACTCTCAAGTCTGTAGGGACAGATGTAGTTGCAGGACTCCTTTGCGACGAACCCTGCTTTAAAAATATTATTATAAATTAACCACAAACAGACGATTGCTGTGGATGATATACATAATACAAAATAGCAGTTACATTTAATTAGTAATTTAATTAATAAAAATAAATTTCCTGTATTTAAGTTGGTCATGGAAAGTGATATAAAAAATATAGTTTCTTACAAATGTGGGTTGCTAAGATTGTTTATAAAGTTTTATTTACCTGTAAAGTTTAATTCAATAAAATAAATTATGAATTAAAGCAATAATTGCGCAAATAATACTACTGTAATTAACGACGTAAAAAGTAT
Organism: Phyllotreta cruciferae; assembly: GCA_917563865.1. Taxonomy (NCBI): domain Eukaryota; kingdom Metazoa; phylum Arthropoda; class Insecta; order Coleoptera; family Chrysomelidae; genus Phyllotreta; species Phyllotreta cruciferae. The sequence goes on along the minus strand of OU830614.1, from coordinate 1,187,654 downwards.
TTCTTTGAATGGCCCAACAAAAACACCGATAAATTCCGACTAAAACGCAAATCTCCTGCTTGTAATTAACAATTTAAAGCAATTTAAACGGAATACTTACCTCAGAATTCGAGGTGCCGTGCACAGTGGACAAAACATTTTGATTATCCGCATTCATTACTATGAAAAGAAAATCGAAAATTCAACCGAGAACAACATAAACAAAATTGTTTATTTTCGAGTCGAGTGTTTAAAAATCACGTGAACATTTTCCACTGTCAATTCGAAGTCTTTCGGGGGGACGCGGAGGTAGCCATTGTAAAGATCTTCGACATTTTTTTGGGGAAATGCGAACGATCGGGAGCGGTTCGATTCGAACGGATAACGCGAATCACCGCCGCAAGTGAGACCGGTCGAATTGGTGGGCTCGTAAACGGCGTGATTTTATGTTTTTTTGAAATTTTCGAGTTTTAAGTTCACAACGGGTGCGGGGCGCCGCAAACAATAAACAGTAGAAATCAACATGGCGCATTGAACTTATTGCGCACGCGCAGTAATTATAACAAAGAATAATTTTTATATTCGCTCCTAATATTAACGATTTTAGATTTAATTATTAGTTTAAATAATCAGTCGATTGTTGGCGGTTAATAAAGGGCCATTAATAATTCGTTGGGTTCACAAAATGAGTTTGAAATTTAAAAATTGAGTTCGCTCCAATTATTAGCCCCGCCCATTGATTGTATTTTAAATCCCCACCCAAATTTGCAGAGATATTTAATTTATTGTATTATTTACTTTTAATTACACGCAGTAACGTAACGAAAGTAAAATAGGTAATCCTGGTAACTTAATTAACATTTTAATTACCATTTCAATGTACTTTCGTTTTTTGTAATTTTCGGTTGGCACCATTGCATTCTTTTAAATTGAGAACTAAAGTTTTTTAATAAATTGAATAATTTGGAAAAATTAAATTCTGAATCACATTTAAATTCAAATATTACATAAGAATGAATCCATAACGCTAATGTTTCCGTTATGAATACATTTTAACAGGTAAAATCGCAAATGGCAACACCGCATATTTGTATCTGCAGTTGCTCACTTCAATCGATTTAGTATTTAACGTTTTCGAATTTGTAGTGTTGGTTACCTGATTTTTAGATACTTCACTTTTTTATTGCATGTTTCATCTGTCCGCCATCTTTTGTTAAGTATTAAAGAGTCTCATAAACTGTAAATTAACTTATAATATCCTATTTTGTTTGAATAAAACTAATTAATCCGTAAATGCCAAATAATTTTCGGTGATTGTGTGTTACTATCTGTAAAGCGTGATATTATATAAAAATGGGTCGTAAGAAGAAGAAGTTGTCAAAACCTTGGTGCTGGTATCCTTTATAATGATTATTTCTGTTACCAATCCTGTATAGTTTTTATTACCGTATATATGGGACAATCGATATATTTTTAGATCATTCCTTAACGTTATTTAGGTATTGCAATAGGGAGTTCGAGGATGAGAAAATTTTAATCCAACATCAGAAAGCCAAACATTTTAAATGTCACATATGCCACAAGAAATTATACACAGGCCCTGGCCTCTCCATACACTGTATGCAGGTTCACAAGGAAACGATAGATAAGGTTCCTAATTCATTGCCAAATCGTTCTAATGTTGATATTGAAATATATGGGATGGAAGGTAAAACCTATTTTTAGCATTCCAAAAATATCCGAGTAGCATACCTGCTAGTTTTAGCGCTACGTTCTCTCTAAACTTTTCGTTCGTTCCTTTAAAAATGTTTTTTGTTTACCTACCAGGAATACCAGGGGCCGATTTACGGGAACACGAAAGACAAAAACAAGGAAGTAGGCCGAGTAATGACTCTGGATCGGACGACGATGAACCAACAACCAAAAAGCCGAAACCAGAAGGACTGCTGGGCAACGCGCCTGGTATGATGCAGGGTATGCCTAATATGGTTGCTGGAATGATGCCTCCTCCGGGAATGCCTCCAGGTATGGCCATGGGTCCGATGATGCAAATGGGACCTATGGGACCACATTTTATGCATCCACCAGGGTAAGTGTATTTTTACGCATTTACTGAATGTAGGTCACACAGCATATGGCGGATTTATGTGTATTTTAAGTATGGCCGAGTGTACATAACTAAGCAATTGTTTTTTTTGAATAAATCATGGACAATTAGAATATTTGGTCAATAATTATTGATTTATTTAATTTTGTATTATTAAAATTGATATTAAGTAACGGCACAATTGCTTAATAAAAGAATTTACTTGATGCAGGTACAACGTATATTTAAAGAATTTTTCAATTTACTAGACAGTGCAGTATTATTAAATTAACTTCATAACATTTTAATGTGAGTAAGTTGAAAACTTTACAATTTAGAATACATACCTGCAAAAAATTATTGACATGCTTGGAGTTTTTTTTTTACATTTTACTTTTGTTTAATCGTTTTATTATTTATAGTAATATAAATTGACAAAACAGCTTCATTTTTCTCATTTATACATAATTTAGAGCTCGTAAGTACCCATTTATTTTTGTAATATATTTAGAAGTATTCACACTTTCATTATCTTTAATTGCAACATTCATTTAAAACGACTTTAAAGATTTAAGAATCGTTTTACTCTTACAGGTAGGTCCTTATAATTAAATTTTACTAATTAATGTATATATTTAGTTTAGAAAAGAAGTAAGTAATTAAATAAGTAACCCTGATACAAAATTTACAACGTACATAGAACCATTAATATGTTAATCGATTTATGCAATTTGAGTAATTTTGGGTACTTTTCAGTATGCAGCAAATGATGAACGCTCACATGCAGCAAATGATGCAGCAGGGACAAGCTGGCCCTCCTAAGCCACTTTTTCCAAGTGCTATACCTACCTCATCAACTGGTGGTCCCGTAACACCAGTAGTCGGAACTGATTTTAAACCTATATCATCAGGTACTTACAGTACTTTACAAACTAATTACATTGATTATTTAATTACAATTATTTCTTCAGCTGCAACGATAAGTGCACCGCCTACAACGAACCTCTCATTGGGTAGTAACGGTGAGGGTAGCAAAGTGTCCACGATAGCCACGTCCAGTGCTACGAGTAAAATAATACACCCATCGGAGGACACTTCATTGGAAGAAATCAGGGCTAGGAATCCGAAATATTCCAGAAACATTCCTTCGAAACCCGACGACGGTGGTGCTAGTTCTAGTGCTGCTGCTTCCGAGGTAAATTATAAATTTATTACTTTATAATATTTATGTTAAATGTCTGTTGTTCTTAGTTGGCAATGGCGGTTTCGGCAGCCCAGCAAGCCGCGGCCCAACAGAAGCAAGTCGAAGCGATGAATCACCATGCGGCTATGATGCAGAGGTTTCCGGTGCGGGTGACCGGTCCGCCGATGACCATGACTATGGGTGGACCTATTATGGCTCCCATGCGGCCGCCCATGATGGCCGCGCCGCCTACCCTAATCGGAGGGCCGCTAATGAGACCGCCGCCCATATCTATGCCCCCAGGTAGGTAAAGGATTAATCTTAACATTCACACTCTGAAGATACCACAGACTGTATACCAAAAAGTTTGGACGTTCGAATTTGTTATCGATTAGTTCTGTGCAGGTAGACTTTTAAATTATAATTTTGAAGTATGATTTGTGAAGCGTGTGCTTGGTTAATTATTAGGAAAACGTTCACTGATTACACTATATGACAAATTGTGTATTCGTGTTCTTTACATAAGTAGAGCTACATTGTAACGCAGTATCATAACTTGATGAAACAATCTTAATAAATCCTCATATGCCCTGTTCACGTCATATTACAATTAACCAGTTTCTTATCGATAAATCAAATAGATACGGTTGGCGGGTGCTGCTCAGCATTGTGGCTCTCGATACTAAAATTTAGGAAAATCTACTACAAAGTCTGAAACTTTGTCACATATCAGAACAAAATTTCCTTTTTATTTAATTTGCGTTAAGTACTGCCTGCAAGAACACACTTCGTATCGTTGCAAATCATATTTTGTACTTTAGGGTGTTTTTATGTCATTACATTCCCATTCACCGTTTCGCCTTTATGTATTATGTTTAATTTCACTTGTTCCGATTTTTTTTGATTAGATTAATATACTTAAACGAACATTCTCGTATTATAGGTACAATGTTCTAAACAGAAATAAAACTAGGTAGTTTGGTAGTTTTATATTGTATGCAGTATTCGTTGTTGATTTTTTATTGGGCCTCTGTGTAGTTTATTCAGTTATACGTTTTAATGAAACTTAAGAGGCGTAAATTTAGTTCCAACTGATACAGTGACTGATGGTAAAATTGTTATTATCATATTAATGAGAAATAGAAGTAAATAGTTTTTGAAAAATTTAATTTTTTTATGAATTTTAATAAGTTTTCTGTAGTACATGTTTTTATACATATTCATTGATGTGTACTGCAGAAAATTTAATACACATGTTAGATTTAAACGTTGTGCAGTGTTTTCCAAATAAAATATATAATTCTCCGATTATAAGTCAACAATTTTGAGTGTGTTTGTGACGTAAAATATCTTCAAGAACTCAAACACTTATTTGGTGAACACATATTTGCAGCAAAATTTTATTGAGTGGGTGTCTGTATAGCAACTAATATTTTTATATTTCCGCTTCGTAATGGTCTTTTTACTTTCTGTTTTCTAATAAAGGTGTGTTGAAACAATTTTAATGACATTTTCGTAACACTTTTTGTAACCCCCTTCTAACTCGATAAGGAATTTTTATGGTTTATTTTATTATTCAATGGTTATAAAATTGGCAATAGGGGTTGTTTATTTTAATTGTAAGGTTGTAACTTTTTTTTGTGTATTAGCTGAAAATTGTTTCTATCGATGTTCCATAATATACAAAATACATATCCATAAACAGCATTATACATGAAAATTCCTTTGTTTTTCCAGGACTGGAGTGTTTTCGGTTTTTTAATAAAACCTGACAATTTGTAGATACTTCATTTTCTAATTGTTTTTGGTGTTTTTTTCTTTTGTTTCTGTTTGACACTTGTATTTTTAATGCTTTTTTGAATTGGTCCATTCTTATTTACTTTTGTAATTCCAGAAATATTTAAAACCATTCAGTCGGATTTTATGACAGGATTCAACTAGTCACATTTCCATTTTAGTACCATATATTAGGATTTGAGTGTGTGCGTGCGGTTTTTCTTCATTAATAGGCATTGTAAAACTAACCAGGTTGTAAATAACGGTTTCTTTTTAATATACATTGTATATGCATGTATTAGACCGTTTTGTTAACTATTACAAGAAATAACTACGCGTGGTGTGAATTTCTAACTTGATTACTGTTTCCTACTCATTTTTTACCAGTAGAAAATTTACTGAAATTAATTCTGTATTTTAAATTAAAACGGTCATTATTTTGTGAATGAATAATTTGTCATGTGGTAGGGGAAGATGAACAAATATAGGTGGTATAAAGGTGACAATTATTCATAATTGCTTTCGTTGATCTCAAGGATATGTGCTTAAAAAGGCCATCATCTGATGTCTATTTGTTCTTCATATTAGGAGAATCCCAACGACATAAACTCCTGTGTAATTGTCAGTCCATCCAACTTCCATCAATCAAGAGAAATATCATCATTTCGTTTAATATTTTAAAATCTTATACGTATCCTTTATTGTTTCTAATTTAAAATAACCTACGTTCATTGTTAATTTGTATCTTTTGTAGAAGAAAAATTGCTCTTTTTATTTGAATAATTTTGTCAAATAATGGGGTCTATTCCGTAACTATTCCGTTAAATTTTAAAGGCATTTAAAAATGTATATTTTGAAGCCCCTTTAAATTCAACGCCCCTAACATTCAAAGTGGCATTCTGTAATCACTTATTTTTGAGGACTAAAATTAAAATATAAATTTAGTAGGATAAGATTTTGCAAGTCCTGGCATCATTGATATTTGATATTAGTAACATTATATTGCTTTTAACCTCAATAAAACTTAACAAGGCAATGAAGTATATTCTTCTAGTGGTGATATGATTACTATATGTATAAATTTTCTCACCAATCATTGACATCAAATGAGACCACTCCTATGAGGTTCAATCATATCAATTATAAATTTCATTACTAAATAAATCAGTACGTTATTCAAGGGGGTTATTCATGTCCCGAATATTTCTTTGATTCAAACTAAATTCACACATTCAACAAACATTATTTCTTCATGTTTTATCAATTCCTCAATAAATTTCAATCAAACAATATCAAATTACTCTATTTTCAATACCTTTATTTTTAAACCTTTCTTTTAACATCCCTTTAAAAGATGACGTTTTAACGTACTATTTTTAAGGAATCCTTTTAATTTATACGAAAAGACAGTTAGCGAATACCTAAATAATATTAGCGGTCGTTAAAATTTTAAAGGCCTTTAAAATTTAACGAAATAGTTACAGAATAGACCCGAAAAGACCTTAACATGCGTTTAAAATACCGGTAAAAGTTTGAAAGTTCGTTCCTCTTTGCGATTGTTTTACTGTAGTTTAACAATTCTTATTCTAATGGTAAGAGTTGTGCTGGTTAAATGTTTAATGGTCGATAAATAATACGTATTTGTTATTAAAGTGAAATTAACAATGATAACAACCGACACCAGTGCGTTAAATTCGAAGACAAAATGATTCGGGGGCCGATTTCAGCATCCGCCCAGGTACATCTCACGCACTTATGTGTTGGCATGCCTGCATCAGATATTTGTCACTTGCTTAGTTTTTTGGCAGTGATTGGTTTGTTTACTGTCATTTGGTTGAATTTATTGCATTTCATCATTCTGAGTAATCTATTTATACATTTTTATCGTATATTTATATTTTTTAAATCACTAATCACGACTACCTATCAGTTTATTTTGTAGATTTTGGATATTGTCATTTTTGCTATTGCTCAGACTGCGAATGGTTAATTGTTTGTTCTCTCTTAGATCAGCTTGTGTTGTACACTAATTTTACCGCTGGAATAATTTTAATTACAATCTAATGTTGGGAACAATTAAAATTATTAACGTTTTGTTTTCTGTTCACCCCGATTGCCGTGTACAATGCAAATGCATTACTTTGAACTTTTAGAGAGCAATAAAACATATCTGTTAGTTTATCAAGTTTAATTAAAACAACACTTTTCTAATGTGTGGTAATGTAGTTTTCTTTAGCTGTGTGTCTGATGCTAGGCTTAATAAATATTAGATGTATTTATTTATTTTCGATTTTATTTTCGCCGGCAGGTGAGTATATTATACATATTTTAGTTTTGTGCCCTCTAAATTTATTTTATGTCGAATTGGAATAAAAGTTTGTAAGAAAATGACAATATGCCAAACTCAATGTATGACCGTGCTCGTTTCGATGTGAAGTTTAGATAAAATATGTTTTTTTTTTTGTTATTAGGTGTAATCGGAATGCCCCCGGGTATGGTTTATGGAGCGCCGATGTTCCCTACGGGCCCTGTGTTGATGCAGCCGCGTTTTAGATGATCCCCGTTATACCTCGTTTACCATCCGCAAGTTTTAAATTAAGTCCAACATTTAACATAAGAATCAAAAAAAATATTGTTTTCTTTTTTGTTTTAACAACTTGCATGCATATTTTCAAATATTTCGCGTTTTGGACATGTATTTATAATTTTTTATTTTCGACAGGTTTTTGAAAAAGTACAAAGTTAAATGTATCTGAATACAAAAATACCTGCCCGAACGGTATGTAAATTTTTATTTTTTATTTTTTTTCGACATTGGATTTACCTAGCATAAACAAACGAAAGGTCTGTCTCATTTATTATTTAATTATTATAGAATAAACAAGATTGTCGATTCTACAGATTGAATTTTGGTCGAAGGATTTTAACGTTTTAATCATGTTGTAAATATTTTATGGAAATCGCTATTGTAATTACTAATCAGTTTTACTTAACGTTAAATTCTTCGTTCCAATGCACAGGTTCGTACATTTTATTTTTTTTGCTTATTTATAAAAGATCATGCAAGGTAAGAAATATAGCCATATTTTCCTGTAATACAACTTTTGAAAGGTCACCGGCAATCTGTCCAATGAAATTTCATGGATCTTCGCAAATATACAAGGCGATTCGTTTTAGTATCGAATCGTATATTTTAGATGTTGAAAAAGGCTTCATAATATATTTAACGTTCAGTTTAAACAGTTAATCATTTTTGACATCTACGATTTATGGGCATTTTGCATAATCTACCCCAAAATAATTGATAGTGAATTATTTTATTTCGAGTTATTAGCGTTATTGGATTGTACTTATTTTGGAAAAAAATAGTTTTTTGTTTGGTAGTGTGTACGACTGATTCGTATCGCCCTGTATTAGCTAATTGTACATAATTGCATTCTCTAAAATGCCATTTTGTTTACACAGTCGTAATCGTTAAACGATGTTTCTTCTAAGTGTGCAATAAAATGATTGTTGTTTATTTTTTTCAAATAACGAGCTAATATCTAGTGAATTTTGAAAGGTGATTGTAAATAATTTCCACATGTATTGGACTTTTACAGGCGTTTCTAACTTGAATTTATCAGATCTATTTATGAATTAATATGATGTACCTATTTTAACATGATTTTTGTAGTTGATGAATATATTGTTTGTATGTAAGATAATTATTTGAGATATCTTGAAAGTTGATTTAAAAAATTGGTTTGAAACTATTTGGGTCGAAGCGTCTGTATGTGTTTTAAAATTTGTTTTAATAGTTAAAAAAATTAAAAATATTTGAAGTTGGAAAATATAACATAACGTGACGTCTGACCTTTTCAAAACGTAAATTGTATTCAACAAATTTCTGTTCGATTTATTAATTCAAAAAAATGTTTTCTTTCATGTATTACTCGGCTGCATTATTTGGAATAAGAAATATTGTTTAGTTTGTAGTAATTACTGTAATTTCCAATATTGATTCAATAACTAATTTTTTAATGATAAAGTTGAATCCAATTTACTCCATTTATATAATAATAAAATAATTAAATTTGTAAGAAAAATCATATATAAAATATTCGGAAAGAGCTTTGTAAATCTGAAAAGGTAGGTCTTAGTCAATCTAAATTAGTTAGATATTTAAAAAAGTACATTATTATTCTACGTAGTAGCGTTTGTGAAGTCTGCATAGAAAATTGTGACATGTTGGAAAGGTACGCCAATTTTTTTTAATTAATGGTGAACGGGAACTTAAATTTTCATATCACACAGTTACTTGTTTGTATGAAAATTTACCAATTCGACCAAGTGAAAAGTGGTGCATTTCAATCGAAAATAATTCCGAAATTCCTCACAAAACAAAACGCATAAAATACGACATAAAAGTAGATTATTTTAGTTTGAAGGCACCCCACCTGGATGAAAAATAAAAGGGTTTCGTAGAGGGACAGGCGACGTCAGTCACAGCACCGACGCTGTTGGATTGAAGAAGCCCCCTGTATTTCTCTATATTACGATCGCCGTTCGCGAAACGCATATTATTCAAATACCGCTGTGATGTAATCATTATTTACGTCGATGCTGGATCGTAATGTACAGCGAACACAGGTGATCAATCAGGTCACAGCGACCGATTAGGACCGAGTGTCGACGCGCTGTTGGGCCATCGATCCCCTGTCGTGACAACAAAATGAAACTGTGGCTTTACGCAGGCGATTGTGTTCGGCATATTCGCCGATCACAATCACAGGCTCGCGCCTGTTGGACCAGATCCGATTGTTCTTGAATATTTAACGAGTAGAGGAAGATTGTTTGTCGAGTTACTGTTGGGAAATTCGGTTAACCCAAAAGTATTGAATATTGCTGGTATAAAAAAATTAAAAAACAATTCATCAAAGCAATAAATGGATATAGGCTATTCATAAATGAGGCGGAGTAATTCGCCGTCGTGATCCTTGCAAAACCAATACTGGGTGAACCATACAAGTAATATTAAAATATCCTGAACATTATTTTTTTCCATTTCCATGTTGGGCAGGTAGCTTCTGTGTAGGCTGGAATTTGGCCAATTGATTGATTATTATAATATTTATTGATATATTATACTCTGCCTCATTTATGAATAGACTATAGTAGTAACTTGTGCAAACTACCATCCTCTTAAATAGTATATTTTATTATAATGGGTTAATATTTGTAAATAGTAATTTATTATATGATTTATTCGAGATCTGGACCCCTGTAAATTCACCGCAATATATGTATGTATTCATTCTAGTAGTTTTATGATTATAACATTTTGGATGTATTCCGTTGTTTAAACAATAAAGTCACGTTTTAAATGCGTTTTTTATTTACGTTCTACATGGGCTAGAAATGAGAATAATCCATATTTTGTCATTTGGTAATTCAGAAATAAATATTTGAATTATTGAATTAAATGGTGTTAGTCCTATTTAAATTTTCGTTGTAATTGCAATAATAGCCTCATTATGGTTTATTAGAGTATGGAAACCTTTCTGAAGCTAATTTTCGTAGAAGCACCACAAATACAGATATGGACTTTGATTTTAAATTTTCACTCTCTTTATCCCTCTGAATGTTTTATTTATTTTTTACTCCAACCCTGGTATTATCTCTACTCAAAAGGTATAAAATACAAGACTTGACATATTTTTAATAATATTTTAACTTTACTGCTCCTATCACCTTTATATTCGTGCCCTTAATTTTTCTTCAATGTATTTTTCCGATTTTCGCTTCAGTAACATCACTAATGTTAGTATTAATTTTCTGTTATTTTTCGGCATCCTGCACCCTAAATTGAACTCGTCCTGGGTAATACTTAAGTACCTAATTAGAGTATCAACTATAATGGGTAAGTTCCAGTGTTGTTTAAACTCCTTTTTATGATGTAGTTAACTACAATTACAACTATGTACTTTAAAGTAAATACTTTAAATACAATTTATTCAAAACTATTTAACTACATTAATTCCATGAATTGAGGGAGTTAACTCTAATTTAAAAAATATCGTTTCCAATAAGGGCAAAGGGATTCATATAAACTTGTAGAGTAAATCTTAAAAAACAATTCAGGTACCTAAATAATTTTAATTCAGAGGGTAAAATTATATTTTCTAAAATGTCAGAAACATTACCTGCATAAAGAAAGAATAAATGATGTAGTTAAATACTTACTACAAAAATGTAGTTAAATGTATTTAGCTACCTGGGCTTATTGTTAGAAAAGTAGTTAGTTGGAAGGAATTTAAATACATTAAAAGTAGTTGAACTACATTTTTAACTACTTGTAGGTAACTATAGTCTATTCATTAATGAGATAGAGTAATCCGCCGTCCAAAACCAATACAGGATTGATCTCCATCAAAGTAATAAAATATCGTGAAGATTTTTTTTTCAATTTATATGTTGGGCTTGTAGCTTCTGGTGTAACTTCTGTGTAGGATGGAATTTGGCCTATTGATTGATTTATTACTCCGCCTCATTTTTGAATAGGCTATACTTAATAACATTGCAGGTAAGTTCACATTAGTCCAAAAAGTACATATATGACTGGATTTCTAATAGATAAAATAAACCTACAGGATTCTTATTTGGAGGAATGGTGCTCTCAGAAATACTGAAATTTCTCCACTCGTTGGACGATTTGGAAAACCTGATAGATTCGCTGTTTTTAACCGTCACCAACTTGGTGTCGATCGTCAAATTCGCATCAATATTTCGAAACGAGCAGAAAATCATGAACTTATTGGCGCAAATCGACAGGCGGGAATTCCGACCCAAATCCCAAAACCAGAAGAACATACTGGAGTACAACATAAAGGCAGCAAATCTGATAGCATTCACTGTGTACTCCGGTTGTTTCGTTACCGTTCTCTTTTGGGTGATATCCGCTTTTACGGGAGACGAAGTTTCTTTACCCGTTCCCTCTTACATTCCCTTCGATTTGAAGCCTACGCCAGTTTTCACAATTACTTTCATTTACGAGTCAATTGCAACGCTGATAGGAGGATTATCCAACTTGAGCGCCGATTGCCTGATGACAAGTAAGCCCGAGACTAAATAATGTTCCAAAAGGCGTTGATTTGAAAGGGTTTTTGCAGCTTTCGTCATTGTTATTTGTGCACAATTTAGCATACTAAATGACACTTTAGAAAATTTAGATCGTTTCTGCGAGGAGGAGTTCAAGGAAAAGGGTATAAAAATTGATCGAACGAGCACCGAATTCCAAAATCTCATGAATAAAAAGTTGATTGGATGTGTCGAGCACTATCAATGCATTGCGGAGTAATTCGAGTAATTTATCGATTAAAAGGTTTCTAATTGATATTGGGTTTTAGGTTTTCGAATACTACCAACGACCTATTTTCAATTTCTATATTTCTGCAATTTTTTCTTAGCATAGTGGTTATAAGCTCGACATTGTACGAAATTTCAACCGTAAGTAAACCTAAAGAATGGGTCATTTAAGATTTGGAATTTTAATCGGCTATAAAATAAAAACTAATGAATACATTTTCAAAGTTAATAGTTTATTAGAAATCCTGAACACTTCAATTTAGGAATTGTACAAAACATCATTAAAATTACAGCCACGGCTAGCTTTAATTCCTAAATGGAAAGGATCAATCTTTCTAATAAAATCAAAACTTTGAAAAAATATTCATTAGTTTTTGTTTTATAGCCGAATAAAATTCGAAATCTTAAATGGCCCACCCTATACATCAACTGGATATTTGCGAAATTTTGGATTTTATAGGGATCGATTACAAGCCAAGTGAAAACCTTCTCTATGTGCGCATATTTATTTTGCATATTGGGCGAAATATTCCCGCTTTGCTATTTTGCTAACGAAGTGAACGAGGAGGTACTAAAAATAACCCTTGAACTACATGAAAATTACACGACTTATCGTTATAGAGCAGCAGATTGACAACTTCTGCGTACATTTGCGACTGGGTGGACTCTTCAGTCGAGTTCAAAAAGAATCTCTTGACTTTTATGATCAGAACTCAGAAGATACGGAGGTTGTACGCCGGAAATTTCGTTGAAATATCATTGCAAATATTCATAAAGGTAAAAATTATTAATTTCCTATCATGGGTTCGAACGGACTTGAAGCATACAAGTTTTATAAATAATACTGTTTTTAGATTATAAAATCTTCTTGGTCATATTGGGCAGTTATAAATCAAGTCGACAAATAAAGAGCTGGAAAATTGCATTATTTTATTACACATGAACTTTGGAATTTATTATTACACATCACATATTCTTTGGAAAATAAAGCACTATAATACAATAAATTGTGACTCTAATTTTTATTAGATATTAATGTTTAATGTACTTTCTCCTTTGCTTACATATTTATCCAATTATCTACCATACCACTATTAAATTGGATATCAATATCTTTTAAAATTGAGTCCTTTTAAAATGATTTATTCATAATGTATGTATACTTTTTTCAATTATTTTTCCCTTATAATAAAATAAGAGACGTAGGTAGCAAATAATTTATAAAAAAATATTTGCATTTCTATAGAAAACAGCAAATCGATATGAACGATAAACGTACACTTAATTTCTTATTTTACAAACTTCTAGTGAATGTATTTTTTTTCAATCGCTTCAAGATGGGAGAAGAGAAAGCTCGTTTAAAAGATATCTTGAAAAATAGCTCAAATGTATTGTATTTTTACGGGGTAATGTATCCCGAATACAAATCTAATTGGGATAGGCTAGTGTACGTACTAAGGGTGGGACTTTTTAAACACTCAAAGAGTAATGAAATTTTGCGCTGCAGGTTTAATTGAATTATCAATTGATGTATTCATAAATGTAAGTCTGCAAAACTTTGGTTCAGTTCCCATACTTTATTAAATTATTTTTTAGATAATTAAAACTTCATGGTCTTACTTCACCATCATAAGCCAAATGGATGAAAAATAATGTATACTTTCTTAATTAACCACGTTCTATTACATATTATTCTTTAAATACTTTGAGATAGGCATCGTTAGCTTTTGTTTCACATTATACAAGCAAATTGGAAATAAATAGTCACAGCAAGCATAAATATTCTTACTGTTTTTATTTTTAAATTAAGCAATTATCGCAAAAGCCATTTAAATATTTATGGTTTAAATGGTAGGGTTTAAATGTTTATGGTGTATTGGCTCAATAATTATTATACTGGATTTGTAATAGATAAAATATACCTACAAGAATATTGGAGAAATACCGAAATTGCTCCATTCGTTGAACGTTGAATTTCTCATTTTCTTACATTTCTATCTAATATAGGTATCCATAATCTTATTGGATATCAATGACTGCATATGAATGGCACTAGGCGTAAATTAAAAAAAACCTATTATATTTGAACAGATGTGGTTTCAGGTACTTGAATATACAAGTATTAATTTTTAATAAGTTTCTTGTTGTTGATTTGTACATATTTATGCTCTTCTGATTAACCCTTAAATCCAAAGGAAAAGAAAGATAAATGTGGCTTTAAAACGAAATATTTAATCAAACGCATATCACAATGTCGTAATATGAATTATAATTCGACACTTTTTAAAAATCAATTGAATATCTCGATCGTGAAATGCGATCGCTCAAATTAGAACAACCTGTATAGTTTGTTTTGAATTGTTCTTCGGCATGAGAAGATATTTATATGCTCTAGCCCGTGAAGGTATATCAATATTTTTTTGATACCCCTTTAAAATGATTTATTCATACTGTGTGTATACTTATTTCAATTATATTTTCCTTTATAATAAAATAATAGAAGACGCACAAAGCAAATAATTTATATGAAATTATTTGCATTTCTAAAGAAAACGGCAAATCGATATGAACGATAAACGTACACTTAATTTCTTATTTTACAAACTTCTAGTGAATGCATTTTTTTCAATCGCTTCAAGATGGGAGAAGAGAAAGCTCGTTTAAAAGATATCTTGAAAAATAGCTCAAAGGTGTTGTATTTTTACGGGGTAATGTATCCCGAATACAAATCTAATTGGGATAGGCTAGTGTACGTGCTAAGAGTGGGATATTTTATGGGTAAAATCGACGAAAATTTTTAAATTTCTAAACTATTATACTTCAAAGTTTTTAGGATTCATGTTTACAGGATTGGTGGTTTCAGCAATTGCGAACATATTTCACTCAAGAAATGATGTGGGACAGTTAATGGACTCATTTTTCATAACGGTTACGAATTTGATGGCGATTGTTAAGTTTATAACCATCCACAGAAACCAGCCTGTTCTTTTGAAATTAATTAACCAAGCAGATAGAAGAGAATTTCAACCGAGATCCGATGATCAAAGAAACTACTTGAAATCACACGTGAAATTCTGCAACGATGTCACAGTAATGCTATGCATTAATACGGTCATAACGATAGTCACTTGGTGTATACTTGCTTTCATCGGCGAAAATGATCATTCTCTACCAGTACCTGCATATTTTCCTTTCAAAATTGACACGGCCATTGTTTTCGCCTTAATTTCCATTTATCTAACGGCTGGCAGTATTATAGGCGGAACATTAGGCCTCAGTACAGACTGGTTAATAGCAAGTAAAATTTCATTTAATGAATTAAGTTTTAATTATCTATCTAAGAAGATCTCTTCCTCAGGTTTGGTGGTCGTAGTAAAAGTACAGTTGCACTTTTTGAACGATACTTTATGTAACATAAAAAAAATTGCCGAAGAGAACATTAAGAAAAGGCGGGAAGAGAGTGTAGATGTTAGTCGAAATGGGACAGAACTTCGAAATCTTATGAACCAGAAATTATTGGAGTGCATTATACACCATCAATGCATAATTAAGTAAGTGAAATATTGACTTTATTGACTAGTGTACGTACTAAATTGTTGGGAATAAACTTCAAAAATAAGTAACAAAATTTCAGGTTTGCTCGGGAAGTAAACGACTTGTTTTCTATAAGTATTTTTGGACAACTAGGAGTTAGTGTAATATGCATATGCTCTACTTTGTATGAAATAACAGTATGTACTTGAATAACTATAGGTTCCTAGTATGATTTTAATGATATACTTGAGTTAAACAAGTTACTGAAAATATTAGCTAGTATATACAATTAATATCGTTTTTAGGAATCGTTTGAAAATAAAGTCAAAGCCATTTCTGTTTGCATTTACATGTTTTGTATGTTGATGCAAATTTTTCCATATTGTTACTATACCAATGAGGTTCTTGCTGAGGTAATTACATACTAAATAATAAACTGGGTTAAATTAAAGTTAATTATTTTAGAGTAATAAAATGCCTACATCGGCATACTGTAGTAATTGGGAAGATGGTTCTAAAGAGTACAAACAGAATTTATACATATTTATGCTTAACACTCAAAGAGCAATAAAATTTTGCGCTGGAGGTTTAATTGATTTATCAATTGATGTTTTCATAAATGTAAGCATGCAAAATTTTGGTTTGGTTCCAATTATTTCATAAAATTATTTTTAGATAATTAAAACTTCATGGTCTTACTTCACCATCATAAGCCAAATGGATGAAAATAATGTAGTTTCTTAATTAACCATGTTCTATTACATATTATTCTTTAAATTCTTTAAGATAAGTGCCATCTCAAAGCTGTCGTTAGCTTTTGTTACACAATTTACAGGCAATAATTAGAAATATGCTTTGTCACAGCAAGCATAAATATTCTTACTATTATTTTATTTTCAATAATTGCAATCCCTTTAAATATGTGTATATATTTCAATTCTAGTTTATTGAACACATTTTACTACAAACATTTAAACAATAGATTTATTAAACTTCTATTAAACATAATTACATATATAAGGATATTATTCTCTTCTTGAAATCCTTATATGAACTATGTACATAATAATCGTAGAAATTAGGTTCGATTAAACAATCTTTAGGTTGAGTTACATAAATTGGTTCACCCATCCAAGTGCCCGTTTCCCAACCTTCTACATTGGCCATTAATTTGTTTTCTTCATCTCGATTCTTTCGTAATTGCTTCAAGTAGGCTCTGTCTCGTTCTGCTAACAACATTGGGTATATGGCCAAGTTGGCAGATTGCACTTCGAGTTCTCTAACTTTCACTGCTTTGCAATTTAGGTAGTAAAGGTAAATGGCTCCAGCGGTCATGCCTAGGTATCCTCCGATTATAGTCCAACCTAAAAAAATACTATTGTTGATTACATAATTTGGTTTATTTCGAAGGCCTACCTCCAAAAAACGTTCTGGCTGGTACCCTCTTGTAATTAATTGATTGGTAACCCCCCGGAGGGGGCATATCCTGTTTATATGCCGTTTTTGACATGAATATTAGTTTGTTAATGCAACTAAATAATTGCAAATTCTAAATTTTGTTCTGTAAATGTCAAACAGTGACAGTAAGTGTCAATGTCAGCAATGTCAATGCACAATGGATGTCGAAAAGTAGATTTCTTCATTTGTTTGCGTAGGTATGTCATTCAAATGTCAATGTCACCTTACGTATTTTTTTGTAATAACTTCCATTCGCAGTTTCTAAATCAAATTAAACAATGAAAATTATTTGTTTAAGCAGAACAAAGTGTTTCAAACATTTAATTCCGTTTGCATTGCGAATATCCAGCTTGGGGATATTTAAATTTCTACCTCTTCCACAGACCCGCAGATGGCGCTCCGTTCGCGGCGTCTGTTTTTGAAATCGAAGAGTGCTAAAATTATCCGACAGATGTGAGTGAAAATTTTGTGATTTATAATTTTTTATTTGACCATGAACAATTTATTCGATTTGATAAGAAACTGTGATGGTGTCAAAATACATTTGTGAAATTAATTATGAACTAACGATGATTTTTCCTGCAATCGGTTTTTTGGAAGAAACGAAAACAGAAGAAAGTCTGTTGAATTCTTGACCAGGATAGGATAAAAGCATGAGTTGAAATGAAGAAAAGCTACACCTCAACAGATATTAACCAAAATCAGGGCCAGGAGCTCTCAAAAAAATTATATCGGTGAGTATTTGCGCTAATTGTGACGTACATATGGTGATGGTTTACAATATTTTGCACAATTTCCGTTTTTTCCGCCAAATCTAACCTCACTAATTTAACACAATTATCTATCTAATTTTTTTCTAATAATTCTTACCTTGGGAATTTTATATTACGCAGAATAGAGAGCTGGAGAATATAATTAACATCTAAAAACCTTCTTCACTTTCTTCAATCTAAATGACTCAAATTATCGAATGCATTCTAATCGAAAACATTACACACTATTTCAGATCCGTAAGTGAACAAGCTAAACGTCTAGATGATGCGAGAAGTTGTGCCCGAAACGTTGGAGATCTCTTCACGCCAAATTTACAAATACAAAGGAAGAAATTCTGCGAATATTGCGAAAGGCTGATATTTACCGATCCCCGGCTGTACGGCCGCAAGGGCGAGGAACTGCTGTGGCGCAAAGGCTACTACGATGTCATATCGACTGCGAAGAGATTGAAGAAGAAGGAATACCATCCGGACGAAATCAGCTTCATAGCGGCCCACATAAACGCCGGCATCGGATTCTACAATCACATGATATCCAAATTGCAATGCCAGTTTCAGTTGAACATTCGAATCCACGTTGATTTCGCTATAATGCAATCCGATAGAGTCGATACGGGTGAGTCTTGGGTTTTCCACAACAAAAATAAACAGATAACATATAAATATATATATATATATATATATAAAATATAAGTTATCGTATGAGTAATTTCGAAAACAATATTGATATCGCTCTAGCAAACTTAGAAATTCGAGGAATAATAAGTCAATAAACATATCTACTAAGGTACGTTTAAAATAAACACTCATAGCAATGTGTACATGTAAGTGCAAATTTTTTTGCAATATGGTCATTTCTATGAGTTGAACAAATATTATATTAAAACAACAGTTGTTAGAGCGAGAAAGTTACACACTTTACACAATACATAAAATTCACACTTTCATTTTCCTTTATATGACACTAATGGAAATTGTCTTTGTTGCACCCATAGGCCATATTGTGTATATTGTAGGCCACACGTGTACTGTATGTTGGTACTGTTGGTACTGTAGCTACTGTATGCTGGTGAGATCAAAATAAGTTCGATTTTATAAAATTTGGCTATTTATAAAAGATGTGGCTATTTTAATTGAAGATCCATTATGCAAAAAAAAATACACCAACCGAATTCATGGAACATCACTGAATTCTTCAAACACATCGTTTTTTTAGGGCCGCCTCTATTCTTCCATTTTTTTTATATATGGATAGTATAGAATGTATTCCTTTGAAGTATTTTATGTCTCTTGCAAAAATCATGTATCTCTCATGGTATTTGAGTAAAAAAATGTATGGACTGTTAGTTTTAGATAATTTCAAGAAAACTAAGTTTTTCAATAATCAGTTCAAAATTAAAAAAATACAGTTCTCTATAAAAAATATATAGGAACAGGGGAAGCCCTCAAAGAAAAACGATGTCATTTATAGTAGCATTAGAGTGTTTTTTACCCTTCCATGATTTCAGTTGGTGCAATTTTTGCTTTGAACAATGGCTCTTCAAATAATATAACTACATGCCAAATTTTATAGAAATAGAACAAAACGTTATTGAGTTAAACCTAAACAAAAACCTTTTAACTTTGAACCTCCCTCACAGACAAACAAAACACTTTGTAATATAGGTAATTTTGGGACATTCTGTATAATAATGAATAATTTTAAAGTACTTACATTATCAATATAATTTTAGGTGACATTAAACAGGAGACCATCGAGTGGGCCAATCAGTCAGTTCATCAGTGTTTGATTTATTTGGGTGATCTCAGCAGATACAAACTGGAAATATACCCGAATTGGGAGTCGACATTAGCCACCCGATACTATTTACAAGCTATATCATACAGGCCTGATTACGGGATGCCTCACAATCAGATGGGGACGTTAGCCATGAATCAAAATCAATTTTTGGACGCCGTTTACCACTACATGCGGTGCCTGGCTTGCCCGCACTCGTTCGAAGGCGCCGGCAACAATTTGTTGGGTTTGTTCGAGAAGAATTCCAAATTCATCGAGCAGCTGCCGGAGGAGGATAAGAATGCGGATTGCATTATAGAGCCGGATAGAAGCGAGAAAATCAAACGGTTTATAGCCAGGTTTCTTCTGCTCATCGACATTTGGTATTTCAATAAGAAAGTCAACAAAGTCTACGATTTGTGCCATCAAACTTACAAGAATCTCGAGGAGTGTCTTACTTTTATGAAATTGACTAACAGCGAGTCAGGCGATAGTCCGAGCGATTCGGATACTCTGCCGTCGTGTTTGAGCAACGATATGGTTTTTAAAATCGTCGTTATTTGCTTGCTTTGCATTACCAAAATGCAATCGAGCGATTCGCCGCAACTCTCCACCGCCGTTGCTTTCGTACTAGCCATTTACTCTCAGATAATTCAAAATGTTACCAATCACATAAGAGAAGGCGTTTTAAATTTTCCGTTGAACGATAACGCCAAGGGGAAGGCTTTGAATGGCATTCTTAAGGATATAATGAATGGCAAGAAGAGGAGTAGGTCTAAAATGAGGCGGAGGAAAGTGCTGAAGAACGAAAGCGACGAAGAATCGGACGCCAGTGATAATGAAGATGATGAAGACGATTACAGTAGCTCAGATGATTCCTTCATTTCTGACGATGAGGACGTACTGGATGTTTCTTCTGATGAAGAATCTGACATTATTAAGGTATGAGTTTGTGTTATTACCAATGATGTTATAATATGTAATTAATTAATCGATTACTTTGGGCAAATTGTAATTAATTACAATTAACAATTATACGCTTTGGTGCAATTTCAAATGATCAATTAGGTTGATATTATCACCTCGCTTTTGATTATCCATGTAATCCAAAATTGAAGGATAAACGAATTTTTGAATTTCCTTCACGAAGAGTTTTCTAACTGTGGCATAAATGTCTGTATCTTTGTCAGAATTCATCCAGTTTAGTTTAATCTGTGGTAAGGAACAAGTAGCCAAGTTGAATACTGGAGCTCAGTACAAAATTTAAAATTTTCAATTTTTTGTTAGTTATGAATTAATTGAACAATAGTTAGCAACATATATCCTAGATAAAACTGATTTTCTCCCTGAAGAGTCTCAATTGCTGTAACCAATGGCTTCATAACTACATAATATTTTTGTAAAAAATAATTCTTATAGGATATGCTTGATCCAAGCAGGTACCTCGATTACCTGGGTACAGATTTGCAAATGGAAAACTTTTCACATATTGAAAATATTAAAAGTACTTGTGTTGAATGTAATTAAAATGTAATTGTAATTGTTATGAAACGTGTAATTGAATTACAAATAAATACAATCGAGGAACAAGTAAATTAATTACCGCGTAAATCAATTACAATAAAAGTAATTGAATTACTTTTTGAAGTAACTGTAATTGATTGCTTAACAACACTTTTTATTATTATAATGCTTTTATTTTCATAGGTATCTGACGAATCTAACTGTGGAACACCGAAAGATCAACTACCGAATGGTATAACGTCACCAGATAACTTTAATACCGATCAATCAAACGATGATTTGATTAAGACAGTTCAATTAATGGACATCAACGACATTATAGAAATTATAACTGAAGAATCCATTCTTCAAAGCATCAATATCCTCAACAATTGGCTCAAAAACGACATCGAGGTTTTGAAATCTTGCGCTTCTAATACTGGTTTATTAAAGCAATTAACGTATTTGATTAATTTAGTTAATATTAATTTGGGTAGCCCGAAGATGATTTCCGTTAATTTAAAATCAACAGAAATCGTTAATAAAGGTGTAAAAATACCACTCTCAGAAGATATAATACTTAAAGGTAGGTTAATAATAATTATGCTTACTAATTATTTGACTGACAATATGTTGTTTTACAGATTTAGAGGTACTGAAGGGATCACAAGAGAATTTGGACTGGGCATTCATCGATAAGAAAAGTTTAAGTCTGAAAGAAGAGGCTGCAGTTAGGGTAGTGAAATTGATGTATTTCGGGAAATTTTTAACCACTCTCACCGAAACCGGCATTACGTACGATGAAAGCAACAACGTTCTGTTGTGCAAATTAAAAGACGCTACAGATGAAGATGGAAAGAAGGCGTTATTGTTCATGAATGATGATGTAAGTTATTAATTTACACTATTACACAGAGTGTTGTTATACAGGGTGTCGCAAAAAGATAGGGATTGGGGGCTTAACTACAGACTGAGACAACTGAGACAAACTGAGACAAAAAAAAGAAGATGTAACTTAACTTTTCTATATCCAAAAGTGCTTAGTAAGCACAGATACTGGGACAGAGTGGCTCAATTTTTTTTTTGAAAATTTGTACAAAATATCTTTTTGGTGACATATTCATGTGTAATTTTTTTAAATAACTATCGCTCTCATATTTAACGGGATGGTCCAACCCTCTTAAAGTCCTAATTGTTCCGCCCTTGTTATTGACCTAATTTTTCAATAGAAGCTTGATTTATTGGATTATTTATGATTTTTCACTTTATTTTCTATAAATCCATATTTTTTGAGGTACAAAAATGATAAAAATCACTTTTTGGGATTCATACGATTTTTAAAACTCACATTTTCATTATGTTATTATTAATAAAAGAATTTCACAACAGCTTTTTAACTGATTTAGTAGTTTTCAACAATAATCTATTAATCATAACCATAATCATAACACTTGTAGAAAACAATAAGATTTATCTTAAAAATTTGAATTCTGTAATTTACAAAAACTGTTCAATATGGATTAATTAATAAATATGGATTAACGATTAATAGGTGTTTGTTGAAAATACAATCTATTAGAAAGGAGTTATGAAAAATTATTAATAGTTAATAACGTGATGAAAATGTGGATTTCAAAAATCGTATAATTGCCAGAAAAAGTGATTTATTTTATAGAAAAAAAGAATGAAAAAATCATAAATAATCAAATAAATCTAGTTTCGATTAAAAATTAGGTGAATAACAAGGGCGGAACAATTAGGAATTTTAGAGGGTTGGCTCACCGTTAAATATAAAAAAAAAATTGCACAAAAATATGTCACCAAATAGAGAGATATTCTATTAAAATTTTCACGAAAAAAAGTTAAGCCATTCTGACACACAATATCAAAAAAAAATCTTTTATTCTTAACATCCTGCAACTTCTTTAATAAACACTTTTGTATTGATCAGTTAGGTTAAATAATCTCATGTTCGTCTCATGTAATTTTCGTCGTATTGTTCGTCTGTAATGTAGTTAATCCATTTCTCGAACTCTTTGCGGACATGTCCCACATTAAGCCATGACCCAACCTGTATAATGAATATTGTTTACAGGTTGATTCGTTTGCGGAGTCTTCGAATAATGACGGCAGCCCGAAAGCTGCGGTATCTCCTACATTCAATAAAGATTCATCGGTTAAATCAACCGAAGGGCAATTATCGAAAATGAAGCACATGGGCCAGCTGTGGTTAGCAGCCGAAGTTAGAGCCCTCGAAAGCCGAGTGGGTGCAGGTAGAGTCGCTCTATCGCCTTATTTAGTCTTGGACGCCGACGCTTTGATTAAATATACATACATGGTGAAACATTTAGTACACTCGAGGAAATTCATCGTACTGGTGCCAACAGCGGGTAAGATAGATAACCTTTCCAAATAAAAGCACTAGGCTAGTCAATGTGGACCATCAATTAACAATGATTCCAAAAGTTTTGAAACTATTGGTACTTACACCGAGATAACAATAAATCTAAATTTGCAATCTTCTTCGAGGTCCGGAACATTGTTAAAATTGCAAATAAATGAAATTTTGCAATATTGTCGCGAACAAATTTTCAAAAGTTCTGCAAACTTGCAGTAGTGGTGAAATCTAAAAATTAAATTGCAAAAGTTTCGAGCGGCAGACATAGTTTACAGATTAATGGAATGTCAATTTGCAATCAAATCCAAGGTGTGGAAAATATTTTAAACATAAAAATTAAAGATATAATTATTCCGTCCCTACGCCACTGAAGCGGGTGAAATGCAATTTTTTCGAAAGTTATAAAATTCAAAAATTAGTTTTTTAATGAATATTGTAAAATTTCTTTTTTTTGCAATCTTAACGATTTTCCGAACTGAACCTCGGAGAATGGTACAAATTTAGATTTATTGTTTTCTCGGTGTACCAAGAGATTCACCAAAGTTTCACAACTTTTAAAATTATTGTTAAGGCCCAGTTGTAGATGTCACAGAACGTTAGTTCAACTAAACTGAGAGTCAACTTTGAACCAAGTTCATTTTGGTTTTTGTTGTAGAGTGCAAGATCAATATTATTTTGGTTGAACGCAGTTCAGGTCACATTGGTTGCACTGAACTCCCTTTTTTCATCTGAAATGTAATGTCATTTGCCAAAATTTACAATTTATATTTGAACTTTGATAGTGTTGATTCTATTTTGATGTCATTTTTGATATTTCCTTTATTTTGAATTATTTGGAATGAAACTATCTACATTTGAGAAGTTCTTGATAATTAATATCTAATCGAAATCTCTAAATTCAATATCGGACCATATTTCAAATTGACTGGTTCTATTTCTGAAGGTTTGTGGTCCTCTAGGATGTAAAAAACCATTCAAAATTTGTAACAAATATTCATCGTCTGTTAATTCTTCTTCTGATAATATGTTCATTTTGAATAATAAATTGTATATCAGAAATTCAACCTCACTTTTTTGGGTTAACAAGTCGTCAAATGTTAAAACCTTCTTGAACCGCCTTTGAACGCTCTTCAAGTACCTTTCAAGTAAACTTCTCTCTGAACCACAAATCAATAATGACAGACGTACTTACAACACAAATTTCCAATTAAACTCAATTCAACGCAGAACCACAGTTGAACTACGCATCTACAACCGCGTCTAAATATTGCATTTTTGATGTCTAAAATGACTGGTGCATATAGCTTATTTATTATTAAACGCTTATCGTTGCAGTGGTATCGGCTCTAGACGATTTGAAGCGCGAAAAAATCGAAGCGAGAGACGCCATAAGGTGGCTGGAGTCGCAGTTCCATCGCGGCAACCGATTCTTCCGCGCCCAACGGCCGCAGGAACGCAGTCCCATACCGTTCATCAAATATCCCAAGAAGAAGGATAAGGAGATGCACGTCTACATTCAAATCATCGAGTGCTGTCACTTTCTGGCCGAGCAACAAAAAGGCGCCTCGGACGTGGTCACGTTGCTCATCGGCAATCAGAACGTGCTGTCCAACGGCGAAAACAAGGAGTTCAGTTACGTGGGGTTGGCGCAATCCGTCTGCATCACCATCGAATCCATAACGACGTTCTACGGCAAATGGAAGAAATCGAAAGGGAAAAGGTGATGGGAATGAGGATCCCTAAGCGACTGGACAGAGATACTTTTTGGCGGAAAAACGGAAGACGTTTCGATCGATAGCGCGCGCAGCCCAGCATGTAATTACTTTCGGATTTATTTTACTACTAATGAGATTTTATCATGTGGGATTTTAACAAAATAGTATTTTGGGCATAATTCATATTATATTGTTCCTGTGTAGTTATTTTGTTTTATTAATAAACACTCAGTTGATTACGAAGCGATTTTTACTCCCTTATTTTATTAAACCGGCCCCTTTGCCGTATAAATAGAATTATCTACCCCTTCAAATGAATTTGAATTTAATTAATCGAATCTTCTCTATATCCAGAGGGTGTTTCAAATAGATGCAAAAAAATTCTGGAAGCAACTCTAAAACAATTTTAAAACACCCTATATATACAGGATATCGCAAAAGGGTCGGGACGTGTTGTTATGGACTAACTAAGGACAAAGGACATTGTGTAACATTGTTTACGTTAAAGTCGCTCGCTAAACATGTATTTAAAGTTAAAATTGGCGCTGAATACGGGCCACTATAATGATGACTATAACTATTAACAATAGATTTAACCTCACTTACCTAGCAAAGAAGTTATAGAACGTTAAAGTTAAAACGAATAAAAAAGATATTTTTTGATACAGGGCCAGAATAGCTCAACTTGAGCGATTAATGAAGAATGAAGAAAGTTACTAAAAAACAGAATGCTTCAGTAATAACGGTTCTTTTCTCAATTGTCCATTGAATATTTACTTACTGAATTCGCGATAGTTGAAAATAATAAATAACTAAATACGTAAAGTAATTAGTTATAATTAATCATTAAAGGATATTTAATTTTCTAATCATACTAAGCAAAAGATTGACGATGTCATAAGTAACTAAATTATAAACTGAAAGTATAACATTGAAAAATGGATTTTTTAAAAAAATATTTGTCTTTAAAAAAAGGTAAGTTTGGTTCGGCCTCAATTTATAGAGCACCCAGTATATTTCAAAATAATTTTAAATTATGCATCTTAAGGCGCTCCATTTTTCCTATTTATTCGTGTCTATCATAATAAAGGAGTAAACCGAGCTTTACCGCACTATTGGCACACCTTGTATTTTTGTGTACATTTTTTTTAAATTACCAATCTCTTCCATATTTAACGAGAGGGTCCAACCCTCTCAATGCCCTAATTGTTCCACCCTTGTTATTCACCTAATTTTTGAATTAAAACTGATTTATTAGTTCATTTATAATGATTTTTTGCTCTGCAATTTTCTATAAAATCCATGTTCTTCTGTCATCTTTACTATAATCACTTTCGTATAAGGTAAGTTCATAATCATGTAATTATCTTATTTTCGTCTCAAGGGTCTAATAGTTAAGCCATGTCCCAACCTTTTTGCGACACCCTGTATAGAAAAATTGAGAAACCTAATTATTTAGAACAAAGAAAACCCTTGTTCACTTCATTCTCCATTAATTATCTTTATGAAGCATATTACCCAAATTAGCAAAACATTGCTCTTTGCTGGTGCCACTGTGGTAATGTAAAGTAAGTGTGTAAGTACCACATTATTGTCAATATTTATTTTGTGAAATAAAATGAATTATTCATTTGCGTTAGACGCGAAATCTTGCTCGTTTTATCCGTTTGGTCACCGATTTTAATAGGTTTATTCACGATTGCGACGGGGACGACTCTAATTAGCGATTCCGTTGCGTTTTTACGATTTTTCTCGCTAGAAATTCCTGCGAGGTTCGAATTACTGTGCAAGCGCTGACATTATATTAAATTTTATGCGTGTAGCTGAAATATTATTCTTTATGCTGTTTGTTTTGAAGGAAATCCTATGTACACATTGCGCAGCGTTTAAACCATGTTTGAACTTCAAATATTCGAATACCTTTAATAAATAGTCGGTTTTTTTATTACGCAAATAATGTTCACATTCTTGCGATGCTTTCCTATGTTTATTTTAGTGTTTTACTGGATAGTTTAGATTTTAGCGTGTGGAATTCGTAACTAATAAATAACGATTTGTGCGTTTCGTAATTACTTATAATTTTTCGTATATTGAAAGAATTTTTTTCTCGCCTGCCGAATTCAATTAAAAACATCCAATTAGCCCAAATATACAACCGACGTGCATAATCATTTTTTATTTATTCAAAAAGTCTCGCCGTTTATGATTACTTGTTTATTTATTTATTTATAAATTGTTTATGAGGGTCTGCATCGGCCAATTTTATTCTAAAAAAACTTAAAAAATTTGCTTTTTTTGAAATAAATTTTTGACACAAATGTAGCCCTACCCTAAAATTTTACGTAGCTCAAAAATACACATGTTAATATACAGGGTGATAATTATAAAAACCGCCAAACTTCAGGAGTAGATTATACAAGTAATTTCGAACAAAAAATGTGGCATCATAATGAAAGCAAAAAACAAATAGCGCACTTTGATAATCTTTGAATTTTATTAATATTTGGCAAAAAAATCTAAAATAGCTTAATAACTCTAAAAGTTAGGTATATGCCACCCCCAAACAGTTTGAAAGCGAAGTAAATTCTCTACATGATAGAGAATCAAAATACAGGGTGTTCCATTTAAAATAAGCGTGTTATTACACTTTGAATATGCTAATACCCGAATCCGGTGTTGGTCAATTGGTCCCCACGGTCATTTTTGTCAGCGGGTTTCCATAATCCTACAGGTCGATTGGTCCCCAGTTTCAAAATTTAATGGGCTAATTGATCCCCACGGTCAAAATATTCCTAATCCGATTAGATAAGATTTTACATTGCATGAATAACTATCATTTGGTTAATATCTTCTGGTGTACTTACATAGCTGAGAGAATTTGGACAAAATGCAACTTTTAGTGTTAAAAAATATTTAATATCTAAGCATTACTAATTTAAAATATATACAATTGGTACAATATATATTAAAAGAAAAATTCTGTCCAAAAAAAAATATTTTAGTTTTAATATGCGAACGGATTTCAAAAAATAGTTGTCAACATATGGGAAACTTTATTATTAATTTTACGAAATAGTTATTCTTCACAAAAAGTTCTGCATGATATAAAATCCAAGATGCAACCATCAAAAATCAAATTTTATCAATCTTATACGAGGTATATCAAAAAATGTGAATTTTGCTCAAGAGTAAAGTACCTTCATATTTTACAATATCGAAATTTGTTTTTATGAAAAGCACACCTAATTTTCTAGAAGTATACTGGAAGGGATGGGATTTTCCCTATATTGAAAATAAAAAAAAAAGAAATTATAAATATTCCCATCGGTCCTTCCTAGAAACCCTTAATTCGGTATTGGGGACCAATTGACTGATAGCTTTCGAGTCGAAAAAGGATTATATTTGGGTAAATTTGACCGCGTGGACCAATTGAACTCCACCCAAAGAATCGCATGTATTGAACACCCTGTAAATAATTTTACAATAGTAAATTCACGAATAAGTAGAAGGAATAGTCTATTATTAACATTCAAGAGCAAATTAATACCGGATGTTTAGATTTTGAGATAGGTATTTAATTTTTCCCAAACCCTTACATTTTCAGAAATATTCAAATAAATCAGGACACACTGTATTTAAGGTATAGGGAACCTTTATGAAAGTATATCTCATTTTTCAAGGACAATTCAAAAATGTCGTCAAATATAGGGTGTTCCATAAGAAAAAATATAACTTTGATACATCACGCTTTTCTGGAGCACTCTGTATGCTGGAAAATATTTTTAAAATGCAGCCCTTGCACATGGGTCTGCTGTAACAGAAATCGAATATTATACACCCTTTAGCCATAATATTCCACGGCGTCCGTCGTGACTTACCCTGTATGCATACCAAATTTTATTAAAATTCGGTAATTAGTTTCCAATCTATACAGATAGTTTAAGCTCGTCGAGAAATACCCTGTAGGTACGTATTGTATTATTTCAAAAAGATGAAATTCAAACATTACAAAGAAAATTTTTCGTATATTACAAAAATTTTTTTCACTCCGGAAATTCAATTAAAACCATTCAATTAGCCCGAATTTCCAACCGACGCGCATAATCATTTTTTTATTTATTCAAAAAGTCTCGCCGTTTATGATTACTTGTTTATTTATGCATAAAAATGCAATAAAAAAAAACCGTTCGTTTTCGGACGGCATCAGAGATTGCGCCCGACGCCGCCCCCTCGCCGCCCCCTCGGCTCGCCCGCCTCGTAAAACCTAATGGATAAAACGGATTCGCTTGTCATTCGTTTATATACGAATATTCGCGGGACGGCGAATTCGCCGTTCACTAAACTGAAATGACACCGCTCCGACCGAAGGGCTTTATGAATATCATCGGAATTACTACGAATTGATGTACCATAAACATCACTCAATACGGTGGTCGTTATTAAACGAATGATAGCGCATGTTGACGCTAATGGCGCCGATAAAAATTTACGATATTTTTTAACGGCCTTTCATTTTTATATCTCGGAAAATTTAACCCGTCCGTTTAACTCGCACACTGTCGGTTTTTTATTTGTTACATTCGTGTTGCATGATGCTACTCTTCTACATCCAGATATTACATTTTGTACGTAGTTTGTAAAGGGTTATACAGGGTATTTCACGAAGAACTTATCTATATTTTTTACTATCTGTAGATTGGAAACTAATTACCAGATTATAATAAAATTTGGTATGTATCTATTATGCAATAAGGTGAACATTTTAAAAATATTTTGACAGTATTAGAGCCCTTCCGGTTCTACAAGAAGTGGACTACACTACTGTATACAACTTTGTTTTTTAATTGGAACACCCCCTATATTGTTATATTTTTGAAATTAGATGACATTTTAGGGCATCTCTATAGGGTGTCGCATAAAGGTTGGGACATGGCTTAACCAGAGACTTTATATCCAAAATTGCTTAGTAAAGAAGTTATAGGGTTTTGAAATTAAGAATTAAAAAGAGTTTTTTTGATATTGTGCTAGAATGGCTTAATTTTGTTTCGTGAAAATTTGTACAGGATATCTCTGTTTGGTGACATATTTATGTGTAAATTTATTTTTTAAAATTGTCCATTACTCTCTGATTTAAGGGGTGTGACCAACCCCCTTAGAGCCCTAATTGCTCTGCGCATGTAATTCATCTAATTTTTGAAACGAAACTAGATTTATTGGTTTATTTATAATGATTTTTTACTCTTTATAATTTTCTATTGAATCCATATTTTTGGAGATAAATCTCTCTTTTTTGGCATTCATACGATTTTGAAATCCAGATTTTCAGCACATTATTGAGAAAAAAAAATTTCATCACACCTTTTTAACAAATTAAGTTATTTTCAACAATAATCTATCAATTAGAATTACATGGGAGGAGCAATGAGGTCTTTAAGGGGGTTGGCCACACCCCTTAAATCAGAGAGTGATGGACAATTTTTAAAAAGAAATTTACACATAAATATGTCACCAAACAGAGATATACTGTACAAAAAATCTCTTTTTAATTCTTAATTTGAAAACCCTATTACTTCTTTTCTAAGCAACTTTGGATATAGGTAAATTCGGTTAAATTGCCTTATTTTTGTCCAAGGAGTCTGTGGTTAAGTCATGTCCCAACATTTTTGCGACACCCTGTATATGTGTAAAAAATCTTTTTTCCAAAAAATGAATGACAATTATTGGAAAAAAATGTACGCCACTGTATTTTTGCAATTTTTTATATTTTTTGTTTTAGTATAGGTAAGCATCTAAAAATACAACTTCTTTACCTCTTTAATTTTTTTCGTATCTCACTTCGTTTTTGGAGAAAAAAATAAATACCGTTGGCATTGGACAAAATTGGTTTATTGAATTTTTGCTAAAAAAATCACAAGTGCATTGGAAAACAAAAAAAATCAAAAAAATATCTATAAAAGAATGTTTTTCCAACTTTTCTAATACCAAATTTCAACAGAATCAAATAAATATTTTTTAATGTATTAATATATTTTTTTAATTCAGCATCCTGTATCTTGAAATCCCTGCCTTTTCGGATTCATGTTTATAGAAACTTTTTTCATATTTTTTAACAAAGAATCAGCCTCTAAAATATCTCCGTCCATTTTTCGAACACCCTGTATGCTTATCCGTGCGCGGAATTCCTTCCACCCCCAATACCCGCCCTACTGAAGGCCCCGTTGCGATTCTTCCAGACCGAAGCGGGACCTTCTGGATTCGCAACAGCGAAACACCTCGTAATTTCGGCCGGCATAGCTGCGGATATCGACAAAGCGCCCGGCGATTGTGGCCACAACGGCCGACCGCTCGTCTGTTCATTAAACGGGAACCTTGCGGTACAATGCACACTCCATCAACGGCGAATTAACCGACACCCCGACAATGTTGCTCCGCTCTGGAGCTCTCCAGCTTTCCACTCCACTCGAAAGTGTGTGCTGCGTTTTCTGGAATTTCGAAGCGAATGCGGAACGCCTGGAAAAGGAAGAAATTTTGAATTTTTTTTTGGAGTGGTCCATACTTAAAAAATTGATACATCTGGAATTATATGATGAGTAAAGGTATCCGGAGTGTTCGAGTTGTTTCCCGTATTCGAGCAGGTAAATTCTTATAGGTCGAGTTGTTTCCCGAGGGTGTCCGAGTTGTTTCCAGTATGGCAGGTAGATACGGCAATTAATTTCCGATTAATCTTTCTTCGTTGAAAAACCCTAAATATTTATTAAAACTAAGCACCTTTTAATTTTTATTATTTCAAACTTTTTTAAATTTTAGATATTTTTTGTAGTGCCTATAACTTCACTTTAAATATGTACGTACCTACCTATACATTTTAAGTATTACAATTTAGATAAAACTAAAATTTCCTTTTACATACATATATAGAATTATTACTATAGTAAAAATTCTCATTTAACAATTAATCAAAAACAGCTCCAATTGAAAATGTCTCGAGCCCGAAACATTCTTAAGATCACGGAAGGAACAGTGCCTAATCCTCATTATCAGGTAATTAGACCCTTACAAATAACCGTTAACAATAGACTGGAAACAACTCGGACACGACCTTTTTTCGTACAGGTAAAATTTTGAAAATTGGGAAACAACTCGAACCCGTCCAAGGTATCATACACCCCGTTTACATGCAGAGTTGAAAGATCGAGTCGAGATTGAATTGAGTTTTCAACTCGTGTTTTTCCGTACACAGGGTTGAACGGTATAAGCGTTTATAAGACATCATTTCGAATCAACCCAGAGACAGAAATAGCAGCGAGTCGAGTCAACCTAATTTCAACTCGATCAGTGTTTACATGAGTGTCGATCTAGGGTTCAACCCGAGTTCAACTCGGGGTAATATACAGGGTGTTAATTAAAGGAATGTACTTATTTTAATGGGTGATTCTTGAGGTAATTTTGAGTCGAAAAGTTCATATATAAAGGTATGTCCTTTGAAGCTCGGTTTTCGATATACAGGGTTGTAAAGCTTTATTTTTATTTAGGTTTTTTTCAAAAAAAGTTTTAAACTAAAATAACTCATCAAAATGGTCTAGGGGACATGAATATTTTAAATGGGAATTTCTTATTGATTTTTTCCAATTTGTTACACTCCCTCTGTATAAAACAACAATTTTTTCTTTTTTTTGCATAATTTCATGTTTCAAAAAACCTCCATATTTGTTAGATTTCAATATTTTTTAAATGTATTGTCAAATTGATACTTAATTGTCCATTAATTACTTTGTCCCCTAGACAATTTTGATGAGTGTATTTTTAAATTAAAAGATTTTTAGATTTTTAGATTTAAAAATCGGGTATACCTATTCTTGGACTCGATCCCAAATATTGTCATGGACTAATAAAAAAATTCGTTATGGGAGCCAATTATGCCGCGATTAATCAATAATTTCATTCGCTACTGAAATTATATTAATTTGCAAACAATAAAAAATAATTTAATATTCAACGCACCGAAAGTAAACATTTGCTTTAATTAGTAATAATCGCATGAAACATGCGTTGTTTTTTTTAATAATCCCGCCGTTTTCCATTCACTTCTCCGTAACAACTATTTATTTTTCATTTTCGCCGGCGTTACACGAACAAAAAAAAAATACCCGGGCGCATTCTCGTTTATTATTGCCGCTATATAATTAATCTAAAAACATGAAATATATTTCGAACCGTGCACAAAGAACGATTTGATTATATAAATAATTGAATAAACGAGTGCATGTTATTTTTCGCAATAATCATTTTCGCCATTTGACAATATTTGCGAATTGTTCCGCTAATTAAATGAAAAACGTTCGTAATAAAATTGTTGAAATAAATTTAATTATATCCGCCGCAGCGGCGCAGGTTTCACATATCGCAAAATTTCGAAAAAAAAAACCCGTCGCAAAAAATGTACAGGTACTATACATACCTATTTCGCAACCGTCGACCCGTACATTAAAGAAACATAAAGCATTTATTAAATTAAAATGCTTACTTCACGGCGAGTAATTAATTAAAAACTTGTCATTATCTAGAGAGCATTCGTTCCTTTGCCGCTTCGATGGAGCGAGACATATCTGGTTTGTGGATAGGAGTGTACTCTTAGGAAACACATAAACTCTCCCGTCTTCCTCCCTGTCCCTAGTCACCACTCATTCCGAGCAGGATTGTAATTTAGAAATTTTTCCATTTCCTTTCATTCGATTTTTCGCAGCACTTTACCGCCAACTTTTCCCCAACAAGCGTCATAAACGCCAGCAAATCCCGGAGTTCGGTTTGGGTTTTTTGGCGGAAAACTGCGGCGCATACACCAAAACGTGTACTAATTGAAAACCGAACTCCCGAATACGGTTCTGCAGGAAATTTACGGTCGGCTCGGTTTGTCCCGAGACGAGGCTCGTACTGCGAATTTCAGCTTCTTAAGCCGGCGTTTTTCTCTCTTTTCCTCGCAACAATACCGCCGGCCTCCTTCTTTTTCCGATCCCCCCGACGAGGATCGCCGCATTCCGCATCCTGCGGGAGCGAGTGAGACGCCGCCGGTTCGTGGTCAACGTGGACTTGACAAGCGGCTGTCAACGGGTTCGCGACGCCCGATTCCACCAATGGCGTGACGGCGTTCTGGTGCTACGCCCATTTGCTTAAAAGATGAAGAGACTACACTTCGGTTTATAGTCCAGGAATATCGCGGACATTATCGTCACACATTGATCCCTTCTTAGTTTAAATTTATTACCCCCTATAAAGATTTGCTACAGAGTAAATAATCTAGGGACCGGCTTATCTGTTTCTAATGGTTGTAGGTACTAATTAGGTGATTGCTACATTTGGAGTTTGAGATTGTAGCAATTTAGCTTCTTGGTACTTTTGATCATGTTTGGTATCGATTCTGGTAAGAGGCTAATTTGAGGTTCTTAGTGTAAAGTGTAGTTACATAATGGCTCCATAAATGACCACAAGAATTTGAACAAGATTTCGCATTCAGACAACAAAAATTTGCTAGTCCAAGTACTTGTGAGTGCACAAAATCCTTTAGTATGGTTAGAAAATTGGTACAAGTAAACTTGTGAAGCAGAAAAAATGCATTCTATAGTATACCAATAATTTGAGATTTTTGGTGTAAAAAGTAGATAAATAATGGCGGATAAAGGACCATGAGAATTTTAACAAGATGTCACATTTGTACACCAAAAATTTGCTAGTCCACAAGTAATTGCAATTATTGAGTGCACAAAAACCTTTAGTAGATATGATTAGAAAATTAGTACAATTTAACTTCATGTGTAGTTTTTTTATGTAAAAAGTGGGCAAATACTGTCTCATAGAGTACCACAAGAGTTTTAACAAGATGTCCCATTTGGAGACCAAAAATTTGATAGTCCATCAAGTACTTGCAATTATTGAGAGCACAAAAATCTTTAGTATGATTAGAAAATTGGTACAAGTAAATTTCATGTGTTTTTTTATGTAAAAAGTAGGTAAATAATGACTCTTAAAGGACCACAATAATTTTAACAAGATGTCCCATTTGGGCACTAAAAATTTGCTATTCCAAGTTCTAATTGCAATTAATATTGAGTTGACAAAATCCTTTAGTATGATTAGAAAATGTACAAGTAAATTTCATGTAGTTTTTGATGTAAAAAGTAGGTAAATAATGGCTCTTAAAAGACCACGAGAATTTTAACAAGATGTCTCATTTTTGGACACTAAAAATTTGCTATTCCAAGTTCTGCTTGCAATTATTGAGTTGACAAAATCGTTTAGTAGGATTGATTAGAAAATTGGTAAAAGTAAATTTCATGTGTAGTTTTTATGCAATAAGTAGGTAAATAATGACTCTTAAAGGACCACAAAAATTTAACAAGATTTCCCATTTGGACACCAAAAATTTGATAGTCCATCAAGTACTTGCAATTATTGAGAGCACAAAAATCTGTAGTATGATTAGAAAATTGGTAGAAGTTAATTTCATTTGTATAGTTTTTGATGCAAAAAGTAGGTAAATGGTAAAAGGTAAAAGGTAAAATTCTACTTGCAATTATTGAATTGACAAAATCCTTTAGTTATGATTAGAAAAATGGTACAAGTAAACTTCATGTGTATAGTTTTTGATGTAAAAAGTAGGTAAATAATGGCTCATAAATGAACACCAGAATTTTAACAAGATGTCCCATTTGAACACCAAAAATGTGCTTGTCCAAGACTTACAATATTTATTGAGTTCAAAAAAACTGATTCTAGTATTCTAGATTAATGATTCTAGTACTAATAATTTGAGGTTTACCAACACAAATTTGTTAGTTCATCTACTTACTACTTGTAATATTGAGTGCCCAATTTCTTTAGTATTAAGATTAAAACATTTTGGTACAAGTGAACTTCATATGTAGTAGAAAAAATCGATTCTAGTATAAATAATTTTAGAGGTTTTAGATGTAAAAAGTGGGTAAATAGTGGCCTATAAATAACCACAAGGATTTCAACAAGATGTCCCATTTGGACACTAAAAATTTGCTATTCCAAGTTCTACTTGCAATTATTGAGTTGAAAAAATCCTTTCGTATGATTAGAAAATTGGTACAAGTAAATTTCATGTGTAGTTTTTGATGTAAAAATAGGCAAATAATGACTCTTAAAGGTCAACACGAATTTTAACAAGATGTCCTATTTGAACACCAAAAATGTGCTTGTCCAAGACTTAAAATATTATTGAGTTCAAAAAAAACTGATTCTAATATTCTAGATTAATGATTCTAGTATTAATTATTTGACATAAATTTGCTAGTTCAGGTACTTACTTACCTACTACTTGCAATAATGAGTGCACAAAATTCTTCAGTAAGATTAGAATATTTGGTACTATTGAACTTCATATGTATAGTAGAAAAACAATCAATTCTAGTATTAATAATTTGAGGTTTTTGATATAAAAAGTAGGTAAATATTTGTCTCATAAATAACCACAAGGATATTAACAAGATGTCTCATTTGGACATCAAAAATTTGTTATTCCAAGTACTACTTGCAATTATTGGGCGTACAATTATTATTGATAGGTACTCCATATACATATAGTAGAAAAAGTATGGTGTTGAACTGGTGTAAAATACCAACCCACATTTCCAGTACTATAAACGACATAAAGTCCCAATCGCAACGATCTCGCTCACACACGCAACCACTCCATATACCGACGTCCTTATCGGAAACTCAGCTACTATAACAGCTCCCTCCGCCTTTAGCGTGTAGCGTGTAGCGGGTAGGGTATATACTCGACCAGACCTAAACCTCACTTCTTACACACACACCGGCATGTGTAACATACAGTGTCAACACACATGTACAGGTACATTATCCCTCCGTCTCGCTCCGGCTCCATCCGCCTACCGAAATGATGTTCAAACGACGAAGACGTGTTTAATACGGATACACACCCGACCCGCTCGCTGGCTGGAAGGTTAATTATGGCCGCGGTTCGAAAAGTTCCAGGTGAATTTAAGAGATTGCCGGGAGGTGGATGTGTCGAGCGAATTCGCTTTGTTCGGCGATTAAACGACGTCGTTTTTGTCGGCCGGGGATGAAGGGTTAACGTCGATGGCGATGGCGATGGCGATGGCGAGGCGAAGTGTATCTCTGCGGTCGTAATGAAAACGAGCCGGAGCACTTAAGGCTGCGTCGTAAAGTAGATTAGCGGGAATTTTTGTCTCTGATGGTCGAAACGGACACTTCCATAAAGAAGGGAAATATGTGCTAGGTGCATAAATAGGGGAATGTATGTAACGTTAAATTGGTGTTCTGAAACGCTAAATAGGATGTGGACATTGGGGAAAACACATTTAGGTACATTACGTTAAGGTTTCATAATCTGATGATTTTTTTTAGTTACTAAATTAGTCGATATTTCAGGTGATTTTTTTAATTAAATTTGACGATTTTATTAGAGGTTGTTTTTAAAGATTTCACGTGCATACAAAATGTTCGAAAAATAGAAGGAAATATTTTATAATACAGAAGAAATAAAACAAAAAAGACAGCGGCGTACATTTTTTCCCAATAATATTCGCTTAGGTGCCCCTGGGACGCCACTGGGCTTAATAATTTTAACCTGTTTAGGGCTAAATTAGATTTTTAATACAACAAATAGTATTTTCAAATTTCAACAGAATCAAGTAAATATTTTTTAATAAGTACTAGTAATATTTTTCTTTTTTATTTGAATATCCTGTACCTTGAAACTCTGGATTTCCGGACCCATGTTTATAGAAACTTTTTTTCATATTTTTTAACAAGGAATCACACTCTAAAATATCTCCTTTTTGAATAACCTATATTTGATGGTTGTTCAGTTTAAACATTCTAAATAGTCCTGAATGCTTTTTATGGGACTTTTTAAGGAGCTTTTTTATGCTACTTTTTGGTTCCAAGTAGTCCAGAATCTGTTCCATATGATAATGAACTATTTCAAATAACCATTTACAACTGTTTTAAATGGTCCTGGTCAGTTCTAAAATGGTTCTAAATAAACAGTTCTGGACAAATCTAAACATAACAATGATAAACGGGGTTCTATATGATTCTAAAGAGTCTTCTAAAGTAGTCCTGAAAAACCACTCTGATGGTTCTAGACTTATCTAGTTTATTCATCAGGACGATTCCAAAATTAGTCCTGAATCTGTTTAAATAATTTTGTACAGTCCTAAAAGATCCTCCTGTCCTAATCTGTTTCAAATGGTCAGTTCTAAATCATTCCGGACAATTTTAAATGGTAATTTCTAAAATGGTTCTGAACAGATCGAAAATGGTTCTAAGATACTGTTTCAAATGCTTCTGTTAGTTCTAGAATGGTTCTAAATAATTATGAACATTCTAAATGGTACTAAGATTTTTCTAGTTATTCAGAAATATTCCAAAACTGGTCCTGAATCTGTTCTAAACGATTTTGGACAGTCCTAAGATCCTCCCGAACTGTTTCAAAAAGTCGGAATCAATTCTAAAAAGGTTCCAAATGGTTCTAAGGTCGGTCAAAAATATTTCAAATTGTTTTTATAAAATTAGTATTAAACTGCTTCTAAATGACCTGGACTGTTCTATATAAATGGTTCTAAAATCGTCCTGAAATGTTTCACATGATCCTAAGGGTGATGTTCCAAAATGGTTCTGAGATCGTCCTGAACCGTTTCAAATGATTCTAGTTAGTTTTAAAATGGTTCTAAGTGATTCTGAACATTTCTAAATGATATATAACACAGTCCTAACTGTTTAAAATGATCCTAGTCAATTCTAAAGTGGTTCCAAATGATACTGGAACTAAATGGTTCTAAGATCCTCATGAACTACTGATTCAAATGGTCTTAATCAGTTCTAAATATATACCTAAAGTTCCAAACGATTCTGTACGTCAGCTCTAAATAATTTTGAACAATTCCAAAGTCGACGTGAACAATTTGATCAAGTATACATAGGTACAGCTTCAGTTGTGCCATTTTCCTTCCTCTTTAGATGTATATCAGTTGTGAGATACACTCTCTTTCTCGCACTTGTGTTATAATACTAAAATTCTGATAGAATCGTCAAATTTACTCTATTCTACATTATAAAGCCGTATAGAGGTTACTGATTTTTATTTTGATTGATTGGAATTTTTTTCTACTCTGAGTCTGTTGCTGAACACATCAGGCAAAATACTCTTATTTTTATTAATGCGTTCCGAATTCAATCCCAATTATAATTTCCCCGTTTGACGCTAAAAAAAGCGCCATTTCATACCGAAAGAGCAGATACACGGAAACGAAAGGAATGCGAAACGCGAAGCGGCGCTGATCTCCTATAAAAATGGTGGCGGCGACGGGTGATCGATAAATCCACACTAATTCCGAGCTTATTGCGAAGTTCCTTCGACTTCCCCCCGTTTCTTTTTGGCCCATTTCATCGCTCGGGCGACAGCGGGCGGCGTTTATGGCTTGCATTACATCTTCCTCTTCTTGCCCCCGTCGAGGGCGAGCCCTTTGAAGCGAAACGGGCCGCATAAACTATTAATTAATATGGTAATCAAGCAATCGGTTATTTGTGATTTGCTCTTTAGCAGTCGCTGCATTAATTGAACGATTTTATTCGTAGATTAAATTGTAGATTAAATTTTCGAGCGACCAGTAATTTTTTTCCTCCCGGAAACTCCGGCGTTACTATTTTAGAGCTAATTAGAAACATTTGAAACAGTAGTTCAGAACCATTTTAGAACTGACTAGGACCATTTGAAACAGTTCAGTACGATCATAGAATTATTTAAAACTGTCCAGATAATTTAGAACCAGTTTAGATATGATTAGAACCATTTAAAATAGTTATGGCCGATCTAAGAACCATTTGGAACCGTTTTAGAATTGACTGGGACCATTTGAAACAGTTTAGGACGGAACAGGTTTAGGAGGAAACATCTTAGCACCATTTAGAAATGACTACAATCATTTAGAAGTATTCTGGAACTAACTAGAAACATTTGAAACAGTTTAGTACGATCATAGAATTATTTAAAACTGTCCAGATAATTTAGAACCAGTTTAGATATGATTAGAACCATTTAAAATAGTTATGGCTGATCTAAGAACCATTTGGAACCGTTTTAGAATTGACTGGGACCATTTGAAACAGTTTAGGACGGAACAGGTTTAGGAGGAAACATCTTAGCACCATTTAGAAATGACTGCAATCATTTAGAAGTATTCTGGAACTAACTAGAAACATTTGAAACAGTAGTTCATGACAATCTTAGAACCATTTTAGAACTGACTAGGACCATTGGAAACAGGTCAAGGCGACCTTAGAATCATTTAAAACTGTCCAGATCCTTTAGAACCGGTTTAAATATGATTAGAACCATTTGAAATAGTTATGGCCGACCTTAGAACCATTTGGAACCGTTTTAGAATTGACTGGGATCATTTGTAGGACGATCTTAGCACCATTTTAGAAATGCTCATAATCATTTAGAACCATTTTAGAACTAACTAGATAGTACTATTGTCCAGAATGATTTAGAAACAGAAACATTTGAAACAGTTCAGGATTCGAGGAACTTTTAGGGCTGTAAAAAATCATTTAGAACAGATTCAGGACTAATTTTGGAATCGTCCTGATGAATAGACTAGAAAAGTCTAGAACCATCAAGAGTGGTTTCAGGACTACCTTAGAAGATTCTTTAGAATCATATAGAATAGTTTTTTGGTTAGAACTGTCCAGAACTGTTTATAATTTAGAATTGTGCAGAACTGTTTATTTAGAACCATTTTAGAACTGACTACCAGGACCATTTAGAACAATTCTAAATGGTTATTTGAAAAAATTCAATATCTGCATAATATAAAACAGATTCTGGACTACTTGGAACAGTCCAGTAAAAACCAAAAAGTCCAGAACCATTTATAGAAAGAATTCAGGACTATTTTGGAACTTTTAGAAGACTATTTAGAATTTTTAAACTGAAAAACCGACAAATCATCTAAAAAATTGGCTCATTTAGCAAAACATTCCTAAAAATCGTCAAATATTAGCTAAATATTCTCATAAAATCGTCCAATTTACTTAAAAAAATCACCTGAAAATATCGACCAATTTAGTCAAAAAATCATCAAATTATGAAACCTTCCAGCACGATCTTAGCACCATTTAGAACTGTCCTCAAGCATCATTTAGAACTATTTAGAAGTAGAAACATTGAAACAGTAGTTCATGACGAAACGGGCCGGATAAACGATTAATTAATATGGTAATTTGCAAGCAATCGGTTATTTGTGATTTGCTCTTTAGCAGTCGCTGCATTAATTGAACGATTTTAATCGTAGATTAAATTGTAGGTTTTCGAGCGGCGAGTAATTTTTTTGTCCTCTCGGAAACTCCGGTGTTTTTTTTCTGGGAGAATCTCGAACACGAGCATAAAACGCTTGGTTCTATTGCGACGGCATACCATAATCGTAAAAAGTTACGGCGAAGGCAATTTTAGATTATGATAACTCGAAACTCCTGCCGCTTTTAATGTTCCCGACATCTTGCTAATGCGATTTTGTCTGTCGGTTATCAAGCGCAATAAAATCTTTTACAATGTAGCTGCTAAATAAGCGGGAAAACGAGCGCGGCGCGCCGATACCGGAGATTTCCTAAAATTAATAGAAAATTTCGCGAATGCGCGAAACACAATCGCCCAGGCAAAGATT
Organism: Phyllotreta cruciferae; assembly: GCA_917563865.1. Classification (NCBI taxonomy): domain Eukaryota; kingdom Metazoa; phylum Arthropoda; class Insecta; order Coleoptera; family Chrysomelidae; genus Phyllotreta; species Phyllotreta cruciferae. Next base: position 1,145,389 of record OU830614.1, on the reverse strand, counting down.
AATTAGATTTTCGTTTATTTTTTTTTGGTTCATTTTCGCGTCGAAAGTCCGTAACTTCCGCTCTTTTCTCTCCGCTTCTTTCGCCGATTTCTCGGTATACATATATTTTTTCGTTCGTCGAAGACGGGGAAAAAATTTTAATTTCGTCGCCTCTCTTCGAATCGCGGAAAACGCGGGGGAAAATACAACCGGGGAGAAACTCGCGATTTTAATTTCCGAAAACAATTCGGTTTACACTATATTTGTGTGTTGAGGGATGTCGAGAGAAGCGGTTTAATTTCCTAGCCGGATCGCAAATTTGAAAATAGTACCTAAATAAAATCATATAATTATCGATTTACAGGATTTCTATGATATTACATTTATATATTTTACATCTATCTCCCGTACTTTGGAGCTCTGATTTGGACTTAGGATATGACACAAGTGCGAGAAAGAGAGTACTGATATACATCTAAAGAGGGAGGGAAATGGCATAACATCTGAAAGTGTACCTTGATCAAATTATTCAGGAAGACTTTAAAATCATTTGGAATTACAAAGTACCTAATAAACAGTCTTGAAGGAGTTCTAAATGATTCTGAACCTTTCTAGTTTATTCTGAACCCTTCCAAATAGTTCAGAATCTGTTATAAATGATTTTGGACAGTTCTAAACGGTTCTAAAATTGTTCTGAACTACTCCAAATAGTCAGAGTTTCTCTCTAAGTCCTCTCGTCTCCTTAGTCCAATGGCTATAAACTGGTTCTTAATGATTCTGAACAGTTCTAAATGGATCTAAGATGTCTTGAAGGGTTTTAAATGTTCCTATTAGTCAGTTTTAAAATGGTTCTAAATGTTTCTAGACAATCTAAATGCTTTTCAGCAGTTCTACTAAATGAATCTTAGATTGTCCTGAACTGCTTCAAAAGATTCTAGTCAATTCTAAAGTGGTCAAAACGATCCTATTTAGTCAGTTTTAAAATGGTTCTAAATGATTCTAAGATCATCGCCTTACCCGTTTCCATTGATCATATAGTCAGTTCTAAAATAGTTCTAAACGATTCTGGACAATCTAAATGGGTTTGAACAGTTCTAAATGATTCTAAGATCGTCCTGAACTGATTCAAATGGTGTTGATGGTCAGTTCTAAAATGGACTTCCAGTCTGGACTTTTCCAGTTTACTCTGAACTATTTCAAATAGTCCTGATCATAATGATTGTGGACAGTTCTAAATGGTTTTGGATAGTTCTAAAGGGTGTATGACCATCTTCAACTCTTTCGAATAATCTTGGTCAGATCTAAATGGTTTTGAACAAATCTAAATGGTTTTGATCAGTTCTAAATAGTTCTAAGATCGTCCTGAAGTGATTCAAATGGTGTTCAAATGGTGTTCGCGCGGTTTGAAATGGTGTTCGTCAGTTCTAAAATGGTTCTGGACTTTTCCAGTTTATTCTGAACCATTTCAAATAGTCCTGATCATAATGATGGTGGACAGTTCTAAATGGTTTTGGATAGTTCGAATAATCTTGGTCAGATTTGTTCAAAATCTAAATGGTTTTGATCAGTTCTAAATAATTCTAAAACTGCCAGAACAATTTGAGCAAGTATACACTTTCAGTAAGTTTCTCTCTCCCTCTCAAGCGAATATTAAAATGGTCAGATGCACTCTCTTTCTCGCTGCACTTGTATATTATTGCAATAGCCACATCTTTGCACATTTAGGTAATTTTTTTTAATTATTGCCTAACGAAACATCTTATTTAATGCGAACATTCATTAAAATAGTGTCGATAAATTTTAACGTCGCCATTGTTTCGGTAATTTTTTCGGGTACTGGCCGTGCGTAAAACCATTTTTATCTGCCCGGAATTATAATAAACGCCGACGGTTTTTTATTCGTCGCGAAAATTACGACCTCGATTTTTTCCGTTTAATCCATTATCGGAACAATATGATATAAAAGCCCCGGTTTTAATGACTTACGTGTTTCGAAAGAGTTATTCGCAGCTAGTTATAGCGAGCCGTTAAAATCCAAAGATACTATTAAAAGTGCGAATTTAATTTTTGTTATGGCGATTAATTCCGGATTTTACAGCTCTGCGGTATATATACGTATGTAGGTAACTCGCATATAACGCGTTTAATCTCCTATATCTGGAGTGCCTACACAAATAAAATTGAATTTTCGTTTAACTCGCCATAAAATTTTTATTTTCATTTCCTATACCTACATCTTTTACAATTGATACACATACAGGCAACTGCAAATTTGTATGAAATATGATCTATTGATGCAACAAAGATAACTTCCATTTAGTGTAATATAAAATAAAAAGAAAGAGTGATATAATTATGAGATTACAACTTTCTCACTCTAACCTGCACTGTTATTTTAATATAATCTTTGTTCAATTCATAGAAATGACTATAATGCAAGTGCAAATTTGTATGCAATATGGTCTATGGGTGCAACAAGGACAACTTCCATTAGTGTTACAAATAAGGAAAACATGAAGTAATTTAGTGAGATTACAACTTTCTCACTCTAACCCACTGTTATTTTAATTATCTTTGTTCAAGTCATAGAAATGTCCATATTGCAAGTGCAAATGTGTGTATGCAATAATATCTATGGGTGCAACAAGGACAACTTACATGAGTGTCATATAAAGGAAAAAGAAAGAGTGGCAATGTGGGATTACAACTTTCTCACTCTAACCCACTGTTATTTTAATTATCTTTGTTCAACTCATAGAAATGACTATACCTAATGCAACTGCAAATTTTTAAGCAATATGATCTATGGGTGCAATGTGCAATAAAATCAACTTTAGTGTCATACAAATAAGGAAAAAAAATTGTGATTTAGTGGGATCACAACTTTCTCACTCTAACCCACTGTTATTTTAATTATCTTTGTTCAAGTCATGGAAATGTCCATATTGCAAGTGCAAATTTGTGTATGCAATAATATCTATGGGTGCAACAAGGACAACTTCCATAAGTGTCATATAAAGGAAAAAGAAAGAGTGACAATGTGTGATTACAACTTTCTCGCTCTAACCCACTGTTATTTTAATAATCTTTGTTTAACTCAAAAAATGGCCAAATTGCAAGTGCAAATGTGTATGCAATATTGTCTATGGCTATGGGTGCAACATGGACAATTTCCATAAGTCCATTTGTCCATTAGTCCCATTCCATAAAGGAAAAAAAAATATACTGTGGGTTGCAAGCTTCTCACTCTAACCCACTGTTATTTTAATAATCTTTGTTCAACTGAAAAAAAGGATCATATTGCAAGTGCAAATTTGTATGCAATATTGTCTATGGGTGCAACAAGGACAACTTCCATTAATGTCATATAAAGGAAAAAAATGATTGATATTGTGGTATTACAACTTTCTCACTCTAACCCACTGTTATTAAAATAATCTTTGTTCAAAACGTATAGAATTTACCATATGCATATTGCAAACAAATTTGCACTTACCTGTATACAAATTAATAACATTTTGGTGTGTGTATGTACAGGCGCTCTATTTAAAATTAATCAAATGCAATTTATCCTAATACGTGGAAGTGCGTTAATGTCGAATAGAATTTCTATTAGATAAACAAGTTTTCAATTAATTATGATTTTCGTGACGCAAAAACCGCTAGAATTTATCGGTATAATTTCAGTTATGAGTTGTATAATTAAATGTAATAAAATTACATATAGTTAATAACCATTTCAATAGACCTAGTGGGAATTTCCCTTCCCGGCGCATTAAAAAACGATAAATTGTTTTTAATATGTGACCATTAGCTTATTTGCGTAAATAAATTCGTTTCGCAATTATCATACGAAAATCATTTTAATTAATTTTTTAGACACTAACAAATTATATCCGGCTATAAAAATGGAATTAACAAGGTGGATATAATTGCTGGACGTTGTATAAGTAACATACAATTTAAAAATAATTGTATTGTATTCTCATGTCATTAAGATATACGATTCGAAATATTATATTACAATTTCTATATATTTTAGAGAGTTATTTAATTGATTAAAAAAATGCTAATTGGAATTTTTATATACGATAAATTACCAACTCAATGCTCAATTTGTCTGTACTTGACGATACTTACCTGTATATTTATAGGTAGTAATTACAACATGTCAAAATTAGTGTTTAAAACGATTTACAGACGGCGAGTGTTCGAATTTTTATATTAAATTATTACATAAACGGCAAACAGAATTGCTTTATAGATGTAATAAAATCATTTAAATTTCTCGTGTCGCTAATTGCGAGTTGTTTTCGTCGTAAATTTTATCGTTAGGAAAAATAATTTCGCGTATTTACAACGAAAACACAACGACTTTTTCTTTTAAAATTTTCCAAACACGAAGAATATTGTGTTAACATTTAAGCGACTTAAAGCATGTAATTAAGGAAGCGTTAAAAAAACTGTCTTGTATAGATAAATTAATGCGGCCACATTAATTGAATAAGTCGCGCGAATTACAATTTAATTAACCCAACGAGTCGAATTACATAATTTTTGTTACAGCCTTCTATTGAATAAAAGATTAAAATTTCGAATATTTTCCAATACACGTATCTGCTTTATTAAATAATAAATTTATTTATAGCAGTCATTTGGCATTATTTTGCAAATGCCAAAAAATATATAAATTTCATATTTAATGAAGCAGGTACGTATTGGAAACTATTCGAAATTTTAAAAATTTTTATCTTGTTTTTCAGAAAATTGAAAAAGTTTATTTTGAAAAAGTTGCTTAGAATTAAGAGATTCATACACAGTTGAAAAAGTAGTATCAACTTATGATTTTTGGATGAATTTTACAGCATTTAACAAGTAATAATACTTGTATTTATAAATTTATAAAAATTTGACAATTTTATTAGAATTACTCGCTAAATTAGGGGATTTTTGAGTTAAAAAAATTTAAATAATCTTCTAAAAACGTTCTAAGTTCTAACTGCCTTGAAAGCGTTCTAAATGATTCCGACCCTTTCTAGTTTATTTTGAACCGTTCTAGATAGTCCAGAATCTGTTATAAGAAATTTTGGACAGTTTTAAACGGTTCTTAAATTGTCCAGAACTATTCCAAGTAGTCAGAGTCTCCCTCTAGTCCCCTAGTTTCCTTAGTCCAAAATGGCTCCAAAAAGGTTCTGAATGATTCTGAACAGTTCTAAATGGATATAAGATTGTCCTGAACTGTTTCAAATGATCTTATTGAGTTTTAAAACGGTTCTCAAATGATTCTAAGACAATCTAAATGGGTTTGAATAGTTCTAAATGGTTCTATGATCGTCCAGAACTGTTTCAAATGGTCTTGGTCATCAGCTCTAAAATGGTTCTGGACTTTTCCGGTTTATTCTGAAACATTTCAAATAATACTGATCATAATGATTTTGGGTAGGTGATTTTTGTGAGAATTTTGGTGATTTTTCGGATGGGTTTTACAATATTTTACAAGTAAATTTGACAATTTTATTAGAATTATTCTAAATTATACTAAATACTAAATTAGGGAATTTTTCGGTTAAAATTTTTTTAAATAATCTTCTAAAAAAGCGTTCTAAATGATTCTGAACCGTTCTAGTTTATTTTGAACCGTTCCAGATAGTCCAGAATCTGTTATAAATGATTTTGGACAGTTCCAAACGGTTCTTAAATGATCCAAAACTACTCCAAATAGTCAGAGTCTCTCTCTAGTCCCCTAGTTTTCTTAGTCCAAAAATGGCTCTATAAAAATGCTTCCGAATGATTCTGAACAGTTCTAATTGGATCTATAGATCCTGTTCTGAACGGTTTAAAATGATCCTATAGTGAGTTTTAAAATGGTTCTCAAATGATTCTAGATAATCTAAATGGGTTTGAATAGTTCTAAATGAATCTAATATTGTCCTGAATCTGGACAATCTAATTGGATTTGAACAGTTCTAAATGATTCTATGATCGTCCTGAACTGTTTCAAATGGTCTTGGTCATCAGGTCTAAAATGATTCTGGACTTTTCCAGTTTATTCTGAAACATTTCAAATAGTCCTGATCATAATGATTGTGGACAGTTCTAAATGGTTTTGAACAATTCTAAATGCTTTTGAACAGTTCTAAATGATTCTAAAGCCGCCCAGAACAATTCGAGAAAATACACTTTCAGTAATAGTACCATCTCTCTCCCTCTCAAGCGAAAGTTAAAATGGTAATTTTGCAGTTACAGTAGTAGTGTTACAATAGGGTAGACTTCCAAAAGTATGTAGGGTAAAGTACGGATAGGTGCCCCGATCTCCAAAAACAACATTTCCAAAATCGCAACAAAAATTTTATAAACTAAATAAGAAGTGTCTGTCCATATGTCTTAATGGTCCGTAGGCTGTTTTGGAAAAAAGACGCATCTTGCTTGTGTATGTTTGATTATCTCCGCAACAAACGCAAAAAATTCTTCAAACTTTCAAAACCAAGTATATTTTGCTGCATAACTTTTGAATTTGTAACAAATTACATTCTATTTTTTTTATATACATACATTGGTTTATTGAGTACACACCTACGTGTTAATAGTTGCACTTTTTTATTTAGTTTATTTAAATAATAAAATGGCATCTATCCGTACCAAAAAGGATAGTTGCCCCGATTTTTGGACGGATAGATGCCCCTAAGAAAATACATATACTATGATGCATTATTATGTCTTACATGAAATTTATTGGTTTTTAGTTGATATTTGTTGATTTTTTGGATATTTTTTAGTAATTACTACTTAATGTTTTGCTATATATGATTTTACTAGTTAAAAATTAAAAATTAAATTTTGATATTTTTTTAACAAATACTTTAGTTTAATTATGGTTATTCACGGATTTTTAGGATTATCATCTAAAGATTATAAATCAAACATATTAAAACTTTGTATTTTACATATTTTAGTCCAAAAAATGGTTTTGCAAAAACTCAATTTTTTCAAAATCAGTGATTGTTAGGTCAATGAAAACAAATCATAATGTTGCACAAAGGATTAAACTAGCTATATGCGGAGGAATAATTATTGATAAATTAATAGTTTCAAAATTATGAGGCGATTTCAAAAAGTGGGGCATCTATCCGTACTCTATCCGTACTTAGTAATTTTGATGATTTTTCGGATTTTACAAGTAAATTTGACAATTTTATTAGAATTATTCACTAAATTAGGGGATTTTTCGGTTAAAATTTTTAAATAATCTTCTAAAAAAGCGTTCTAAATGATTCTGAACCTTTCTAGTTTATTTTGAACCGTTCCAGATAGTCCAGAATCTGTTATAAATGATTTTGGACAGTTCCAAACGGTTCTTAAATGGTCCAAAAACTGCTCAAAATAGTCAGAGTTTCTCTCTAGTCCCCTAGTCTCCTTACTCCAAAATGGCTCCATAAAAATGCTTCCGAATGATTCTGAACAGTTCCAATTAGATCTATAGATCATGTCCTGAAAGTCTTAAAATGATCTTAGAGAGTTTTAAAATGGTTCTCAAATGATTCTAGATAATCTAAATATGGGTTTGAACAGTTTTAAATGAATCTAAGAAAGTCTCCTAAAAAAAGCATGTACTTACTTACCTAATTAAGGAAACGTTTAAAAAAACTGTCTTCTAGATAAATTAATATGACCAAATTTAAACAAATACGTCGCGCGAATTACAATTTAATTAACCCAGCGAGTCGAATTACATAATTTTTGTTACAGCCTTCTATCGAATGTCGATAGGAATTTCTCTTTCGATTCGTCGATTACCTACTTATCGATCAACGGCAGAAGCTCTTTGTGTACGCCGAGTCTTTCGGGGAGAATAAATATGGAACAACGCGAAACGTCATCAAAACTGCGGCCGCTTTCTCATATAACCTCGAGCGAACTTTAAAATTACAAAATAAAAAAAAAACACACCGAACAAGAAAGAATAAGAAGCTCCTAGCCGGAGTCTGCTAAATATTTAACATCGACTTTATTACGGCTCGCCTGCAGTGGTGTTGTTCCACAACCCCGCTCGAGGGTTAAATTTCATTCGAAATTACCAACTAAATTTACACTAGTTGCATATAATTTGTGCAAAACAAAGATGAATGCACGTCACTAATGTCGTCATATTTGCTAAGCATTGTGCCCAACTTTTAAAAATAAACACATAAAACGGATTAAATTTAATACCTGCTGCATTTAATTGACAACAAAGGATGATAGAAAATGTTTAAAAGCGGAATTAAATCATGTAAGAAAAATATATTATTATAAAAATTATGTAAATTATAAAATTTGTAATTTTTTCTTATAGTAGGTTGGTAAGTAGGCTCTGACTGTCAAGTTGCCATTGTCATCCAATTAGTACTTTTAATTTTTAATTTCTTCTTCTTCTTCTTCTTCTTCTTCTTCTTTCTTCTTCTTCTTCTTCTTCTTCGTCTTCTTCTTCTTTCTAGTTTATTAGCCTCAACTACTAATGGCTATTCGGCCGAATAATCAAGAAATAAGAATTTCTTGCGGAGTTATCTTTTTCACATGTTAGAAATGAGACGATTTGAGCACTAAATATTTCTGATTTAACGAAAGTTTTCTCAGAAATTTCACTATGTACACTTTTAAACGACACAAATTATACACAAAATTTTTCACTCGCACTGCTAAAGATATTTCAGATGATAAAGGAAATTGATGATAATTATAGTGAGCACCTGAACACATCCGCCATTTAGGAACGTGAAACAGGAACCCCCAATTTTCAATTTGTTTTTTCATTTTGCCATTCGACAATTTTAGAAAATTCTTAGATTTTATAAACTCTATAAAAATTCGGCAACACTGTCTATTTGTGACGTAGTAAATTGACGGTGACGTACATTCGGCTTTGTTTTGCACAAACTATACACCACGAATACTATTCTATTTTATTACGAAACAAATTAATTAAACGAATATTTTTATTGAAATATAAGTGAAATCCGGTTATACCCCTTGAGTACCGCCCTTGTTCGAGCGGAGATGCCATTGTGTCGGTATAAAAACCGTCTCTAATATTCCGGCGACCGCGCCATTCGGGAATAATAAAACACCGTCGAATAGAAGTGTTTTGGAAGACTCGCCGGAGTTTAATTTTTCAGCAATAATGCTCCGGGACCACGCGGGACCGAGAGATTCTCCGACCGGATTAAGTGCTTGTTAGAGTGGCGGAGGGCTTAATTAGAAAATTAAATCAACGCTCGGCGCTTCCTCCGACCTGGCGAATAGTCGCCCGGATATTCGTTTATTTTTCAATTTTAATCGGCTGTTAACTAATCGTAGGTTAAATGACGTTACGTTAATTAAAATATAGGCGAAATTAAACACGTGTATTCTCAATTAACCAATAATTCCTCGAGTAGTTTTGATCAACTGTTAACTAATCGTATAGGTTCTCAACAGTTCTATATGTTTCTAATACTATCCTGAATCTGTTCTAAATGATTTTTTTTTTAATTCAGACATCAGTTCTAAATGGTTCTAAGGAGGCCCTGAACTGCTTCAAATTGTTCTAGTCAGTTCTAAAATCGTTCTAAATGATTCTAGATAATTCTAAATGATTTTGAATAATTTTAAAGCTCGAGAAAGTAATAATTCAGTAATAATTCAATCCAAAATGATTTTGGACAGTTCTAAGACAACCCAGAACAGTTTGGAATGGTTCTAATTAGTATGTACTAAAATTGTTCTAAATGATTCTGAATAGTTCCAAATCGTTCTGAACAGTTCTATATGATTCTAAAACATGTCCTGAATAATTTTAAAACTGGAGCAAGTAGGTACACAGTCAGTAGTAATACCATCTAAAATGATTTTGGACAGTTCTAACCCAACCCAGAACTATTTGAAATAGTTCTAATTGGTACTAAAATTATTCTAAATGATTCTGAATAGTTTGAGATCCATTCTATTCCATCCATACAATGTCATCCAAAATGACTTTGGACAGTTCTAACACAACCCAGAACTGATTCAAATGGTACTAAAACGGTTCTAAATCATTCTGAATAGTTTCAAATCGTTTTGAACAGTTCTGTACGATTCTAAAACTGTCCTGAATAATATGCAAACTGAAGCACTAGTACACATTTAATAATAATAATGTCAACCAAAATGATTTTGGACAGTTCTAAGAACAACTGTTTCAAATGGTTCTAATTATTTCTAAAACGGTTCTAAGTGATTCTGACATTTTTAAACAGTCCTGAACAATTTAAAACCAGGATCAAGTACACGTTCAGTTATATACCCATCTCTCTCCCTCTAATCTGTTAATAATTGTAGGTTAATGACGGAACGTTAATTAAAATATCTGTAAAATGAAACACGTGTATTCTCAATTAACCACTAATTCCTCGAGTAGTTTCGATCAACTGTTAACTAATCGTAGATTAAATAACAATGCGTTAATTGGTAAAATTAGGCGGATTTAAGGTTAATCGAATAATTCTATAATGGAGGATTTAATATAAAACCGCCTTCTTATTTTAACGCTGGATGTAATGGGGTCTCGCGCACAAACAATTATTAATGTACATGTTTATCGCGCGATTAAAAATAATCAAAAAGGTTAATGCAGTGGCAGACGGTTATGGCTATATTTAGATTCCGCATGTGAAATAAATGGAACGGTGAACTTTGACATCGTTATTGCTCCGCGTTTATTACTGATGTTTATGTTAATTTAACAGGTAATTAATGTACCTATACCCGCATGATGCGTAAGGAAATCGATGTTTGTTTAAACCGGCCATCCTGATTGGGGGAATATCCCTCGAATTTGATTAAATTTAGAGTGATTATTTCAATGTGTGACGTCACGGATACATTAGTCTGAATGTACTATATTGGATATTATGGTGAATTAAACCTTTCGTTACACACTGATTGTCAAAATTAGAGGCTCAATTTTATGAAGCTCTGTAAAATTGTGTAAAACCAAGTTAGAGATATAAAATTTTAACCAGACATAGCCTCATGTCTTGTCTTAGTATACAACAAATAGTAACATCAGCATTCCATTCCAAGAGGTCGAATCACCCCTTTGAATGAAACCATGTTCAAAAACGCTTTTGTTTATGCAAAGATTTTGGAGAAAATTCGACCCGTTTGGGATGGACTTAGGCCCGTTTGTAGATGTCACAGGTGAACGTAAGTTCCACAAAACTGACGTGAGTCAACTTTGAACCGAGTTCATTTTTTTTTGTTGTAGATTGCAGTGATCAACTTTAGTTTGGTTGAACGCCGTTCAGGCCACGTTGGTTGCACTGAACTCCCTTATTTCACCTGAAATATAATATCATATGTTGATAAAATTTATATTTGAGAGTTGGCAGCGTTGATTCTATTTTGATGTTACTTTTGATATTTTGTTTATTTTGAATTATTTGGACTGGAACCATAGACCAAATCTATAGATGTTTTTCTCGTATAGGCGATTTTGGAAATTATTTTTAGTTTCTTCGAATTTGTTAGATGGCGCCGCAGTTGCTTTCACAGCCAAGAAAAGAGACATGGCAACACATTCTCATCGCAAAACGTCTGTGTCATTAGTCATTATTCATTATTATTGTCATTATTTAGCATTTATAGTTAATTTTATTTTGTTTGTCGTAATATAAGTACTTTGCGTAATATTTATATAGTTAATTAATAGAGGTTTTAAGTATTGGTAGTGCATTTTTGTTAAAAAAATGTAACCAATTTTAATGAAATATTTTTTATTTTATACCTACGTCGTCCTAGATTTGTAAAAATCTTTGAGCGACCTATTCCTATAATTATTTAAAATACATGGTTTAAATAAATGGTTGTGAAAGAATTTATATAAAGGGTGATTCGTAGTCAAACATTTTTTTATATAAAAGGCCTCATTTTTCGACATAACCCATTAAATTCTTTCTCAATCATTTATTTACACCCTGTAATAACAGAAACAAATCAAATAAAAAAGTAATCATATGGTCTGTCAATGTGGCAACGTTGTGTTTAGTTTCTTCGAATTTGTAAGATGTCGCTAAACATAGCTCCAAAATTATACCATTGAGTTATGCATCTATAGAGTTGGTCTATGGTGGCAACGTTGTGTTTAGTTTCTTCGACTTTGTTAGATGTCGCTGTTTAGCTCCAAAATTATACCATCTATAGTTATGCATCTATAGGGTTGGTCTATGACTGCAACTATCAACTTTTGAGAAGTTATTGATAATTAATATCCAATCGAAATCTACATTTAAATTGAATATTGGACCATATTTCAAAATAGCTGTGGGTCTATTTCTGAAGGTTTGTGGTCTTCTAGGATGTAAAAAACCATTCAAAATTTGTTAAAAATCTTCATCGTCGGTTAATTCTTCTAATAAATACGTTCATTTAGAATAATGAAAATTGTATATCAGAAATTCAAACTCACTTTTTGGGGTTAACAACTCAACATCAAATGTTAAAACCTTCTTGAACCGCCTTTGAACGCTCCTGAAGGACCGTTCACTTAAACTTCTTTCTGAACCACAGATCAATAGTGACTGACGTCTTTACAACACAAATTTGCTATTAAACTCAGTTCAACGCACAGTTGAACTATGCATCTATCTACAACCGGACCTTAAAAACTGATTTATTTCTTAGGAGTTTCCCCTGGCTATGAAAAGAACACCTGAAAGTTTGGAACACCTCTGTATACGCGTCTGTCACCTCTTCACTGCTGAATTCACTGAATTTTCTCCCAGAAAGAAGCGTTTTTGGAACATGGTTTCATTCAAAGGGGGTGGTTCAACCCCTTGTAGTTGAGCCGGGATGATGTTATTTGGTGTATACCAAGACTACACCTGAGGCTATCATTGCTGGGAATTTCACATCTGTACCATTGCTATAGCCAAATTTACATGACCTTGAAAAAGGGACTCGTTAATTTCGACGTCCCAGTGTATTAGATTAAATGCGGGGGTAAGAAGGAAAATTGGAAAACCATAAAATATATTAGACAACGAACGAGCGTTTTAATCTGATTCCGCTCTCGGCCGTGATCCGTATTAATTAGTAAATGTTATTCCGAAAGTGGCAATGATCCTCCAACTCTCCATAACCGGCCGGAGCGCGGGGTTGGAGAACGGGATGAGGAAAACTGACCCTTGTTTAATAGCCAGACCGCAACAACCAAGAGCTTGGCGGTCTCAGTTAGCGGTGGACGGTCAGCCGACGCGCCACTTGGTCAGTTCACAAGCCTTCGTTGATGCTCTGCCCTACCGCTTTATCGCCCGCTTCCTCCCTTATTCTCCGTTCGGCTTCAGCTTCGAAAATCCGCCCCCCTCCTGGCCCCCGAATTCTACCCTCCCGCTCGCTTTAATTATTCTCTGGGGCTTTTGCGGATAAACGACGATATTTTCTCCGGAGCCGAGGATAAAACCCGGCTCGGCGAGGGGTTGCGTTCGCCAAATAAAAATTGCAAATAAGCGCGGGGGTCGAGCGAGTTGCGTTCAAGACGCGCCCGGATTTTTTTACTTCTCGACGAAACGGAATAAATAACTGCCGAATCGCTTTAAACGCCCACTCGATTTATGCCGAATCTAATTACCTACCCCATGAAAAAACCTAATTTAATTAATGCAACCATTTTGTAACTATTCTCAATACCGGAGTGGTCGAGTTGTCCCCCGAACGGCAGGTAGCAGTTAAGTTTCCGATTAATCCTTCTTCATTGAATATTTATTAAAGCTATTTATTAAATATAACCAACTTATATTTTTCTATTATTTTATTAAATAACTTAATCTAAAAATTTTATGTAAGTACCTACAACTACACGTTAAATAAGTATAATTGTTACTTTAGAAAATACTCAAATTCAAATAAAAGCAGAATTTTACATACATACTGAGAGGCAAATTTTGGTCGGTACACTCTATAAAAAGAAACTCTCAATTAAAAAGTAAAATAGTGAGAATAGAAAATACTTTCAATACTACAACTGATCCTCCTGATGATCATCCTACTTGTTTCAATTTTCAAATTATTCAGGACAGTTTTAGAATCATATAGAACTGTCCAAAGCGATTTGAAACTATTCAGAATAATTTAGAACAATTTTCGTACTAATTAGAACCATTTGAAACAGTTCTGGGTTGTGTTAGAACTGTCCAAAATCATTTTGGATGGCATTATTATACTAAATGTGTGCTTGCTCCAGTTTTAAAATTATTCAGGACATTTTTAGAATCATATAGAACTGTTCAAAACGATTTGGAACCATTCAGAAACATTTAGAACAATTTTAGTACTAATTAAGAACCTTTTGAAACAGTTCTGGGTTGTCTTGGAACTGTCCAGAATCATTTAGAACCATTTTAGCCCAACCAATATTCGGGAACAATCTGAAGCAGATCAGGATGGTCTTGGAACCATTTTGGACCTGTTTGAATTAAAAAAAATCATTTAGACCAGATTCAGGACGTTTTGGAACCATCCAGGACGAATTAGAAAAATCTAGAACCACTTTAGAATGCTTTCAGGACTACTTTTTGAAACTTCTAAAATACTATCTACTTGTAATTTATCAACTGAAAAATAGGCTAATTTGATGAAATATTTCTAAAAACCGCCGTCAAAGTTACGAGCAAAATTATTCAAAAAACCGTCAAATTCAGTAAAATATTCTACTAAAATCGTCAAATTTACTAGTAAAACGTAAACGGTATTTTTATGATATTTGAAAGTGCACTCTCCCGATTTCTATAACTAGTTGTTTTATTATATTTATTTGACATTGAAAGTACTAAATATAAACACGTTTTTTTATTACATAGTAAGTATCATACGAATTTTTTTCTCAAATTTACCAAGCTATATACTCCGATATACAAAACTACTAAAAATAAACGTGTCTTATGAAGCATAATTTCATACATACTCGTATACAAAACAAAACAACCCATATAGATATGTATTTAAGTATTCAAATTCTTCTTTTTATGTATCTTCGACTTTAGATTACCATCGTCGACCCGGCTCTATCTTCGTACTAAACAGTTTCCGTTGCATTCCCCGGCGGCCGCAAAACCCGACTCGCCTCCTCTACATCCAATTAGCAACTTAATTAATATTGATGCCGCATAAAGAATTTCTATTAGGGCCTTAGTCGGTCTTCGGTTCATTAATATTGAGGGTAATTCCGGACCTGCGTCCCTCCGACGGATTGTTCCCACTTTTCCACAGGAAAAATCGCCACGTTTATTATTATAATAATTAGAGAAACGGTGCGGTTTCGATCCGCAAAGGGGCTTTAATGTGCATCTATTTACCTAATTGGTCTTGTGTTAACTATCCGTAGATCTAATTGCATAACGAAAACTCACTCTAATGTGCGCTGGATGACTGGTATAATTATCGTTTATCTGTAACGTATCATTTAACATTAATATCGAGAGAATGTAATACGTATATACGAGACGTACAATTAGCTTGTTCAATGTTTGTCTAATTGAAGGTAGAATTATTAACTAACAGATGTGTAATTTTAATTTATACAGTAATCAATTTCTTAATTACTCGCGTTTGTTTGATTCGAATAAATTATATATAAATCGAATTTAATGTATCATTTTATACACAAAATTTTTATAAATGGGATAACGTAAATTGGCATATCTCTTGAAGCAGAAAAGGTGCTAAAAGACTGCTAAAAGTTCTAGGAAAACCTTCAAACAGAAAAATAAGGGATTTCCGAAATAATCCTTATTTAAAATTCATTACGATGTCAAAAATGCGCCAAATTCTGGCCAATAAAGTTTATTTTATAACTATAACACAATTACCCCGTTTACATCAAGAGTTGAATCCGGATTGAACCACAGGTCGACTCTCATGTAAACACGGATCGAGTTGAAATCGGGTTGACTCGACTTGGTCGGTTTAATGAACTACTTCCTATAGTTCGAAATCTACTAGAACAAAGCTAAAACTATTAAAAATATAACCCTTCCATTTTTTATAACCAATAAATAAAGATAGCGAACAAATGGGAGCATTGGGCAACAAAATTTTGATTACAAAATTCTATTAAGGTACCCGTGGGGTCTTAATGGTTCATTGGGTTCATCGAAATTTGATTTTTAGCAACGTTTTTCTTCTTTAACAGGAGCTTTTCAGTTGTAAAAGTCGAATAATCTTTTATAATCGATCCCAAATATTGCCATGGACTATTAAAAAAAATCGTTACGGGAGCCCATTCAAATCAATAATCCGTTGCATTATTACTCCACCTACTTACGTTATAGTTTATTAATTTATAACAACAGCTGGGAAAAGTATGTACCTATTTGTGCGTGATAAACACAATTAGCAAACATTTTAATCCAATTCCGTAAAATAAAAACCACTTACGGTAATGACAAGGCGAAATGCATAAAATTACGCCGGAGTAAAATGAAAAAGCAGAATAAATAACCGACAACACTCCGAGGTTCTGATTACATAGAAGGAATAATTCTCACAGCAAGTATCCGAGACCTTAATAACACGTTATTCCGCGTCCATCGAGCGTAATAGAAATTAAAGAAAAGGAAAAGGAAGAGAGACGGGTGGAAACTAGTGGAGAACGAAAAAAAAAACAAGCAAAACTGACGGAGAAACGCGACCGCAACCCGACAATTAGGTGTTCACGTGCAGAACCGAGAAAACGATCTCTATCGCCGGCGCAGGAGGAACTCCAAATGGGGGCTAATGGGGGAAGATATACAACGTTTACTCGACGAAAAAGGAAATAGACTCGAGCATGTTTAATTATCTCTTATTAAATAATTACTTTGTATGTATCTTTACTCGCGAATTCTCCTTACATCGCTCCACGAGTGTAGGTATTGAGAATAGTTACAAAATTGTTGCATTAATTAAATTAGCTTTTTTATGGGACGGGTTCGAGTTGTCTCCCAATTTTCAAAATCATATCTACACAAAAAGGATCATGTACGAGTTGTGCCCCATCTATTGTTAACGGTTAGTTATAGCTTATAACTTATAAGGGTCTAATTACCTGATAAGGAGGATTACTTTTCATGCGTGAACTTATATTCGTGAATCGATTCATGCAAAATGCAACCAACCATTTTATATCACCATCTTATACCACACATTTCACCCTAACATAGGTACCTACATTTAATAATAATGTCATCCAAAATGATTTTGAACAGTTCTAACACAACCCAGAACTGTTTCAAATGGTTCTAATTTGTATTAAAATTGTTCTAAATGATTCTAAATAGTTCCAAATCGGTTTTAACAGTTCTATACGATTCTTAAACTGTCCTGAATAATTTTGAAACTGGAGCAAGGACACATTTAGTAATAATGCCATCCAAAATGATTTTGGACAGTTCTAACACAACCCAGAACTGTTTCAAATGGTACTAAAATGGTTCTAAATAATTCTGAATAGTTCCAAATTGTTTTGAACTAGTATTTTAGAACTATAGTATTTTAGAAGTTCCAAAAAGTATAGTCCTGAAAGCATTCCAAAGTGGTTCTAGATTTTTCTAATTCATCCTGGACGGTTCCAAAAAGTCCTGAATCTGATCTAAATGATTTTCTTTTAATTCATACAGTTTTAAAAGTGGTTCCAAGACCATCCTGAACTGCTTCAGATTGTTCTAGTCAGTTCTAAAATGGTTCTAAATGGTTCAAAATAATTCCAAATCGTTTTGAACAGTTCTATAATGATTCTAAAACTGTCTAAATCTAACTGTCTAAATAATCTTTAAATAGGAGCCAGTACATATTCGGAAATATTGCCAGCCAAAATGATTTTGGACAGTTCTAAGTTCTATAATAACTGCTTCAAATGGACTTAATTAGTTCTAAAATGGTTCTAAATGATTCTGACATTTCTAAACGGTCTTGAACGAGCCTAAACTGTCTTGAACAATTCAAAAAAAGAATCAAGTATACACGTTCAGTTATATTACCATTTTTCTTCCTCTCAGGCGACATTACAATAGTTAAACACACTCTCTTTATCGCTTTTTTCTAATACAATATATAGCAATATGTATTAACTTAGTCAATGATTCAAACACTATAATACCTACTCATAGTTATTTATACAACATTTAAATTATACAAATTTTCGTAATTAAAAATAACATCAATACATGCAAGTCGAACAATAAAGCGTAATAATATTTGCTCGTACAACAACTCAATCTGCATTGTTAATTGCCTGTTACGCCGGTGGTCTATTCGTAGATCTAGTTACCGGGGCGACGTTTTGTCTTCGCTTTGAGAGGATAATTAGAAAGTGGTCGGGAATCCCGGGGATTTTCGACGCGGATTAAGAACCGCCGATAGAGGTCCGATTAAGGGGGCGAAAATGTACAACTCCTTGTACTCCGTTTCGGCGCCGCCAAGTTTTGCATAGCCATTTGCATTCCGAATTTAATCCCCTTTTTCCTTTTCATTTTTTTTCCACCCCAATACTAGCGCCAATAAAATTGATAAGCCGATAAAGAGGATTAGTGTGCGTATGCTTTGCGTCGTTCGGAAAGCAATTATAAGGTTTTCGTTTTAACGAAATCGCGAAAAAAAATCGTCGCGCTCAATGAGCCGTACGTTTCGAGTTTAATAAATCGTTTCGGCGTAGTGCGCACGTTGATCTAAAGATAATTTACCACTATCACGGTTTTCATTATACGGAACACTGATTACGTGCCACGACAATACCGAGTCGAGTTACACACCGAAAACGAATGAATAAATACATCATTGTGTTAAGTTTTCACACGCATCTGTACGCGTAGGGTGGCGGTTCAATTACCCCGCTCGTTTTTATTTCTTTATACATTTTTTACTATAATTTTAGCAATTATTTATAGTAGTCCATTGAAATGTTACATTATTTCGTGTTAGTGGTTTTGTAAGTGGATGAAATATTCTTTTTTTGATGTCAAAAGGGAGTTAGTGTGAAGTTAATTTAGTCATTTTTTCGTCTCAGACGACTGAAGTTAAGCCATGTCCCTTTTTGCGAGACCCTGTATACGAGTATTTACAGGAGAATAGTGTTAGTTTCGCAGCACTGTAAAACAGTTATAAATAAAAAAACTTGGAAAAGTGAGTAATGATAATTATTCCTTGAAAACTCCTCTATCAAAATGCTCTGATGTGATTTTTTTGTAAAATGGCCAGAAAAAAAGTTATAACGAAAAAAAAATCGTCCCAAATTTTTATCTATTTTCGTTAATAATTTGTTTATTTTCAATTCTATGACCAAAAGTTGTATAAATAAAGTTGTAGAAGATTCAATTTGCAACAAAAAGTGTGTCCACAAATTTCCAATTCGACAAGCAGTTTGGCCGATATAAAGAAAAAAAGAAAATTTGGTCCCAAATTTTTTTGTATTTTCGTTGACAACTCGTTTATTTTCAATTCTATGACCAAAAGTTACATAAATAAAGTTGTAGAGGATTCAATTTGCAATAAAAAGTGTATCCACAAATTTCCAATGCAACAAACAGTTTGGCCCATATAACGAAAAAAAAAAGGAAATTTGGTCCCAAATTTCCAACTATTTTCGTTAATAACTTGTTTATTTTCAAATCTACGACCAAAAGTTATATACATAAAGTTGTAGAGAATTCAATTTGGAACAAAAAGTGTATCCTAAAATTTCCAATGCGACAATCAGTTTGGCCGATATAAGGAAAAAAATAAAAATTTGGTCCCAAATTTTAACAATTTTCGTTAATAACTTGTTTATTTTCAATTCTACGACCAAAAGTTACATAAATAAAGTTGTAGAGGATTCAATTTGCAATAAAAAGTGTCTCTACAAATTTTCAGTGCGATAAGCTAAATTTCTTAACTTAAATTTAACTTCACACTAACACTTCCTCTTGACATCAAAAAAAAGCAAATATTTCATCCTCCAAGTGCAATTGTCGATTCAAATCCGGTCCTGTTTGAGCCGCATTCTCCGCTCGCCTACTACAAATAAATTCAGAATTCGGGATTTTAGGTATCACAAACAAACGTGCAGTTGGCACGTCCCCGATATACCTACTTAAAAACTCGATGTTATAATATGTTAGTACTGACTTTAACAGGAAGTACGCATCGTTAACAATTTCACATTTTATTTTTTCAGTTGATGCTTTCAATAAACAACGTTTTGTTTATATTTGCATAAATTTATTGGTCGATACTTTATCGATTAACGGCGGGAAAATGGGAGACACAACAGCACGTTCGTTTTCCTTAAAGTTCCGTTTCGTTTTCGTTATCAATCGGCGAATTCGAACGCGATAAAACCGCGAGTACATAGTGCACATAATTCGTTCCGATGGAGTTTTAACATGAATTGTTTTATTTATTAATGCTAAT
This sequence comes from Phyllotreta cruciferae, assembly GCA_917563865.1. Classification (NCBI taxonomy): domain Eukaryota; kingdom Metazoa; phylum Arthropoda; class Insecta; order Coleoptera; family Chrysomelidae; genus Phyllotreta; species Phyllotreta cruciferae. The sequence continues at coordinate 1,124,992 of OU830614.1, read as the reverse complement.
GCAGCATTAAGTAATATCCCGCCGATATCACGTAATTTAAACGCGGGTTTATAAATATTTGTTGGGTTCACTTTTCGCGTTTTATATCTGATTGTGTTCCTGAATAAATGAGTAAATGTTGTAACTGATCATTTCTTGTTGGCATCGAGTCAATATGTAACTGTCTTATGCTTTTTGAGTGACGATCTTAGTAGAATATTTTACTGAATTTGACGATTTTTTGAATAATTTTGCAAGTAATTTTGAGTTTTTAGAAACGTTTCATCAAGTTAGCCTATTTTTCAGTTGATAAATTACAAAAAACAGTATTTTAGAAGTACCAAAAAGTAGTCATGAAAGCATTCTAAATGGTTCTAATAATAGTAGGTTTGTAATCTATCCTGGACGGTTCCAAAAATCTGTTCCTGAATCTGTTCTAAATGTTTTTTTTATCCAGACCCTTATAAATGGTTCTAAGACCGCCCTGAACTGCTTCAAATTGTTCCAGTCAGTTCTAAAATGTTCTGAACGATTTTGGACAGATCTAAATGATTTTGAACAGTTCTAACAGAACCCAGAACTTTTTCAAATGGTTCTAATTACAACTAAAAGTGTACTAAATGATTCTGAATACTTCCAAATCGTTTTGAAGAGTTCTATATGATTCTAAAACTGTCCTAAATAATTTATGAACTGGAGCAAGTACACCTTTGGGAATAATGCAATCCAAAATGATTCTGGACAGTTCTAACACAACCCAGAAATGTTTCAAATGGTTCTAATTTAGTACTAAAATTGTTCTAAATGATTGTGAATAGTTCCAAATCGTTTTGAACAGTTCTATATATGATTCTAATACTGTCCTGAATGTCCTGAATGCTTTTAAGACATTTCTAAGACAAGTAACAACTGTTGAAATGGTAATTAGTACTAAAACGCTCCGAGTTTATAAAATTTGTTAGGTTCACTTTTTGCGTTTTATATCTGATTGTGTTCCTGAGTAAATGAGTATAAATGATGTAACTGAACATTCCTTGTTGGCATCAAGTCAATATATACTGTATTCGCGAAGATTTTTCCGACAGGGTCGCTGCAGTATATGTCAGTAGAATGGGGAAAACAAACAATATAAACAATACAACTTTTAATCTCTTGCACTTGCTGGTCATTATTAGAGTCCAAATAAGTATTTTGATACAACAAACTTCACCAAACACTTTTATAAATCAAGCAAACAATAAGTAATAAAGTAATATTGGACGTACTCTAATCTCTAATGTATTTAGTCTTGGTTTGTTTTCCCCATTCAAATGATATAGAATTTTGACGGTAGGTGTCGCACCCTTTGCTCGTTTTCGCGAATTAAATAACAATATCTTGCTTTTTATCTGGCGAATGGTTCGATAATTCGTCTTAGTCAAGTTGCCTCCTTTCCGAGAAATGCTGAAGATTAAAGAAGCAGGTAAAAATTAAAGAAATAAAGAGCAGCAGACGAATGTAATTTTGCAATTTAAAATTATGGCGGAAGCGCCCGGTATTCGCTACACCTAATTGCCTAGAAATTAAAATTGAAAATTTCCCAACAAACAAACTTACATAACAAGTACCTAGCAACTTTAACGAGCACATTATTTAATTAGCGGGCAAAAATTACTCATTAAGTACCCGACCTCATCGCTCAACCTATCGAAAAGTCTAGCCTAAAAACAAACGGGCTCTCAAGTGAACATTCGACTAATCCCATTTACTCGCGAACACCGAAGAGGAATGTAAAAAAAAATAGTTCTATTGTAATTTAGCTATAAAGTTTAACCTTTCACAAAACCTGCCTGAGATCTCTCTAATAACTAGTAGGCCGGACGAGGCTTTTGTTCTGCTAGGCCGGAGCCCGCACCCCAACCCACAAGATTTTATCTTACTCATATTCGTTTTTTTTTGTCGACTCTTAGTTTTGCCCGCTGCGTACAGATCTAGCAAGCCGTGTACTGGCACCTTCGCAGTCAACGTGGACTCGACGAGCGGCTGTCGAGAGTTGCGAGGCAACGAACATACAACAGAGAGCTGCTATTGGTCGGGCTAGGTCTCTCATTGGTGGGATCGCTAGAATTTCAGAAATATCGTTTAAAATGGGAGGAGATTTTGATTGTGGGTAGGTGATTGGCTGGTTTCGGCGTTTCCGGCTCGCTGATTGGCGGGAACGTGTTTGCAGCGAGTCGAGTCCACGTGGAGTGGATACCAGCTTGGTATACTGGCAATCAGGGCGCCATATTTATAAGGGTGAAAGGGGTTGAAGTAAAATCAGGCGAGTGGAACAAGGACAGATTCCACCTCTGTTTCAGCTAAAATGAGATGCTTTCTGCCAGGCAGCCATTTTGAGGGTAGTTTTTTTCTGTTTTCTACTTTTTTTCCTACTTTTTATAGTGAGCATGTACGGATCATTTTAGGGGTGAGAGTTGAGCAAATGTAGGAGCGCACCGACCGGGGCGGAATCCGCCGGATAATTCACCCCCATATGCGCGTTAATTGTTCTCCCTACGAACCAATTAAACCGCGTCCCATTCACCGACACGTCTTAACCCATCGACTTTCCAAGAAACTCACAACTCACCCCATTCCGCGTCAACCCACATTGAATAATTAATAAGTCGTTTAATCGGCGCCGGATTCTTTTATATGTGGGTTAGAGCGTCGATATCGCATTATAGATATAGAGGGTTGTAGATTTTTTTCCCCATAATAAGAAGCTCGGGATGTGTTTGCGGCTATAAGGGCGCGGTGGCGCGAGGGAGAGGAAGCGGCCCGAGCGGTGGGGGAGACGAGCAAGAGCAAGTCAGTCGCTCGGCGAACGCGGTAGAGAGAGCACGTCCGAATCGCGCTGTTAAACATCGCCTCAAACGCACTCAAAGCCTCCCATCATCAGCATCTTCGAACGGATTTACTTGGTGTGTGGATTACTCGGGTTGCGTTCCTCGCGCAGTGCTTTTTCGATTCATTTTTCTGGTTTTGTTTAGTGTATAGTGTTGTGATTTATCGGCCGATTTATCAGTGCGTTTCGCTTTTTTATACTGTGGATTACGTGCCTTCGATTCGGATTATACAGTGCGTTTCGATTGTGCGATGATTTGCTGACGTAAAATGTATCCGAGTGCTGGAATGAACGCAGCGGCCGCAGCAGCTGTGGCGGCAGCCCGCCATCCGGTAGGTTTTTCGGTGCCGGATATTCTAACTTTAGGCCGATGTGGGATTGATACGGTATTCGTTTACCGACGGAAAGTTACCGTCGCTTCGGGACTGCCACTCGCTTTGCGAGCCGAGAAAGAATATATTTAGATATCGTTCATTTAATGCACTTTTATGCACAACATTAGATGCATTCAATGAGAATTGGGAAATGGGGCACATAATATAGGGCAAATAATAAGAAGTCTATTTGAGTCTATGTAATCTATAAAAACACAAGTGTATAAGCTCTATTTAGGTATCATTCATTCAATAAGGATGCCGCACTTTTATGCATTTTTTTGCATTGAATGAGAATTGAGAAATGGGGCACATAGTATAGGGCAAATAATAAGAAGTCTATTTGAGAGTCTAATATCTAGACTTAAAACACAAATTTATAAGCTTTATTTAGATATCATTCATTCAATAACGACGCCGATGCACTTTTATGCATTGAATGAGAATTGAGAAATGGGGCACATAGTATAAGGGAACAATAAGAAGCTTATTTGAGTCTAATATCTAGACTTGAAAACACCAATTCATAAGCTTTATTTAGATATTTTTCATTCAGTAACGAAGCACTTTTATGCACAACATTCGATGCATTGAATGAGAATTGGGAAATGCATGGGTCATATAATATAGGGCAAATAATAAGAAGTCTATTTGAGAGTCTAATATCTAGACTTAAAACACAAATTTATGAGCTATATTTAGATATCATTCATTCAATAACGATGCCGATGCACTTTTATGCATTGAATGAGAGTTGAGAAATGGGGCACATAGTATAAGGGAACAATAAGAAGCTTATTTGAGTCTAATATCTAGACTTGAAAACACCAATTCATAAGCTTTATTTAGATATTTTTCATTCAGTAACGAAGCACTTTTATGCACAACATTCGATGCATTGAATGAGAATTGGGAAATGCATGGGTCATATAATATAGGGCAAATAATAAGAAGTCTATTTGAGAGTCTAATATCTAGACTTAAAACACAAATTTATGAGCTATATTTAGATATCATTCATTCAATAACGATGCCGATGCACTTTTATGCATTGAATGAGAGTTGAGAAATGGGGCACATAGTATAAGGGAATAATAAGAAGTCTATATGAGTCTATATAAACTAAAAACACAAATTTATAAGCTCTATTTAGATATTTTTCTTTCAATAACGATGCACTCTTATGCACAACATTCGATGCATTGAATGAGAATTGAGAAATGGGCCATATAATAATAGGGCAAATAATAAGATGTCTATTTGAGAATCTAATATCTAAACATAAAAACACCAATTTATGATCTATATTTATATATCATTCATTCAATAATGATGCCGATGCACTTTTATGCATTGAATGAGAGTTTGAGAAATGGGGCACATAGTATAGGGCAAATAATAAGAAGTCTATTTGAGTCTAATATCTAGACTTAAAACACAAATTTATAAGCTCTATGTAGATATTTTTCATTCAATAATGATGCACTCTTATGCACAACATTCGATGCATTGAATGCCATGAGAATTTAGAAATGGGCATATGATATAGGGTAAATAATAAGAAGTCTATTTGAGAGTCTAATATCTAGACTTAAACACAAATTTATGAGCTATATTTAGATATCATTCATTCAATAATGATGCACTCTTATGCACAACATTCGATGCATTGAATGCCATGAGAATTGAGAAATGGGCATATGATATAGGGCAAATAATAAGAAGTCTATATGAGTCTATATAAACTTAAAACACAAATTTATAAGCTCTATTTAGATATTTTTCATTCAATAATGATGCACTCTTATGCACAACATTCGATGCATTGAATGCCATGAGAATTTAGAAATGGGCATATGATATAGGGTAAATAATAAGAAGTCTATTTGAGAGTCTAATATCTAGACTTAAACACAAATTTATGAGCTATATTTAGATATCATTCATTCAATAACGACGCCGATGCACTTTTATGCATTGAATGAGAATTGAGAAATGGGGCACATAATATAGGGCAAATAATAATAAGTCTATTTGAGAGTCTAATATCAAAACATATATAAACAAAAATTTATAAGCTATATTTAGATAGATATCATTCATTAAAGAATGATGCTTATTCATCACTTTTATGCATCAATATCACATTCGATGCATTGAATGATAATTGAGAAATAGGGCACATAATATAGGGCAAATAATAAGAAGTCTATTTGAGAGTCTAATATCTAAACATAAAAACACAAATTTATGAGCTATATTTAGATAACATTCACTCAAGAATGATGCCAATGCACTTTTATATACATCACACATGCACTTCGATGAACGAGAATTTGTGAAATAAGGCAAACAATAAGAAGCCAATTTGAGTGAAATATCGATACAAATTTATAGGAAATTTTTTGTATCTAAAACATCTTGTACTTACTCCGACTACACCTGAAGTAATTGACTTACTCACAACCTAATTAACTTAATACCCGCATAAAAATAACCAGTTACTCATTTGGTATATCGAGTCGATTCGATCCGGCGTAATTTTTCCGATCGGTAAACGCTAATTACATCCTAATCGTAAACGCGTACATCAGGGTTGAATATGTGTCATCGTTAATACGAACACGTGTAATTTCTCCGTAATTAGCGTCGACACGACAACGTCGTCGATTACATAAACGCCGTGCAATATTGCGGATCCGACGCCGGGTTTCTATAATAAGTAGCTCACGTTCAAGAGCCATGACATTGTTTCGCGATTTTTTTTCGATGTAAGCCATCCGCCGAATCGCCTTGGTGAATGAGCGAAGCGATGAAATTGATTAAAACTCCAAAAGAGCGTGAAGAAATTACTCATTAAGTATCTACAGGGTGTTCGAAAAATAGACAAAATTTCGCTAAAATTGCGTTTTTGAACATGCCATGGTCTCATGCAAAGGGGTGGTTTGACCCCTTGTAATTGAATGGGGATGTTGCTACTTGGTGAATGCTAAGTCAAGACATGAGGCTATGTCTAGTGAAAATTTCAGATCTCTAGCTTATACCTATAAGGGCTTATTTATTCCCTTATTTTACAGGGCTACAAAAAGAGTCGCTAATTAATAAAATCTTTGTGGCACACTATACATGGTTTCGAAAATATTTCGAGATATTTTAGAGGGTGATTCATTGTTAAGAAATATGAAAAAAAGTTTCTATAAACGTGGATCCGGAAATGCAGAGTTTTCAAGATAGAGAGGATGTTACATTCAAAATAAAATAATATTATTCATATATTAAAAAATATTTAGGTACTTGATTCTGTTGAAATTATTTTGTATTGGAAAAGTTGCAAAAACACCGTTTAAAAATTTTTTTGATTATTTGTTTACCAAGGCACTTGTGATTTTTTTTAGCAGAAATTTGATGAACCAATTTTGTCCAAGTTCACTGCAATAAAACGGTTTTTATTTTTTTTTTCAAAGACGAAGTAAGATGCGAAAATATAAAAGAGGTAAAGAAGTTGTGATTTTAGATGCTTAAAAAAATACAAAAAATATTAAAGTTACCAAAAAGGCAGTGGCGTACACTTTTTTGCCAATAATATTCGCTTAGGTACTTCCCGGGGACGCCACTGGACTTAATATTAATCTATTTAGGGCTAAATTCTTGTCTTAATACAACAAATAACCTTGCCAAATTTCAACAGAATAGTAAATATTTATTAATATACCTACACTAAAATATTTTTCTTTTTTAATTGAACATCCTGTATATTGAAAACTCGGCATTTACGGACCCATGTTTATAGAAACTTTTTTCATATTCTTTAACAATGAACACCCTGTATATCACTTGGAAATACCAATTTACTCACTTCAATAAGCAAGAAGAGACTTCTTGTTATTTTTGGTAAAGTAATAGATTCAATAACATCTGCGGTGCACTTTTAGCTCCATTGCAGATTAGTGCATTATCTAGGTAAAGCATTCCGAATTATTGTATAGAAACTGATGTTAACCTCGACTCTTCTGCATCTACCTGCACTCTACTTGATGGTGTATCAGCATAAAAATGTAGGAGTAGGTAAATTATTCACAACCCTTCGTTTTAGAATGTATATGTATATATAAAAGATTACAAATATAGGTAAAAGATAAAAAAGAAGGAATCCGGTAGCAGAACGTGTTTGCGTACGTTATACTTAATTCAATATTTAAACTAAAGAGTCGCTTATTTTCCGTGCGACACCATCTGCTGTCACGCACCATTACGGCGTACACGCATCCCTTATCGTCGAAGGAGAAAAGACAACCCGAAAAAAACCGTCCCTCCGAAACGTACCTGCGCCCCTTTATTTACGAGGCCGGCCGGCTACCTGCACTCGTATTTATTTTTCCGTTTCTATTCAAACACAAACTTCACAAGTAATTACTGTTCTTAGGAGCCAAAACAAACAAGAGTCACTTAAGACAGAACGTTAGTTGAATTTCGCAAGCAAACATGAACACACCTAAACAGGATAACCAAACACGAAATGTTGAAAACTAGTAATTACATAAAACATGAATATTCATGCGCGCCTTTTTCTCCGTGCATGTGTTTTTTTTCCCGCTTTACACCAAATTAAACAAACCGTAAAACCGCCACCGGTACTGCGAGCGTTGATAAGATAACATTAAAAACCTAGCTCCACTATAGCTGTTAAAATAATAGATACGCTTATGAACAATTTCGGTTCGAAAATTTAGGTCAATTGTGATATAATGCGGTTAATTGGAGTGAAACAAAGACCTGACAAATTAAAGAAATCACTGAAAATAAGTTTAATTTACGATCGCCAAGATGCCAGGAGAGTGAGGAGAGTGAAAAAAGAGGACACCGTGTCAATGCCAAAATTTCTCCATTGAGAATTTACATCTAATGCCTTTAATCAGCTATAAGAAACGAACTAATGAATATTTTATCAAAGTTTTGAGTTGATTAGAAAGATTGTACCTTTCCATTTAGGAATTGAAGACAACATCATTAAAACAACTGCCACGGCTAGCTTTACAATACCACATTTGAGCAGTGGAATTTTTCAGTATATTTTCGACTGTTTGGACCTCTATTTCGTTAATTGCAACTTCGATTTCATGTTTCAAATCGTCAATCATCTCTGGATGGTTAGCGTAATATACTTGTCCTTAAGGGCTCCACATAAAAAAGTCCAATGGGGTCAAATCGCAGCTTCGAGGTGGCCAATTAATTGACATCAGCATTTCCACTGATTATGCCATTTTCGAAAATAGTGCGCAAAAGATCGATTATTAAGTTGGCTGTGTGGCACGTTGCGCCGTCCTGTTGAAACCAAATGTCTTCTATGCCACCCTCTTCAATTTTGGGAAATTTGGATCAAATGGGGGCAAAAATCGAATGGTGTAGTTCAAAGCTAGCCGTGGTAGTTATTTTAGAAAAGGAAGAGATGGAAAGGAAAGGAAAGGAAAGGAAAGGAAAGGAAAGGAAAGGAAAGGAAAGGAAAGGAAAGGAAAGGAAAGGAAAGGAAAGGAAAGGAAAGGAAAGGAAAGGAAAGGAAAGGAAAGGAAAGGAAAGGAAAGGAAAGGAAAGGAAAGGAAAGGAAAGGAAAGGAAAGGAAAGGAAAGGAAAGGAAAGGAAAGGAAAGGAAAGGAAAGGAAAGGAAAGGAAAGGAAAATAAAGGGAATTTTTATAGCCGAATAAAAATTCTAATCTTAAACGACCCACCCTTTACATTAGGTAGATGATGAATACTAACAAAATTAGTACCACTAACTTAATTGTTTGACCCGCTGATGCACTTGTACATTCAAGTTTTCTTAATAATGATGATCGCGGTGTCACCTCCTGCACCACCTATCTTCCTACATTGCCTATACCTCCGTGTACGTGTACGTGTGTAGGTAAGTTGTTAATAATTAAGCAGATTCGTGTTTCGCATGTAGCTATAACATGTTTACTGCAAATTTATTCTCGAATCGAGCGTAGTGGAAAGAGAGAAGGGGACCCGGCGAAGGCAGCAACCCGTCGCTGTCTAACCCGCACGGTTGCGTTGCGACGATTTTAGCATATTCCCCGATGTGTGTGTGTGTGTTTGTATGTGCGTCGTCGGTGTCTCATACTAATACATCGAGGGTCGATGACTCTTCGGCCTGTGACTGTATTAATTGCGGATTTACACTCAGTTGACTGGAGATGTTCGAGTGACGTGTAAAACTTCTCACGTCGATGCCGTTCTACTTTTTCAGCAATCGCGTTGAGCAACGTGTCGTAAACAGGTGGAGGGTTTTTTTGCCCTTTTGTAATCGTCTTCGTTGCCGAAGGGTCGGCTCCCTTCTCGAAATGCCCTAACCCCCCCGAAGAACGAGCAAATATCAGTTAACCCTCTATAATAATATCCGTTGAAGTTTATGAGCGATAGTTGGGTAGATGTTTTTAGTACTTACACACCTTCCCCTTTATGCTACAAAGGGGACATGTTCCTATACCTTTTTTTTAATTCGAAACAATTTTATAATAGCTCCACTTAAAAAATTCTAATATTAGATACGATTCAATCGAGCTAGCGCACGAAAACACTCTGTATATGTAGGTAATAAAAGCTTCCTTTTCGTCCGAGTCATGCTCATTGGAGTGCTCGGCTCATTAATGCTCAGAGATACGGATACCCGAGGCGTAAGTAGGTGATACGAGTTATAAGTGTGTGTAAATAATGAGGGTTCTTTGTTCGATTTGAGCAATAAAAAAGCTAACGCGGCGAACATCTGCCCGGAATGCCAACTGTCGAAAAAATTGCGCGATGATGATGAACGTTAATTCGTTGATTAGCAATAATCAACAGTTTAATTGCCTTCTTAACGAAAAGTTACTTATTATTCTTGCTGATTCATCGTTGGTTTTGTTAGTGTCGTATTTGAAACGCTCTTAATGGAGCCGAAAGTGCCGGTATTCACTCTACCCCTGCTCTGGAGTGAAGTGCGAACGGTTTTATTGACGTTATAAATTACTGTATTTTTTTTCATTAGTTTATTATTAATCTGATTTGTTTCTACGCGGTCGGTTCATTTTTTTGTTGTTGTCGGTTCGAAAAATAGTACTCGATTGAGTGGAATTGAATGGTAAATACTTCAACAACTAACCTTGTTATGATAGGTAGATATACAGGGTGTCTTAAGAAGTCACACAGAGCAGGGGCGTGTAGAGGAGCCCAAAATATGTTGTTTAATCGAACTTAATTTAATACGAAGTTGAAGTTGCACCCCTGAGAAGTTACATGTATATAGGCCTTCATAGTGTAGTTACAAATCAAAAAAAAAAAAAAAAAAAATCCAGTAATACTCAAAATTAAAACAACTAAATTTGGTGCAACAACTAAATACCTATTAGTGCACAAGAGTCGATAGTTAGGAGAGATCAATTGATTAACGGGTTAATTAGGGTCCCTTAAAATGTTACAAAACTTTTTTACCTGTTGTATTATTTAAAAAATTATTAGTTCATATTTTATTACAGATATATTTTTATAAATTGTAACTCCACTTTGAAGGCCTTATAACTTCTCAGGGGTGTAACTTAGTAGTAAGTTAAGTTGGGTTGAACAACATATTATTTAAGACTCCTCTACAGGCTCCTGCTCTTTGTCGTTTCTTATGCGGGACAACCTGTATAGGTGCTTTTATATTTGTATTAATTCTGCGAAAACTTTTTGAGTGCCCACTCGAATTTGAAGCGTCGCAAAATTGATAAAACGTGTATTGTAGGTATACAGTATTTGCATGTTTAAAGTAATTAGCACTTAAATTCCGTCGAAGGACTTTCCCAAATGATAACACCTCGGCCTTTATTAATAGCTTTCTGTTATTCCGTTCGAAGGAAAAAAATGCCGCTTAATCTGGACACGTAGCTTTCGCTCTAATCCACTTACACGGCGTCCCCGAAAAAATATTAGCCGAGGCTTAAAATATTAAAATTCCATTCAAAGGGATTTCGAAACGAATTTTTACAGCCGCCCGTCCATCTACCTGCCGCTTCGGATCGGCCTTTGTAGCCCCACGGGTTCCCCCAGCTTTACGGGGCGCGGACGATTTGCACTCCAATTCGCGAATTTAACCCCCTTCGAACGATTCGCAATCATTCAAACAGTCTCGTTTCATCAACGTTCCAGCTACCCCCGGATTCTTCTAACCGACCATTTTTATATTTCATTAAATGGCGGGATTAAGTGCGAGTAATTTTTCCGTCGGCGGCAGTTCGAGGGTTAGGCATTATATTTAAATCAGCTGCTATTTCCTCGGGGCTCGACGAGGGTCGTTCGCCCTCTCGTGTGCACCGACCCTCGACGTTTCGGCTTAATTACGGGGTGTCTAACGCGCCGTGCTCCGTGCAATTAGGCACCCTACGCATCTGAGACCTCGGGGGTGTTTTTGTGTTATTCGATACTGAATGGTTGGAAACCTTAACTTATGTGTGTCCGATGCTGGGATTCGATGATGAATCGCTCGCTTTTTTTGCTCTACGTGCACTTACCCGCTTTATTCGCTTACAAGAGGGAGCACGGGAGTTTATTGAATGCGTTGAAAATTTTATAGGGTTAGACGAGGGTTGGGAAATTGCTCGCCGAGAAGTGCATTAAGTACCTGCATTAAAATAACTCTGTATAAATCTCTAAAAATTGCGATAACATCTCCAAAATACAGGGTGTTCGAAAAATAGACGGATATAGGAACATATTTTAGAGGGTGATTACTTGTTAAAAATATTTTCAAGATAGAGGATATTATAAAAAAAATATTCATATATTAAAAAATATTTGATTCTGTTGAAATTTGGTATTGGAAAAGTTGCAACACTCTTTTCAAGAATTTTTTTAATAAAATTATTTGTTTTCCAAGGTACTTTTGTTTTCCACATTTAAATTTGTCTAATACAGGGTGTACTATTGTATGTTTATACTTCTTTATTAACTGTGTATGAATCTCTTTATTTCAAGCAACTTTTTCAAATAATCTTTTTGAATATTCTGAAAAACAAAGATAATTTTTTTTTTATTTTTACCTTTTTTTCGAATTTAGAATATTTTCCAATACGTACCTGCTTCATTAATTATGAAATTTATTTATTTTTCGGCATTTATTTGACAGATGACTGTCCTAAATAAATTTCATATTTAATAAAGCAGGTACGTATTGGAAAATATTCGAAATTTTAAAATTTTCTATCTTCTTTGTTATTCATAATATATTCATAAAGTTTATTTGAAAAAGTTGCTTAGAATTAAGAGATTCATACACAGTTGAAAAAGAAGTATCAACTTACAGTACACCCTGTATACCTAAAACCAATTTGTTTACTTTTTTCTCCAAAAACGAAGTGAGATACGAAAAAAATACGAGAGGTAAAGAAGTTGTATTTTTAGATTCTTAATAAAACAAAAAATATTAAAGTTACAAAAAATGCAGTGGCATACATTTTTTCCCAATAATATTCGCTTAGGTGCCCACCGGGACGCCACTGGACTTAATAATTTTAATATATTTAGGGCTAAATTAGCCTCTTAATACATCAAATAACATTTCCAAATTTCAACAGAATCAAATACATTTTTAAATACTTGTATTAATATTTTTCTTTTTTAATTGAACCTATCTTGAAAACTCTTCATTTCCTGACCCATGTTTACAAAAACTTTTTTTCATATTTTTTAACAAGAACAATATCTTCGTCTATTTTTCGAACACCCTGTATAAATCTCTAAAAAATTGCGATAACATCTCGGAAATATATTCCACCGTAATTATGAGGGTTGGTGATGTGTGATTAGAATAAAACGCTGCATGCACTGACGAGCCCTCTGCGCTTTATTTTATTATTTTTGTTCCGTGACACGCGTTTTTACACTAATCGTCTTATCGCCCGAAAACATCTCCATTCGAGTGGACTTTCTTCGATTTCACGCACTCCAGACTCGAAATTTTCAATTATGTAAACTAGTTTATCGTTAATCGAAATTTTTTCAACAATTAACGATTAGCTTTGATAGATCGTAGCGATTAAATTAATTTAATAAAGTGATACAATTTACGAGAGTTAATTGTAACTATTCGCAAGAAATTCCATCAAAAATCGATATAGTTGAGTAAAATTTGGTTATTTATGCATATTTATTTGGAATTTTGATGAAACGTAAATAAATAAATGTAAATAAATAAATAAATCAATTAATTAAATTTGTTGATAAAGTATCGCGAGATAAGAAATTGCGTCAATAGGGATAAAATTTGCTTTTGTCTACAACTTGTGTTTACACAGAGTACTTGTGAAATAATTTTGACCAACAACTTTGATTCACAATGTTAATATTTTTATCTGAATATCTAGCGATAATAGAAGTACATAAAACGAACTTATAGGTAAATTCCCATGGACAAAGCATAGCGATAGAAGGAGGAGATAATGGAAAAGGAATAATTTCCATGCGGTGTGTTCCTTTTGAGAGGCGATTTCGTGATAAACCGAAGAAATGCAATTCGTTTGATTATCGTTTCTTCCTGTTAATTTTATTCATCTCCAAATAGGTAATAATAAGATTTTGCTGTTTATTATAACTTGCGTACATTCGACCTCTATTCTTTCCGTTTGTGTCGTGATTCCGCGAAACAATAGGCATTCTTTTCCGGTATGATTTCGCTTAATTCATACATGCGTTATTTACGAAAGACTTAAGATTGATTACGGTTTTGTAACTCATTCCTAGGTCAAAGTAATGATAGAGATAAACCGGCGAAATGAGCTGTGTAGTGAGCAAGTTTTATTTTTACTCGCTTTATTTGGAAAATACTTATTTACTTGATTTAGTTGATATAAATTCGTAATAATAATAACGATTGAAGTAGACCAACCATATATTTATTTACTATTGTTGTACTTTCCAAAAATTAGATAAAACACAAATAAACGAGATTATTAAATGGGTATTTTTAACATTTTTGCAAGTACTTGAACTTTGTTAAATAATCACTAGAGTATAAGGTAATTATTAATTAAATAAATAATCGAGTAATTTAGTCTCGAAGCAATAATAATTTACCACGTATAATTAGAATTAAATCGTAAAGTCTACCTCTTACCTAATAGGTGTAATAGATTTTTTTTACAATAACGTCGGAACCTGGTAGTAATTTTTCGTGGTTTTTTCTGTTTAGCGTCTAGTAAAAAATTCCATTCGATTTTGAGAAAATACACAAGCTGTTAAAACATCAAAAAACGTACGTATAATTAGGTTGATGTGCTTACATTAGCAGTTGGGTAAATATTAAACGAATTGTGTAAACATTTATATTATAGAGATAATGGGAACGATTGTTCTACAGTGTTTGCCTTAATGTCACAGTTATTTACGATAACCGTAAGCCAATCGTTCAATCGCATGTTGAATTTCGTGAAAAGGAAAATTCGCCCAACTTAAAACGATAGATACTCGACAAATCGATCGATAAGTATCGGGCGTATCCGTTTATTTCGACCGATGTTATGCACAGGTAGGTAGGTTTTAGTGAATTCCGAATAATTCTCGCTTTTTGCTGTAGATTTAGTCGCGTGCAAAACCATGATATACCCTATTTCGTATTATAGATAAAAAATTGTTTGCGTTCGAATGAGACGATCGATAGACATGATAGGTAGGCGCTTACATCATATTTTATTTACCATGTTTATTGGAATTAATAACTGAAATGGTCGATTTAATCTTGCACTCTCGATAAATATTGTATATACGTACGTGTAAGGTAACGAAGCTATAGCCAGAAATTAATTGTTATTAAATGAAAGGAACTTATATGGCGTAATTAATTTAATTGAATGGCCCGAAACGAATAATTAAATACAGTCCACGCAACATCCGAATTTGTGTAATAATATCTACTTAACGTTTTAATAGCGGTGTATTTTTATTGTTATTATTAAGTACTCGCATTGTATTCGAATTTGATAAATATCTCTCTGGATGCATTCAATTGTAATAATGTATCGTTTTAAATATTTAAATTTACTGAATGAATTAAACAAATCGTTCGTGTTGAAAAAGTTTCTTAATTACATGTTTAATTACGACTCTTGTATTATAATAATAATAATTCGTATTAGCTATCTATTCATACACAGGGCGCTGTAAAATAGATAAAATGATTTATTTATTTAAAGTTTGCGATTTTTTTGAGAATTTATTGAATTTTTTTGTCATATTTGGCAAGCAAAAAATTATTTGGAAATTATCCAAATCGCTTATACACATGCCAAATTGATGTCAAGCTTAGCGTGCACTTCAGCCGAGCAAAATAATCGTAAATACGGCAAATAATATTCCGAAAAATATTCACCATATGTTCGTTTTTATTTCTGGTAAAGTCGCTACACGCCTACTTGATAGGTATGCATGCATGTCGCTCCGTTGTAAAGTAAAACATATTCATATTAAACAGATGTTTTGTTAAATTTTCGGATACGCCCCTGTTTCCACGCAGCATGATACTCTTACTATCAATTCCTTTTGCAAAATAAATTAAAATTTGTATACCAGGTCGGCCTGCGGCGATGAGCATAGAGACTTAGAAATAACAAATATTTCACTGAATTAGTTGTTCTACAGATGAAACATTCTAAAAAGTCTTCTAAAAACTATTCTAATTAGTTCTGAAAGCGTTCAAAAGTTTATCCTGATACATTCCATATAGCCCTGAATCTGTTCTAAATGATTCTGGAGAGTTCTACATCGATTTGGATAGTTCTAAATGGTTCTAAGATCGTCTTGAACTGTTTCAAATGGTCTTGGTCACTTCTAAAATGATTCTCGACTTTTCTAGTTTATCCTGAATGATTCCAAATAGTCCTGAATCTGTTCTAAATGGTCCTAGTCTGTTCTAAAATGGTTCTAAATGATTCTGGAGAGTTCTACATGGATTTTGGTTAGTTCTAAATGGTTCTAAGATCATCCTGAACTGTTTCAAATGGTCTTGGCCACTTCTAAAATGATTCTGGACTTTTCTAGTTTATCCTTAACCACTCCGGGTAGTCCTGAATCTGTTCTAAATGGTCGTAGTCTGTTCTAAAATGGTTCTAAATGATTCTGGAGAGTTGTACATGGATTTTGGTTAGTTCTAAATGGTTCTAAGATCATCCTGAATTATTTCAAATGGTCTTGGCCACTTCTAAAATGATTCTGGACTTTTCTGGTTTATCCGGAACCATTCCAAATAGTCCTGAATCTATTATAAATGGTCCTAGTCTGTTCTAAGATGGTTCTAAATGATTCTGGAGAGTTCTACAGGGATTTTGGATAGTTCTAAATGGTTCTAAAATCGTCTTGAATTGTTTCAAAAGATCCTACTCTGTTCTAAAACCGTTCTAGTTGATTCTGGACAGTTTTAAATGGTTGTCAAGAATTTTTAATGATTCTAGAACTGTCCTGAACAGTTTTAAAACAGTCGCAAGTATACGTTCAATTATAATACCATCTCTCTCCCACTATTACAATGTTCAGATCAGATATACCTACTTTCCTTCTCGCACTTGTGTAATCCTATTCCACATAGCTGTAGACCGACCCGGTATAACTAATAGTATAATGTGGATTATCCAGCACGATTCATATTAGGAATTCGTTTTAGTCGATTTGGGGTGCACGTAAAGTGGCTGTTAAACGACTCCTTCGGCCGTAATTTCTCGGAACCAAAAACCCAGTGGCCGGGCTATTAGACCTCGACGGTTTATTTGGTCGTTTTCGGCGGTCCATTTTTAACGACCCGTGTATATGTAGAAAATATACAGGACCCGATCCGTCTCCCTGATAAAAGCGGAGAATGAAATATCGCCGTCGACCCGGCGAAGGTCCTGCGTGGTGTCATCGGCGAAGCGGGTCCGCCGTTTTGCATATTATATATTCCTCGTCCTTTTAGCTCGATTTTCGAAAACGCTGCGAATAAAAAAGGAGCGAGAGAAATTAAATTAAATCCGACGAATTAAAATAAAATCGATAAAATATTGGAAATTATACGAGGTTCCGATTCGGCGATTCGATTATAATAAAATTGAATATTTCGCTGGCAACAGAATTCCTGACGGTGTATACGGGCGCAGTATAATGAAATGTAATTTCCCGTTTTAATTATTGAAATAATATTTAAACGGCTCGTCGAGTGATGCTTTATCGCGTTTCGATGTTTCTATTTTGAAATCGTCGTGTTAATGTTGCGGTTCGGAACTGGGTTACACGGCGAATTTTATATTGATATAACCTCAATGTATATAAAACCATATTCTAGACGTATTGTGTTTTATTTGATTTGGGGATTTCGTATTTGTGCGCAAATACATTTATAATTCGCGTAAATATTACATTGCGCGCTAAACCGACGAATAAATATTAATTTTTCAGTAATAACCGAGGAAAATTTCTGTTGGCACTTTTAAGTTTCGTGCAAATTTATAGTGTAAATCCGTAATAAAGATAATGGGATTTGCACATTCTAACTGAGTCAACAGCACTATTGACTTTCGACAAAAAAATATTTTTAATTTATTTCCATGTAAATATTTACGGTATGAATTAGCGCGTATTTTGAATTAGAAACATTAATCGCGCCTAAGTCGAATAATTCGCAAGAGGATGTAAAAAAGTGTTACGCGCAAACATGGCAATAATAAAAAGCACCGTAAATTCCTCAACGTTCGTAAGTTTTCCTATTTATCTAACCGCGCAAATATTATAGTCTATTCATAAATAAAATCAAGGGAGAAGACCACGATGTGAGATATGCGGATTTCGACAAAAGATACGATTAGAAATGATTTATTAGAGTTCAAAACCGTTTTCAGTTGCTCAAAATGTGTTATAATTAAAAAGATATAGCCCTTCGAAATTTAAAAATTTCGGGTTTAGACTCATACCTTATCAACCAATCATAAACCACTCACGTCTTGTTGTATAGTAAATAGTATGAATTTTCGAACGCAGTAACAAAGAATACACAAACGAACAAAAATCAAACTGTCATTTGTCAGATTTTTCTGAAAAATGCACAAAACAAATTACACGAATTGCAGTTCGGCACAAAACACTTTACTGATGATGATATTAAAGATTGTCATGACCATTATTTGTATTTTTACAAATTATACAGATGAAGATGTTATTTCTATGTTAATATATCGAATTAGCCATTAGTTAATGGAAGAAATGGATAGATCAGAAAATGTTTATTGCAATAAATACACAAAAACGCACATTTTGCGGAGTAAAGAAGAGTAATAGGAAACGTGGCAAACTTGCTAAATGTGACTTCTCTTTGCAACTCTCGCTTTGATTGGAGCAGAGTGTATGACGATTGTGTGACGTTTTTCAAACTTTAAAAATTAATTGCGGCCTTATTTGACCACAAAAAAAAATAAAAATTTCATAACGCGCCTTCTTAGAACACACGGTTTTGAAAAACCATGCAATATGATCTATGAATGCAACAAAGACAACGGTTTTGAAAAAAAAAAAAATAAAAAAAAGTCGTTGTCTTCTCCATTGGCCAAAGTCCAGGCTACACAGAAATTACACAGAAGCTATCTACCCAACACAGAAATTGAAAAAAATTAATGTTCACAATAATATTTTAATATTACTTGGATGGTTCACCCTGTATTGGCTTTTCAAGGATCACAACAGCGTCATTTAAGAATATACTATAGTGCATATTCGCCTTCGACTGTGCGATAATGTTTTTCGTACACAATCGCAATTTTCGGTATCCATATGACTCACATAATCCACCGGATGAAATGCGAAACCGTCGAGTGCCGGCCGCCATAAAAACAGCAAAAACCAAACTCATCAGATTCAGATAAATGATAAATCCGATTGTAAAGGTACGCAACGTTCTCGGAAACTTTATCGTCCAATTATATCGAAATGGAAGTTGGTGCACCGCTTCTCGGGTTCGGCAACGCCGGTACATACATCAGATCGTAGATAGCCCGAGAAATGCATTTCGAAAAGAATACAACGGCCGACCGCAAATCTACTGTAACTAAACGATTAATCGAATCGAAGTTGATATATTATAGGATAACCGAGTTTATTATATTACTTATACACGGTGAACACTATACACTTTTTTCAAACAATCTGTATGTACCTATACAAATTTTTTCTACAGGGTGTTCGAAAGATATAAGGAGATATTTTAGAGGGTGATTCCTTGTTAAAAAATATAAAAAAAAGTTTATATAAACATGGGTCCGGAAATGCAGGAGTTTTCAAGATGTAGGATGTTACATTAAATTAAAGAAAAAATTCATATATTAAAAAATATTTACCAACTTGATTCTGTTGAAATTTGGTATTGGAATGAAATTTTTTTGATTACTTGTTCTCCATGGCACTTTTGATTTTTTTTTCGCAAAAATTTGATTAACTAATTTTGTCCAAGTCACAAGCAATAAAACAGTTTTTATTTTTTTTCTACAAAAACGAAGCGAGATACCAAAAAATACAAGAGGTAAAGAAGTTGTATATTTAGATGCTTAATAAAACAAAAAATATTAAAGTTTCAAAAAAGGCAGTTGTGTACATTTTTATCCCAATAATATTGGCTTAGGTGCCCCCGGGACGCCACTGGACTTAATAATTTTAATCTGTATAGGGCTAAATTAGCCTCTTAATACGACAAATATTATTGCCAAATTTCAACAGAATCGACTAAATATTTTTTAATATACTAATAATTTTCTTTTTTAATTGAACATCCGGTATCTTGAAAACTCTTCATGCATTTCCGGACCCAAATTTATAGAAACTTTTTTCATATTTTTTAACATCTGTGTACACCCTGTATGTAACGAATATAGGGTGATAGAACAGCCTTAAGTTTATAATTTTTTATACACTTCTTTTGAAACCAATATATCTCATTAAAAAAATATATGCGAGCCTTATATTCGGGTATAATAAATAATTCCCGTCATTTTTCATTTCTCCTTTCAATGCATTTTCGTCGAATTAGCGCGGAAAAAATTGTGAAAAAAAACCGGAACGCCATCCATAAGTTATTAACGTCGACTTTTAAGTCCGAGTCTTCTAACAGCCGGCGACGTTTAATATTTATAAAGCCGTTTTTTTCAAAGAATAAAGATTAATTCAAAGTTAAATGCGGGAATAACGGCATCGCAAACATCCTTTTATAAAAAATTCATGGCGGCCGGGGCCCCGTTCACGGCTGAATGAAACGGAAAAGGCCGGAATTAACCATTTCAAAAGCCCGAGCGTGACAAGATAATATTCAGTGATAAAGTAACCTACGCGAACGAGGAGCGTAAAGAAGAAACAAAAACTCGGTGATTATAATATAATATCCTAGTCGAAGTGGTACTTCCATCAGCACCTCATTTATTCGATTGTATGTATAAGGATTTGTGAAAGGGCCTAAGTCCGATCCTGTTTCGGGTGAGATACTTCCAAAAACAGATAACCATATTTGGTAAAACCATTTCTAAATGGTTTTAGTTCTAACTGTCCAAAATCATTTAGAACAGATTCTCGACTATTTCAAACAATCCAGGATAAACTATAAAAGTCCATGCAGAATTATTTTAGAAGTCAGCAAGAATATTTGAAACAGTTCAGAATGATCTTAGAACCATTTGGAACCATCCAGATCCGTTCAGAACTATCTAGAACCATTTTAGAACTGGAGCCATGTCATTTATTCGATTCTATGAGGATTTATGAAAGGGCCTAAGTCAGTCCCTGTTTCGGGCGACGTACTTCCAAAAACCGATAACCATATTTGGTAAAACTATTTAGAACTGTCCAAAATCATTTAGAACTGATTCTGGACTATTTCAAACGATCCAGGATAAACTAGAAAAGTCCATGCAGAATCATTTTAGAAGTGACCATGAACATTTGAAACTGTTCAGAACGATCTTAGAACCATTTAGAACTGGATCCATGTCATTTATTCGATTATATGAGGATTTGTGAAAGGGCCTAAGTCCGTCCCTGTTTCAGGCGAGGTACTTCCAAAAACCGACGACCATATTTGCATTCGCAAGAACTCGCCTCGGCAACCGTGACGTTTTCCTTTATTTGACTTCCAAGAACCTTTTTCGAGCGAAATGCGCCCGATACGGACCCGAACAGGCGATTCCCTGCGGCATTTCACGCCACCTGTTCTTCTGTAAAATTTCGTCGCTCTAAAAAGAGACCCGTATCGTAATAAATACAAGGAGGAAACGTCTAAAGGGAATTCTTTATTGTTCTGCACTAGAAAGTGTGTGTTGTAGCTCAAAAGAAACGCCAAGTGCTCATTTACTTTGAGTTAAATTTGTTGCGTTTAGGATGAATATGAATAGCAATTTCGAATAGGAAATGTAAATTAAAAAAGTTGGAGATGTGAAATTTTCAGCGAAGATAGCTTCGAGTATTTTCTTGGCGTTCGCCAAATAATATCATCCCCCTTCAACTACAAGGGATTGAACCAACCCTTTGAATGAGACCATGTTCAAAAACGCAACTTTCTAGGTAAAGGAAAAATTCGGTGAATTGAGCAGTAAAGAGGTTATCCAAAATAATCCAAACTCAGACATCCTTCCCTATCCCTAATGGATATTCCTCCAAAAAAAGTATTTCTAGTACATCCTGGGACCGTTCCAAATATTAATGTTATAATAACTCCGATATTAATAATTCCTATTCGTTCGTAGGATTAAACCATTACCAGCCATCAAAGTTTGTGTATATCATTGTTTGTGGACCATTCCAAACCTGGACCATTCCAAATGGTTTGTGGACAGTTCTAAATAGTTCTAAAATTGTCCTAAACTGCTTCAAATGATCCTAGTCCGTTACAAACTGGTTCCAAACGATTCTAGACAATTCTAAATGGGTTTAAACTGTTCTAAGTGATTCCAAGATCGCCTTGAACTCCTTCAAATGGTCTGGGTCAGTTCTAAATGGTTCTGGATTTTTCTAGTACATCCTGGACTGTTCCAAATTAATATTCTACAACATTTCTTATCAATTCATAGATATTAATAATTCCTATTCGTTCGTAGGAAACCATTACCAGCCATCAAAGTTTGTGTATATCATTGTTTGCGGACCATTCCAAATGGTTTGTGGACAGTTCCAAATAGTTCTTAGATCGTCCTAAACTGCTTCAAATGATCCTAGTACGTTACAAACTGGTTCTAAACGATTATTGGTAATTATAGATGGGTTTAAATAGTTCTAAATGATTAGAAGATCGCCATGAACTCCTTCAAATGGTCTTGGTCAGTTCTAAATGGTTCTGGATTTTTCTAGTACATCCTGGACTGTTCCTAATTAATATTCCACAACATTTCTTATCAATTAATAGAGATTAATAATTCCTATTCGTTCGTAGGAAACCATTACCATCCACCAAAGTTTGTGTATATCATTGTTTGCGGTTATAGTGCGGTGAACATGGACCGTGTAACATAATTATTACGAGCACATTTTTATTCTACATTATTTTTTGTAAAATATCCCAATCAACGTCACACTCTGGCGGTTTATCGTCGCCTAACGATGCGTGTCGTTGTTATTTTTCTTTTTCGAACTTCGTTATCAACCGACTTGTAAATGTACCTAATTCCTCGTTACATCGCGTGTGACAAAAATAGAGTCGTCATTCGTAAATTACGTGCTTATCAGTAAGTAGGTGATAATGTGGACTTGCGTGCCCGGATCGCATATAGAAAATGGGAATGTGCGTGCCGGATTCCGGTCATATTGAAGTTGAAGCGAACCGGAGTCGAGAAGGGCGTTTCGTGCCGCTGGTACCTCTTCAATTTTTTTGTACCATAACAAAGAAGCTTGATAGGAGTTTCTTATATAGACTTTTGTCGATTAGCTAGTAACTTGCGACAGTTTTTGGGATAGCGCCCATATTTGACGTGATGTCGAAACACACCTGAGAGCTGAACCTGCAAGTTAAATTTCTTATTCTTATTTCTTATTTGTGTTATTCTACGTTTATATTAAAGTGTCTGTTAGTACTTTTAACTTTCCGGAAGGTATTGGAAGTTTTTAGTGAGAGTACCTAGATCAATATTGAAAAAAAAGTGGTGGTATAGAGAGAAGAAGTAATCGATTTAATTTCGCGATGGGAATTATTTAAGGTAATTGAATTGCGAAGAAAACTGTTGAGTTCTTTTTAGGATCTTCGTCTCTTAATTTAGTTAACAATGTTTCACAAAAACCGAGTGTACATCTTCTTAATATGCAATTTTGTATCCAAACTTTTTTTTTGTTAAAATAGCTCTTATACTGGATATTATGTAGGTAACTACTGGCTCTGACGCTTCCGACATTTCTTGCGCAAGAAAACGAGAAATACCTCTAGCAAATACTGGCAGGCAGTAACTTGCTGCAATTTTTGCTTAAACTGTACGTACTTTAAGAAGTCACTCTCGCAAGTACTTTCGCAATTTCATTGCTAGTCGACGGAAGCCTTATTAGTAGGAAAAATAGAGAGAAAACTTCCGAAATGCGACGTTGAATGATGCTCGTTACGGTTAGAAAGGCCGCGTAAACGATATCTGAACGAAAGAAAAATAAGTATCGAATTAGTTTCGGCGCCGTGGAGCGAGGAAATACACCTCGTTTCACACTATCGCGCTGCTGGTGTGACGGGGGGCGGTTGCCTAGACACTCCGGAATCCGGACGATTGTGTGTATATGTGTGTATAGCTGTAGAAAATGGAAACGAACGGGTTTATAAACACAGAAAAGAAATTAAGCCGGAATTGAATTGTATCGCATTCATCGGAAAAACACTTAACAATATACCGTTCGACGGTAATTGTTGTTTTAACACTAACCGATTCTAATTTTTTTTACTTACCTGTTGATGGCGCGGTTAAACAGGAAGTGTTTATATGTTTTTATTATCTATTAGTCGGCTCGGGTCGTAAATTTGCGGCATTATATTTTCGAAAATAACTCGACGGTTATTACGATTCGACGCGCCGGAGAATTTTTAGGACTCTCCTTCGAATTTACGCGGAATAATCGAATAATTCGCGTACATGCGAAAGCGTTTAAGCGAAGAAAATAATAATTGTAAATCAGGAATTACGAGCGGTTAGCGCTGAGGCGAGAATAACAACAACCCGACCGCAGATTAATCATTGTTCTCTGAAAACTCGTTTATCATTCCAACTTATAGTCAAACCGCATGCGAGGATATAAAATATAGACCAGGTAAGAGAGGGTTTATAACGATCCCCTCGATGAGCAATTTTCAATTTATTTCTATTGTTCTTTTATGTCGTCCTATATAGGGAGAAAACGGAACAAACTAAAGGCTTGTGTCAATTAGCAAGTAACCTGCGACAGTTTTTGCGATATCGCCCATATTGACGTGTCGAAATACATCTGAGAGCTGAACCTGCGAATTAAATTTCTTGCAGCATTCGCTTTCAGGCAAGTTTTTAGGCAAGTCGTGCATGTATACGTTTATATTAAAGTGTCTGATAGAGTACTTTCAACTTTCCAGAAGGTATTGGAAATTTTTAGTGAGAGTAGAACAATATCGGACAAAAAGTGTTGGTAGAGAGAAGAAGTAATCGATTTAATTTCGCGATGGGAATTATTTGAGGTAATTGAAATCTTCAATTTTCATGCGAAGAAAATTGTTGTATACAGTGCGTACATCTTAATATCACATCTTAATATGAACATAGCTATTACACACGCGGCCGCACATTTGCGGCAAATACTTGCATACAGTAGCTTGCTGCAATTTTTGCTTTAAGTATACATGCTATCCGAAGTTAATCTCGCAAGAACTTTTACGCAATTTTATTGCTAGTCGATACAAAAACCCGCTCGTTAACTAATTTTAATCCACACCAAAAACCCAGCATCTTATACAATTAATTTTTTTTTCACCTACTACTTCTTCGAGTAAAAAAAAACATACATAACACACCTTCGCTGAGCTGGACCGCGTTCAGATCCACCGTAATTCGGTAGTTAGTAAGTAGATTATAATGTTTGGTCGGTCGGTCGGTCGATTGTTTTCGTGATATTCCCACGATTAGTGACCCATGCGAACGGTTAATCTCACGACGACCATTAGACGGTGCTTCGGTATTAGAAAGCCCCCCATTTAACGAACCGTTCGAGGGAATTTCAGAAACGAATTTACGGAACGTAGGTTGATTATAGGCGCCGTAATGAGCTTCATTATAATTTCTCGCCGACGGTGCGTGTGGATCTCGTGAAATTGGCGCAGTCATGTTGGATCCTATTCCAAAAATTCATTTACATGAGAATTTTTTTAGATTTATGTGCTATTAAGGAAATTCTAAATGAATCTGGACAGTTCTAAAACAAACGGTTCTAAATGATTGTGGACAGCTCTAAACGGTTATAAATGATTCTGGCTTGTTCTGAATGGTTTTCGATAGTTCTAAATGGTTCTAAGAACGTCATGAACTCTTTCAAATGGTCCTGGTCACTTCTATAATAGTTTTGAACTTGTATAGTTTATCCTAGCCCGATCTTAATAATCCTGAATCTGTTCTAAATGATTATAGGCAGTTCTAAATGGTATCAAGAGCTAGTTTCAATGGTCTTATTCAGCCCTAGAATGGTTCTGGACTTTTCTGTAGGTAGTTTATCCTGGAGCGTTCTAAATAGTTCAGAATCTGTTTGAATTTTGAACAGTTCCAAATTTTTAAGATCGCTCGGAAATGTTTCAGATGGTCCGAGTCAGTTCTAAAATGGTTGCAAATGGTTCTGAATGTTTGCAGTTTAACCTGAAACATTCCAAATAGTCTTCAATGTCTTTTAATCGATTTATGACAATTCTAAATGACTTGAAAATCGCCCTGCACTAATTCAAGTGGAAATAGTCTGTTCTAAAATACTGAATAATTTTGAATATTTCTAAATGGTTTTGAACAGTTCTAAATGGTTTTGAACAGTTCTAAATGGTTTTGAACAATTCTAAATAGGTTTGAAAAGTTCTAAATCTGGCTGTGAATAATTCTAAATGGTTTTGAACAATCCTAAATGATTTTGAACAGTTTTAAATGGCTTTAAACAGTTCTAAACGGGTTTGAACAGTTTTTATTGGTTTCGAGTATTTCTTAATGGTTTTGAACATTTCTAAATGGTTTTGAACAGTTCTCAATGGCTTTGAATGGTTCTAGATGGGTTTCAACAATTCTAAATAATTTTGAACAGTCCTAAATGGTTTTGAACAGTTTTAAATGTTTTTGAACAGTGTTCTTAATGATTTCACATATTTCTTTAAGGTTTCTGAGCAGTTTTAAATAGTTTTCAACAGTTCTAAATGGTTTTGAACATTTCTTAATGATTTTCAACAGTTCTAAATGGCTTTGAATAGTTCTAGATAGTTTTCAACAATTCTAAATAATTTTGAAAAGTTCTAAATGGTTTTCAACGATTTTAAATGATTTTGAACAGTTCTGAATGGTTTTGAAGAGTTTTAAATGGGTTTGAACAGTGTAAATGGTTTTCAACAGTTTTAAATGGTTTTGAACATTTCTTAATGGTTTTGAATAGTTCTAAATGGTTTTGAACAGTTCTTAATGGTTTTCAACAGTTCTAAATGGTTTTGAATAGTTCTAGATGTTTTTCAACAGTTCTAAATGAATTTAATATAGTTGTAAAAAATTAAAAGTACCTACACTTTTCCAGTTTTAATTCCAACTTTCTCTCCTTTACCTTCTATTGCAACTTTCTTTCTCCTCCTCCCGCAGGCCTACCCGGTATAAACATTTCATCTCCATTATTTTTTTCAATTAACAATTTATCATAACGGTTATTGTGTGAGATAAATAAATGGTCGGATACTATATTATAATAGGCTTATCGTACAGGATGTAATCTTCAACGTTATGCATATATCATCTTAGCCACTGATTATACACCAACAGGTTTACGTGCGTTATGCATTACTACAGGCGTACCGAGCAGATGACAATCACTACAAGGTAATTATGTGTACAATCGACCGTTTCCCTACCTACTAATAGCCTATCAACATTGTTCCATAATTATTGGACGAGCAAATAGAGTGGCGGAATTTTAGTACCGCGTCGTCGAGCCGAATAGGGGCTGTTCGCGAGTTATGCGGAGTGGCTGCGCAACCGAGCCGTTCACGGTCCGCCGGGCCGGTAGCCACTCTTCGAACTAGAAACGCTTCGCGGCGGATAAGTTGCGTAACGACTGAACAACTAGGTTAACAAGAAAACACTTTACGGTGTTATTAAACTTTTACAGTCGAGATGATATTGTTGAGGCGAGCGTGTTGAAAGATCTGGCGTATTTGTGTGTTCTTAAGTAACGATGGTTGGGTATTTTTTTTTTGGTTTCGTCTTATCCTCTTTATGCGCTGGAATTGTAGTAATTAAATTCAATTCAATGCCCGACGGCCGTAACTAATATGTGGGAATGTTCGACATCGCGGTTTGTAATTTACTAGGTGCTCGTCGGTTTTTTATTATTTTACCCGAGAGTTTCCTTTCGAATTTAGTTTCGGATTAATTCAGGAAAACGGTAAATTCGCCTTAAACGTAACTCGATAAGATTTCTTTTATGGGGGTAGCTGAGTTATTTGCAGGTGTATTTATCTTTTATCTTTATTACATTTCGCTCTGCCGTACGCGCTATAACCGAATAAATTATAGTAATTTACGTATAAATAGAGCAATTTTGCACTTATACGTCGGCCGAAGATGCCGTTGCGGGCAAATGGTTTAATTTCGAAATTATTAATTACCGGGTAATAGGATTTAATGGCATGAAGCTCGTTAATGTCCGGTTATTTAATCGACGATTTTTACCATTTTTTTATTCTTAACGACATGCTTGATATTTTATAATGACATAATGATCATAAGTTATCATGTAAATTACTTGGCAGCGGAGTCATAGTTTTAGGCATTAACTGGTTTTTTTTATTTTTGTTAGCTTATATCAGTTACTACTAGTTTGATTACCTTTTAGAGGCGTTGTTGTCATTAAGGTTAATTAATAGGAAAACTTCTAAAAAAGCGTTAAGTATAATGTCTTGAATTATTTAACGTAATCCCTATAGCGTGAGATTTGAAAGATAGAAAAATACTATCTAATTTAAATATTTAAGAGATTCTAAACATAGCCCACATCAGACAACTATTTTAATAACGTTAAGGTTTAGAAATCTGTAAATTATATTAGATGTCCCCTCTCGACAATATCTACCCGTCCCGTGTAATAATTTTTAAACAACGATTTAGTTCTTAGCATGAACCTGTACGAAACGGTCACGCAAGACAACACAAATCCCACAAACCTTAAACGTGTACACAAAACGCCTATTTAAATACCGATAAATTACATCTCGAACAACGAGCAACAAACCGCATATTTTAACGCAATCGCGTCGAGTCGATCTTTATCCATTTCGAGACGATATCGTGCGTTTTGTTTACGAAACTTATTAAAGCGTATTTTACTCGCTTTTAGTGCCTAAACGGTTTTTCGGGTTTCACAAAGAATTCTAGTCTTCCGTAGAAGCACGCAATCCTTATTTTATGTCCTGTTCTACGACACAGGTCCGGATTTTTTGTACCTGAAACCTCACTAAGTTCAGACAATTAACATGGACTCTTGATGAATTATTCAAGAGACCAAGAGGTAGGATAATATTGTAAGAATTGTAGCAAAGATAATTTTGTGTAATTAATTTTGGACTTTATAGAGGGGGGACATTAGCACGGAAATTTTACTAATCAATATTTCGTGATGATTGGTGGGATAAGAAAAAAGTTTCAGGATTATTTGGAACGGTCTGGAATAAACTAGAAAAGTCTAGAATCAATAAATTTAGGATTTTTTTTAGAGCTTTTATCAGATTTAGAGAATTTTTCATCTATAAAACGACTAAAATAGAAAGATTTTCTAATGAAATCGTCAAATGTATTTGTCAAATTATCTGAAAATTCGACTAATTTAGTAAAATATATTCTAAAAATCGACTAGAAGGTACTTACTTCACTCTAATTCAGTCAATTAACGAGACTTGATGAGGTAGGATAATCTTGTAAGAATTGTAGCATTAAAAGGATAATTTTGTGTAATTAATTTTGGACTTTATAGAGGAAAATTTAGGGGACGAAGTTCCTTTTATTGAGTCATGCGTCAGGAAATTTTATTATTCAACATTCTGTGTTGAAGGGTGAATAAGAAACAGGTTTCAGGATTATTTGGAACGGTCTATGGCAAACTAGAATTGTCTAGAAGCATTTTAGGAACTTTTTTTTAGAACTTTTAGAAGGTTATTTAGAATTTTTCATTTGTAAGACGACTAAAATAGAAAGATTTTCT
The DNA here is from genome assembly GCA_917563865.1 of Phyllotreta cruciferae. Classification (NCBI taxonomy): domain Eukaryota; kingdom Metazoa; phylum Arthropoda; class Insecta; order Coleoptera; family Chrysomelidae; genus Phyllotreta; species Phyllotreta cruciferae. The sequence continues at coordinate 1,095,360 of OU830614.1, read as the reverse complement.
AATAAAATCATCGAATTTATATGAAATTTGTAAAATATTCTGAAAAATCGCAAATTGATTAAAATATTAAAAAAAACAATCTAATAGGTAAGATTTTATGGTAAAATCCTTAAATCCTCCACTAATGTAGAAAAATATTTTTGAAAATCGTCAAATTTACTGATAAAATGACCTGAAAATACGTCTAATTTGGCAAAATTTTCTAATATAATTTACTTGTAAAATTGAGTCAAATATTTCTAAAAATCATAAAATTCTTACAAAATAATCTGAAAAATCCACTAATTTAGTAAAATATTCCTAAAAAATCATCAATTTTACTTATAAAATAATCTGAAAAATCCACTAATTATAGTAAAATATTCCTATAAAATAGACAATTTTACTTATAAAATAATCTGAAAAATCCACTAATTTTAGTAAAATATTCCTATAAAATCGTCAATTTTACTTATAAAATAATCTGAAAAATCCACTAATTTTAGTCAAAGATTCTAAAAATCGACTAGTACCTCACTCCAAGTTCAGCCAATTAACGAGACTTGATGAATTATTAAAGAACCCATGAGGTAGGATAATCTTGTAAGAATTGTAGCAGTAAAAAGATAATTTTGTGTAATTAATTTCGGAGACTTTATAGAGGCAAAATTAGGGGACGAAATTCCTTTATTGAATAATGCAGACAATTTTATTAATCAACATTTCGTGTTGAGGGGCGGATAAGAAAAAAACATTTAATGAGAGAGCAATACTGTCGGCGCACAACGAACGGATTACGTGTAAGAAATGAAAAATTTATTTTAATTTTCAATTCCACACAGGTGCGCCGCCTTTATATTACCTGCCTTTTCTTTGCGTTGAATAAATTATTATGACATTCGAACAGTTTCTGATAATTACATCCTGGCTAGTAACTCTAACTACATGTTTGTTTTTAAATGAATAACTCATTGGCAACGTTTACACCGTAATACTATCGAACGATAAAGAAACTCTCGTTGCGTTTACGGACGAATTTAAATTGGCGCAAAGCCGTGTGTTCAAACTCCCACTTTGTCACGCCGGCACACAGGGTAAACCCCACAAACCACTTACACCAACAACACACAATATGTAATTAATTCTCGAGTCAATAGTGCGGTAATACTAATAATTAGAGATAGTAAATCTCTCGACAACCAACGGACCAATAACCATAAATAATCCGGTGCATAAAGTGTTTCTTACATTTAGGAGGACGTTTCGAAGAGTCCTCGACCACAACCCGGCCGGGCTCTTGCGTTCCCCAAACTGTAATAATCGTAAAGCAGACATCACCTTAAAACTGAGCCCGTTCCAGAAACGATTCGGGATAGCAGCAGGCTCCCCCTGTCTGGTGTATCGCGTTCGTTAGTCCCGCGTCGTCGACTGCTTAGAGGCAATTAAGTGGTGAAACGTCGTAATTAGAAGATACGGAGTGTAGTTTGGAGGCGTGTGGGTGTGTTGAAAGTCGGCCACCTGACGTTTAATTTTGTAGTACATACTTGGATTCGAGATAGCGTTTACTACGACCTTTTTTCATGTGAAGCAAGCTAGCGCCCCCACCTCGACTAAATTAAAAAAAGTAGTCTATAATTTAGAGCTAGTTAAAGGCTAATTTGTACCACCCTGATATATCGGGAAAAACCGCATGGAAAATGGGGGGTGCATGCTAGCTTGAGATCAAGGCAGGACCCTCACTTTGTCAGAATTCAAATGCATCAAAATATAGGGGATATTAAAGGCTAATTTGTACCACAAAAAGTTATTCGGACGGGTTCGAGTTCTCTCCCAATTTTCAAAATCTTACCTGCACGAAAAAAGGTCGTGTCCGAGTTCTCTCCCGTCTATTGTTAACGGGTAGTTGTAGCTTATAAGGGGCTAATTGCCTGATAAGGAGGATTACTGTTCCTTCCGTGAACTTATGGGAAACTTTATTATTAATTTTACGGAACAAAGTTATTCTTCACAAAAAGTTCTGTATGATCTAAAACCCAAGATGCAACCATCAAAAATCAAATTTTATCAATCTTATACGAGGTACGTCAAAAAATGTGAATTTTGCTCAAGAGTAAAGTACCTTGATATTTTACAATATCGAAATTTGTTATTATGGAAAGTACACCTAAATTTCTAGAAGTATACTGGAAGGGATGGGATTTTCCCTATATTGAAATAGAGAAAAAAAGACAGAAGTCAAAAAATTTCCCCTAATCATAAAATCCTCATTAAATTGTACTATACGAAATGACAAAAACCTAATCGAAATTTGCCAGAGAAATTTGAAATTATAAATATTCCCATCGGTCCTTCCTAGAAACCCTTAATCTATTTTTATAGAGTAATACTTAGATAGTATTTGTGTTTTATATTAAATAAATTGTATATCATGTAAAAGGAAATTTTAGTTTTATTTAAATTGTAATACTTAAAATGTAGGTATAGGTAGGTACTTACATAAAGTGAAGTTATAACTACAAAAAATATCTCAAATTTAAAAAAGTTTGAAATAATAAAAATTAAAAGTTGGTTACTTTTAATAAGTATTTAGGGTTTCAACGAAGAAGGATTAATCGGAAATTAAATGCTACCTGCCGTACCGGAGAGAACTCGGACACCTTCGGGAGAGAACTCGACCCATAAGAATTTACCTGCTTGAATACGGGAGAGAACTCGGATACTCCGGTTATTCTCTGTATTTATATAACGTCAAAAAATAAAATAGAATGCTGTGATTGTCGCTGCTCCATAATCTTAGCACCTCCACTTTAGTCAATTCAAACAGTGGAACATACAATATTAAGTAACTAATCAAAGGCAAATTTGTACCACATAAATTTTTTATACCTTTCAATATAATGCCGCAAATTTAGTGATTAAAATTAAAATAAAATTAAATTAAAATGATAGCTTGAAGAGATATTGTTGAGTATGTGAAGTTGGATATCCAACTTAAGTTTGAATAGTTTTGATTATAGAGTTCTGGATTCGTTTTAAATAGTAGAAGTGTAACTACTTTTATGAAAATAAAAAGAGTTCAGCCATTTTAACCAAATTAATTAACAACTAAAAAGTGGGATGTAAAATATTCGATTATATCTAAATGTGTAATTTTTCTTAAAAGTTGATTGTAAACTGACAATTTAATAAAAGTGTGGCAAAATTTTCCGAAAGTCAGACTTAACAAGTTACATATACCTTCTACAATAACCAAATGAAACTTTGCAAAAAGCGTATACAGGGTGAAATATTAAATTTGAAATAATTTAACTTTTTTTTGAAAACTGTCCTCGATTTTTTAAATTCTTAATATGCCAGTGTTCCTTGTTCAAAATGTATACTTTTAACAAAAAATGAACCAAATCGAATTCACCACCATCATGAAGACGAAAGAATAATGATAAACGAAAGAAAATAATGAACCAAATCCACCATGAAGATATAAACGAAAGAAAATTTCGTAAAAATTCCTAAATCACCTTGTATTTCCTTAAAGAAGAGCCTATACACTGTTAAAGTATGTACAATTCCTCATGGCTCACCCTGTATAAAACTGGAAAAGCATTATGTGGTACAAATTTGCCTTAACTTTTTGAATTGAAAGTGGGGGTGCTAAGATTATGGAGCAGCGACATTCACAGCAATCTATTTTATTTTTTGACGTTATAAATAATAAAACAGAATAACTTTTTGTGGTATACAAATTAGCCTTTAATTTAGCTCTTAATATTATAGGCTACTTTGTTTTTTAATTTAGTCGAGATGGGGGTGCTAGCTTGATTAACATTTTTTTTTTTCGTTGTAATTTGTATTTTTAGGGTTCGTGTTTGCCTTACAAATTTTCCCCGCTCCTTTAAGACAAACAAAACGCGTTATTTACCAGCGCACTTATTCTTATTCAATAGCTTAAGATAAATACATATTTACTCTGCGTTCCCTTTTTTTCTTTCTTCTTCATTTACATTAATTACATGGAGGATTGTTTTCCGTCTACGTACGAAGCTGAATTTCGTGCCTCGAATGCCCGTCTAGCAATTGACATATTTAATTTAGATTTGTCAAATATTGCTCCGCACCGGCGACACAAATATTTATATTTTTGTTTGCTTCGCGTTAATATTTACCGCTAAATATTTGTCGAGTTTATTACTCTTCCGTATGTTGACTTTGCGTATACGTTCGTCGGTACAATCTATACATATTCATCATGTGCCAACAATACGTTGAATCTTTAATGACATTCGATTCTTTTACTCGCTAATGTACAAGATTTTACTTTTATGTTGATTCTGTATACCGGGTCGGTTCGCCGCTATGAGGACATAGATTGAACACAAGTGCAATAAAGAGAGTGTATCTGAACATGTTAAGAGAGGGAATGAGTTGTTGTTATACACAGATAACATAGAACGTGGTAGTGTTTTTCAAATTGTTTAGGACAGTTTAAGAATAATTTAGAACTTTTTATAGAACCATTTAAAATCGTGCAGAATTATTTTAGAAGTATTTTTTAAGAACTGACTAGGATCGTTTGAAACAGGGACAATATTACTCGGGGACTGTTCAAAATAATTTGGAATAAATTTGTTTGGTTAATTTGGAACGGTCTAGGATAAACTAGAAAAGTCTAGAATCACTTTAGGAACTTTTTTTTAGAACTTAGAAGATTATTTGGAATTTTTGATTTGGTAGAAGGACTAAAATAGAGAGATTTTCTAATGAAATCGTCAAATTTGTAAAATTATCTGAAAAATCGATTAATTGACTAAAATATTAAAAAAAATTAAACTAGTGAGATTTTATTGTGAAATCATCAAATCCTCCACATCTATTTTTTTTAAATCAGCTGAAAAATTGACTGATTTATTAAAATATTTTTGATAATCGTCTAATTTAAATAAATATTCTAATAAAATAGTAGTATTTTACTTATAAAATGATCTGAAAAATTTACTAGTAAAATGTTATAAAATTGAGTAAAACATTCCTAAAAATCGACATAAACAATCTGAAAAATCCATTAATTTCTTAAAATATTCCAAAAAACGTCTATTTAGGAAACTTTTCTAAGAATCGTTTAATTTAGGAAACTTTTCTAATTGAATTTTCAACTTTACTTGAAAAATATTGTAAAATTGAGTAAAATATTCCTAAAAATTGACTAATTAAGTAAAATATCCGTTAAGTAAAATATCCAAGTCATCAATATTTTTAGATGAATATTCTAATAAAATTGTCACATATTTACTTATAAAATGATCTGAAAAATCCTTTAATTTTGTAAATTTTTTTAAAATTCTGAAATTTACATGTAAATTCTTCCTAAAAATCATCGAAACTCATAAAATAATCTAAAAAATCGTAATAAATCGATTACTCGATTACTCGATTACTCGATTTATACAGTTCTAGGTTGTGTTAGAACTGTCCAAATTTATTTTGGATGGCATTTTATTATTACTGAATGCGCGTACTTGAGCCATTTTCAAAATTATTCAGGATCGTTAAGAACTGTCCAGAATCATTTAGAACCATTTTAGAACTCGAACGATTTAAAGCTGTTCAGGGCGGTCCACCATTTAGAACCATTTAGAACTATCTGAATTAAAAAAAAATCATTTAGAACAGATTCAGGACTTTTTGGAACCGTCCAGAATAAATTAGAAAATTCTAGAACCATTTAGAATGCTTTCATTGCAGAACTACTTTTTGGAACTTCTAATATATCGTACTATCTACAGGTATTTGTAATTTATCAACTGAAAAATAGGCTAATTTGTTGAAATATTTCTAAAAATCGACAAAATTTCGTGCAAAGTTATCCATAACATCATCAAATTCAGTAAAATATTCTAATAAAATCGTCAAATTGTAAAACCATAATGCAAATAATGTTTTTCCAATATTCACATCGCCACAGACCGACCCGGTATAGTATCTCCATAATAACACCCCATACGTGAATCACCCTGTATATATTCCAGTAAAAACCCGTCGCAATAGCTACGAATTGACGTGCAACAAGGAATCACCAGTTTAATGCGCCGCCGACGACGAGCAAATCGTGACCGAACAGAAGCCTTTCGATCCGAAATCTTGTAAGACATCTCCGTGCGATAAAGAGGTATTTTCCGCCCCGTCGTTTTGTTTGCGTTTCCGCAAACCGGTACCCGATGCCAGTTGATACCGGATTCCCGGAATGGTTCGGATGGCGAAATTTAATGGCTTATTATTTTTCTACGGCGATAACAAAAAAAAAGGAAAAAATGTTGTTATTTTTAGCGGGAATTTTATTTTCGAGTCGGTTCGACGTGCGAGGTAGGAATTGCGATTCTTTTAATTCGATATACAGATAAGTGTAAATTTATTTGCAATACCTACCTATGGTCAATCCTATATGAGTTGAACAAAGATTATATTAAAATAACAGTGTTTAAAGTGAGAAAATTGTAATCCCACAATATCACTCTATCTTTTTCGTTTATATGAGACTAATGAGAGTTGTCTTTGTTGCACCCACAGATAATATTGCATACAAATTTGCACCTGCAATATGGTCAATCGTCCATGAAAGATTATATTAATAACACTTGGTTAAAGTAAAAAAGTTGAGTGTGTAAGGGAACCCAACTTTAGTTCTCAATAGTTCTGATTAGAGTTTTTAATAGTATAAAAGTACTTTTACAAAAATAAAAAGTGTCGCCATTTTAACCAAATCAATTAACAATTAAAAAGTGGAGTGCTAACTTCACACCCAACTTCGCGATGGAATAGTGTTGACTAGCTTTTTCGTTGTATTTTAGATAGTTCTAGATTTATTTATTATTTCTAGTTTTTTTTAAATTAACAGCAAAAAACAAATATTGAAAATTGACAATGAAGAAACTTTAAATTTGAATATTTCTGAATCTCCTAGTGCATTTGCAATAGATCTTGAGTTCCTAATGAATAAAAAAATCATTTAAAAATTTTATAAAAAAATAATTATAAACTGTTATCAATAATAAGTCAATAATTAACTAACATCCCATAACTTTATAATAATTATTAAATAAATCATAAAATTCCATTAGAATTTCTTATATAGAACTTACCGAATACTATTCAGAACTCCTGCAAGAACTCCCGAGAACTCTCAAAAAAATTTCAAAGTTATAGGACTCGTATTTTTTGCTCGAAGTGATTTTTGTGAATATCACCTAAACTATTATTTTAATAGCAAAATACCATTAGAGTTTCTTATAGAACTCGTCGAATACTACACAGAACTAATATCAGAACTCCTGAGAACTCTCAAAAAATTTCATCGAGCAAGAAAGTCCTACTTTGAAAGTTGCAATCTAACAAATATCATTATTTCTTTTTGCCTTATATGACACTATATCAGTTGTCTTTGTTGCAGCCAACCATATTGCATACAAATTTGCACTGTTTTTTGCGTTCACTCAATTATTAAATTCCCATTCGAGTAAATATATTTCGATTAGGGCTTTAGAGTACTGAGTTCGCATTTCCGAAGCTAATGAAAATTTATTAGTTATTAGGCGATTGAAATTCGTACGTGCATTTTAATATGCGGCTAATTATTCCGCCAACGTTTATACAAATTTGTTAATAAATGTATTACATCGGTATAAATATATTAAAACGATATAATCCAATATTCCATTGGCCGAAAATTGACAGAACGGAATGGAAGTTTATGTAGAGAAATTATTTATGCCGGCATGAATTAATGGTAACGAATTTATATTAATATTATACGAGCGTGCACATACACGCTAACATGCTATGAGCTGTGTACATAATATTCATTTAAATTTTCCCAGTTAGTATGCCAATAATAAACCAGTATGAAATTTTTCAAAAAAAATATACATCAAACGCACTAGCACTGGAACATTTCATTTTATACCGACGACATCTCGAAGGACGTAAAATCGCGTTCACATAACACAAAACACGAAAGGAATTTTTACAACCTAATAAAAGAAGCGCAATCACTTCGGTAATAGTTTTATAAATGAATCACGTAGTTTTCTGATAAATATTAACTACATAGGAAGTTGGAATCGTTGCGTCGAGAGAAAACGCGAAACGGCGTAAAAAATTTATAAATTATTTATCATCGCCCATTAAATTGTTAAGTAATCGGTTGAAGAATCTAGATTTTTGCTGCATGCGTTATCGCAAGAATCGATTACAAAAACTCACATAAAAATAAATACCAATTAGGAGAAATAAAAATCGGTTTCAAGTATTCCATTATACCTCCACAATCTTAGGCAATCTTAACAAATATCATAAACAGAATGTGGTACACTCTATAGAAAGGGACTTAATCAAAATGTAAGATAGTGAGGAATAGAAAATACTTTCAATACTACAAGTTAAAGCAGGCGTGGCTTCAGCGCGTCATATTATCATATACGCTCTCTTTGTTCGATACATTGCAAAATAATTAACTGTTTCATCGACTCGATGTACCGCGACATGGACACGCCCGTATTCAGCGCCCCACTTTAACGTTAAAATCGCTTTAAGAGTGACTCTAAGTCCTAAAAAGTTCATAGTTACTCTAACAACAATGATGTAAAAATAGAGTAGAACAGAAGGAGTAGTAGGAGAAGAGTATCTAGTAGTAGAATGCACACATGCTACAGAAATAACATGTTTCTTGTGGAGAGTCGAAAGTACAATACTACCTATTAGTAGTAGTAGTAATAGTAGTAGTATTAATAGCAGTAGCGTTGTAATAGTAGTAGAGCAGTAGAGTAGCAGAGTAGTATAATAGTAGTATCTAGTACGTACGCATCTAGTAGTAGAGGAAGGTGCCCAAATCCAGACCCCTATTTTGTTTTTGATCAAAATGAGAATGAAATATTACCAAAAAATGCTTGTGCAAGCTTGTAACATTTACCTACTTTATTCTTTTATTCTTTTACAAAAAATGTAAATGTCCTCTTCGGCAGGACTGTTCCTCTTTTGAGTCTTCAGAAAATTTTCTGAGGGTGCATATATGGTTTTTTTGAGTGGGTCTGCGGTTCACGCTACTGTATCCTAGCATGTTTTTTGCAGAGAAGCGAAAATAGAGTATAGAGTAGTAGTAGTAGATTGCACACATGCTAAAGAAATAGCATTTTTCTTGCAAAGAAGCGAACGTAGTATACAGGGTGTGTCACGAAGAGGGCCCATTAGAAATATCTGGAAAAGTTGTGGTAATTAAAATTTGAAAATTAGTATTTTTTATTTATTGATAGGCCCGATTCAATGAAAACATTTTCAACTGTTTCCTACTTTCGGTTATACCGGAAGTGGAACGCAACTTTCTTATTTTAAATGGGACACCCTGTATATCTTTGCATTTTTAGATTCTACTCGATGAGCTGATTATAAAAAGGGGTCACACTTGGCATCTTAGTCTCATAATAAAGGCTATGCAGCCACTCAAAAATCAAAAAAAATTGAAATTAGGTGGCTCTGAAAGCCAAACAGTTGAAAATCGAGAAAAACAGCTTATGGTCCTATCCTAAATTTTCAAGCACTATCTAATGGTACAAATGTAGAGTACCTAGTAGTAGAGTAGTAGTAGCAGTAGAGTATTTTGCTATTTCTTTAAAATATTCATTATGATTTCGGGGGTACCTACCTATATCTAATGGGATAGTAAGTACCTAAAAAATAAATTAACGCCGGTCCTCATACATAGAATTCGAAATATCAATCCGAATATCCGACACTATGGTTTATCCTGACGTGTACTTTCTGTTATCTTGCTCGTTTCGCGTAAATAATGCCTTTTGTAGGGGCGGTTTGCCGTTAGCCGTGCAATTTCGCGGTCTGCGAAGCGACCAGTCGATTTTAGCTCGATATCTTGTCGAAATTCGACGCGAATTTAGAGTAAATCCCTAATAGCATTTCGACAAATTCGTATTATAAACGGTATTTCGTGTTATAAATTATAGTTGACGCCGCGTTAATTTATCGCCGGACTATCATTAAAAACGTTTTAGTTCCGAACAGGTTCCGTTACTCTATCAAACGATGTTATAATTTCATAATTAAAACTGGCTGTTGTTATTCAGTTGTCGTTTGAGTGAAATTTAACTTTTTTTTCCGGTAATTTCCTGTCGAAAATTGACTCGCATCGGATTAGATTTTCGAATCCAAATTCGTTATAAACTTTAGCGGGATTCACCCCGATAAATTTACAATAATAATCGGCATAAACTAAACATTAATCTTTTAGCGGCAGTTATACGGGAATGCGTGTAGATGTGTTCCTGTACGACCGAAACACATTAACAAATATGTAAACAATTCAATTAATTTATATCGAAATGTAATTGCTTTTAGACAATATAATGACTTTTAATTATTCACTCGACAACGGTGACAGCGTCAATTAACCGACTACCTTTGGCGGAATTGAATTTTAATGAGCGCGATAATTAAGCCTAATTTTGAATCTAAAACTAGATTAGTTCCACTGCTAAAAATCCGAGTAGCTTATGAATGTATTGACAGGTGTCAATACTGTCATTGTTGTCAAATTGCCGGTGTAATTGATATTTTTTTGGATGGGGCCGTCGCGTAAAAAGCGATTCGCGTATTTAGTTCGGTCGACATGCGATACGTTCGTGTTGTTTGAACATGTTTGAAGAGGTCGAAGGGGAGGAACGTTTAGCTGCCGGATATTACGTCACTGTATATTTATTTGTTCCAAGTAAATATTAGTTCTCGGCCATTCAGGAATGTACACAGGCTGCATATCGTTTCCTCACAAATATTCTGTCTCTCTAGATTAAATATTGATCTTGGAAGTACCTAGTTTAAAAAAAAACGGAGAAGAAACGAATTCTGTTTGCGTTCGATGCGGGGATGGATTTTTTGTGTAAACGTATCCTGTTTTTTATTGAGCATTAAAATCGAGTGAAACTAATTGATATAAATGTTTGTTAAAGTGTAATCAAGTAAAAAAAAACCGATAATAAATAATTAAAATAACGTATTTACTTTGTAATTATAGGTCCTTAAACGTCGTGTTTAGTCGATAAGTATTAGTTTAAATGATTCATTTAGAACTGTCTAAAAACATTTTGAACCGATTGAGGACTGTTTGGAATCGTCGATAAACTAGAAAAGTCCATTATCACATGGAACTGATTACGACCATTTGAAACAATTCAGAATGATCTTAGTACCATTTAGAATTGCCCAAAATCATTCAGAACAGATTCAGGACCATATGGAACAGTCCAGGATACATTAGAAAAGTACAGAACACATTTTTTTAGAACTTTTAGAAGAGTATCTTGACTTTTTCACCTCAAAAATCGATTCATTTATTGTAATATTCCTAAAAATTGTCAAATTTGCACATAGAATCATATCCTAAAATATCCCCAAATTTAAAATTATCTAATTTAGCAATATATTCTAAAAATTGTTGTAAACGTATCCTGTTTATTATTGAGCATTAAAATCGAATGAAACTAATTATTATTGATATATAGGTTTGTTAAAGTGTAATGAAGTAAAAAACCGATAATAAATAATTAAAATAACGTCTTTACTTTGTAATTATAGGTCCTTAAAAGCCGTGTTTAACCATTCGATACAAACAATTATAAAATGTATAATACAAGTATTATTTGTCCGGACTCTAGGTTTTTTAATTATAAAAAAATAAAAAAAACGAAGTAAACAATTAAACTTGACGGCAACCGACGCGGCAGTCGACGTGTGAAAGTTTATAGTACGCCCGTAAAAAATCGAGAATCGACAAATTCCTTAGGAAATATCTTCGGAACGGGCTTTTAATTTTCACGCCGCATTACGAGCCCCGCAAAAAGAAAACACGCATTAAAATAACGACAGAAAAAGACAGGAGTGCTCGCTCGTGCAACAAGAAAAACGACGACCTTAAACAAAGAGGCGCGCCCCGTTTCGTTGCGGTCTCTATCTCTCTCTCTCTCTCTCTCGCTCTCTCGGCATCTCGGTTTGGAAGTAAAAACGAAAACTAGTTGTTCGGCGTGAAATCGAGCTCCTCTTCTTTTTGCCGCGGCCGTCCGGATAAATGAGTCCAGCGCCGGACTCGCTGAAAACCACCCTTTCCCAAAAAATTACCCCCCTCCCCCCCAACTCTTCAACTCATTTGTAGTATGGAAGGAGAATGTAGAGAAAGAGAGGGTAGAGAAAGAGAGGATAGAAAAAGACAGTGTTACCTAATCATTGTAATATAGAGAGTGAGAGAGATGTCATTTATTACTGAATTGTTACTTGCTCCTGTTTTCAAATTGTTTAAGACATTTTTAGAACTAGTCCAAACCATTTAAAAACTGTCAAGATTCGTATAAAACCATTTTAGAAGTGACTCGGACCATTTGAACAAAGTTCAAGACATCCGCAATGGCCTCAATGGCTCGAAAACCGTTCTTAAAACTGTCTGAAATCTTTTAGAACAGATTCTGGATTATTTGGAACGGTCTATGATAAAATAGAAAAGTCTTAGATCCATAGAAAAGACTAGAACCATTTAGAACCATTTTACAACTTACTAGGACCATTTGGAATAGTTCCCGACGATATCAATTAGAATAGATCGAGCACTATTTGGAACGGCAGAGGATAAACTAGAAAATGTTCAGAACCATTAGAACCATTTTAGGAGTGCCTCGGACCATTTGAAACAGTTCAGGACGATCTTGATATCATTTAGAACCGTCCAAAATCGTTTGGATTAGATTCAGGACTATTTGGAACGGCAGAGGATAAACTAGAAAAGTTCCGAACCATTTAGAATAATTTTAGGAGTGCCTCGGACCATTTGAAACAGTTCAGGATGATCTTGATATTATTTATAACTCCCCAAAATCATATCATAGATTAAGGACTATTTGGAACGACAGAGGATAAACAAGAAAAGCTCCGAACCATTTAGAACCATTTTAGGAATGACTCGTACCATTTGGAACAGTTCAGGACGATTTTAGTACCATATAGAACTGTCCAAAATCATTTCGAACTATTATAGAACGAACTACCACCATTACAATGAGTTCCAGACGATCTTAGAACCATTTAGAACAGTCCATAACCATTTTAGAACTAACCTAGGACTATTTGATAGAGTTTTAAATGAATTGAAGATCATTTAGAACTGTCCAAAAAACATTTAGAACTATTTTAGAATGAACTAGTACCATTTCAACCAGTTCCGAACGACCTTAGATCCATTTAGAACAGTCTAGAATCATATTAGAAATGACTAGGACTATTTGAAAGAGTTTGAAATGAATTGAAGACCATTTAGAACTGTCAAGAAACCATTTAGAACAGATTCAGGACATTTCGGAACCGTCCAGGATATATTAGAAAAGTGCATAGAAATTTAGTACTATTCCAGGACGATTTAGAACTTTTTTTAGAACTCTTATAAGAGTACCTACATATATAGACTTTTTCATCGAAAAAGTCTTCGTTGAACTTTACTCAAATTTACACAAAAAAATCACATGAAAAAATTGTAAAAAACCACCTATAATTTAGCAATTGTCATTCTAAAAAAATTGTTAAATTTACCGAATGTATTTTGCCTATATCCTTAACAACCCTGTATGTATGCTTTCTTGGAGTACCTGAATAATCCGGGTATTGAATAATGTTAAATCTTAATCCCTCGGCTCGATTCGCGCTGGAAGTGGGGATCCTGCCCTGTGTAGCAGCGCTTTTCATAGAAATTAATTGGGCGACAGCAACAGAAACTGTGTAGAATGCGTGTGTGAGCAACAGGATTTGTATCGGGTTACGGTCTTCGCATCGAATTTAATGGGCTTACAATCTGTCTAGCGCGAGGTGTGGTCCTGGTTTCTTTTCGATTTTATTTTCGTCCGTTAACTAATTAAATTATATCTGTACATGCGCCGATATAAAATTACATTTTTTATAAACTGTTGACGGTTTTTTCGCAGAAATTTTAACATTTTTTTCTTTTTATTTTATAGGGCCCTCCACAACCTGGCCAGCCGTTCAAATTCACCGTTGGCGAGTCGTGCGATAGGATAAAAGAAGAATTTAGTTTTCTACAGGCCCAATATCACAAGTGAGTAAAACCGAAAATTCAACAAATACCATCCTATACTATATCTACAAAAATAGATCATTTGAAACGGTTCAGGATGAGCTTAGAACTGTTCAAAACAATTTGGATTGTTCAGAATCACTTATAGAACCATTTTAGAACGGACTAGAACATTTTGAAGCAGTTCAGGACAGTCTTAGATTCATTTAGATCTGTTCAAACCCATTTAAATTGTCTAGAATCATTTGAGAATCATTTTAAAACTCACTTGAATCATTTGGAACTGTTCAGGACAATCTACTTATATAGATCCATTTAGAGCTGTTCAGAAGAATCATTCAGAGCCATTTTGGACTAAGGAGATTAGGGGACTAGAAAGAGACTCTATTTGACTATTTGGAGTAGTTCAGGACAATTATAGAACCGTTTAGAGCTATCCAAATTTCAAGACGCTTTCGAGACTGTTTAGAACTTTTTTAGAAGATTATTCACAATGTTTTAACTGAAAATCCCATAATTTAGTGAATAATTGTAATAAAATTCAACATTTAGGTCAAATTTACATTTAAATCCTTGTAAAATATTCTGAAAAATCCTCTACATTATTAAAATAATCTAATAGATCTAATAATTAAGATTAAAAGTTGCAAAAACACTCTCTTTGAGAAATTTTTTTGATTATTTGTTTTCCAAGGCACTTGTGATTTTTTTAGCAAAAATTTGATAGGTAAGCTAATTTTATCCAGTAACATGCAATAAAGCGGCTTTTCTTTTTTTCTCCAAAAACGAAGTGAGTTACGAAAAAAACTCAAGAGGTAAAACAAAAAATATTAAAGTTACAAAAAAGGCAGTGGCGTACATTTTTTTGCCAATAATATTCGCTTAGGTGCCCCGGGACGTCACTGGACTTAATAATTTTAATCTATTTAGGGCTAAATTAGTCTCTTAAACAACAAATAACATTTCCAAATTTCAACAGAATCAAGTAAATATTTTTTAATATATGAATAAATTTGTTTTTTAATGTAACATCCTGTATCTTGAAAACTCTGCATTTCCGGACCCATGTTTATAGAAACTTTGTTTCATATTGTTTAAGAAGGAATCACCCTCCAAAATATCTCCGTCTATTTTCCGAACACCTTGTAGATATATTCATCACGGGTTTCATTATTAAATAAAATTACGTTGGCGATATCTACGTAATTACAAGGCGAAGAAAATTACAATGATGTTCTCGGCGATTAGTAATGGTATATTATTACGGCGAATGGCAACATTATTTCCTTCCGTAAAAATTCTCCCGATAATTCCACTCATTTATCGAACGACCGACCCGTGGAGAATTCGAAGAGTGGAATAGATTACATGCCGATTTATTAATAATTTTATTTGACTTCGACGACGACGTTGTAAATTATTTAGAGAGCGTACGTGTAGTTAGTTTATTTAAGTTCAATAAAGATGATGATAGAGAGGGCCGATAGGGAATAAGGTCGAATCGATTTTTTTCAATCGATTTTTATCAATCGAAAAACTATTTGATAGCTTTTAGTAGATATATAAAAATAGGGTGAATGTTAATGGGTTTTTTTCGTATGAATAGATTATCTGATTAAATGGAAGTTATTTCTTCTATTTTTATTAGATAAGTATCTATTATTAATTAATTGCATTAATTTAATGTGTATTTTTTTGCTTTTTAAAGTTTAAATTAATAAGAAAAATTAAAAAGATTATTTAGAATTTTCATCTGTAAAAATAATAAAATAGCAAGATTTTCTAATAAAATCGTCAAATTTGCTTGTTAATTTAACTGATGAAAAAACGATTGATTTAGTAAATATTTAAAAAAACCGACTAATTTTGTAGATTTTATAATAAAATTCTTAATTTTATTGTGAAATCATTTAAAATTGAGTAAAATATTCCTAAAAATATTAAATTTTCTTATGAAATAACCTAATAAAATTGTCAAATTTACATTATAAAATATCTGAAAAATCGATTGATTTAGTAAAATATTCTAAAAATCGACTAATTTAGTGAAATTTTTAAATAAAAACCTCAAATTTACTTGTAAAATCTTATAAAATTGAGTACATTATTCCTAAAATTCGTCAAATTTATTTATAAAATAATCTAAAAAACCGTCTAATTTATAGTAAAATAATGTAATAAAATCATCAAATTGTGAAATTATCTGAAAAATTTAGTTACATGTTCTAATAAAATTATCAAATTAACGGCCATTTTCATAATAAAATCCTTAAAGTCACTTTAGCTAAAGTCACTTTAAGAACTTAATAGTCATCCTTTTTCATAATCAACTTGTTTGGTTACTTTAAGTAAAGTTCGGTTTTTTCTTTTCGTGATACATGATGACAAACCTGATTGTCAAAATTTTGATAAAATTTTAAGAAAGAGAAGAAATTTGGTTTTGATATGGGTCAATACTGTTAAAGCCGCTTCCTTACTTAAAGGAAATCTATAATAAACCAAGTGTTTAAAATTTCAATCCGCCCTTACTGATATTCATACATAGGTATAGATAATTACATTGTGGAGCTTTTTGCCATCTGAGTAAGGGCTATCAGGGCTTCGATATTTACGTTGAAATTAAGGAATAAATTAATTTTTCGATACTAAAAGTATGCTTCAAGCTGTTTATAAAAATTTGTGTAGATCAAGCGTCGAAAGTATTTATTCTTATCTTGTAAGTTTTTGGACGACGAATTATGGACGACTAAACACTATGTTTTCTTCTTCGACCGAGCTTGTTGTCATTATGGAGTCAGTTGAAATATCCGAATCTGTCGTGTCCATTATACTTTTTTAAATTTTTAAATATTTATGTTGTTCCGAAAAACATGGATGGCAAAATTTTACAAAATTTTATAGGTTAAAGTAGTTTAAAATACCTTAAAGTGACGTAGAACCTCACTTTATAGTTAAAGTCACTTTAACGGCTAAAGTGGCATTATGAAACTCACTGGACGGCTTTAAAATCTTAAAGTCATAAAGTAATTTTAAAGTGGATTATGAAAATGGCCGTAACTTTATTAAATCTTATAAAATTGAGTTTATTTAAGTAGTAGGTAAATGTTTCGAGTAGTTTATTTAAATTCAATAAAGATGACAATGGAAAGAGCGGAAAATCCGCCGAGAAGGAAATTTTTATCAATTGATTTTCATCAATGGAAGAAATATTGGATAGCTTAATTTTAGTACAGAAAATAGGGTTAATGGCATTGTTTTTGGTATAAATACATTATCTGATTAAATATATAAAAGTTTAATTATTTTATTAATTGCTTTAATTAATACGTTTTTATTTTTTGCAGTTTAAAATTGGAATGCGAAAAATTGGCGAGCGAAAAAATAGAAATCCAAAGACATTATGTAATGGTAAGTACAACATTTGCAATTAACTTAAAATTACTTAATTTTGCCCCATTTACATGCAGAGTTGAACCCGGGTTGAACCCTAGATCGACTCTCATGTAAACACGGATCGAGTTGAAATCGGGTTCACTTGACTCGCTGCAATTTCTGACTGGGTCGAGTCGAAATGATGTCTTGTGAGCGCTTATATACCTTTCAACCCTGTATACGGGAAAACACGAGTTAAAAACTCAACTCAATCTCTACACGATCTTTCTACATGTAAACGGGGTAATTGTCGACAGACCTATTGTTCACTCGACCTAGAGCGTTCCTTTTCTAGCACACCTCGCCACCCATAGGAGATAAAAAAGAAGGCAATAATCGAGTGAGCGATAGGTCTGTGGACCATTGTAAGTACTATGTATACATCTAATAATTACAATACAGCGAACAAATATTATATCTAGTTAATTTTCCAAATTTAGCAACACTAACCCACTCGTCTTCTTCTAAAAATAATCCAACATTACGGGAGTATGTATTTCGTTGCGACTAAACGGGTCGCAATCGTCGAGAATTTTAACGATAGCCGCGTCGCCCACGTTAATTTCCTTCGAAACAATTTATCGCCGGCTCGTCTTCTCTCCGAAGAATTCGGAATTCGAATTAATAACGAGTTATTTGTTTTGGAACCGGCGACAAATCATTCCGGGCTAAAGCCACGCTCACAACGCATTCGTAAACCAAAGCGAATCCCGCTCGCCGAGCCGGAATTGCCTCCATAACGCAGCTATTAAAAAAAACCGGCTACAGCACCGCGATAGAATCGACTTAAATTATTTCCTTCGCTGGTAGTTATTAAGGCCTTTTTTTTGTCGTTTTCGAACGAGTTGATGGCTGTTCGTCACGCCATTTCGCATTTACGTTCCTCGTAATATAATGCGCTCGACGAGCAGTAGTTTTATCGAAAGAATTCGACCATTAATAACATCGACGTTTCAGCAGTTGTATTTCGGACATTCGAGGTCTCCTCGCAATCGTGCGAATCTCCGATTTTACAGTTAGATATTTATCTACGATCCGCGGGAATCGGATATTTCGTTATCGAAACGGGCACCGTCGTGAGAGAGTTTATAAAGCGATTTTAGAAGCGACGCGATCGTAACGAGACGCAGACACGGCCAATTACGCGACCGTAATTGGATGAGATAATAATTTATTGGCGATAATAGATGTATTTATCGGGAATTAGCCGATGTGTGTGCGATGCGTTCTCGTGAGAATTGGCAAATAGAACGAGCGAGGTGCGATTGTATTACCTGATGCGTGGTCTTAGCACCCTCAACATAAAAAAATAAGCCATTCATACATTATAATTTAGTACACAATTCCTAATTTTAGTGCTAGACAGGTTGAGCAGAAAATTGCGATTAAAAATTTGAAAATTTGAAAGTTTATAAAGCTCTAGCACCCCTATATTTAATTATTTGAACAAAATTTAAAAAATTATATATCAGAATTTAGTGCTAATTTAGTGCTTTCGGATGCAATAAGCAGAATTTAATTTAAGGTATTTATCTTAAAGATATTTGATATTTGACTTTAGAAAAACTTAAAGATTATAGAAATAATACATTTAAACATTATAGTACAGAGAGAGGAAAACGATTTTGAACTCTAATTTTTCATCGATTTTAGTGCTCAATCCCTATCTCAAAAAATTACTTTTTACCATTTTTTATACTCCGATCCTCAAGAGTATCATAGAGTATCATATAAAGTATCATAGAAATGCTGATACATAAATGATGTTGGTCAATTTAATACAGGGTGTTTCATAAGTTGATAAGAATACTTATTTTTCAAGTGTGTATGAATATCTCAATTCTAAGCAAATTTTTCAAATAGTTTTTGATTAGGTAAGTATCTATTTTGAAAAACAAAGAAAGTAAATTTTAAAATTTCGAATATTTTCCAATGCTTAACTTCATTAACCTGCTTCATTAAATATGAAATTTATTTATTTTTCTTCATTTATTTGACAAATGACGTCTATACAAATAAATTTATTATTTAAAGCAGCAGGTAAGTACTTACATAGGTATTGGAAAATATTCGAAATTTTAAAATTTTCTATCTTCTTTGTTTTTCACAATATTCAAAAACTTTACTTGAAAAAGTTGCTTATAGAATTATTAAGAGATTCATACACAGTTGAAAAAGAAGTATCAACTTATGAACCACCCTGTATACATTGATCAAAATGGTCTAGAGGACATGAAAATTTTAAATGAGAATTTCTTATTAATTTTTTCCAATTTGTTATAACTCCCTTTGTATAAAACGACAACTTTTTCTGTCGTTTCTCATAATTTGATATAAGAGAATCCTCCATATTTGATAGATTTCAATATTTTCCAAATAATAGATATATAGATATATATTATCAAATTGACACTTAATTATCCTTACTTTGTCCCCTACACTATTTTGATGAGTGTATTTAGAAGCACTATAATAAAATCAAAGAAAAATTGGAGATCAAAATCGTTCATGTCTACGCCTATGGCGCGTTCCATTTTTTAATCGCGGTGTCTACGCCTATGGGTTATTCCACTTCCATCGCGGGTGGCAACAGACGCGGCGCGGACCAACGGTCGAATTCCTGCCGGCGAGACGAAACACTCACTCATCACACTTCGCCTTGTACGCTGGCATTTTTGTTCTAATGTTCATTTCAATTGTTCAATAAACCAGTTCAAAAAAAAACCAATCTACATCTCTATAAAAAAATACAGTCCACTGAAGCTCACAAAACCCCCAACAGTTCCCTCTCCCTATGTTTAAATGTATTTTTTCTATATTTTTTATTTTTTAATGTCTCTATGTTTTTATCAAATATCTAGATAAAAACCTTAAATTAAATTCAGATTAGTGGATTCGAAAGCACTAAAATAGCACTAAATTCCGATAAATTATTTTTTTGTAGAATTTATTTTTTTATATTATTTTGTTCAAATATCTAAATGTTGCGGTGCTCTTCATAAACTTAGCATTAGCACGGTCATTTTAAATTGCATTTTTCTGCTCAACCATTTGAGCACTAAAATTAATAATTGGGCACTAAAATAGCACTAAAATAGCACTAAAATATATGAATTTTTAATTTTCCTGATGTTGGGGGGTGCTAAGTTCACACATATAATAAAGTTTTTTATTTTAACTGATAAATGGACTACTATAAACGACTCCACCGAATGTTGGGACGGACTATAACAAACGATTTTTTTTATGCTCGGATAATAGATTCGAACAAATTGGATTTTTCGACGGGACGCGGCTGGTAGCGAATGAAATTAGAAAATTGGTTGTTAACATTATGTTATAGTCGGATATCGTTAATTTATCGGTACGAAATGTTTTCGTAATAATTTCGTGGAGTTAATAAATTAACACGCGGAGAGAGGCGTTGGGAAATACCGGTTCGAATTAATTTATAGCGATAAGTTGTGAGAAACGATAAATAAATCCACTCGTTTTGTAAGTTTCAGGCGCTTCTATTGATTGACACGGTTCGATTTCGTCGATAGATATACGAGAAAGTACTAAACGTACAAACGCATCGAATTAGTTGCCTAATAATTATAATGTGCTCGGTTTCGAATTAGCGAATATAACGTATATGTACATAAAATCAAACGTACGTATTAAATTAAATATTCGGCGTCAAATAAAATGCAACAATCGAAATCAATATGCGAGCACGGCGAATAATGTACGCAATCAACCGCATATTTGCAATTATTACCGATTACCTTTCGGCCTTCTATTCTCTATTTTCCATCGAAATAGCCCCTAATGAAATGTTTATCCATTATTTCCTGCATTGTTTATTCCATTTTTCCATTAAAATTAATCCACCTGCTTAAAAAGTATTAACAACAGTTTCGATTAATTTTTTCCAACGCTATACACGAAGAGTAAGTTTTTAATTACACGAGACGTGTTTATTGGGTAATTCATCTTCTAAAAAACATTCCAAAATAAACAGTTTATAATTTTTTTTACGAAGCAAATTACGAAAATTACCTTTAATTACCCTATTAATTTTTCCGCTTTGGGAGATCAATCAAATTCGTTAATTAAAATGCGAGATTCTCGAGGTAAATTGGCTCGGCGAAAAGGGGGAGAGAGACCGACCTCATCTTATTACCGCCCCGTGACAAGTTATTCCGCCTAAAATACCGTAAGAAACATCGAAGATGCCAGAAATGACGAAGATGGCGGAGTATTTGCTCGCCTCCGGGCCTTTCGGTTAATAGCCCACATAAATTCTAGGAATATTCCGGGCGAAGGACGAAGGGAAAAGGCCCGACGAGCGAGGGCGTATCGCCGTCAACCGATCGGGTTTGGCGGATAATCGTAAATTATATTAACGTCTAATTACGCTTAACTCGGCCGTGGAAATTCCGTTTTAAATTATGTAGTATTCGTCAAATACGACGGGGAATTAGTCGAATTTACAATCGATAAAAGTTGCATTAAATGATTATTAAAGAATTTATTTGAGAGTATTTATAGGGTCTTATTTCGATTAT
Organism: Phyllotreta cruciferae; assembly: GCA_917563865.1. NCBI lineage: Eukaryota > Metazoa > Arthropoda > Insecta > Coleoptera > Chrysomelidae > Phyllotreta > Phyllotreta cruciferae. The sequence goes on along the minus strand of OU830614.1, from coordinate 1,073,274 downwards.
TTTTTGTTGCAGTATTACGAAATGTCTTACGGCCTCAACGTCGAAATGCATAAACAGGTAAGTTTTTTATATTTTCTTATAAGTAGATATGAAAAATTTATATTACAATTTGCATAGAAATGTGTAAAAAAATGTAGAAAAATTAACAATTTCCTAAAGTACTTCTAAGTGAATTACAACTCCTTATACAGGGTGTTTCATTGGAAAAGTGCAATATTTTATCTCCAGAGAGAGGTCGCCCCCGCAGGGGATCATTTCAGTATAGCTCTTGCACCCTTTATAATCGAGTTACAGGGTGTTTTCTTACTTTGGTCTATTTCTTTCGTGGTTCATATCTTTTGAATCACTCAGTATACATACAGGGTGTCGCAAAAAGGTTGGGACATGGCTTAACCATACAGACTCCTGAGACAAACATAAAGACGGTTTAATCGAATTTAACTATATCCAAAATTGCTTAGTAAAGAAGTTATATAGGGCTTAGAAGTTAAGAATATAAAAAGAGATTTTTTGGCTTTTTTTCGTGAAAATTTGTACAGAATATTTCGTTTTGGTGACATATTTATGTGTAATTTTTTTTTAATTATCCATCCCTCTCTTATTTAACGGGGGCAGCCAACCCCCTTAAAGCACTAATTGTTCTGCCCATGTAATTCACCTAATTTTTGAATAGAAGCTAGTTTTATTGATTTATTTATAATGTTTTTTAGGTACTCATAATTTTCTATAAAACCCATATTTTTGAAGATAAATCTCTTCTTTTTATGAATAAACTGAAAAAAATGAAATTTAATTCATGTTTAATTTTAGTAAAATATTTATAAAAAGTTTAAGTACGGATCAGTAATAATTGAAGGGCCTAGAATAAAAGGACATTTAGGTGACATTTTTTTAAAGTGCAAATTTAGGTACCTTAAAATGCTAATAAATTCACTATAAAAAGGAATTTAAGTGATTTTCTGCATTGAGGGTCATCTATTGAAGCAGAAAATCAATTAATTCCTTTTTATACTAAATAAATTGGCATTTAATGTACCTAAATCTGCACTTAGATCTATATTTAAAAAAATGTCACTTGGACCCCTTTTATTCTAGGTGCCCCTCAATTGTAATTTTATCGGTTTTGTGAATGCTGGTTCAAACTTAGTATGTTTATACCAAGTATTTTCATAAAAAGGTTAAGTAAATTATATTTTTATAAATAAAAAAATTATAAAAACCCCTATTGAATATCAACAAAAATACTCTTTAGTATTAAAACGGCATGCGAGAAAATGATTTTTTATCCCATTTTCAAATTTGAAATTCAATTCTTAAAAATTTGATTACAAATTAAATTAAATTTGATTAAAAAAATGTGTCAATCCAAACCTTAATATATTCTATATATTTACCTATTGTTTTTGATGTGTCTAAAGATAGATTACTCATGCCAGATATAACAAAATATACTGAGTGTTTCAAAAGCTATGAGCCATGAAAGAAATGGACCAAATTTAAAAAACACCCTCTAACTCGGTTGTAAAGGGTTTGTACTATGTGGATTTTTTGCGGCCCCTGTCACATCTATAGAAGCTTTTGAAACATTGCCCTTTCCCAACGAATATCCCAACGGTGTACCCTTCCCCTTAAGGGTGTATTAGCTCAGAAATTGGTTCTTATTTAAATTCCCCCAAACAATTGCAGATAACTTCCAAGTAACTTAACATACGTATAAATTGATATTAGTCATTAATAAAAAATAAGCAGGTGATGTATATTTTTTTACTACCCTCGCATTCGGCGGATTCGACGTCGAGCAAATGAGTATGTTTGGAACATCAAGTGCGCTACAATACACCCCGATAATACGATAATCAAGCAGCCGCTGGTAAACCCGCCGCCGTAATGGGTCCCGAACGTGTTTCGCCTGATAATTTTCCGTAATTTCCACGCCGGCGACGTATTCCGGGCACGAGCGGCTTCCCCCGACGACCTGTCCGGAATTCGGGAGAACGGCCTTAGAAAAGGGGATTATTCCGGTATTTCTGACCGGTTAATACGACCCATTTCGCCCGCGAATTTTCTGCTACTAATTGATTTTCTCGCGGGATGTATACGATGAAAAAACATCCTGGGAAAAAGGACAACTTCATATATTCCGGTAGGATCGAATCGATTGAATTTTATAGCGCCTTCGTAGGCGATTGAATTTTCCCGTTTGCTTTCGCAGTTTTCCGTCCGTCGCGTATGTAAAGCAGTTCGAATAATAGCTTTATTATTTCGAATGCGCCCGATCTCTACACGAAAATCTACTTTTCCGAACGCTAATCCGCGAGTCTCGCCATTCTTCAGTCTAATTTCCATTCAGACCTGTCATTTTTCATACATCGACGTCAGAAATTATTATTTCATAGTACGGTAAATTGGAAAAGCGTTAAAAACCCCGCTCCCCCCTTTCGAATTTCCTCCTCTCCCGTTCTTCCCTCTTCGCTCTTTTTTATTGGCAATAAAGGTCCGACTCCAGTGCATGTCACGATAAGGGCTCTTTTATCACGCTCCAGGGAATCGATTTCAGCTAATAAAATACAGAAAGGAAAACGTCATGTTTGTAGAGCACTATTACCGTTTGCGGGATTCGCCGGACTATTTTTCAATGCGATACCATCGTTGTTTCTTTTAACAAGACACGAAACTGATCCGTCTCCAATTTCAATTTCTGATCGACGAAGGAACCAGTGGTGGGTGGCATCACGATTTTATTAAAATAACAAATATTTTTTATTTATAGTTTATGCAAAACAAAGTGAGGTGCACGTCACCATAGATTTATTTAATACGTAACAAATAGGCAGTTGCCGAATTTTTATAAAGTTTACAAAATCTGAGGATTTTCTAAAATTGTCAAAAAAGATTTGTGAAGATGAAGTAATTTAAAAATAATAATTTTCGTAAACCTTCATTATAACTGCTTATAGAACAGTTTTGTTGAATAACTCAAAATATTAACAAGAAAGAATGAATAAAGCAATCGCTTTTTTCATGGCTGATCTAAACTGATTCAAATGGCCTGAGTTCGTTCTAAAATGGTTCTAATAAATGGTTGTAAATTATTCCGGACTTTTCTAGTTTATTCTGTACCGTTCCAAATAGTCCAGAATCTGTTCCGAATGATTTTGGACAGTTCTAAATAGGTTTAAGACCGCTGTGAACTGTTTCAAATGGTCTGAGTTCGTTCTAAAATGGTTTTAAATGGTTGTAAATTATTCCGGACTTGTCTAGTTTATTCTGTACCGTTCCAAATAGTTCAGAATCCGTTCTCTTCAGAATCTGTTCGAAATGGCTTTGAGACCGCTCTGAACTGTTTCAAGTGGTCTGAATTGGTTCTAAAATGGTTCCAAATGGTTGTAAATTATTCTGGACTTTTCTAGTTTATCCTGCACCCTGTACCGTTCCAAATAGTCCTGAATGATTTTTGGACAATTCAAAATGGTTTAAGACCGCTCTGAATGGTTTCAAATGGTCCGAGTCAATTCTAGAGAATTGACTATTTTCTAGAGAAAATAGTTATAAATGGTTGGAAATTGTTCTGGAATTTTCTAGTTTATCTTGGACCATTCTAAATAGTCCTGAATCTGTTCTAAATCATTTTGGCTAGTTCTATTATAGACAATTTTAATACCGCTCCTCTGAACTGTTTCAAATGGTCCATGTCAGTTCTAAAATGGTCCTAAACGATTATGGACAGTTCTAAATTATTTTGGCCAGTTCTAAATTGTGCCACGGTCGCTCATCTAAACTGTTACAAATGGTCCTAGTCAGTTCTAAACTGGTTCTGTATTTTTCTAGTTTATTCTAAAAATCAAATTGTTTATTTATAGTTTGCGCAAAGCAATGTTACTGATGAAGTTACCGATGAAGTACTTTTAAAAATATTAATTATCGTAAACCTTCATTTAAAACGTTGAATTTTTATACTACATTTTATAAAAGTTGGTCACAATGCTTGGCAAATATGACGACATTATTGACGTACTTTTTTTTTTTGCTTAAACTATATACTATTTTTTATACATTTCTCCACTGTTACATGTTACACTTATCTACAGGGGTTTGTAATAAATTATTCCCCGTGCACGGTGTATTTAAAAGTTTAAAAACGCCACTGGGCCACCTCCGGAAGAATGCCTCGCGTGCCTTTTACGTTCCGCCGTAAAAGTTCCGGGCGGATCGCGGCTCCGAAACCGGAACAGAAGTCATTTCCGGGCGTTGGCGAGGAAGTTTACGTTGCAGTTACTCAGCGATGGGAAGGGCAGGGATTTGCGGGTGTCGCGAAGAAGTCCCCGGACTCTCTCGGCTCTCTCGCTCGCTTAATTGCCGCTGTTGTGCCGGAGCGGTTTCGGCGGAGATTTGTGTGTTCGGAGTGGAGTTTTCGAGGGTGGCTCTAACGAGAGCGTTAATTTAGCCGGCTCGCGCTGCGACGAATTATTGGAAACCGCCGGGATGGATGTAATTCGGTATTTTGTTTGTTCAGCCGGTCGGAATGTCTTTTCGCCACCCCTAATTATTCGTTGATGCGAAACGGAGGGTGCGAATCGCTCGCTAACCTGAACTAACCTAAATTATTACACTACGATTTTTTTTATTTTTAGTCTAAACTTTCAGTTCTAAATTGTATTAAGACCGCACTGAACGGTTTCAAATGGTCTGAGTGAATTCTGAAAACAGTTCCAATTGGCTGTAAATTGTTCTGGACTTTTCTAGTTTATCCTCTCCGAACTCTTCAAATAGTCCTCAATCTGTTCTAAATCATTTTGGACTGTTCTAGACAGTTTTAAGACCTCTCACCTTTTGAACTGTTTCAAATGGTCCATATCAGTTATAAATTATTTTGACCAGTTCTCCATTCGTGCGAATCGCTCGCTAACCTGAACTAACCTAAATTATTCCACTACGATTTTTTTTTATTTTTAGACTAAATTTTCAGTTCTAAATGGTCTTAAGACCGCTCTGAAAGGTCTGAGTCAATTCCGAACCAATTCGAATTAGTTATAAATTGTTCTGGACTTTCCTAGTTTATCCTGGACCATTCCAAATAGTCCAGATTCTGTTTTAAATGATTTCGGACAGTTCTGAATGGTTTTAAGGCCGCTATGAACGGTTTCAAATGGTCTAAGTCAATTCTGAAAATAGTTCTAAATGGTTGTAAATTGTTCTGGACATTTTTAGTTTATCCTCTCCTATCCTCTCCGAACTCTTCAAATATAGTCCTGAATCAGTTCTAAATCATTTTGGACAGTTCTAGACAGTTTTAAGACCTCACATCTGAACTATTTCAACCCATATCAGTTCTAAAATGGTTCTAAACGATTCTGGGCAGTTCTAAATTACTTTGACCAGTTCTCCATTTGTGCGAATCGCTCGCTAACCTGGAACTAACCTACATTATTACACTACGAATTTTTTTTATTTTTAGTCTAAATTTTCGTTTCGGTTTTCGTTTCGGGCTCAAACTCGAAACTGGAAATTGAATTTGCATGGCGTGCGGACAAGTCGTCGCTCTAAATCTCTCGCCTCCAACCCTCTCTACGCGCTTAGGTAGGGCACACCACTCGATAACACCGCCAGATAATGTCCCTTTCCCTTTTCGCTGTCGCTCAAAAACCGCGAAGTTCCATTAAACAACAAAATTAGAGACTCGCCCATATTCAAATCGAGTCCCGGGGGGCGTTTAGCGCTCACCCCCCGACTCGTAGTCGGGGAGCTGCCGCACAAATTTCTAACAGTTGCTGTCGAAGAACTCACTAATAAATACAATTTCACTACGCACAACCCATTAAATGCTCAATGTAGTATACAGGATCGGCTTGGGGGCGATGTGGACATAGGACAAATTTCTTCTGCTTTAGATTTTGCTATGTAACAAAATAAATTGGTCGATTTTTAGGAATATTTCATTAAAATAGGCGATTTTTTATTAAAAAATGTAAATAGTCTTCTAACATTTCTAAAAAGAAGTACTAAATAGAAAGAAATCGTTCTCAATGGTTCTAGACTTTTATATTTTAACCTGTATTGTTCCAAATAGTCCTGAATCGGTTCTAAATGATTTTAAGACCTCTGATCTGAACTGCTTCAAATGTTCTGAATTAGTTTTAAAATGTTTTCTAAATATGGTTACAAACTATTCCGGACTTTCCTATAGTTTATCCTGTACCGTTCCAAATAGTCCAGAATCTGTTCTAAATTATTTTGGACAGTTCTAAATGGTTTAAAAACCGCTCTGAACTGTTTCAAATGGTCTAAGTCAATTCTGAAAATGGTTCTAACTGGTTGTAAATTGTTCTGGACTTTTCTAGATTATCCTGGACCATGCCAAATAGTCCTGAATCTGTTCTAAATCATTTTGGAGAGTTGTATAGACAGTATTAAATTAAAGTTCTAAACTGGCCCTAAACGATTCTGGACAGTTGTAAATTATTTTGGGTAATTCCATGACAGACATGGCAGTTCCAAACATGGTTCCATGGCGGCTCATCTGAACTGTTTCAAATGGTTCTAATCAGTTCAAAAATGGTTCAAAATGGTTCTGGATTTTTCTAGTTAATCCTGCGCCGTTCCAAATAGCCCTGAATCTGTTCTAAATCATTTTGGAGAGTTGTATAGACAGTTTCAAATTGTCCAAAGTTCTAAACTGGCCCTAAACGATTCTGGACAGTTGTAAATTATTTTGGGTAGTTCCATGACAGACATGGCAGTTCCAAACATGGTTCCATGGCGGCTCATCTGAACTGTTTCAAATGGTTCTAGTCAGTTCAAAAATGGTTCAAAATGGTTCTGGATTTTTCTAGTTAATCCTGCGCCGTTCCAAATAGCCCTGAATCTGTTCTAAATCATTTTGGAGAGTTGTATAGACAGTTTCAAATTGTCCAAAGTTCTAAACTGGCCCTAAACGATTCTGGACAGTTGTAAATTATTTTGGGTAGTTCCATGACAGACATGGCAGTTCCAAACATGGTTCCATGGCGGCTCATCTGAACTGTTTCAAATGGTTCTAATCAGTTCAAAAATGGTTCAAAATGGTTCTGGATTTTTCTAGTTAATCCTGCGCCGTTCCAAATAGCCCTGAATCTGTTCTAAATCATTTTGGAGAGTTGTATAGACAGTTTCAAATTGTCCAAAGTTCTAAACTGGCCCTAAACGATTCTGGACAGTTGTAAATTATTTTGGGTAGTTCCATGACAGACATGGCAGTTCCAAACATGGTTCCATGGCGGCTCATCTGAACTGTTTCAAATGGTTCTAATCAGTTCAAAAATGGTTCAAAATGGTTCTGGATTTTTCTAGTTAATCCTGCGCCGTTCCAAATAGCCCTGAATCTGTTCTAAATCATTTTGGAGAGTTGTATAGACAGTTTCAAATTGTCCAAAGTTCTAAACTGGCCCTAAACGATTCTGGACAGTTGTAAATTATTTTGGGTAGTTCCATGACAGACATGGCAGTTCCAAACATGGTTCCATGGCGGCTCATCTGAACTGTTTCAAATGGTTCTAGTCAGTTCAAAAATGGTTCAAAATGGTTCTGGATTTTTCTAGTTAATCCTGCGCCGTTCCAAATAGCCCTGAATCTGTTCTAAATCATTTTGGAGAGTTGTATAGACAGTTTTAAATTGTCCAAAGTTCTAAACTGGCCCTAAACGATTCTGGACAGTTGTAAATTATTTTGGGTAATTCCATGACAGACATGGCAGTTCCAAACATGGTTCCATGGCGGCTCATCTGAACTGTTTCAAATGGTTCTAATCAGTTCAAAAATGGTTCAAAATGGTTCTGGATTTTTCTAGTTAATCCTGCGCCGTTCCAAATAGCCCTGAATCTGTTCTAAATCATTTTGGAGAGTTGTATAGACAGTTTCAAATTGTCCAAAGTTCTAAACTGGCCCTAAACGATTCTGGACAGTTGTAAATTATTTTGGGTAGTTCCATGACAGACATGGCAGTTCCAAACATGGTTCCATGGCGGCTCATCTGAACTGTTTCAAATGGTTCTAGTCAGTTCAAAAATGGTTCAAAATGGTTCTGGATTTTTCTAGTTAATCCTGCGCCGTTCCACATAGTCCTGAATCAGTTCTAAATGCGATTTTGGGCAGTTCATTTTTTTAAAACCGCTGATCAGCTGATCTGAACTGTTTCAAATAGTCGCAGTCAGTTCCAAAATGAATTCTAAATGGTTCTGGATTTTTCTAGTTCATCCCGGACCGTTTCGAATATTCCTGAATCGGTTCTAAATGATTTTGGAAGTTTCTAAATGATACTAAGATCGTCTTGAACTATTTGGAATGGTCCGGGTCAGTTCTAAAATAGTTCTAAATGATTCTAGACAGTTCTAAATGATTTTGAACACTTTTTCAATGAATGGCATCTTTCTTACTCTATTAGAAGATACACTCTCGCACACACTCTCGCATACACTCTCGCACTTGTATTATCCACACCATGCATATAATTGCATATCATTGGAGTCCTATACGCGAATGGAGTTTGGCTCCCTGAGCATATTTGGAAGGAAGGAAACAAGGGAGAGAGATCAGATTATGGCGTCTCAGAGCAAACACGTGATGCTTACATATGCAAACACGCACGGGGTAACATCGGGATACACAGACCGTGCCGTCGGCAATTAACACACCCTCTATTGCCGGCCGACCCTCTTCAAATAACTCTTCAAACAGCGTTGCCGTCACTTGAAGCTTATTTTGACGTAACACGTGGGTCAATTTTGCGATTAGGGGCGAACGGGTCCCTCGCTCGGGGTGGTTTTTTTTTTTATTTTTCACCGTCGTTTACCGGACTGAGTATAGTTATACATTGGGATCCGTATAGGCGGAAAATAAATCTCACGTAACCGAGAATCTTATAACGTAGAAAAAATCCCTTTTTTATGCCTATATATACAAATCCCCTTCCAAAATAAAACCCTCTCACGTACAATTTCCATATGGAATTCCGGCTCTATCGATACATCCATCCGAAAGGCTGATTTCGAATTCAAATAATATTATTACGCGACGGCCTTCTGGGGATATTTCCATATCGGGAAAAGTTTTCCTTGTTATAGCAAACATTGCGAAACTGTGATCAAAGCGCCGGAAAAAAATCCGCCTCGTAAAGTCACGTGACGCGTCGGCGTCGCGACGCCGCTTGTTCCGCTCCATCGGCCCGAAACGTCGAGTTTTCCAATAACCTTTTTTTGATTCAGCATTTTTAATTAGTTTTATGGCGAGATTTAAAAGAAAGATGGGGGCGCGCGGTATTGTTTCGATTTTCAAGGGATGATATTAAAAGATGAGGCAAAAAGAAAAAAATAGTGGGGACGAAAAATGTGGTAAAAAATTGATTATGTACTCAAACATTTTTGTTCACTGTGCAGATGAAAATAGAGCATATTTATACAGGGTGAATCACGTTCAAGAGGACGGAGTATTGTAGGCAAATGATAAGATATTTTTAAAATTCCGTATTAGGGTTAAATACACTCATCAAAGTAGTCTAGGGGACAAAGTAATTAATGGACAATTTTATTAAGTGTCAATTTGATAATACAGGGTGTTAGGTAAGTTGATACTTCTTTTTAACTTTGTATGAATCTCTTAATTTTAAGCAACTTTTTCAAATAAACTTTTTCAATATTATGGAAAAAAAACCAAAAATTTTAAATTTTTACTTTTTTTCGAATTTCGAATAATTTCCAATACGGACCTGCTTTATTAAATATGAAATTTTCGAAATAAAAAAAAATAAAATATTCTATCTTCTTTGTTATTCAGAATATCGAAAAACTTTATTTGAAAAAGTTGCTTAGAATTAAGAGATTCATACACAGTTAAAAAGAAGTATCAACTTACCTAACACCCTGTATAGTTGGATAATATAACATCTAACAAATATTTAACATGAAATTATGAAAAACAGAAAGAGTTGTCGTTTTATACAGAGGGGACTATTTTGATGAGTGTATGTATTGTTATATATTGTTATGTATATGTATGGTATGTATTGTTACAATTTAAAATTATTTAGGCATATACAGATTGTCCCAATTTTGAGAAAATACAAGTTATATTTTTTTAAAAGGAACACCCTATATTTCATTGCATTTTTGAAATCTATGCAAAATTTTGGAGTATCTTTGTCTAAATACTTTATTCCAAAAATGTATTAGCTTCTACCTATTATTTGGATCTTTTTGAAACTTCAAAATTCTTAGGTTTAGGTAATAGGGAAGTAAACATGAATTTCCCTTATTTTTTACCGCTGATTTCATTAAAACAGAAAAAAATGGGTGGTTTCATTTAAAAAATTGAAGAAATTTGATATTTTTGGATCTCAACTTTTCACAATTTTTATTCACATCCTATACGCAATAATGAGTTTTTCATCAAAGGTTCAAATACCTTTGACCTTCGCCATCCTCATCCTACCAAAACCTATTCCAATTTTTAAATCGGATGCTCCTAAAAAAATAAATACACATACATACTTATATATTTACCCCAAAGGAGTTTTATAACTCTTATACCATTTCCCTTCAATACAATTGAGCGTGATTCACCCTGTATACAGACAACAACAGAAGATATAAATAGATATAGTTTTCGGATGATAGTTTAAACTACACAATTCCCTACCGCAAAAAAACAACCCCGATAAACAACTCTCGCCCTTTGACGGTACAGGAGTCACGTTTCGAGAAACAACTTTCGAAGGGTTCGGATTTCTCGCTCGCCCGGCCACCCTCTCCCGCCCTCCTCGACGCGGTCAAATAAACCACCCTCGCTTTTTGTATCACGTTCGTCGAGGATCATGAACGGGCGCTCTCCCTCCGTTTAACGCCGCTAATTAATTTAAGCGCGGTTCAATTCATTGCCCCGTTCCTCCGGAGCATATTCCTACGAATGGCGGCCGACGGAATTTTTAATTAACTCCCCTAATGGCGACAGAATATGCGTCGATAATAAATATCGCAAATCCGCGAGAATCGAGGAAAAGAATCGTTAAGTCCTCACGAAAATCGTTGCCGAAGCGAACTCGATTATCCGGGAAAATATTTACTCGACTAGCTGGGATTCGACCCCGTCTATTAAGGGGTAAAACGAACATCGATTTGCACGGCTCGTGATCACATCAGTAGCCACTTTTCTGAGGCTGCAGGCCCTTCGGCGTTACACAAAAGCTTTCTCCTCGTCGGATCTTCCACGGATATTCGCGGTTCATTGGCGTGCGAGGAGCGTTTTGGAAGGCCATAAACTGTTGAAATAACAGAGATAAAATTCGATGAGCGATATACAAACTAGTTTAGTGAATAATAACAAACAGTTTGTAATAAAAATAGGGGATCGGTTCCATAAAAACGCCGAAATGTATTCATAAATGCAACCGTATGTCACCCGCTTGTCTATATAAGGGGGTTGTCTATGACATGGTGCAAGGGGGATGATGTAAAATACGAATTCGACGTGTCAAAACTCATTATACAGGGTGTTTGAAAAATGGGTGGGTATATATTTTAGAGGGTGATTCCTTGTTAAAAATGTGAAAAAATATGGATTCGGAAATGCAGAATTTTCAAGATAATGGATCTTCAATTAAAAAAGAAAAATATAAATAATTATATTAAAAAATAATTACTTGATTCTGTTGAAATTTGGCAATGTTATTTGTTGTATTAAGAGGCTAATTTAGTCCTAAAGATTAAAATGATTAAGTCCAGAATAATGATTAATAAGATAAATTAATAAGTAAAATGATTATTAATATTATTGGGGAAAAATGTACGCCAATGCCTTTTTTGTAACTTCAATATTTCTGTTATCCGAAAAAAATAAAAACTGTTTTTTTTTGCATGTGACTGCTGGACAAAATTGGTTTATCAAATTATTGATAAAAATCATAAGCGCCTTGGAAAAAAATCCAAAAAAATTTCTAGAAAAAAGTGTTTTTGCAACTTTTCCAATTACCAAATTTCAACAGAATCAAGTAAATATTTTTTATATATACTTATATGAATAAATATTTTTTTTGTAGTGTAAAATTCTGAATTTTGAAAACATATTTTTTAACAAGGAATCACCCTCTAAAATATCTATTTTTCGCCTGTTTTTCAAACACCCTGTATACTTACTGTCCGTTAAGATTAAGATGACCCATCCCATGCATATCTTATAGATAACTCGAACTGAAACATCCCCTTTCAGTCTCTTTAATAATCGAAGTATCTTTAATAATTCGAAGTTTCGTCGAAGCGTCGCGACGCCCTTACTCGAAAACGTCAATCGACGAGGGCCCAAATCACGTTGACAAGCGTCGATTCGGAAACGGCGTAAACATGCACAAACGCGCGTCACCTGCCGCCCTTTTGATCGCCGCCCCCGCGCTCCTTCCTACCCCTATCCCTGACAAACGCGAAACGATACAATTTTTCCCTACTTTAATATTTCTCGCATGTTTCGCGAGATGTATGAATTGTTTTTTATGCTGTATGGAAGCTTATGCGAAATTGTATTTTATTTGTATATCGTTCACTTAAAATCCGTTCATAATTCGCGTCGCTCGTTAAGTTTTATTCGTTCGATTGCGCCTCGTACGCGGTTTATCAGTTCCTCTTTTACGAGCCGGTTTTATTGAATTTTTATATTTCCTTTACGGGAGGCAGAGCCCGCGGGAGACAAAAACGATTACTCGTTGCGCCATCGATTCGATTATATAGTATATTTCCCGTAATATCGGAATCGTACGAGAGGATTATTGGCTAATGAAACGACAGTAAACGGATCTTACGGGGGCGATGCGAACATTAATCGCGCTACCCTCGTATGCAGGGCGTTCGAAAAATAGACGGAGATGTTTTAGAGGGTGATTCCTTGTTGAAAAATATGAAAAAAAGTTTCTATAAAAATGGGTCCGGAAATGTAGAGTTTAAAAGATACAGGATATTACATTAAAAAAATTATTCATACTATACAGGGTGTCCCGTAAGGAATGGTCAATATTTTAACCACAGATTGAGGACCTCAAAATATGAATATTTGTCTGAATAACTATGGGTCAAATGTTTTCTACTACTAAGATACAGGGTGTTAAAGTTAAAATTTATTTTTGGTTTTTTTGGAGTAATTATATTTTAGTTAATAGTTTTAGTATAAGTTAGTAAATCGTGACCATCTTATCAATTTTGAGATTAGATAAAGAGAAAAGTATCCATATTTTTTTAATCCTGCCCTTTTTTATTTTTTTTTCAATTTCCTATGATACACCCTGTAATTTTGAAAAAAAAGGTATACTTGTTTTAATAGCATAAATTCAGTCTGTATCAAGATTTTTGCATTTAAAATATTCCATTATCCACGCTATTTAATATACTGTATCAAAAATTTATTAGAAACGAAAAAAAAAATCAAAGAAATGCGGTCCTGCACAGCGTGAAGAGGTTGTATTTTTAGATGCTTAATAAAACAAAAAATATTAAAATTACAAAAAAGGCAATCGCGTACATTTTTTGCCAATAATATTCGCTTAGGTGCCCCCGGGACGCCACTCGACTTAATAATTTTAATCTAGGGCTAAATTAACCTCTTAATACAACAAATAACATTGCCAAATTTTAACAGAATCAAGTAATTATTTTTTATATATTGAACATCCTGTATCTACGAAACTCCGCATTTCCGGAGCCATGTTTATAGAAACTTTTTTTTTTCATATTTTTTTTAACAATGAATCACCCTCTAAAATATCGTCGTCTATATTTCGAACACCCTGTATGTATACACGCAAACTTAAATTATTCACGTATTTTGATTGGTAAAAATCACCAAGGTAAATGATTGAAACCTTCGTTTCTATAATCTTTTTACTGCGTCTATAATCGCATAAATACGAATAATAATCGATAGAGGATAAAAAAATTAAATTCCTACTCAATGCTAGACGCACCTATTCAATCGATTAACTCTCGTTTTTTTCCTCAATACATCCAATCAAACTGTTTGCCGTAATTACAAATCGCTTTTAAAAGAAACCGACGCGAACACGGTTCGCTACAACCGCTCCGACATATCGAATCGAAGAAGAACAAGCAGAAGAATCGGGCTGGAAATAAAAAAAACCGCGCCGCACGCAGAAAGGTTAATCAACGAGCATTGTAATTGATTACGGGAATCTGTTAACCAGTTTCTTGTGGGTTAGCGACACGAATTCGACATTACCATCGGGCCCGATATCGCCGCAGAACGAAACCTGTTTACAACGGTAGCGAACCGGGGCTATTTACATAAAAAATTACGTTCGCCGGTGCAGTTTTTAATCGGTTCTTCGAACGGCCCCGACGTTGGGAAAGCCTCGATGTGGCCCGGCTCTTCACCAGAAAATTAGCCAACGTAAAAATCAATAAAATTTGCCTATGTATTTCCATGTACTGTTGAGTAGTATAGAGTAGATTCGGAGTATATTTGGAGTAGATTTGGAGTAGATTTGGAGTAGGTTTGAAGTAGATTCAGAATAGATTCAGTGCAAATTTTATGATACCTATACAGAGTAGATTCAGTGTATTATTAAGTGTATATTTAGAGCAGATTCAGTGTAGACTCAGAGTAGATTTGGAGTGGATTTGGAGTAGATTCAGTGTAGATTCTGTAATATTCAGAGTAGATTCAGTGTAGATTCAGTGTTTATTCGGAGTAAATTCAGTGTTTATTCGGAGTAGATTTAGAGTATTGTCAGAGAAGATTTAGAGTAGATTCTATGACATTGGGAGTAAAATCACTGTAGAATCTGAGTAACTTCAGGGTAGATTCTGTGATATACAGAGTAGATTCAGTGTAGACTCAGAGTAGATTTGGAGAGTAGTTATATTTAAAGCAGATTCACTGTATATTATGTGTTATTCACAGTAGATTCAGTGTAGACTCAGAGTAGATTTGGAGTGGATTTGGAGTAGAATCAGAGTAGATTCGGTGTAGATTCTGTAATATTCAGAGTAGATTCAGAGTAAATTCAGTGTACAGACAGAGTAGATTCAGTGTATATTCGAAGTAGATTCAGTGTATATTCGGAGTAGATTTAGAGTATTGTCAGAGAAGATTTAGAGTAGATTCTATGACATTGGGAGGAAAATCACTGTAGAATCTGAATAACTTCAGTGTAGATTCTGTGATATACAGAGTAGATTCAGTGTAGATTCTGGTGATATTCAGAGTAGATTCATTGTAGATTCACTGTATAATCAGAGTAGATTTAGAGTAGATTCTGTGATATTCAGGGTAGATTCAGAGTATATTTAGAGTAGGCTCGGTGTCTCGGTGTAAATTCAGAGTAGTTTCTGCATGAGTACATTCATAACAGGGTTGATTCACTATTGAATCACTAGCTTCACTATAGAATTACTAGATTTACTATAGAATCACTAGATTCACTATAGAATCACTAGATTCACTATAGAATCACTAGATTCACTATAGAATCACTAGCTTCACTATAGAATTACTAGATTTACTATAGAATCACTAGATTCACTATAGAATCACTAGATTCACTATAGAATCACTAGATTCACTATAGAATCACTAGATTCACTATAGAATCACTAGATTCACTATAGAATCACTAGATTCACTATAGAATCACTATATTCTATATAATGCATTCAAAAAACTGTATAATAATCACTTTGGTGAGTCCTCTTCGATTTCCTTGATGTCGAAGGATCCAGAGCACATGCAGCGTTGTCAATTAAACGCGGCCGCCGCATTTGCATTCGCGTCGCGGCGTCGCGCGAATGTTGATTCACTACGAAATACGGGCGTTTAGTCGACGCCGCGGTTTGAATAGCGATGAGGCTGGGAAGGGTGGCGGGACTCGTCGTCGGTATATCGGTAGTCAATGTGGAGCCGGATCCCCGGCCTGGAGACGGTAATCGGATTTGGGTGGCACGTGCTTTGTGCCGGTGTAATTGCGAAATGTGACTCCTCTTGTAGGTATATAGATGCATTTATTCCCACCGTATACCGTTCGAAAGATTAGGCGAAATAATATCTAAAAAGGCTCGTTTCGATTAGCAAGTAACTTGCGACAGTTTTTGTCGAAACACGTCTGAGAGCTTAACCTGCATGTTTAATTTATTGCAGCATTAGCTTTCAGGCAAGTTTTTAGGCAAGTCGTGTACACGCTTATATTAAAGTGTCTGATAGTACTTTCAACTTTCCACAAGGTACTGGAAATTTTTAGTGAGAGTAGAACAATGTCGGAAAAAAAATGTTGGTCGAGGGAAGAAATACCTAATCGATTTAATTTCGCGATGGGAATTTTTGAAAGTAATTGAATTTGAAAGTAATTGAAAATTAATACATCTTCTTAATATCCAATTTCGTACTCAAACTTTTAATTTTTTTCTTTTTTTTACTAACTACACTGGCTCTGATTGTATACATATGGCAAGAATACGTGTATACGCTTCCGACATTTCTTGCGCAAGAAACCGAGAAATACCTCTCGCAAATACTTGCAGACAGTAACTTGCTGCAATTTTGGCTTTAAGTGTACATACTCTGGAAGTCACTCTCGCTAGTACTTTCGCAATTTTATAGCTAGTCGCCACAAGCCTTAATAATCGCTTAGATTAATGGATGCGCTACTCTTCTTATTGGATTCCCATGATAACTGAATCTTATGTGCGCTACACTTTAAATCCCCCTACTTTTAGCTGTAATAAAAGGGGCGAACAGTTCGCTTAGCATCATACTTATACGCTATAATGAAACGACAAACGATAAGCAATAAACATCGGGTGTTTTGAATCGCGTGACGAGGCGTGTCCGAGTTTTTATTAAGCGCGAATCCTCCAAAAACCTGGACGTAAATTGGATAAAACTCCAGTTGAATTTGTAGTAGAGTCGATTAGTGTCCGGTTGGTTTGTGCAAAGGGACCCCAGTGCTCCCTTGTGCATTTTCATTTTTGAACAAAGACGAGATTAGGAGATACGGCCGCACAATGGGCGCATTACGAGAATACTCCGCGAGGGATGAAAGAATTAGGGAGAATTGGGAATGAAAAGAAATCCAGATTTACTCGTCGCGGATATATATATATTTTTTCGTTTCGGTTGAACAAAGGCGGTTCGCATGGGTCGGGGGCTTCTTTCGACGTACAAAGGAATTAAAAAAAATCGAATTATGGAATGTACATATTTTTTTTGCAATTAGGTTGGCACACTGAAAAAAGCGGCTACTGCGTTAAATTTCATTTCGTTCGAGCCATGCGGGAAAACGTTTACTTTCCAAAAGAAAAGCGAAGTTATTTTAATTTTCCGAGGCAAAATTTTCATTAAAACTACAAAAGCTCCGTTCGCTTTAAGAATTAAATGTGCTCAACCACAAAAAAATAAACAATGTAATATACTAATTAAAACTTTTCGATTAACTCGCTATAGCGAAGCAATCCAAAAATTAGAAATCTATTTAAACGTGGCAACCAAGCGCGTTTGCCAGACTTCCAAAAATTACATACAACCTGGGGAATTATTACCTGTGTGACACTTTCAAAAAATCGATTTTTGTTTTCTTGGCTTATTCGGTAGTTTATGCTTTCAAAAATATCCTGTGAAAGCGGCGTTGTCGTATCTTGAATAGTTTTTGAATGGCAGTGTTCTAAAAGAGCGGCCGCTCGAAGGTTTAAATGGCGTTTTTCTCGAAACGACATTTTTCAAAATTGTTGACATCATAACTCAAACAGAAATTGACCCATCGACATCAAATTGAAACTGAGTATTCTTGAATATATTTACTATACAATAACCTAGGGTCTTTTTGATTGGTTGAAGATTGTTCTTTTGGCATTAAAAAAACGACAATTTTTTTACCTCAAAAAACGACACTCTTCTTCAGAACTACGCCATTTTGTTAATTTTTGATATTTTTCAAAAATTTTAGGTCATTGTATAGGAAGTACCTTCAACTTTAATAACCTTTTTGAATTTTTTTCTTTCGCCTACTCATTCGGCCGGAATCATGTCAGCAGTTGGGGAACTTTTTTTGGGCAACGCCGAAGACAACACATAACTCCGTTATTTTTCATTATTTTTGTAAAAAAAATAACTGAAAATATATCTTATTATGTCCAAAAAACTTCAAAACATTCTATCTAGTTCTTTCTTTTAAAAAAAATCGGAAAAATCACCTAATTTTTCATAGGTTTATACATTGGTATAGCCCCTTAATCAATTTTTCAAGAAACAGTACCTAATTGTATTTTTAAATGATATTCCACACAATATGCAATCAAGTTAGCAGTCCTTCCCTGTAAGCGCATAAACGCCCGGCGAAACGGCGTGTGTGATTACATTCGCGGTGTAGAGAAACAAACAATCCCGACTCGTGCAGGTTTGTTCGATAAACGCAATTAAGTTTAATTGTATGCGGTTATAGTCGGGATTATCAGAAACGAATTGAAAATAAATTCAATTCGGCTTCCGGTCGATTGGGTCATTGTATCCTATTCCGGGCGCAATAGGTAAACGATCCTTTCCCAACCGCGAAATAGATCTGATCAAATCATTTTTTCCAATCGATTCCGGTTGATTAGCCGCCGTTTTTCCTGCAAATACGCAACGGCGGGATACGGCGAGCGTCTGGGCACGTACGGCCACCCCTTTAGATTAATAATCCCCCCGGCTAATTCACCGTAAAACCCTTCTATGTTTTCGTACGCACGAAACCCCGCATATAAAAAAAAACGTCAACAGAAAATCCCGAAGCACAAGCACACACACACACACACACACGCACACTCCCCACATCTGTTTAAATAATAAATGCAAAATTAAATTACGCACCCGCAAGAGACGACTTATATACGAGGGTAGCGCGATTAATTTTCGCATCGCCCCCGTAAGATCCGTTTACTGTCGTTTCATTAGCCAATATAATCCTCTCGCACGATTGCGATATTACTGAAAATATATACTGGGTGTTCAAAAAATGGACGGAGATATTTTAGAGGATGATTTCTTGTTAAAAAATTTGAAAAAATGTTTTTATTAACATGGGTCCGGAAATGCAGAGTTTTCAATATACAGGATGTTCAATTGAAAAAGATTCGAAAAATATTTACTTAATGATTTACTTAATGTTGAAATTTGGCATGTTATTTGTTGTATTAAGAGGCTAATTTAGCCCTATAAATAGATTAAAATTATTAAGTCCGGTGGCGTCCCGGTGGGCATGGTAGTGTTATTGGGAAAAAAAATGTACGCCACTGCCTTTTCTGTAAATTTAATATTTTTTGTTTCTTAAGCATCTAAATATACAAATTTTTTACTTCTTGTATTTTTTTCGTATCTCACTTCGTTTTTGGAGAAATAAATAAAAACCGTTTTGTGGCATGTGACAAAATTGGGTCATTTTTTGCTAAAAAAAATCAGTGAAAAATCAAGTGCCTTGGAAAACAAATAATCAAAAAAATTTCTAGAAAAGAGTATTTTTTGCAACTTTTCCAATACCAAATTTCAACAGAATCAAGTAATTATTTTTTAATATAAGAATATTTCTTCTTTTTAATCATTTTGGGGCTAATTTAGCTTCTCAATACATTGCCAAATTTCAACAGATCAAGTAAATATTTTTTTTTAATTGAACATCCTGTATCTTGAAAACTTTGCATTTCCAGACCCATGTTTATAGAAACTTTTTTTCATATTTTTTAACAAGGAATCACCCTGTAATATATCTCCCTCTATCTAACAATTATTTAATATTTATTAGCAAGAGGTGACTTGATAAGAGATTGGTATTCAATTGTCGCGAACAAACATCGTCGAAAGTGTGTTTACCCTTAGAGAAAAAGGGGATGAAAAAAAGGCATTACTAACAAAAACATAACGGGAATATTTTCCGCTGCCGAAATTCCGGATGGGGGCGTTTCGGAAAGCCGAGGAAAACTGTAGGGAAAACATCGAAATTGAAGGATTAACATAAGTAAAATGTCAACACGGCTTTCATATCAACTGCGCTGCGCGCGATCCTCCTTGTATAAATACGCGCTGTTTGTCATTGTAGCTTTTTTTTCCGAGCCCGATTTTTTTATTCCGGACGCCGTGCTTTCGTTGACGAGTGTTTGCTTAGCCTACTGCAAACATTGTTGTGTTCTCTCCTGCTTTATTTCGCCTCAGTCCGTCTCGCTTTTTTTCGTTTGCCGTTCCCGTCCGACCCGGAGCTTGATTTCATTCGTATTCGTCCGGTAATTGATAATAAAAAACCCGGCCGGCTCGCAAGCGCGAGTTTACGCGAAAAAAATCGACCGCCTGCGAAACATTCAATTACGGTTTAATGAACAACCGGGAAGTTAAGTTTCCCGACTTAAAGCGCCCTTAAATTAATATACTTTCGACCATAAAAATTCCTCGACGACCCCCCTAAGGATATAAGTTTCAGAAATGCCGCAAACACGGCAAATTACTAATTATCCCCGGAGCTTCGTTACTCAACAAAGGCGACGTCGCGATGCCGATGCCGGTCGGTTGACTATTCCACCAGCGATAATTAAAATTAAAATTAGCAAAAGACAGTGGCCCGCATTCTGCGCCCCATTTTAACTTTAAACACATGTTTAAAGTGTTTCTTTAACATACAAACAATGTCCTTAGTTACTCCATAACAACAATGTATGTACAACTGTCAAGTTATAGACGCGTGTTTAACTTTTAAAAAAGAGCGCTGAATACGGGTGCTGAATGACATTTACAATGATACAAATGTCAGTAACAAAGTAATCTTGCTATGCTGAATAAGCGAAATTGCGGGTTAGTCGATAAATCCACCAGCGGTAATTTTAGTGCTTAACAACCCAATCTAACGATTTTCAACCCTTAGGCCCGTTTGTTGATGCATAGTTCAACTGTTGTTCTGTGTTGAACTGAGTTTAATTGCAAAATTGTGTTGTACGTCAGTATTGATCTGTGGCTCTGGATCTGTGATCAAAGGCGGTTCAAGAAGGTTTTAACATTTGATGTTGAGTTGTTAACGCCAAAAAGTGAGGTTGAATTTCTGATATACAGGGTGTATTGTAAGTTGATACTTCTTTTTCAACTGTGTATGAATCTCTTAAATCTACACAATTTTTTCAAATAATTTTTTTGAATATTATGAATAACAAAGAAGATAGAAAATTTAAAAATTTCGAATATTTTCCAATACGTACCTGCTTTATTAAATAAGAAATTTATTTATGGCAGTCATCTGTCAAATAAATGCCGAAAAATAAATAAATTTCATATTTAATGAAGCAGGTACGCATTGGGAATTATTCGAAATTCAAAAAAAGGTAAAAATTATTAAAAATTTTTATCTTTGTTTTTCAGAATATTCAAAAAGTTTATTTGAAAAAGTTGCTTGGAATTAAGGGATTCATACACTGTTAAAAAAGAAGTACTTATTAGCTTACGATACATCCTGTACATACAATTCATTATTCAAAATGAACGTATTATTAGAAGATTATTATTTGAATGGTTTTTTACATCCTAGAAGACCACATTTCAAAAATAGAGCCAGTCATTTTGAAATATGGTCAGGAATTTAGATTTCGATTAGATATTAATTATCAAGAACTTTTCAAATCTAGATACTTCCAATCCAAATAATTCAAAATAAACGAATATCAAAAGTGACATCAAAATAGAATCAACACTGCCAACATTCTAATATAAATTATAAATTTTGACATGTGACTTTATATTTCATATGAAAAAAGGGAGTTCAATGCAACCAACGTGACCTGAGAGGCGTTCAACCAAACTAATGTTGATCTTGCACTCTACAACAAAAACCAAAATAAACTCTTTTCAAAGTTGACTCGTAGTTTAGTTGAACTGACGTTCACCTGGTACATCTACAACGGGGCCTTATGTTTGATGACTTTTTACACAAATATTATTAAAGGGGGGTAGAATATCGATTCGTCTGGATGAAATATTTACCGATGTAGTTTTATACCGGTACAGTTGTCGAAATGAAAACGCCCACCCCGGAGCGTTGCACCGCCACCGCAACCCCCTAAAACCAGAGCAAACACAAATGATGGAAGTTTGTTTTGCGTACGAATTGTTGGTTATATGTTAACTGCATGTAAACAAGCTTCGCTGGCATTGTGAAGCCGTTAATTTTCGTAATGATACGTACGAATTCATTGCGGGGATGGGGGTGGATGTTAAAATCGTCGCGGGGGCGATTATTTTCAATTTACAATGCGTATCTCTTAACTGCTATAGGTTCGTTCAGATTTTATTATAAACGCTGCATTGTGTTTTATTGTAGGATAAAATTATTATTACGTAATTTAACGCTAATTTTCGACTAAGGATGTGCAAAAACGATTCAATAAATAATGAAAAAATAAAAAAAATCGGTGATTCATCATTTTATTCGATACGAGCAAACAACGCCGCCATATAAATAATAAACATCTAATAAAAAACGATCCATTAACAGACCATTTAAGCATCCCACACGAAAAAATCTAATGGAATAACAACTAAATTACGTTGTTTAAATTCCAATTGTCGAGTAACTGCTTCTCATTGTGTGGTCGAGATTAAAACGATTCTTGTAAATCCCGATGTTCATTTTGGCCTGTTCTCTCCCTCAAATAAGAAAACCTGAAAATACAAAAAAAGTAATAAATACCTACAGGAAGTAATAAAAATAGAAACAACTATACTATTCCACTTTACAGTAGCTTCTCTAGTAGCTCTCTAGTAGTACTAGGCAGTCATTTTAATGATGTTGTCTTCAATTCCTAAATGGAAAGGATCAATCTTCCTAATAAAATCGAAAATTTGAAAAAATATTCAGTAGTTTTTATTTTATAGCCGATTAAAATTCCAAATCTTAAATGGCCCACTCTATACCTACTACTCTATCCTACTTTCGCTTCGCTTCTCTAGTAGTAGAGTATAAGTAAGGTAAGTATTTTTTTAGGATATTTGTTAAGATTGCAGGGGTACAATGGAATATATTTGGAATATTTTTTAATTTAATTTACATTAAGGGGCTATACCATTGTAACCCATAAAAAAATTAGACGATTTTCACGAATTTTTTTAAAAGGAAGTACTAGATAGAATGTTTTGAAGTTTTTTGGACATAATAAGGTATATTTTCAGCTATAATTTAAGATTTTTTTTACAAAAATAACGGAGTTATGTGCTGATGTCTTCGGAGGTGCAAACAAAAAAAGTTCCCCAACTGCTGACATGATTCCGGCCGAATGAGTAGGTGAAACAAAAAAATTCGAAAAGGTTATTAAAGTTGAAGGTACTTTCTATACAATGACCTACGATTTTTGAAAAATATCAAAATTTATCAAAATGGCGTAGTTCTGAAGAAAAGTGTCGTTCTTTGGGGTCAAAAAATTGTCGTTTTTTTAATGCCAAATTGACAATTCTCAACCAATCAAAATGATCATGGGTCATTGCATAGTAAATATATTCAAGAATACTCAGTTTCAATTTGAAGTCGATTGGTCAATTTCTCTTTGAGTTATGATGTCAACAATTTTGAAAAATGTCGTTTTGAGAAAAACGCGTTTAAAGTTTCAACTATCCATTTATACCTGCGAGGGGCCGCTCTTTTAGAACACTGCCATTCAAAAAATATTCAAGATACGACATTGCCGCTTTCACAGGATATTTTTGAAAGCATAAACTATCGAATAAGCCAATAAAACAAAAATCGATTTTTTGAAAGTGTCACACTGGTATAGCCCCTTAAGTGGATGTTATCTACAAAAAATTCATTTGTTCTATTATTTTTTAATTGCCTCTTATATTTAACGAATTACGCCAGGGGAAATCGTGAGAATCCAGTTGATTATGTTTTAATATAAGCTCGAGTCGGGGGGCCTCCGTGTAAATCGCGGAGTTTCACGGCGCCTTGACAGGCAATGGACTATAAAAGGAAAGCGCTGACTCGGCAGTTATGCTCCGCCGCAAAGGCCGTACACACGATGATATCCCGCTTTTGATGACACTCCACCGTCCCGGCAGGATGTTTGGTAAAAGGACAAGGATCTTGATATGTTTGTCAGGTTTTATGGGATCAAGTGAGTTGCGGGCGGGATAAAATATGGTCGGTGCGCGTCGACTGGAAACTAAACTGCTTTCGTGTCGCGAATGAAGAAGAAGAAGCCGGGAAAAAAAAGGAATAATGTATGGAAAACGATATACGGGTAACACGAAAACACGTGCGAAATTTTGTTTTTCGCTACGTGATAAATAAAAGGTTCGTGCTCGTCGCGATTTTATCTCGCGTTATGAATTTCAATTTTTCTTTCGGCGCTCGACGTGTTAACGAACAGCGTAGAAGATCGAAAGATCCCGTTGCACATCATTCGACGTTCGCTCATTACCAATTCCAAATCGGCCGTTCTAATTCTAATAATCCGGTTAATTACGAAAACGGGTAATTCCTGCGCCGGCTGTCTATTAGATACCTACAGGAATAAATGAATCCTCGCGCACGAAATTAGCCTAATCCATTAAATCTCGCGGGAAGCGGGTTTTAACGGCGAACAAACATTCGACGGCGACGCGAAAACCCGACTGACAACGGAGAAAACGGAACGACCGCAAAGCGCAGAAGAGAAGACACGACCGCGAGGGAGAGATTATACGAACGTAATTAGATAAAGTTCTGGGCTGCGGTCGAGTTAATCTGTTTCACGGCGATCGGAGTAAATTATGCATGCGCCGTCCGGCCGGACAAAGGACGTCCAAGCGACGCCGACGTCCGACGACGCCGACGACGTCCTTACGTATTCATCGCGACTGTATACTTACCACAAAGCTATCTTATAATTATTTTAACGGATTCGGTTTATCAGTAATGTCGTACCGTTAATGAAATGTAAATTGATTTTGCAGCTTTTTAATAAATAAGCTGCACACATCTCTGACTCAATGATTGGCATTGGGCATAGATCATGAACTGTCTTACAATTATTTTAACGGTTCGTAGATTAATGTAACTTTTTATAATGCTGTACACATCCCTTTGATTCAATGAGTGCATAAATGATAAACCGTCGTATAATTATTTTAACTGTTCTTATGTTAATATGAAGATTAAATTGATTTTGTAATTTTTTATAAAGCTGCACACCTTCCTGTCTCAATGATTGTCATAAAATATATCTATCTCTATTTAGAGTAGGCCATTTAAGATTTGGAATTTTAATCGGCTATAAAATAAAAACTAATAATTATATTTTCAAAGTTTTGAGTTTATTAAAAAGATTGAACCTTTCCGTTCAGGAATTGTTGGCATCATTATAATGACTGCCACGGCTAGCCTACAATTAACTCTATTCCAACTAAAATGAGAATTTGGTGATATTCCTGTCTTTTCCACGCAGATCAAAATTTCCCTAGTGTCAATGTTAATTCTCCCATTCGACTAGGGGAATTTTACGGCGCGCGGTTGAAATCTTAGATTTTGAAGACACGCTGTTGCCATTATGCCTTTGCAAATTTCAGTCACAAAATCTCGCTCGTTGTAGTTAACTCGTTAACCTACAATATTCAACTAATATAATACTCGCAAGCTCATATTGTCATCCTCTTTTTATTGTTTAAATTCCTCTATTTACAACTTTTTTCATTTGTAAACATTGAAAGTAAACATAAGCTTCAAACTTCAAATAACCATATAACCTGAAAATCAGTAATAGACAGGATTTCAATTGCAAACCGGCAACGTTGGGATCGTAACCTCGTTTTAAATTTGTCATTTTAGTTGGAATAGAGTTTACCACATTTGATCGGTCCTATTTTTCAGCACATTTTCGACTGCTTGGGCCATTCCGTCAATGGCAACTTCGATTTCATGTTTCAAGTCGCCAATCATCTCTTGATGTTAGCGTAACTCTTGGCCTTAACGGCTTCCCATACAAAAAGTCCAATGGAGTCAAATCGCGGCTTCGAGATAGCCAATTGACTTCAGCATTTCGGCTGATTGCCATTTTTGAAAACAGTGCGCAAAAGAACGATTGTTACGTTGGCTGTGTGTCACATTGCACCGTCCTGTTGAAACCAAATATCATCTATGTCATCCTCTTCAATTTTGGGAAACAAAAAATCGCTCATAACCCGAAAATGGGAATGGGGTATTGTAAAGCTAGCTGTGGCAGTCATTTTAATGATGTTTTCTCCAATTCCTAAATGGAAAGATTCAATATTTCTAATATTAAACTTCAATAATTAGGTCATTTTTTATAGCCGATTAAAATTCGAAATCTTAAATGACCCAACCTTTACAATAAACTTATTTATCAAATTTTGTAGTCGAAATATCAGTGATATTGCACTAACATAAGATGAAATTTCGTGTAATCGAGTATTTCGATTGGATTTCGTGTTTATAAACGCTTAATCACGGAAGCCTTCCATCGTCGGGCGATAACGGGCCGGTTGAATTGGTTGCATTCGAGCTTTTAGCGCGTCATTGAGACGGCGGTCGTGTCGCCGCCGGCGGTGAGTAAGAAGTGTTTGCACAGTAAGCTCTTCTCTCGAAGAACATTCGAGATGTTTAGTCGAGATGTCGGGATCTCTTCCTATAGCGACCGCTAATAATACCGATAATAAATCCGAACGTTTAGTATCAATTATAACGGGTCTGTCTGCGGCGATGTGGACATCCGAATTACACAAGTGCTAGAAAGAGAGTGTATTTTACTATTTTATGTATTTTCGCTTCAAAGGGAAAGAAAGAGAGAGAAATTGTATTATAACTGAACCTGTACTTGTTCAAATGGTTCAGGACAGTTTCAGAATCATTTAGAATTGTATAAAACCATTTGGAACGGTTCAAAACCATTTAAAATTGTTCAAAATCATTTAGAACTGTTCAGAATCAGTTTGAACAGTTCAATATCATTTAGAACATATTATGGACTATTTGAAACGGTCAATGATAAACTAGAAACGTGCAGAAACATTTAGTACGCTATCAAATAAGAAACTAGAGTGTAGAAAAATAGAGAGTATTTAGAAAAGAAGAGACTAGAGCAAGACAGTGTATAGAACTATGATACTTGCTCTAGTTTTCATGCAAATTGTTTAAATTAGGACAGTTTTAGAATCGTATAGAACTGTTCAAAATCATTTAGAACCAGCTTAGAACTGACTAGTACCATTTGAGACATTTACATTATACTTAGAACTATTTTTAACAATCCAAAATCACTTAGATCCTGCACCGATCCTGCACCATTTGGAACAGTCAAGTACAAACTATAGAAAAAAATGAAAACCATTTAGATCGCTTTTAGGACGATTTAGAATCTTTTTATAGAAATTTTAGAAGATTATTTAAATTTTATTAACTGACAATTCGCCCTATTTATTGAAATGTTCCTAAAAATCGTCCAAATTACATGTAAAATCAAGTGAAAAATCTTCAAATTTATTTGAGAATATTTATAATCGCAATGTAAGTATTAAATCTGAATGCCTTTGGCCATAGGCCCACCCTGTTATAGACAATAGCCCAAATTCAGCGCCAGTCTTTAACGTTAAAGACGGGTTTAGAGTGACTCTAAGTCCTAACAAAGTACATAAGAATAATGTAAAAATGTCAAATGGTTAGAGTACTGTAACTTTAAAGAAAGGCAGTGAATACGGGCCATTGCATTTATATTTAGATAAACATATCGTATTAATTTTTAGTTAAAATTTCTTCTCTCAAAATTTACCATGAGCGTATTTTTTTTCCTTCGTAAATTCGAAAACGCCCGTACGTTTCCCGAACTACCAGACGCGGAAAGTCGTTGTGCAAATAACCCCCAGAAACTGGCGTTCCTAATAACAGCCGTCTTTCTATATGACCAAATATTGACACTTCGTGGTCGGTACACGTCTCGTCATCGCCGTCGCTCACTCCGCCCCGCCGCCGGTTCGCCTCCGCCGCCCCCGCCGCCCCCCGAACAAACTAACTCCTGCAGTTCTATTGGGTAAATTATTTGAGTTGCTGAACTAACAAAACTAACGGCCCGATGTTTACCCTCAGTATTATCTGTGATGAAAATGTGGCTCGTTTATCTACAAACAACTCAACTTACGATGTTCCACCAGGACCGTACCTTTACATTTACATTTACATTTTCTATCACTCTTCGTAAAAAATATTACATTATTAAAAATAATATTCATTAATATGCCCGGTTGTAGATGTCACAGGTGAACGTTAGTTCAATTAAACCATGAGTCAACTTTGAACCGAGTCATTTTGGTTTTCGTTGTAGAGTGCAAGATCAACGTTACTTTGGTTGAACGCCGTTCAGGCCAAGTTGGTTGCACTGGACTCCCTTTTTTCATATATGAAATGAGTCTATTTCTGAAGGGTGGTCTTCTGGGATGTAAAAAACCATTCAAAATTAAAAAAAAATCATCTTCTGTTAATTCTTCTTATAAAATGTTCATTTTGAATAATGAATTGTATATCAGAAATTCAACCTCACTTTTTGGAATTAACAACTCAACGTCAAATGTTAAGACTTTTTTGAACCCCCTTTGAACGCTCTTCAAGGACCATTCCTCTGATCATATACACAACACAAATTTGCAATTAAATTCGGTTCAACGCAGAACCGCAGTTGAACTATGCATCTATAACCGGGGCTAAGCTATTTCTAAATCAATTTATTCTGTATTCAACTTAGAATTAGAGTAATTCATTATATCATTTAAGATATTTATTGGTGCCATCCTGCACCCCTTTGGTTTCGTTCCTGCGACGGTTTTATCCGACGATTAGGCCGGATCGCGGGGATACATTGTACGAGAAATAGGGCGGAAACGATGATACCTACTCGTCTCGAGGCTCGCGATTAAGTCGACTGTACTGAATATAAATGATATGATAATTATGTTTGAATTTAGTTCGTCGTGTTTGTCTTTCCTCTCGCTAAAGCCGCGACGGTACCGCCGCCGCCCGACCGATTTCCGCGGCGCTAGAACTAGAGCAACGAAAAATCCTCGAGGCTATACGCCGTAATAACCGCGCATAGTTTCGCGTTCGAGGCGAACGAGCGCCGGAATAATTCGATTAAGAAGTCGAAAATTTCCCATTTGCTATGTTAATTAGTTACGTTGAAAACTAGGAGATGAAATGTAATTTTTATATCACTATCTAAAGAGTAGTTTAAGGTCTTTTGTTGTAGATGTACCAGGTGAACGTTAGTTCAACTAAACTACGAGTCAACTTTGAACAGGAGTTCGTTTTGGTTTTGTTGTAGAGTGCAAGATCAACATTAGTTTGGTTGCTGAACGCCGTTCAGGTCAAGTTGGTTGAATTGAACTAACTTTTTTCACCTGAAATATAATGTCACATGCCAAAATTTATAATATATTTGAACGTTGGCAGTGTTGATTCTATTTTGATGTCATTTTTGGTATTTCGTTTATTTTGAATTATTTGGACTGGATCTATCAACATTTGTGAGAAGTTCTTGATAATTAATATCTATCAAAATCTACAATTAAATTCAATATCGTACCATATTTTAAAATGACTGGGTCTAATTCTGAAGGTTTGGGGTCTTCAAGGATGTAAAAAAGCATTCAAAATTTGTAAAAAATCATCATCGTCTTCTAATAATACATTCATTTTGAATAATGAATTGTATATCAGAAATTCAACCTCACTTTTTGGGGTTAACAACTCAACGTCAAATATTAAAACCTTCTTGAACCGCCTTTGAACTCTCTTCAAGGCCCGTTCACGTAAACTTCTCTCTGAACCACAGATCAATAGTGACTGACGTACTGACAACACTTGATGGCGGTTTTAGATACTATTGATAATATAATTAATATCTATCGAAATCTCCATTTAAATTCAATATTGAACCATATTTCAAAATTACTGGGTCTATTTCTGAAGGTTTGTGGTATTCAAGGATGTAAAAAAGCATTCAAAATTTGTAAAAAATCTACATCGTCTTCCAATATACGTTCATTTTGAATAATGAATTGTGTATCAGAAATTCAACCTCACTTCTTGGTGTTAACAAATCAAACCTTTTAAACCGCTTTGGAACTCTCTTCAAGGCCCGTTCACGTAAACTTCTCTCTGAACCACAGATCAATAGCGACTGTAGTACTTACAACACAAATTCGCAATTAAACTCGGTTCAACGCAGCACCACAGTTGAACTATGTATCTACAGTGCATTGCAAGGGCTTACTTTCGCCGCAAGTAGTCGAGGAATGGCCGAATGCTGGTGCATTAGTTCGAATCGTTACTACATTATGTCAATGCGAACGTCGAGCCCGCAAACCGTGCTAGCTGCGGTCGACCGCGAACGCGTCGCGGCGCCGCTTTGTTGCGGTTAACCGCCGTCCGACCGCAGGACCTCGTGTCCTCCACGTTTTGTTGCTGAAACCGTTTAAATATACGTTGAGAAGAGGTACAACTCTGCTCTTCATAATCCCCCATGCCAATAAAAGCTTCCTTGTTTAACGCGCCCTATACCACGTATTTAGATGGCCAGCGCCTTGATAGCGCATTGTAAAGCTGGCAACATTGCTATGGCCAGGCCAGTCGAAATCGGACTCGCATCGAAGCTATAAACAAATGGATGTACCAGAGAATATCTAACTATAAAGAAGCGAAAGTCGGCGAATTATGTGGTACAAAGTTTGAATGCGCATGCGTCACTTTAGATGAGTTTAACGTCAAACGAATGAATTGTGACTAGTTGCAATAGATGTCGTACTAAACAGATTTTAGCAGATTTCATATTTTTGTAAATCACACAACACACAATTCATAGAGTTGGTTTTCAAGAATCAAATGTATTTGAAATTTGAGAATCTTGAATATTTGTATTTTAAGAAATAAGCACAGTCGTATAACATACGAGAAATTACCGCACATGGTAAAATATTTGCTTATATGCTTTTTGTGGACAGGAATCATGGCAATGACTAATTGGCTCTTGAATAATTACTCCGTCGTTCTTTTTCATTAAAGAATTGCACATGGGCTGGTGATGGCTTCTTCTTCTGATTTCACCCTTTTTATATCCGAAAAACTGCTGACTTTGCCTTCTTAAAATACTGAACTTGTATTGTGTAAGTACAACTCTTTTGCATTACAAATCCTAATTCCATTCCTAGAAGTAAAATTGTTTTAATAACCTCATTATTAAAAAAATCAATTAACTAGAAAAGAATAAAATTTTATAAAGAAACAATTTCTTCACTTTTTTTCGTGTAGCGATGTTCTCTACACAACGTGAATGCGATTATATTTCTCAGTGTATGTGATAAAGGTATTCTCTGTCAAGCGCTGTCAGAAATTTTTGTACTATGAAACATCAAAGGAAATTCGCCGACTTTCGCTTCTTTATAGTTAGATATTTTCTGGATATAAGGAGACAGAACCCGAAAAGAACAGTACCAAGTCCGATTTCGACTGGCCTGGCCATAGCAATTTTGCCAGCTTCACAATGCGCTCTCAAGACTCTGGCCATCTAACTACATGGTAGGATGCGTTAAACAAGGAAGTTTTTATTGACCTGGGGGATTATGAAGAGCGGAGTTGTACATGCACTCGTTAGATCCATGGGTTTAGTAGTAAACGTCAGGTGATGATATGTTTCTCGACACAAACTATCCTGATTCTAACCCTGCGATCTAACGACAATTGCATTGAATTTTAAAAAGTAAACAAAAGTAATCGAACGTATTAAAATCCAAAATCCCCTTTGTATAAATGTAAGTGTATCAGAAGAGCCTGCAGTAAATGCATATAGAAAAGTTGTGTAGTTGCGCTCAAAAACGTAACAAGACGATATTTTATGCAGGTATATGCGACGTATACAATGCATCTTTGCTCTGGTGCAACCTAATCCGTAAACGCTAGCAAATGCATATCAGGTGCAACTGTGCACGTAACGAAATA
This sequence comes from Phyllotreta cruciferae, assembly GCA_917563865.1. Lineage (NCBI taxonomy): Eukaryota > Metazoa > Arthropoda > Insecta > Coleoptera > Chrysomelidae > Phyllotreta > Phyllotreta cruciferae. Next base: position 1,041,287 of record OU830614.1, on the reverse strand, counting down.
CTTTATTACGGAACGAAGCGTATACGGAGCGCCGGGCACGCAAATTGAATATAGGCAGTGGCTGCGGGCACGCCCCGACTGTCTTCTTAAATTTATTAATCAACAAACTTGATTAACTAATTACTAGAATTTGCTGCTTGAAATTGGGAATGTTCATTTAACGGGAACTTAATAAATTCTGTCGTGTTTATTACGGCGTGTGTATATTTATAAAATAAACCCGATATCAAACGGTCGCTTGAAATAGATAATTGTCACTTCGCATTTTAAACATCCGCTTTGAAAAGAGGAAACGATCGCTTTTCCCGTACGAATTTTCAATTTATGCGGCGTAAATAAAATACGCCGCTTCGAGGAAACGAGACATAATACTGAAATGTTTATGCGAGTATAAAGAATATAAGAGGCACGTCTATAGAAATTATTATCTACATTTCCATATGAATTGCTTCTCGTATGTTTTATTTCTATATAAGTTTCTTCTTTTTTTATTACTTGTGTATATCTCGCGGCGCATGATGAATGCAAACTGAGGACGATTTTCCCGGGCGTAAATCATTCTCACATCGCCAACAAATTACGCGATTACGAGGGCTATAATAAAATTAATATACAGAGTGTTCGAAAAATAGACCAATCTCTTATCAAGTCACCTCTTGCTAATAAATATTAAATAATTGTTTACTTATACAGGGTTTTCAAAAAAATAGACGGAGGTATTTTAGAGGATGATTCCTTGTTAAAAAATATGAAAAAAAGTTTGTATAGGTAAATGTGGGTCCGGAAATGCGGATAAAAAAATATTCATATAACTAGTAAAAAATATTTACTTGATTGTGTTGAAACTTGGTATTGGAAGTTGTAAAATCACTCTTTTTTAGAATTTTTTTTGATTTTTTAGCAAAAATTGAAGTCAATTTTGTCCATTCAGTCGATTCATCTGCAATAAAACAATTTTTATTTGTTTCTCCAAAAACGAAATGAGATACGAGAAAATACAAGAGGTAAAGAAGTTGTGTTTTTAGATGCTTAATAAAACAAAAAATATTAAAATTACAAAAAAGGCAGTGGCGTAATTTTTTTTCCCAATAATATTCGCTTATAGTTGCCCCCTGGGACGCCACTGAACTTATCATTTTAATCATTTTGGGGCTAAATTACCCTCTTAATACAAAAAACACATTGCCAAATTTCAACAGAATCAAGTAAATATTTTTCTTAATTGAACATCCTGTGTATCTTGAAAACTTTAAAACTGTGTAAAACTGAAAACACCCTATATTAGTAGCAAGATTGGCCGGGAAAATTCGATGTACAGTCCTGGCGAATTGGAGCGGGTTTCGGTATCCGAAATTTCGGAATTAACTTCAATTAAAATGCCCCCGTCGACGAATTTATGATTAAACAAATACGTTTAACGAACGTGTACGCCGCTCGGCTAAGTGTACATCGTTTTTCCGCTCGGACAACGAGAATAAAAAAAAATCGGAAAACGCGATTCGAGTACGAAACGCGAAATTCGAATAAAAAGCGAACCGTTTAACAACTGTTCTCGAATACAAAGTAGATCATCGGTAAATAACATCGAATTATTTATCAGTTACAGCGTTATTGGAACCGACATATTTATAGACCAGTCATTTTGCGAACATATTTCTGCTTAGAAAAACATTTTTTCTGCATTAATCAATTTGCATTTACTCACTTGTAAACAATTATTAAGCTAACAATAAAAAAATAATTGTAGTTAATCTGATCTGATTTCCCGGACTATTTAAAAAAAACCCCTCTCGATCGGACGAAAAACACTCAATGTATCTGGAAATAAACCCGGGATTCGCGCTCTCTAAAATAATCAAACAATTATTCATGTTCTGCTCTGACAGGCAATCAAAACCAAACCGTGAATTAATAATTAAACAGACAGTTATTCAACATGGGAGAGCAACATAATGATAGGTCACGTTTTGATGTACGATAAGCCTCCCTAACGTATATACGAGGGTGCTCCACTAAAACGGTGATTATATTAATGATTTTATTCAAGTTTTTTAGTATCCAATAAAAGGTAACAGATGTTTTTTCCCGGATTTCGATACGAGCTTATGCTGTTCTTGTATAATGATAACTTATTCGTCGATTTTTCGTGTAACAGTAATGGAATGTTCGTTTCGTGTTCCAACGAACATCGATATTTCGATGGTCGCTGAGAGATAACGTTAAAGGCCATTACGAGTAAATCACTCGTAAAAAGTAGAAAATTTCCAACGGTATTTTCCTATTAAATTCCGATAGCGCCACGCTAACGAAAAGAATAGAAGGCGATTAGCTCTATCGCGTCCATAGCCAATTTTTGATATCGATTTTTTTGTTACTTTCAGACTGAAATCGCCAAGAGACTGAACGCCATCATAGCGCAGATTTTACCTTTCCTGTCGCAGGAACACCAACAGCAAGTCGCGACAGCAGTAGAACGGGCCAAGCAAGTTACCATGACAGAACTCAATCAAATAATAGGGGTGAGTAACGCACATAAATTATTTTCTCACATTCTATACAAAGGGCGAAAAAATTTTCGAGTGCGGTCCTGTAGTCGGGCGACGATGTAAACTAGCTAAAGAAAGGCGGAAAATTTGTAGGTTCTCATCCTCGCACTCTCGAGGGTTGAGGGTTGAGAGTTGAGGTAAAGCGAGTGGATGGTTTCCTTCTTTTGTAAACCGAGCGAAGCGGCGGCGCTGCATGAATAACAAAAGAGGATATGCGAATGGGAGGCAGGGCCGTCCCCGAGGGGGGCATAAACGCTGATATATTTTAATTGAATTGTTTAATTAATAGATTAGTTTGCTAAATAATTAGGTACACGTGCTAGGTATATTTTAGCTTATAATTAATGGTATAATTGGAGCGGGTTGAACCGAGATTATACGGTTTCATAGGGGTAACAACTCTTAGTAATATTATGTATACTAATTGTAAAACAAATCCGGTTTGGTTCGGAACCGTTCAGAACCATCCAGAACCCTTGTACGCCTATGCAAAGTAATTTTAATCTTATTAATTAACAATTAAATGCTTTCGAAATCGACTAAAATTAGTGGTATTGATTTCTTATATTATTTTAATAATATTAGTTAAGGGATGAACTCCGCCATTGCGTACCCGCCGCGCTACGTCGGAAGAGAAAGTTTCACGTCGCATTTCTTTTTTCTCTCGTCCATTCTTCTCGGGCGAATTTAAAGAACACTCCCGAATAAAATTCGTTTCACGGTTCTCTAATACTAATCTCGAAACTCATTAACATTTCAAGAGGGATTTTCCGTTCGCCGTTTTAAATAAAATATGCAGTTTTCGGGGCGGCGATTTCCTTCCCGCCATCGCAGATTTACCGGAGGATATTGTTTAAATAAAAATCGACTTTAGGTAATACAAAAAATAGCAGGCAAAAATTTTTTATTAAACTAGCGGACAAAAAAAATAACTTCAAATTTATAGAAAGTATGAATAGAAAAAATAGGGGGATAATGACTCCCCTAAAAAATTTATGATATAATTTTTTGTTGACAACATGAAATGGTTATAAAAATAATACGTGCCAAATTTCCCGAGGAACATTTTTGGAGTGTTTGAAAAAAGGTAGTTTTAACTATAACTTGTTCTGTACCTATGGCATTTTGGATATACGGGGTGTCCCAAAATTCCGGGTACATTGAGCTACTGTATATGTTAGTGACATCACAAAAAGTCGATTGAGCCAAAATCCTACCTATATCACAAAGTATTTCGTTTGCTTGTGGGGAAGCTTCAAAAGTTGAAAGAATATTTTCAATTTTCAATTTAACAAAATGTGTATAATATTTTTCAATACCCCTGTATCTTCAAAACGGAAGCCGTTACGAAAATTTTTTACTGGGCAAACCCAACTAATTTTTTTCATGTTCTACCTCTCCTATAAATTGCAAGGAGGTCACCTTTTTTTGTAACACCCTGTAATAGGTTCTGCATCAATCGGGTTGATGTGTACGAGTTAATAAGAAACGATGAGGAGTTTCCAGTTAATTTTTGCGCGAACATCTCGGCTCGGGTATTAATATTTTACGACTTTCATAAGTCTTATAACAGCGAGTATAATAAACGTTTTCGAAGTGCGCCCGCACCCGAGCCGCGCTCGTAAACTTTTCACGTGGCCGTTTTTACGGCTCGCCCTTTTTATTATCTTTTTCATATATGAGGGCTCGCCGGTGCGCGACTCTATAGCTACGTTTTTCATTCGAAAGATGCATGTAGGAATTCCGCACTTAATTTTATTGCTGTATTATTTCGTGTTTAGAGCGAGTCTCGTCCTCCGGAGAATTTACGTCGTTCGAATCGAGCGAAAGGAGATATAACTTTTACGTTTTTCACGTCCCTTATATACCTAACCATTTGACAAGAGTGCTTCGAATGTATTAAAAATAACGTCGATTATTATATACAGGGTGTAACAGAATTAATTGCACTGCATATTCAGCGACAAAATTGGACGCTATTTGTACAGGATGTTCCAAGAAGGTTGTGCCAAACTTAAGGGGCTATACTAGTGTGACACTTTGAAAAAATCGATTTTTGTTTTTTTGGCTTATTCGATAGTTTATGCTTTCAAAAATATCCTGTGAAAGCGGCAATGTCGTATCTTGAATAGTTTTTGAATGGCAGCGTTCTAAAAGAGCGGCCGCCCGCAGGTTTAAATGGATAGTTGAAACTTTAAACGCGTTTTTCTCGAAATAACATTTTTTTTAAATTGCTGACATCATAACTCAAAGAGAAATTGACCGATCGGCCTCAAATTGAAACTGAGTATTCTTGAATATATTTACTATACAATGACCTACGATCTTTTTGATTGGTTGAGAATTGTCAATTTGGCATTAAAAAAATGACAATTTTTTGACTCCAAAAAACGACACTTTTCTTCAGAACTACACCATTTTGTTAATTTTTGATATTTTTCAAAAATCGTAGGTCATTGTATAGGAAGTACCTTCAACTTTAATAACCTTTTTGAATTTTTTGTTTAACCTACTCATTTGGCCGGAGTCACGTCAGCAGTTGGGGAACTTTTTTTTGGCACCTCCGAAGACAGCACATAACTCCGTTATTTTTGTAAAAAAAATCTTAAATTATAGCTGAAAATATACCTTATTATGTCCAAAAAACTTCAAAACATTCTATCTAGTACTTCCTTTTAAAAAAATTCGTGAAAGTCGCCTAATTTTTCATGGGGGTTACACTGGTATAGCCCCTTTATAAGGAGGTAATGGGAGGCATTGTGTGGCGAACAATTTTTGTATGTAATTTATGAACGTTAAATAATCCAATTAGAGGTTTCGAAAACGCTGCTCTCTGCACTCGCGTATAAATTATTAAAACAGTCGTCGACTCCTCGTCGAATAAAGAGAGCTCTTAAACGAGGAAGCGCAAAAAGTCGAGCTGTAGAAAGACTAGAAAAAAACGCGCAAGAAGCAGAAGAAGAGGAATAGAACGGGTTTTAGTGTCTTCGAGTTTGCGGGCGATCAATCTTGGCGAGGTAAAAAGTTCAACACGAGGAATTACTGTAGCGGTGGCAGCTCGTAAAGGCGAGACAAAGACGAAGGAAAACGTTTCGGTAGAGGGAAAATTGAGGTTAAAGTGGCGCGGTGGAGTTTATGTGTTGATGCACTCCGGTGTCGATGAATTTTCTTTTAAAGTTAATCTAATTATCCGAGACAAAAGAATGCTCGCCTTTGTTGTAATTGTTCCGGTTTTATGAAGATAAAATTTAGCGTGAATCATTCGACACAAACGAAGGTCTATTATTATTGAAAGCACTTAAATAGAGTCGCTATTGTTAATAAAATGTTTATTATTAATGCTAATGGTACATGAAAATTGTTTTAAATATTTGCAGCAGAAACCAATAAATCAGAGTTATTATCAACATAAACACGTTAAATAATTTCCTGAATATATATCATTTTCTTATTTATTAACTCTAATAAAATACTAGACCGCGTTTTAATAGAAAATATGCCATGTAATACAGAGTGACAAAAAGTTTATTAAATAAAACAATGCGGTATTTCGTTAAAAATTCGTTAAAGTACCCATTCTAACAATGACAATAACATCACAATGCGCCTCGAATCCATACCGAAACCGAATAAAAAGTTATATTTATTCAAACAACTAACATGTAGCTTTTTATACGAAAAACAAACTTACCGAACAATAAAAACGAATTGTAAATAGAAAACGCATTTAAAACATCAAATAAACCACGTTTGTTTATCCGTTCCGTTAGTTTACTACTTTCGTCTCTATTTGTTTATACCGAGAACATTACAGATAACTGTGCTAAATTCCTCCAAGGAGTACTACACCGCATTCTCCAAAACAAATACAGGCGAGTGCAAAATTGTTTGCAATATGGCCAAATCTACGAGTTGAAAAAAATATTGTAATGAAATAACAGTGATTAGAGTGAGATTCAAAGAGACTAATTTATTGAAAGTAATTATTATTTAGGCCCGATTGTAGATGCGTTGTTCAACTGTGGTTCTGCGTTGAACCGAGTTTAACTGCAAATTTGTGATGTAAGTACGTCAGTCACTATTGATCTGTGGTTCAGAGAGAAGTTTTCGTGAACGGTCCTTCAAGAGCGGTCAAAGGCGGTCCAAGAAACATTTACGTTGAGTTGTTAAACCAAAAAAGTGAGGTTGAATTTGTGATATATATTTCATTATTCAAAATGAACGTATTATTATAAGAATTATCCGCCGATGGAGTTTTTTTTTCAAATTTTGAATGGTTTTTTATATCCAAGAAGACCATAAACCTTCAGAAACAGACCCAGTAATTTTATAATTTGCTCCGAAATTGAATATAATGTAGATTTCGATTAGATATTAATTATCAAGAACTTCTTCCATGTAGATAGTTCTAGTCCAAATAATTCAAAATAAACTAAGTATCAAAAGTGACATCAAAATAGAATAACACTGTCAACGTTCATAAATTGTAAATTTTGGCATGTGACATTATATTTCAGATGAAAAAAGGGCGTTCAGTGCAACCAACGTGACCTGAACGGTGTTCAACCAAACTAATGTTGATCTTGGACTCTACAACGAAAACCAAAATGAACTCGGTTCAAAGTTAACTCGCAGTTTAGTTGAACTATCGTTCACATTTGAGATCTACAACCGTGCCTTAAAGTAAACACTACTTCATATTAACATTGGATATACAGGGTATCCGCGAAAGTAACCGAATAATATTGGTTGAATCTTTTTCTTTTCTTCTGATTGAGGCCTCAGTTTCTATGGCTATTCGGCATTACTGATGGTTGAATTGGCTTGACACGTGACATATTAAAGGGAAAATTACATCGGGGGCGAAATCGCAGAAGTTGAGCAGTCGCTTTGAAGTAAGCAAACAAAGCGAGAAAAAAAAACGAAAATAAAAGCGAAACCCCTACAGAGTGGCGAAACACTTACGGTACGTTATTTTCCGAACGTGGAAATTTCCCAATATATACCAGCACGGGGCCGAATCTGTGCGAGAAACCGATTCTTATTTCTCGATTTCTTTTCATTCTTTCCACCCTCTGCGAACCGGGAACATCAAAGCCTTCCCGCCGTATTCCCCAATCGATTGAAGAGGAAAATAAGATTTCCACCATCAATCCGTATATACTCACCCTTCGGCTTTCGTACGGTCGAGGGGACGGGATGCCGCCGCCGCCGCCGCCGCCGCCGCCGACGACGACTCCACTTAATTTTCCTGTCGGGAATTGGGAGCCCTTCGCCCCGATAAAGTCCAAAGGTGATTGGAATGTTGATTAGGAAGTCGCGAAGGAAACGAGGAAATGCCGTCCCTCGAGCAGAGAGTCCTTTTCCACTTTTAGTCGAAGGGGAAAAATATGACGTAGGTAGGCTATGGAGGAAGTTTCTCACTTACTCGCATTATAATTTATTTCTAATACAAAACGGGTTAATTCGTCGATGCGGGAAACGGGATGGAAAATCCGAGTTCCTTATTGAAATGCAAATAGTGAAAAATAGAAGGAAGCGAATAACGTATCTTTCGGTGTATATACTACGAGATTTGCTATCTGGCAAACGCTGAAATTCAAATATAAATATTTCATGCGAACGGCGGAACGTCGAGTTCAATAAGAACGCCCTAAAGGAAAAGCGATAAGTAGATTGACAGCGGCGAAAATTCCGGCACGAAATCGAGGAAGAAAAAAAAAAAGAATAAGAAAAAGAAAAATCGTTCGCGGTGCGGTATAAGTAGACTTCGAACGTTTCTCCTTTCACCATTGGTGGAGGCGCATTCCAGTTAAATTTCCCCCCCGAAAACCCGAAAGAACCAATTAAGAAAAGCCGATTAAAATAACGCACCTCCTTAATTTCTCGTTAGGTGTCAATTATAGCGCCCCTGCAAAAACGCCCCCCCGAACGACTCGGAATCCGAATTATCAAAATTACCATCTCGTCTCAATTCATTACTCCCACGTAGAAAACAGGGCAATAAAATCAAGCGGCTCACGACGCGCCGGGCGCGACGGAGACCGGGCGAGGAGCGAGCGCGACAGAAACTCCCAGAACTGGAAGTAAATTACCACATCAAGTTAGCGCTGCAGACATTCCGATCACGGCTGCTATGATATTGCGTCGCCGACAAGACATGATGTAATTATGTAAAACGTCTGGACTTGGAGCTGCTACGAGTGCTGCGGAATACGACATGAAGCGAGATGTGTCGGCTTCTACAGGGTGGATTTCCATCGCGTTTCGAAACCCACCAGCACTGGACGAAACTGGTTTTAGATTGTTCATTTTTCAAGTGATCAGTGATCAGTATTCTGGGTCTAATACATACTTGTTGTTGTTGTTGTTCATAGGAGAGATCATAGGATCACTCATCATAGGATCCTCTGTAGTTTCCCTGGCTGATATAAGGTCATTGTTTCTGCCAGAGATCATCAATATGTGAACCTTAGGAGTTCTAATGTTCTTCTTCTGTCAAGATCTTTGGGATCTAAGAACATACTTCCTCAGATTTGCGTATATGGATAGCGCTGGATATATACTACATATTTAATTGCTAATTTACTCTGTTTAGTTGATGCACTGAGAATATGGCCATTTAGTTTAGGTAGTACACATTGTAACCATCAGTATTCTGGATTTGTATATTACATACATATTTGTTGTTGTTGTTCATATAGAATATTGGATCTTCTTCAATTTTCTGTAGTTTTCCTGGCTGATATAAGGTCATTGTTTCTGCCAGAGATCATCAATATGTGGAACTTAGGAGTTCTAATTTTCTTCTTCTGTCAAGATCTTTGAGATCTAAGAACATACTTCCTCAGATTTTGTACCTGCGTATATGGATAGTGCTGGATGTATACTACATATTTAATTGCTAACTTACTCTCCTTAGTTGATGCACTGAGAATATGGCCATTTAGTTTAGGTAGTACACATTGTAACCATCAGTATTCTGGATTTGTATATTACATACATATTTGTTGTTGTTGTTCATTGTATAGAATATAGGATCTTCTTCAATCTTCTGTAGTTTCCCTGACTGATATAAGGTCATTGTTTCAGCCAGAGATCATCAATATTTGTGAACCTTACGAGTTCTAATGTTCTTCTTCTGTCTAGATTTTTGGAATCTAGAGCATTCTTCCCCATGTTTTGTATCTGCGTATTGGATAGTAAAATACTTAGTTGCTAGAATTGTGTGATGTACCCTCGTTAGTTGATGCACTGAGAATAGAGCCATTTAGGGTCATTAAATTGGACATTAAAATCAGCACCCTCGAGAGCAGAGCGTAACCGAAAAGAGGGTGAGAAGAGCTGGTTCGGAGGGATTTGGGGAATTCACTTTGATCGTGTGGCAATTACTCGAAGAACGAAATTCGCGATATAGCATTTGATGGTTAATTAGAAGAGACCTCATTCCGGCAATCCGGCAATCCGCCAATCCCGCCGAGCGATTTTCTTTTGAGAGAGCTCCGCTCCTCGACCCGCTTATTTACCAGATTACATTTCCTCGAGACTTTTCCGCATTTTCGCCGGCGCGGAACGGAACAATCGGAAACACTTTTAACGGAATTATTCGAAAGAGCCCATCTGGCGGCGGCGGGCGGCGGGCGGGCGGCGGCCGCCCAAAGTGGATTGCATTCGTTAAATTCCTCGGAAACGATGAGAGTAAATTTGCGCGCATCCGCCGCCCCCCGGAACTCGGATGCATTCAACCGTATTCGGGGCGAGATAAAATCCGCTTTCCGTGACTCCGGAAAATAAAAAGGAAAATTTACGCGATTTCGGTACACCTGGAATGTCAATAAGCGAAGGAAATTGATTGGGTACTGGTCTCTTAAGGCTTCTGTCGACTCGCTATAAAATTGCGAAAGTACTTGCGACAGTGACTTCCAAAAGTATGTATACCTACATTTGCTGCAAGCTATTGCGAGAGGAATTTCTCGTTTTCTTGCGCAAGAAATATCGGAAGCGTATACACGTATTCTTGCCATATAATCAGAGCCAGTATATAGTTAGTAAAAAAAATGAAAATTTGAGTACGAAATTGGATATTAAGAAGATGTAGACTCTGTTTTTGAGAAACATTGTTAACTAAATTAAGAAACGGAAGATTCTACAGAACTCCAACAATTTTCTTCGCATGAAAATTGAAGATTTCAATTACCCTAAATAATTCCCATCGCTGAATTAAATCGATTACTTTCTTCTCTTCTCTCTGTTCTACTCTCGCTAAAAATTTCCAATTCCTTCTGGAAAGTTGAAAGTACTATCAGACACTTTAATATAAACGCGTATGCACGACTTGCCTAAGAACTTGCCTGAAAGCGAATACTGCAAGAAATTTAACTTGCAAGTTCGGCTCTCACAGACGTGTTTCGACACGTTAATATTGGCGCTATCGCAAAAACTGTCCCAAGTTACTTATACATTAATAAATATGAGCCTATTGTATCCCAACGAATGGGGAAATATCAAAGAAAGTGAGAATACAGATTTTCTCCAATAAAGTGGATTGTTGAAATTCTGAGCCCGTATTTCGTTTGGATTAGGGACCGGTTCGTTTGGAGAGCCATTATTCAAAAATTCTTATTGCTCGAAATGTGCAAATTGATTTCTTCTCCATTTGCCGCGCCCGCTCCCCATCGCCTTCCGCTTTCCTCCGGCGCCCTCCCGCTTTTCCGGCGAGCAGGATCGGGTGCAAATGCAAATTTTTCACCGCGGAGGTGGATTAGTCGAAAGAAGAAGAGATCGATAAAAATCTGTTAAATCCGATCCTGTAGCGTCGAATTTCGCCGTAATTAAATTTTTCTAGATGGCACCGAAGGCGCCTCGTCGAGCCGGAAAAGTTTACTTTATTATTATTTTTTTTCTCTCGCCCGTATTTTACTCCACTAACGACCGTTTAATTCGGACTTGCTGCGAAACTTCCCACCGAATTACGAATATAAATAATAATCCAGTTTCGATTTCGCTACCTTTCGGTACATCCCCTAAAAATGGAAACGGAGATTTGTCATTCGGGGGCGCCCTCCGACCCGCGGCGGACTTTTAATTTAAAAGTTCGACGTCGCTCCGCCGCTCTCTCGCATCAAACGCTAATTGGATTATGATAGTCCCGTTGGTCCATTGCTTTTTATGGCGGGCATCATCTGGCAAGCCTAGAGTCCCATTCTCTCGACAAACAAAGACGCAAGGGGACACGCTGCACTGTGCTGCCCAATGCCAATTCAGCTGGACAATTTTTTATTAGCGGTGTGTTGGGTAATGCTATGCATATGAGTAAGAGAAATGTGTTGGTGAGTTGTGGATGAATGTAGGGTAAAGGTTTGGTCCATTTGGAGTGAGGAATTGGTGGTGTGGAATGGTGGGGGCTCGTTCGAACGAACAGATTAAAAAACTGAGTGGCAGTTTTTGTTCTTTTCGAGTTGCCCTTTTGAATGTTATTTGCTGTTTTATAGTGCAATTATCGCGAAAACGTACAGATTTCGGCCTTTTTTTATTCCATCGATTTTCGTACGTCCTTTTACTCTATTCTGCTCCAGGTTAATAAACTCGATTTTTTTTTATTTTCGTTTCGTTTGCAGCAACAGCGACCGGACCTGCCCAGGCTGTTGCAGCAAATGCACGCCCAGCAACTACCCACGCACGCCGCGCCGCCCATACCGATGATGCCGCATCCAGGATTAGGCGGCGCCCCGCCGAGCTCGGCGGCCAGTTTGCTCGGACTTTCGGGAGCGCTGCCCGCCCAGCACCCGCTCTCCATGCTGGCCTCCAAGCCGGACCTGCACAGGCCCGACGACGTTAAATCCAACAGCGGTAAGAACTGATTATTTTTATTGTAAAAAAATCTCAATATTATATCTGAACCAGATATAGTAACCTGGTAGGTATAAGATTGGTATACCAGTACCTCCATCCGCGTGCAGGCAAGTGCAATGCAATATATGGTCAATTTTATGAGTTGAACAAAGATTATACATAGACATTCATATGACAATGAAGTTGTAATCCCACTATTCCAAACCAAACCTCTATTATTTTATTGCAAAAACAGTTCTCTACAAATTTTTGGTCATATACATGAGAAAATAAAACAAAATTCCAGTGCTATTGGAAATACCTGAATTATCTGGAAAACTAATTGAGATAGATAAAACTCCACCATTTTATTGGAAAAACAATTCTCCACAAATTTTTGAGAACAAAAATTTTCTAAAAAACCACAAATTTCCAAGATAGTTTAACATTTTTGGTCATATACATCATGAGAAAATAAAACAAAATTCTGGTGCTATTGGAAATACCTGAATTATCTGGAAAACTAATTGAGATAGATAAACCAAAACTCCACCATTTTATTGGAAAAACAATTCTCTACAAACTTTGAAGAATAAAAAATTCTTAAAAAACCACAAATTTCCAAGATAGTTTGACATTTTTGGTCATAATGTACACGAGAAAATAAAGCAAAATTTTAGTGCTATCTGGAAAACTAATTGAGATAGATAAACCAAAACTCCACCATTTTATTGGAAAAACAATTCTCCACAAATTTTTGAGAATAAAAATTTTCTAAAAATCTACAAATTTCCAAAATAGTTTGACATTTTTGGTCATATACATGAGAAAATAAAACAAAATTAGTGCTATTCTATAAATACCTAAATTATCTGGAAAACTAATTGAGATAGATAATCCAAAACTCCACCATTTTATTGAAAAAACCATTCTCTGCAAATTTTGAAAAATAACCATAAATCTAAAATACCATAAATTTCCAAGATAGTTCTGACATTTTTGGTCATAATGTGTATGAGAAAATAAAACAAAATTCTAGTGCTATTCTGAAAAACTGAATTATCTCTAAAGCTAATTGAGATGAAAAAATGAAATGTTGTTAGTAAACAAAATTTAATTTTGTTAAAAGAACAATTGTCTTTCAAAAATTTCAAAAAATACCCTAATTTCCGAGATTTAAGGGGAAACTTGTTAATGAGATTAATGGAAATGTCTTTGCTGTCTTATATGCATAGACTCATATTGCGTACAAATTTGCACTTGCCTTTGTACATTTGCCATTTACATTTTTATATTATAACCTGGTTTGTATTGGGTGAATTTTTCTTTGTAAATGTGAATTAAAATTGGATTAGATTTTTACGAATTGGTGGAGATTTTCATTCCAATTAGGATCCAATTAGTAGTTCTTTTTTCTCTTATTTAATCTGCGGTTGAGCGGGATTGAAAATGTCTATATTTCCGATAATTTCCCTCATTTTTTTGCTTCACTTGTAACATATTTTCGAGGTGTACCGGAGTATAAAACCGGATCGCCTTTCGATAAATCACAATGCTGCGTGAACCGAAGGGTGAATCGATATTATTCCGGCCCGCAGGAAATCGGTTCCGCCGCGTCAATTTCAGCAAAGAAGGAAAATTCGTTTTATTTGTTTCGTTATTTATCGTTTTTGCCTTGTTGCCTATTCTCCATTTCGACCTATTACATATCACGGATCGAGTCGTAACGTCTTCGTAACGCCGGCTAATTAATTTAGATCGCGACTCTCGAGAGCTTTGTTTTAATCTAACATCTTTATTACGTTCAGGTGCATGCGACGGCAACTGTTGCTCCGCCATGTTCGTTTAATTCACTTCGAACTTTCCTTCTACAAACGTTTAAATGAGGAAGAGATCCGAACGCGGAATGCTAAATCGCCGGGGTGTGCTCGCCCTAATCGTTTCGACTATAATGGAGAAGACCACGATGTGAGATATGCGGATTTCGACAAAATATACTATTAGAAATGATTTATTAGAGCTCAAAACCGTTTTCAGTTGCTCAAAAGGTGTTATAATTAAAAAGATATAGCCCTTCGAAATTTAAAAATTTCGGGTTCTGACTCATAAGTCATCAACCAATCATAAACCACTCACGTCTTGTTGTATACTAAATAATATGAATTTTCGAACGCAGTAACAAAGAATACACAAACGAACAAAAATCAAACTGTCATTTGTCAAAATTTTTCCGAAAAATGCACAAAACAAATTACACGAATTGCAGTTCGGCATAAAACACTTTAATGATAATATTGAAGTTGACAAGAATGTTGCCAAATAAATTTTTCAGCACCATTATTTGTGTTTTTAACACGAAAATCGGTTACAATTTATACAGATGAAGATGTTATTTCTATATTAATATATCGAATTATCCATTAGGTAATGGAAGAAATGGATCAATCAGAAAATGTTTATTGCAATAAATATACAAAAAACGCACATTTTGCGGAGTATAGAAGAGTAATAGGAAACGTGGCAAACTTGCTAAATGTGACTTCTCTTTGCAACTCTCGCTTGGATTGGAGCCGAACGTATGACGATTGTGTGACGTTTTTCAAACTTTAAAAATTAATTGCGGCCTTATTTGGCAACAGAAAAAAATAAAAATTTCATTACGCGCCTTCTTAGAACACACGGTTTTGAAAAAAAAATTTAAAAAAAAGTCGTGGTCTTCTCCATTGTTTACTTTTTAACCGCCGGCGGGATTTACGTACGCCCGTATAAAGGAGAGTATAGATGTTGATTTATGAAGACGTTTTTCCAGTCGATTCTCGAAACTTGATGCATATTTTGGCGCTCGTAAATCTGCCGTAAAACGTGAAAACGGAAGAACGCCGGCTTGGAAATTGTCATCGTTGCGAATTTTACGAGGGGAGGGAGCGAAATAACGGCTTCGTACAAATTCGGCCCGGAGTTTTATCGTTCGCGAATCGCCGCACTATCGATAATAAAACTGCGGGAAATGCCCGAACGAAAAGAATACATTGATAAGTTGTTTCAATTTCGCTTCTATACGTTTTTATCGCGTCCCGGGCTATTTGATTTTTCATTATTCGTTAGTACTTACTATACTATACAGGGGCCTGTATTCAGCGCCTCTCTTTAAAGTTAGAGAGACGCTAACATTTTGACAGTATACACTGTTGTTATGGAGTAACTATGGCATTGTTACGACCTAAGGGGCTATACCAGTGTGACATTTTCCAAAAATCGATTTTTGTTTTTTTTGCTTATTCGATAGTTTATGCTTTCAAAAATATCCTGCGAAAACGGCAATGTCGTATCTTGAATAGTTTTTGAATGGCAGCGTTCTAAAAGAGCGGCCCCTCGCAGGTATAAATGGATAGTTGAAACTTTAAACGCGTTTTTCTCGAAACGACATTTTTCAAAATTGCTGACATCATAACTAAAAAAGAAATTGACAAATCGACTCCAAATTGAAACTGAGTATTCTTGAATATATTTACTATACAATGACCTACGATCTTTTTGATTGGTTGAGAATTGTCAATTTGGCATTAAAAAAATGACAATTTTTTGACTCCAAAAAGCGACACTTTTCTTCAGAACTACGCCATTTTGTTAATTTTTGATATTTTTCAAAAATCCTAGGTCATTGTATAGGAGGTACCTTCAACTTTAATAACCTTTTCGAATTTTTTTGTTTCACCTACTCATTTGGCCGGAATCATGTCAGCAATCGGGGAACTTTTTTTGGCACCTCCGAAGACAGCAAAGACTCTGTTGTTTTTCAATATTTTTGTAAAAAAAACCCTTAAAATATAGCTGAAAATATACCTTATTATGTCTAAAAAACATTCTATCTAGTACTTTCTTTTAAAACAATTCGCGAAAATCGCCTAATTTTTCATGGGTTACACTGGTATAGCTCCTTAAAGTCACTCTAAGCAATTGATTAGCGTTAAAGAGAGGCACTGAATAAGGACCACGGTGTTTCATTTGGAATAGGGCAATATTTTAACCCTATCTAAAGGTCAAAGGTCACCTAGGGCATCACAAAAAATAACATATAGTACCTTGTATTGGCCCTGAGCTATTTACGAGTTTTACGGGGTGTTTTTTACACTTAAAGTACATTTATCGGCCCATTAAAAATGATAAAATTCACATCCTGATTGACAAAAACTAGTAAAATTAAAGCAACCTCAAAACAAGTCTGTACCTACATCAAATTTTTAAAAATCGAATTTCTAATTTACTAAAATTTTAACACCAAAATGTACATTATACAAGTACTGTTGATGTACGATGAATCAGAAGGGTTTTCATTAGTTTTTATTAAAAAAATCAAATTTTCTTAACATCTCTAATAATTTTTATTTAATTTGTTATGAGAAGATGCACGTATAACGTTTTCTTAAATTCTAATTGTAATTACCGGGGAGTAAGAGAACCCGTCGATGTTGTAGTGACGCCGAGTTTACCAAAGTGCGAATAATAGAGTCGAGCGAACTTAATTATCTGGTAATCTCGAAGGCGTAAATAAACAATTACAACGCGAACCGGAGGAAAGCGAAGCTACAGTTAATTTTACGGCGTCGTCTTCTTTATTAGAAACTCCGATCGTTCGAGCACATATAACTTTAGATCGAAGCGAAGCGAATTTTTCGCTACTCTCGCATGTGTAATAAGAAGTCATAACTCCGGCGAAGGTCGAGAATAAGTCAGCGATAAACTCCCCGACGCGGAATTAAATCCATTAATGAGATAATGCCGCGTTGTAAAACCCGCTCGGCACTCGACTTTACGATCGCCGGGAAACGGCTTTCTTTAATTGCGATATTATTAAATTGGCGCGCTTTATTTTCCCGACCTAAACAATTATTAGGGTGAGCGAACGGACGTAAAATAACTGGAAAAATGGAGCCCGTAAAAATTTACAGGATATTTTATTGGATAAGGGTTAATATTTTAATCACATATAGACGGGATCACAGGAAACTCATATAATATGGGTTTTGCGCCCTTTATAATCGAGTTAAAGGGTGTTTATTTTTCATTTGGTCTATTTATTTCGTGGCTCATAAATTTTTGAATAGCTCGGTATATTTTGCATCGTTACAAATGCTCGATTTCACCAACCTGTCTTTAGGTATATCTTACCTAAGTAATTCCTAAGGTAGAAAGTATTTAAATCGAATACTTACCTAAATTGAATTTCACCAACATAAGAAATTCCATACTAAGAAATATCTTAGATAAAATTTTGATTTTGACAGTTTTCTGCATGTTATTGGTAGCACTGTCTAATTTTGACGTGATGGAAACCATAACTAAAATAAGTAGGGAGAAAATAAGAGACATGAGGTAAATATACCCCCAAATTTTATAATCTATATTTAATAAATACCTACTGTAAAACTTTAACTTATTTGCCATCTTTTTTACTTGTTATTTTCACTGTTATGGAAATGTAACAAGTTACCTCTCATTAACATAACACCCAATATATTTTCCCTACATGAAATAAAATAATTTTATCAACTTCCACTATATTGAAATATTAAAAAAAATATTTACAATTAATTCTCGAGCTGATAAATGTCTGTCATTAATTTAAAATGAATAATATCAATTTGACCCTCCTCAATTAAATTATCAATTATCTATATTTTCAACTTCATCTGGTACAGCTCGCATATATTTTAATTAACAACAACACCAATGATTCTTTAAAACTATCAGCAAATAATATCTACTGTAAAATCTACTAATCCCAAATGAGATTTTCTTGTGGTTTTAGGCAAGCTCCGTGAGCTATCCTAACTTTAGGTAGTTCTTATCACCTTCAAGTATAACTTATAGCGTGGTGAAACGCAACTTATACTTAGGGCTTCCTAAATCCGGTTTAACTATTACCTAACTTTAAGAATTTGTTGGTGAAATCATTCATAATTAACGTAAAAATAGATCTTTAAAAAAATATTCAGTCCGGTCCTGTTCGGTTATAAAATTCCCCGGAAGAATCCGTATGCCGCCCTTCCATCTTAAGCACTTTTTGATCTTTCTAAGAGTTCTCCGAGGTGGTGTAATAATGCAAATTCGCCCCGTCGTTCCGTCCTCGTTGATTTTCCCCTTCGCTGTCGCCGCCACCCTTTCCAGCTTATTCACCGGAAAAGGGGATGCCGGCGAGTGTAAATTACCGGCGCAAATTACGTTTTTGCCTCGCGAAATGCAAACAAAATACTATAAATTAAACGGCCCCGAGGAGTTTGTGTACTCGGATTTTATGTATCATCCATCGCACCTCAAAGTCCTCTCTCTACATTATTTAGAAGTACTGGAGGTACTTGTTAATTAATAAGTATTTTTGTGAAATGTAGTGGGTAGGACTCGCTTTTACGTCCGATTATATCTGATGGGGGATGAAACGTGTTCCCCCTTTTTCGCGGAGATGCGGATTTCGCAGGAGATACGGAATGAGGGAGAAAAGGTGGCGTTATTGAAATAAACTGTCTGGAAAGAGGAATTCCAAGGGATGTATAAAACGAGGATATTTTATCCGAGGGTGTTGAATAAGATTTTCACCGAGGGGGCGAATATACGAATATACGATACGGTGATGCGGTGTATGATTGATTTTTTTTAGAAATTTATTAATACCTAAATTTAATTGAGATGTAGTAGCGAAGGGTAGTGTATTTTATAAGTGATTAATAAAGAGTGGAATATATGCAAAGAAATTTTGCTAATATAGGCGCATATAATGAATCGATTTATTTAAAAATATGCAGTGATTTTCAAAAAAATATCAAAATTTGTTCTGGGCTGTTTTAATTCATTCTGAAACGTTAAAAATTGTTCAGAGTCATTTCTAATTCGTTCTGAAGCGTTCTAAAAGTGTCCTGAGCAGTTCTAATTCGTTCTGGACAGTTCTACATTGTTCTGGACAGTTTTAATTCATTCAGAAACGTTCAAAATTGTTCAGAATCATTTCTAATTCGTTCTGAAGCGTTCTAAAAGTGTCCTGAGCAGTTCTAATTCGTTTAATTCGTTCTGGACATTTCTACATTGTTCTGGACAGTTTTAATTCATTCAGAAACGTTCAAAATTGTCCAGAATCATTTCTAATTCGTTCTGAAGCATTTTAAAAGTGTCCTGAACAGTTCTAATTCGTTCTGGACAGTTCTAAATGCGTCCTGAACAGTACTAATTCGTTCTGGACAGTTCTACATTGTTCTGGACAGTTTTAATTCACTCTGAAACGTTCAAAATTGTTCAGAATCATTTTTAATTCTTTCTGAAGCATTCTAAAAGTGTTCTGAACAGTTCCAATTCGTTCAAAAGCGTTTTAAATTGTTCTGAACATATCAACATTCATTCTAAAGCATTGTGAATTGTTTTGAACAATTTTAAATCTAGGCAGTTTTTATTCTATCTAGATCATTATTTACACACAAATTTTCTAAATTAATTCAGAATGTACATATAAATAAAAATAAATACAATAATTTTCAAAAAAATATCAAAAATTTGCACTGGTTTTCAAACAAAATATCAAAAATATGCAATAATTTTCAAAAAATATCAAAAATATGCAATAATTATCAAAAAAATATAAAAAATTTGCACTGATTTTCAAAAAAATATCAAAAATATGCAATGTATGTAAAATGATCAAAATTGATCAAATTGAATGCATAAACAAAAAGTAGTACCTAAAGTACATAAATATCTACATACACATAGGTATGCTAAAATATGCAATTTTTTTCATAATATGCAAAAACTGGACAAAACGTTAAATGCATCAGGGTGTATCATGTTGATTATACTTCTTTTTCAACTGTGTATGAATCTCTTAATTCATATTCATAATATTCAAAAAGTTTATTTCAAAAAGTTGCTTAGAATTAAGAGATTCATATACACAGTTGAAAAAGAAGTTTCAACTTATGATACGTATATGCAAATGTTGCATTTATTATATGCATTTTGCATAAATTCCCCTCTTTAGTGATTAAATAAGTATATTAGTTGTATGAAAATTAGTAAAATTGGTATATTGTACAAACGCCTGTTTAATCCAAATTCTAAAAGCCTGTTATTTTTTTTACACGTTTTATCTCAATTGTTTTCGTCTCGATTGTTTCATGTGTCTGGTTGCCGCCCGATGCCGATGCCGTTCCGCCATCGTTCTCTCCATTGTTTTCCGCCGTTTCCATGGATATCGCGCTACGTAGGTATCAACTCCGCCGAGGAGAGACACGTAAGTACCAATTGAATACGTAATTTCATTACGTTATGCCTTTTATCCGGTATCTCTGGTGCCGTTTCGTTGCGCTTCGAACCGGTTTTTTTTTCGGGATTTTTTTCGCGGAACACAGCACACCTACGCAAACAATTTTTTAATTAACTGACAATAAAACGCGCATAAGGGGTGTCTGAAAATCGATAGAAGCAGACTGTTCGTTTGTGCTAATACAGTGCGTTATTGTAGCCCGCGAGTAGTTCCTCGCAGCTACTTATTAACGTTTATAGCGAAGTTAGTAGAGTAGATGGGGGAGTTATGCGAGCGATGGCAATGGCGGCGTAGCGTCTTGTTACTTGTATAAACCGAGCAGCGACCGCAGCACTGTACGTGTTTACGCCGAAACCGCAGCCGAGCACTCCGGGGCTGCGGTCCTCCGCCCGGCAGATTGCTCGGCTGCGTTGCCGGTTTCGTGATTTTTCGCCCATAAAACTATCCGAAAAACTTTCCAGTTTTAAAGCACTGATCGCCTGTTAAGCGTCTCGCTTAATGGGCTCCCGTAAAGAATTTTTTTAATGGTCCATGGGCAATATTTGGAATCGAATATACAAAAATATCGCACTGTTTGCAGTA
Source organism: Phyllotreta cruciferae (assembly GCA_917563865.1). Classification (NCBI taxonomy): domain Eukaryota; kingdom Metazoa; phylum Arthropoda; class Insecta; order Coleoptera; family Chrysomelidae; genus Phyllotreta; species Phyllotreta cruciferae. The sequence continues at coordinate 1,020,020 of OU830614.1, read as the reverse complement.
GAGTAGGGCAGATTAGAGTAGATTCTGAGCAGATTCAAAGTAGATTCGGAGTAGAGAAGATGGTAAGATTCAGAGTAGCTCCAGAGTAGGTTCAGAGTAGGTTCAGAGTAGGTTCAGAGTAGATTCAAAGTATAGATTCGGTGTAGTTTCGAATTAGAGTTGTAGATGGTAATAGATTTAGAGTAGATCCAGAGAAGAGCAGAGTTAGAGTATAGATTAGAGTACATTCAGAGCAGATTTACAGTAGATTTAGAGTAGACTTAGAGTAGATTCAGAGTAGATTTAAAGTAGATTCGGAGTAGATTCAGAGTAGATTCGAAGTAGATTCGGAATAGAGTAGATGGTAAGATTCAGAATAGATTCGAAGTAGATTCAGAGTAGGGTAGTTCAAAGTAGATTCGGTGTAGTTTCGTAGTAGAGTAGATGGTGATAGATTTAGAGTAGATCCAGATAAGAGCAGAGTTAGAGTAGATTAGTGTACATTTAGAATAGATTCAAAGTTGACTCGGAGTAGATTCGGAGTAGATTCGGAGAAGATTCAGGGAACATTCAGGGAAGATTCAATATAGATTCAGTGTACATTCACAATAACGTACATTCTGAATAGATTCAAAATCAATATGTATATTTTCATGTAGTGTAGAGTAGAATAGAGTAGATTCGGAATAGAGTTGATGGTAATAGATTCAGAGTAGATTCAGAGCAGGTTTAGAGCAGACTTTATTCTGAGTGGAATAGGAGTATATATTCGTAGTGGATTCAGATTAGTTTAGGAGTAGATCCCGAGTAGAGTAGATGGAGGTTCAGAGCAGGTTCAGAGCAGAGTAGATTCGGAGAAGATTCGGAATAGTTTCAGTGTACATTCAGAATACATACCTATTATTTCGCTTCAAGAATTGTTTAAATCCTAATGAATAAGGATTATTCCGGAAATTCCATTTTTTCTGTTAAATGAAGATTTTCGTATAAATATATATTAGTCTTCTAGCAACATTTATGCGTAAAGTCTTTTCTAAATTTTCTAAAGCTCATTGTTTTCTAAAGCTGGAAGCTTCTGAGGTAAGCTTCCGAATTTGGAAAAATATTATAATTGCGTGATGGAAAAGCGCAATTAGTCAGTTCGCATCCGGAATGAATTCAAGACAGCATTAAAATTAATATCTCCGTCCGGAAGAAATTACCCGGAGACAAGATTATAAAAAGAAACATAACCGTAAATCATTCCGGCGAAGTGGAGGAACTTTTAAAAAGGAACGCGGAAAATTCCTTCCCGCGAAACGAGCGGCGTAGAATGGAGTTTTCCGTGCGGTTAAATCGCTATTTTGCAAATCGGAGGGAAGGTTATTCTCGCGGGGTGAAGAATTATTATCGTTCGCGTCCGGCACTGCGCTCCGTAACTCGGAAGAAATCGCCCCGGATTCGGCCCGTAAATTAGGGGAAAATGGGGTTGGGAAAAAAAGTGAACGAAGTAGAAAAGGTCGCTTCCATTACTCAAAGCGCAGCGAGTTTTCGAGCGAATTACTTTATTAATTTTCGCAAGGAGAACTGAATTATTAATAGGTGATTATTTTTCTTCGGCGATTCGGAAAATTCGTTTTCGAAGATTAGAAAAAGGGTGAGCAACAATCGTTAGCTTAACGAACAAACAAAAAGTTTTTTCTTTTTCGCTTTCTCAACGTTTTTAGCTAACGAGTTTTTTCACCCCCAAAAAAAATCCTCCCTAAATGAGTGGTTTTTTTATAAATTCGGCAACGTCGCTTTTCGAAAAATGCATCAGATGCGCCCAACGGAATTTAATAAACCAGCTAATGATAGATAAACGCGACCGAGTCGACGTATTTATATCCTTTTGAACTCTTATCTACGGCAATACTTCACATTCTCACCCCAATGACTCTACTTGACGTTTCCAGCACGTCCCATAAGGGAGATTTATCGCCCCCTCAGAATGCGGGAAATTATGAGGTGTTGATAATTTACGAGAGAAAGCCGGAATTGTTTACAAGTATTTTACCTACACTCAATTACTTACTATCCGATGTACAGGGTGGCCAAATAAGCATGCGAGTTTCTGATGTTCCTGAAATGACCGCTAGGGGCCTTATTTGCAATCTTGAATCTAAAAAAGTGATATTTCTGTTAATTCTGCGATGTTAACTTAACAAAAAATACCCGATCTTTAAAATCGAGGATAATATTAACCTTTTTTGTTTCACAATTTTTGCCGTAGTTATTTCTAAAAATAACGTAGTGTGGGGGGCATTAAAATGTTTCCGTACAAAACACCCTGTATCTTCTAAACGGCTGAGCCGATTTTAACAAACTTGGGCTTGTTGAAAAGAGCTATTCTTGAGCTACAAATGTTGTAATATTTAAAGTTTTGTTAGTATCACATGTCTCCGCTAGAGGTTTTTTTTCCGACATTCCCACACATAAATTGTTGATTTTCTCAAAAAAGCTAAATGCATTGGTATGATTTTATTTTCATGAAAAAATAGCTAAACGATTCCTAAACAAGCTTACGAAAACCGCATATCGTTATTTTGTTCCTAACCTAAAATTTAGGCCAAAGAAAATTTTATACGGAACTCCCTTAAAATTTTATTTTCTTGAAGGTTTTAGTAATAACTTTTTTTGTCGCAAGACTCAGAGATACTTTTCTAGATACTTAAGTATCTTAAGTAAAAAGATACAGATACTACTATAGATACAAATACTTTATAGATACCTAGCATTCTTAGTTGGCCACCCTGTACTCGAAAGCGCAGTTGCCAACTCACCGAATTTTTTTCTGGGATTTCCCCCGGAGAAATGGAGCGTCGGCAACGCCGTTTGTACGGGAAAAAGGAGCGGAGGGATCGCGAGCACTCGTGCATGTATCACGCGAATGCACTTTCCTTCAACTTTGTGCTGTTACATCAAATATTTATGCTCCGTCGGAGCTTTTATGTCCCGAGGAGATTTTTATGCTCGAAAATTTACGGCCGGAATGAAAGTCGAGTTATGCTATTAATTCCGGATGAGGGCCGGCTCTCGTTCCGTCTCTGTTTCGCCTTTTCACACTGGAAAAACGGGCCGAAATTAATTCGAGACGGTTTTTTTTCTCGACGTACACACAAATCTTTTCCTTGTAAAAAACTTGTTTACTCTACTCGAAACCCGAGCTTCCAGAAGCGAGATGATTGCGAACACAAAAAATAAACACACTCAGTCGCGAATATTCTAGTAATTGCGAACGACAAAAACGCGTGAGGAAATTTATGGAAAGTGCGGAAGGGCAAGAAACGCATTTATGCAAACGAGAGCCGTTCATAAAATGAATAATGATGCGGGGGAAACGTCGAGACTTATTCGATGCATTCGCGCGCTAAATTAGCGAATTAAGATGTAAAAAACGAGCAGGGGGCCGGAAAAATCCATTCGGAAAGTTAATCGGCGATTTCCCCCAAGTTTTCATTAAAATAAAACGCTAAAATAGGAAAAATTCACCAGGTCTGCAAAAAATTTTGCTGAATTATATGTTTTAAAAGTCATATATTCTAAAAATGACTTCCATAACATCCCATCACGTATAGGTATTTTGCAAACTACAATCAAATTTAATAAAAAACCCTTATTTTTTTTAGTAACCAGATACCTTCTATAGTCTGTTCAAATGAAGCAGAGTACCTAAGTAATCACTTAATCAGCCGTTGTGATCCTTGCAAAACCAATACAGGGTGAACCATTCAAGAACGAGTACCTAATATTAAAATATCGTGAACAATATTTTTCTTCAATTTCTGTGTTGACCAGGTAACTTCTCTATTATGAAGCGTATGTGCAGGCTGGAATTTGGCCAATTGATTGATTTATTACTCCGCCTCATTTTTGGATAGACTATAGTAGATTTAGATGCTTCTAGTACCCCAGATAACAAGTCTAATATCCAACCACATCAGTAATGTTAGTCACTACCAAGCTAGTATATAGCTAAAGCTATACTTGATCCACCATCCCCTGCTACTATTCTTTGCAACCGTTAAAATGTTTTTTTTCATCTATAGCCACGTTCATCTGTATTTGATAGTATTCATGTGAGGATTGTGAGAAAGCTTAGTTTTAAGGCCATTTTTTTAAATATAAAAACAGAATAGGTACCAAATTACAAGTTAATTAATAATTTTAAACTAACTAACCAAAAATAAAATAAAATTTAATGTATCTAGCAAATAAATTTCGTGATGCGTAGCGAAGAAAATACATTTTTATCAAGTTGAAATCTATAAGAAACTGTACAAAAATCCTATGCTGTTTTTTACTTGCAGAATTGTCTAATCAGAAAAGCTTCTTCAAATCATTGTGAATGTTTCATAGGCCTGGTTATAGATGGTTCAATTGTGGTTCTGCGTCGAACCGAGTTTAATTGCAAATTTGAGTTGTAAATACGTAAGTCACTATTGATCTGTGGTTCAGAGAGAAGTTTTCGTGAACGGTTCTTTAAGAGCGTTCAACGGCGGTTCAAGAAGGTGTTAACATTTGACGTTGAGTTGTTAATCCAAAAAAGTGAGATTGAATTTGTGATATACATTTTATTATTCAAAATGAAGGTACTATTAGCAGAATTAACCGTCCATGAAGTTTTTTTACAAATTTTGAATGGTTTTTTACATCCTAGAAGAAATAGACCACCCTTCAGAAATAGACCCACCTTCAGAAGACCCATCAGATAGACCCATCAGTCATTTTGAAATATGGTCGATCTAATTATTTTTCAGGTGAAAAAAGGGAGTTCAGTGCAACCAACGTGACCTAAACGGCGTTGAACCAAACTAATGTTGATCATGCACTCTACAACAAAAACCAAAATGAACCCGGTTCAAAGTTGACTCACAGTTTAGTTTAACTCTCGTTCACCTACGACATCTACAACCGTGCCTTAGAGATTTAGCATATTATCTAATCTTGTATAAGAAGTTCACTTATTCCAATACACAATCTCCCGTGTGTTGATCGGCTAATTAATCGATCACAAATTAAGAAAAAACTAAAAAAAAAAACAATGGTGCAACGGCACAAACGACCGTTTCCGCGGGCGCCGCGCTCATCTCATCCCATCTCCTCGCCGAGCAGCCATCCATCACGAGCAATAACGACGCAATTAAATATTCGTCTCCATTAACATCTCGCCGATTACCCGCCGAGTCGGGTTAATTAAATGTGTGACTTCCTCCGGCGGCCTTCGACAGAGGGATCTCGCAAGTCTCTCTCTTGCTCGGCGCGGCTCTCGGTCGCTGCGAGGCGGTGGCGTTTTAATTACGTTTTCGTCGTGCTCGCGGCTGCACGAGACGTCGCTCCAACCCCCCCGATCCCTTCATAAGCCTTATTATACAGGGCGCGTTGCCCCAGCCATTTCCTAAAATTAGAGTGGAGTTGATTCAGACCAGAATAGGGTAGATTAGAGTAGATGCAGAGTAGATGCAGAGTAGATGCAGAGTAGATGCAGAGTAGATGCAGAATCGTTTCAGAGTAGATTCGGAGTACATTCGGAGGAGATTCAAGGTTAGATTCAGGCTAGAATAGAATCGGAGTAGATACAGAATATATTCAGAGTGGATTCGGAGTAGGTTCGGAGTAGAGTAGATGGGAACACATGGGAATTGATTCGGAGTAGAATCAGAGCAGAGTAGAGTAGATTAGGATAGAAGCAGAATAGATTCAGAGTCGATTAAGAGTAGGATAGGAGTAGATTCGGAGTAGAGTAGACGGGAATAGATGGGAATAGATTGAGAGTAGTTTCAGTGTAGTGTTCAGCGCTCTGTATATTTGGAGTAGATACAGAGTAGATACAGAATATATTCAGAGTAGATTCGGAGTAGGTTCGGAGTAGAGTAGATGGAAACACATGGGAAAAGATGGGAATAGATTGAGAGTAGTTTCAGTGTATGTTTAGAGTAGATTCAGAGTAGATTCTGAGTAGATTCTGTGATGAAGTAGATTCAGTATGTATATTAAGTGTACCTATAATATTTAGAGCAAATTCAATGCAGATTCAATGTAGATTCAGTGATATAGTTACAGATCAGAGTAGATTCAGTGTAGATTCTGTGATATAGTTACATATTAGAGTAGATTCAGTGTAGATTCTGTAATATAGTTACAGCTTAGAGTAGATTCAGTGTAGATTCTATGATATATTTACAGATCAGAGTAGATTCAATGTATATTATAAGTATATTTAGAATAGATTCAGTGCGTAGATTCTGTGATATAGTTACAGATTAGAGTAGATTCAGTGTGTAGATTCTGTGATATAGATACAGATTAGAGTAGATTCAGTGTAGATTCTATGATATATTTACAGATCAGAGTAGATTCAATGTATATTATAAGTATATTTAGAATAGATTCAGTGTATATTAAGTTTATATTTAGAGTAGATTCAGAGTAGATTCTGTCATATTTAGAGTAGATTCAATGTAGGTATGTTAAGTGTATACTTATTTAGAGTATATTCAAAGTACATTCAGAGTAGAGTCAGAGTAGATTCAGTGCAGATTCAGTGTATACATTCAGTGTAGAATCTGTGATATTCATAGTAAATTCAGTGTATATTAAGTGCATATTTAGAGTAGATTCAAAGTACATTCAGAATAGAATCATAGCAGACTCAGAGTAAATTAAGATTTATATTCAGAGCATACTCGGAGGACATTTTATAGTAGAATATACCAGATAACATGTATCACTCTGTACATTAAAGATGCTTAACTTTTAGTTTCTAGTAAATCTCCCTGTTGGAAATAGGTGTCAAACTTCGCGGGTCGCATAAATTTAATATGGGATTTTAAAAGGCGACGGCGAGGCGTCGCCGTCGGAGCGCTTTTAATCGAAATAAAACATGCATTTTTCGTTTAGCGTCATTGTTGAAATTTTAAAAAGCGCTACGATATTATTACGTCGAATAAAAATTTCATGGAACGCTCTCCGCCTATACGATATATCCCGGCGCCGACACATGTTACTGTTTACATAAAATTCGATGAAAATTTGATGAAAATTTCGGAGCGCCGAGCGCGTCATATAAAATGCACTCTCGTTCATTAATGCGATTACTATTTAATACGGATGAATTTTTATTTATAAAAAAATCGCGTGTATCCGCTGATATAGTTGAAATGCGGAATATTTAAATATATTGACATTGTTGTTAATGGATTTTTTTTTTCGTTGAATTTCGTTGTTTGCGCAACGTCTGCCATGCATGTTAAATGGATATTAAAGTAAATATTTGCAGTAAAAATACCCATATCGAATGCTAGTGGACTGTAATTTCTAGATAGCGCTCTGTTTAAATAATTACCCTTCCGCACGTGCAATTTCCGTCCGATTACACGTGAAACGAAATCAAGACAAACTATCAATAAACTCTCATCAAATGAATTTTTAACATTCACAAACTCATTGTACACTATTATCTAACAAAAAATTTTTTACGGCCGATTTCATTATAAGAGTCATAAAGGATACTTTAACTATAGGTATAACTTAATGGAATGATAAAGGATAGATGTAATTGATTTGATAATTAAATTATTTAAGAATTATTGACGTATAAAATGGCATTTAAAGTTAAAGTGTCAATTTTCACACTTTAACGCGTTAATGTTTCCTTTAACTACAACGTAATCTCTATTTTTATGTAGCATTTGAAAGTTACATTTTCTGCCAGTTTTGTGTGATGATTGACATTTTGTGATTAATTTCGAAACATCGAGTAGGCTCGTCTGATGAAGAAGAATTTATTTATATCTATTAGAAGACCAAAAAGTCTGTAAAAAATATAAAAAATGTATAAAAAGTCCCTAAAAGGAAAAAAATGGTCTGTTTTCCAAAAAATACGATCAGCTAACTATTAGGCTTGTTGTAGGCGGTTGTAGATGCATATATAGTTCAACTGTGGTTTTGCGTAGAACTAAGTTCAAATGCAAATTTGTATTGTAAAAGTGTACGTCAGTCACTATTGATCTGTGGTTCAGAGAGAAGTTTACGTGAACGATCCTTCAAGAGCGTTCAATGGCGGTTCAAGAGGTTTTAACATTTGACGTTGATTTGTTAACCCCAAAAAGTAAGGTTGAATTTCTGATATAACTTAAAATTCATTATACAAAATTTTACATGTTTTTTACGTATTTTGAATGGTTTTTTACATCCTAGAAGACCACAAACCTTCAGAAATAGACCCAGTCATTTTGAAATATAGTCCGATATTGAATAAGTTAAATGTAGATTTCGATTAGATATTAATTATCAAGAACTTCTCATATGTGGATATAGTGTCCAAATAATTCAAAATAAACGAAATATCAAAACTGGCATCAAAATAGAATCAACACTACCAACGTTCAAATATCCTTCAAAGGCCTTCAACCAAACTATATAATTTTGATCTTGCACTCTACAACTAAAATGAACTCGGTTCAATGTTGACTCACAGTTTATTTGAACTAACGTTCACCTGTGACATCTACAACCGGGCTTTATACAAATGTTAAGTCTGGAAAAAGAAACAGTTTTGCATCTCTTGCATGAAATAGAAGACATTTTATAATGTACCACAATTTTTCCAATTTTTCTAAGCAAACATAATTCCTCTCTCCTCTACTAAAATTTGAAAAGCCAACTTTTTTATTCTTCGAAATTTCCATCTAGCTCCATCAAATGTATGCAAACAAGCTCAAATAAATAGTTCGAAATGTACCGATTAGTTCAACTACACCGATTTTCATGTTACCTAAAGCTTTAAAATATCTCTACTTTAACATTTCCCTACAGGAACCTTTTACATAGTTATGAAATTTGTCAAAGAATAAAGTTAAAGGACACTTTACCTCAAAGAATCCTTTAATGAAAGGATACTTAAACCACTTTATTATGTAATCAGTGTATAAATAAAATCATATTACGCCGACGATAACGTCAATAACACACACACATACGCATCATCCGAAATTTTCCAAAACACCCCCGAGTTTTTAGCGCCCTATTCATTAGCATCCCCCTACATATCGCCGGTAACCTACATACGTCCGTAGGCGAAAGCGCGTTTCAATTTCGCCGACCCTTATCAGTCAACTTCGCGGAGGGTTCGAAGGCGCAAAAAGGGATCGCGAAACCGTAATAAGGGATGACAAATCACGAATCGGTTTACGCGTGGTAACTATTTCCGAGATTACGGCACGCACTATATATGTATATAGTCTCCGTGGGGTTAAAGTTAGCACCCCCGAAACATCGATTCCGGCGGGCGTTATCTCTCGCGACCTGTCTATTACCGGGCATTAAAATGTAATTTCGACGCGAACGGGGGTGTTTTATAATCCTTGCAACGTCAGGGGGTGTCGAGATCATTTCCGAGCGTTTATATACATTTTTTATTCTTCCATGAAACTCCTAAGTAAAGAGCTTTAATCTAACTTGTATTGACAATGGAGAGGAGTACGATGTGAGGTATATAAGGTTTTTAGCCAAATACAGGGTGTTTCCGAACATGGGGTACAATTTTTATTGATGAAGTGACAACGGGTCATCTTACCGAATTATGAGATTATATAATCAAAACCGTAAAGAAAAATATTTATCATAAAATTAATTAAAAATGTAAAAAAAATCTCAGAAATGCGGGCCTGCACAGCAGATATTCACAGCAATACCTCGACTCGCGCGATAAGATCGAGTTCACGGTAAAGTTAGAATGGACAGAAATAATGATTGATTAATTAAGGAACATATCTCATTCAAATTTATTTATTAGGACCTTAATGTATTGTGGTCTCTAAATTTTTAGAATCATGGATAAATTATAAAATTAACCCGGGTTTTCCAAATAATAGAAGAAAAAAACATTCAACTCAAAAGAAAAATTAGCTCACCTATTTTGTTGTAGAAAAATGGCTTGAAATTCATAGTAATTATTCAAACATATCACCAAACTTATTGTAAGTACACACCAACTTGTTAAACTGAGAAGAACACGAAGAACTAACTAAAACTTAGAAGATCACTAAGAACTAACAATATCAAATAAATCACTAAAAAAACAGTATAAAAAATTCGGTCTATTTGACCGCGAGTTTAACAACCCTACAATAAAATACGCAATAGGAAACAATCGGTATCGGCTACGTTTTTCGAAAACGGAAGGGAGGAGGGAGAAATTTGCCTAAAGTAAGAAAGTATTTCGTTGCAAAAAACGATCTTTACCACCAATTATTAATGTAATTGGTTAACGACTTGTGACTTTACAAATTAATTGAGGCGTTAATAGGAAATGGATAACATTAAAATTTTCATAAATGACTTCCGAAGAGTACCAAGAATAATTAAAAAAAAATCGTACTCCTCTCCATTTAAGCCAAAATTATCATACTATGTTGAAAAAAATCAAATTACGCGCCCCGAAAACCCGCATTCAAACGAACTCGCGAGTACACGCGAATCGCGTCGGAAGTCGGGAGTGTTCTTAATTTAATTAACTCTGAATTACGGTTGGTTTCGCTGCGAAGAAGACGGGAAGGTTTCGCGAAATTTAATTTGGGTAACTTAGTATTGTCGTCTACTTTGCGCTCTCTCCCCTTTCGCTCGCCCTCGACGTCGAGGGGACAACGACTGTTTGTTTTAACGCAGTTTTTAGTACGTTCGAGTACATGAGTTAGTAAGCGAGAAGATTTTTGAATTAACGCGCTAATTCGGTAACAAAAGGGTAAAATGGATTGTCGGAAAAACGCGGGAAAACCGCGCTTTCGTAAACGTTTTTCGTCTTACGTTCCGCGAAACACTCGCACCTCGCAAACGGCTTTTTAAAGCTTTTAACGTCGACCGAAAAGCCGAATATTCCGTTTAATGTAGCATTCAATGTTCGTTGATCAAAGCCCGCTTTGTGAGTCGTCGGATCTAGTTGGCTTTGTGTCTTTTTTTCTCATCCTTCGAATAGCATTCGTACGCCCATTAAGAACCATTCGAGAGGAGATAGGGAAAAACTTGCTGTTTTTAAACTGTTTCTTTCTATAGTGTTTACTTCATTTTTAAAAAATTTCAAATTTGACAGCTGTCATCCATCTAAAATATAATAATCTAATATATTTTTTCTGATGTAGTACAATAATGAACTGGGGACTTTATTAAGAGCCATTCGAGAAGAACTAGGGAAAAGCGTACTGATTTTAAACTGTTTTTTCCTTTAGTGTTAACTTCTTTAAGGGGCTACCAGTGTAACCCATGAAAAATTAGGCGATTTTCGCGATTTTTTTTAAAAGAAAGTACTCTATAGAATGTTTTGAAGTTTTTTGGACATAATAAGGTCTGTTTTCAGCTATATTTTAAGATTTTTTTTTACAAAAATATTGAAAAATAACGGAGTTTTGTGCCGTCTTCGGAGGTGCCAAAAAAAAGTTCCCCAACTACTGACATGATTCCGGCTGAATGAGTAGGTGAAACAAAAAAATTCAAAAAGGTTATTAAAGTTGAAGGTATCTCCTATAGAATGACCTACGATTTTTGAAAAATATCAAAAATTAACAAAATTGCGTAATTTTGAAGAAAAGTGTTGTTTTTTGGGGTCACAATTTTTTTTATTTAATGCCAAATTGACAATTCTCAACCAATCAAAAAGATCGTAGGTCATTGTATAGTAAATATATTCAAGAATACTCAGTTTCAATGGAGAAGACCACGATGTGAGATATGCGGATTTCGGCAAAAGATACGATTAGAAATGATTTATTAGGGATGAAAACCGTTTTCAGTTGCTCAAAATGTGTTATAATTAAAAAGATATAGTCCTTCGAAATTTAAAAATTTCGGGTTGACTAATTACACGAATTTAAATTGCAGTTTGGCATAAAGCACTTTACTGATAATATTGAAGTTGACAAGAATGTTGACAAATAAATTTTTCAAGACCATTATTTGTGTTTTTGACGCACGAAAATCGGTTACAATTTATACAGATGAAGATGTTATTTCTATATTAATATATCGAATTATCCATTAGGTAATGGAAGAAATGGATAAATCAGAAAATGTTTATCGCAATAAATATACAAAAAACGCACATTTTGCGGAGTAAAGAAGAGTAATAGGAAAAGGCCCCTACAGACGGGCGTACATGTCTTAAGACATACACGCGCATTCATCAACGTGCACGCATCAATGCCAATGTGTAGGCAAAGTAACGTCGCGTTGTTGGATGCACAGTCAGGAACAACGTCGTTCTTATATATCAAGTTTAGCTAGATATTTTGAGTGCACGCGCATCACATTTTAAGTCTTAACGTGTGGAGAGAAGAGCGCGTCAATTCAACACGAGCGTCCATAGGCAAGTAGATTAGCCCTGTGAAGTTAGCACCCCCAATTGCGAATTGCAATTTTTTTTACACTGTTCGTTTGTCCATCGTATGACCATGTTTGTCCACCCAAAAGATTGTTTTGTCCAGGCGCAGTTTAAAAGTAATATATAAAAAATTGTTTTTTCAAACATTTTTTGACGATTTCCCCCAAATTTTATATCCACACGTCACTGTTACAAGAGCCAATTCTTCATTTTCAACAAACATCGTGCAGACATCGTTGCACCAAGTCTAAGACTGTGAAGCATGTCTTTACGTCTGTAGGCAATTCAAAATGCACGTGATAAATACACGTTGATGAATGCCCGTGTATGTCTTAAGACATGTACGCCCGTCTGTAGGGGCCTAAACGTGGCAAACTTGCTAAATGTGATTTCTCTTTGCAACTCTCGCTTTGATTGGAGCAGAGTGTATGACGATTGTGTGACGTTTTTCAAACTTTAAAAATAAATTGCCGCCTTATTTGGCCACAGAAAAAAATAAACATTTCATTACGCGCCTTCCTAGAACACACGGTTTTGAAAAAAAAAATAATACTAATAAAAAAGTCGTGGTCTTCTCCATTGGAGTAGATCTGCCAATTTCTCTTTGAGTTATGATGTCAGCAATTTTGAAAAATGTCGTTTCGAGAAAAACGCGTTTAAACAAATTAAAAACTTGTCACCTGTCATCCATCTAAAATCTAATAATGTAATATTTTTTCTGTATAGTACAGCAATATTCGGGGGACTTTAGGTTGCGTCGCATAATATTTATTCGCAGGGTCGATTGTAATTAGAGGCGACGAAACGGAGTCCCGCTCTCTCTATAATGTAATTCCATCGATTCCCCCGACGTGGCCCCGCACGGTGTAGTCGGTGCGCTAGATGACAAAAGCCGCGATCGATGTTGTTATTACACTCGTTATAAATGCCCGCGGTGCAAATTCGTTCGTTTATTATGCGGCCGGTGTAAATGCCCTAATTGCCCGGCTGTTTGTTGTTCGGGTTCGGTTAGCGGGCGTCGAGGCGGCCTAAATGCCCCGCACATACACGCGTTCTACTCGTAATATCTCGCCACGGTGCATCTACTTGCAACTTATTAAACTATTATTTATACAGGGTGTTTAGAAAAAAGGTGACATCCTTTCTTGGAGAGGTATAGAACATGACAAAATAAGTATAAATTTTCTTGTCAAAATTTTATGTGACCTCAAACACCATTTAATTCTTCTACCTCTCCTTACAAGTAGTTCTGCACCTTTTTCTGAAACACCCTGTATACTACAGAGTGATTTTTTGTGCGGTAGGGGATCCGAAAATCCGATCTGATTAGACACCCCGAAAAGCCTTCTTGGTCCTCTCGATTTTTCAAAGATGATTCAATTACATTCAGTCAGTGCTCGAACGGTCGCCATTCATTCTAATTTCGAGCGGGCGAATTTTCCCGGCGCGTCGAGATCGAGAGGGACTTTGAATTGATATTAAGATGAATTAGCTTCTCGGTTCGCGAATAAGGGTGGCTTTCGCTCGGCGTATACGGTTCGAGGGTTGTAGCGATTTCGATTGTGATTAGATGTTACCAGAAAACCGTATCTTATCCGTGACGTGTATCATTTATATTCATCGGATTAACTAGTGTGAACCAGATTTAAGGAATGAATTCATTGTCTCAGTTAATTCATATTTGTGTACTTAATTAAAAAATTCTTCAATTTTTGTTTAATTTAGTAACTTCAAATTTGCATCCTAAACTTATCCCCAACTTTTTCGCAGTATGACTTACCACCCCTAAATTTTCAAATTAGAAGGGCATAGGGCTTGTGACACCACATTGAAATGCATTTTCAATCTCCATACGGGAGAGTTAATTTTATTTATTCTGTTCGCTAGTTAGATTAGACATTAAAAATTGAACTTGAATTATTCATTTTTGTTAACAGAATTTAGTAAAGTATGTCTAAGTTTAGGGGTGAAAATTTGAAGTTTCTAAATTCAATTTAAAAGACAGAAATTGACCTTTTTATGGGGGTTTTAATTAAACAAATATTAACTTAAGAAAATTAACCAAAGAAAATGAATTGTTCTATTTTTTATATATATGTATATATATATTTGTTATATTTATTTAAAGAGTTTAAATTAGGCTTGGGACATCTCATTTAAAAGACATTTTCAATGTCCATTCGGGAGAGTATTTTTTTATTCTGTTTTTGTTTATTCTGTTCTTGTATTTCTTCTAGTTAAAGATATAATGATATTAAAATTTAGCTTGAATTATTTATTCTTGTTAACCAGCAATAATAAAGTAAGTATAATACTGAAGAGATTTCATTCAGGGTGAAAATTTGAAGATTCTAAATTCAATTAAAAAGACAGAATTGACCTATTTCAGGGTTTTTTAATTATACAAAAATCAACTGAGAAAATGAAGTTATTCATTATACATAGGTTCACACTGTATTGTTTACAGGCTACGTTTATGAATTTATTGTCGTGATTTTTGTGTTTTCGTCCTGTAAGATTGTCGCCGGGTTATTAGAAAAACCAATTAATAAAACTCATCTGGAAATTAATCCGGAGGGATCTGGTCCGGACGGCGTTTTCCAAAGCATCAGTCGAAATGGTACAAACCTTCGGATTACGGGATAAAAGCCGTCGCTCGAATGAAAAGAAAGCCCAAACGAGCCGGTGGATTTTCCGCCCTGTCGACTATTCGACTCGTTAATTAATTTTTAAAAATCCGATTATAGTGCATTAGCGATTAAAGCGCCGGGTCCTTATTTTTCTCCCCGGAATATACCGGAAGAAAGTTCCAATCGCTTTTAGATTTTCCACTCCAGAAAATTTCGCTCGATTATTACAAGCACACTTTACACTTTTTTAATATCACCAGAACAAATTTTTTCATCAAAAACCATCACACAAATTTGTCTTCTTCAATTATTATACCTACACTCTATTTACAACCCTATAATTCCACATCAATAGGAACATTATTATAGAATATACTATTTGGAATGAACCCCTGGCACACATCGACCATTAGCACGGAATCAATTCGTTTTAGTCGACACCTATCCACCCCTGAAATGCTTATTACACCCTCTAAAAAACCATCATCCCTGTACCGGCGAAAAACGCGCCAGCGCCTCTCCCGCGTCTTCGGCAAGCCGTTTGATCTAATAGGGAAAAAGCGGAGCCGTAAAATCGACGGGGTCGGAGGAAGACGCCGGAGGGTAGAACGCCCTCGAGACGCGACCCGACAGCTACAAGAGGGAGAGGGCGAGGAAAAGTCGTCGCACAATAAATTCCCCATTCGATGTCGCTTAAGGGGTTCGTAATTTATACGCGACGATTTCGAGTGGTGTGTATATAGCGTGTATCCGAATAGGGGTTGAGGGTTGGTTTTTTTTTTCGGTCAATTGGGTTATTGTGTTTTGTTGTACCTACCTATAATACGTAGAATCAGGGATGCAATAATGGGATAGTGTGCGGTCGAGTTTTGTGAACTTTAATCGCTACTAACCCGAGTATTTTTCCCACACACACACACTAAAACCCCATTACATCTAATTAAGAGAAGTAGAAAAAAAGAGGAGCTCAGAAACGTAATTAACCGATCCCGACTCAACGCCAGAAACCGCTCGAGTGCGGAGCAGTCTCGAGCTCGGAGCGGCGCGCAAGTTCGGTTAATTGGACTAATTACCGCCGGTAATTATTCTCGCAGTGGCGTGGCGAACGTCCTAATTTCGAGCACTTGTTGAAACCCGCTTCGCCTAATTGCGTCGATAGCCATCGTGTGTAACGGGTGTACCAACCGGAGTCTCCGGGACTCGACTCGAAGATGAGTTGATCAACACTAGATACATTGACATGAGGTTCTTCGGGGCGAATTTTTGTTTGTTAATGGGTAACGATTTTTTTTGAATAGTCCATTGCAATATTTGGGTCGAATATAAATGATTATCCCAAATACTCCCATTCGTTACTCCGCTATCTTTATTAGTTATAAAAAATGAAAGGGTTATATATTTAATTAGTCTTAGGTTTGTTCTAGTAGATTTCGGAACTCTAGGAAGTACTTAGTTCATTAAACCTTAAAAATGGGCAACTCTACCTTAAAATTTTCTTTAGCACAGTTTAAATTTTACTGAGTTATTCTAACTAATTATTTTTCCGAGGTTTCAGAGGTACCCTCTCCAAGGGTACCAATACAGGGTGGTCCAAAGAGTTGTTAATTTTTGAAATGAAATATAAAAAAACCAGCCGGTCAATAGTGACAAAATTTTTAAAATATACAAAAATCCTGGGAAATTCATGTCTTGAAAATTACGTTGTCTAAATGTGCCCCATTTCTGTCGTGGCACTCCTGAAGCCGACCTTTAACATTTTGAAGTTAAATTTTAAGTTTTTTTAAGGTAATTTCGTTTTATAGGATGTGGATTTTTGAGGTAAATTTGGTGTCACTCTAAGCGTCTTGACGAGCTGAATCGAATGGTACCATTCTTAGAGCGAGGTAATGAAAATCAACCCCAAAAAATGGGGAAAAAGGTGCCAAAAAGCGCTCAAAATGGACCAAAATGCTTTAAAACTTTTTCAAATAATTCAGATGACTTTCTTTTCTTTATTCATTACCATATCGCTCTTCCTAACACACTAACCTACCCCCTGACCTACCCTATCATCTCTGAACATCGTGCAAATTGAAGTGCTGTCTGAATCTAGGCGAGCAATAGTGGCATAATTGTTGTTTAATCCCACCATAATATTCCTACAACTAAATTTTCTACAGGGTAACCATCAAATATTAACAACTCTTTGGATTTTTGGACCACCCTGTATAACCTAACTACTCTAACAAACAGTTTATTTCGCTTCAAGAATTGTCTCTTATCGGCAACATTGTTGTAGTTAAAATTCATTTTTTTGGCCACTATTTGGCGCATTTTTGAAATCCTAATAAATTTTAAATTAATTTTTCTATAAATGAAAGTTTTACTAGAAATATATTAGTCTTTTATCATCTTTTCTGCGTAAAGACATTGTTTACGTTACGGTAACCAATTATAAAATAAAACGGCACCAATTCGTTAATTAATTTTGTTGTATGTTTCAATTAAACCGTTTTGTTTCAGGTAAGTCACAAATCTTCGTCGAGTTCACATCGAGTAAGTTCCGCAATCCGATCAAATTTCCCATTTCATTTCGCCCGTCAACGAATTTTCCCGTTTTCCGGCGAGCCCGCGCCCCTAAAAAACTTTTTCCCTAAATAAAATAGCAGCTGTTTCACTCGTTATACACCGTGATAATGCGAACGCCGTCGAGTGGAGGGTTGGGAAAAAAGGAAACGGGGCGGCGGCGGCGGCGGCGGTGCTGCTGCCTTTTATCCTGCCGGGAGATTTGCGGCGGTTTTATTTTCTCGGAGGGTTCGAATACGGCACAATAAAACCAACCCCCTCGCGCACTTTGTTCTCGCATTCCAGGACCGCATTCCAGCGCCGGGCGCCGGATTTTTTTCACCTCAAGAGGGCGGTTTTTATCACAAAAAAATAAATAGGAATTCTCCTTAATTACTTATGCACTACTTCCGTAAAGTATGATTTGATTTTCGTATTATTATTTCGCTTGTATAGGAATTTTCCTGTCAAACTTCCTTCGATTAACGGCTCGCTGGAATCCGGAAAACCGGAAAAATTGACTGCGCGGGCATACACTCGACGCAATATTTTTCCATTCGCCCCTCGTCTGGATCTAATCCATTTAACTGCCGAATTCTCCGCCGGCTTTTTCGGCCTGTCGGAGGCGGTTAATGCCCCGTTTTATTTTCGTCACCCGCCAAACAGATTTATTCCGCGACGCGTAAATTCGCGACGCCCTGTACATGCGGTTAAGTTAGAGCAAGAAATCAATAGGAAGCATATCCTCCGGAACGATTAAAACTTTAGCCTGGCCTTTATCCGTCCGGCACAAAAGGGGGAAAATCAATCAACGCGACGCTAAAGAGACGCTAAAGCGACTGCATTTTCATTAAAACGAACGAAAAAGAGACAAAAACCAATTAGAACGGGGGCGAATTTCTAAGGACTTGCGGTAGATAGCGGCATTAAGAAAATTCAATTTAAGTTAATACAGTTCGGTAGATTTGGAATTTGTAAGGAAAACGAGAAGATTACCGAGCGGGAAATTATAGTAAGGTGTGGTTAATCAGTATAGAAGGATCTACCCCTCCGTGTAATAAGGGCGGAAAAGCCTCCCGCAAAAATAAATTTTATTCAAGTTTCAATCATGGCTTAAACCGAAGATAATAGTGACACTTTAAGAGCCGATAGGGGTAGAGGGAAAGAGCCAATATTAATTATTCAATGACCCCGAATCGAAAAGTGATTTGCGCAAGCGAGGGTTCTGTTTATGTGGCGCTGCCGATCTCTTAATCTCCCCCCAATTACCCCAGGCATGTTCTACCTCCTCCGGTCGACGTCGGCCGCCGCCTCGCCCTTGTTTGTCACCCCTCGGGGCAGTCGCCGCCCGCCGCGATTCCGGCACAGGGCCGGCTCCACCACCTTTTAATAAAAACATAAAAAATAGGATCCCGTAACGGATTTTTTTTAATAGTCCATGGGCAATATTTGGGATACAATTTACTAGAATATATGCAACTGAAAAGCTCTTATTAACGAAGAAAAATGTTGTTAAACATCAAAGTTTGATGAATCTGATGAACAAAATTCTAAATTTTGTTGCCAAATGCTCCCATTCGTTCGCTATCCTTATTATTTGATTATTAAAAATGAAAGTGTTATACAGTGTGTCCACTTAAATTCGCAGCATATGGGAAATTTTTTTATTGTTAATATTACGAAAAAAAGTTATTCTTCATAAAAAGTTCTGCATTGTGTAAAAACTAAAATACAACCATCAGATATTAAAAATTTTCAGTCGTATACGAGGTTTCTCAAAAAATGTGATTTTTGCTCAAGAGTAAAGTACCTTTATTTTTGACAATATCGAAAATTATTATAAAGAAAAAATGTTAAGAATTAAAAATCACTTTCAAATATTCACTATTGTTTATTTATAAAGATATTTTTTTCTGTGAAAATTTTGAAAATTTAAGTTTGCACTTTATTGCATAATTACTTTAGGATGTACCGGCATTTTTTAAAAGTAGTACCGGATTTCACATTTCACTTTTCAACGTTTTCACAGAGAAAATGTAAAAAAAATATTTTTATAAATAAACAATATTGAATATTTGAAAGTTATTTTTAATTCTTAACATTTTTCTTTATAATAATTTTTCATATTTTCAAAAATAAAAGTACTTTACTCTTGAGCAAAAATCACATTTTTTGACAAATCTCGTATACGACTTCTAAATTTCGATATCTGATGATTGCTTTTAGGTTTTGGACCATACAGAACTTTTTATGAAGAATAACTTTTTCTCGTAATTTTAACAATAAAAAAGTTTCCCTTATGGTCTAACTTATGTGGACATACTGTATGTATTTTTAATAGTTTTAGCTATCTTAAAATTTACTTTAGCATATTTGAAATTATGAGTAAATCTAACTAATAATTTTCATTTGTAGAAATTTATTGATGGAATGTCATCTTTGAAAAAATCCTAATAAATACTAAATTTCGACAATTGTTAACCAAAATATAACCTAACTTCTCTAACAAACAATCGTTCTGACAGATTGATCTAAATTAGAAAACTAATCAACGGCATAAATATTTCTCTTCAAAAAATGTCCCTTATCGGCAACATTGTTATAGTTAAAATTAATTTTATTGGCCAGAATTTGTCGCATTTTTTAAATCCCAATGAATCTTAAATAAGGATTATTTCGAAAATCCCTTATTTTTCTGTTCAATGAAGATTCTCCTAGAAATATACATATATTAAAATTTTAACATCTTTTCTGCGTAAAGACATAAGCCAATTCTTTTACATTACGGGAGCCCATTGAGTTTACTATACAAAAAATTACTAACCCCCACAATTCGTTAATTAATTATTAATTAAAGCATTAAACCGTGCTTAAATGCATTCATTGACCCGATACGCAATATCACAACGTTGTTATATAATTTAAAAACAAATAAAGCGATTGTTTTCATTCAGGCATCGCAGCGTTTAAATACCACCGTCTCACGACCTTTCGTCGCATTCGAAAATCATTTAACCCGAACCTTCGTCGTTAACATTAAATTCCGAGGTGAATGGTTACAATTAACGCTCCCTAAAATCAAAAATTCAAGCGGGATTTAACCACAATTAATTTTGTATTCTTGTAATAAAGCAAAGTTTATGATGAATAAAATGTTACTTTATAGTTACAAATACGAGTAGAAGAGTCCTTCATTGGATACTTTAAAATAGTGCACAGAAATTCCTTGACTGAGTAGGTAAATAACTTTCGTAATTACGGGAATGCAGCCTTTTGGGACTTTAATTGTTTTTGCAGTTGATTAGCCGGCTCTTTCGTTGCGATTACATAAAATGCAGAGCAAACAATCCGGGATGATACGGCGGCGAGTAGGCGAATTATCCCGACGTTTTCGGAATTGAGCGGTTTCAGTTTCGAGTTCTGCAAACAACGCTCTGGCCTAAGCGTGTAAATGTTTCGACTAAGTTTTAATTGAGGAAGCTAGAGATCTCGAAAGCGCCGCTCAAAAGGCGGTGTTTTTAGAGCCGGGAAATTAGAGTATTAGATATTTGTAAAATGTTGGTATAATGGGCTATAAAAAATGAACCGTGGTATAAGATTTAAATTGTTAATCATGTATACGTAGGTGGAATTAACCCAAAAACATTAGGGACTCTGGATAGCATAATGCACGCTAATGCACGGAATAATAAATAACCGGATTTGCATTATAAATTGCAATAATTTTAATGATGGAAAATAAATTAGGCGATCGATTTACCGACCGTGAACAATTTAGTGGTTATTACTCGAACGTTACGAGTTCTCGTTGTGTTTGTTAGAATATCGAGTTTATTAAAATAAAATTACCAACTAATTATTTCCGTTAGAGTTAGTATCGATTATTCTCTACATATACGGGGTGTCGCAAAAAGGTTGGGACATGGCTTAACCTGCACTACCTCCTGAGCCAAAAAAAGACGATTTAACCGAACTCACCTACTTATATCCAAAATTGCTTAGTAAAGAAGTTATAGGGTTTTTAAGTTAAGAATAAAAATGAGATTTTTTTTATATTGTGCTAGAGTGGCTTATTTTTTATTCGTGTAAATTTGTACAGAATATCTCTGGTGACATTTATGTGTAATTTTTATTTTAATTTTCGAACCTCTCTGATTTAACGGTGGTGGCCAACCCCCTTAAAGCCCTAATTGTTCCGCCCATGTAATTCACCTAATTCTTGAATCTAAACTAGATTTATTGGTTTATTTATAATGATTTTTTACTCTTTGTAATTTTCTATAAAACGATTTTTCAAATCCACATTTTCATCAGCAAGTTATTATTGACAAACTTTTTCATAACACCTTTTTAACAGATTAAGTTATTTTCAACAAAAATCTATTTATAGTCCGTTCGTTGGACTCGTGCCGGTTTCGGATTAAGCGTTCAATGTTTACAGTCCCCAAAAAATACCTGTTTTCGGGGAAAACAATTTTGTTCACAGTGTTTTACTGCAGATTAATTTTGATAAAATAAAATAATTTTGAGCAGTTGGCGTTTTCCCCGAAAACAGGTATTTTTTGGGGACTGTAAACATTGAACGCTTAATCCGAAACCGGCACGATTTCAACGAACGGACTATATCAATCATTAATGGAGGCCATATTGAACCGTTAATCCATGTCCCAACCTTTTTGCGACACCTTGTATAGTGCAAATTTACTACAACAAAAAACGCAGCGGATTAATATTTAATTCAATTTAATGAAGCAAATAGAACAATAACAATTAACCTCGCGACCCTCCGGCCAAAGGCGGAAATCGCATGGAAACAATTAAAACCCCGTACCGACATAATGGATTCCGATGTGACGAACTATAAACAGAAAGCGAAAGAAACGTACAAGAAAACAATGAGAGGCCGGGTATCATCAAAGCCGACAGTCAATTAATCGACGAAACCGCCATTCCCTTTCCCTGTCGGCATTAAACCAACAAAGAAAGACCCGGAGAGAATGTGCTGTTAATAATCCGGCAAAATGATCCGGAATAAAGCGACAGAAACGGACTTTCGCCCGAACCCAACCGGATTATCTATCGCTAATTATTAACGAGCTGGAAGATGATTATATAATGAAGTTTCAAAATAATAAAGGGGATTATTTGCAACATTAGCATTATATCACGATTTGCATATTTTGAAAAAAAATATCATGAATATTAAAAAAGTGCTCGTAAAGTTTTTGGAAATATCCGCACACTGGAAATTCCTTATTTGATCTTATACTTGTCCTCTAAAAGGACAAATTAAAACAAATTAGGTATTTCAAAAGTTAATTGTGTAAATTCCCAAAGTAAGCTGGTATATGATTAATATTGGAGGTATAATGATAGATAATTTCTTATTTTAAATCAGCACAATTTATTTGAACATTAAACAGTGAAGTTGCATCTATGTTTTATTATTTTGAGTGAGTATGAAAATAATTACGAATCACTTCATTAATTATATTTTTCGTGCCTCAATTTGTTCTTATTTTTCCACCATTTTCTAATTAATTAATAAACTAACAGAATTTACAACACCTAAGTTACAAAACTTTTTTCCATAGTTCAGGTCATATTGCATATTTTTGATATTTATTTGAAAATCACTGCATATTTTTGATATTTTTTGAAATTCACTGCATATTTTTGATTTTTTTCAACTCACTGCATATTTTTGATATTATTTTTAAATCATTGCATATTTTTGATATTTTTTGAAAATCACTGCATATTTTTAATCATTGCATATGTATGCGCATATATTACAAATTTTTTGGCATATAATCCACTCTTTAATAATAAATAAATAACAAATTAAAAATGAAATCGATTATCTAATAATACGGTAGTGTATACGAATCCGATGGCCTCGTTAGATGCAAGTTAATTTCCTTTTCGGAGTAATCGATTCGAGCAATTTTCCGGTAGCGTTTATTTTATTTGGCAAATAATTTAACGGATCCGGGCGCGTCGGGACGCAGTCCATCTCTGGAAAGGAAGCGCGGCGAGAGCGCGGCCGGAAAGCGGGCGAAAGAAAATGGAAATGGAAAGCCTCGGGAGTTTTACAATCCGTCTCGGCGTGTTCCGAGCAATTTCTTCCGGCTCGAACTAGCGACTCGATGAAGCTTTTATTTCCTCCGGGGAATTTGTCCGAGTCGAGAAATGAAACTATACGGAACCGAAACACGTATTTTGTCACCAGCATGTCGGAGTCTAGGAAAAAAATAAAAGAGCAATTTCCCGCGCTATATCGAAACTCACTCTCTCACTCCCGCTCGCTCTTTTTCAGCTCAAAGGTTTTCCTTACTCGCTCCTTCTCCATCGTCTCGGCTTTTGTTTCTGGCGGAGTTGTCGCTACAAAACGGAAATAAATGAGGTTTATTGTGCGGAAGAAAGTTCACGTGACGACATCTGGTTTTGAAACCGACTTTGGGCTAATACACGTCCTTTCCACGCAATTAGAAACGATCCAAAATGCTTTATTGGCACCACAAAATCGCGATAATAAGAAAATAAATACTGTACACTTCGCAGGTTAGGCTGCGTACTGACGAGACACTAAAATGTCCACACTTTGCTCTATAGTATAGGCTCGTGTCGAAGTAACTTGCGACAGTTTTTGCGATAGAGCCCATATTAACGTGTCGAAACACTTCTGAGAGGTGGACCTGCAAGTTAAATTTCTTGCAGCATTCGCTATCAGGCAAGTTTTTACGCAACTCGTGTATAAGTTTAGATTAAACTGTCTAATAGTACTTTCAACTTTCCAGAGGATATTGGAAATTTTTAGTGAGAGTAGAACAATGTCGGACAAAAAATGTTGGTCGAGAGAAGAAGTCGGTTTAATAATAATTTAATTCCGCGATGGGAATTATTTAAGGTAATTGGAATCTTCAATTTTCATGCAAAGAAAATTGTTGAAAACGAGAAGTACCTCTCGCAAATACTTGCTGCAATTTTACTTTAAGGCTGCGAATAGACGAGACACTAAAATATCAACACTTTGAGTTATAGAGCGATTTTAGACCGAATGTCAATGTATGTACAGAAGTTAGACCAGTGTTGCTTGAGCGAATATTCGTGACACATATTAGAGCAAAGATAGATAGAGCAAGATAGAGATAGATAGAGCAAGATAGAGCAAAGTGTCGACATTTCAGTGTCTCGTCTGTACCTACACAGCTTATAAGTGTACATACTTTTGGAAGTCACTTTCGCAATTTCATTGCTAGTCAACACAAGCCTTTAAATAAAACCCTAAAATCTCGGAGAGTACCTACTCTCAGTATATTGAATTCGTCTGAATTTTTCTAGTTACAAAAAGTACCTACAAAAAACCCTGTTGAAAAACTTGAGAGCTAGTCGCGATTTGTTAACTCGCGGAGAGTAACCGCTAATTCTCCGATAGTTATTCTCGCAACATTGTCCACTGGCGAGAACTACTCTCTATTAGGTACTGGTAATAATACGTGTATACGCACGCAGACAGAAACTTGCTGCAATTTTTGCTTTAAGTGTACATGCTTTTGGAAGTCACTCTCGCAAGTACTTTCGGATTTTATTGCTAGTTTACAGCCTATAGAGCGAATGTCTGTGTATGTACAAGAAATTAGACCAGTGTCGCTAGAGTGATTATGTATCTATAGATCGAACATACATCAAAGTGTCGACATTTTAGTGTCTCATCTGTATTTTAGTGTGTCGTCTGCAGCTATAGAAAAATTTGATAGGATCAGTACCGAGTCATGTCGGGGTTAAAATTTTACGGCCGGTCGCTGTTCGAGTAATGTTAATCAACGCTTTGATTAACGTGCGGTGAGGGCGCAATCCGCGCAATGGTCGAGACATTAATATAAAGGGACGGGCGACCGCCGCACTCCGGCCGTAAGACCGGAGCGGTAAGTACACCGGAGCATAAGTACAATGCGCTACGTGCATGGAAATTGCATTTCTGCGAACGAGATACTTCGATTTTCATTACTTCGCTCTAAGTATATTACGCCCGAACGTGCGATTTATTAAATTGTTTTATTAGCGGTAATTTTTTTATCGATTTGAGCGATCGAAACGGCTATTTTGCAATACAGATTCCGGTCGGTTTGTTCGGCCGTCGATGCAGATGCGCTAGATAGGCGGTGATATATGAAATTTCCAAATTGAAAACCGCCCTGCCGGCGCCGTTAAAGTGAATTAGGGGTAGCTTAGGTACGCGAAAATTCGGATTATTGGGCTATTATTTCGCCGATTGCTAAATATACCGTGAGCGCGGGAAATGCAACTATATCCATTAAGGGGCTATACAAGTGTAACCCATGAAAAATTAGGCGATTTTTGCGAATTTTTTTAAATGAAAGTACTCGATAGAATGTTTTGAAGTTTTTTGGACATAATAAGGTTATTTTCAGGTATATTTTAAGATTTTTTTACAAAAATAACGGAGTTATTTGCCGTCTTCGGAGGTGCCAAAAAAAAGTTCCCCAACTACTGACATGATTCCGGCCGAATGAGTAGGTGAAACAAAAAAAATCGAAAAGGTTATTAAAGTTGAAGGTACCTCCTATACAATGACCTACGATTTTTGAAATATATCACAAATTAACAAAATGGCGTAGTTCTAAAGAAAAGTGTCGCTTTTTGGGGTCAAAAAATTGTCGTTTTTTTAATGCCAAATTGACAATTCTCAACCAATCAAAATGATCCTAGGTCACTGCATAGTAAATATATTCAAGAATACTCAGTTTCAATTTGAAGTTGATCGGTCAATTTCTCTTTGAGTTATGATATCAGCAATTTTGAAAAATGTCGTTTCGAGAAAAACGCGTTTAAAATTTCAACTATCCATTTAAATCTGCGAGCGGCCGCTTTTTTGGAACGCTGCCATTCAAAAACTATTCAAGATACGACATTGCCGCATTCACAGGATATTTTTGAAAGCATAAACTATCGAATAAGCCAAAAAAACAAAAATCGATTTTTTGAAAATGTCACACTGGTATAGCCCCTTAAGCTGAGTGTTCGAAAATTCCGCCACTGGTGGAATTTACGACAGGTATCTGGGAATAAGACGTCGCGGATCTCCCTCGTAAATT
The DNA here is from genome assembly GCA_917563865.1 of Phyllotreta cruciferae. Lineage (NCBI taxonomy): Eukaryota > Metazoa > Arthropoda > Insecta > Coleoptera > Chrysomelidae > Phyllotreta > Phyllotreta cruciferae. The sequence continues at coordinate 993,357 of OU830614.1, read as the reverse complement.
ACGTCTTTTCGGCCTATATTATCGATACATTCTCGCGCATACACCGAACCGTGTAGTTTTATTTTACGATGATTTAAGAAGACACATGTCGCTGCTGGAAGACATTTTCTACTCTCGCAAGCACACATACACTCGTCGTTTTTTCGAGTATTTCTCTAGACGGGGTTGCTTTATTTCAATCGATTGGTTTAGGAAGAGCTCGTTGTAAAACTCTTGCGGCTGAACAACACGCGAATTTGAACCAGGTGTTCCCTTCTTGGCATTCGTTTTGCGTTGACTCGGCATTAACAAAGGCTTTACAAAAACTTGAACGACTTTCGGATGTACGAGCTCATTTTTTGAAAGTTTGTTTTTTTTTGTTTGCAGAGAAATTCGATATCGCCGGCGGAGAAATACAGACCGAGGACGCCGCAAGAGCCCGAGCTGAAGAAACCGAAAAAAGAAGAGAAAGACCTCGGCCACGTAAGTATTAAAGTACGTAGCTTTTAACACTACTAAAATATAGATGTTGTTTATTTTACCTACTAATAATTTAATGTTTACCAAATCTACAACCTCCATCTCCCAAATAATTAGTCATCATTATTGCAACATTCCTTATTAGTATTTGTAGTTTCCATCATCATCGTTATCGTTGCACTTTATCGCCTACGTCCTACAATAAAACACGTACGAAGAAAAAAAATCCGGTTCGGTTTAGTAGGAATCCGTGCCGACCCATTCTGGAACACGAACGAGACAAGCACGAAACACGCAACTGATTTGCGATACGGGCGAGATAAAGTCTGCGAGTCTCCGTGGGGGCCTCTCCTCTTTTTCATGATACTCGAGGCCCGAGACGGGGAGTCTCCCGGGGCTCGAACGCGGGCTACTTTGCGACAACTACGGTCTATTTACCATATAATGGGCCCGTTCGCGGTGTCGCTTGATATCTTGATATCACGCCACGCTCGTAAATCCGCTTCCCCGTTGGTCGCCCGCCAGAAGGATTCGAATAAAGTTTCCTCCGGCGGCCGGGCGAATTCTTTTTCACCGGACTCCAAAGCTGATTTCAATCGGCTCGAACCTATTTAAATCTCCAATAGAAATAAGAATCGATTCTTGTATATAATAAAGCCCGAAGCGTCATCCTAGTCATTTAGGAGATTTGTTATTTTTTCTTTTCTTCGGATGCTTCTGAAGTACCGGGAAAATCAAAAGTGTCATTTGCATTACTACGGAAACGTTGACATTACATTTGATGTATAGGGTGTTTCTATTTTAAGGAAAGGGAAAAATAGTTGCCGTATCGAAAAGGGGGGTTGAAAGGGGTCACAGCCCCCTTTCCGAGCTTTAGCGAGTCTTATATACAGGGTGTCCGGTAATGAATGGGATATACACTAAGGGTGCGTTCTTTGGGTCAAAATATGACGATTTAACCAAATTTACCTTAGTCAAAGTTGCTTCTTTAGGAAGTTATATAGCACCATGAAAATCGATTTTTTATTTCGAATTGTTTGTCCATCCAGCGGAATTCAGATATCTTTTTCAAATTTCACATATGGGGGTTTTAGAGGTGTCCAATTAAGAATATGTTATACATTTTGCTCTTAATCCAGAGGGCGCCACTTCAGCACACTTTTTTTCTTTCGAAAGGACATAACTTTTTTATACGAAGGAATTTGATAAAAAGGGATCAATTTACAAAAACTACAACACTTTAATTTTAAAAAAGGTATACCTGTTTTGAGTCGCTAAAATGCACCGTTTCAAAGATAAATGAGTTTGAAATGTGTGCTGCAGGCTTACAAAACAAAAGGGCAATAACGAAGCTTTTCGTCTGGAATTAACTGTAAATATCTGGAAATGAATGGAAAATTTCTGTAAACTGTCTGTAATATCTGGAAACTGTCCGGAAATGTCCGGAAATGTCTGGAAATGTCTGGAAAATGCCTGGATAATATCTTTAAATGTCTGGAAATGTTTGGAAATATCTGAAAACTGTCTTGAAATTTCTGGAAATGTCTGGATACTCTGGCTACGAAATGTCCTACTAACTATACAACTGAAACCGAAAGAATCCATTCATTCATTCATTCACTGACTCATTGGCGTGTTTTTTTTTTTACGGCCAAACGCGAAGGAAAATCGTCGCGGAAAAAACGCTATCCGACGTAACTCGACGAGATCTATCGGAAAATCGATATTTCGAAACCCGGAAAAGTTTCCTTCCGGGTGAAAAACCGGATTTTTGGGGTATTTTTGAGGTTTTTCGGGATTTTCTCCGAAAATCTTCCAACGATTTTCTTTAAAATTTTCCAAAATATTCTTTAATATATTACCAATCACCTCACGCAAACCGCATATCGGGGAAAATCCATTTACCGGAGTTATAGGAAAAACAAATTGTCATTTTCGCAATTTCGGCAAAAAAATTGAAATATCTCGAAAAAAGATGCGATTTCGAAAAAAATTTTATTCTTCGAAAATTGTAGAGAACGTTTTTCTCTATAATAGGACATATAAGGGGTTATTCTATTTTGAACCGTTTTTGAGTTATAACGATAAAAAACAAACTTTCCTTCGCGAACGAAAAATTTATATTTTACAATTACTCAAAAACTAGCCGTTTTTTGAAAATTTCTCAAGAATCGAAATTTGTAAAGAATAGTATTTTGTATAATATATGTGGATGGGGTGATTTGATTTTGAGCGGTTTCCGATTTATAGCGCGATATCGATTTTTTAAAATAAACGCAATTGACAAAAAGTCGAAATAACTCGAAAAAAGATGCGATTTCGAAAAAAAATTTATTCTTTGAAAATTGTAGAGGATATTTTTTTACATAATAAAAAGTTTACGGGGTGGTTCCAACTTTAACGGTTGTTGAGTTACGACGAAAAACCTGCGATATTGCTGGGTAAAACCGAGCTGATTGGCGTGTTTCTTTCTTACGGCCGTACGCGAAGGAAAATCGTCGCGGGAAAAACGCCATCTTTACGAATTTTGACGAGATCTATCGGAAAATCGACATTTCGAAACCCGGAAAAGTTTCCTTCCGGGTGAAAAACCGGATTTTTGGGGTATTTTTGAGGTTTTTCGGAATTTTCTCCGAAAATCTTCCGACGATTTTCTTTAAAATTTTCCAAAATATTCTTTAATATATTACCAATCACCTCACGCAAACCGCATATCGGGGAAAATCCATTTACCGGAGTTATAGGAAAAACAAATTGTCATTTTCGCAATTTCGGCAAAAAAATTGAAATATCTCGAAAAAAGATGCGATTTCGAAAAAAAATTTATTCTTCGAAAATTGTAGAGAACGCTTTTCTCTATAATAGGACATATAAGGGGTTATTCTATTTTGAACCGTTTTTGAGTTATAACGATAAAAAACAAACATTCCTTCGCGAACGAAAAATTTATATTTTACAATTACTCAAAAACTAGCCGTTTTTTGAAAATTTCTCAAGAATCGAAATTTGTAAAGAATAGTATTTTGTATAATATATGTGGATGGGGTGATTCGATTTTGAGCGGTTTCCGATTTATAGCGCGATATCGATTTTTTAAAATAAACGCGATTGACAAAAAGTCGAAATAACTCGAAAAAAGATGCGATTTCGAAAAAAAATTTATTCTTTGAAAATTGTAGAGGATGTTTTTTTACATAATAAAAATTTTACGGGGTGGTTCCAACTTTAACGGTTGTTGAGTTACGACGAAAAACCTGCGATATTACTGGGTAAAACCGAGCTGATTGGCGCGTTTTTTTCTTACGGCCGTACGCGAAGGAAAATCGTCGCGGGAAAAACGCCATCTTTACGAATTTTGACGAGATCTATCGGAAAATCGACATTTCGAAACCCGGAAAAGTTTCCTTCCGGGTGAAAAATTCCGGGTTTTTAGGGTATTTTTAGGGTTTTTTGCGATTTTATCGGAAACGAAGAGATCGAATTTTCTCAATCTCTCCTAAAATATTCGTCAAATTAATATCGATTATCTCACGCAAACCGCGGGAAAATCAAAATTTCCTTCGCGGAGTTATGGCAAAAATAATTTAATTACAATTAAATTCTTTATTATTTACACGCTCAAATCTCGAAAACTATTAGGTTTACGATAATTTTACAAGAATACAAATTTGTTAAGCGTAGTTTTTTCCAACTAACAAAACAAACTGCATATCTTTATCTTGAACAGTTCAAAAGTTATAGGGGTAAATCTAAGTCGCGAACATGAGACTCGAGCGACGGATTTATGGTTCAAATTCGCGCAGCAAAGGGATTCCCGAAACCGTTCGCTCCGTAGAGAACAGGGACGGATCGAGAAGAAATTACTTTGTGAATAAATACATTAATATCTCCAAAACGGAAGGTTTACGAAAATTTTACAAGATACAGAAATCGTTTAGAATTGAATTTTCTATCGAACGGTATATTTTCTGAACCTCGCGAACAAGCCGTAACAAAAATCGTTTTTTCCGGAAAATTCAAAATCAAATATCTCCTAAGCCGTTAGATTTACGAAATTTTTTCAAACTAAGTGATTTGTAGGGATTATTTTTTTACATCGAATAGTAATTTACAAATTTTTATTCGACAATTAGTTTTTGAGTTATTAGAAAAGGCTTAATTTTAATTAGTCATAATTAAAATTATCACGCTCAAATATCGAAAACTATTAGGTTTACGAAAATATTACAAGAATACAAATTTGTTAAGCATAGTTTTTTCAAACTAACAAAACAAACCGCATATTTTTAACTTGAACCGTGCGAGGGCATTTTACTTTGAAACGTTAACTTGAAGCGGTCGAGAGAGGGGTGTGCAATGTGCATTAATATTTTGGCATTTTGGATTTTGGCCGAACGATTATTAGCGATTTAGCATAGAAATGGGGACGGCACTGCGATGGATATTTATTTAAAACGAAAGAATTGTATCGAAAATGTATGATTCACGGAGGAACTAGTTTTTAGGTTGATAGGTGGAATCGGATGATGTATTACTTTACTTTGTTATTTTGTTCTTGAGTGTTAATAAAGAAAGACTTACAATTATTTATTTTTCGGGGTGCGTTTATAATAAACCTTATTTGATTTGAAGCGAACAAATTTTTGGATTTGGACGCTATTATCAAAGTTTTATTAACAATTACGGCTAATAAACTTTTGAGCTTACAATTAGTGATTTGTGATAGTGAAGCAGTAGTGTATGGTTGTATAGTAGAGTGTATAATAGTGGTAGTGATTGCCTGACTAAGTGACAAGACCACCAAAAGATTTAATTGCAACAATTGACGACCTGGCAACGGGTCAGTGTCCCAAGAAAGGGCGCGTTAGCGCCCTTTCCAACCGTTCTGCGAGTCATAACTAATAACCCCTGATTCATTACCTACATAAGCATGCAGCGCAAATTTCAAACTCATTTATCTTCGAAACGGTGCATTTTAGCGACTCAAAACAGGTCTACCTTTTTTAAAATTAAAATGTAGTATTTTTTGTAAATTGATCCCGTTTGGGCAAATTCCTACGCACAAAAAAGTTATGGCCGTTCATAGGATAAAAAAGTGCGCTGAAGTGGCGCCCTCTAGGTTAGGCGCAAAATAGATAACATATTGGACACCTCTAAAACCCCCATATGTGAAATTTGAAAAAGATATCTCTTGAATTACGCTGGATGGACATAAAAATTGAAATAAAAAATCGATTTTCATAGTGCTATAACTTCCTAAAGAAAGCAACTTTGGACTAAGGTAAATTTGGTTAAATCGTCATATTTTGAGCCAAAGAACCTACCCTCAGCGTATGGCCCATTCATTACCGGACACCCTGTATAATAAAGCCCGAAGCGACATCCCAGTGATTAGCGAGTTCCTTTTATAATACCCGTGTATTCTTCTCTTACCAGTAATCCATTCGAAGTAGCACGATTTAGTACACCTAAACGGCAACTAAATGATACATTTTCCTCGTTACTTTCCAGCATAGCGACGGCGAAAAGAGCGACCAAGACCTGGTGGTGGACGACGCCTCGGAGGATCCCGTATCGCCTCCCAACGGCACCACCTCGCCGCGGGAGAACGGCATCGACAAACTGCCCAAGAAGGAGCACCCCGGCCCGCACAGCCCCAGGTCGGGCACGTCGAGCAACGCCTCCACGCCGTCGACGAAGAAGATGGAGGAGAAGCCCACGACGCCCATCTCCAAGTCGGTGACGCCGACGTCGGCGGCCGGCTCGTCGTCGGGCAGCGCCTCCGGCGGCTTGAAGCCCATCAAGCAGCAGGGATTGGGCCAGTACCCGCCTTACATGGCCATGTCCAACGGTAACTGCTGCTTCCTATCCTAGTTCTTACCAATGTTATTAAGGGGTTATACGCCGTTATGAGGCAAAAATAAGACGGGTTTTCAAGAATTTATCCTGAAGAGACTTTTGAATGTACCTATTAATTTGAAAATTTTTGTGGATATACAAGGTGTTATTTAATAAGTGCAACAAACTTCAGGGGGTGATTCTGCATGAAAAATAATGATATTTTGCTATATAAACATATGTCCGCAAATGCTTCGCTTTCGGAATACGGGGTATTAATGTTTTTTCTTAAAAACAAAGGTAATAAAAAGAAAGATATAGTTAATTTACACATTAATTTACGTAATTTTAGATTATCAAAAAAAGCTAATTTGTTCATTTATTTGAACATAATTTTGACAGTACTACCGTCACTACTAGATAACGATAGAGGAAATGAAAAATGCACGTCAAGATGTTTTATTTTTTTATTCGAAAACGGCGGCCCATACGAAATAAACACAAGAGAGCTTTTTTGTCACAAATTGAACGAGGAATTCATTCATAATCGAATTTTCAATTAAAATGCCTCAATGGCGTACCAACATCATTTTTTTCTTTAAAAAACATTTATTATTACCCGTATGCGCGCTAATCATGAACATAAAATTTTCAATTTTATATCAAAAAATGCGTAATAGTTACCTCTCAAAACTCACCAAAATTCATTTGAATATCTTGTCTGGTTTCAGAGAAATAAATAAATCTTCGGTTTTTAAGAAGAAACTTTAACACTCTGTATCTCGAAAATGAAGCATTTGCGGACATATGTTTATATAGCAAAATATCATTATTTTTTCATGCAGAATCGCCCCCTGAAGTTTTTCGTACTTATTAAATAACACCCTGTGTAAGCATCCTTCAAGAACGCAAACAAATTTTTTATTTATAAAAATGTGGATTGTAGAGAGCGCTACAGTCGACTTTCGAAACCTCCTAAAAAAGACGATTTACGGTATACATCGTATCTCAAGATTGGATTATTTGAAATCAAAAAACCAAACAAATTTCGTTAATTTATTAGATTATCTAGTAATTAATCGTTCGGCTAATCAAAATACTAAATTTTCACAAAATGGTGGCTTCTCAAAAAAATGATTTCGTTTTTGTATGTAAAATTTTGGCCTCAAATTGTTTATAAAATGGAAAATAAGTATCGGATTGACAAAAGAAACGATTAATTACTAGAAAATGTATGTAAGAAGATTGTGTTAAAATTCTAGACCGATTGAACAAGACGTTTTTGAGATATCGTGTACACCGACTTGAAAAATGCTGTTTTGAGAAAAACGCGTTTAAAGTTTTCAAATCCGGTTCACACATAGAATAAAAATTTACTAAATTTAGGTATACCTTCGAAAGTATTGCTCGGATCGACTTCAAATTTTGTGTGCATACTTTTGAATATATGTAGTACATTACAAAAATGCAATAATTCAAAATCGAGTTTTTTGAAAATCCCTTAATTTATTTCTCATCTAGGTGGTGCCCCGCACGATTTACAAGCAGCCGGAAACTACGCGGGACTGCACAATAACATCCCACCGGCGTTGGGAAACTATCCAAGGCCACCGTTGCAAGTGGGCTACGATCCGCATTCCCAGATGAGGGCTCCCATAGTACCAACCCTAGCCGCTATTCCTGGTGGTAAACCGTAAGTACCCCAATAAAATTAGTAATAACACCGTTTAATTTCGATTCGTTATCATCAGGGCGTATTCGTTTCACGTGAGCGCCGATGGGCAAATGCAGCCGGTGCCGTTCCCGCACGACGCCCTAGTGGGCCCCGGGATCCCCCGGCACGCCCGGCAAATCAACACGCTGAGCCACGGCGAGGTGGTGTGCGCGGTGACGATCTCCAACCCCACGAAGTACGTGTATACGGGCGGCAAGGGGTGCGTCAAGGTGTGGGACATCAGCCAGCCGGGGTCGAAGAGCCCCGTGTCGCAGCTGGACTGCCTGGTGAGTTGTGGATTCTGGGTTTTTGCGAAATGACTCGATTGGTAATAGACTCGCTTTCAGCAACGAGACAACTACATTAGATCTGTGAAGCTCCTGCCGGACGGTCGGACGTTGATCGTGGGTGGCGAGGCGAGCAATTTGTCGATATGGGACTTGGCCAGTCCGACGCCTCGAATTAAAGCTGAATTGACTTCTAGCGCGCCAGCGTGCTACGCCTTAGCCATTAGCCCGGATTCGAAAGTGTGCTTCAGTTGTTGCTCAGATGGTACGTCAATTTCCCTAGTTATCTTCTGATACAATACCGTAACATGTCCATTTGAGAGAAAAACTCTCTAGAGTGACTCTCGAGAGTAGTTCCAGCCAGTGGACAAAATTGTGAGAATGACTATCGGAGAGTTAGCAGTTACTCTCCGCGAGTTAACAAATCGTGATTAGCTCTCAAGTTTTTCAACGTCGTTTTTTGTACTTTCGAGAGTAAATAGAAAAATGCAATATTCAATCAGAATTCAATATTCTGAGAATACTCTTCGAGAGTTTAGGGTTTTATTTAAAGGCTTGTGTTGACTAGCAATGAAATTGCGAAAGTACTTGCGAAAGTGACTTCCAAAAGTAAGTATGTAATATTCGAGGTATTGACTTATATTCGCTCTAGCGACACTGGTCTAAGTTCTGTGCACACACACCGACATTCGCTCTAAAATAGCTCTATACATCAAAGTGTCGATATTTTAGTGTCTCGCCTATTCGCAGCCTTAAAGCAAAAATTTCAGCAAGCTACTGTGTGCAAGTATTTGCGAGAGGTATTTCTCGTTTCTTGCGCAAGAAATGTCGGAAGCGTATTATTGCCATATAATCAGAGCCAGTAGTTACCTACACAATGTCAAGTGTAAAACGTAAATGAGTGTCTGTGTGTATAATAGCTATTCTACAAAAAAAAAGAAAAAAAAAAAGAATAGTTTGGGTACGAAATTGGATATTAAGAAGATGTACACTCGTTTTTTGTGAAACATTGTTAACTGAAGAGACGAAGATTCTAAAGAACTCAATAAGTTTCTTCGCATGAAAATTAAAGATTTTACACAGTAAAAAATCCCGTGTTAATTTTAACACGAAAAGTGGTCTATATAAGTCCGCACCAACTTTGGTAAATTTAACCACTTTTTTTTGGTTAATTTACATTTTAAGAATACAGATTATAATAGACTAAATATAAAAAGTAAAGGGTGGTATAATAAAAATAAATGTGGTTATTTAATTTTTAAATCTGACAACAATGATATTACTCAACACAGAATGGTGTAAGATTCACATAGATCACAGGAAATTTCATCAAATTTTATAAAATATTTTACCAAAACAGTGTTCGTAAAAAGAAAACGATTTAACGAAAAACTGTGTACAATAATTACACAGAAGACTTGACCAACTCTGCGTGTTTTAAACACGGGAATTTTTTTTACTGTGTAAGATCAGACACTTTAATATAAAAGTATAAACGACTTGCCTAAAAACTTGCCTGAAAGCGAATGCTGCAAGAAATGTAACTTTCAGGTTCAGTTCTCAGACGTGTTTCGTCACGTTAATATGGGCTCTATCGCAAAAACTATCGCAAGTTACTTGCTAATCGACACGAGCCTTTATAGTCAGAAAAATACGGTAAAATATTACACAAAACTTGCGACACAATCCTTCAATTAAGTGAACACTGAGAATACTGATTTAATAAAACGCGAGTTTGCTCTCAAATGGACATAGACTTGAAAGTTGCTCTCAGGAAAACTCTCACATGGCCACCCAGCATTAACGATCGTTTTTTGTAGGTAACATCGCCGTGTGGGATTTACACAATCAAACACTGGTGAGGCAATTCCAAGGCCACACTGACGGGGCCTCTTGTATAGACATCTCGTCAGAAGGCACGAAATTGTGGACGGGCGGTTTGGATAACACAGTGAGAAGTTGGGATTTAAGGGAAGGTAGACAATTGCAACAGCACGACTTCAGGTTGGTTCAAAACAATTCCACCAATTACCCTCTTAAGGCTGTTCTATCAGCCTAAATTCCTTACATATAAAATCGGTTTTATATGTTTTGTAAATTTTATTCAAATTTTTGTGAGAAATCAATTGCGAAATTGCGAAGAAATTGTCAGAATTATTTTTTCACTTTATCTCGTACTTTTGGAAATATAAATAAAAATCCACCTGAAATATGAAATATTAAAAATGTGATTCTGACAGATTGTAGATAATAGTTTTTATAAACTTTTTTCTATATAAAATTTTCTGTTAAAATAAAAAATAAGCATAATAAATGGGAAACCGATTTCAAATTTTACGAATTTTTGAAACTAAGTAAGTATATCGCTTTCGCTCTTATTTCTACAGCGTGTTTCGCAAACTTCTAGTGTACAGAAATGTACACATATTATTTAGAGCTCCCGACTTTTTATCTTCCTTTTTTCTTACTAACTCTACTAGATTGTAATTAAATGAAAAATTGTAATAACTGACAGTATATTGCATAATCAGTTACGAAAATAATAAAATAAAATTGTTAGGTATATTTCTAAAAATTTGAGTGCGTGTCTGTATTGAATAACATTGAATCGGCGAATTGTGCGAGTGAAATAGGCGACCTATCTCTTTGAAGGATAGAGTGAAATAATGTCAGTGCTGACATGAAGGGAAAAAATTTGGTAAACAATGCCGACGCGTAACAAAAATCATAACAATCTGTCGTCATAACTGATAAAACAGCCTTAATAATTTATTTGTACCATTTCAGTTCGCAAATCTTCTCGCTGGGCTACTGCCCCATGGGCGAATGGCTGGCCGTCGGCATGGAGAACTCCAACGTGGAAGTGCTCCACGCCAATAAACCCGACAAGTACCAGTTGCACTTGCACGAGAGTTGCGTGCTGAGCTTGAGATTCGCAGCCTGCGGTAAATGGTTCGTGTCCACCGGTAAGGACAACCTATTGAACGCCTGGAGGACACCTTACGGAGCCAGTATATTCCAGGTAACGTCGCCTGGTAACGGCTTATGTAAATATAATCATACTAATTGTGTTTATTTTTTAGTCCAAAGAATCTTCGAGCGTGCTGAGTTGCGACATTTCGGCGGACGATAAATATATAGTGACAGGTTCCGGTGACAAGAAGGCGACGGTGTACGAGGTTATATATTAGAGAAGAAAGTGAACGGGATAGAGACTCGGCATCTAGTTGTAACATAAATGAAAGAAAAAATGTGATAATTAAGTGTAATAACGAACTCGACTTACGTATCAAAAAAACTGAAAAAAAAACTATAGCGGCGAAAAAAAATTAGTGATCTGATGTGAGATACTAGATTTTTAGGAAAGGTGATCTCCCATGACAATTTAAATACACTTTTTTCATTATTTAATTGTATATATCGATTGATATTGAATTGTTAATATTTACTTACTAATATTAAGTGACAAAAAATACTTAATTTTTTTAATCATCAAATTTCCCTTCTATCTTTTTTAGAATTGTACATATTTAAAATACTACCACCAATTTTACGCATTAGAAGCATTTTGATTGTTTTATTCAAATTATCCAATTTTGTAAATCATGCCGAGATTTATTCCTCCGATTATTACAACCAAATTACAACGAATTATAAATTAAGTAGTATATTTTCACTAATTGTAAACTCTCAAGAAATAACAGGGTAATATTATAATTAACATGTACATGAATATAGCAATTATGGAGGGTGAATAATTTATTTATAATAATGAATTACTCATAATTATAAAACGCAACATTGCCTTACTATTATACAGGATGTTCGAAAGAGGGAGATATTGTGGAGGGGCATTCCTTGTTAAAAAATATGAAGAAAGTTTCTTTAAACATGGGTCGGGAAAAGCTGTGTTTTCAAGATACAGGATGTTCAATTAAAAAAGAAAACGGATGACATGATATACATGATATACATGAAAAAAATTATTCATTTATTAAAAAATATTTACTTGATTCTTTTGAAATTTGATATTAAAAAGTTGCAAAAGCACTCTCTTCTAGTAATTTTTTTGATTATTTGTTTTCCAAGGCACTTGTGATTTTCTTTAGCAAAAATTTGAAAAACCAATTTTGTCCAGTAATATGCAATAAAACTGTTTTTATTTTTTCTCCGAAACGAAACGAAATGAAAGAACGAAGATGATAAAGAAGATGCTTAATAAAACAAAAAATATTAAAGTTACAGAAAAAGGCAGTGGCGTCCATTTTTTTCCAAATAATATTCACTTATATGCCCTCCGGGACGCAACTGGACTTAATAATTTTAATCTATTTAGGACTAAATTAGCCTCTTAATACAACAAAACACATTACCAAATTTCAACAGAATCAAGTAAATTTTTTTTAATATAATTATATTGTTCTTTTTTTATTGAACATCCTGTATCTTGAAAACTGCATTTCAGAACCCATATATTTAGAAACTTTTTTCTTATTTTTTAACAAGAAGAAATCTCCCCTCTAAAATATGTCCGTCTATTTTTCGAACACCCTCTATATCCCTTTATTTGTTTTCACCCTTAAGTTACCCTTAATCTTAATAATGCTCCATATAAAAGCAGTTTTTCTTTCGAATCGTTGTAAGAGGATGAAAAAATCTCGGGATGAGATCGCTCGCTAGAAAGAGGCATACTTCAGAAATCAATTTGGAATGAGTTCTTGACAATAGTACTGGCTATTGAGGATGCAGATCTCATCAGGAGTGTTCAATCAAACCACCCTATTTTTTCCAATACCGGTGTCGTTGAGGGTGCATGGCAATTCGAAATACATACTAATAGCTTTTAACGATTAGTTCTAATTCGATTCTGAACGTTTTTGAGATGTGCCGCTGTTATAGCGATAATACATTTTACATTTCACTAGCAAATCGAAACTCGCAAAAGGATTACAATTTACACGCGATTGTGTATTAGGGGTAATCACGATCTCGGGTTTAATAAGCCGAATTGTCGTATTTGTAATGAGAGTTCGGCGTATTAAACTCGACGTTCTGCTCGCCCCTATATTTCGTACATACTTGTAATTAAATTAGTGATGAATATAATGAGAGTTTAATTTTTAAATTAAAAGAGAGAATCGATGCAATGTTGCCTGTGTACACGAAAATTTCGCTCCGATTTCGCATGATGTCGCAAAAACTATTGGTACCTCGTTGTGTAAAATCAATGTTTTTTAATTTTCTTATTTAGATAGCGTTTAGTACAGCTCCCCATTTGACAGGAAATGCGAGGAAATTCCGAACGAACAATTCTTTTACTACTTATCGAACATTTTCTAAGGGACAATTCGACTTATTAGAGTCCATAACGATCTTGAATTTAGTGTAATATGATCAACATATTAACATATTAAACTCAAAATCGCTGTGATTAGTATTTAAACTTGTTGACATCGCCGCGCATTCGCCCAATGTGGCGCTGTACTTGCAGTTTATGTTAGGAATTTGTAGATAATTGGAAAAAATATATCATTGTTTTTATTTTTAAATACCAACGTTTTTTAATTGTTCCTTTACCAACCACTTGAATATAATAATTAAATAAAACATTCCAATTACTGATGCAATTACAGAAAAGCTCTAGAAGTGTAAAAAGTCCACCGGACTATAGTCTATTCATAAATGAGGCGGAGTAATAAATCAATCAATTGCCTAAATTCCAGCCTCCACAGAAGCTACACAGAAGTTATCTGCCCAACACAGAAATTGAAAAAAAACATTAATTAATTATTTTAAAACTACTTGGATGTTTCACCCTGTATTGGTTTTCCTCATTTATGAATAAACTATAGTATAGTTTAGTAAGTTTCTTGGGTAACTTTTAAGTCAGGAAATAAAGACTAGTCTAGCAGTGGAGCTTTTAATGGTAGTAGTTTAGGTAATTGTAAAGCTTAAAAAGCTCAAGAAAGCTTGACAAAGGAAGCTCTGTAATGGATGAGGAAGAAATAGCATTTGTACTGCTGCAAATTAAATGATTAAGGAAGTAAACTAGTAAGTCACTGGCATCTAAATGGAAAGGCCTGAAGCTTAGTTATAAATTCTAAAAGCAAGAACCGGACTGTTTGAGTACCTATCTCTTAATAAGAAAACCAAATGAGGACCCCCGTACAAAAAGCGAATAAGTACAAAAAATCAAATTTTTCAGGAAAACAAAAAAAAAACGATTTAAAAATCTAAATTGGTTTTTTTTCTACTAAACGTAATCAGATGTAGTTTATTCCTACTTTAGGTAACGTATACATTATTTATATTTATTTAAATAATTATTATTTAAAAAACTTATTAGGTGCTAATATACAGGGTGTCCCGCATAAGAACCGACACAGAGCAGGAGCGTGTAGAGAAGCCTAAAATATGTTGTTTAACCAACTTAACTTAATGCAAAGTTACACCCCTGAGAAGTTACATGCCTTCAAAATGGAGTTACAAATTAAAACAAAAATTAAAAACAATAATATCTCAGTAATCCTCATACTCATACTAAATTTGGTATACGTTATGAGTGTACTAAGAGCATTATTCGATGGTTAGGAGATATACATTGACGTATTTTAAAAGGTTGATTAGGGATGATACTCCCTTAAAATGTTTACCTCATAGATGATTAAAAAAAATATTAGTTCATTTAATAGGTAATTTAATTTTCAAACTTCTATTATTCTTTTCATTTTTTACAATTCTTTGTGGTTTTGAAGAAAAACGCTGAAAAATAAAGATGTAGGTACAAGAATTATTGACGATTTTTAGTAACATTTATAATGTGTACAGGGTTGTCTTCAAAACGTCAAAGAATTTTTAATACCAAAAAGAATAAAAAAAGTTTTAAAATTAAATTACCTATAAAATGAACTAATAATTTTATAAATAACCCGTCAGGTAAAAAAATTCTGTAACATTTTAATAAAGCATCATCTCTAATCAGCCCTTTAAAATACATCAATGGATCTCTAGTTGTTTTAAGTTTTAAGTATTAAAGAGTAATATTAAAGTATTAAATACATATTTTCTTTTTTAAATTTGCAGGTTTGTTTAAATTTTTTAAACAAAAGTCCAGTTTGAATGCCTATAACTTCTCAGGGTTGTAACTTTGTATTAAGTTAAGTTGGGTTAAACAACATATTTTAGCTTCCTCTACACGCTCCTGCTCGGTATAGGTTCTTAAACGGGGCACCCTGTATATTTCATGAACAAAAATAAATTAAGAGTTGTTTTGGTTTCTTGCCCCGGACTCTTGATATTAATTGGGTGAGTATTAAAGAAAGTGACAGTTTGTAAGTCTAAAAACAAGATTATAATATCTTACAATAAATTTTGTTATTTACAAACGTTCAATCTCAAAAAATTGTACATTTACAAATAAGTATGTATCTATTATTTTATCAAACGTAATCTTAATCATCATTAGTAGAAGATGGCTAAACATTTTCAGGGTTAAGTGTCTCATAGAACCATGAGCAGTCTGGAGAGATATATACCAATTTTTTGCATCCATGACATCTTTGAATTTATTTTTCTTTATGCGTAGTGGTTCATGATATAATAAACACTATCAGGGTACACCAGTGTAATACCACGGTAGCTCCTTTTCCATAATAACTTCTGTAATATTCAACGGATCTATTTCGTTCTTGCACTAAACGATAGAGGATTTTTTTCTTAACAATAATCCATGCGTAAGTCAATTTCGAAAAAAATGGACTTATCTGGTTTATGGACTTATCTGGATATCCACATAGGTTACATTTACCACCTGAATTATCATTTACACTTCATCCCCCAAGTGGCCCTCTTCAACTTATCTCGCGTTCGCTCGAAGGGTAAAAGGTGGCGCCTCTGCTCTCCTGAAAATTGATGGAAAATGGTGAAAATTTCAGAACCTCACAGGAAATTCCAAATAGTGCCGAATAGAAGGTTTCCACGATCATAAAATCAATCGTGTTGAATCCGTTTCTGAATTACAGATGGAGCTTCATCGGCCCTTTGAAATTATTTAAAACGAAAGTAAAATTGAGCCCTTGGAAATCGCGATTTAATAACGGGAAAAGGTTTTGTACAAAATTATCTAGTATCTATAAATTTTTTAAATTGAAATATTCGAGTTATTGTAGTTGGTAGATATAAGTATATTTAGTTAAATGCTTCAATATCATAGATTCAAGAAATAAAGGGAGTTTTTTATGAATAAAAATTGTAAATTGTAGGTACTTACCTTGTTTAAAATAATGAGTAAAATAGTGAGGAAAACGAATGAGAAATAATTGGGCTATTAGCAAGATTATTTTTATGAATAATGAACCGAGCCGCTTCAAAAATCAAACCAGCCATTCAAATATTCCGCAAATAGAGCGAATTTTCGGATCAATTTTCCGCATTTGAATAGGAAGCGCGTACATACACGTAATTCAATTCGCCGGAGCAACGGTGGAAAGCGCGGCAACGCCGCCGCCGGGTGCAGTGAAGATCGATGCCGCCGCCTGACATCGGTCTGGGTCGCTCCCGGTCGTTCACCTGTTTCATCCCCCGATTCAACCCCCGGCTCGCTCGCTCCCTCGCCCGCTCTCTCTCGCTCCTTCGCGCCCCCGATGCCGGCGTTGTACGCTCGAATATACGCCGGCAAGCGGCGGCTACGCGCCGCCTCTTTGGGATTTCCGCATTCGCATCGCGCCGTATCCAGCGGAATTCCTGGCTGTGGGACTACGTCCTAGTTCAAGGTTTGCATCATGCAAATTAGCTGGGTACCTACGTTCAGATTTTATATACACAATTTTTGTTTCTAATAATGAATTAATCCAATGGGAAATAAATACTAAACTTATAGAGTTAAGTAAGGTAGAGAAAACTTTTATACAACAATTTGAATTTGGGGAAAACACAGCATATATGCAGGGTGTCGCAAAAAGGTTGGGACGTGGCTTAACCACAGACTCCTGAGACAAAACTAAGACTATTTAACAGGAATTTACCTATATCCAAAATTGCTTAGTATATACCTAAAGAAGTTATAGGGTTTTGAAAAGTTAAGAATAAAAAAGAGATTTTTTTGATATTGTGCCAGAATGGCTTAACTATTTTTCGTGAAAATTTGTACAGAATATCTCTGTTTGATGACATATTCATTAAACATATTTATGTATCAATATTTTTTTATTTATCCATCCCTCTCTGATTTAATAGGGGTGGCCAACCCCTTAAAGAACTAATTGTTTCGCCTATGTAATTTTTGAATCGAATCTAGATTTATTGATTCATTTAAAATGATTTTTTACTCTTTGTAATTTTCTATAAAACCAATATTTTTGAATATAAATAAATCCCTTTTTTGGCATTAATACGATTTTTGAAATCCATATTTTCGGGACATTATTGTCAAAAAAAAATTCTTTTTAACAGATTAAGTTATTTTCAACAATAATATCTTAATTTATCATAGAATTACTTACTCAGCACATAACACAGAAAAAAATAATGGATTCAATGTGTTTTTGAAAAATCGTATGAATGCCAAAAAAGAGATTTATCTCCAAAAAAATGGGTTTTATAGAAAGTTACAAAAAGAAATAAATCAATAAATCTAGATTCGATTAAAAAATTACATACGTGAATTGCATAGGCGGAACAATTAGTGCTTTAAGGAGTTGGCCACCCCCGTAAAATCAGAGAGGGATGGATAATTAATAAAAAATTACACATAAATATGTCACCAAATAGAGGTATTCTGCACAAAATTTTCACGAAAAAAAGTTAAGCCATTCTGGCACAATATCAAAAATTGCCTTTTTTATTCTTAACTTCAAAACCCTATAACTTCTTTACTAGGCAATTTTTGATATACAGTGTGTCCCAAAAAGTTGTATACAAATAGGGAAAAGTTTCACAAAAAAAATTATTCTTGATCAAATTCTCTGCATGACTTGTAAATCCAAAATCATATACAAAATGTTCAATTATCATAGCAAAAAATTATGCACAATTGTTGATTATTGATATTCCTAGATATTCCAAAGCACTCTATCAGTAACAAAAAATAATGCTCTTATTGGGAACGGGTTTCGTATTAATCTCGCAATGTTTGCCTTGTTTATTAAAATGTCTTTTATTTTTTATCTAGTAATATTAATAACCAACAATTGTGCAGCATAATTTTTTGCTACTTAATCATAATTTCAGTAAAATTGTTGCTCTCCACACAATTTGTGCATATTTTTCGCTTGGTCCAAATCATTATTTTTTGTTTTCCCTGTATTCCAAGCAATTTTTTTAAAATTTTTTTCCTGATTATGGATTTACAAGTCATGCAGAGAATTTTATCAAGAATATTTTTTTTGTGAAATGTAAGTAAATGTAAATAAACTTTTTCCCCATTTGTATACAACTTTTTGCGACAAACTGTAGGTAAGTTCCTGTTAAATCTTCTTATTTTTGTCTCAGGAGCCTGTGGTTAAGCCATGTTCCAAACTTTTTTTGACATCCTGTATTTCAATAATTCAATACTTTGATCATTGTAAGCTGTGGATAAATTAGTGGATAAATGGGCATTGATAAACTCACAAAGTTTCCATAAAGAAACTCCTTACGTAGGTGTATAAACCTATTAACCGAGTATTAATTCGGTGAACGCGCATAAAGAAACATTCCGAAACTTGTAGTTCCGTTTAATCAAACGTTTCAGGGGAGTTTGTGTGTGTGTGTGTGTGTGTGTGGGAAAAGCGTTGGTAGGCGTAATTTTCCCGAACGCGATTTTCTCGCCACGGCGACTATCGATCTTTGCGTTCTCTGATTTTGACACATGTCAGCGGGGGAAAATAGAGAGAGATTGATGTCGAGTAGAAACACTAGAAAAATGAAGTGTTCGTACTGTTCACACTCGAAATCGTGTATGTTGCAGATGAATACGCCGGGGGGTGAAAAATTGTCCGGGGAATGAACATAAAAAATTTGTTCGTGCGCTATTTTCCCTCTATAATGTTGTCTACAAATTAAGCGATTTGCTCGCTTGTATAACTGTGATCTCTAAAGAGCGGATTTTATGCAAAATGCTACAATGATTTCGAAAATTAACGAATAAATTCATTGGCCCTCCATTTTAACGTTAAACACATATTTAGGGAGCCTCTTTAACGTAAACAATGTCCTTAGTTACACCATAACAACAATGTACAACTGTCATGTTAAAGACACATGCTTAACTTTAAAAAAAGAGCGCAGAATACGGCTGAATATTTCTGAAATTGAGAGTTTTTCGAAAATTTCCTTTTTTGAAAAGTTAGGATAATAGGATAGGAACATGTAAGGCGATTTTCTCGATTTTCAACTCTTTGGTTTTCAGAGCCACCTAAATTCAAAAATTTGTGATTTTTGAGTGGCTGTGTGTAGCCTTTATTACAATACCAGGATACCAAGAAAGTATGACACCATTTCTATAATCAGCTCATTGAGTAGGATTTA
The DNA here is from genome assembly GCA_917563865.1 of Phyllotreta cruciferae. Taxonomy (NCBI): domain Eukaryota; kingdom Metazoa; phylum Arthropoda; class Insecta; order Coleoptera; family Chrysomelidae; genus Phyllotreta; species Phyllotreta cruciferae. The sequence goes on along the minus strand of OU830614.1, from coordinate 973,554 downwards.
AAAATACAAAAATAACAGTATATACAGTGTGTCTACTTAAGTTGGAACCATATGGAAAACATTTTTATCAGTGGTTTTACGAAAAAAAGGGGTTCTTGATAAAAAGTTCTGCATGGTCCAAAACCTAAAATGCAATAATCAGATATCCAAATTTTTCAGTCATATACGAGGTTTGTCAAAAAATGTGATTTTGCTCAAGAGTAAAGTACCTTTTATTTTGACAATATCGAAAATTATAATAAAGAAAAAATGTTAAAAATTAAAATTAACTTTTGAATATTCATTATTGTTTGTTTATAAAAATATTTTTTTCGACATTATCTCTTTGAGAATGTTGAAAATTTAAGTTTGCAATTTATTGCATAATAAATTTAGCATGCACCAGCATTTTTTAAAAGTGGTACCGGATTACCAACGTTTTCACAGAGAAAATGCAAAAAAAAATATTTTTATAAATAAACAATATTGAATATTTGAAAGTCATTTTTAATTCTAAACATTTTTTCTTTATAATAATTTTTGATATTTTCAAAAATAAAGGTACTTTACTCTTGCACAAAATTCAAATTTTTTGACAAACCTCGTTTACTGCTTTAAAAAATTGATATCTGATAGTTGGATTTTAACTTTTGGACCATGCAGAACTTTTTATCAAGAATACCTTTTTTTCATAAAATCGCTAATAAAAAAGTTTTCCATATGGTTCTAACTTAAGTAGACACACTGTATAATCCGCTCTTTAGTGATCTCTATTAACATCTTTTAAGAATCTTTAAGATATTTTTACGCTATTTTAAGGGATAATAATTATATATACATATTATTCAATAATATTTACAAGGGACAACAAATATGAAGGTCGCAGATCGCATATTACTTTTAAATACCAATGTATTTAAAAATTCAAAGCTCTGTGCAATTAGCGACTAAATTTTAAATTATGATAAATTTATACAGTATCTGCAGATAAGTTTTGTTTCATCATTTACATCCATGATTTTTTTTGTATAAATAACGCTTTATTTTCAAAACGAAATCAGTTATCAATTCAGATTTTGATTGTAATTAGTCACCAATACCATTAACTTCTAATTAGCTCGCTATACTGATGGGAACATGATGAGGTCGATAGTTCTTCTTATTGCTTACGGTTACATTCAAAGGTAAGTATAATTCAATTTAAAAATTTCAATTTAAAAATCTAATTACTAAATTTTTTAAATTTCCCCCGGATTTGTTATATTTGTTTAAAACTTCCAAATGGGATTTTAATTAGTTTCGAAACTTTTATAAACCGTTTTTAATAGAAACTAATGGACAGAGAAAAGTAATTTTTAATCGAAATTAAAAAGTTTGTGATTTAATTTAATCAGAAATGTGCAACTCAGACAAAAATAAATCAACAAAACAAAAAAAATACAAACTTGCGCCACGCATAACAAACATTATTTAAACAAATATATTTCTATAAAAAACTCAATAGAAAAATAAATATTTCGAAATAAGGTGGAATTACATGTTAATAAATTCAGTTAGCATATTTCGAGATAAGAATACGCAAAAACAAATTCTCAATGTGTACCTAGATAATAATTGTATACTAAATCGTCTATACAGGGTGTTGGAAAATTAGATGGAGGTATTTTAGAGGGTGATTCCTTGTTACAAAATTGTTACAAAATGTTACAAAATATGAAAAAAAGTTTCTATAAACATGAGTCCGGAAATGCAGAGTTTTCAAAATACAGGATGTAAAAAAATTATATATAATTAAAAATTATTATTTAAAAGTATTAAAAGGTATTAAAGGTATTAAAAAATATTTACTTGATTCTGTTGAAATTTGGTATTAGAAAAGTTGCAATAACACTCTTTTCTAGATTTTTTTTTATTTTTTGTTTTCCAAGGCACTTAAGCAATTTTTTTAGCAAAAATTTAATAAACCAATTTTGTTCAGTCATGTGCAATAAAATGATTTTTATTTTTTTCTCCAAAAACAAAGTGAGATACAAAAAAAATACAAGAGGTAAAGAAGTTGTATTTTTAGATGCTTAATAAAACAAAAAATATTAAAGTATCAAAAAAGGCAGTGGCGTACATTTTTTCCCAATAATATTCGCTCAGGTGCCCCCTAAGGTTTTTTCGAACACCCTGTATAACCATTTTTATACACCTACAATCCCAATTTACTCCTTTTCAAGTACATTATGCTTCGACCAGACTCTGCACAAATTCCCCGACGACTTCAGCTTCGGCGTCGCGACGTCCGCCTACCAAACCGAAGGAGCCTCGAACGCCCCGGGCAAAGGCTACAGCTATTGGGACTACCTTACCCACGAAACCAAAATAGTACAAGACGGTTATTACCGCATCAAAAAATTTCAACACCCTGTATTAATTTAATATTCGATATTGCAGGTAGTACAGGTGACGTCGCTTGCGATTCCTACCGCAAAACCGACGTCGATGTGGCGCTGTTGAAGCGACTAGGCGTGAACCATTACAGATTCTCCATTGCCTGGACGCGCATTTATCCAACGGGAATGATTAACAATATTAGCTGGGACGGAGTTTCCCACTACGATAATCTGATTAACAAACTCCTCGACGTCGGAATTAAACCTTGGGTAGGTATAACCCAATCTATAGGCTCATGTCGGTTAGCAAATAACGTGCATGCGACAGTTTTTGCGGTGGCGCCCATATTAACACGTCGGAACTAGTCTGAGAGCTGGACCTGCAGGTTCAATTTCTTGCAACATTTGCTTTCAGGCGAATGATAATTAAAACTGAAAAAGAAAGGTATCCATGAGACAAATAAGAATGTAATGAAAAGGCTCGTGTTTATTAGCAAGTAACTTGCGACAGTCTTTGTGATAGCGCCTGTATTAACGTGTCTGAGAGCTGAACTTGCAAGAATTTCTTGCAGCATTCGCTTTTAGACATGTTTTTAGGCAAGTCGTGTTATACGTTGATATTAAAGGTCTGATAGTACTTACTTTCAACTTTCCAGAAGGTATTGGAAATTTTTAGTGAGAGTAGAACAATGTCGGACAAAAAGTGTTGGTCGAGAGAAGAAGTAATCGATTTAATTTGGCGATGGGAATTATTTAACGGGCTATACCAGTATAACCCATGAAAAATTATGCGATTTTCGCGGATTTTTTTAAAAGAAAGTACTAGATAGAATGTATTGAAGTTTTTTGGACATAATAAGGTATATTTTCAGCTATATTTTAAGATTTTTTTTACAAAAATATTGAAAAATAACGGACTTATGTGCTGTCTTCGGAGGTGCCAAAAAAAAGTTCCCCAACTGCTGACATGATTCCGGCCGAATGAGTAGGTGAAACAGAAAAATTCAAAAAGGTTATTAAAGTGAAGGTACTTTCTATACAATGACCTACGAATTTTGAAAAATATCAAAAATTAATAAAATGGCGCAATTCTGAAGAAAAGTGTCGTTTTTTGTGGTCACAAAATTGATTTTTTGGTGCAAAAAAAGTTCCCCGACTGTTGACATGATTCCGGCTGAATGAGTAGGTGAAACAAAAAAAATCAAAAAGGTTATTAAAGTTTAAGGTACTTTCTATACAATGACCTACGAATTTTGAAAAATAACAAAATGGCGCAATTCTGAAGAAAAGTGTCGTTTTTTGTGGTCACAAAATTGTTGTTTTTAATGCCAAATTGACAATTCTCAACCAATCAAATCAAAAAGATCGTAGGTCATTGTACAGCGTGTTTCAGAAAAAGGTGACCCCCTTGCTAGGAGAGGTAGAACATGACAAAATAAGTTGAATTTGCTCAGTAAAAAATTTTCGTAAGGGCTTCCGTTTTCAAGATACAGGGTATTGAAAAAAAATAATTTATACGCATTTTTTAGGATGATGTCGAAACTACTGACTAGATTGTAATGCAATTTCGTAGAAATTTGGTAAAAAAATGTCGTTTTTTGGGGTCAAAAAATTGTTGTTTTTTTAATGCCAAATTGACAATTTTCAACTAATCAAAAAGATCGTAGGACATTGTATAGTAAATATATTCAAGAATACTTAGTTTCAATTTGAAGTCGATCGGTCAATTTCTCTTTGAGTTATGATGTCAGCAATTTTGAAAAATGTCGTTTCGAGAAAAACGCGTTTAAAGTTTCAACTATCCATTTATACCTGCGAGCGGCCTCTCTTTTAGAACGCTGTCATTCAAAAACTATTCAAGATACGACATTGTCGCTTTCACAGGATATTTTTGAAAACATAAACTATCCAATAAGCCAAAAAATCAAAAATCGATTTTTTGAAAATGTCACACTGGTATATCCCCTTAAATCGGTGAAATGTGCGATTGAAATAGGCGACCTATCTCTTTGAAGGATAGAGTGAAATAATATCAGTGCTGACATGAAGCGAAAAAAATTTGATAAACAATGCCGACGCGTAACAAAAATCATAACAATCTGTGTCGTCATAACCGATAAAACAGCCTTAAGTATACATACTTTTGGAAGTCACTGTCGAAAGTACTTTCGCAATTTTATTGAATTTTATTGCTAGTTTGCACGAGCCTCAAATGATTTTGATCCGTGATTTTGTGCAGGTGACAATATACCATTGGGACCACCCTTACGGCATCCAACAGTTGGGGGGTTGGTTTCAACCGAAAATGGCCGATTACTTGGCCGATTACGCCGATTTGTTGTTCAAATTGTACGGCGATAGAGTCAAAACATGGATCACCATCAACGAGCCGTATTCGCTATGCGTAAGCGGCGTTGACTACTTGTCGCATGTACCTGAAGGTTTTGCTGAGTACATGTGTGGGCAAAACGTGTTGAGAGCTCACGCTGCTATCTGGAAGGTTTATAAGAGGAAATACAGAAGTACTCAGAACGGTAGTAAATCGGTTTTCTCCCTACTTCTACAGAGTGTCTCAAAAAAAGGTGACCTCCTTGCTGGGAGAAGTATAGAACATAACAAAATAAGTTGGGTTTGCTCAGTTAAAAATGCGCAAATAGGTAAACGACCCTAATTCAGACAGTGTCCGTAATTCCGTCATATATTTAGAAAACTGTTCAAAATAAGAAATCTGTCAAAAAAAATAAACTAATAGTTTATCCCAAAAAGAACACTGTTGCCTGTGGTTGTGTACAAACTTTTCTTCTTTAACCGAAAATAGTATTAGTGAAAAGTAATCTAAACAGGCAATTGTCAGTAGACTCTTAGTTGATGCAACAACGGGTTGGTTTTCGTATAAGGTAAGCCAAATTTGCTATGATTTAAATCTACTGTATATTAATTAGTTCAAAAAGAATTGGTGAAATATTTGAGTTAAGGGTTTAAAAGACTTTAAATATATGATTTTAGATGAAAATTAGTTAAAATTATAAACTGATCTAAATATTTTAAGGGTGTCGGATTTAGGTTATACACTCAAAAACAGTAGTGTGCTAATTCAGACATAGGTGTCGAAATTATGTACAAATTTCAATAGTCAAAATATTTTTTTTCTTTTTCTTCCATTTTTAATAATAATGTATATTCTATCCGTAATTGCATTTAAAAATGCGTTTTTATTCACTTGTCATAAATCCGACACCCCTGTCGGGTTTATGTACACGATGTGTCGAAATTAGGTTTAGCTGAGATCAAAATTGTTATCGAATTTAATCATAAGAAAAAATATAAATGAGAATATAATTTATATTTATTTTAATTGTTTATGATCAACTTTTAACGGTTCCGATGGGTTTCTGTCTTTTTAGCATGTTTACTATTAAAAAATATTCTGTCTGATTAAGGTTCTTAAAATGACGGATTTAAGGCCACTATCTGAATAATGGTCTTGACAATGTCAGATTTATGGACGATTTCTTTTTTGCAATGTCGGATTTATGTACAAATGCACAAAAAGAAAAAATAATCATTTTTGTGTTTTATTTATTATGTTTGCATAAAAATTTTTATGAAAATAAATTTTAAAAGGTTCAAACTTTTTCGGAAATATACCAAAGTGACCCCAAAAATTGATTTGTATATGATTCTGCTTAAAAACAGTAGACGGCATGCTTAATGTGTCTGAATTTGGGTCGTTTACTATAACTTTTTTTTTAATACTTGAAAACGAAATTTTTTTTCTGAACAAACCCAATTTATTTTGTCATTTTAGTCATCTCTTAGCAAGGAGGTCATCTTTTATGAAACAACCTGTATAGCCTTACAATTTTTTTGTTTGTAGGAAAACTAAGTATGGCCTTCAACGTACAAGCCCATCTTCCAGCTACTGATAGCCCCGCTGACATCGAAGCCACCGAAAGGCTCAATCAATTTTCTGTGAGTAGAGCTTTTTACCTCAAGCAATTTTTTGTAACGAATTCGTAGTTTGGGTGGTTCGTGAATCCCATGGTGTACGGTAATTACCCCAAAGTCGTGATCGACACGATCGCTTCGTACAGCGAAAAACAAGGTTTCGATGAGTCCAGATTGCCGCCGTTATCTCCGGAAGATTTGGCCGAACTGAAGGGATCCTGCGATTTTATCGGCCTGAATACTTACAGCGTTTACCTAGTAAGTTCTAACAACGGGTCCGTCGACGTTAATCCCAGCTTCGCCAATGATTGTGGAGCGAATATAATCGAACCTAATTGGAACGTTTCGTATGCAATACGCGTGAGTTTGCGGAAGTTTGCTGATCAAAAGAGAAGGTTTTTTAATTACTTTTGTATGTTAGATGAAAGCGAAAGGGTTGGGTGTTGTGTTAAATTGGATTAAAAAAACTTATAACAATATGGAAATACGCATAACCGAGCAAGGTTATCAGGAAGATGCCAGGAATTTGTTCGATGTAGAAAGAAGTTCATACGTTATGGTAAGAATATCGAGTACATACAAAATATTTGTATAAGTTTATTAGAGATTTTTTATTTTTAGGCTAATATGGCTCAAATGTTGCAATCGATTCATCAAGACAAAATAAATTTGACCGCTTACACACATTGGAGTTTCATGGATAATTTTGAGTGGGTTAATGGATACACGTAAGTTTTCACTACCTATTTGTATTTTGAAAATATGCAATAATTATTTTAAATTCTAGAAAAAAATACGGTTTGATAGATGTGAACTTTAAAGATCCCAGTAGGAAAAGAAGATTCAAACTATCTGCTGCAACTTTTGCCACGATAGCATTCACCAGGAAATTAACAGATATTGAAGATACATAGTATACAAGTACAGGGTCTCTCAACGAAAACTTGTCCCCACCTTTAACTACTATGGGAAAAATTTTCCTAAGTTTTTTCCTAGTTAACCACTTTTGATTTACAGTTAAAGCAAATTAACCGAAATCTGAAGTTATTAAATCAAAATATTTAACTCATTTCGAAATTTGGTCACATTTGATTACATCTGAAATATTCTTGACCCTCCCTTTAAACTAGGGAACCGATTTTTTTTCTGAATTCGCTGAGACCCTTCAATTTTTGTTTTTTGGGAGTTAGGGGAGCAATCTGGTTGTGTAGTATATCTGAAAAGTTTTTCATTGGTTTGCAATTATGTTAATTATAATGTAATTTTTTCAATTTTTTGATTTTATAACACATTGTCAAATCTTGTCCGAATTTCAAATACGATGCACCAGAGTATTCGAAACGAAAAGGGTTTTCAAATGAAGTAAGTATTGGAAGTCGGGTAATTCCATTTGAAATTCTAAAGTCAGGGTGGCTGGGTGTTAGGGGGATGAACATATCAACTTGGCGTGACTGTCAAAAATGATCTCCCTAAGAACAAAAATTGTCGGGTCTCAGCGAATTTTGAAAAAAAAATCGGTTTTCTAGTTACAGTGGGTGTCAAGTTTTTGTTGAAAGACCCTGTTAAATTTAATATTAGTAGCATGTTCTATAAATGTTTCAAATAACTCTTAAATTAAATATTCTTATTACAACATTCCATATTTAGGTAAGCAATCTTTAACTAACCAATCAATCCTCTTTTATATAAATAATAAAGTAATTTACAACAGGAACGATTTTAAACATAGAGTGATAGAATATGGTAGCATAATTTGCATTCAAAATCGATACACCTCAAATCTAAGTAACGCCGATCGCAGGACGATCCGGCAGGATGCATTTGAAGCCTAGGCGCTCCTCCGGCAGGACCGTGCACGCGTCCCTGTTATCCTGGAAACGAGCCGCGCGCCGCGCCGAAGTTTCCGGGTAATGCACCGGCGGAGCGGGCGAGGACGACGAACGGAGTTCCGGGGTCGTTGAGATATATCGGCGGGGCCCCGGAGCGGAGCGCGAACGCGCTACGCGGCGGCCCGGACAAGGTAAGGGTTAGTAACCTTCCGTGCACTGGGACGTGTACGTATACCGTGTATATGGACGCGTTCGAATCCTGCAGTTCCAGGTATTAGAATGGGTAGAATGGAGCGGGCGAGAGGGCCGGAGTTTATCCGGATCCGGAGGCTGGAAAGTTTAGATACGATGCAAGGGTCATTTGTACATATACTTCAGTCTGGATGGGTCAATTGCGATAATAATACAGCTTCGTTTTATTAAGAAAATTGAATAATATTTCTGGTTTAATATGCACAACTGATTCAATTTTTATATGGGATGCTTACGATGTAAATTCAGCAGGATTTATGAAGGAGCAGTTTATTCAAAAAAGGGAATATTATATTTTGTTACAATCAAATAATGCTTCATAAGGATGTAGAATACTAGATTTTTTAAGAGAAATGAATAATATTTCTTATTTAATTTGGTTTAAATTGATTCAATTTCAAAGTGGGATATTTGCGAAATAAATTCAACAGAATTTATGAAAGAGTAATTTATTCATAAAAGAGAATATTGTATTTTTCTTGCAATCAAATAATTCTTCAGAAGGATGTAGATTACTAGATTTTTTAAGAGAATTGAATAATATTCCTTATTTAATTTTGTTTAAATTGATTCAATTTCGAAGTGGGATATTTGCGAAATAAATTCAACAGAATTTACGAAAGAGTAGTTTATTCATAAAAGAGAAAATATTGTATTTTTCTTGCAATCAAATAATTCTTCAGAAGGATTTTTTAAGAGAATTGAATAATATTTCTTGTTTAATTTTGAATAAATTGTTTTAATTTCGAAGTGGGATATTTGCGACATAAATTTAGCAGGATTTATGAGAGATTAGTTTATTCATAAATGAGAGTACTAAACTTTTATTACAATCAAGTAATACTTCAAAAGGATGTAGAATTAATTTTTTAAGAAAAATGAATAATATTTTTCGTTTAATTTTGTATAATTTAATCAATATATAGACTAAAACCCATACAAATTCAGCAGGATTTATAAATGAGTAGTTTATTCATAAACGAGAATACTACGCATTTGTTACAATTAGATAACAGGCACATCAGCAAGTAGAACATAAATATTTATTCAACATTCCTGCATCCTGCAATCCCGCAGGAAAACCTCAAGATTCTTCCTCACAACAAAAAAAAAGGGATTACAGTAACCCAATTCACTGTCGCATATATGACCGCAACGTGCGGATTCAAATCCAAAACTTTCTCAATTAAAGTCGCCATACATCCGTCGATGGAGCATCGCCCGGAAAAGTGCCGGAGGAAACAATACGCGGGGCTCTTAACTAGCAATTTCAGTTAGCGAAATTCCAGCCGGAACGCGACGCATCCATCAACGTCGGTCGCAGTAATAGGAATAGTTGTGTAGCTTCTGTGCGGAAATCGCGCGCGGGACGCCGAACGGGAGGCGTCGCGACGGAAGAGGAGCGGGCGGGGGGTGCCGGAGTAATGTTCGTGTATATTACGTTTACGTGAAGTTTATCTTGATGGAAATATAAATCATGCCCGGACTACGTTTGTCCCTGATTATTCTAACGTTGACAAGTTGCTAGCACTATACAGGGTGTCGCAAAAATGTTGGAACATGGCTTAAATATATAGTGTCCCAATAAACATTTTTGATTGTATAGTAGTTACTGTTACTTTTACAATACTTTACTTATAAAACTTATAGTTGTATATTTGGCAACCGAAACATTTCTCTTGCTGCTATAAACCTCTTAAAGAGCTTAAATGGGGCATTTATAAAGGTTGCGAATACCTTTGTTTGGTAACACTAACAACTTATAGTTGTATAAGTAACAGTAACATAAATATAGTAGACACCACTATATAACTTGCCTGTAATAGATTTGGTAATGTTTCCGTTACCAGAGATTTGTTACTTTTGAACATTGACAATTGACATTTCAGTTTTCTAGACCTATCTATTTCTCTCTCAGATACACTTATTCATTTATATTATATCTCTATTCTAATAATAACAGTATTTTTATGTTCTGGTTTGGCATCATCAATAGAAACAAAAATGGAGAATCATGATAAAACTAAATAATAGTTACTGTGTAATGTTGCTGTTAGGACTTTACTGATTGTGGGTGACCTAAAATTTTGATGGGAATCGCATTTCACTTCATTACTTAGAAAACTCATAAGGGCCACTATAATTCCTACTAATAATTAATTTTAGTTTAAATTTTTTACATTGAATGTATAAAAAAAAGTAATTTCCTAGCTATTACTAACATTTACTCTTCCGATATTTCATCAATGAACTAAAATATGTTTATTTAAGATTTGTTAAAAAAAATTAAGTTCATTATTAAGCTTTTTTATAGTTCGTTTCCGATATTTTTTAGGATTTTTGTATACAAATATGGCGGAATAACGATAATACCCTTATATAACTTAAGACGTCTTTAATATCACTCAAAGTAATACTATAATGACTGGTAGTAACAATATAAATCTTATAGTTGCACAGTTTTATAAAAGATTCCATATAATAACCAATATAACCAATAGTTTTATAACAAATATAGTCAATACCACTAGCTACCAGTTTTTATAAAGATAATTTACGACACCATTAAAAAACTTAGGGTATTTTAGTTATATAAATGAAGTCACGGTAACCCATACGTCACCTTTTTATAAAACCACTAGTAACCGTTACTAAAAGTTGTATAACATGGTGATGGAAATAGTTCTGTTACCTTGTTATATAACCGTAACTGCTAGTAGCCTTATAAAACCATTAAAAAACATCATTACCAAAAGCAACAGGTTATAAAACTTCGAAACCTTCTTATATGAGTTTGTTACTATTATATATCTATTATAAAAATTCGTGTTACCATAAGTTGTGAATAATGTTTATTGGGGTGTCTACTTAAGTTGGAACCATATGGAAAACTTTTTTATTAGTGGTTTTATGAAAAAAATGTATTCTTGATAAAAAGTTCTGCATGGTCCAAAAGTTAAAATGCAACCATCAGATATCAAAATTTTTCAGTCGTTTGTCAAAAAATGTGATTTTTGCTCAAGAGTAAAGTACCTTTTTTTTTAATTGCATTTTTTAAAAGTGGTACCGGATTTCACATTTCACTTTTCAACGTTTTCACAGAGAAAATGCCAAAAAAAATATTTTTATAAATAAACAATATTGAATATTTGAAAGTTATTTTTAATTCTAAACATTTTTCTTTATAATAATTTTTGATATTTTCAAAAATAAAGGTACTTTACTCTTGCACAAAATTCAAATTTGTTGACAAACCTCGTATACTGCTTAAAAAAAAATTGATATCTGATACCATTTTAACTTTTGGACCATGCAGAACTTTTTATCAAGAATACCTTTTTTTCATAAAACCACTAATAAAAAAGTTTTCCATATGGTTCCAACTTAAAAGTAGACACACTGTAGACTTCTTGAGACGAAAATAAGATGATTTAACCTATCTTTTACCTATATCCAACAGTTCAGTAAAGAAGTAACAGGACGTTACAAGTTAAGCATAAAAAGAGATTTTTTGATATTGGGTCAGAATGGATTAACTTTTTTTCGTTGAAATTTGTACAGAATATCCCTCTGGTGACATATTTTCGTATATTTCGTATGTTTCGATACCTCTCAGATTTAATGGGGGTGTCCCCTCTCAAAGTCCTAATTGTTCCGCCCTTGTTATTCAAGTGAATAATAATTAAAAATAAAGTAATTTTTAAATCGAAACTAGATTTATCGGTTTATTTATAATAAATCCTTTCAAAATCCTCTAGACCCTGCCCTCTAGTAAATCTATTTTTGGAGATAAATCACAATTTTTGGTACTACGATTTTTGAAATCCATATTTTCAGAATGTTTTTGTTAATAATGTTTGTGTTAATAATAATTTGTGTTTTAATAATTTGCTTTTCATAATACTTTTTAAATAGATTAAGTTATTTTCAATAATTTATTATTATTATCTGTGTATTAATGATAACACTAGACAACAATAAAACATTGAAATGTGAATATTTCAGATTAATCTTGGCCTCCCTCAATTAATGATTATTGATAAATGTTGAAATTGTTGAAAATAACTTAATCTGTTAAAAAGGTATTAAAAAGGTGTTAAAAAGGTATTAAACTTTTGATTAATAAAAATCAAAATGTTGAAAATGTGCTGAATATGTGGTTTTCAAAAATCGTATTTGTATAGATACCAAAAAAAGTTAGATTTTGTTAGATTATTATAGATATTTATTATTTTATTTTCGATTCAAAAATTAGGTGAATAACAAGGGTGGAAAAATTAGGGCTTCGAGAGGGTTGGACCCCCCAATTAAGTATGAAAGAGATCGAAGGGATCGAGAATCTAAAAAAAATTGTACATGAAAATATGTCACCAAACTGGAAAATTCTGTACAAATTTTCACGAAAAAAAGTTAATTCATTCTGGCCCAATATCAAAAAATCTCTTTTTATTTTTAACTTTAACATCCTCTAACTTCTTTACTAAACTTTTGGAGTTTAAATTAGTTAGATTAAATCGTCTTATTTTCATCTCAGAATTCCGTAGTTACGCCATGTCCCAATATTTTTGCGACACCCTGGCTAGATAAGTACCTGCACATTTTCTCACTAGTTTAAAATTCACTATGCGTTGATTTTATATATATTGTTCATCCGATTTCCATAATTTTTATTCCGGTGGGTTGTGACAACAAAATTAAAATTCACGAGAGGAGATTTTTTCTTTTTCGCTGACGCCGAAACGGTATGTAGGGGGCTTAATGCACAAAGTAAATCCCCCGCCTCGTGTTCCCCGGATGTTCCGGGCTTGTATTAATTAAATTCCTGCTTATTTGAATGTTAGGCAGCCGCAAAAATATCCGTAAATACATTCGGAGAAATCGTATAAAGGAATTTTGCGACGTAATTAAGCGTAGGGATAGCTAATTTTTATATATTCTACGTGAGCGAGTCGAGCACTTTGCAAAAAAAAAAGAAGAAAATCCATCGAGACGAATGATAAAGCATTGTAGCCCTTTTTGTACGTTTCCAACGCCCGAGCTTAATTATAAACTTCTTCCGAACTTATCCCATTATATTCCGGCTCTTCTCGTCGACGATTTATTTATCCACCCTCCCGTCGAAATCGAAAAAAAGGAAAAAAAAATCATTTTTCCAACGCGTCGAAATGAAATATTCAAATTTTCGAATCCCCTTTCGCGATGCGTTGTTTCATTGTTCATGTAAACACATGAAAAAATTCACCAAACCTATTCGATTTTTTCGCTTTTCACTCCAATCAAAAAATATACCTATCGAAATATTCGCTGGAGTTTCTCGAGCGCATCAAATTTATACGAAATAGTAATAGAGCGATTTTTCGACAATGGACAATTTTACGATGGCGAATCAACAAAGGATTAACGTATGCAAATGAGCCATAAACATCAGTAGACGGCGATGTATGGCGCATAAAACGTAGCGTCCATTAAAGCTGTATAAATATGGAACCGGAGAAAACCCCGTGCAGTACTCAATTACACCCTTGGGTAATCGCGCATCCTTTAAAGTGCTCCGGGTCGCTCGTTACGCCGATAAAATTATTCGAAAAAATCCCCTTCCCAACATCTCCTATAGACATTTTCAACACAAAAGTTCTACTAATCTACTAATTATAGCCGATTATAGCCGGACAATATAGCTTGCTAATAATGATAAATTTAATCCACCGTTAGTAGTGGAGCTCCTAGAGCGTTAAAAACATGAAAACCTAGGATTTCAGTTACAATGAATGGAATTTAAAAAAAATATATGTAATGTACCTATAGCTAAAAATATATGTAAAAAAGTTTACTATTGAAAAATTGTGACCTCTATTTTGAAAAAAAATACTGGAAGTAGAAATCAACTTCGTTATTTTAAATGAAAAGTACCATTTTTGACTTCATTTTTGGATCCTGTGGCCCTTTTTAACTAGGCTCTGATAATAACACTTGAATTAGTACAGGGTAATAAAGGCATCAAATAACTCAAGATGAAAATTATCATAGCATAATTTGTAAAAGTTCGATTATTTCCAAAAAACTACTGGATTTCGATATAGGTAATACCCATATGAATCGAAAGGGCTTAAAAATACACAAATCAGTGCCATATAAAATACAGGGTGATCCATTTGAAATAACAAAGTTTATGGTAATTTTATGTAAGTTGCCTAAGTTAGTGAGACAATTCTTAACATCCTGTAGTAAATGAACCATGAAAACACAATCTAATATCATTTAGTATAGTCCGTTCGTTGAAATCGTGCCGGTTTCGGATTAAGCGTTCAATGTTTACAGTCCCCAAAAATACCTGTTTTCGGGGAAAATGCCAACTGCTCAAAAAAATTATTTCATTTTATCAAAATTAATCTACAGTAAAACACTGTGAACAATATTGTTTTCCCCGAAAACAGGTATTTTTTGGGCACTGTAAACATTGAACGCTTAATCCGAAACCGGCACGATTTCAACGAACGGACTATACTATGTCTGACATTATCCATTGATTATTGATATTCCTAGATTAATGTTAAAAGATATTTTAATAAACAAGTCAAAAATTGCGAGGTTAATACGAAACCCATTCCTAATAAGTGCATTATTTTCTGTTACTGATAGAGCGCTTTGGAATGTCTAGGAAAATCAATAATCAACAATTGTGCATAATTTTTAGCTACAACCACAATTTCAGTGAAAAGGTTGCTGTCAATTTGTGCATATTTTTCTCTTGGTACAAATCATTATTTTTTGCTTTCCCTGTATTCCAATTTTTTAAACATTTTGTATCTGATTATGGATTTACAAGTCATGCAGAGAATTTTATCAAGAATATTTTTTTTTTGTGAAATGTAAGATAAACTTTTTCCCCATTTGTATACAACACATTGTAGGTACACAATAATTTTAATGAAATTACATCTCGTGCTGGAAACAGCGTACGCCAATGGGCGCGGGAAGCGTTGTCTCGGAAAACTGGATGGGGAAATATCCTACTCGGGATGAATCTGGATCGCGAGCGGCTCGACGTTCCTTGAACTTTTCGGTAGGAGCTCTCGTTGGATTTCGGTATTTTTTGCCCGCAGGGTTGTTTATGTCTAGCCGGCGTTCTCTTTTTGTGCGGTATGCGAAAAGGTTCGAAAAGGGGTTTAAACCCTCTATCAAGAGGGTTAACGAGTAATAATGCGATTTCTCCAAAGCCTTTTCGCTCGGAAATACACGAGTAGTCATTTTACCGATACACGAGCGTTAAATCTAGGTAATTTTAGTTCACCATTAATTAATTAATGCGTAAATTTACGAAGGGGTTTGGTGATCGAATCGATATATTCGAAAATACAACCCCCTTTTTACTGTCGCGTTTATCCTTTTATGATCATTAATAAGTAATGAGGGTTGACATGATTAGAGCACCAACAAGAGAGCGAATGAAAAATATATCGGATACCTTAAAAGCATCCAAAAAAACCAGCAGATGGTACCCTTCACCCGCTCATTAAATTTCTAAAAATGCCCTTGCACGTCCATCTCTACCACCCTAAAGCTAAACAATCTATAGATATTCAGGGTGTCCCAATTGGACGAAACTTTGACCCTGTATTTATTGGTCAAAAATAACCTAACTATTTTTCCCATAAACATATATTGACAAACGTCCCCTAAGGAGCTACGACCCTCTAAAGGGATGACCTCTAAGGGGACACCTGAAGATGGTTTTTTCTAATTATGTCCGAAACGGTTTAACATAAGATTTTGAAGCTTTGGAATCCTACAAAAAATTTTGATTTACTGAATTGAAATATGGATTCAAAAAATTGATTACTTACATTAGTCTGCAGATGATGCGTATCATTTAGGGGGGCGAGACTAGAAAATTAACTGAAACTTTTTTAATCTGAAATTTTTCGTTATTATTCTTGAAAATTTAAGAACTTTAAGAAGGTTTTTTACATAAAAAAGAACCTCTTGGTCGATATCGCTTTGACTCGCCATTTTCGAGTAAAACTCATTTAAATATTACACATGCATAGCCTATTCACATACCTAACATAATTATTATGAAAATTTAGTAGTAGGCATTGAAACTAAATTGACACACTTGTCACTAAAACAGAGATATTCTGTAGAAATTTCCACGAAAAAAAGTTAAGTTCTGGCACAATATTAAAAAATTTATTTTTTATTCTTAACTTCAAAATTCTGTCGAAGAAACTTCTTCACTAAGCAATTTTGGATATAGGTAAGTTCATCTTATTTTAGTCAAAGGAGTCTGTGGTTAAGCCATGTCCCAACCTTTTTGCGACACCCTGTATGTTTATGGGAAACAGTTAGGTTATTTTTGACCAATTAAATACAGGGTTAAAGTTTCGTCTACTAATTTTGGACACCCTGTGTACCTATAATACAATTATTTAGTGTCGTATGAATTTCGGTCATCGAAAGAGGATTATACATATCGAGTTATAAGATTTAATTGCCGCATAGGAGGAAAAGGGCGATTAAAGGGTGCGAGTTATAGTTCTGATAGCCACCTGGATACTCCTCTGCTATTGCGCTTATTAGATTTTGAATCGAAAAATTAGTCCGGGTTCGTCGATAGTTAAATCGAATTTCGAGTTGTTTACTGTTTGCGGATGAAAAATTACATCCGCTCCCTTTTATTAGATAAATCCTCCGCTGCGCCCATAAGTCACTACCCTGTCGAAATATCATCGGCAAATAAAAAGGGAGACGCCGACGAGAAATATTAGACGGCTAGATAAATTTTTATTTAATAGAAACAAACAGAGTATCACTAAAAGGCTCGTGTCGATTAGCAAGTAACTTGCGACAGTTTTTGCGATAGCGCCCATATTAACACGTCTGAGAGCAGAACCTGCTAGTTAAATTTCTTACAGCATTCGCTTTCAGGCAAGTTTTTAGGCAAGTCGTATATACACAGTTATATTAAAGTGTCTGATAGTACTTTCAACTTTCCAGAAGGTATTGGGAATTTTTAGTGAGAGTAGAACAATGTCGGACAAAAAGTGTTCGAGAAGTAATCGATAATTTCGTGATGGGAATTATTTAAGGTAATCGAAATCTTCAATTTTCATACTTGCAGACAGTGACTTGCTGCAATTTTTGCTTTAAGTGTGCATACTTTTGGAAGTCACTTTCGCAAGGACTTTCGCAAGTACTTTCGATTCAAGTAATAAGAAAAGAAAAGAAAGTGCGCCATCTGCATGACTTA
Source organism: Phyllotreta cruciferae (assembly GCA_917563865.1). Taxonomy (NCBI): domain Eukaryota; kingdom Metazoa; phylum Arthropoda; class Insecta; order Coleoptera; family Chrysomelidae; genus Phyllotreta; species Phyllotreta cruciferae. The sequence continues at coordinate 955,918 of OU830614.1, read as the reverse complement.
CGTCTAAAAGTTTAAATGAATTTTAGTCCATTTTGGGCGCGTTTTAGGCACTCTTTTTCCCCTTTTTTAAGGGTTAATTTTCATTTCCTCGCTCTAAGAATGGTACCATTCGATTCAGCTCGCCGAGACGCTTCGAATGACACAATTTACCCCTAAAATCGACATCCTATAAAACCAATTTCAGCCTTTTGCTTTTAAGTATACATACTTTTGGAAGTCACTCTCGCAAGCAATTTTACTGGTAGTCGACACGAGCCTTTAGGCAAGTACATTTTCTTATCTCCTTCCCCTATTATGAAACCGTAGATCTCCCCCGAGCTGGCGTGTTGATTTTTCATCGCAGTTGCCGCAGAATCTGCCTTTATTATACATATTGCAGTACGCGCTAATAAATATTCGAAGCAGGAAGGTCGCGACGGGGCGAAAATAAGAATAAATTCTTCGAGGCACCGTCCCGCTGGAAGCCGATGAATGGTTGCCTGGCCGGCGCTCTGCGCAACCACTCGATGCGACCGTCTATCGACCACTTTCGGGGGCAGCAGCAGCGGCAGCGGCAGCGCCAGAGGTGGGAACGGCGCCGCTTCCCGTTCGCACACACTGCGGATAAAGTTTTTTTCCCGAGGCGGAGGCGGCGCTCTTTACCCAAATCCCGCTAAATCTCGCCAGATACATGTGGAAAATTAGATGTCCTGGCTGATTAATTGGATGTCCACCCCTATCTTCCAAAAAAATCCTCACCAGCCTATAATACCTACATATATTCCTAGATAACTCCTTGTCTATTTATATCAAGCTTTATACGAGCTTTCAAGCTTCGAATTAATCAACATTTCTTGCTTCCTGGGGATTTTTTAGCGGCTCGCAGGACTGGCAGGGGTACGTTTCGGCCATTGCCCATCTCTAATACGAAGTTGAACTATACGCTAAAGCCTCTCTGCGAGGCTGTAGTATGCATGACTGCGGGCCTTGACATCGAGTAACCGACTAAACCCGGCAAACACTCAACCCGAATCCTTTATGCCGGAGGTGGTCGATCCTGTTTTCGATTCTGCTATCGGAGCCTTAAAAACAGAAAATTAACTATTAAAAAGGGATGATGTTTTGTAAATATGGTTGTTGGTTTATTGCCCCACTAATGTAATGTTGTGTTTATTTGTTGAAAGTTTTGTTAATGATTTTCTTGTGGGGGATGAAAAACTTCGAACCGGCTGTTATTTATTCATTTTTTCCCCAGAGGCGAACTTTAATTTCTGCAATTATTTAGGGAAAATCCCGACATTAGGAAAGCATTAAATTATTTTCGCTTTGTGTTTCCCAGTTTGGCGACACTTTAATACTTGGGCAAGTGCCAACGTTTCGGCGACTTTTGCAGAGTTTTGAAATATCGTTATAGTTCTGCTGTTGACTTCCCGATGGAAGGAACCCCCGATTTTTTATCTCCGATCAATCCAGCAATCTCAATTTCATCAATCAATTAAATCAATGGGCTCCCGTATAACATAAATGAATTGGCATAAGTCTGCGTAGAAAAGATGATAAAAAACTAATATATTTGTAGGAAAACCTTCATTTAACAGAAAAATAAGGGATTTCTGAAATAATCCTTATTTAAAATTCATTAAGATTAAAAAATGCGCCAAATTCTGACTAATAAAATTAATTTTAACTGTAACAATGTTGCCGATTAGAGACATTTCTTGAAACGAAATTTTATGTTGTTGATTAGTTTTCAGATTTAGATCTGTCAGAACAACTGTTTGTTAGAGAAGTTATATTTTGGTTGTCAACTGTCAATTTAAAATAGACTGAACCGTGCATCACAACTATTTTATTCAGAGGATACCTCGGAATTAACTGTAATTACGAAATAAAATAGTATTTATTAGGAAATTTTCAAAGATAACATTCCGTCAACAAATTTCTATTATTAAATAAATTGTATATGAATATAACAAATTATTAGTTAGAATTTCTTATAAAAACTTCAAATGTGCTAAAGTATACATTTTAATATACCCTTTTTAAAGTTTAATGCAGCATTTCCTACAGTTCTGAAATCAACTAGAACAAAAGACTATTAAAATATTACCCTTTCATTATTTTTATAACCAATAAATAAAGATAGGGAACGAATGGGATCATTTGGCAACAAAATTTTGAATACAAGATTCTATTGGTACACATTGGGTATACACATTGGGTATATTGTTCATTGGGTTCATCGAAATTGATTTTTACCAACGTTTTTCTTAGACTATTAAAAAAATCGTTAGGGGAGCCCATTGAATCAATTGGAAAACACTGACCTCTACGCAACTATTTTTTTCCTGTTATTATTAGAAAAGGCCGCTACGCCTACTGAGGAAATTAACCTTTCATTGATCCAGGCAAGCAAAGGCGTCGTTCTTACACGTAATTAATTACTATCGATTATTAATTTAGGCTTAGACGTGCCATCACTTTCACCTCTCAACGTTAATCACATTCTGATTTAATTGAATATTAATTATTACTGGAAGTATACGGGGGTTGCTAAGATACCGGTAGAGTAAAAAAATGTTTTTACAAAAGCCTAATTTTTTCTCCCAAAAATAATCCCGAATTCTACAAAAAACTACTCTCAAATGCTAGTTACTAACTAACCGTAAATGAGCGTTAGTACAAAGATAAAGACACTTAATAAAAACTTAACTAGCGCGAACGGGACGCGGGAAAATTTTTAATTTCCCTTTAAACGCCGCGGAAATTTCCGCTCGTGACGATTAAGTTATAAGGATATTTTATTTCAGTAAAGCGGAGTAACGAAACCGTTGTAAATATTTGTTTGCCGTGCCGAATGCGCGATTTCCTTTCGATTCGAGCGGGAATTATTTTCCGAAAAAAAAACGGTTAATTTGCGTGGCAGAAGGTCGAATCCTTCGCCAGGAATCGTGACGTTCGCTGGAAAGGCGGATAAAATTTTCCTTATTTATCCTTGAATAATCCTCTTATGCAGCAGAGGGCTTATTAAACGGCATTTTTCTGCAGTTATGGATTATTGATTTAGTAATTTTATTTCGTTTATTAACCGCGAGCTAGGTACTTTAGGGTGGATTAAATTGAATTCCATGAAATTAAAAAACCGTTTCATGTATTAGGAGTTGAATTTTCTAAAAGGTCTAATACAGGGTGTCCAGTTCAAAGGGACAGAGTATTGCAGGAAAATGGTAGTAAACATAAACATAAATATAAACTTGCCCTATTTTTTACCGCTGATTAAAACCGAAAAAAATGGGTGGTCTCATTAAAAAAAATAATAAACTTGATATTTTTGAATAATTTATCCATGAGTTTGCTTCGATTTAATTTTCTATAGAAAAATTATTAACCCAGAAAGTATAGACTTAGAATATAGACTATAGAATAAAATAGTTTGAGCAAAAGTACTCTAAAATTTTACGTAAATTTCATAAATACAATGAAATATAGGCTGTTCCATTTAAAATTACATAACTTTATATATTTTTTAAATTGGGACAATCTGTATGCGTTTAATTAATTTTAAATTGTAGGAATTTTAAAAATCAACTATCATTTGCCTACCGTTGAGCGCGCGTCACCCTGTATGAATTACCCACTACCATTGAAAATTTAAAAGAAAATTTTTACTGCACACTGCAGGAAAAATTAGCCGAGGAGTAAGGTGAAATAAAAAATGTTTCAGCTAATTTTCGGAGCTGTAAAATATTCCTACCGGGCTGGGAAAATCGAATACTGCGGCGATAGGTATTCCTTCCGACGCCGCATTTGAATAAAACTAATGTATCATAGCGCTTTATTTAGTGCAAAAAATGGCAGACTGCCAAATCCGCAGTGCCGTTATTGGAGTTGTTATAAATTGAAAATACCCATCCGTGAACCCCAAATTTGGAAAATTGCGGACGTTCAAGTAACCATTGGATGACTAACCGTGCGACAAGACATCGGCAGGTCCATTGGTGACTGAATCGACCTTTGTGACTGCACGTGACTGAGCAGATCTGCTAAAGAATAAAAGCGATCGATGTTCAGCTGTGCCATCACTGACACGCACCTCCAACGGTTTACGGATTTCTACTCGTATAAGTATCGATCGCGGATTAGCGTTTGTACGCGAGAGGTTCTACTCGTTTCCAGTAAACAGTATTGCCTACAATTCAGGATACGTAAAAAATGCGAGATTTTTACAAATATAACTAATTTTTATGAATAAAAAAGTTGAGTAAGGAAATAAATAATTCAAAATATTCAATTTGGAAAAGAAAAATTAAACTTTAATTTATATAAATTAAAGTTGAAAAAACAAAAATTCGCAGTCAGTAGGATTCGAACCTACGCTCCCAGAGGGAATCTGATTTCTAGTCAGACGCCTTAACCGCTCGGCCATGACTGCTTCATGAAAGGTAGTCACGAAAACGTGTATTTGTAGTCGATAAATTATTGATTTGTAGTTCAGTATAGTGTCCCATTTAAAATTATGGAATTTATCCCATCCAAAAATTTTCTAAATTTGTATTTATGTATCTTATGTAATATCTAAGAACTTACATATTACGATGAAAAAATATATTTAATTCTTGTGAGAGGACAATTAAATTTGAACTTCAAGCAAGTATTTCCAATTTCCTACATTTCATCCTATGTTGGAATTATTTTATACAGTGTGTCTACGTAAGTTGGCGGCATATAGGAAACTTTCAAAATTTAACTGTCGTATTTGTCGAGGTTTGTCAAAAAATTTGATTTTTGCTCAAGATAAAAGAACCTTTATTTATGACAATATCAAAAATTATTAGATATAAAGAAAAAATGTTAAAAATAACTTTCAAATATTTATTTATAAACATATATTTTCGACGTTTTCTCTATGAAAATGTTAATTCAAGTTTGCTCTTTAAGCTTGCATAATTAATTTAGGATACACTGTTGCACTGGCATTTTTTAAAAATGATACCGGATTTCACATTTCACTTTTCAACGTTTTCACAGAGAAATTGTCAAAAAAATATTTTTATAACTAAACAAAGAAGCAGTCATGGCCGAGCGGTTAAGGCGTCTGACTAGAAATCAGATTCCCTCTGGGAGCGTAGGTTCGAATCCTACTGACTGCGAAAATTTTGGTTTTAAAATACAGGAGGATCCTACAATACAGGAAAGACCTGCCCGCAAAAATAACAAAATAACAATCCTGAATATTTGAATGTTTTTTTTAATCTAAACATTTTTTCTTTATAATAATTTCTGATATTGTCTAAAATAAAGGTACTTTACTCTTGAACAAAAATCACATTTTAAAGAGATTTTAAAAATTCCTTCGATTTAAACATGTACGTATATGGCTACAATTTAAAATTATTTAGACATATACAGGTTAGAACACCCCGTATATTATTACATTTTTCGATTCTACTCGATAAGCTGATTCCAAAAAGGGGTCAATTTTAGGGGACATTTTATATATCATGTCATTCATGTCACTAGATAGTATTTGAAAAGTTAGGATAGGACCATGTAAGCCGTTTTTATCGATTTTCAACTGTTTGGCTATCAGAAATCAGAATCGCCTTAATTCAAAATTTTGTGATTTTTGAGTGGCTTTATTATGAGACCTTTAGTGGCTTTATTATGGATTTATTATTTGAGTGTTCCATTTAAAAAAACATAACTTTGAATATTTTCTCAAAATTGGGACAACCTGTATATGTCTAAATAATTTTAAATTGTAGCCACCATGCATATACATATTTAACCCGAAGGAATTTTTAAAATCTCTTTCCGTTTGCCTACAATACTCCGTCCCGTTGAACGTAACTCACCCTGTATATCATAAAATAGACTCAAGGTAGCTGAGCCAAATTGAACAAACTTGAATTGCAATTTTTCGGTTAACTCAGGCAGAATAGCATAGAAACAAAATATAAAAGCAAACTGCATGGAAAGTTTAGAAATGGCGATGTAAAATACGCACAAACGAATAAACAGTCTCTTTTCAGTTACAATGCCAAGGGCGCAATTGATTTTAATACGAAGCAGGTGGTGTTTTATAGAGAGCAAATTATACATTTCGCGATTTTTAAAGAAATTAACATAATTTCGAATGTAATTTACAAGAACTCGGAAAACATTCGGTGACCTAAAACGAGTTTTTTTCCGTTTAATCGAACAGAAAGGGACTACAACGATTGACATAAAGCGTGTGAAATTGTTAAGTTTACCGCGTTCCGCTTCATTCGATAGACTCATAACGGCGCAAAAGGTCGATTATCCGGATTATCGCACTGATTTGGTGCTTTGATAAAAGTGCATACAACAAAAATAAACCGAACAGCGCACTCTTATTAGTACAGGAAAGCCCGAAACCGCAGTAGCCAGCTGTTGCCTTTGCGTGGCTCGACCAATTTCTCGTCTGTTGTATACATTTTTTTAATTTTTATATGCCCGCATTCCCACACCGTTCGAACTACCTGTTAAAACCAACCGACTATTTCGCACCGAACGGATCCCGCAGGATTCGATCCCCGGCCGAAATCTCCGAAATTAATCGACCGCATCCTCCGCGGCTCGGAAAAAATTACACGAAAACCGAATTAAACAAAAATTACAGCCGAACGTAATTAATCTTCCTTTATGATTGCGCCTAAACCATTTTCGCTAAGCCCCCGTTTCGGCGCAATGAAAAGATCTCGCCCCGAGGCTGTGCCCCTTTTTAATCCCGAATCGCGCGGGAGAGAAAGAAAAGACTTAAAGGAGGGCGAGCTCGAATTTTTCATCTGGCTCCCTCGCAAATACGTTCCAATTTTTCATTTTGCAGTCTATTATCTATAAAGAATTTGATTTATTTATCAAGTGTACCTACTTAAATAGGAAAATACACTATATACTATACAGGGTGTTCGAAAAATAGACGGAGATATTTTAGAGGGCGATTTCTTGTTAAAAAATATGGAAAAAAGTTTCTATAAACATGGATCCGGACATGCAGTTTCCAAGAGTTTTCAAGATACAAGATGTTATATTAAAAAATATATTCATACATGAAAAAATATGTGCTCGATTCTGTTTTGGTTTGGTTGAAAAGGTTTGAAATTTGGTTGAAAAGTTGCTAAAGCACATTTTTCTAGAAATTTTTTTGATTATTTGTTTTTCAGGGCACTTATTAATTTTTTAGCAAATAGAACGGTTTTTATTTTTTTTCTCCAAAAACGGAGTGAGAATTTGAGAACGAAAAAAATACAAGGGTAAAGAAGTTGTATTTTTAGATGCTTAATAAAACAAAAATATTTAAGTTACAAAAAAGGCAGTGGCGTACATTCTTTCCCCAATAATATTCGTTTAGGTGCCCCCAGGACGCCACTGGACTTAATAATTTTAATCTATTTAGGACTAAATTACACTCTTAATACAACAAATGACATTGCCAAATTTCAACAGAATAAGTAAATATTCTTTAATGTATTAATATTTTTCTTTTTTAATTGAACAACCTGTATCTTGAAAACTCATTTCCGTACCCATGTTTAGGTATAGAAATTTTTTTTTTCATATTTTTTAAAATATATGAACTCTCTGAATCATCTCATTAGTACCTTACCTTTGTAAATAATGCACTGGTAAGCAATAATTAATTATAGATTTTATTTATGAAGAAGTGGAATGTGAATGGCACCCTATATGGACCGGTTTCTGAATCGCCCTGTATATTTATCGTTCGACCGTGCGAGATTTGTATTTCCCTTTTGTATCGAGATCTGAATTTCCGCACCCATATACCTACTTATGCTTATTATAGAAACTTTTCTTCAAATTTTTGGAAAAAATTGTTTTATATAGGATGTGGATTTTTGGGGTAAATTGGGATTGGGGTGTCGTTCGAAGCGTCTTGACGAGCTGAATCGAATGGTACCATGCTTAAAGCGAGGAAATGAAAATTAACCCCTAAAAAATGGGAAAAAGAGTGCCAAAAAGCGCTCAAAATCGATAAAAATGCTTTAAAACTTTTTGATATAGGTAATTCAGATGACGGACATTTTTTTCTTTATTCATTGTCACCCTACCCTACCCTACCCTACCCTACCTCCTAACTTACCGAAATTTTGGAATTTAGGGCAAAATTAGCCTCTTATAATACAACAAATAACATTGTCAAATTTTAACAGAATCAAGTAAACATTTTACCTATTAAAATTTTTCTTTTTTAATTGAACATCCCGTATCTTGATAACTCTGCATTTCCCCATGTTTATAGAACCTTGTTTTCATATTTCTTAACAAGGAATCACCCTCTAAAATATCACCGTCTATCTTTCGAACACCCTGTAGAAAATACATTCATAAAATACAATTCACTAAAACAAATCTTTTAATGACCAATTATATCTGTTAATTAAACGGTGATGGAAGATTAGTGGCCTTTGGGGTTTCGAGCGCCTTGTAGAAAGTGATTCGTGGAGATCTCGAGAAAGGTTTATTTAATAATCGTCCGGATTGTGATTTGGAATGGATGGGTTGCAACCTGTCGGTCAGGAGGCAACAACAACGCCAGGTGATCGTTGACACCTGCTATTTTTTACAACGGGCAATTGGAAATTCTCGTGCTCTCCGCACCGAATTCGAACGAACTAAATAAGTAAAATAAAGTGAACTATACCGAGTTCGTTCGTTGGGATTTTTCTTCGAACGGTCGAGTTGTTTTAGGCTACAAATTGAAAGGCTCCATCATAGTTTTCCACTACAACCCCTACATACGTTTTATGTTTTTAGGCGCGCTGGTTATAAATTACGCCCTTCCTAATCTGTTTTCCCTGGCGGAAACCTCTTCTCGTATTCATGGGGACGTCGCCTTCGTTTCCCTTTCGATGCGAAAACAAAGTTTTATGAATTGTTTCCAAGACGGTCATAAATCAGAATTGACTGACAGAGAAATTACCGCAATTTTTGGAAATTACCTCACAATATGCTTCCTGTTGAAACAGAGGAGAAGTGGAATTTATATCATTCAGTCATAACTTCTATAGTCCGTTCGCTATCAGGTGATAGTAACAAAACCTTGTTGAAGCAGTAAATGCAAAAAATAAATAAAAAGTAGGCACTATTGAATTGATAATTTGATAAAGCAACTAACAAGTACTTATCTGTAATAATTACCAGTACTATACGATTCAGTTATTAATGAAAGGGTTGTTTAATATTATTGTAAGTAATTTTTAATTTTGTGATACCATTTGGTATCCATTTAATATACCAGGAGCACGACTGTGCACTGTGTTCAGGTTATTCGATCTGGGATTAGAAAAGAATAGTAGAAGTATAGTAGGAGCTAGCATATTTAGATATAGGTAGTACCTGAAAAGTTAGGATAGGAACATGGAAGCCGATTTTCTCGATTTTAAAACTGTTTGGTTTTCAGAGCCTCCTAAATTCAAAATTTAGGTATTATAAGACCTTTATTATAAGACCAAGATACCAAGTATGAACCCTTTCTGTAATCAGGTCATCGAGTTGAATCTAAAAATGCAAAAATATATTGGGTTGTCCATTTAAAATAAGAAAGTTGCTGTTTCTATTAAAATCGGGTAATTAGTTTCCAATATACCTATACAGATAGTTTTAACTCGTCCCTGTATACAGAGTGGGACTATTGAAGCAAAATAAACATACTATTGCACTATAGTAAAATCCCCAAAGTTTTGGAACTTTATGATATTTTCATTGACTCACTCTACTGTACGAAAATTAGGTTGTATTATTGTCTTCCGATAGCGAACGGAGTATAACTGATCTGAAATATACGCGGTTCAGGTAAGATTTTTGTTGTGTAAGATCGAATAAAAAAGACACAAATCTCTTTTAAAATGATGGTCCGTCTTCACGATAGAGGCATGTGCCCAAACGACAGCTGCAACTATGGTGCCATCGAAAGAAAGAACCTACCTACGCGATGCACCTGGTACATTAATTACGCAGCGGCGTAGAAAAACACACCTCAGACGCAGAGAAAAATGCGCAATTAGTTAACTTAATTAGCATTGAAGTTAACTTTATCTTTATCTTCATACAAAATTATAGGCAATAAAGACATAGGCATTAATCAAGAATTTCACTAAGATATCAGCAATAAGTAATAGATAAAAATGTCTACAATTCAAAGATAGATAAAAGTAGAATAAATAAGTGTGGTGCATTTAAAAGTACTTTTCAAGAATTATTGGAATCACTCCATTCTTTATTGCTCTATGTAGTTATGTATGTAGGTACTAAACTTTTGTTTATCTTCTTGCAAAGCACAAGAAATAGTGATAGGTATTGTTGTGAATGGAAAAGTACCGAAGATTTCGTACCTCCCACGTAGCGGGTCTACGTGAAGTAATGCCGTTTTGGCCCTGGAATTATTAAAGGGAAAAAAAAGTTCGCTTTAACGGTTGTCAAATGCAGAAATTGAGTTTCGGTTTTATTTACGAGGCGTTTGACGGGCCCGTGGCAATAAATGTCGTCGTAAAAAATTTAAAAATTTTCGCGCGAATGTAGGTCACCGGTATGGGTTTTTTTCCGAAACGCGTAATGATAATTAAAACTGAAAAAGAAAGGTAGGTATCCAAGAGACAAATAAGAATGTAATAAAAAGTCCCTTGTCGATTAGCAAGTAACTTGCGACAGTCTTTGTGATAGCGCCTATATATTAAAGTGTCTGAGAGATGAACTTGCAAGAATTTCTTGTAGCATTCGCTTTCAGGCATGTTTTCAGGCAAGTTGTGTATACGGTTATATTCATGTATCTGATAGTATTTTCAACTTTCCAGAAGGTATTACATTTTTAGTGAGAGTAGAACAATGTCGGACAAAAAGTGTTGGTCGAGAGAAGAAGTAATCGATTTAATTTCGCGATGGGAATTATTTAAGATAATTGAAATCTTTAATTTTAGTTCTTTAGGAGTTCTTTAGGAACTTCGTCTCTTAATTCAGTTAACAAAAGGTTTCACAAAAACGAGTGGACATCTTCTTAACATGCAATTTTCTACCCAAACTTCTTTTTTTCTTTTTTTATGAAATAACTATTGCGCAGCCGCACATTTCCGTGTTAAACTCGACATTTACCCGTTTACATGCAGAGTTGAAAGATCGAATCGAGATTGAGTTTTCGACTCGTGTTTTTTCGTACACAGGGTTGAACGGTACAAGTGTTTATAAGACATCATTTCGACTCGACGCAGTCAGAAATTGCAGCGAGTCGATCTAGGGTTCAATCCGGATTCAATTCTGCATATAAATGGTGTAATTGTATAGGTTACTACTGTGGCTCTGATTATATGGCAAGAATACGCTTCCGACATTTCTTGCTCAAGAGAAAAGAGAAACACCTCTCGTAAATACTTGCAGAAAGTAACTTGCTGCAATTTTTGATTTAAGTGCACAAAACTCTCGCATGTACTTTCGCAATTTTATTGCTAGGCGACACAAGCCTCTAATAAATTCCAAAGACAATTAGAATGGAGAAGACCACGATGTGAGATATGCGGATTTCGACAAAATATACTATTAGAAATGATTTATTAGAGCTCAAAACCGTTTTCAGTTGCTCAAAAGGTGTTATAATTAAAAAGATATAGCCCTTCGAAATTTAAAAATTTCGGTTTCTGACTCATAAGTCATCAACCAATCATAAACCACTCACGTCTTGTTGTATACTAAATAATATGAATTTTCGAACGCAGTAACAAAGAATACACAAACGAACAAAAATCATACTGTCATTTGTCAGATTTTTCTGAAAAATCCACAAAACAAATTACACGAATTGCAGATCGGCACAAAACACTTTTGATAATATTGACGTTGACAAGAATGTTGCCAAATGAATTTTTCAGGACCATTATTTGTGTTTTTAACAAGAAAATCGGTTACAATTTATACAGATGAAGATGTTACTTCTATATTAATATATCGAATTATCCATTAGGTAATGGAAGAAATGGATCAATCAGAAAATGTTTATTGCAATAAATATACAAAAAACGCACATTTTGCGGAGTATAGAAGAGTAATAGGAAACGTGGCAAACTTGCTAAATGTGACTTCTCTTTGCAACTCTCGCTTGGATTGGAGCTGAACGTATGACGATTGTGTGACGTTTTTCAAACTTTAAAAATTAATTGCGGCCTTATTTGGCAACAGAAAAAAATAAAAATTTCATTACGCGCCTTCTTAGAACACACGGTTTTGAAAAAAAAAATTAAAAAAAAAGTCGTGGTCTTCTCCATTAAGAGACCGAATTGTTTACAATTTTATGTAACAAATCATTAATTTCCACCCGATATTATCGCATGTTCTGGTTTTTGCATCGTTGTCGATTTTATCTGTCTATAATAATTATTTGAAAAAATTCTTCAAAAAAATGGAATTTGATATATCCTATAACTACAATTTTATATTATATAAATAAAACAATACGTTTTTAACCAAATTATTCATTAAAATTTTTAATACAAGGTAAAAATTTAAAAATAAATCAATATTTAATTAAAGAAATATTAAGATTAGAAAAATCTACGTAAATAGGGCAACATAATATTACCACAACGTTGCTAGTAAGTCCTAACAACTATTTTGTTTTTATGTACATTTTCGTGAGTAATCAGTCTTTCTATTAAAATTTTTTCAAAACTTTAAACAATAATGGTGCATGCGTGTGTAGTGTGCCAGAAAGTGGATCATTTCAATTCAAATTTGTCGTTTATCGGTAATTACTTTTAGGTTAAGTTATATTGGATTCATTTGAATCAGTGGAGTAGGGTAGGGTACCGGATATTCTTTTAAATATCATCTAATTTTTCTTCTTTTTCTTCTTCTTCCTGCCTATTACAAATACAATCAATGCCTGTTCCTTCTTCGTCTCCTTGCCTAAGCTCCATCAATGGTAATATCGCTCCATCATTTCCTTGGTCTTCCCATCATGCTTCGTACTATCCCAGAACATGTTGTTTTATTTATATAATATAAAATTGTAGTTGTAAGGTAGTTATAATATATCAAATTCCATTTTTCCAAACCGACAATGACGCAATGACCCGAATCTGCGATAATATCGGGTGGGAATTAATGATTTGCCACATGAAAATGCAAACAATTTGGTCTGTTATTTGAATGGTCTTTGGTTACAATGCTTTTAAGTTTAAAACTACCCCACTGGCGATCATAATGACACTTCATTGACACTCTGTTACAGCGTTGCCAGCGAGTGTTAAGAGATATGCCTTTCTCTCTCCCACTCACTAACAATTTTAAAACAATAATAGTCCGTAATTTTATTAGATTTATCATTGTAACGTGTGGTCTCTTAATTCTAATGTCTTTGAGAAATTCATTGTTTTTAAAGTGATATAAGGGAGAATAAAATGGTTAATATTCGCAGTTAATTTTTTGCATCATTATTTGGTGTGGTATTAAAAATCTCTTTCGCCCAATTTTTTTCCGATTCCACCGTGAAATAAATACGAGAAAGATTATATACGTATAGCCTACAATTAATAATTTCGAGCCGAGACAGCTGCTCCGAATTTCTTAGGTCCTACTATTGTTCAGGTAAACAACAAGAAAAAAATACAAAAGGATGAAAAAAAAAACGAACCGAAAAAACAACTAAAAGATCCATCCGTCTCGTAAAGCAGATGTTACGTGCGGTTTGGACCCAATGCATCCCAAAGTAATTTTTATTTTGGGTTACGTGCTTACCCAATCCCCCAACAAGCAATTAATAATTTCACAAAATTTTGGAAATTTATCACCGCCACGCTTATCCCATCGGATTGAAACCCAGTTCCTCTATTTTTTTAATACGGGAAAAGATATGGAAAAGACAACATTAGGAAAACGGTAAGGTAAATAATGAATTAGGACAATTCCCTGAAAAGAATCAATAATGCTATCAGGGCATACGAAACGGGGAAATACGTAAAAAGGGGCAATAACCTCTCGACGGGCTCGAAGGGTGAGTCAACAGATAGAAACGCGAGGGATGGGGAAACCCTGCGCAGTGTCGCCTGTGCCCGACAGGACAGCCGCGGAGGGTGAAAAATTTTTAAATTTTTCATTCATTTTCGTTGCGCCGAAAAGGCCGCCGCACGATAGCTGTTATTAGTTAATTAAATATACAATACGTTTCCTTTTTTCGATAATTTTATCCTAACTGCCACCGTTTTATTCGTTAATTATTCATTTTGGAAAAATTCCCAGCTTCTTCTACATCTATTATTTAACTCGATTATTTCTTATTGTCCCATAATTTTATATAAAGAATTGTTGAAGGAATAGGAGGGAGGAATATTGTAGCAAAAATTGAATATTGAACGTAATTATTTAATTAACATGAAACAGGTTGTGGTGCATTATTTTCTACATTTATATACTACATTATACAGGGTGTAACAAAAAGGTGGGTCATAAATTAAACCACATATTCTGGGGTCCAAATTATGTCGATTGGTTCATATTTACCTATATCCAAAGTGCCATACAAAACAAGTTAGAGCCTGTTTAAAGTGCAAATTGAAAATCGATTTTTTTCGATAACTCCAAAAGTATTCAATGAATCTTCATGAAATTTGGCACGTATTATTTTTATAGCAAGAGCATTTTATCAACGAAAAATTAATAAAATCGGACCACCCATTAAATATTTAAGGGGTTCATGCACTTTTAATCCCCCCCTATTTTTTTTGTACTTTAGATTTAAGTTATTTTTTTATGTCCACTAGCTTAATGAATTCATTTTGAACATTTTTTTACTCTTAATTTTTTTTCGAAAAATAAATATTTTTCGAGTTATTGCGAGTTTCTGTAAGAACAATTTTAATGCAAACAAATACAGGTAATAAATTTTAAGCAATAAAATGCTTAGGTGGCTTTGGAACTTACAAAATTTGATAATTTTAATTACAAAACAACGGACTAAATTGTATTGTTTCGATAAAAAAATTAAAAATAAGTTTCTATTAAAAGAATGAGGAAGCGTATAAACCACAAATAACTACAACACGAGGTAATAATATTCACATTAGATGTTCGATATGACCATCGTTTTCTTGCACACACATTCTGCAACGTTTTAACATTGAAAAACAAATTTTTTGGAATATTAATGGTTTGTTCGAAAAAATTTGAGCCGCTTCTGTAATTCTGTCTTTTAATTCTTGTACTGTAGTTTTCAATATCCTGGACGTTGGATAGGCAGAGGTCGCGATGCGCCAATTTCTTGGCCAGCCAGAGGGCCAGATCTTAATCCCATCGATTTCAGCGTGTGGGGATTTTTGAAAGACGAAGTGTATAAAACAGAAATAACTACAGTACAAGAATTAAAATACAGAATTACGGAAGCGGCTCAAATTTTTTCGAACAAACCATTAATATTCCAAAAAATTCGTTTTTCAATATTAAAACGTTGCAGAATGTGTGTGCAAGAAAACGGTGGTCATATCGAACATCTAATGTGAATATTATTACCTCGTGTTGTAGTTATTTGTGGTTTATACGCTTCCTCATTCTTTTAATAGAAACTTATTTTTAATTTTTTTATCGAAACAATACAATTTAGTCCGTTGTTTTGTAATTAAAATTATCAAATTTTGTAAGTTCCAAAGCCACCTAAGCATTTTATTGCTTAAAATTTATTACCTGTATTTGTTTGCATTAAAATTGTTCTTACAGAAACTCGCAATAACTCGAAAAATATTAATTTTTCGAAATAAAATTAAGAGTAAAAAAATGTTCAAAATGAATTCATTAAGCTAGTGGACATAAAAAAATAACTTAAATCTAAAGTACAAAAAAAATAGGGGGGGATTAAAAGTGCATGAACCCCTTAAATATTTAATGGGTGGTCCGATTTTATTAATTTTTCGTTGATAAAATGCTCTTGCTATAAAAATAATACGTGCCAAATTTCATGAAGATTCATTGAATACTTTTGGAGTTATCGAAAAAAATCGATTTTCAATTTGCACTTTAAACAGGCTCTAACTTGTTTTGTATGGCACTTTGGATATAGGTAAATATGAACCAATCGACATAATTTGGACCCCAGAATATGTGGTTTAATTTATGACCCACCTTTTTGTTACACCCTGTATACATTGCATCTTGTTATAAATACAATATGATATTAATAATTAATTAATGTTTCGATCTATACATACGAGTACCTACGTATAAATGAATAAACTTGACAAACTTGTACCTTTATACAGGGTGTCCCGCAAAAGAACCGACACATAGCAGGGGCGTGTAGAGGAGTCCAAATATGTTGTTTAATCGAACTTAAGGGGCTATACCAGTGTGACACTTTCAAAAAATCGATTTATGTTTTTTTTTTGGCTTATTCGATAGTTTATGCTTCAAAAATATCCTGTGAAATCGGCAATGTCGTATCTTGAATAGTTTTTGAATGGCAGCGTTCTAAAAAAGCGGCCGCTCGCAGGTATAAATGGATAGTTGAAACTTTAAACGCGTTTTTCTCGAAACGATATTTTTCAAAATTGCTGACATCATAACTCAAAGAAAAATTAACCGATCGACTTCAAATTGAAACTGAGTATTCTTGAATATATTTACTATGTATATGTATATGTGGTCATTGTAATGACCTACAATCTTTCTGATTGGTTGAGAATTGTCAATTTGGCCTTAAAAACGACAATTTCTCGTCCCCAAAAACGACATTTTTCTTCAGAACTACGCCATTTTGTTAATTTTTGATATTTTTCAAAAATTCTTAGGTCATTGTATAGGAAGTACCTTCAACTTTAATAACCTTTTTGAATTTTTTTGTTTCACCTAGGTACTCATTCGGCCGGAATCATGTCAGCAGTTGGGAAACTTTTTTTTTGGCACCTCCGAAGACAGCACATAACTCCGTTATTTTTCAATATTTTTGTAAGAAAAAAATCTTGAAACATAGCTGAAAATATACCTTATTATGTTCAAAAAACTTCAAAATATTATATCGAGTACTTTCTTTTAAAAAAATTCGCGAAAATCGCCTAATTTTTCATGGATTACACTGGGTATAGCCCCTTAACTTAATACAAAGTTACACCCCTGAGAAATTATAGGTCTTTAAAGTGCAGTAACACAAAAATTAAAAAATTAATATCTCAGTAATACTCATACTCAAAACAACTATACTTGGTATACGTTTTGAGTATGAGTGTACTTAAGAGCATTATACAGGGTGATGCGTACCAGCACTCGAGGTCACTGGAAAAGGTGTGTGTATATGGCTATCCATAACCCTATTACATTCAACGTAGAATCTAATTTTATCAAATTTTAATTCAAACATGAATGGAAAATTCGTTTATAATAGACATAAAAAATGAAGCATTACCTATCCGATGGCTTGTCCGACATGGTTCAACGGTCCGATTAAAATCGCTGATTAATTCACGACATTAAATTGATACGTTTTTAATGGGTCGATATTGGTAAAGCAAATCGAAGGAAGGATAAAAAATACAAATGATGTGCCATGCACGGATTCGTTCGGTACTTTCTTAACGACTTTTTAACACGAAATATTCGGTCGATATATGTTTGTTTACGATGGATTTAATAGTTAATAAAATTGTTATTTAGGACGCGATTACTGCGAAATGTTAACTAAATTAACGTCGGTAAAATTGGCGTTTATTCGGGGATGGTAAAAATGAACCGATCGTCGACTTTTCACTCGCTAAATAATTCGTAAACATTTATCAGCGAGTATTACTCCGTATAGCGTTCGTGTGTGTACGTTGCATCCCTGCAAATGCATAAAACATTCATAAACCACGCTGTCTAGACCGTCAGTCACTCTTGTTTTAGCAGCCGAATCGATATATTTACCGTACGTGGGACAGATTTAATCCAGATACATCAATAATTCGGTTTTTTTATAGTTAGGACAAATTTCAGTAAAGGCTCGTATCGATTACCAAGTAACTTGCGACAGTTTTTGCGATAGCGCCCATATTAATGTGTCGAAATATTCCTGAGAGCTGAATTTGCAAGTTAAATTTTTTGCATCATTCGCTTTCAGGCAAGTTTATAGGCAAGTCGTGTATACGTTTATATTAAAGGGTCTGATAGTAATTTCAACTTTTCAGGAGGCATTGGAAATTTTTAGTGAGAGTAGAATAATGTCGGAGAAAAAGTGTTGGTCGAGAGAAGTAATCGATTTAATTTCGGGTTGGGATTTATTTAAAGTAATTGAAATCTTCAATTTTCATGCGAGGAAAATTGTTGATGAGTTCTTTAGGATCTTCGCCTCTTAATTCATTTTACAATGTTTCACAAAAACCGACTGTACTTCTTCTTAATATTCAATTTCATACCAAAAACTTAAAAAAAATTTTTTTATTAAAATTGCTATTAAACATGCATTCGCACATTTACGTTTTACACTCGACATTATGTAGAGGTAAGTACTGGCTCTAATTATATTGCAAGAATACATGTATAGGCCTCCGACATTTCTTGCGCAAGAAAACGAAAAATACCTCTCGCAAATACTTGCAGACAGTAAATTGCTGAAATTTTTGCTTTAAGTGCACCTACATACTTTTGGAAGTCACTATCGCAAGTACTTTCGCAATTTTATTGTTAGTCGACGCACTTAATACTCGAATAATTTCAATTCGAAAAAAACGCGCGCAAGTTATTCTCGTTATTCATACCTGCCGGAATCGAAGTCTAATTTATGCATTACCTTCATTTTATACCTATAGCTTGCCGCGTGAGATTCGTCGGGTCGTAAAAAAATTTAATTCGAAGGGTGATACTCGCACCTTTCGATGCGCCCCCTTACCTTATGCCTGCCCCCCTTCGCCGGCCGCCGGGGAATAATAAATAAGGACTGTAGCGGAATTGGAATCCTTCGGGGTGTTTCAACGGCTTCGAGATGAGAAATTCGGATTTATTCTCATCACACAAGTCGCGTCGCTCAAGAACGCCCTCGGGAACACCGCCGGAGGGTTTAGCTAGTACACCGGCCGTTCGTCAATTATCGGACACGTGATCGCTAGTTTACTTATTCAATTAAAGTGGTAGGGGATGATTTCGAGGTTTTTATTATGTATGGTATGATTAATGGGGCCGCGTAAGTGCATGTAATCGATTTTATGTAGCGTTACGGGGATTCCCCGATCCATCACCTTGATAGTTAGATGCATAAAGGCTTGTGTCGACTAGCAATAAAATTGCGAAAATACTTGCGAGAGTGTCTCCAAATGTATGTACACTTAATGCAAAAATTGCAGCAATTTACTGTCTGCAAGTATTTGCGTGCGGTGTTTCTCTTTTTCTTGCGCAAGTAATGTCGGAAGCGTATACACGTATTCTTGCCATACTTATAACACTGGTCTACATTAACTGTGCCACATGAACTTTGATAGCAAGTTCTGCTGTAGCCACCTACCCTCTTTGGTAAACTGCAGTAGTTTTGTTTTGATTGGCCTCAGATTTTTTGTGATGTGTTGTTAAATATAACCAATTCTACAGCTATAACCGCAAGTAAATAGTCGCAGAATTAAACAGAACTAAATGAAGGGTACAGGCAAAGAAGGCGATATGCCAATTTTTGTCGAAATTGAGTTAATCTTGCAATCTATGAGATAAAGATGTAAACTTTTCCCCTAGAAACTATCATGACTAAAAGAGCGATCAGTCAGCAGATATAACCCGTTTTATTTTTGTCATACAGGCTAAAAAGGCGATACTTTTTGGGAAAAATGGCTTTTTTTTTCTGCTAAAAAATCTTAAAAAACTAACCTATATAGTCTATAAACCTGTAGCACAGTACCCTAATAATAATATGTAAAAATTTATCCTATGTTGCTTTTATAAATTACTTTTTAGAGCTCTTAAAACGTTTAAAAGCCTTTTTCTCAAAACTAAATTTTTTGACATATCGCCTTCTTTGCCTGTACCCTTCAAATATGCTAGAAAATCTTAAATAGTAATTTCATAGTAGAACTTTTTTACGTTTTTGTATCAGAAAGTGATTTTTTGAAATATTTAAATTATATCGGTTTATAAAATTTTTGGCCAATAGATTTTTTTAATTACACATTTACACTAATAGTCACTCATCAAAGTAAAAAATATAAGTGAAGTCCGTGTGGCACGGCAAAGTTCAAATTTTGTTCCCCAGTGTAATCAGAGCCAGTAGTAACCTACACAATGTCGAGTGTAAAACTTAAATGTGCGTCTGCGTGTATAACAGCTATTTTAAAAAAAAAAAAAAGAAATATAAGTTTGGATACGAAATTGGATATTAAGAAGAGTACACTCAGTTTTTGGGAAACATTGTTAAATGAATTACGAGACTAAGATCTTAAAGAACTCAACAATTTTCTTCGCATGAAAATTGAAGATTTCAATTACCTTAAATAATTCCCATCGCGAAATTAAATCGATTACTACTTTCTTTTCTCGACTAACATTTTTTGTCCGACATTGTTCTACTCTCACTAAAAATTTCCAATACCTTCTGCAAAGTTGAAAGTACTATCAGACACTTTAATGTAAACGTATACACGACTTGCCTAAAAACTTGACTGACAGAAGTTTAACTTGCAGGTTCGGCTCTCAGACGTGTTTCGTCACGTTAATATGGGCTATTGCAAAAACTGTAGCAAGTTACTTGCTAATCGACACGCCAAGCCTTAACAAAGATCGAAAGTAGCGATAGTTCATCTCTGGAATTGATAATTTATGGGCACTGGCAATAATAATGGCTTTTAATAATAAGTCGAATTTCCCCCGGTCGTATCCAGCAGGCACCACTGCCGGTCGGGATAGCGACCGGCAGCAGATGACGCTACAACAGCAACGCCGGCTTCGGGAGAGGAGCGTTTCCATGGACACGCGCTACCCGTCCAATCCCCCAAGTCGATCGTCGAGCGCGATACAAGGCCCGGCGGCTGGGCGACCGACGCCCGACGGTTCCAGGCGCTTTCAGGAAGCCGGCGAGATGAGGATAAAAAATGAGCCTTCCGACTGATCAATCGCGCCACTTCGGAGAGGGTAGAAACGGCGCCCCGTCCACCTGGTATACGCTCTGCACCGGGTATTAAATTAGGGCTGTTTTATCGGCTAAACGGTTTGTTAAATCATTTTCTTCGCTGCGAGTTGGACGCGGCAGTTGCTGGTAATTAGCTCCCCCAGCTCCGGACCCAAGTCAAATAAAGTACATCAATTATTTCATTACTCTAGAATATAGGTAAAATAATCCATAAATTCTTCCCTTAAGGCTGTTCTATCGGTTGCGCGACGATACTTACAGTTACAGATTGTTATTATTTTTGTTACGCAAAAATTTGCATTCTTTACAAAATATTTTCGTATCAAGTCAGCACTGACCCTATTTCACTCTACCCTTCAAAAAGATTGGCCGTCTATTTCACTCGCACCTTTCTGTAGTGAGTGAAAGAGCGAGAGTTCCTAAAATTCTTAAAATTATTAAATTTTGAAATCGGTTTCCCATTTATTAGAAACGCTTATTTTTGATTTTAACAGATAATTTTAAATAGGCTATTTAATCTACCATCTGTTGGAATCAAATTTTTAATATGTTATATTTTATGTCGATTTGTAATTTTAATTCCAAAAGTATGAGGTACAGTGAAAAAATAATTCCAACAATTTCTTCGCAACAAAATTTGATGATAAATAATGGAGAGATACGAGTATATGGGAAACTCGTTTTATATGTAACGAATATAGGGAGATAGAACAGCCTTAAATTATACGGGGTGTTCGAAAAATAGACAGGGATATTTTAGTGAGTGATTCATTGATAAAAAAATGAAGTAAAGTTTCTATAAACATGTGTCCGGAAATGTAGTGTTTTCAAGATGCAGGAAACATCGAATCAGGAAACATTTAATGCAAGAACATTAAAAAAATTATTCATATATTAAAAAATATTTACTTGATTCTGTTGAAATTTGGATTTGAAAAAGTTGCAAAAACACTCTTTTCGATATTGTTTTCCAAGCCATTTATGATTTTTTAGCAAAAATTTGATAAACCAATTTTGTCCAGTCACGTACAATAAAACAGTTTTTATTTTTTGCTCCAAAAACGAAGTGAGATACAAAAAAACACAAGAGGTAAAGAAATTGTATTTTTAGATGCTTAATAAAACAAAAATATTAAATATTAAATTATATATATAAATATTATATTATAAAATATTAAAATAACAAAGAAAGCAGTGCGTACATTTTTTTCCCAATAATATTCGCTTAGCCCCGCGCCGCCGATGTACTTAATAATTTTAATCTATTTAGGCCTAAATTTAATGCAACAAATAAAATTGCTAAATTTCATCAGAATCAAGTTAATATAAGTATTCTTAATATATTTTTCTTTTTTAATTGAACATTCTGTAATATCTCTAAAACTCTGCATTTCCGGATCCAAATTTATAGAAACTTTTTTCTTATTTTTTAACAAGGAATCACCCTCTAAAATATCTCCGCCTATATTTCGAACACCCTGTATGCAGATTTTAACACATATTTTTTTTAATCCAAAATCCCGCGCAAACTTCCTCATCAATTCAATCCGACCCTTCTAGGTTCCCAGCAGATTTTTTGTTGTTGTTGTCATTAAACGGCGTGCGGGCGTGTCAAAAATGTACGTTTTCTCGCGCTGGAAAAAACGGCAATCAAAATAAACGAATTCATTTAAAGCATAATAAAACAGGAAGGGACATGTGCTCCGGCGGGGGCGTCGCACAACGAAACTCGTTTTTGAAGCGATGATAAAGAGCGCTCCGAATGGGGGGCGGCTTGAATGGAAACTGTGAAGAACGTCGGCGGTTGAACGAGGGCCCGGGAAAATCGCATTTTCATTTTCATTTTACCTCCGAACGGATCTCTTTCAACCACCAATATATAACTAACACGGATGCTTATACTACCTATAAAAATGAAGTAAGATGAAATGAAAAAAATATACCAAATTTATTTCGTTTTAAAAAATTACATCATTGGATAGGATGAAAGGAAACCGCTATATTAGCAGCTTGTCCTTGCAGAAGAGGAACATCGTTAGCCAGGAACATACCGCAAATGTAATGCTGCTCGAGCTCGAAAACTCGATAATTGCTTCCCAATGTAACCCCGCATTTCTGCTTCCTGCC
This sequence comes from Phyllotreta cruciferae, assembly GCA_917563865.1. NCBI lineage: Eukaryota > Metazoa > Arthropoda > Insecta > Coleoptera > Chrysomelidae > Phyllotreta > Phyllotreta cruciferae. The sequence continues at coordinate 932,724 of OU830614.1, read as the reverse complement.
ATCTGACGATGTGAATTCGAGCCCATTGATGCACCCATCGCCCCAAACCTTCAACGAAATAAGCAAAACATCACCGAAAACAAAGCTTCTGCCTTCGTTAGTTAAACCCCCCCTATCACTGACGTTACCGTTGGAGAAGCGGATGGACATCCCACCGATCTTCGGAGGTGATTTGTAGTTTTGCCTCCAGAACCACACGTCGATGGCCAGGAGCTTGTTCCTGGACTCGCCAACGAGTTGCGGTGACAGAGGTTCTGGTACATTTTCTTCAACCAATTGCCTGTACAGCACAGGACTCGGTCTTCCGAAGTAAGTGGAATATACCACAACATCGTTGTAAGCTTTCCTCTTCCAGAACGGGTTCTTGAGGATACCTTTCCAGTAGGATATGAACTGGGTTCCTGCTAATCCACAGTAAGTGCGAGTCGTTGCTAAGGCATCAAAAGCTTGTTGTGGATCGCACGTTTTGTATTGATCGTTGATTATATACTTCGTTAGCTCGTTTATGTAAGTAACAGCTCCATCGTTTTTATCTTCGATTAGTTCTTTGGATAACAGCAACAATCGACGAACTTGCTCGTCGATTAGGTTCAGTTTGTTCTTGTTCGTTATGCCGAACTGGTAGAGGCACATCTTCAAGCTAACCAAGCAGGAATAATAAGGCAGTGAAATATAATTGGAGTAATAAGAGCGATCTGCTTCCTTGCAGACGACGAATTTTTTCTCGAAACCGTTCATTTCTTCCATCAATTGCATAAATTGAAAGGACACGTTCACGCCGGTGGTTTCCAATAGGGCGTTTAAATTTATCAACTTCGTTCTCAGTTGTCTTATATCCATTTTAACTTTCGTTGGAATTTGCGCGCCGTCGTCAAAGACCATGCCCCAAACGATTCCTCTTTGGGGAAAAAAGAAATCCATTAAAGGATCCAATTTGTCGCCCACGGGTGGTATGTTTCCCGGAGAAAATTTCACCAGCTTCTTACCGACTTCGTTGATGTCCATCTTGAGCGGGGCTTTGGGTTTTGATTTCCAATCTGAGGCGTCATCTTTACCCACGTGCACCAGAGCCCTCAGCGAATAATCGTTATAGACTTTCACAATGCTGGCAACATGAGAATTGGTGCTCATGTCTAAAATTGCCTCTTCACCCGGTTGCACTTCAACTGGACCAGCAGCTTTGCCATTCCAAACCATGGAAGTACCCACATGCACTTCAGCTCGTACAGGAACTCTACCCACGTTGAAAATATGGTAGTTTCTGTGAATTACTGGTGTTATTTTCGTGGTATTTTGTTCAGCCGTGAAGGCACTGTCCTTAGGCCTGATTTCGAAAATGTTCGATGGATATTTCGACATTATCTGATGATGTAATTGGGTCAAATTAGAAAATCGATGATTATAGTTATAAAGAAACTTACTTGTTAAAAGTACTTCGTAACGTGTAAACTATACTTCGATGCAGCTGGTACAATATAACAGGAGTCAGGAACTGATTAGAATACCTAATGTGCAATTAAACGTTCTTATTAATATTATTATATTGTTTCCTGTTAGGATAAAAATTGTTGGTTTTTGATTTGTATAAAGGAAACATAATGGGACAATCAAATTTGATTTGATATGCCTAATATTAATTAATTTTTCCGCTCTTTCGCATAAAGTTTTATCATGGGAGGCGCGAAAAATTATATTTTTTTAATATAGAATTATATTAGATAGCATTAAAATCCTATTTGCTACATTCGAAATTTTGATATTTTTCGATTCCGTCCTTACTTTCCACTGTGTACTGTTTTCGTTTACTCGGTCGAAAAAAAGGTGAGTTCATGATAAATACTAAAATTACATCAAATTTACTAACAGTTGCTTAATGAAAATAAGATTAGGTATCATTAGACTGGTGAAAAAGGAATAAAAATTGACATGTATAAAAGCAGATGCTAAAATTCACACAGCAACAGTTTAGGGAAGAGTCATAAATTTTTACCAAAATGAAGAGCTTTATTATTATTCTGGTTTTCTGTGCAGCTGTAACATTTGTAAGTATACTTTTGATCCAAATTTGCCTGTGAAAATCCTCACAAATCCTTACTTAAGCTTTTTCATTAATTTTAACTAATATTGGTATTTGATTCAGTATAGATATCCAAGTTGACTATCACATTTCCGTCTAGCATATCCTTCTACATTCCTTTTTGTACGGTTTAAAAATCTATTTATCACTCCAACAAAATCCTATCAACAAATCGTATTAGCCCGGCCCTGCAGTAAATCTATTACAAGGCTACAGCAGAAAAACTCTAAACATTACGATTGAATGTCGATCGATAATATACCAATAAAGCTTCTTAAAATTTACATGCTAAAAAAAGGGCAATTTCCTTTACAGGCTGATCTTGATACTGAACGCGGAGCGCTGAAAACACATCAAACAGAATGCGAAACGAAGCTGGGAGAACCGAAAAACTTGATGGAGAAAATGGTGAACAATGAGGATTTGGGCGACATGGAAAAGGCTGGAAAAATGGCGTTGTGCATGAATACGGGAATGGGTCATATGAATGAAAACGGTGAAATAATAGCAGATAAATTCAAGGAGCACGTGGATAGGATCATGGAGAATATGGCCGAAAACATAAGAAAGAGGATGATGGATGAATGCGGAAAGAAGCACGGTAAAACTGCTGGGGAAGCTGCTTTGAATTACGTACGATGCATGAAGAATCTACTGCCGCTTGCAGCTCCCATGGATTACACAAATTAATAAGCCTCTTTTACAATTAAAATTGTAGTTCATTATATATCTTTATGAATATTTTTGATTAAATGTTGCAAACATAAGCGAATTTGTTCAATACTAAATATTTTATTTATTCCTTCCTAAATCAAAAACCTATACAGGATGTTTATTAATTGAGTGCCCATACTTAAGGATGTGAATCATTGGGTGATTTTAAGAAGAAAAGTTAATATCAATGTATGTAGTAAGTCTCTTAGTTTTTGAGCTTCAGGGTGTTAAAGTTTTAGGAAAAAAATACAATTTTTATCATAATTTTCTTATCACTTCAGATATTTTTATGAAATCTTGTACACATCTTTTAATCTTTAAAGAAGCATTTTTTTTGAGTTTTTACCAGTAATGTCCTATGGAGAACTGAATATTTTCCGATAACAGCAAATGGAAAGTAACAAGCGAGTTATTATATAATAAAAATTTAAATTAGCATGTAAGAAAATGTTAAAATTTAGATGCAAAGATAAAATAAAAACCCTTAATATCGTAGTAATGATAAATAGAAAATTCGAAAGAATCATGAAAAGAATCATGGATAAGATTATTCCCTTCAAATGGAAAATCATGATAATGTTAGTCAAATAAATGAGGGAAAAACTAGCCCATGCTACATCAAAGATGCCGAAGAAAATAATATAATGAGATTTTTTAATTTAATAAATTTATGGCCTTGTTGATTGCATTGTTTAATCATTTGCACTTTATCTACCCCTTTATCCGAAATAACAAGTTATATAATGGTAGGAAATCTTAAAAAAAAGGTTATCAAAAATTTATTAATAATAGTCTTGTTATCTTACGTGACATGTATAAAAAGCGACACTCAGAAAAAAAAATACAGTTGTAAAAAATTTACAAAATGAAGTGTGTGATAATAATTCTTTCTTTCTGTGCTGGAGCTATATGGGTAAGTCATTTAAATTACTACATATAGTATACTATTCATCAGGATGTGCCAGCTCTATACTAGTACCTACATTTTTCATTCGTAATTTGTGTACCTACCTAATTCATTTAAAAATTACACATCCTTACATAACAATTTTTTAAGGCTATCGACAATTCTGAATTTCAAGCTCTGAAAAGCAGCCAAATAGAATGCGAAAAATTGCTAGTAGAACCTAAACATCTCTTGGAAAACCTGATAGCCGGTAATGAGTTGGGCGACAAAGTGAAGGCGGGAAAAATGGCTTTATGCATAAACGTCCGTTTGGGTCACATGGAGGAAGACGGTGAAATAATAACCGAAAAATTCAAAGCGCACGTAGAAAAGCTCACCGCAGACGAAAACGTACGTAAAGCCATAATGGAACAGTGCGGACACAAGAATGGAAACACTCCAGAAGAAGCTGGATTGAATTACGGATACTGCATGAAGAAAAACTTGCCTGCAATACAACCTATACATTTCCAATTGGGTAGCAATATTTCATTGCTTTAAATAAATAAGTTATAATACCTAAAAAAATCCAAATTTTACTGTCTCTAGTGGCTATGCATGTTGCTGTGAATTTACTGCGATAAATGCAATACAATATTTTCGAATAATAATCTAGTGTCATCAGATTTTAGAAATCAGAATGTAGAAAATACAGTATTTTTAAAATAAATTAAAACGAGTTTATGGGTTATCAGAAATTGGCAATGAAGTCCAAATTACATCTATAGATAATATAAATAAATTTAATCTATCCAGAAGATATCATTATTAATATTGAAAGAAACCATCAGTTAGCAACAAATATATTGTTATTGTACTCGTATATGCACAAAAGATGAAATGTTTAATAATTCTTGCTTTTTGTGCAGCCGTTACATTCGTAAGTATCTACAATTTTATTATTAAATAATAAAAATTTTGTTTAAAAATACTAGCAAAGCTCTTTTGTTAAACATATAATTGCAAGTTTGTTTGCAATATAGTAAAATGAGTTGAACAAAGACTATAATAAAATAACATCAGTGGTTAGAGTGAGGAAGTTGCAATTCCACATTATCACTTTTTCTTCTTCCATTATATGACATTAATGGAAGTTGTCTTTGTGGCACCCATAGAGACCATATTGCAAACAAATTTGCACGTGGAATGGTCAAATCAATGAGTTCAACAAAGTTTATTATGAAAACAACATTTGTTAGAGTGAGAAAGTTGCAATTCCACAATATGACTCTTTCTTTTTCCTTTATACGACTCAAACGGAAAAACGTTTGAATTATGACGTCAGCACCGGTTTTTTTGAATGAAACACCCCCTTTTTTTGAATTTTCGAACTTCCTTCACAAGTTGATTCGAAATGATATAAGTAGGGCGAACAAAAACGCAAAAGTTTTTTGTAAATTAACATTGCAAGTATCTATCCACTTGCAAAAGTATCCTAGCCGCTGGACTAATCAGAAAATCTACGACTTTTTTTCATTTGTATTTTATTTTGACGTTTAAAACTGTCACAAATAATTCTTCATTCTTCATCAATTAATCGTAAATAACAAATTGTCATAAACAACTTGTGTTTTTGTTCACCCTCTACCAATTTTCATCAACTTGTGATTTTTATGTAAAATAGTAGCTGTTCTCGCGGAGCAAATCCTGAACGTATTCGGAGAGAATGCGCATGAGCACTTCAAATTCAATGATTCTTCAAAAAATGATTTTCAGGATGTGTTCGGGACAAAAAAATCCCGTGTTTGTGAAGGACTTAGATTAAGTTCCGAACATGTTCGTAACACATCCGACATGTCCCGGGATATTAGAAGGGATATTTTATTCGGAATAAATTCTAACCTGAAAATGTGGTGTTTACATGTTACTAACTTCACTTTGTTCTTATTCTTATTATTCTATTTTTGTATTTAACACATCTATTAAGTTTTTTAAATTGGAATTAGTTTTCACAATTCACTTGTTTGTACAAAGAGTATCAATCGAATCAGGCATTTTTTTGTAAGAAAACTTAATTTTAAAAACTATTTAGATAATGAACTTCAGTTCAAGCGACGAAGATTTGGTAGAGATTGTGGGACTTTTAAATGTTCCAAGAAATAGATATTTTTTAAAGAAGCTATGTCCAATTTAGTAAACAACAATTTATATACAGCATTTCAGATTAAGTAGAGGCTCAGCTGTAGATTTAGTCAATAAATATGAAACAACCGAATATTTGCACTACCAACAGAGAGATTCATAGAAAATAAGCCCCTCGAAAGTAATTTTATCATATTTATGATTTTCAACCAGTGAATCCGCTGGATATACCTAGGGATGTATGCTTCTTGAGCTACATTTTTCGAATTAAAAACGAAGTAATAAAAAGCTTAACCAAAACACTATAACCGGTGTTGGTCAATTGGTCCCCACGGTCATTTTTGTTAGCGGGGTTCCATAATCCTACAGGTCGATTGATCCCCAGTTTCAAAATTTAATGGGCTAATTGGTCCCCGCGGTCAAAATATTCCTAATCCGATTAGATAAGATTTTACATTGCATGAATAACTATCATTTGGTTAATATCTTCTGGTGTACTTACATAGCTGAGAGAATTTGGACAAAATGCAACTTTTAGTGTTAAAAAATATTTAATATCTAAGCATTAGTAATTTAAAATATATACAATTGGTACAATATATATTAAAAGAAAAATTCTGTACAAAAAAAGAATTATTTTAGTTTTAATATACGAACGGATTTCAAAAAATAGTTGGCAACATATGGGAAACTTTATTATTAATTTTACGAAACAAAGTTATTCTTCACAAAAAGTTCTGCGTGATCTAAAATCCAAGATGCAACCATCAAAAATCAAATTTTATCAATCTTATACGAAGATGGTATGCCAAAAAATGCGAATTTTGCTCAAGAGTAAAGTACCTTGATATTTTACAATATCGAAATTTGTTATTATGAAAAGTACACCTAATTTTCTAGAAGTATACTGGAAGGTAAGGGATTTTCCCTATATTGAAATAGAAAAAAAGGACAGAAGTCAAAAAATTTCCCCTAATCATAAAATCCTCATTAAATTGTACTACGAAATGAAAATACATAATCGAAATTTGCCAGAGAATTTTGAAATTATAAATATTCCCATCGGTCCTTCCTAGAAACCCTTAATCCGGTATTGTGGACCAATTGACTGATAGCTTTCGAGTCGAAAAAGGATTATATTTGGGTAAATTTGACCGCGGGGACCAATTGAACTCCACCCACTATAACAATGCCCTCAACAAATAATTGACTTGACAAACACATTCTAAGACAAAATCATGTAAGATATAATGTTATCATTCTTCGTTATTTTTTGTAAATTTCAAATAAGTCGTTCGCGGTGTCCTAAAATTCTGAACGAATTTTATTAAGCATAAGTGAAGTTCAGGACTATACTCGGTGGGTATATCTTCGGGATGAGTTCAGGATGTGTACAGGATGTGTTCAGGATTTGCTCCGCGAAAACAGCTAATATATATATATACGCATTAGTTACTCACACTCACGTAGAGAACTTTACACAGGCCGATTTACGTTCGCAACTGCTACATATAAAGAAATACCAGACTCGATGCGAAGGTATTTTGATAGAGCCGAAAAATTTAATGGAAAAGCTAGTCGCCAAAGAATATGTAGGAGACATGGGCGCAGCGAAGACAATGAACCTCTGCATAGTCATGTGCATGGGTTTGATTGACGAACGTGCTGGATTATTACCAAACAAACTAAAATCATTCTTTGAAAAACTAACCAATGACACGAAGCTAAGAAAACGGGGCATGGAAAAATGCGGAACGAATGATGGAGGAAGGCCTCTGGATATTACCTGGAATTTTGTTAATTGCCTGATGGATCTCTTTCCGGGTATAGAGCCTAATGATTTCCGTGCGTTGAAATAGGTTCAAATTATATTGTCCTAATTAAATCGCTTTTAATAAAATGGGATATCATGCTAATCTAATTAAAATCATTATAATACGCTCCAATCTTCACCAATTCCCTTCCCTGGTAGTTCCTAAAAATCTCCTGAAAAACCTGATAGCCGACAATGAGTTGGGCGACAAAGTGAACAGTGTGGACACAAGATTGGAAACGGATTGAATTACGGATACTGCTTGAAGAAAAACTACAACCTTTACATCTCCAATTGGGTAGCAATAATGTCTCATTGCTTTAAATAATTAAGTAATACTTAAAAAATGGCATATTTTGTTGCCTTTAATGGGCTATATGCATGATGGTGTGAATTTACTGCGATAAATGCAATACAATATTTTCGAATAATTATCTATAAAAAATCAGCTTGCATAAAATAAATATAACATTTTTAAAATAAAATTAAACAAGTTCATAGTTTATCAGAAATTAGCAATTACATATGTCTAATTATACAGATAAAGCATAAATAAAATCTATCCTAGAAGATAACGTTGTTAATATTGAAGGAAATCTTCATTTAACAACAAATATATTGTTACATAAGCACAAAAGATGAAGTGTTTAATAATTCTTACTTTTTGTGTATGCATTATATTCGTAAGTATCTACAGTTTCATCATTAACTTATACAAATTCTGTTTAAAAAATAACAAAGGTAATTTGTTAACCAGGCAAAGGCAAATTTGTTTGCAATATGGTCAATTCTACAGTTGCACAAAGTTTATTATGAAAATAACAGCTTGTTGTTAGAGTGAGTAAGTTGCAATCCCACAATATCGCTCTTTCTTTTTCTTTTACATAGGACTAATGGAAGTTGTCTTTGTTGCACCCATAGACCATATTGCGTGCCAACTTGCACTGGACTGCATATAGCATAAACATTATTCAGGGTCTTCCAACGAAAATTTGATCCCTCCTGTTAATAGAGAACCGAATTTTTTTTTTCAAAATTCACTGAGATCCGTCAATTTTTATTCTTGGAAGACCCTGCACAATATGCAGTATATGTATTAGTTTCTCACCCTCATTTAAAGAACTTTACACAGGCCGATTTACGTTCGCAACTTCAACTCATAAAAAATCGCCAGACGGAATGCGAAAATTCCCTGGGAGAGCCGAAAAACTTCATGGAAAAGCTAGTCGCAAAGGAAGATTTAGGTGACATGGAAAAGGCGAAGAAAATGAACCTGTGCATTTTCGTCCACATGGGTTTGATTTCAGAAACTGGTGAAATATTACAAGACAAACTAAAAGCGCACCTTGATGAACTCACCGATGATGCGAAGAAAAGAAAACGTGGCATGGAACAATGCGGAAGGAAAAACGGTAATACTCCTACAGAAGTTTCCTGGAGTTATGTTAATTGCATGAAGAATGTTTTTCCGGAAGTAGCGCCTAATGATTTCTAAATATGTCCAAATTATGTTGTTCTTGTTAAATAGCTTAATAAAAGTGTGTACCTAACTACATGCTACTCGTTTAACCACAATTTTTAATCAATTAAAACCTCGACGGGTTCGAGTTTTCTCCCAATTTTCAAAATCTTATACCTATCTGCACGAAAACAGGTCATGTACGAGTTGTCTCCCGTATATTGTTAAAGGTTATTTGTAGTTTTTAACGGTCTAATTGTCTAATAGGGAGGTTCGTGAACTTATTCGTGAATTTATGATTGTGAATCGTTTCATGCAAAATACAACCAATCATTTTATACCTTTCACCCTAAATACACCAATTTTTAAGTACTCCTTTAAATTTTCAAATTGATTCCTACATTAAAAATTAAAGTTGTAATAGTGTAAGTGCCAAATTAAAATTGATAATCCCCAAATATTACAAAAACAACATTTTCTAAATAAAAGAATTACACAATTGAAAGATGTTCTCAATTTTACAGATTTTGATTTCATAAAATCGGTATGGTAGGTATCTATAATTGCAAATTTTAAAACAATAATTATAGCTGCATAAATACCTATATATTCATAACTAGTATGTTATAGATACGAGTATATTTAATTGTAGTTTTTTATCTGCAATTGATAAACTGCACATACATTATACAGGGTATTAAGTAATGCAATGTACTTATTTTAATGAGGGATTCTTGGGCTAATTTTGAGTCGAAAAGTTCATATAAAGGTATGTCCTGCGAAGCTCGGTTTTCGATACACAGGGTTGTAAAGTTAAGTAAGTTGTAAACCTAGGTAGGTAGATACAATTATACATATTTAAGGGGCTATACCCAGTGTGTACCTACAGGGTTATTCACGGTATACGACTCGGTCTATATCTCATTAACGCTACATTTTATGAAAATTTTGTAAATATAAATTTTGTGTATGTCTAATTAGGGTATAATTTAAAATTAGTTTCAAGTATACAGGATGTCCCAAAAAAAAGTTACATATCAAAGTTATGTTTTTTTAAATGGAACACCCCATATATTATTACATTGTTGGATTCTACTCGATGAGCTGATTCCCAAAAGGGGTATTTTGGTCTCATAATAAAGGACTCAAAAATCACAAAATTTTGAATTTCGGAGACTCTGAAAGCTAAACAGTTGAAAATCGAGAAAAACGGCTTACATGGTCCTATCCTAACTTTTCAAGTACTATCTTGAATTTTATCTTCTATTCTTCAAATACTATCTTGAATCTCTAATTTTAAATTATACCCTAATTAGACATACACAAAATTTATATTTACAAAATTTTCATAAAATGTAGCGTTAATGAGATATAGACCGAGTCGTATACCTTGAATAGCCCTGTATAACTCATGAAAAATTAGGTGATTTTCGCGATTTTTTTTTAAAGAAAGTACTAGATAGAATGCTTTACATGACATAATAAGGTATATTTTCAGCTATATTTTAATATTTTTTTTTTCAAAAATATTGAAAAATAGGGGGTTTATGCTTCGGAGGTGCCAAAAAAAAGTTCCCCAACTGCTGACATGATTCCGGCCGAATGAGTAGGTGAAACAAAAAAAATCAAAAAGGTTATTTGAGTTGAAGGTACCTCCTATACAATGACCTAATATTTTTGAAAAATATCAAAAATTAACAAAATGGCGTAGTTCCGAAGAAAATTGTCGTTTTTTACGACAATAGAAAAACTGACAATCGAAACTGACAATTTTTAACCAATCAAAAAGATCGTAGGTCATTTTAAAATATATTCAAGAATAATAAGTTTCAATTTGAAGTCGATCGGTCAATTTCTCTTTGAGTTATGATATCAGCAATTTTGAAATATGACGTTTCGAGAAAAACGCGTTTAAAGTTTCAACTATCCATTTATACCTGCGAGCGGCCGCTCTTTTAGAACGCTGCCATTCAAAAACTATTCAAGATACGACATTGCCGCTTTCACAGGATATTTTTGAAAGCATAAACTATAGAATAAGCCAAAAAACAAAAATCGATTTTTTGAAAATGTCACACTGGTATAGCCCCTTAAAGTGTAGTTGTACCTACTTTCAAAAAATATTTAAATCTACAAAAATTACTTTTTGAAGCATATTTTTATTACCTCTCCTTTTCGACTAGGTAAACCTTATAAATATCGCATGGAATCGGTAAAGGTGTTTTAGAATTAATTAATGACGAACATTGATCGTCAAGATACAGCTGTACGTTTTCTTGCCCGCATAGCCTTTATGTAAGAACAATTTCGCATTGAGTATTACGTTATATGCGGCAGGGAAAACTTTGCTTACTGATTATTTATATTCGCACATGTCGTCTGCGAATACCGTCGCAGGTGTTGCAGTAAAAATTACGCTCGTACCCGCAGTGATGAAAGAAGCGCTCTCTTTCTTTTCTTCCACTTATTTTTTTTCGTAATATAAGAATTAAAATAAGGCATAACCACATCTAATGAGTCGAAAAGTATACGTTGGGTTAACAATACGTGACCATATCCCATCTGCTGGGGTTTATGGTTCACAACCCATAAAAAAATTACCGTTGCTTGGTGAAAATTTAATTGTAGTTTCGTATACATGCGGCGCGGCATATGTGGGCCTCGTTCCACGCGGAAATTGGGTCACTTTTTCTTGAGAAAAAAAAAATACTTACACATACGAGGGGTAGATGAAATTCAACACAACCGAATTCGGTATTAACTACACAAATGCTAGAAAAAGTAACGCTTTGTCATCTAATATTCGCATGTAATGCGAAGTGAAAGCATAAATTCTTCCCCTAAAGTAAAAGCATTTATTTCATATTAAATCATCCCTTCGAATGTTGCCTCACTTGGGAAATTTATATCCCCATATTAAAATCGAAGTCTCTGCAGTTTATGCTTTATAGATTTATTGCAGAGACTTTGTATGTATAAAAACAATCTTTGATTTAGACCCAAAATTTTTAATTAAATAATTAATCTTGCATCGCATAAAATTCAGAGGAGAAATACATAAATAAATAAATAAAAAGAGGCCGTGTTTCCCGAGATGTAGGTAAACCTTTGCACCGTCAACGACACGCTACTTTTCGTTTTCCGTGTGGAAAAAGGATATAATTAATGTAGGAAACGATGGATTTAGCGTTGTTTCGCATTTATCCGTGACCAGCGGTTCGAAATCGACCCCTAACGAACCCGCTCTGACACGTAAACTCAAACGTTAATCGATAATAAACATGTTTCGAAACGAACATAATATTTTATATTATACGAATTAATTTTCTCGCCCTATTCCAACGTTCGCCATAACAGCCCGATCGTGATGAATTGAACAAAATAATAAATTAATTAGTTAAATGAAGAATTTATTAGTTATACATTTTATAAAAAATTATTTGTGAACAAATTACCCAGATTTATAATACATAATTATTTGCTCCTTCCACCTTGAACGAGGGTTGATATAATACAATGGCCAATCTAGAAATAATAAATCAATTATGTAAAATGAATCATTTTTTGGTTACTTTTTTTTCTACAATTTTATAAAAAAAGCTTCAAGTTTATTATTTGTCAACAAATTCCCCAGATTAATAATACATAATTATTTCCTCACTTTCCTCACTAAAATGAAGCATTTTTTTGTTACATTTTTTGCTAGAAGTTTGTAAAAAAGCTTCTAGTTTATTATTTGTGAATAAATCCCCCAGATTTATAATACATAATTATTTGTTTACTTCCACTTTGAACGAGGGTATAGTTATAATGCAATGACCAACCTAGAAATAATAAATTAATTAGGTAAAATGAAGCATTTTCTGGTTACATTTTTTCTACAAATTTATAAAAGAAGCCACCTTGAACGAGGGTAGATATATTACAAAGACCAATCCAGAAATAATAATTTAATTAGTTAAAATGAAGCATTTATTTGTTACATTTTTTGCTACAAATTTGTAAAAAAGCTTCTAGTTATTATTTGTGAACAAATCCCCCAGATTTATAATACATAATTATTTGTTCATTTCCACCTTGAACAAGGGTAGATATAATACAATGACCAACCTAGAAATAATAAATTAATTAGTTAAAATGAAGCATTTTCTGGTTACATTTTTTCTACAAATTTATAAAAAAAAGCCACCTTGAACGAGGGTAGATATAATACAATAACCAATCTAGAAATAATAAATTAATTAGTTAAAGTGAAGCATTTATTTGTTACATTTTTTGCTACAAATTTGTAAAAAGCTTCTAATTATTATTTGTGTCTAAATTCCCCATATTTATAATACATATATTTATTTGCGCACTTCCACCTTGAACAAGGGTAGATATAATACAATGACCAATTTAGAAATGTAGGTATAGGAACAAAAGTAACTTTCACTAAATTCGTCGGACAATAATTCGAAACGTAAACCGGAAAATGAAATATAAACGCAATAAATTTTCACGTCACGTATACGCTTTCCGTAAACGAAGGCGGTGCGGGATTAGCGTGTAGTTTGTTTTGAGTACGTAATTAATCCGGTGTAATTGCGAGGGAGTAAAGGGATTTGGCCGGCGAACGGTCGGGGTATTAGGTATGCATTGAGGCGAAAGACCCGCCCGGACCTTCCGGGAGAAAATGTTGATCAAAGCGAAACGGAGCGTTGCGTTCTTCAGCGCGAAAGGGGTGCGGGAAAAATCGCTGGAACTTATCGAAAATATTCGCGCGAGAACCTTCCATCGACGCGAGACGGTTTTAGAAGGTGAAGGTCGATCGCTAACAATAATAGTGAAGAAAAAACCAGACCAGAACAAGCCCGACCTTTTATTCCATTCAAAAAACACCGGTTCGTATTCTTCCGTTTTTGAATAGAAAAATTTACACCCATTACCCCATGATGGCATTGAGACGGCCAGACAAGTCTGTTATCGATTTTCGAAACCATTATATGCGACCTCTTTCCCTCGATTATTTTTCTCACCAAAAATCGACTCACCAACAAGCAACCGTAAAAATTGATTACAACAATTAATCCCCCATATCGATCCCTATAAATACCTTCTATACCTACCAACCATTCATCTAGAAAAATCGCGAAACCAACTCGAAAAACTCGCCGGTTACGCCGCTGAACAATCGAAATTTCAATTGCTTCCTCATCTCGTACACGTAAGTACACACGAACATACAAACACACCAGACGGGATCGCCCCCCGTGCGAAGGGTAAACGAAATGAAAGGAGCGAAGGGCATTCCGGAGCCAGACAAAGGTCAGAACTCGTCTGGGACTCTCTTGTCCTTTCAACAGAAATCACATCAAGGACCTGTCTGAAGAGTGGTACCTTAACGACAACAACTACAGGGCCATCGAGCATATATCTACGTACATCTTTGCTTAATTAAATTAAAGAAGTAGTAGATACTAATACAGGGTGTTAATTAATGCAATGTACTTATTTTAATGGATAATTCTTGTGCTAATTTTGAGTCGAAAAGTTCATATAAAGTATGTCATCCGAAGCTCCTATATCTACCCTAATACCTACCCATATCTACGCCACTGGTTAAAATAAAAAATAAATTTTCTGTTGCGTAAAAATGCGTATTTATACCATAATATGTTATCCTAGAATTCAATGTAATATCGCAAACGGTTTATCAAATTTTTGAAAAAAACCTAAATAAAAATAAAACTTTACAACCCTGTATATCGAAAACCGAGCTTCGTAGGACATACCTTTATATGAACTTTTCGACTCAAAATTAGCCCAAGAACCACCCATTAAAATAAGTACATTGCATTAATTAACACCCTGTATAGCTGGTACTTATTAAGTACTTCTTCAATATAGCTCATTTAAGGGTGATTTATAACATGCAATGGTATCTTTTAGCTTCCATGTCTAACATAATATACCTATACAGGGTGTACGAAAAATAGACGGAGATATTCCTTGTTAAAATGCAGAGGAAATGCAGAGGATGTTACATTAAAAAGAATTACTCAAGTAAGTATTAAAAAATATTTATTTACTTCATTCTGTTTATATTTGGTATTGGTAAAGTTTCAAAAACACTCTTTTTAGGAATTTTTTTGTTTATATGTTTTCCAAGGCACTTATGAATTTTTTAGCAAAAACTTGATGAACCAATTTTGTACAGTCACATGCAATAAAACGCGATTTTCATTTTTTTTTCTCTAAAAACGAAGTGAAATACGAAAAAAATACAAGAGGCAAAGAAGTTGTATTTTTAGATGATTGATAAAACAAAAAATATTAAAGATACAAAAAAGGCAGTGGCGTATATTTTTTTCCCAATAATATTCGTTTAGGTGCCCCCCGGAACGCCGAGGACTTAATCATTTTAATTTATTGTGGGGCTAAATTAGCCTTAATACAACAAATAACATTGCCAAATTTCATTGACAGAATCAAGTAAATATTTTTTAATGTAGTACTTATCTAATATTTTTCATTTTTAATTGAACATCCTGTATTCGGCATTTCCAGGATGTATTCCGGAAAACTCGGCATTTCCAGACACATGTTTATAGAATTTTTTTCCATAATTTTTAACAATAAATCACTCTCTAAAATATCTCCGTCTATTTTTCGAACACGCTGTAGATATAATGGTTAGTAGGTACTACCTTAGTACCTTACCTTGGTAAATAATGCACTGGTAAGCAATAATTAATTCTATATAGATTTTATTTATGAAGAAGTGGAATGTGAATGGCACCCTATATGGACCGGTTTCCGAATCGCCCTGTATATTTATCGTTCGACCGTGCGAGATTTGTTCGCAGGGTTTTATCTAAACTCCGGACGACGATTGTTCTCGACCAAAGTTAATTGAAATTCACACATCATAAAGGATCCGATGTTGCGGTGGCGAGTTTATAGGAACAAGTTTAGTTTGCGTACGAATGCGTTTTGTGTAACGGATTCCATTCCGATGTGAAAATAAAGTAGTCTAATTTAGCTTTATGTTAGGAGTTCCTTCAGTTGAAGGTAATGTAAGTACAATAATAATTGGGCTAGGTTGTACCTACTAGATATTGAAAAAAATATTTGTGGTATTAAATTTTGGTCCAAAAAACGTTTTTTTTTGTAATATACTTAGTCTTCATTTGAACGTGGAATCGGTGTTGGTCACTTGGTCCCCACGGTCATTTTTGTCAGCGGGGTTCCATAATCCTACAGGTCGATTGGTCCTCAGTTTCAAAATTTAATGGGCTATTTGGTCCCCGCGGTCAAAATATTCCTAATCCGATTAGATAAGATTTTACATTGCATGCATGAATAACTATCATTTGGCTAACATCTTCTGGTGTACTTACATAGCTGAGAGAATTTGGACAAAATGTAGCTTTTAGTGTTAAAAAATATTTAATATCTAAGCATTAATAATTTAAAATATACAATTGGTACAATATAGAGGGTGTCCGGAAATTCCGGTTACAAACTCCGGGGGGTTTGGGGTCGCCGGCGTCTCCTGACGGCGCAAGGTGTCGTTAAAGATGCTTCCATCCAAACTCAGTAATATTTCAATTTTAAAACATTTTCAAAATGCCCCCCACCCCTTGCAATACATGCGTGGCAGCGCCTCAGGAGAGACGCTCTCACTGACTGGTAAATTCCAGAAGTGTCTCTGATCTCACCAGCAGCAGCAACAATTCTGGCCACAAGCTCTTCGTGGTCTTGAATGGGTTCGCTTTGATACACCAACGATTTCATGCGGCCCCAAAGAAAAAAATCGCGATCCATCGATCTGAAAACATTTCATCCAGCATTGCCCGGACTTCCAAGCCGAAATGTGCTGGTGCACCATCCTGTTGCGGCCACATTTGAGCTCGAACGTGCAGAGGTACGTCTTCTAACAGTTCCGGAAGAACCTCCCGCAGAAGCACCCCGTAAGAATGGGCGTCCAGTCATGGGGCAGAATTTACGGGCCAATCAGATGTTCATCAACGATACCCACCCATACATTCACCGACATTTTGAAAATATGTTGAAAAATTAAAATATTATTGAGTTTGGATGGAGGCATCAAGTTCCACCACAAGTTCCTATGTTCAAATTACTTGACTAACCACTCCCTACAACCCCTCGGAGTTTGAAACTGGAATTTCCGGACACCCTATATATTAAAACAAAAATTCTGTACAAAAAACGAATTATTTTAGTTTTAATATACGAACGGAATTCAAAAATTCGTTTAATTATTATTCATAGTTGGCAACATATGGGAAACTTTATTATTAATTTTACGAAACAAAGTTATTCTTCACAAAAAGTTCTGCATGATCTAAAACCCAAGATACAACCATCAAAAATCAAATTTTATCCGAGGTATGTCAAAAAATGTGAATTTTGCTCAAGAGTAAAGTACTTTCATATTTTACAATATCAAAATTTGTTATTATGAAAACTACACCTAATTTTCTAGAAGTATACTGGAAGGGATGGGATTTTCCCTATATTGAAATAGAAAAAAAAGACAGAAGTCAAAAAATTTCCCCTAATCTTAAAATCCCCATTAAATTGTATACTACGAAATGGAAATACATAATCGAAATTTGCCAGAGAATTTTGAAATTATAAATATTCCCATCGGTCCTTCCTAGAAACTCTTAATTCGGTATTGGGGACCAAGTGACTGGTAGCTTTCGATTCGAAAAAGGATTATATTTGGGTAAATTTGACCGCAGGGACCAAGTCAACTCCATACCCCGTGGAATATTTGCAAATCCTTTCTCTGCATTTAAAAATCCCTACCTTTTGTATTAACTAGCTCTTTTATGAATTTTCCCCATTTTACCTCGCATATGATTCGATGAGCTGGTGCATCGATACGCGAGTCTTTATGTATTTTAGGTATCTATATGTAGCTATACCTACCTACATAAGCGGGACTTGTTAAATTTAACGAAACTCCGGCCGTTCCCAGCGAGAAATCGTCCGGAAACGGAAAAACAAACAACAGAAAAACCAAACTGGATTTCCACTGGAAGAGTTCCGCATTAAAAGTGCGCGGCGGTTCCGCGAGCGCGAACGTCCCCGTTCCGTTCGGAATGGAAATCGCAGATATGGAAAGCCGCGACAAACGGCACCCCGAACCGACGCCCGGCTGCAAAGCCACCCCTTCGTGCAGCGTCGTAACGGCCTTAATGGCATTAAATCCTCGCCCCGACGGATATCCTCCAAATCAAAATCCAACCCGACCAATTCATTTGGTCATTTTACATCCCTCATATAGGGGGATCATCCATTCATCAGCACCACATCAAGTTGATTACTGCAAATCGAATCAAAGAATCAGAAGAAGCAGGTACATTTAATTTCTCCTAATTACCTACTAGTTAACAAATTTTACCTCTTGCTTTACTATTACAAACATTAAATCAATCCAGAATTATTCTTTTCCTAACTATAGATGGATATGTACTAGGTCTCATGTCTGGTGCATACGGGTACCTTAATAATAGATTCTGTATTGTTATTGAATGTGCTGGGAAAATGCGGATGTGTTGGGAAATCCGGTCCTGTGCAGATTCGTTTTTGTCGGAGCTCCCTAGCCGGAGTCCAGACCCGGCTGCAGCGTATCCATGGGAACCGGTGGGAACACGCCGGTCGGCTTTTCCCCGTTGCTGCGGCTGCTGCAATACGTGCGAGACTACGGTTACGGCGGCGATTGCGACGACGACGAGACTTTTCATTAAATAGTTATCTGAATTATGAACGAGGGGAAAGTGCCCCGTCGTTTAAACCGTTACGAACGGTAGCTATTTTGCCTGCTTCTTTTTTTGTGTTTTGTTTCGTTTGGGGGAGGTTTTTTTTTGGAGGATATGGAGATATTTCGTTTGGGTGGTTCGTTTAATATGTTTGGAGTGATTTTTGAAGGGTGTGTATTTGATGATGGGAATATTAGATATTTGCTAACGGGGCGTTCTGATTGTTACGATGAAAGAGTTCGTAGGGGTAGAAGTTATTAATCCCTCAACCCTATTGCAATAGTATCTACAAATAATAGTATGTACTTCTATAGTTTGCGCAAAATCAATATGAATAAATCTACTACGTAACAAATAGACAGTGCTGCCGAACTTTTATAAAGTAAACAAAATCTAAAAATTTTTTAAAACTATAATTATCATCAATTTCCTTTATCATCTGAAATATATTTAACAGGGTGAGTGAAAAATTTGCGAGTGAAAACTGTACGTAGTGAAATTTCAGAGAAAAATTTCGTAAAATCTGAAATATTTATGGCCACCAACAAGTTAAAGAAATCTTAAGTTACGCATCTTTAACTTAAGTAACAGATATAAACCGCTGTAAAATGATGACTTAAGTTGAATTTAAGGAGCCCTTTTTGACCCCTTAAGTTCTTCTTAACAAACTTAACCTAATTTTTATTATATTGCTTTTGTTTTTGCCAATGTAATGGAATTATTTAATGAGGGTCTGGAGCTTCCTAGATCTTGTAGAAAATGATTTTTCTACGAGTACATATGATAGGTAAGTAAAAGTTGATTTCTCAACGCGTTTGCTTCTCAGCAAAAGTATAATTTGGGGCTCTTCCTCCTACTTTAGCCTTTGCTTTTGAGAATTTTCTCATTTTTTCATCCTTTTCCATTTTTATAATTTAGTAGTATAGAATAATTACACCTTACACTCCACGGTTTCACTTGCCCAATTATTATAGTTTATAGTTATAGTTAATGCTAATAAACTGCGACCTATACCTATAAAAATCGAAACTAACCTATAAAAATCTTTTTCCTGCAAAATCACTGTAAACAAAATATAAAAAAAGAAAAAAAAAAGAAGTAAAATACACTGTTGCCAGAAACTCGTCGATCTTAGTTAAGTTTGTTTTAAAAATAGTTGGTGCAAGACAAAACATTTTTAGGTCTACTTAAAATTTAAGAATTTCTTGGGCAAGTACAACTTAAGTTTAGTTTGGTGCAAGTGGGCATTAGTGCTCAAATTGTGTCATTTCTAACATGTGAAAAAATAACTACGCAAGAAATTTTAATTCTTGATCATTCGGCCATTAGTAATTGAGACTATACTATAAAGAAGAAATTGAAAATTAAAAGTACTGACAACAGCAACTATGCGACTTGACAGTCAGTGCCTACTATAACCTAATGAGTAAAAATTAATTATTTTGTATATGAAAGTTGAATTTTTATAATATATATTTTTCTTGGATGATTTAATTCTGCTTTTTAACCATTTTCTATCATCCCTTGTTAATATTAAATTTAATTCAGCAGGTATTAAACTTAATCTGTTTTATGTGATTATTTTTAAAAATTGGTCACAAATGCTTAGCAAATATGACGACATTAGTGACGTGCATTCATCTATGTTTTGCACAAACTATATTATGAATTTTCGAATAAAATTCGTTTTAAAAAATACAAACTGGTATTATTTTTTATTCGCCAAGCAAGGGAGTTATATTTGTACAAGTTTTCCGAGTGTTTAACGTTAGCAGGAAATTCCACCGGGCGGTAATTTATAAATTTTCCGTTTATTTTCGCCGGGTAACGTTTCCCGTACAAGTTCATTGATATTTCATGTATCAAACGAGCACGAATCAATCATGGTCCTCACAATCATCAGCATGGAAGAGAATCGGAAATGGATGAATGGCCGCTCGAAATGGGCGCAGCTGCCGCGTTTTTCGAATCCGATTCCCGGTGCCCGGCGGAGTCATCGACCGATACGGGCGTGCGGTTTCTGCCTCCGGTTCGGAGTTTACGTGATGAATTTTCTTTTTCCTACCCGCCGCCCCCCGCTCGCGCTCTCGCTCTCTCCCTCGCTTCCCGTTCTCGCCTCACCCTCCCTGATTAGATTGTCAATATCGGATTTTACGAGAGCCTACTTTACGACCGCCGGTGCACCCTGTACGTACCGCGTGACCCTTTGAACGAAAATTGTAGGTTTTTCGTTTGATCATCGAGAGGAATCGTGTCGAACATGCGTGCCTACGTAACGGGCGAGATATATTGCGTGGACTATAAGTAACGATACGAGGGTGTGCGAAAAGAATGGTGGAATTTCGGACAATAAGGGTAGAGACTGATGGCGAACTGATGGAATTCTAATGGAGTTCTTGGATCCCTTTCCAGCGTTTAATATAAGAAGCTATCCATACTCCTATTCTAACACCTATACAGGGTGTTCCAAATATTTCGACGGGGTTATTCTTGAGGGGTTATTTTTCCTTGTTAAAAAATAGGAAAAAAAGTTTCTATATAGACATGTATCCGGAAATTTCCAGAGTTTTTAATATAAGTACAAGATATTACATTATTAAAAAAATATTCATAAATTACAAAATATTTACTTGATTCTGTTGAAATTTGGTATTGGAAAAGTTGCAAAAGCACTCTTTTATAGAAATTTCTTTGATTATTTGTTTTTCAAGGCACTTATGATTTTTTATTGCAAAAATTTGATAAACCAATTTTGTCCCATTCACATGCAATAAAACAGTTTTTATTTTTTTCTCCAAAAACGAGGTTAGACACGTAAAAAATACAAGAGGTTAAGAAGTTGTATTTTTTAGATGCTTAAGAAAACAAAAAATATTAAAGTTACAAAAAAGGCAGTGGAGTACATTTTGTTTCCCAATAATATTCGCTTATGTGCCCTCCGGAACGGCACTGTATTTAATAATTTTATCTATTTAGGGCTAAATTTGTCTCTTAATAAAACAAATAACATTGCCAAATTTCAACAGAATCAAGTAAATATTTTTTAATACTTGTAGATTGATTAATATATGTATATACTTTTATTCTTTAATTGAACATCCCCTCAATTTCCAAACCCATGTTCATAAAAGCTGTTTTTCATATTTTTTAACAAAGAATAACCCTCTAAAATATTTCCTTCTATTTTTCGAAAATCCTGTACATAGCTTCCATCAAAAAGCTAATATAATACGTGGGTATTACAATATGCAATAATTACAAATCGATACATTAATAGAATTAATATTTTTTTGCAAGGTTCGTTAGGCTTTTCCCGTAATAAATAGAACGAAGGACGCAAGAGGTAGGCACAAAGTGTCACTGCTATATTTCTCCGGGTTTCACCCCCTGTAAACCCTCCCCTGTAATTAACTATCACGTGAAATATCGTGACTGTACAAAATAAACCCCATAATTTATGAAATAATTACATCGATTTTGAAATTATCCCAATCGGTCGACTTAAGTAGGAGTTTAGCAACCTTACTGAGTCGCTGCGGGTTTTCTAAAATTAACTATTAGATGTCGCTAGCTGTAAGAATATTTACGATTAAATCAATTTAATGGAAACTCTATTGAAAAATTAATCGAAATGCTGTGTGTGCATATATCTTAAGAAAATGTATTAATTGTTATTTCTACAGGGTTCTTCGAAATTTGTAATACTTTTTGGGGTATACTTTCATAAAGATATTTCTGATTTGATTATCGCAATTCTTTTGTAATATTGTGCAAGAAAATTCATTCGGAAAATGCTCTTTTAGTGCATCCCTGTGGATAGAGATTACTTTATTCCCCCTATTTTTACCCAACTGACTAATATTTTTATTCGATATCCTATCTTGTAAAAAAGACATAAACTCCGATAAAACCAGAATGTACATTGGGGTAGTATTTGGGGTTAAAAAATCCATTTTAGCCACATTATCGACCGATATTACTCCGATAAGATAAGATATCTAGTTTGTTTCATATAGAAAAATAAGATGTAAAGTGTGTAATACTTACTTGAGTTCACTTCATCACTTCTCATTTTTCACATCTGTCTAAATACTTACTATAAAAATGTTCAGAAGAATTTTTATGCCTTTAATATAAGGTAAAAGAAAATAAACGAAATAAGTGCGTTAAAGTCTCAAAATAAATTCTAAAGAGATTCAGTGTATAAATATTCTTACTTTATAATGTCGTTAACTAATCTATTCCATATCCAAAGAAATGTATTATATTTTCGCAGACACCCTGTGTTAT
Source organism: Phyllotreta cruciferae (assembly GCA_917563865.1). Classification (NCBI taxonomy): domain Eukaryota; kingdom Metazoa; phylum Arthropoda; class Insecta; order Coleoptera; family Chrysomelidae; genus Phyllotreta; species Phyllotreta cruciferae. The sequence goes on along the minus strand of OU830614.1, from coordinate 909,567 downwards.
ATTGTATACGAAATCCAATGTTTGCACTGCTTATAGGTCTCATATTCCATTAAACTACCATCCATCCTTATTTGGGATTTACATAACAAAGTCAGGTAGAGAGGAGATTTCTACGCAATTGTCGGGGTCTCCATTTTGGTCCTTCCGGATCCATAGAAAAAAAACGTTTATATATTGTGCCGGATTCCGACACTCGAGCAGCGATTTTACAAATAATGGAGAGTAGGAAAGCTAAAGCTGGCGAAAGAAGAAAAGGACCCGTTTCGGGTAGTTTTGCGAAAAGGAGAAAAAGGCGCACAGCTGGGCATCCACATTGAAAGTGTACCCGTACACAGATGAATGAACGCAATTTCACGGTTTAACGGCGTCTTCGGCGAAATATGCTTTCGTGAAAATCGTTAACGTCGAATGCGAATTTGCATGAGGGTGCGCGAGGTTGTTGTTTCAAATAAATTACTTCCCAATTTAAACATCAATATTTGAAATAATTGGCGAAGTTTACGAGGCGTTGATGTTTCCTTATGGAAAACGATTCGATTGGGTTTCTTTTTGGTGCAAAAAGATGAAAGATGAAAGAAATGAAAATCATTATTGAATACAAATACATTTTATTATCATAATTATATATTTCACTAGATATAATAATATCCCTATGTATGTATAATTACTGGTGTATGATAAAATAAATTATAAGTATAATAATGGTATAGCAACATTTATTATAATATGTACTTTTATAGTTATGTAGAAAGATAATATTGAGTAGAGAATATAATAATATATATAATATATTTTCCGAAAAAACGTGTACTCGTACAAAATACTGACCGCATAACATTTATATGTGTATGCTACGTATTCAATTTTATTATTAGTAATAATATTATTAATATTAAAATATATATATGGGGATGGGATATACATGATCAGGAATGGTACATTCACTTTTAGTTCTTATTATACATCCTCACAATAACAGTCAATATACAACTAACGTGTAAATTAATTGCGAAATGTCCGAATTTCAATGGGGAAATTGAGCCACTTCGGAATAATTTTTCATTTCAACACCTAATACTCATGGAAGTACACACCATGAACCTATTTATTTTTTTGTTAAATATTTCACATCGAGAACACGTTCAGTGGAACTCTGAATTATTGACAAAAGTAAGTGAAAAATATTCTTTTTTGCAAAAATATCTATGTATTTTTTAGTATACTTTAAGCAAAAATTTCATTAACAAAAAAGACGAAAAAACTATAAAAAAATTGCATTTCAAATTCGCTCGTCTTCAAATTAATTTAGCCAAAACCGTCTGTCATGTTGAACGTAAAATGGAAACAAATTAATTTATTCGAAATGCAATTTCGCCTATTAATATTTTTTTCAATATTTTTTAGATTATCTTGTCGCACATTCAAAAATATTTTTTAATAAGAAAATAGATTAATTTTTTCCAAGCAGTATCGACTTATAAAAAAGGGAATATCATAGGTGTAACAATCGTGCGTTATTTTTACCCAAAAAATAAACCAAACAAAACGAACTGAAATATATTTCCCAAAAATATCGACCCCGCAGTTCCAAGCAGATTCGTTCACGATAAAAAACATTTTTATAAAAGTTTCACAATAAACTTGATCCGAAAATTCAGCTCACTTTAATCAGTCCACTTGCAGTTCTGAAAATCTTTTGGAACCCGGCAGGGTGCTTTGAACATTTTTGGGAAAAGACGACAAACAAATCCTCAAAAATTTAAACTACATTCAACACTAATCGAGTACGTCATATTATTATATCATAAAGAGAGTTAAGATTTAAGTTGCATGCGCATTCATAGTGAGAGAAAAAGGTAGTTAGGATGCAAAACTATCAAAAATTTGCCTAACGAAATTCTATTACGAGTTGTTAAGTGGGTAAACTTCATGAGTTTTGTTTCGTTTTGCTACAATTTTTAGGTGTTGATTCAACTTCACAAATTTTCTACTATTGTAGAAAATAATCGAACTGTTTAGATTTTTTTTAGAACCAAATGAATTGTTTAACCCACGAGTTTAACCAATTAAATAAATTTTACTATATTTCGTTCTATTTTCTTTTTAATTGGACGGTAATGATATGACTCTTGTATTTATAATAAATTTAATTGAACATGATCCGTCCGTGATTGGTGGTGGTGGATTTTTGATAATTTTGGAAGAGCTTCTTTAGAAAGAGGATGGTAATTAATAAGAAATAGAAGTTGTTATATTTTTGTATATTTTTGTTAATGAATTGGTCACCGAATTTAATACTTAATTAAATACGTTGCTATGCAGTATAAATTTAAAAATGTGTCCTAAAAAAATTTTACGAAAACGATTCGCTCGCGTTCTTTATTAACGTTTATTGCTTGATTAAATCTAAAATTATAGCTGCATAACAATTTTTCTTCTTCTTTTTAGTAACTTTGATTTTGGCACCAGATTTACGATTAAAATATATATTTTTATGCTTAATCCATTACTCGTCGATGTTTAAAATGTTCCCCATTATATAGTTAGTTATTGTTTGCTTTCTAACGTGCGATTCGATTCTAAATTGAAAGCAACTCAACAAGAACACGGACATTTTCTAACAAATAAAATAGGAATTATATCCAGTTACTTAACGATTTAAATAGACAATTAATTACAGATTAGAACGGATATGCCTGTTTCATTTGGCACGTGGAAATTTTTGTTTTGCGAAAAAAATTATCGTTTTGAGATTCCTGTCAAATTGCTTTTCCTATACCCATTCTGTAAAATAAGCAACAGTGATGGTACAAACTGACATAAGCGGTTCTTAGCGAATATTTTTTTTGTCAAAATTTTGGCTAAATCCTCGAAATACCGAAACGTTTCGTCTAATTTATAATAGTATACGTATATTTTAACTTATCGTGATAGAAACATATCTAAATATTTTATCTACTTATGAGTTTAACTGGAAAAATATTACTCAGACATTCAATCACACGTAAAATTTATTTAGCGAATTGTAATGCGTTTTTTTTTCAATATTTTTCTTTTCTTTTGGAAAAGCTTTAAAGCTGCTGGCTCGCACACTTGGTTAAAAATCAAAGAGGCTTCTGTCGATTGCGAAACGAACGAAAAAATCTTATATTTTAGAGGAGACTTCATTAATTTCTAATCCGAAATAACATTTAAGTCAGTCTTACGAATCACAGTGAAGCTTTGATATGATGAAATTATTGTGCTCTGGTTACATACAGGGTGTGACAAAAAACGATACTTTCTTTTATATATTTAGCGCTTCGATTACTGAACGATTTTCCTCGATAGGTGGAGAGTAAGTTTGTGTTACTACGAATTGAGCAAATGGGTTTGGATAAATAATAAAGTAAATCGAAATTATTGGTATCGAGTTAAAATTGCGCAGTACACTAAGCGCGTTTTCTAACACATCAAATATATTAAAGTGGATTTATTATGATAATAAATAAATTTCTTTTCTCTAATAAAATATAGATTCGTGTATGCACTGTGTAAGTATAGCTACTTAAGTGTTTTTTTTATATTCGAGTCAATCTGGAACGGTACCTTAACATTCGTAAAAATATCAAGTTTTGTCCAGCTGTATTTTTTTTACTTTTATCTCGATTTTATATATTTATTTTTTATTCGCCTTTAATTGGAATGTAACATGCTACATTTCGCATAAAAAAACTAACAACTAAGTTCAATTTGCTTTTCCGAAATAGTTCAACCAATTAGTGCCTAGGATTTTTTCCTACATCAATCCGAGATGTTATCGGCCATCGAAGTTGTATAGTAATTAAAAAAATTAAAATCGCGTGGGTTTGTAATTCGTGACAAGTGTAATTTTCTCGATGAAAAATCTCTATGGAAATGTGGATTTAGTAAATGAAAAACTAACAGTAGGCCCTATGATAATCTAAGTAGATTTCTAATAGCCCACTAAATTATTTTAATAAGTATTCCTTCGAATGTTGAGCTCGATGGAGGAATGTATAAATTGCATATCAGTAACCAACAGCAGTAAAGCGCACGTTTTATTTTTCCAATACGAAAAATCAAGAGGAAAAAGGAAAATCTTTAACCGCAATTATAGTAATAGTACGTTCATCTCTCGCACACTCGTTAAATATAGAAATACTTTTTTAACGTTTTATTTTTTCTGCAGCTAAATATTTTATTTCGGTATCATATAATTTTATAATAAATGCTGAGCGGTTTTTTCACGTTATTTTTCTTCATTAAACTTACTGACAGCAAGGGTCGTTAGGTCGTCTGCATACGATTTCGGTCAAAAATTGTCTACTCTACGCTTATTTTAATAAATATAAAGTAGATAAATAGATTATAGATTTTACAATACTAGTTATTTCGTTATTTTATTGCTCTGAGTTACATTTAGAAGACAAAATTTGGATATATATCGCTTTTCGACGTCATGGGGCTGTTAAAAATTAACTACGACTTATCTAATTAAATTACTCCCAACAAACTGCCAGATTAGAATTCAGACAGTGATATGTCATAACATGAATTTAATTAGACATGTCCCGACTATAGTTTGGTTTTAAACGCATTTGCAGGATTGTTCATCTATCTTATCTTACATACAAGATTGAATACGCATTTAAAAATTGCCTTGTATCGAAAAATTACCCTTATTTAAGGCGAACAAACAACCCTATGAAATCTCGTATGAGATTGAACCTGCGACCCTTTACGTCACTTACAGGAGGCTACAAAAAGATATATCTTAATTATATAAATATTTTTTTTCTTATATAAATACGGTTTTTTTTTCTAAAAAACATCTATATGTATTTGTTTCTTATACTATTTCAAAAAACTTTCATATATAATAAATATGAAATATAGATATTATTACTTAATAATATTGTAATTAGGCCTGTATATTTTTAAAAATATGCTAATATACAGTGTGATTTGCAAAAATTGAAGTCGCAGTCAATTTGTGATAGATGAAGCTACCCCGCGAAGCAGCGCCGATGAATATAAATGCGGATTAGTATTTCGAAAACGTACATATTTTTTAAATCTAGTGGAAGAGGGTTAGTTGCTTAATATAAACACTTTTTTTTATTTTCTTTCAATAAATATCGAATTGGTGCGGCGAACAAACGACGTTTATTTCACTTCTTAAGTTACGATTCACCCTGTATTATTGTTCTTTTAATCTACGAAATAGCTTACCCGTTAAAAGTATAATGGGGAATAAAAGAAAAGAATTGCGAATTTTCGACAGATATGTCTTACTGTTTCGTCGATACATCCGAGCAGAACTTCATTGATGATGATGATGATGATGATGAATTTGATGATTATGATGATGAATTTGATTATTATAATGATGAATTTGATGATTATGATGATGAGGATGACGTTAATGATGATGAAGATGATGGTGGTTGTGATGATAATGACGATGAGATGGATTGGGACATAAATATATGTATAAAGATGTTCCATGAGAAAGTGTAAGAAGGAAATGAGTCCATAGGGAACGCAATCATGCAAAACTTGCAGTGAAATGAGGAAGTTCTAAGTTCTACTTAAGGTGAGTTGATGTACAGGAAAAATAGACCACTAGAGAATTATAGAGCACTAAATAGTAATAGAAGATAGTACGAACAACTTGATGAAAAGGGTAAGAGATAAGAGGAATTTGGAGATGTGAGGGTGTGTAATTCGACTCAGATGTATTGGCACGCATATTACAAGTTCTCAAATGCAATCTAACCTCACTTTCCACTTGTGTAGCAGCTAAGTTTTAGTCAATATTAAACCGGTTTGTTTACGTTCAGTAAGTAGTTCAGTCTATCAATGAACTGGCTCGTCAACTTGTCATGCGTGAGTTGTTTTTTTTAATACCAATTTGACTATCTAAATTTCAAAGTTACCAATGAAAGTCTTAGCCTCCATTTGGAAAAATTGGAAAAACTGTTACTCCTTTTCGTTACTAAGAGAGTTAGAGAAACGTGTAAAATGCATAGCATCATTGATTAGTGTTTTAAAAGTAGGTAAATTTATTAGAGAGTAAAAGAGTAACAGCTTCCCGTCGATTAGCTAAAAATCGTAATTTGGGAACATTTAACAATTCGAATGAAAAATGAGGATGATTTTATTTGTTTATTTTATAGATGATCCAAAAATGGCGAGATGATTTCGGGCGGGAAGACTTTTATTTAAAAACCATCGGTTGCTGCAAGTATTATCTTATTAAAAGTCGTACCCACGAGAACGACGCGCCCAAACATTTCCTACACTCACATTATCTACCTAGCCTAAAAAAATCCTTCTACGCTGGCCTAGTAACGGCAGTATACACGCAGGGTGTTAGCGAAAATAATACATTCCTTTCAAGTATTATCTAATTACCAATATCTACGTTAAATCGCTATCTATTTACCAAAATATTAAAGTACTTACACAAAAATCTCGAAATTAATCTGCCACTTAAAAAACCGTTTATAAGTTACGCGATTTAAACTAATTTACATAGAATTGTAAATAAAACAATGAGCTATAGTCTATTCATAAATGAGGCGGAGTAATGCGGAATCCTTTTGCAAAACCAATACAGGATGAACCATTCAAGTAATATTAAAATAATATTGTGAACATAATTTATTTTCAATTTCTCTATCGGGCAAGTAGCTTCTGTGTAGCTTTCTTTTAGGCCGGAATTTGGCCAATTGATTGATTTATTACACCACCTCATTTATGAATAGACTATAACAAGTACACGTTAAATTCTAACGCTTTTCCCTTTCATCTCGAGCGATTTTATAGTAGGCAAATGTACTCTCTCTTGTACTTGTGGAATTTGAAGTGTGTCGAAATTGAATTACCGTAATTTATAATTTTAATCACACTTTTTTGTGTATAAAAAATTGTTTCCAGTATCCAACGATTTATAGTCTATTCATAAATGAGGCGGAGTAATCCTCGCAAAACCAATACAGAGTGAACCATTCGAGTAATATTAAAATATTATCATGAACATTATTTTTTTTTCAATTTCTGTGTTAGGCAAGTAGCTTCTGTGTAGCATCTGTGTAAGCTGGAATTTGGCCAATTGATTGATTTATTACTCCACCTTATGAATAGACTATAAGTAGACGTATAGAAACCTTTAAAGGAACGTATTATATTCAATGGCACCTAGTATAAATATTACCATTTTTTTTTCGAAAAAATAGATAAATTTTCAATGTTACTGCACGTACTTCATCGTTCTACGACCCGAAAAAACATTGCTTCACACGCGATCAACCTTATTGAGCATTATTACATTACTTATAATATTTTATTATAACACATACTGAAAAAATGTCATTTAAAATTGCTACAACTAGTTTACACGCGTACTAAAATATGTTCATATGAGATTATTAAAATATAAAACGCGATTTTTTCTTCTCATATTTTTTTGCTTATTTTTTTTATAAACGTTTATTACAAATTGTGCCTTGTGAGCTAATAATTCTAGACACTACAGTACTCACTAACATGCAAGGGGGGAGAAAGAACAACACCAAACGACTGAACACAGCTAGACCATGCGGGGAACACAACAAAGCGGTGGTCTCGAAAATAAAATATAGATAAATAAAATAAAAAACGAAATTATAAATCACGAAAAATTTATTATAATATTTGGTAGCAATTTATAAAAAAAAGTCGAAAACCTTAAATATTATTTTTGCTAGTGCTCTAAGGCTCAGTCAAAGCATTCAAGGCGGTTGAGTCTTGCTTTGCTTTATTTTACGAAATCTAAATATTAGAAAAATTACCACCCCGATACTTTCACTGTCCATTAGATGACGACCAACAAAGCGTTTTTTCTTAAGCGTAAGGTCAGTCGCTATAATAAAAAAATTCGTACTAATTTATAAATTTCTAAATAGAAAACACACTTATACATTTAATATTCAAAAATCAATAAAAAATTACAAATAAAAAGAAATCACTTCGAGGGAGGCTAGTTGCAGAGAATTAAAATATCAAATATAAATATATAACTAATGAAAAATCTAATTTATACTATGTCGAAACAGTCACTCAGCACGCAACAGTGGACATGTACTTGTACTAACATTCATATTTAAATATCTCCACAAAAATATGTAAAAAAATAAAATAATAATTGTAATAATATGGTATTAATAGCTATAAAACAACAACTTATTTACAAGGGTACGTACAAACAAACTAAGTCTCCGGGCTATCCCGAGCAGTACGGCCTGGCTCAGATTGGACAAGCAATAATAATAATAAAATATATAAATTTATCTAATAACGATAATTTCCAAATTCTACAATAAAAAAATAAATAAAAAACAAAATATAGTTTCTTAATATTTAATATATAATAATACATTTATTAATAAGTAATATATAAGCGCATGGAAGCCAATCTGGGCCAGTCGAACAGCTATCGAATTGTCTACGAAAAAGTGCAGGCAAGAAGAAAATGCACGAAAAAACGCCGCCCGGAAATCGCCGGGGCTACGAAAATGGTGACACGTGAATACTGAAGGATCAAAAAAGCGAGTGGTGCAGATCGGGGGCCGAGCTCAATTATAATTTTTTTACTTTAATTTTTTTCTTAATTTACAATTTCCCGAACGCGCCTAATCTTACAAATGCAATAACCACCGAATTTGAATGTCGCAACTTTTTTTTTCAACGCTCAAAAAATATTTTCGAAAAAAAATATCAACTCCCCTATTTTATTTATTGTGCGTTTTACGTTGCTTTCGTTAAATATCTCCAAGCGGCTCTTGGAGAAAAGTCGGAAAAGTTGACAAAAAATCGGCCAATAAATCAATAAGATTATATTAAAAGTTGAAAAAAGAAAATTCTACCAACAGGGGAATAAAACGTAAGAGATAAAATTTAAGTTTAAAAGTTGGAAACAGAAGCGAAAAAATACCTGAAGAAGATTTATAGTAGAATAGTGATAAATGTTTGGAGAGGAAATAAGCTATGTTTGAAAAGAAAGCTGGTATAAAAATTTAATATATTTTTAGAAATAATTGGCTATTGCGTATTGCAGATCAGGCACGTATTTGTTCCTCGATTCGTACATTCTAAGCAGCGCAAAATTTACCTATCAATTTATTACCAATTCCGCAATATTTCCTAATACTTTCTTTACTATAATACTTAGTATTTTTTTTCACTGGGAGAACGAACTAAACACGCTTATAGTTAATGCCGATTTAGTCTCTAACCAATTGCCTACTACAAAATTACCTAATCCTTCCGAAGATAGCCTATTCGTCTAAAAAATAATTTTGCTGCGTTCGTACGTTGTTCGTGCAGAATCTACGAGAAAAAATTGGAACATTCCACATTTCGGGGACAATCAACATTATTTGTTACAACTATCAATAGCAGCGCCACGCACCAGCCGGTTTTCTTCTGTGAGGCGAGGGGGTACACTCTATAAATAATTTATATTTATACTATAAAATCTCTCACAACTTATACGCTATAAGAAATATAGAAATATATGTATCACATCACATAACAGAACAATAGCAACAATGAGTGATTATAACTAACAATAAGGGATATGTATTTCGTTTATTAGGGGGGGTGTACCCGAACCGGAGGCGAGTGATGCGGCGAATGGCAGTTTTGGCATTGATCACAGCCGTAAGGCCCCCTTCACCAATTTCATCCACCAAACGAACTACACCCCGTTCAATCCAGAATAGCTGCCGAATTTGCGATACTTAACTATAGTTTGTTTGAATTTTTATATAATTAAATATATTATTAGTGTCATAGATAGGAACGAAACGGAAAATTAACAATTTTTTATTAATCGAGAAATGAATTTGGATTGAAGGCGAACGGGGTGTTTGTTTATAGAGTGTTTAAAATAGTGGCGTCTGCTACCACTCTGCTCAATTTGCATTACTCTCACCGCACATCCAAACCACTTTCAATCTACCAATCTAATTCTCACTTCAGTTATCAATATATATTTTTTATTATATTTTTTTGTAATCATTTTTTTATCCATATAATTATTATTATTTTTCCTCACGTTTTTTAATCCTTAAACAATAATTTGAGAATTGCTGTTTTTTCAGACTTTAATAATGTGACACTTCACATGGCGAAACTTAAAAAAAATATATTTAAAAAAATAACGAAACACTTATCGATAGTATAAAAAACTCTACGTGTGTAGCGTCATGTCTTTTTTCATACTTTTACGCTTAAAAACCGACAAAAAATATTTAAAATACAATATGTAAAAATATAAAATAAACCAATATAACTCTAATACTATGAAAAAAAAATATAAGTGAAATAAACGAAATTGTTGAACTGGCATTAAAAGATGACTACCACTCCAGCATTTATCGAACCCTTAACCACACACCGCTTAAAACCTAACTAAACATAAAAAATAACTAATAAAAAAAAACAAAACGAAAGAAATAATTCCAAAGATTACCACTCAAAAATATAAAAATTTCAGCATTCGTTGTATAAGTATCTGGAGAGTGTAGTTAAGAGCGGAATTAAGGCTGAAGTTGAACACAGGGCGAATGCCCAGGGAATGCGGAGATGATTCGAGCGAGATCGATCAGTTGCCGATGATGGGTTTAAGGGTTGGGTGAATAAATGCGAATCGCTTGTATAGCAGGAAGGGAACAAACCGGACATTGCGACTCGCTGCCTTCGCACACTCTATTTGCGCAATCCATGCAGAAGAAGTTGTGGCCGCAGGGCACCAGCGCGTGCGTTACTTTGGCATCGGTGCAGACCAAGCACTTCGAGGCCGAGCTGAGCAACGAATCCGCCGGACTCGTACTGTTGGCCGGCGACGGTCTCGACGGGGCGGCCACCGTCGGATACGACCAGATGCTCGACAACGCCGTGGATGTATCGAAGCTGGGCGAATCGCCTAACCCCTCATCTCGTTCATTGGAGCTCCAGATAGCCCCCAAGTCCCTTCCCCCGCTGCTCGACGAGCTGCTCGAGCACGACCCCGAGCTGGAGAAGGCTCCGCTGCTGCCGGTCGACGACGTCATCGCTGGAAATGTATCCGTGGATGGCTCCATGTAGTTCAGAATGGAGCTCAGGCCGGACTTGTACAGCGAAGCGATCAGATCGTTCTCGTCCAAATTATTCAAACCGGGCAAGCCGTTGATGGCGGTGCCGTTACCTGTGCGCATGGCGATGTGGGCCTCGATCTCTCGGCGAGCCGACTCCACGCTCTCCGGCAGCCCGGTGACTTCGAAGACGGGCTCCTTGTCGCGGCTGGGCGTCACGATATACGTGTGAGTCTGGTGTTGGATTCGCTTGATCGTAGCGCCTTTGGGTCCCACTACCAAGCCCACCACGCGATAGGGCACTCGGACTTGGATGGTAACGTGGCCGGGAATGTTGGCCGGCGGGCCCGGGGGGGTCGAAGCGCCGGATCCCAAGCCTGCCAGGTTGTTTTTGCGGGAAGCTCTGATCTGCGAGAAGTGCTCGGCGGCCGATAGGATTTCTCGTTTGGCTTTGGCGACGTCCTCCTTGCGTCCAGTCACCACGAATACCGGCTCCTCGCCTCTGACCGGGGTCTTTATGTAGGTGTTCGTCTTGGCGCGAAGGGCTTTGATTTTGCAACCTGCAAAGAAAAAAATAGATAAATTTAAACGTGGTGCTATTAGAGCGAATATTCGATGTTAAGTTAATTAGTGTTAACCATACGTTCGTTCTAAAAGAGCCAATTTATATGCAAACTAGCGGTGTCGGGTGTTGTACAAAAACCGATATAATCTCCTGCTCGGCGTCGATATCAAAACATTTCGCAAATTGAAGAGCGCCACTTCTTGGAAGAGCGGAAGTGCGATTCGCGCGCCTCCCGCTCCTCCGATGGCGTCGCCCTTCAACCTGCCGCCAGGTCAGACGCATTCACCTTGTGCGCGGGCGCCTTTCGCATTCTCTATAAACCAGACTGGACGTAGAATCCGCCAAGGCGATAGTTAATAGCAGTTGGTAGTTTACCAACGCATCGCGCTGCAATGGATTCGCTTCGGAGCGCGAACCACTTTTGATTTCGATCGAGGGAACACCCATGGTAAGGGTATAGACGAGTACGTGTTTCGCAAGCTGAAAAAGAGCTAATGATCTTTTGGTCAAGCACGCCGTATCGTCCAATTAGTTTGTCATTATGGTCGGGCAAAAAATCCGTCGACCGACGTATAAGGTTATGGAATTATGATCGTTACAATGTTGAAAGCGAAACTCGTCGAATATGTCGTCAATAAAAAAAACCGGCGGTATAAAATTAACACTTTGTTGACAACATTATTCTCATTAACAAACTCGAATATCGGTTTGTCTTATTTCGATCGAAATTGGCGATATTTTTTAATGAATAAAGGTTGTTCCTATCGAATAACTATTTTTTAATGAAGGACTGTTTGTGTATTATACAGGGTGTTCGAAAAATGGACAGATGTATTTTAGAGGGTGATTTTCCTTGTTCAAAAATATGATAAAAAGTTTCTATAAACATGAAGATTTCATGTTAATTGACAATGATAATGCAATGTTAATAATTGTTGTATTAAGAGGCTAATTTAGCCCTAAATAGATAAAAATTATTAATTACAGTGGCGTCCCGGGGGCACCTTAGTGAATATTATTGGTGAATATATATAAAAAATGTACGCCGCTGCCGTTTTTGTAACTTTATTAATTTTTTGTTTTCTTAGAATCTAAAGATACAACTTCTTTACCACTTGTATTTTTTTCGTATACTATCACTTCGCTTTTGGAGAAAAAAATAAAAAGGACAGGTACTTTGGAAAAATTTTTTAAAAATCTTTCTAGATTCCAAGAGTGCGTTTTTGCAACTTTTTCAATACAAAATTTCAACAGAACTAAGTAAATATTTTTTAATAGGTATATGAATTTATTTAACAAGGCACCGCTCTCTAAAATATCTCTATCAATTTTTCGAACACCCTGTATTGTCACCAATTATAACTCATTAGTAATGAACTCATCGGGTAGTTTCTACCCCTTTCCAATATTCGCTTACACGTGTATTCAAAGAAACTGATCGTTAAACTCATAAATAGCCTCTTTTGAATAATTAATATGAAAACGAGAGGATTCTCTTTTTATATAAAACAACTCTCAGAAATCGTGTCGCAGGATCGGCTTCAGATTTATTACCCACTGCCAATTTAACTGGCACACGAGGTTTAATCGTACAAAAACAGTTGGTTAATTTAATTGTATTGGACAATCAACGTGGTAATCAATGAACTCGAATGGTGGAAGGTTTTTATATCGTTAATATTATACCTGGTGATCCGGCTCTGGTTTTCGGTTCAAGTCGCCGTGTGCCCTTATAAAATAAGAGTACATTGGCCACGGGCGCCCGTACACAAAGGCAACCTTGGTCAATCGACGCAAGAATAGAACAACTCTCCGCGGTTCTCTTTTCTCCAGGTAAGGTCGGGATTTATTATTAAACAGTTCTTCATTCCTCGTTAAGAAACGAGGACTGGTTCCAAGTTCCAACGGCGGAGGAATTCGGCCGTGCGACTTTCGTCGCGAGCCCCGTATCATATCGCAATGTAAAAGACCGATGGCATTTTGTGTAGGAAGGACAACGGGGATATCACACGTTTATTATACTTTATCTGCTACGAGGCAACAATCATTCGGGGAACTTGAAGACACTGCATTAAATACCAACGGCGCAATTACCGCTGATATATAGCTGTCTGAAATGTAATGACTACGGATCCCCGGTCTTTCAGCATTTATTTATTTCCTACGCCGGAGACAAAAAGACGAACGAACGCTCGTTTCAATTAGTTTAACGCCAACGAAAAAACGGAATTTAATTTCAATTTACCGCTTTTTCCTATCGATCTTATATTAATACCAAACGCAATATAAAAAACGATTCATCATCTATACCTTACTTATCGCGTAATTACTAATGAATAATGACAAGATACCTACTTCAACAATTTTTGTAACTCAATAGGGAGTTTCTCTCTACTTCATACGATTACAGATATTATACAATTTCGATTTAGGTGAATGAAAAAAAAATAACAACAATTTACAAACCGAACAGAGCGCTTTACGCAAGAGATAACCTAAATAAGCGATACAAAGAGGAGCTTTGTTGGAACGCTAATCTTGTTTACATTCTTAGAAAAGAAAAAAAGGGCATATACAAGAAAAATTTATTTACATTCACCTCCCGGTTATGAGTAATGAAAGCTCTTTCGAAAGCAGTTTAAGAGTGATAAGCGTTTAATAAACCACATTAAAGTGGTAATGTCTGGTTAACGTCGTCGGGATGAGTTGTAAAAGATGTCGCAAACGGTAAAGAGCTTAAAATGGAGCAGGGTCGCGCGGCTCGCTTTTTTAAATAAGGCTATTTTTTACAAGATCGAACGGGAAATTATAATAAAATCGAACCAGCCTTGCGGCAGCCAGGAAAATGTCACGAATCTGGCCTGCATCCAGTGAAGCCGACTGGATTGCATTCGAAAATGTTTGTTCTTTTTGTTCGCCGTAGTTATAAGCGGTCTAGCTAGAGTGTCTAGAAATATCTTAGGGTAAATGCCACTTGACAATAATAGACTAGTAGTTATAGAACTCGTCAAGTGAGATGCGCCCGTCGTCGAAACGACGATGAAAAAGTTCCTGAAATACACACTCACACACACACACAAACCGCATACCTTGTTTACAAGGTGTCTCCAAGTGTTTAGAATTTATGGAATGGTATTCGTTAATATTTATAGTTTTTATTAACAGATTTATCTATTGTTACAGCGGTCGTTATTTAACGAAATATCCGACAATTATAATTTACTAAAAAAATGACCAGCTTACGTTTTTGTAAATCTATTCGATTAATTTTTGTCGTTTTACTTTCGAACTCGCTTAATTTACAACGAACGTATGTAGCAGATGTCAACGTACCAACTCGTTTTATGATTATTTTTTCTGTTTATTTTGTCTCATACCGAGAGAGTTCATCCTACGGGTGCCCTTAAAATGCGTCTATTTTTAAAAACTAGAAATCCTGCCAAGCGAGCGTCAGCTCCTCTAACAACGGCCGTCTTTATGAATAACCACGACAATAGATCGATGTCGAAATTAAAGAGGTGCAAACCGTCTTGCAGTAATTCGGTGCAATTAAAATGTCGCCTCTGCCGCAGGTTCCCTCCAGGAAGCAATTAAATGTTGCTAATAGGTGTATTCATCAACTTAACAAATAAGCGTATTAATACACAATTTAACGGGAATACCGAAATGGCATTTTAATCATACAACAGCCGAACAAAGAAACGGCCGGCACGCCTACAGGACTTGGGCCCGTTACGCCGTTTTTCGGCGACTTCCTCCCGAAAAATGTACAGTTCGTTTTTTCCTCCAACGTTACGTTTTCATTGAGAGAGGTGGGCATTTCGATTTCGTCAATTAAAGTGGAATGTAAATGCCCGGTCGTATAGTGGGATCTTTTAGATAACAGAAATAGACACTTAAACCGTGGAACCTGTGATAGATTAAAAATAGACCAAGGAAGATCACGCAACGATGTCAAAAGAGTTTGTGAGGTAGATAACCTCCGGTTTGTGCGTAAATATAGTTATTTTGACGTGTTATTGATGGAAGTTACTCAAATGTTGTTTTGTTACCGAGTAATAGCCAGCTAATGACAAAAAAAACGAGCAAAGTGTTTCTTAAATAAGTTGGAAAAAAACTGTACTTAAGCCCTACAATGGGCTCCGGTAACATAAACGAATGTTCTTTAGGCAGAAAAGATGCTAAAAGACTCTAGGAAAATGTTCATTTGTTAGAAAAATAAGGGATTTTTGAAATAATCCTTGTTAAAAGTACATTAGGATTTAAAAAATGCGCCAAATTCTGGCCAATAAAATTAATTTTATCTATAACAATGTTGCCGATAAAAGACATTTTTTGAAGCGAAATAGTATGTCGTTGATTAGTTTTCTGATTTAGATCTGTCAGAACAACTGTTTGTTAGATAAGTTAGGTTATATTTTAGTTGTCAACTGTCGAAATTTAAAATAGACTGAACCGTGCGTCACAACTATTTTATTCAGAGGGTACCTCGGAATTAAATATAATTACAAAATAAATTAGTATTTTTTAGGAATTCTTCAATGATAACATTTCGTCAAAATATTTCTATTATTAAATAAATTGTATATGAAAATAATTAGTTAGAATTAAGCATTCAAATTTCAAATGTGCTAAAGTAAATTTTAAGATGGCGTTCAGTACTCTTTTTTCATCTTTAATGGACTACTCCCTACAGTTCCGAAATCTACTAGAACAAAGCTAAGAAATTAATAACAAATAAATTAATAAGAAAATAGTATTAAAAATATAACCCTTTCATTTGTTATAACTAATAAATAAATATAGTGAACGAATGAGAGCATTTGGCAACAAAATTTTGAATACACGATTCTATTGGCACTCGTGGGGTTCATATAGGGTTTGTATGGTTCATCGGGTTCATTGAAAATTGATTTTTAACAACTTTTTTCTTCGTTAATATAGAAGATTTCAGTTGTAAAAGTCGGCCTCACTTTCTCCAGAAAGGGGGCTGCGCCCCCTTTAAACCCCCCTTATCCAGCGGCTTCGCCGTAGACAGTTCGCTGGCCGGATCCTCACTCGGTGTGATTGATTTTTCTTTTGAAATTTAAGGATGCTCATGAAGGATCCTGAGGATGTTAATTGTAAAAGTCGGATATTCTTGTATATTCGACCCCAAATATTGCCATGGACTATTAAAAAATTCGTCACGGGAGCCCATTCCCGACCTTTGTAGGTGCGTTTCGGAGGCCCCCACGCGTCTCGCGTGGATTAAAAACGATCGGCATTCAAGGCCGGAGAAAAAAAGGCCGATGGAAAAAGCTCGACGAGAAACCGTCTGCGCTCCTCCTGCTTCTCGCTCATGACACAACGCAACCGAAAATATTCGATATCGTACACGATGTAACGTGTAATCGATGTCAAGAGTAACGCAGTTACGTAACGCCTGCGAAAAATTTCGACACGTTACGTTTATAGTCCGGGAATCGGTTCCGAGTGCACGAAGACTTGTCGATAGCTAGATTCGTCCTTTGAACACCTAATCACCACACGAAAACATTTATTATTTGTATTTAAATGCAAAGTGCGAACGATTACAATCCGTATAAAAATTAACGGCTACCGTAATTGACGTAATAATTAGGTGCGTACACAATTACGTAACGTAAAACAATCATCAATAAGATGATAATCGAACGATGTTATTGGTAAAGTGAGCCTAGTAACCTAAATTCGGCGTCGATTTGCATATCGAATAGTCCGGTAAATTAGTATATTGACGAGTAAATACGTTAAAATTCGGCATTTTTTTAAGTACAACGCACATGTTTCGTCCTGTGTTGCGACGAACAGGATGTACGCGTGGTGCCACACGTGTGCTTTTCGTTAAAATTAATACAAAATATTAATAACCATATATACAAAACCGAAATTCTATTTAGCCCGAAACGACAGATGGTGGTTTTTGAATGAATACTTGCATTCACGTCCATGCCAATATGATATCTATGTATGTACACTCATCAAAATGGTCTAGGGGACAAAGTAATTAATAGACAATTAGTGTCAATTCGATAATATATTTGTAAAATCTAGCAAATATGGAGGTTTCTGTAACATGCGAAATTATGAAAAACAGAAAAAGTTGTCGCTTTGTACAGAGGAAGTAGTTATATAACAAATTGGAAAAAATCAATAAAAGATTCTCAATATTTAAAATTTTCACAATTTTGATTTACAAATATACGTAGATATTTTAGAGGGTGATTCCTTGTTACAAAATATGAAAAAAAGTTTCTATAAAAATGGGTTCGGAAGTGGAGAGTTTTTAAGATACAGGATGTTACATTAAAAAAAATATTCATAAATTACAAAATATTTACTTGATTCTTTTGAAATTGGGTATTGGAAAAGTTGCAAAAGCATTCTTTTCTAGAATTTTTTTGATTATTTCTTTTCCAAGGTACGTAGCATTTTTAGCAAAAATTTGATAAACCAATTTTGTCCAGAAGTCACATGCAATAATAAATAATAATAAAACTGGTTTTATTTTTTTCTCCAAAAACGAAGTGAGATACGAAAAAAATACAAGAGGTAAAGAAGTTGTATTTTTAGATGCTTATTAAAGCAAAAAATATTAAAGTTATAAAAAAGACAGTGGCGTACATTTTTTCCCAATAATATTCTCTTAGGTGCCTCCCGGGACGTCACTGGACTTAATAATTTTAATCTACTTAGGGAAAAATTAGCCTCTTAATACAATAAAATTGCCAAATTGGAACAGAATGAAGTACATATTTTTTAATATAAGTTACTAATATTTTTCTTTTTTAATTGAACATCCTGTATCTTGAAAACTCTGCATTTCCGGACCCATGTTTATAGAAACTTTTTTTCATATTTTTCAACCCTCTAAAATATCTCCGTCTATTTTTCGGATAACATGCACACTGTATAATGGTTTTTAGTTCATATAATTTTTTTGTGAAAGTCTAAAACATTTTGTAAATGTTGTTAATCTGCTCAAGTTTCGCCCACTTTTTGTTTGAACCCCATTCCATCGGCTTCCTTTCCGTTGTGTTATTATTTTCAAAACTATTCGAAACCAAGGATGTCGCAATAAATCATTTAATCGGCTCAACTTCCTTTTATACACTCTTTCTAAATACAGCCGGTCAACAATCGTTTAATCTCCATTACCGAGAAACCGATATCGAAAATACCGCTGAATCAAATCGAGCACTTTTAAAAACAAATGTCGTTTCACCTACCGTAGAAAACTGTTATTTTTTCCTCATCTGCAATTACGAAAAGCAAACCGACATTTAAGCTCGTTAACGCGGATTTGAACGGTCGATTGCGTGCGGCGCGGCGCTCGATTCTTCCGTTGGGGTTGAATAACGAGCGCCGCAATACAAAAAGAAAATTTACATAAACGTTAACAGCCCGTTTCACGAGGTTTTTTTGTGCGCTACGCGTACCAGCGAAGGGCACGCGTCTCCCTGCTACACCTGATTTAATCCCTTCGCTCGGTTAATGAACTCGGCGCACATAACGTTCGAATTTTAGGCAGAAACTCGCTCAAAACCGAACTCAAAGATCTAAGAAGACGAAAGCGGGGAGTATAAATCACAATACGCGACGTGCATACAGAGCCATTAAAATTTATCCGGACTAGATCTAGCTGTAGCGCATGTAAAATGCTATTAGTGTCAGTTTACCGGGAACCTCTGTCGATGAGAATTACCTGTTCCATTTACATTACACGCCGACGTCGAGGCGTACTGGTTTGACATACATATAAAAAATTCCAGCTAACCATTTAGATCTGCGTTCCTGATCGATTGGTTAGAAAGATAGCGTGCAAAACGGACTATTTATAGAAAATATCTCAAACGTATCATACGAGTTAAATAAGTGCCTACTATTAGCTCTGTTTTCGTATTTTTTTCCTTCCCGACAGGGATAATTTAGAAACGTTCTCACGTGTTAGTGTGCCTACGAGGTATGGAATATATCAAACAAACAGGATATTTCACGTGACTCTTGTATATGCAATATAATCGTCATGCAAAAGTACTAGCTAATTGAGAAAGTACTAACTATCTGAAAAAAAGTTGAGACGAATAAAAAAAGTTACGAAGAAAGGGTAGATAGACGTCACAAAGGATATTTGTCAAGCTGAACAAGGATTAAATCGAGCGCCGCGAATTCTTACCTATTTTCTCGGAATTTATGAGATCAGAGAGGTCGACGTGAAAACTCCCGAGAAAAAACGGCTTAATATACTTTCAAGAAAAACTCGATTTCACTTTATTCGATTTGGAACTCGAGTTATGTGGATAATAAATCGTCCAAACGTTACAGACACAAATTTAATTGTATAAAAATATAGTTATTACTCGCTAATACAAAAATCATCGATCGTTTAATATTGAATCGAAGTTGAAATATTCTGCAAAGATTCCAAACAGTCACGTTTTCGAGCAAATTTCCCCAAGAGTCAGCTAAATTTTCCTCTACCTTCGTTATTCCAACTCAATTTGTTTCCCGTTTGATTTTATTCGCAAAGCCATTTTTAAACCAGAAATCCAATATTTCCTTCCTTGTTAGTTTAAACCAACAAGTCGATTCCAAGAATTTAATTTTGAATTTTGTGTGCTAAAATTATGCTATAGCCTCGTCATTGATCAAGAATGCCATGGCACCATCCCCCGAAATGACTCTAACCATATTGGGCAAGCAGCAACATAAATGAAGGGTGGCCAGAGAGAGAAAGCTGTAATATCGAGGGGATAGAATTACAACTAATAACCGAATGGGGTCAAAAAAACCGCAAACGACAAACACAAGGCCTACGTTTCAATTTTCGATAGCCACTCGTGTTAGAACGAACATTTACATTTTATGTAACCGAAAATGAATTCGGTGTAAATGAAAAAAGTAACGCAACTTTAGAAATTTTCTCATTCACGATACGTTTCTAATAATAACAGAAAATGTGAAAATAATGGTAAAAGTTCCCCCAAATAGGTCAACCTGGCATTAAACGAGTTAAACCGGCCAGAGAAACAAACAAGCCGCTGTGGCAATCGCCACACCCTTAAATACGGACTTTTTGTTTTTTTTTTTCGCCTTCGCCTAGATCGGAGGGGTTCCGTTCGGAAGACGGGCGAAACGAAAACTAGTTCGAAATGGCAATGACTCTTATTGAACGTGAACCGCCACGACCCCGGCAGCGGCAACGCGCGACGTTGCCCCGCTTCCTACTTCAACCCCGCGTTCGCCGCCAACCCCTAACTCGTAACGATCGAGCGTACAATTTTGCCCACCGTCACCGTCATTAAGCCGATTAGGCATAAACACGGGGAGTTTATTAATAAACGTTACCGTAGCCATCGAATTCCTGCGGGTAATGCCATCGGAAGTTTGTCAACGCCGCCCCTTCGCCGCCGCTCGGAAACGTGGAACTTTTGGCGGTCACGGGGAAAAGGGGCGGCCGTGCTCGAGCGCTGCATAGGATCACGTGACGTCTGCAACCCCTATCGCGCATTGCAGCAGTTACTATGACTACGATTCTTCCTCTTTCGATGTACGTTCTGCCGTTGATTGAGGGGCCATTATACGGGCATTAATTGCAACAACGGATAAATATATAATCGCGGGAAATCTCATTGTAGCAAACCTAAAAATCGCCTGATTTGTATGCAGCGCAATGTTCCATATACAGGGTGATTCCCCCTCTAAATGTTCACTAGCTACCCCTTCCGTAATTAATCCATAAAGGATCAATTTTCGCTTAGGTATATCGAACCGCAGCTACCTAAAACGCATTTTAACCCTTAATCCTTAACCTTTCCCGAGGGTGGATCCTTTAATTATTTCAGGATCGATGGAGTTATATAAACACCCCTCGAATGGTCTCGGTTCTGGCGCTAGAATTTGTAAAATTTACATGCAAAAATTCGTTTATTCATTAATCACGCATCCCCTAAAGTTCCGGATTGGCAAACTAAATAATTAGACTAGTGAGAGTTGTGGAATAAATTACGGAGTTTCGCAAATCCCTCATTCCCGGTACGTATAATTCCTACATTAGGATAATTTGCTTGGAAATGGTTTCCTTTACCAAATGCAAATGTTTTTACTACTCTTCTAATAAGTTAGATAATAAGGGCCTACCCTGTATAATAATAAATCAATTATTTTGCATGTAACAAGCGTGAAAACAAATAAAAGGATTAGAACCCTTAGCACCACTTAAAGGGTTTCTTCAAGACTCTTGTACCTATGTATTAACATACTGAATATTTAACACGTTGAACGCCGCTAGAATTCATCGGAGGAGTGTTGGGTGCGTTCGAGGGGAACGAGATCACGCGGGTGGATGATCTCCGGGAAAATAAAACGAAGACGCCGGGATGAAAGAAAAACAAAAACGAGATTAAACGCGTCTTGTGTTTCGTTTTATCGTCAAAATTTCGTGTCACTTGATCTTTCGCTTTCGTTGGAAATTGATGTGTGCGTTCCTTCGTAGGTGGCATCGTAAAAACTGTTAACAACAAACACAAAGAGCCGGTCGCTGCCGGTTTGGAAAATTGTGATAAACACGGAAACGATGCGCAGCTTATTAAAAGGGTATAGCAGTGTGACATTTTCAAAAAATCGAATTTTTTTTTTGTTTATTCGGTAGTTTATGCTTTCAAAAATATCCTGTGAAAGCGGCAATGTCGTATCTTGAATAGTTTTTGAATGGCAGCGTTCTAAAAGAGCGGCCGCTCGCAGGTTAAATGGATAGTTGAAACTTTAAACGCGTTTTTCTCGAAACGACATTTTTCAAAATTGCTGACATCACAACTCAAAGAGGAATTGACCGATCGGCTTCAAATTGAAACTGAGTATTCTTGAATATATTTACTATACAATGACCTAATTACGATCTTTCTGATTGGTTGAGAATTGTCAATTTGGCATTAAAAAAACAACAATTTTTTGACCCCAAAAAACGACATTTTTCTTCAGAACTACGCCATTTTGTTAATTTTTGATACTTTTCAAAAATCATAGGTCATTGTAAACGAAGTACCTTCAACTTTAATAACCTTTTTGAATTTTTTTGTTTCACCTAGGTACTCATTCGGCCGGAATCATGTCAGCAGTTGGGGAACTTTTTTTTGGCACCTCCGAAGACAGCACATAACTCCGCTATTTTTCAATATTTTTGTAAAAAAAAATCTTAAAATATAGCTGAAAATATACCTTATTATGTCCAAAAAACTTCAAATCGAGTACTTACTTTCTTTTAAGAAAATTCGCGAATATCGCCTAATTTTTAATAGGTTACACTGGTATAGCCCCTTAACTTGAAATGAATTTTAAATGTTCGATGCGATTTCCACGGCTGTTTTTCAAACACCCCTGCCCTGACCGAGTTTTTGCAGACGCTCAGACAGAGAGTGGGCATTTTATATATGTTTGTACAAACCAACTTTCTAGTCGCTTACCTTATTTTGAATATTGAACGACTTTATTGACAATTGCGGAACGTTGGGCCTTTATAATTTATGATCGGTTGTGACACGTTTTGATTGGTTTCTTGCGAAAAAAAATTAACAACAATAATTACTATTGGGAACGAAGAAAGTTTCTGTTTTTGCGCTGCACAACAAAGGTTTTACTGCCTTGCTGTTAGTAGTTTACTGTATAATCCATTTGGAATGAATTTTCTAGTTCATAACAATTTACGTTGGAAAATGTGCGAATATAAATCTAATAGGTAGTAGTAGGATTGAAAGTACCGGTGAACCGTTTGTCGGGTAGAGCGTACTTTGCATATCACAACCCACATAGGAAAAATTGGCATTATTTTAGTTAAAATCTGATTGCGCATTCCGTTCGTTTCGCATTTTTTTGAAATTCAAATTTATTTTAATAACTGCTTAGTAATCGCATTGTTTGTCGACCTTGTTCCATACCATTTTCAGCTTTTTAATGCTTTCGATATTGCAAAATGTCGCTTAAATATTGTTTATTCCTCTGCAAAAAAACAAACAAAACATTTGTTGACAAAGTCTGCCGATTTTTTTTCATACTGAAAAAGGTTACAGAAATCAGACATTCAAAGAGATCTGTTTCATTTGCATGTCTGCGTAGGATATTAATGATTTAACAGAACTCGCTCTAACTTAAAAATTAAAAATATCGCAGATAATTTGTTATCATCCCCGCTAAAAACAATTCGAACTTCCTCCCAACAAGCTAAACTTTTAAACACACAAAGTTACATATTTTAACGATGAAACGGAAAATTGTCCGAGTAGTTTTCCCCGTCAACATAAATGTTTGCACACACTTTCCAAGGCGAGAGGGAAATTTCCCAACGTGAGAGGATTTTCGTATTGCCGCGTTTCAAACAATTACCCATTCGAACTCGTAGCTTGGAAATTTTAGTTTAGGGAACTTTAGCGCGCGAACGTGCTGCAGTTGTAAATGATAAAGTTCCATTTAGAGTAGAGCTAAACGCTAGTGGGAATCGGTTCCTACTTTAAAAGTGTAGGTATTCGTTTTAGAGGAAAAGTTGGGAATTGTGTCGACATGGTCGCAGCAGGCTCGGAGGTGTTTATTCGATAGTAAAAGTATGTTTAGAGTTGAACGTATGGTAGAGGAAGAATTGTGGTTTGTTTCATTAGCTAGTCGTTTGAACTCGAGGCTTTTTCTAGGAAAGCTCGCCGGTATTTAGTGTTAAAAATCGCTCGCCTCCCGTCGCCATGACTAATAACTTTAGTATGTGGTCTCGTCTCGCCTGCCGTTTTCTTCTTATTATTTTCGATATTTTTTTATTCGCCGAGTGCAGCGAATATATGCGTATTACATGTAAACGAGGCCGTTTCGGTTTCAATTATTTTATTTTCCTTTTTCGCTGTTGTTGTTTATGTGGCTCTCGGGTTCCTTGCCCCAACCGAATGCGAGAATCGCTGATTTACTACCAAGTTTATTGGCCATTTTTTATCGCCCCGCGAATCCCATTAATCGTCCGTTTCGTTTAAATCAGCCAATCGACCTGTTCGCCGGGCGTTAGAAAAAAATTAGGGTAATTTCGAATCGATGGAGTAGCTGGAATGCCATTGATGCGGCCATCCGAAAGACCACGCGAGAGCAGACCGAGCTCGCTCTTGCAGTTCTTTGTTCTTGCATTCCAGTCGAAACGACGGCGCAGCGAATAGGGGGCCCCGATGAAAAAGTCCGTCTGCTCGCGTGATTCATGATAATGCACTGCGATTGATAATAAAGTAGTCGAAAATTTTGGAATCGTAGAGAAAACTTGTGAAATCAAGCAAGTTTGTTTAGTAGGTATATACGTGTGTATACACGTGATTGCGCAATTGTGATATTTACGCTCGTTATGTAATTGGTGACGTATTAAGTAAATTGTTATGTGTAGGAGTTTGTATAAAGGGTGTCTTTGCAATGGGCTCCCGTAATGATAGTCCATGGCAATATTTGGGGTCGAATGTACAAGAATATTCGAACAGAAAACCTCCTATTAAAAAAGAAAAGCGTTGTTAAAAATCAAATTTCGATGATGAATCATTGCATATAACCCACGTGTACCAATAGAATCTTGTATTCAAAATTTTGTTGCCAAATGCTCTCACTCGTTCGCTATCTTTATTTATTATTTAGGTATACACTCATCAAAATTGTCTAGGGGACAAAGTAATTAATGGACAATTAAGTATCAATTTGATAATACATTTAAAAAATATTGAAATCTAACAAATATGGAGGTTTTTTGAAACATGAAATTATGAAAAAAAGAAAAAAAATTGTTGTTTTATACAGAGGGAGTATAACAAACTGGAAAAAATCAATAAGAAATTCCCATTTAAAATTTTCATGTCCCCTAGACCATTTTGACGAGTGTATAAAAAAGTAAGTGTTATATTAATAGTCTTAACTTTGTTCTAGTAGATTTCGTAAGTGTATAGGAAGTAGTCCATTAATAATTTTTCGATGGCCAGAATTTGTCGCATTTTTTAAATCCTGATGAATTTTAAATAAGGATTATTTCGGAAATCCCTTATATTTCTGTAAAATGAAGGTTTTCCTAGAACCATATTAGTCTTTTAGCATCCATCCTTTCTGCTTAAAGACATATGCCATCAATTCCTTTATGTAACGGGAGCCCAATAATTTAGGTAATGAAAATCCAAAATTCTAATACAGCGATTAAAAATAATAACATATTCAAAATAGTTCAATGTGACTATACACTATAGAATCTAAAAGAAGCATTTTTTGTATATAGTAGTTGAAATAAATTTAATAGAAGTGATGAATTGTTTAGGACACCCTGTATACTCCGCCGCTGCCGTCATCGTTGTCTTCGTCGCACTTCCTGCGTTCTCTATACACAATATCGCCGACCTCCGAACGCGCTCTCTGCTCTTCGCCTTCTTCTTGGTTCTTGGTCTACCGAAGACCTTGAGACGGACCTAGTTCAACATCCGCACACTCGATGGATGCAACGCCGGTGCACCGGCTGGGAAACGTCTCTCTCTCGGGCCGCTCAGTCGGCCGATGCAGCCGCGCCAGCGGATATCGAAATCGCCGCCAAATTCGAATTGCAGTTTGCAGTCGAACGACGGCGAACTCAAAAATTTACTGATATCGTCTGTGGAAAAGGAAAGTCGCCTTCGCGGAGCGTCGAATGTAATCCGAGTATTTCGGATAAAAACGGAGGTATGGCAACGCCGCGAATCCGGATCGAAGATGTTGCGTTGCATAAACCCGTCGTCCGGAGTTTTCACTTATTTCACTTTCATTAGATCGCCTCCAACGAATTTATTTACGAGGAATTGATGGGAAGAGCGGCTGTGGATTTTAGTGTATTTTAAGACACGGGTTTCCCTTAGTTTTCGTGTCTATTTAGCGATCATTTCATTTCGGTGGCGGTTTAGTCAGTTTGTCTTACAAACCCACCTACGCTTTTACGACCGGGAGGGCACAATAAAATAATTCTAGAGAAGCGATGTATGGGGGGCTGTAAAAATTTTATAGTCGTCGTCAATTTTGTTTCGTCTTTATTAAAATCGTCGCCTTAAGAAATTAAAATATCTGCTTTTGGGACATCCTATACAGGGTGTTCGAAAAATAGGCGGAGACATTTCAGATGGTAATTCCTTGTTAAAAAATATGATGAAAAGTTTCTATAAACATGGGGCCGGAAATGCAGAGTTTTCAAGATACAGGATGTTAAATAAAAAAAAAATATTAAAAAATTAAGAAATTTTGCAATGTTATTTGTTGTATTAAGAGGCTAATTTAGCCCTATATAATTTAATATATTTAGATTAAAAATATTAAGTTCAGTGGCGTCCTGGGGGGCACCTAAGCGAATATTATTGGAAAAAAATGTACCCCACTGCCTTTTTTGTAATTTTAATATTTTTTGTTTTATTAAAACATCTAAAAATATAACTTCTTTACCTACATACCTCTCGTATTTTATTCGTATCTCACTTCGTTTTTGGAAAAAAAATAAAAACAAAAAATCAAAAATTTTTTTAGAAAAGAGTATTATTGCAACTTTTGCAATAACAAATTTCAACAAAATCAAGTCAATATTTTTTAATAATGAATATTTTTTTTTAATCAGACATCATGTATCTTAAAAATTCTGCATTTCCGGACCCATGTTTATAGAAACTTTTTTTCATATTTTTTAACAAATAATAACCCTCTAAAATATTTGCGTCTATTTTTCGAACACCCTGTATCTGGTAGAAAGTAGAAACGCATAGGGTTAAAAAAATTCTCCATTGTCGATAAATCATCGGATTTTTACTCGGTCGAATTCGCTGGAAAAGCAATTGAAAACAGCAGATCGATTTATTTATTAAAAATAAATTTTTATTATTATAGCGCTCGTTAATGGAAAGTAAACAACGATTAACGTTTTATTTGAGCGACTAATACAGGGTGTGCTGTGGTATTTTAGGCAGTAAAATTTTTATGAATGTTAATTAGATATCTATTAATATGTCGTAAAAACTTGAAATTTATTACACTATTTCTTTATGCTCCTGTTTTCGAAATAAAGTAAATTTAAATTTCCAAGTTTAACATAGAAGTAGAAGAAATTATGTGTATGTTATAGTTTGATCGTTGGGACACCCTGTAAAACCAGTACGTCTTTGATGAACTAAACGCCTATTGTATTAAACGTATACACATACATACACATACGAGTGTCGTGGCCAGCCGTGACCTAGGCCACTGTTCAATGACTATTATGACGCACCCACGCTGATTTTCATTTTGTTTATAAAGAACCGGTGAAATTGCGATAAGTCATTGCGCGGACGGTGGGAAAAAGTCGCCGGGTTGAATGGGCCCGTTAAAAATAGAACGACCATGAAAGCGATATCGGGAAATTTCATTATTCAGGAGTTGGAAACTTGCGAGTTTCCGTCACTTTTTGGCAACTTCGAAATCGAAAATTTGGCCTCGCCCGATGATGGGAGTTGTAGGTAGGATCGTTAATGAAACGTCGGATCCGAAACGAGCAGGTACTTAGGTAGTGAAACGTATATAGAGAACGAAACCGAAAATACCACAAGGCTGTCTAGAAACAAAAAAGAATTGTCGAGAGGAAAAAAAACGACACGGAGAGCCGACCGAGATAAAATCCGGGGAATTTCGTTTGAACGGTTTCGCCGACCGGCCGGCCGCGGGCCCTCGGACTCCGAACCCAAAATTTACTATTTTTTTGTGGGTCGGTGGGATATATATTTTTAAGAACCGTCTACAATGCCAAAATCAGAATTGCAAATCGACCGAAAATGGCACCAAATTGATACGCGAACGCGATCCCTTTTTTCCGCAGCGTTTTCGAAGAGCTTCGATCGCCGAATGCCCGGCATTTCTAAGAGGCGAGCGCCAATTAAGTATTTTTCAAAAAATAATTGGATTCGTAAAAAAATAAGCAGCGGCTCTCTAATGATGCCCATTTAATCGTGCGCACTCTAGACTTTTAGTTTGGATGGAAGACGAATTTTAATTCAAATAAATCGTCCTACTTACTAATCAGAAATTCACAAACTCCGCTATGAATCTTAGGAATTATCGAAAATCTTATCGCAAACGTGTCTCTTATCGCTATTTATTTCGGATATAGTACAAGGTTTCCCGAATTTCTGAATTCAAATTCCGCCAGATTTCGAAGGCTCTTCCAATTTTGCGACAATTGCGAACGAATTGATTTCGTTACGCGGAAAAGCCAGTCAACAATCATTCAATTAGCAACTAATTAAAATAAAATTTAATCGCTATTATTATAATATTTTTCATATCCGATGTTTCATTGTTTATCTATACACGTTTAATTGCGAGAAAATCAAACGTTCGTTGTCGAAAACCGCAAATTAAGGCTGTTCTATCACCCTAATTCGTTACATATATAAAAACGGTTTCCCAAATATCTCAGTTATTTATCGTCAAATTTTGTTCAAATTTTTGTGAGAAGTCAACTGCGAACTTGCGAAGAAATTGTCAGAATTATCTTTCCACTTTACCTCATACTTTTGGAAATATAAATAAAAATCCACATGAAATATAAAATATTAAAAATGTAATTCTGAAAGTTGTAGATAATAGTTTTTATAAACTTTTTTCTATATAAAATTTTCTGTTAAATTAAAAAATAAGCATAAGAAATGGTAAACCGATGTAAAATTTTACGAATTTTTGAAACTAATATCGCTTTCGCTCTTATTTCTACAGCGTGTTTCGCAAACTATTAGTGTACAGAAATGTACTCATATTAATTAGACTGGACTAATTAGATTAGGACTTTTTATCTTCCTTTTTTCTTACTAACTCTACTAGATTGTAATAAAAATAAAAATTGCAATAACAATAACCGACAGTATATTGCATAATAAGTTACGAAAATAATAAAATAAAATTGTTAGGTATATTTCTGCGAAGAAAAAACATGAGTGCGTGTCTGTATTGAATAGCGTTAAATCGGCGAAATGTGCGAGCGAAATAGGCGACCTATCTCTATGAAGGATAGAGTGAAATAAAGTCAGTGCTGAGATGAAGCGAAAAAAATGTTGTAAACAGTGCCGACGCGTAACAAAAATCATAACAATTTGTGTCGTCATAACCGATAAAACAGCCTTAATTTCGGTCGGGGCCAATAAAGTTACGAATAATTAATTAATTAATTAAGAAGAAAAAAATGTTTCGTGCGACCCGTGAGCACATCGTCTAAATGCGGTAAAGCTCGTTAGGTAATTCGCAATAAAACCATCCAAGGTCGGTTTTTCATTCAAGTTCAATAATCTCCATATAATTAACAATTACTATTAATCAAGCTATTAGCTTGCGTGTATCTTTTCGATTTCAATGTCAATAATATGAATATTTATTATTATAAAGTCGCCTTCTGCTTATATAAAAATAGAGATCATGAAAGGTTATTGATATTTAATGGGAACCCAACCGGAGATTTGTTTTCTTATTTGTGCAAACGCGGAATTCTCACTTTGAATTATTTTGCATAACGCAAGGAAGCGGTAAGTACTTACTACATACCGATCACCCCCCGTATGTAAGCATATACGAGGTAGGCTCTAAGAATTTCGACAATATCATACCTACACAATAATAACAATAATTCTTATTTTATTTTTAAGGTCGACTCAAATATGTATGTATATCGAGCAGCTGCAAAGCAGACTTTGTTCTCAGCCATGGTCGCCGATGTGCCATCGGCGGGGCCTTCCACATGGCGACCACTTTCCGGCCAGCTGCTCGTTTCGCCGCCTCGATGGAAATAAACCCTAGGAGAAGATAACGATTCTATATGTATAACGTTTCGAAAAACCTTAATAATCGAAATACAACGAACCGCCGAAATTCCTACATACGAGGGCACCGCGACAATTAGTCTCGTTTCAATACGACTGAATAAATAAGCTTTAACAAGCGCCTCGTAATAATCTTATCTGCCCTTGTAGATAGATAATCGAAGAGCGGAGAGTCGCTGCTACTATGATAGTAGACTGAGCTCGTGTATTTGACGCGTTTAATGGCTTTATACACAAACATTTTATGAAGCATTATTTTTAGAAACGTTCGGCTTGAGAAAGGTCAGGATTTTTATATTGCCCGTGAGGCTTTAAGCTCTCCGTAATCCCATTGAAAATTAAAAATATCTTTCGAACCTCGCCGTGGAAGCGGAATAATTGGTGTTAATTTGCGCTCAGCGAAGGTCACGTTGTCTTAGAATACGCACGGATCTTAAGGAGATTCGTATTGTACTATTGAATATTTTGGACAGGTTTTCGTGTTCAATTGCCAATGCACGTTGTACCGTCGAAACCTCCGTGATTCATGTGCGTTCCTGCCGAAGTTTCGTTACTCATCGAAAATAACGTATTATTTATATTGTTCAATAAAAATGTTTTTAATTTTACGAATATTTCATATCGCCACTAGTTTATGTACAGGGTGGTCCTGGAAAATGTGGGAAATCTCTCGAAAATCCAGATAGAACATGAAAAATTAAGATGACAAGTTTCTATAAAGTTTGTCCCTATAGATAGGTAAGGAGATATGGTACGTCCCTGAAGAACGCCTCTGAAAATATAGGTAGTTTTTTCTTAAATATCTTTTAAAGTAGGTACTGTCTTTAAAGTATTTTTATTTATTTATTTTTAGTTTTATTAAAAATAAAACATGAATTCGTTTATTATTTTTTTCTCGCAAACAGTTAATTTTATCGACAATTTAGAGGACAATTTAGAGGAGTATATACTTTTTTTTTAGTAAGGTCCAAGCTCTCCAGGTTTATTTTAAGTCTTTGTCATACAGGGTGTTGAAAATTTAAGCGTTAAGGTATAAACCTTAGCCCAGCACTGGCAAACGAAAAAAGCTAAATATGCTTAAATTAATGGTACTATTTTATGAGAGCCTTACTAGTGTCCATCATATTAGATTTTTATTAAATTATATTATAAATATTTTAAAAGATATTTAAACCTATTTCCATC
Source organism: Phyllotreta cruciferae (assembly GCA_917563865.1). NCBI lineage: Eukaryota > Metazoa > Arthropoda > Insecta > Coleoptera > Chrysomelidae > Phyllotreta > Phyllotreta cruciferae. The sequence continues at coordinate 877,837 of OU830614.1, read as the reverse complement.
AGCGGCGTTCTTCAGGGACATATTATATCTCCGTAGGGAGGGCCTGTAGGGAAAAACTTTATAGGAACTTATCATCTTATTTTTAATGTTCTATCTGGATCCGAAAGATTTTCCATATTTGCACACTGTATAAAATGGTAGAGAAATACGCGATCTCCTTAAGATTATCGGTTTCAGTTTACTGCACGATTTCGATGGAAGATCGCCAGTCATAAGGGCCGTGATTACATTGCAAGATTTTTAAATACGAATCTCTTGCAAGAAAATTACCAGACTGCTACATAAACCTTATAATACGAACCTACATAATTTAACAAATCCCACTTCTTATTTTCGTGTTACTCAAGGTTATGCTTCTGTTATTCGAAAGGCAAGAATTTACCTGATTTTCGGCTAGGTACGTCCAATAACCGTAGATAAACAAATCTATTTACTCGCCCATGCGGAGACCGAAAGATTTCAATGCAGGAAAAAAGACCCCGAGAAGATCCTTTATTGCTGTTATCTAGAATTTAACAACTCGACCCCAAAAAGGTTCTTTTGTCCGTCATCTTTCGAGTACCATTTTATCGCAGGTGCGGCCTTTACAGAATGGTAGGTAAAATTAAATGGTTTTTCGAAAAAGGAAGAAAAAATAGAAGAGATTTAAGTGTTAGTTCGTTGAATGTTATCAATGCGAAACTGTGAAAGCTCGTGTACTTAACGGTTATTTGTTATCTACCATAGGTATATAACCTAATGATTATATCGTATACCGCTTTTTTACCTTATAAAAGTAGGCTCTTATGAAACTCACTCACCCTGATGCTCAACAAATCAACGCTTACCTGAAACAAAAATAACTTAATAAGCAACACAATCATCATACAGGTATAGCAATAAACAGCAATTATTAGAAAAAAAGTGGGCTAATTTTGTTAGTATCAACACTACATAAACATTATAACAAAGTTTCCATTAGCTATACACGTTATCGGGCGTTGTACTTGCACGCTTATCGCCGATTTTTTACTCAAAGATACGCCAATAAATCGGTGCTAGGCGGTTGATATAGGAACCTCGTAATCGCCATAACCCAATAGGGACAGATGGGGACCATTTCCGGAATGCAATCTGCCGCAGTACGAAACGCGAACGATGGGAAACCGGTGATTTGCCGGAAGCCCGTCTCATAACCTCGGTGTAACCTTGACGAGCCTTTGGCGGGAAGCACATGTCTCGATTTTTGAGCGTTGGTGAAAACACCAGTGAAATTAATATGCGACCAACGGATCCCTAAAACATGCTGGCTTCTTCTTACGATATTAAAATGCTACCTAATGGTTTAATTATGTCGAATTGGGGGCTTCAATTACTCGGGCTTTGGAAGTAGGATTTTATACTGCGTAGCATAATACCTATAGTTTATGCAAAACAAATATGAATGCACGTCACCATAAATTTACTATGTCACAAATAGAGTGTTGCCGAACTTTTATAAAGTTTACAAAAGAATTGTCTAAAATTGTCAAATGGCAAAATAACAAAAAATAATAATTGAAAATACTTTTAACATCCCTCGTTAATATTAAATTAAACTCTGTAGGTATTATTAAACTGTTTTATGTGATGTTTTTAAAAGTTGGGTACAATGCTTAGCAAATATGAGGACATTAGTGACGTGCATTCATCTTTGTTTTGCACATACTATACATATTTTATTATCCAAGTTTATTTTAACATTGGTGTAAAAATGTAATTGAATAAACAGTAAGTAAATACAAACAGGATATGATTGATTTGTCGAATCTTTTGAATAAAATACAACCAACTATTCGAATTGAATGTTGTTGTATTTAACAGTTTGTTTCGGTTTGAAATGCTGGTAACGTACGTTTCATTGTTTGTAAGTGTTAGAATAAAGGAAATGGTGTGTTTGGTTTTTTTATGCAACTCGTCAATGCACTTTGCATACGAGGGGCGAGCGAAAGTTTAAACTGTTTTCTAAATTTTTTCCGATTTTCGACAAAATTTATGGCTTGTCTTAGGCAACCGAAACACAATATTAGTAGTAGGGTAATGATAATTTACAATATTGTTTATTTACACGTCGCCATTACAAAAACCAGAGCCAGAAAAAATCGTGTTATCTTGGTTAAACAAAATTGAATGGAATAGGGTCGTACGCGTAATATTTTATCTGAAATTAGACATGTTCATCCAACGATGTATTAAATAAATATTTAGCGTAAGCTTAACTCGGAGGTATTTCAAAAAAATGTTCATAATTTATCGACGGTAGGTGCCTACTTTCTATTAAAATATTTCGTATTGAATTATTATTAGTTAACCGTTTGTTTTATTGTGTAAGTGTAATATACTAATAAATTTCTTATACCTACACAGGTAGGTGGCAGTGTTGGAGTGTCTCGCATCGAATCGAAACAATCATTTTCCATTTATCTTAATCGAAAAAAGTCTCGTTTCTCGCCTCATTTCCGGCCCAATTGTCGGAAACCCGTCACCGAACTCCAACATTAAAGCCAACTAGTTTTTTTCTATATTATTTCTCCATTTTTTCTTCTTCTATTAATGAGAGGATTTAAATCCAACCAAGTTAGCCTAGCGTAACAAACGCCTTGACCTTATGAGACCAAGGCCACTAAGTTTATTCACTAGCCACAAGACCAAGACGATGTTGATGGCTCGGCCACGGCGGCGTACTCTTCGAGTACGAGATACACTTAACACACTCGGCTGGTTATTATTATATTATTTCTTTTGCTCGAAAACAATAGGACTTGGCTCACAGTCGGGTGAGCTTTGCTGGATTCTCACGTACATGCGTAATGGCGAATAAAACTACATACATATCTAGCTTTTCTTTAGTTTACTTTAGGTATAATTCAAGTATATTAATACCTTCCTACGCGGTTAGTATGTGTACCTTTCGCTCATTAATAAATACACGTAATTATCCGTTTGTAGGTAGGTACAAATTTCATAATCAGCAAAAAAAGAAGGTTATAAATGAATACCTTATAGATAGGTTGAAGTATTAAGCATTTAATTTAGAGGACAGCCTTTTGAAAATAATGATGGTGCATAACGACTACAATAAACTAGTAAACAATGTCTGTAATGAAACGTTCAAGGTGTCCGTTTCCACTAATTCTCCGTTTGTAAACGAATATTTATTTTTTGTAAGTTAACCTGTCGCTTCTCGAAGATAACGTGAAAGCCAATTCGACTTTGTAATTTAACCATTAAATTACATAAAAGGAAATCAAACGTAACCATGGACTTTAAAATTTTATGTGCCTATATTGCTCAACAGCGAAAATAAATAATAAAAAAAACGCTAATTATTATTTAAATGCGACATTCTTTAAATAGTAATGTTGTTTTCGTTGGGAATTTTATGCGAAAATGCAATTTAAACTGCATACTTAATTGGAGTCTCGGCGCAAAGAAAACAAAAAGATTTTTTGAGAGGAAATAAAGAAATTTCGAAAACCGATACCTGCCTGATTATTGCAAAATCGAATTTTTGTGCAGTAAAAACCGTTAAAAAAGGCAACGAAGCAAATGAGTTAATTAAAAATTATTCTCGGAAAGCGCATAATCTGCAACAATGTAATAGTGAAATAAATTCGAATTTTAACGACTAACCGCACAGGCAGTATCAGCTTTACTTCACCTTGAACTCGGAGGAAAATGAAAAAACACTTTCGCGTTGTATATATTATTTTTTTTCTTATAGAAATGTGGCACGGTTATGTGTGTGTTTTTTTACTAAACGTTCTGCTGATGCAACTGAATATCGGCTGTTATTGCAAAAAGAATTGTTATCTGTGCGTTCGCTTTATTTGTTACTTTGTTTAGAATGAAATTGGATGATGCACATTTCGAAAACACCTCAATTTCGAGGAACGGTTTCGATCCACATTCTCACGTTATTTTTTTCTCGTCTAGGGCGCCCCAAACTTTTTTACTATTCCTATGAGAAATTTCGTACAGTCGAACCAGTACAGGGTAAAGCCCAACCCTCGGAAATAATAATTGAATTTGCTTTTCTGCAGCTGTCGCTTAGTCTTATTAGACCCTCTCTACACCAGATTGAAAATGTGACAAATTTCGAATTCCACCAGGTTCTAAACGTCGCCTACCTGGGGACCAGTTTCGGTGAAACCTTTTTCCCCATACGTATCGGATTTTTCGAAAATCAACGTTCCAATCACGTGAGAACTAAAAACAAAAATTTATAGCCTCGCAATTACGCTCTATTTGCAGTTCATATTTTACGGCGAACACGCCTTCGTAGTCGAACGAAATTGTGCAAAACGTATGCAAATTTCTAGTACACAATTCACGCACACGTGCCGAGATTAGACATATTAGATAATGCTAATTGAAATGTACCGAACTTTCCCTTCTGGATTACCGTTCGTATTCCTCTTGGATAAAAAACTATATAGTTTGTGCAAAACAAAGATGTGAATGCACGTCACTAATGTCGCCATATTTGCTAAGCATTGTGCCCAACTTAATCACATAAAACAGATTAAGTTTAATGCCTGCAAAGTTTAATTTAATTTTAACGAGGGATGATAGAAAATGTTCAAAAGCAGAATTAAATTCAAAAAAAATGTATTATAAACTTTAGTATATAAATAATAAATTTTAATTATAGTAGGTTGGTAGACATTGAATGACAAGTCGCATAGTTGCCGTTGTCATCCGATCAATACTTTTAATTTTCAATTTCTTCTTCTTCTTAATAATTTATTAGCATCAACTACTAATGGCTATTCGGACGAATGATCATGAAATAACAATTTCTTGCGTGGTTATTTTTTTCTCAAGTTGGAAATGACACAATTTGAGAACTAAATATATCATATTTTAAGAAAGTTTTCTCTGAAATTTCATTATGTACACTTTTAAACAACAATTATACACTAAATTTTTCACTCGCCCTCTGTTATATATTTTTCAGATGATAAAGGAACTTGATGATAATTATATAGTGAGCACATGAACACATCCGCCCTTTAGGAACGTGAAACAGGAACCCCTAATTTTCAATTTGTTTTTGTGCATTTGCCATTTGACGATTATTTCAAAAATTCTTAGATTTTGTAAACTTTATAAAAGTTCGGCAACACTGTCTATTTGTGACGTTGTAAATTTATGGTAAAGAGCATTCATATTTATTTTGCACAAACTATACTAATACTGCATAAAATGGAACTTTGTTGCGCCCTGTATATTTAACAGAGTTAACGAATATTACATTGTCCCAGTTAGCGAATTTTTTCCCAGTGGCTTAGGTGCACCCACCGCGTTCCCGAGCATTGTGTGCAGTAAGTTTCTGGTTTAAAAATGCCCGGTCGGTATTTTGTTTCACAATTTAAACGCAAAACTGGTCATTGACGATTGTATTACTCAATAAACGTGTTCAACGCGATCGCCAACGATTATTTTATTCGTTTCGAGACTTTTTCTCGCCTGTATACCAGCGCCTACGCGGCATGCGAATTCAAGAAGCAGGAAGATTGTTTTGTATTTACGCCGTTTGGTATTATCGAAATAATTTGTAATTCTATCTGAGATATAATATGGAAATTGCCGGCGAATTTCCTTCGGTTTCGGTTCGTTAATGGTAAATAGGTTTTCAAGTGGAATTTTTACAGAAGATTGTGACCTTCGGGGGAATATTGAACTTTAATAAAAAAAACTATTATCTTATTTATTTAAATAAAATATATAGAAGATTTTTACGCGACCTCGGTGTATAATACCCAGAAGTGCGTAGTTCCAAACGTGCGTCGTCGTCTTAACGAAAGTCACTCTACGGGAAAGATATGAATTTATTTGGTTGGGTCTTTGAAATGTTTCACGGACATTCGGATGGGTTCACTGGTCGTGTTCTTATTTATAGTGGTTACGTTTTTGAAAGGGAACCATTTCCGTATTCGTACGTTGCTTTATTGTCCTTGGTATTTTTTTTATTTGTTCTGTTGTACTTAGCGTTAGCCGGTATTTCTCGATATGTTTTTTATATTCCTCGAGTCACTGACAGATGTGGGAGAATTCCTAATTGAATAGATAATTAATTTTTAATATAATTCGTTGAATATTTAATTTTGTACAATGGTCGATCGTTACTCGATTGTCGCCTTCCTTTTTTATCTACAGGGTGTCCCGTAATGAATGGGATACGCTATAGTTAGGTTCTTTGGGTATAAATAGCACTATGAAGATAACTTAACTGATAACTTTCTTGTACATAGAAATTTGACCAAAAGGGATCAATTTACTAAAACTACAACCCTTTAGTTTTAAAAAAAAGGTATTACTGTTTTGGGTCGCTAAAATGCACGGTTTCGAAGATAAATGAGTTTGAAATTTGCGGTCCATGCTTACAAAACAAGGGTAATTAATTTCATATGCAAAAATCAACTCAAAAAAATTATGGCCCTCTGGGTTAAGCTCAAAACGGATAACATATTCTTAATTAGGACACCTCTAAAACCCCGACATGTGAAATTTTACAGATATCTCTTGAATTACGCTGGATGGACAAAAAATTGAAATAAATCGATTTTCATATTTCTATAATTTCCTAACGAAGCAACTTTGGACTAAGATAAATTTGGTTAAATCGTGATATTTTGACCCAAGGAAGCTATACCCTAAACGTAGTCCCATTCATTACAGGACACCCTCTATAGTACTAGTGTTCTAGAAAAGGAACGCGATATTTCGAGTGAGCGATAGGTCTCCGGACCATCATACATTCGATTTTTATTAGTGTTACTAATTGTGGTACACGGAGAAAACTGATTTATGTAGAGGCACAACCGCTATGCGAATGCGTCACCCACTCTCTTTCGAATATGTATCCGTCAAAAGGAGTCGTTTGGAAGAAATCAATAAAATATGTGCAGTTTTTAATTTAGTCGAGCGTTATTTATTGGCCGTGCCGATTTTTACGGGCGATTTACAACCCTTTCTTAGTATCGCAAAACGGAATATTTCACGGATTACATATACATTGTCGGTTATCGACAGGTCAGGACTCGGTAATTACGCGGAAAATGTATTTTCTGTCGCAGTTAATTCAAATTAGACTTCGATTTTACAGCGCTTTAGTAATTAATGAGAGCCGCTTCGACGCGGTGCCGTGATAAATTACGCTTTTCTTTTACGAAAAACGAATCCGTGTATCTCTACTACCACATTTTACAATCTGATTTGGAGCGCTGCCAGAAACCGTATGTATTCCCAAAGAAACTTTTCCTCGGTTTTCTCTTCGCCCCTTTTTCTTTCGCTTCAAGGCGATCTCTTGCGTCGATTTAAGTGTTGCATGGATACAGGAGAAAAATAGTTTCGGGTGTCGGTTTAACGACGTTACAAGTAAAATTAAAAGTTTCCAGTTTTTCTTGACTCTTTAACCCAATTCTCAAATGTTTCTAAACGTGTTTTATGTACTTGTTTTTTTAATTAAGAAGCTAGTTAAAAGGCAGACACCCAGCTTTATATTACTACTAAAGGCTGGTTTCGACTAGCAATAAAATTGCGAAAGTACTTGCGAGAGTGACTTCCAAAAGTATGTGCAATTACAGCAAAAATTGCAGCAAGTGACTGTCTGCAAGTATTTGCGAGAGATGTTTCTCGTTTTCTTGCGCAAGAAATGTCGGAAGCGTATACATGTATTCTTGCCATAATCAGAGCCAGTTTAGTTACCTACACAATGTAGAATGCAAAACTTAAATATGCGGCTGCGTGTACCTATACTAATAGATAATAGATAAAATGAAAAAAAAAAAGAAAAGTTTATGGGTACAAAATTGGATATTAAGAAGAGGTACACTCGGTTTTTGTGAAACATTGTTAACTGAATTAAGAGACGAAGATCCTAATGAACTCATCAATTTTCTTCGCATGAAAATTGAAGATTTCAATTACCTTAAATAATTCCCATCGCGAAATTAAATCGATTATTTCTTCTCTCGACCAACCTTTTTGTCCGACATTGTTCTAAACTCTCACTAAAAATTTCCAGTACCTTCTGGAAAGTTGAAGGTACTAATCAGACTTTTTAATATTAACGTTTACACGACTATACTTGACTAAAAACTTGCCTGAAATAGAATGCTGCAAGAAATTGAACTTGCAAGTTCATCTCTCAGACGTGTGTTTCGACACGTTAATATGAGCGCTATCGCAAAAACTGTCGCAAGTTACTTGCTAATCGACACGGGCCTTAAAAGCACAAGAGAATCATTTCAAATGGAATTTGAGAATTAAGATGAAATTTGAACAAAAACTTGACAAACGACTTGTTTTGACGCGCAACTATTTAGAACACGAAGGGATTGTTTTTGCGTACAGCAAAACAGGATTAATCCGATACGTAAAAAATACTTTCTTTATCTACCATTAGACGTAACGAACAAAAGGCTCGAGGATATTCACCATTATCCTTCCACTATCGTTTTTTTTTTAATCCAGCTCCCGTTCCAAAGATGAAAAATGTATTTCCAGCACAAAGGCGACTCCGCTCGCTGCCCAGAAAATACATCATTAATGCATGGGAAGTGCGAGTTTTCAGTGACCTTAATGAGCAGGACTGAAAAAAGGAGCCTGAAAAAATTACTCGTACGTACCGTGTTACACAAGCGACATATCTGAATGTGTGTCACGCATGAATAATACGATGAAAGAGTGAAAATACCTAACGACTTAGGGCCTACCATTTGAATTTCTTTTCAAAAAACCATGCAGATGAAGTGCAAACAGGAAAGTTTTATTAAGCAATAAATTCATTATAGAGACGAAGTAAATAAGAATAATTGCCAAAATTTCTCGACTTGGCATTGAAAATTCTGTTTATCCGAAAAAATTTATAAATAGGCACTCGGTTTTTTGAACTGTGCATTATTACACAGCGGCGTTCAACGTGTTAACTTTTCCCTATCACCGCCACCTTTCGCGCCGTCACGTTAATTCAATTAAAGCGTATGCGACAAAGAATTTAGAATTAGTGACCTAGATGTAAATTGAATAGATTCACCCATGACCGCTCGGTATAGGCGAAACAAGTAGATTTCAATATTTCATTGCATTATGGACGTCGCGCGGATGCGGCAACATCGCAAAATCGAACCGTATAAGGGTTAGTGAACAAAATGTGGGACGCGTCCTTTTAGCTTTACTACCGGGGGTTGATAATTCTTCACGTGAACGCGAAGTTGTTTATAAATCGGTACAATTCCGATTGATTATTGAAGAGCTGTAAATAATACCGGCGCGTCAGCACTCGAAGTGTTTTTTATTTTCCTGTTTACAGGATGATGTATTAATAACAAGGCGCTTGTATTTATTTGTCGGCCCATATGGGGTTTTTATGCCTTTGTTGGGACGTCTAGCGCGGTGGCTTTATCGACCGATTACAAAATTTGTGACAAAACATCGTATTTACGAGGGGCTTCAACCTGTAAGCTTTGTTTAAATACCGGATAAAATATGATTTACATCGCGCAGTTAGATAGGTTTTTAAATGGCCATAAAGATGTCGAAAAGAGCGTTTTGATAGGTGTATTTCCAGCGCGTTATGATCGTTTTTAAATTAGCTCCCTAACTAACCGAGGTTTGTTTTTATTTCCGAATTTCTATTAATATATTTATAGTTATTTAAATGTTATTGCTGTGTAGTCTAATAAGTGGGAACTTAATTGTGCATGAAAAGTGCGATATATTCAGAGAGCTTCGCCGTATCGGTCAAATGATAACGAAACTCATTCATAACCGTGTTACGAAAAAAAAAACAACGATTGTTGTTTATTAGGTACTTATAATATATTCTTTTTAGCTGTGTTTGAACAATCGTTGGTATAAGCGAATTTTTCGATACGTAATAACATCATTACGATTTTAATATTTATACTATATTAGCGAAATAAACAATACTGCATTATTTAATAGTAACGAAAATGCATGGCACAATCACCCTGGTTAATAAAACAATCGTAAAAATTTCCGCGAATTACAAAAAAATTACATTCTTCCGCAAACCTAGATGTTTGCAAAAATCTTCGAATTTCTTGTACTGTTTTCATCGGTTTTTTATTGCCGGTGATTCAAGGCATTTCGAAATTGTTTACGGCGAGATTTCCATCAACAGAATTTTTGCGAAAAATACAACGATATATCCTAATTATAAACGGATCGTATAATTTATGTAACTCAACATTTACAGGTCAATAATACCGGCGAAAACGCACGATAATTACGAAAATACGAGTACAATTCATTCATCAAAACCGATCGGTGTATTCGTATGCTAATGAGCACTGTACGATTCTATACAGGGCGTTAACTAATACTTCCGATCGATTGACGAGATGTGCAGTGAATTACAGGCAGAAGGTAATGTTAATGTTAAATAACAGAAGAAAGAATTATTTAGAATCAACTTGCCAGGAAGTTATACACACTAAACTAATTGATTTTGAGGCCTATAGTATTAGCACAATGGAGAAGACCACGACTTTTTTTTAAATTTTTTTTTCAAAACCGTGTGTTCTAAGAAGGCGCGTAATGAAATTTTTATTTTTTTCTGTTGCCAAATAAGGCCGCAATTAATTTTTAAAGTTTGAAAAACGTCACACAATCGTCATACGTTCGGCTCCAATCCAAGCGAGAGTTGCAAAGAGAAGTCACATTTAGCAAGTTTGCCACGTTTCCTATTACTCTTCTATACTCCGCAAAATGTGCGTTTTTTGTATATTTATTGCAATAAACATTTTCTGATTGATCCATTTCTTCCATTACCTAATGGATAATTCGATATATTAATATAGAAATAACATCTTCATCTGTATAAATTGTAACCGATTTTCGTGTTAAAAACACAAATATTGATCCAGAAAAATTTATTTGGCAACATTCTTGTCAACTTCAATATTATCATTAAAGTGTTTTATGCCAAACTGCAATTCGTGTAATTTGTTTTGTGCATTTTTCGGAAAAATTTTGACAAATGACAGTTTGATTTTTGTTCGTTTGTGTATTCTTTGTTACTGCGTTCGAAAATTCATATTATTTAGTATACAACAAGACGTGAGTGGTTTATGATTGGTTGATGACTTATGAGTCAGAACCCGAAATTTTTAAATTTCGAAGGGCAATATCTTTTTAATTATAACACCTTTTGAGCAACTGAAAACGGTTTTGAGCTCTAATAAATCATTTCTAATAGTATATTTTGTCGAAATCCGCATATCTCACATCGTGGTCTTCTCCATTGAGCTAATATTTCTTGAGTAAATTTTTAATGGGCTTATCTTAAAATGTGCCATGAATAGGTTTATTTTTGAAAACGATTTTTCATTTATACGGAAACGAACCGCCGAAACCTCGAAGTGTTTGATAACGGCTAGATAACAAGGTGAGCTATTCGTTTATCAAAAAATAATTCTGTAATTTTATATTTACTTTTCCGCTTTCGAAAACCCCATGTGCATTGAAAAGGTGCTCTCTTATCAGTCGACAAACAATGCTCTATACCTACCTAAATATTTCACAATGAAAATAAATAGATTCGGAATGTACATGTACCTACAAAACTTTGATAATAGTTTATGAATTGAACGAGAAGCGAGAGGCCTAATTGTTAATCATCGGAGCGCCGAGCTGTTTAATACATATGCATAAAAAACTAATTTCCATTATGACAATAACATCGCGCAGCGTAATCAATGAGGTGCCTGGCTGCTTAAAGTAATTCATAACTTCCTGTCAGCGGAGGCCTTGTCGGAGTGGATTGACTCATGTAAGTTTATCCATTGAATACGAAAATTTTGTTCACCCATCGGAGGAGACGCATCCTGTATCGAATTTCGATCGATTTTTTCCCCGCTAAACGAATATAAGATTTCAACCCCTCTATTGTCAGCCAATGTTCCGAATTGTGTAAGAAGATACAGCGTGGTAAAATGCTATTTTTTTTTGTCGTGAAATCCGAGGTCTTCGGTAGGCTATTATGGGGGGTCTCTCGTTAAATTTAACACATTTCCGTTCATCTACCCTTTATAAAAATGTTAATATTTGTTAACGAAAATATTTACGTTCGTCGTCATATAAATATTTATGCGACAACCCTCGTATGATTCTTTCAACTAATACAGAAGTTAATTGTGGTTAATTGAATATGTGTGTATAAGTATTTACTATTGCATTTATAAAAACTAATTAATTTCGTAGTGATAAATGAAAAATATGTCAGAATTATTGACGTTTTACAGGATTAGTGCAAAAAAATGAACCTTTAAACGCCTATAAATATTAAAATAAGGTAAAATAATTATATTGATTTTATGCTACACAATATACAGGTTTTAACGGATTTACAATTAATTTATAGATTCTCCATAAAAAACCGAATGCCCTAAAACCCTACACAATCCCATCTCGAAATCGATTACGATTCGATGCGGTTTTCAATGAAAAAGGAAACCAAAACAAGAAGTAAAAAAACACATCACGGCAACCTTGCTGAACAACCAGTTTAAGCTTAAATTTTTAAAACATGGGAACTACTTATACATATTTCAGTTTTTGTTTCTCGTTTCAATGGAACGAATTCAGTTAAATAAACCTTGTGAGCTTTATGGTTTTAATCCAGAATCTATTTGAACTGTTGGTTCATAGCAATTCCTAGTAGGTACATAATTATTCATTGTGCATAATATCTATTTAAATAATTACAAATAAATATCGGAGGGGTACAAGCTAAATGCACTATGTCCAAAAGTTTGGAATACGTACAAATAGTATATACTGCTCCAAGAAATTAACGCACCACTCATAAATTTCTAAATATTATATTTGTAACATTAAATAAATAAGTAATCAAACATAATATTTCAATAATTTTAATTGATTTACTCTCAATAAACAAAGCATTTTTCAACCTATGCATTCCTAAGAATAGGCCGTAAGGAAAAAAATAAGGGAAAAAGTACAAAAATATCGAAATGCATAAAAGGTCATTTCCAACGGGAATAAATCAAACCACTAACTGATATTGAAGTCGATTTATATTTCAACGATTTTAGTACTAAAAAAATTTATCTGCACTGACAAGTACTTTATTTAGTTGTTAAAAGAAACAATATATAAGAAGGGGATTTTCAAAAGTATTAAAATATTGTTCAGTTTGTTTAAAGTGGTCATATTTTTCACAAAATATTAAGTGGTGCATTAATTTATTGGAGCAGTGTATCTATCTACACACGTCTACCTATAGTGGTTTAAAAACTGTTGTTGATATTAATTTATTCTAGAGCATTTTTAAACGAAAATGACAAAACCATTTGATTCATTTTTGTATGAATTTGGTCACATTCAATTGATTTGTGTATTTATTTACACATTATTTCAAACTTGTGGATACATGTGTAATTTTAATTTTACCATTTGAACCATTTTCATTCAAAATTCGTAAATATTAAAACGACTTTTTAGAGTAAAATTACAAGTTAAAGAAACTTACAAACTGATACAAATTGATAAACAAACACAATTTTTTTATTGTCGAGCGACAATCTCAGGTGAGCAAATAAAGATTGCGTACTCACCGAATTAAAATCGTAACAATTAATTTCCTTATTAAACGACGCGCAAATGGGCAACTTCCTATTGTAGTATACAACCTATCTCTCCGACCCGGCTCGGTTTACCACAAAAAAAAACGATAATACGGCCTAGTTAAACTCGCTAGAGATAACTCGATAAACCGTCGTAGGATTAGAAAGAAAAAAAGTAGAAAGGAAACTCACCTTGTCTGCCCACGATTTCGGCCACATGCTCCGAACTGGGCACCGGGACGCACTCGGTCATGTTCTGGGACTTCTTCGATCTAACCTCCTCCAGGCCGACGTTGGCCAGCGGGTTGACGAACGTGTTGAGATCGCCGGGACTGTCCGACTCCGCCACCGAATTCAGCGGGTCGAAGCCCAGCATGGAGAGCTCGAGGGCCAGCTGCAGGGCCCTGTCGTCTCCTAATCCACTACCGCGATCCATGTCCGCGAAAAGATTCGACGCCGGCATACCACGCGACAGAAAAATCGAAAGAAATTATAAACCCCACACAGTGTTCTTTGGCTCTCCTGGTGTTGGATACAACCGATGTCTGATTGTCGCTGGTTCTCGATAAATTTTCCTTCTACGTACAAGCACTATTATACTAGCTGGATGTTTTTACTCATTAATTTATATATAAAAAAAAGCGCCGCTAGTTTAAATTAAGTGTCTTTTTTACAAATAAAAAAACGAGTTCACCGGTACAAAAATATATTAGTATCCTACTCTCTAGTATTGTTCTTTTTATAATATAGTTCGTTCTACGGATCAAGCAGAGTTGCTCCGCGTGGCTGCTTGAAACTGACTGAAGTCGGCTTCGGCGGCGGAGCGGCCAGCGTGGTCGGGCACCGCCATGTGCGCAAGGACGCGGCCCGCGCCGGCCATGCGCAGTCCGGCGCCGGGCCGCGAAATTCGAAGCGCCGGCCCGCATTGGCGGCGCGCCGGTCGATCGACGCGCTACGGCGGGGACGCCGGTCGGCGGGCCGGCGGGTCCGGAGCGCCGGAATCATGTTTATCGCGGAACAAAGAGTAAACACGTGGTGCCGGGTTGTTTTGCGCCAGTTCCGTTGCGATTTTTCTAACCGTCGTTCGGCGGCGAAAACGAGCCGAAACTATATACATATTTTTGTACGGCGTTATCTGTCTATCTGGTTCTATCTACTGTCCAACTGCGTTTAGTCTCACTATGATTGTATATGTATAACCACTGGCGCATTTTGTTTATTAATGCTTGCATTATTAATTGTAACATTAATGAATTGACTCAATTCTGTATACACTGCTCCAATAAATTAACGCACCACTTAATATTTGGTGAAAAATATGATCATTTTAAACAAACTGAACAATATTTTATTACGGAGTATCCGAGTTCTCTCCCGTATTCGAGCAGGTAAATTCTTATGGGTCGAGTTCTCTCCCGAGGGTGTCCGAGTTCTCCCCGGTACGGCAGGTAGCATTTAATTTCCGATTAATCCTTCTTCGTTGAAACCCTAAATACTTATTAAAAGTAACCAACTTTTAATTTTTATTATTTCAAACTTTTTTAAATTTGAGATATTTTTTGTAGTTATAACTTCACTTTATGTAAGTACCTACCTATACCTACATTTTAAGTATTACAATTTAAATAAAACTAAAATTTCCTTTTACATGATATACAATTTATTTAATATAAAACACAAATACTATCTAAGTATTACTCTATAAAAATAGATTAAGGGTTTCTAGGAAGGACCGATGGGAATATTTATAATTTCAAATTTCTCTGGCAAATTTCGATTATGTATTTTCATTTCGTAGTACAATTTAATGAGGATTTTATGATTAGGGGAAATTTTTTGACTTCTGTCTTTTTTTCTCTATTTCAATATAGGGAAAATCCCATCCCTTCCAGTATACTTCTAGAAAATTAGGTGTACTTTCCATAATAACAAATTTCGATATTGTAAAATATGAAGGTACTTTACTCTTGAGCAAAATTCACATTTTTTGACATACCTCGTATAAGATTGATAAAATTTGATTTTTGATGGTTGCATCTTGGGTTTTAGATCATACAGAACTTTTTGTGAAGAATAACTTTGTTCCGTAAAATTAATAATAAAGTTTCCCATAAGTTCACGGAAGGAACAGTAATCCTCCTTATCAGGCAATTAGCCCCTTATAAGCTACAACTACCCGTTAACAATAAACGGGAGAGAACTCGGACACGACCTTTTTTTGTGCAGGTAAGATTTTGAAAATTGGGAGAGAACTCGAACCCGTCCTTTTATTAAGTACTTTTGAAAATATCCTGCTTGTATATTGTTTCTTTTAACAACTAAATAAAGTACTTGTCCGTGCAGATAATTTTTTTATAGTTCTAAAATCGTTGAAAGATAAATCGACTTTAAAATCAGTTAGTGGTTTGTTTTATTCCCGTTGGAAGTGACCTTTTACGCATTTCGATATTTTTATGAAAGAAATGACGATAAATTTTAGAAATTTGACGCCTGCACTCTTTATTTCTATCAAAATTTCGTATTCATAATTTTGTACTTTTTCCCTTATTTTTTCCTTACGGCCTATTCTTAGGAATACATCGTTGAAAAATGATTTGTTTGAGAGCAATTAATTAAAATTATTGAAATATAATGTTTGATTACTTATTTTAATTTTACAAATATAATATTTAGCAATTTATGAGTGGTGCGTTAATTTCTTGGAGCAGTATAGAATCGGTTCCTATAATAAAATTTGATTTGAACAATAATAAATGGATGTTAACAATACAATTTATAAAATCACCTAATAAAACTTATTCGCATTTTGTCTATTTGGTCTATCTATCGTACTCTATCTAGTCTCTCTATAAATATACTACTCTATCTACTCCATCTGCATTTAATCACTGGCGCAATTTTTTATTATATGTAATATGCATTCTAGAATGAATCTTTAAAATCACCTAAGAAAAAAAATTAGTACTCAAGAAATAAATGAAAAACCCTGCATGAAATTCCAAATTAAATTAATAACTTAAATTAAAATTAATACAAGTATGGAAACCATGTTAGGAAGCCCCTAATCATAGACTTTATAATTTTATGAATAATAAAGCAAAATCCAGAATTTATATAGAGCACAAAAAATATCTAATAAAGAGAAGTTCCTGTAACATTATTTTGTTTTCGAAAGGTTAGATATACCTAGTAGGCGCCAACTGTTGAAGGACAAAATTATATTTTTCTAGCGAACTATCGTCCGTTTGTTGACATGAAATTGTTTGTAAAATTTCCCTCCATCTCAATTAACAATTTTATTACGTTGCATTAAATTCTAAGAGAGGTCCAATAACTTCATTAATGATTTTAATTGACGTAATTGGCTAAGTTGAAATTGCCGTCGACATGGGTGGAAAATAACTGGCGCGAACTTTCTTAATAACGTCTCAAAGGTGACGCGAAAAGGACCTCTTGTACTCCTTTTTTTCCCTCCGCTTTTCGATGAACTTCGAGGAGTTTTTTCTGCTGTTATTTAAAGCGTAGTAAAGTGCTCACAGCATCGAAATTGGGAAAAGGCGAGACTTCTCTTTGTCGGTTAGCAAGGTAAAAAGTTTAAAGTGACATGTTTACGATATAATTGCCTTCTAAAAATAAAACTGGCCCTTAATTTACTTTGTATTGTTTCGAGCAAATTTTATACATGCTGCGAACTTGTACTTCAAATCAATATCAGATATTGTTAAAAAATATCTCACTAATTTCATTCATTAGAAGAGTAACCTAATAAAATGCAATTTTGAAATATGTAGGTACTTGACCATTTATACTTGACCTTACACGTACTTCATCAGGTATAGTTTTTATAATTTCTGAAAAAATTGAGAAATCTAATTTATTAAATTATTTGATAAGCTTTTGATGGTTACTTAACCTGACATAAGTTTACTAATAATGGCAATTACTATAACTGAATTAATTGTCGTAATATTTAACTGAAATATGATAATATAATAAAGCTTGCTTGAGGGCAAGATCGGTCAATACAAAATATACAAATTAATATGTTTTTAATTGTTCTGTCGGCGTTCGTTTGATACATAAAAAAGTTGTAAATTTTTAATAGATTGTATCGCATATTTAATTAAATCGACATTCCATCGACTCCAGACTGATAAATCTCCATTGCAAAAAAAATCCTTCCCAGACGATCAACAACCCAAATCCGTTTTCTGGAAAAATTCCTATTATTGTTATGACTCCCAACGATATAATTAGTTAATGTTAATCGTTTTCTAGGAAGGGGAAATCCGTTTTATAAACGCCGTACAGCAGGTAAATTTTTAACCAATTTTACAATTAATTACATCTACAATACAGGACGTCCACATAAAACAGTTCTTTAATAGTAATAAATCGCTACTATAGGTACTAGCGTCATTTAATACGCAAGATAAATTGTTTTATGACCAATTTAGTTCGAAATGGATCTATCCTCGATCTTGGCGATTTTTCGATATAAATAATCAGCGGGATCGATGCATGCGCTTGACCAATGGGTAATTTCGTCGCCGCTGAGAGGCCTGCCTCACACAAACAGCCAATAAACGCCGTAAAAAACGGTCGAATGAATTGCAAGTTGAATAAAATCATTATTATAATAATGTACCGGCCCTCCAGATTGAAACATCGATATATTATTATTGTGGTATTCCGCACCAGTGGCGGAATTACCCTGCTAAATTTCAATTGTTTGGTAGAATCGTGGAATTTCTGGATAAGAGTTTTAGAAATTCCTAATAGGATTAACTTATGATTGTTTGAGTATAGGAATTCTTTCTCGATTTCCTGTTAATCTTCATATACAAGAAAATAGTTAAGCTTGTATAAATGATAAGTAGTTAATGATATTTGCGTTTATAATAAATGGCTAATCCATTGAATTTTACCATGAAATAGGTATTGTGTGCGGTTTTCCTAAAACGCTACCACTGGCTCATACCTGAAACTGGTTTCGGTTCGACTTTCAATTCCCTGGACCTAAATTATATCCAAATGATAAATACCTACCTGCGATCGGTCGCTTTAAAATGCTTTATAATAAGAAAATTTCGCTAGCCACCTCCGACTGAAATATTAACAACAATTCGACGTGAAACGGCAACGTAGAACAGAGTTCGTATCGATTTAATCCTTAAAATTCACCCTACCAACTCGGTGAAAATAAATAATATATGATTTGTTATGTATATTTCTATACTGAAGTGTTATTGTATTAAAGAGGGTATCCCGATTGCGATATGTAATAAACACATCCATTATTAATAACACATTCAGGAGGAGGTTCTTTGACCCTTCGCTTTTAATTAGGTATTTGGGTACCCATTTTTTACAACTTCCTTCTTTGCGGGACAGGAATTCGGCATTATTAAAACGTGAAACTTTATGAATTTTTATTGCCAGATGTTCTCGGTGTATTGCTAAGAAAAAAATATATACTCCGACAATCCCCTTGAAATAAAATGCGCATAGTGAGGAGGGCGAAACATTCAAATTATTAGTTTACTTTTCACAGACCCTTTTTTTGTCATTCAAGGGGCTCATTTTTGTAATTTGTAACTAG
Organism: Phyllotreta cruciferae; assembly: GCA_917563865.1. NCBI lineage: Eukaryota > Metazoa > Arthropoda > Insecta > Coleoptera > Chrysomelidae > Phyllotreta > Phyllotreta cruciferae. The sequence continues at coordinate 858,598 of OU830614.1, read as the reverse complement.
CAAATGGTACTATAGGTGTCGTAAATTTAAGGATATTTCCTGGAAGTTGAAATTCTTGTGAATGTACAAATACTGTAGTCCATTTAAATTTATAAAATTAAAGTATAAAGTTTGTTCTATCGTGACTAAAAAATAGTGTTAAAGGTGACTTTTGGTTTAGCTTCATTAAAAATTGTTATTAAATCTAATTTAATTTTGTGCGGAAAATCGCTTCAAAAATAACCAGTGGTTCCATCTAGTAACAAATAGTAATTTCATTCCCTGAATATTTCAGAATGTTACTGAAACGCTCTTGAGTTTCACATCTCAATTATAGATGTCAGCACAAGACAAGTTTTTGTGCTTGAAAGTAGAGCAAACTGCACGTAAAACTTGCTATTAAAATCCATCGGAAAATCCAATATGTATTTTTAACAAAACGCTTACATACGTAATTAACAATAAAACCGTGATTATTAAAAACAATACATATTACACTGGCGAGGACAATTCACCGATAGTTTTGTGAATGGTTTCGATAACCAAATCTAATTCTTTCAGATTCGCGAGAGCTTCCTTGTACAGTTTTCCTTCAGGTAGTTCGATTGGTTGGTGCTTCAGAAGGTCAACTGCTTCTTCCAGAATTCTTTTGGATTCCTAAAAACATCAAATTAAACCAAACGTACGAATTCAGAACGATCTACTTACCATCAAGGAACCATAAATAGCATCCGGCGAGTTTTTCCTCCTACCCGTTTCCGCCACAGCTCCGTGCAATTTATACAGCAGGAATCCCAAAATCCTCCTTTCACCTAATCCCAAGTAAACTTTTAATTACATGTAACCCACTAATACAAGTCTATTCTTACCAGGTACCAGATTCTTCACCAAACCAACCATATTCTGGCACAATTTCAACTTCAACTGCAAATCCTCATCATCCAGTTCTTTCATTTCATCGTCATCGTTACCCAGCATTTGCAATAACGCCAGCTTCACGTCGGTTAGATAATAATGATTCGGATGCAAGAGTTCTTCGTAGGTCTTCAGGAAACTTCTACATTCCGCTGGATCGCCCTTGGGCATCTCGGACAGATCGCTTCCTATCCTATCCAGCATATCCTGAACCGAGTACCAGGATATAGAGCTCGGGCAATGCGTGCAATGCCAGTCCCTTTCATTCTCGTTTGTTTGGTTATCCAGGAAGGTTTTCGGTAAAAGGAAACCTTTGCAATTGCTATTTACAATGATACAGCATTAGTGAGTAGATCATTTGGTGTAATAAATGAATTTGTACTTACCTATCTTGGCATCGGAGAGCGCTGAAATAGGTTCCTAATTCAGTAGGATCCGAGCATCTCTGGCAAGTACACCAAAAGTACTTGGACTCGTTCAGATGGTGCCTCCTATTCGCCGTTCCCCATAGAGGATCCGTGTAGCAAATGCTCAAATTATCGCCTTTATTAACACGTGCGCCGGCCACCAAGACCATGTTCCCTTTGCTGGTGAAAGTTTTGGAGCAATTGGAGCTGCAGTTATGCTCGAACATCGAAGTCTTCTCGAATACGGCTATGTACGGGGGGTTAGTGAGCGGCACTTCGTGGGAGTTTACCTAAATAAAGCAGCTTTATTGTTTGTAGATGGGGAGTTGTGAATAATGTATTTACGGTGAGTATTCCGCAAACTTTGAGGATGTCTTCTTCGGTGAAGATGGATCCTAATTTGAAGAATTTCAGGATGAATTGGGCTATTTGCAAGCGGTCCTTGTGGTAGTTTTGAGTGCCTTTGCGTTCGTCGCAGTGCGATTGGAGTTGGTCGAGTTTCTTCCAGATCTCCGGGAGGAATTGCTTCTGGTAGAGGATGCGCAGGACCGTAACGCAGCTGTAGCTAGGATGGGTTATGCCGAAATTTTTTATAGAAATCTGTAACAGATTTTTACTAGTAACTTGACGAATTTGAAGAAAGTGCGTAATACATATTTTGTATGATGTTAAAAATAACAATGTTACCAAGCAATTTCTATTATTTGCTGTGGTCTAAACATTCAAAGGAAATCGAAAAAAAAAACACGTGCGTTAAGAAAAATTTAAATCTTGCCTTTAATTGATTGATATCGCGATATTTTTAGATAGTGTTAACTTGTAAAATTAATTGTAACTCGCTGAAACATTTCAAATATTAAGCGAAACTTTTTCGATGTGGAAATCCACAAAAAATAGCTTTAATGTGTAGGTATACACTGTGGCCCATTTTGGTTGCGACTAGGGGGTATACATATATGTATATATTGGATAATAGACTCGATAGAACATTGTGGTTTTCTGGAATCTATACTTCTTTTTTGTTAATATGGAATAAACATATTTTATAAATCTCTTTTCATTTTTGAGTTATAGGGCGATAATGAAAATTCTCACGAATTCAGCCACTCCCGTATCTCGTTTGCTATTGAAGATATTTTAAATGTGTAAACTGATTATTGATAAGTTTACGTAGACTTCAGTGACTTCCTTAGTTTTTTTATGGGGGTTGCCATTTCTAAAATATGACACCAACTTGTAATTTTTTTAATGGAACATCCTGTATTTTTATTGCCCATTAAATTTGTACTTTTTTTTTTCTTCATTTTGATATGGTCCACTCAATATTTTGAATTTTATTAAAACGCCCAATAAAGAGAAAAACTATTTTATTCGAAAAATGGTTAGGAGGCTATGCCGAAAAAACAAAATAAAATACTTTTAGTACAAAAATAGGTATCGAGAATATTAAAAAAAAACATATTTTAAGGAATTTTTTTGTTTTTCTGCATAGCCTCCTAACCATTTTTCTAACCTAACTTCAACGTCCTGTATTTCATAGCGTTTTTAAAAACTACGCGATTTTTGCGCCAGTGCATATTTTCTTGAGTTCTGTCTTCTGTCAACAGTGTCAAAAATGATCGTACGACCGTTAAAAAGTTTTTGAGATACTAGAGATTTATGGCCGTTTGCACCGACTTTTTTTTAAGGGACCGTTAGGGTAAGTGTCCTTTAAAGTACCGTTGACAGCTTTTGTGATTTGCACCAACTTTAAGAGACCCTTAAACGTCCATTAAAGCAGTATTAACTAAGTGACCAAGTTTCTTCCCTTAGGGCCGGTTTATCAATTGTGGGTTAACTCGCCGGGTTAGCTAGCCCTGGGTTACCTCTAACTCTGGGTTAAATTGCGAGTTAAGAAAAAAGTGTTTATCCAAGCTTTTTTAACCTAGGGCTGGCAAACCCACGAAATGCTGTGAGGTTGGCTATACAATGCAACCGTTGAAACTTTGGCAACGTTGTATTTTGTTCATTTTTGACATTTCTCGTTATTTTCAAGAGTTCAAATTTGACGTTAACACTTATTTAACATTATGGCGGAGAGAATCAGAGGTGCTAATTTTTCAGAGGAAGAAGTAAAAATACTTTTAAAAATATGCAATTGTTAGGTTCGCCGCTGATGTTCTAAAAATTCTAGAACGTCTTGGTCGTCATCACTAAAATCTAACAATTCTTCCATTTGGATTTTTGTTAAAAACAAAAACAGCTAGTTTTTAGTTTCTCTCTAATGAAAAATGCATTTGGCATTTGACAACAGAAAAGTAGGTAATTATTAGGTTAAACTCGTTAGCCCAGAGTTAAATCCACTAACCTGCCAAATTTGCGCAGGTTAAGATAGCCCAGGGGTATCACTCGAGTTAACAGATAACTCGCGATCGAAAAACACTTTTTCCATTTTGACCCAGGGTTAACTTTAACTCGAGGGGTAACCCTGAATTGATAAACCGGCCTTTAAACTAATTTAAATGTTCTTTAACCTCAAAATCGACAGAATTTTGTCAAATTTGTGAAATTTGTTTCGTTGATGATTGTTGACGATTTTTAATAATAATGGATTCTGACGATGAGGTTCTGGCAGATGATCTTTTGTATGATGATTTAGAAGTCCTAAATTTTATAGAGATGGGCTACCCAAGACAGATGTTTGTTAGGCCCAATTAGGTACTTTGAAGAAATGCCCCAAATGGATTTTTTAGATCATTTAAATTATAACAAACACAACACACAATCGTAAAATAGAAAGAACCGGTAGAAGCATGAAGGCTTGAGGGCTCGGCTCGAGATTGACTCAAGTCATATCTCAAGATATCTTTTCTTCATCGAGTCAACTCGATCCGGTATCTTTTTTCTTCGTCGGAACTCGATCCGCATTTATATAGAGAGTTGATCTAGGCTTCAAGCCGACTTCAAGTCGACTTCAAGCCTTCATGTAAACAGAGCTATTAAGAAAGATTAGAAATTAGAAGATTGAAAATAGTGTTTCAACATAAAAACACCAAAATCACTAGGTCATTACGACGTTGTCATATTGCTACGTAAGTGCTACTAAAGTGCCATTTAGTTAAAACTCCGAAATAATGTGTCGGTGCAACTGATTTAAAATTAATGGTCCCTTAATATTTAAAGGTCCTTTAGTTAACAGTCCTTTAAAAAAAAGTCGGTGCAAACGGCTATTAAATACATATATCTATACATATATTAATTTGAATATTTATAATAAATTTTATTATATTTTTATAATATCACTTGCAGAAACTTTAGACGAAGAAATTAACGTTCTGTCAATAATATCTTGTTCTGTGATAGAAACACTGGCAAAAACTGTCTTCAAATACAGTGGAGAAAAAGTTGCACTCAGTGCGAGTTTTGTGCACTAGTTTTTCAGTGGAACACGAAAATTGCACTGAGTGTGCACCAGTGCTGCACTAGTTTTGTCAGTGCAAGGAAAACGCTATCAGAAAGGAAGCAACTCCGGACATATTATATTCATGGAAACTTTTTTTCTTAAAATAACCTAACGAATCACCCTCTGAAGTTTCGTACCTAACTATAAAGTTAGGAAACACCCTGTATATAGTGTGCCATATCATTAAAAAGAGAAAAAAATTTGAAAATTAATGGCCAATAAAAACACTGGGTGTTCCTATTAAAAAAATTGCATGCAAATTGGTGTCATATTTTAGAAATGGCAACCACCATAAAAAAAACTAAGGACGTCACTGAAATCTAAACTTATCAATAATCAGTTTACACATTTAAAATATCTTCAATAGCAAACGAGATACGGGAGTGGCTGAATTCGTCAGAATTTTCATTATCACCATGCAACTCAAAAATGAAAAGAGATTTATAAAATCTGTTTATTGTAAGAAATGTTCTATCAAGTGAGACACCCCCAGTCGCGACCAAAATGGGACACGGTGTAGGCACATTAAAATCTCAAAATTCGAAGGTTATACGGGGTGTAAACAAAAAAATACTCTCGATATTTTACCTTGCTTCTTTTCAATATGGTGTATCTACACTCGGGTATATGACAGGGAGCTTGTTCGCACAGCGAACTGCACATGGGCCAGCCGCATTTCGAGCACGGTTTGCTGTTGGTTTCGTCCACAGGCTTGCAGCAACCCAAGCACACGGGAACGGTGTTCAACGCAGGACCCCAAATTAGGGGATGTTCTTGCAGGATCACCTCACCGGGGCCGATGGCTTTGGTCGCCTTGGCGTGCCTGCCGAGCGCATCGTCCTTGCAAATCTGCAACAATGAATCGTATTTTTGGTAAAATGTAAATAAAACTATTGTTGTAGGCCGGGTCGGGTAAACAGGAATGTGGCGAGTTTATTTCGAATGGATATAATTGCACTTATATTTAGAAACGTCGATTTTGCGGTCGGTGTAATGTCGTTACGAAATTTTTAGCTAAATTGAAACATCTGTTTTTCGCTTAAATCAAAAACGTTTTGCGTCGAGCGAGGCCTGGGCGTCGAATGTCCGAAGTGCATCCAGCGCGATATAAATAACACGCGGCAAGGCGCACGTTGTAATTGAATAAATTTTATATTGTTTTAATGGGTGCGGGTCTACCTTGAATGGCCGGCAATTCGGTTTGTGGTGCTTCCAATCGGCCTTTTGGTGCTCCCTGCAGCAGTAGCGGGCGTTGTGGCAGCTGGAGCATCTATGGGCGGCCTGCTTGTCGCACACCTCGCATGTCCCCTCGTCCGACATGCTTCCTTCGATTTACTCGCTTAATAATCTCCCTAATTTATTTATAGTGTCGAGTATGATACGATGTTTACGTGAATTCGAAATTGTCATATGAAACGCGCTTGTACACTGTCGCCACTAAAAATAGACCGGTTGGAAAAGACGAACGGTGTTCCCACTTCCCGTTTCGTTATTGCGAACGGTCTAATTCCATCCGCTTCGGGGCGACGAGCGAGGAATTTTCGCGACGAATTTTCATGGAAAAATTGCTTTTTTAATCTAAATATAAGCCGCTAGATCGTTGATTGTTAGTGGTGCAACTTACAGTAAATTTTTCTTACAGGTTGTTCGATAAAAAAGTTTCTATAAACATTGGGTTCGGAAATGCATCGTAACAATCAGAACGACCTATACAGGGTGTTCGACAAATAGAGGGAGATATTTTAGAGGGTGATTTATTATTTCCAACAGGGAGATTTACTAGAAACTAAAAGTAAAGCATCTTTAATGTACAGAGTGATAAATGTTATCTATATATATTCTACTATATAAAAATGTATTCCGAATGATGTACTTACTCTGAATATACTCTTAATTTACTCTGAATCTACTCCAAATCTACTATGAATGTATTCTGAATGTACTCTGTTTATACAGGGTGTTCGAAAAATAGACAGATATATTTTAGAGGGCTAATCTTTGTTAAAAAATATGAAAAAAAGTTTCAATAAACATGGGTCCGGAAATGCAGAGTTTTCAAGATACAGGATGTCGTTACATTAAAAAAATATTCATACATTAAAAAATATACTGCTCCAAGAAATTAACGCACCACTCATAAATTTCTAAATATTATATTTGTAAAATTAAAATAAGTAATCAAACATTATATTTCAATAATTTTAATTAATTTACTCTCAAGCAAAGCATTTTTCAACGATGCATTCCTAAGAATAGGCCGCAAGGAAAAAAATAAGGGAAAAAGTACAAAATTATGAATACGTAATTTTGAAAGAAATAAGAAGTGCAGTCGTCTAATTTCGGGATTCCTGTTGCATCTTATCAGTTTAACCATAAAAATATCGAAATGCGTAAAAGGTCACTTCCAAGGGGAATAAATCAAACCACTAACTGATTTTAAACTCGATTTATCTTTCAACGATTTTAGTATAATACTATAAAAAAATTATCTGCACGGACAAGTACTTTATTTAGTTGTTAAAAGAAACAATATACAAGCAGGGTATTTCCAAAAGTAGAAAAATATTGTTAAGTTTGTTTAAAGTGGTCAGATTTTTCACAAAATATTAAGTGGTGTGTTAATTTATTGGAGCAGTGTATTTACTCGATTCTGTTGAAATTTGGTATAGGAAAAGTTGCAAAAACACTCTTTTCTAGAATTTTTTTGGATTATTTGGTTTCCAAGTCATTTATGATTTTTTTTAGCAGAAATTTGATAAACTAGTTTTGTCCAGTTACATGTTAATAAAACGGTTTTTATTTTTTTCTTGAAAAACGGAGTGAGGTACAAAAAAATATAAGAGGAACAGAAGATCATTTTTAGATGCTTAATAAAACACAAAATATAAGTTACAAAAAAGGCAGTGGCGTACATTTTTTCCCAATAATATTCGCTTAGTTGCTCCTTGGGACGCCACTGGATTTAATAATTTTAATCTATTTAGGGCTGAATTAGCCTCTTAATACAACAAATAACATTGCCAAATTTCAACAAAATCATGTAATTATTTTTTTAACTATTAATATTTCTCTTTTTTAATTGAACATCCTGTATCTTGAAAACTACATTTCCGGATTCATGTTTATAGAAACTTTTTTTCATATTTTTTAACAAGGAATCATCCTCTAAAATATTTCCGTATATTTTTCGAACACCTTGTATAATTTTAGTATAAAAAAAGTTGCACACAGTTCGCAAACTCCTCCACCATTAAGTAATACTTACACTAAAAAAATACATACCCAAGATGACATGTTAGCGGCCTTCCACAACTTCAACGAAACTAATATTTTTTTTTAATTGCCTATACGCAATTATTTAATTAACTGGTAAAGAAACTATTGATTTAATGAATGAAATTCGATAGGAAACGAATCGAGGTGCCTACTACCTACATAAATTTGTCACCTTGAAAATTGCTTTAAACCAACTTAACAACAACTTAAACAGACTACTGATCGTGTAATTATTAACTTTTTAATGCAAAATTTAAAGTGAGCGATGATTCATAGAGTAGATCCCACGTTATCCGAATAACAATTATTTTTTATTTAATTTCTTTTAGAAATACTTTGGTGCGAATTTTTGGATAATTGTTTCTGATTCACATAAATGACGAATTGTTTATTTTTTCTTCGGATTATAAAATTGCGGCGTTAAAAAAAACATGTTACAAAATAAACAAAATAACTGGATTTTGATTTATAAATTATAGTCTATTCATAAATGAGGCGTGTAATCCCCCTCCGTGATTCTTGCAACACCTTACAAACAAGGTGAAAGTAATATTAAAATATTATCGTGAACATTATTTCTTTTCAATTTTTGTAGCTTGTGGTAGCTTCTGTGCGCCTGGAATTGGGCCAATTGATTATATATATTGACCTATTACTCCGCCTCATTTATGAATGGACTATAGATTTTTTTTAACTTTCAACCGAGAGAACATCTGGAATTGGAGCGTAAAATAAGGTATACATTATGGATTGATTCAACATAAATCCAACTTATTTTCACAAAATAATTAAATTTATTACCGTTCGATTATCAACAAACAGACTGTCTTATAGCCCGCTTGCATGGGTAAATATTGTGATTAAGGTACGCAGAAATTGTATACGAATTTGGACAGAAATAATTAATAATTTAGTGTATCATGGGTTTTTTCACCAGTTAATCAAATTGCAAAAATTACTACGGAATTACAAAATTTGGAGTTCATTAAATTTAATGATCTAATATATTGCAAATATTTCTCTTCTACAATACACATAATACTTAAACATTTTCTTAATTTAACCTTATGATGATATTTCACGAATTGTCTATTTTTATATGAATACCTAATAACATAAACTTTAGTAAATATTTGACAATTTATTCGTTTACATAGAAAATTGTATATAACTTAACACATCGTTATTTATCCTATGAAAATAACAGTTTATCAAAATATATACCTACTAGCTATAATAATTTGGGCTAGTTTTTAGTAATACAAATTGTTATTTATCGAGAAAATAGAACGGAGTTTCCTACTAGAAAAACCTATTTTCCCGTACGAAAAATAATCAGGCTTTTCCCGGAATAAATAGAAAACATTTACTCTCCGATTTGTGAAGCAAAAAAATCATTGAAACCAATACAAATTAAAATAAATAAACCAAATTACTATTTGTTTAATTTCGATCAATTACTTATACTAAGCCACTCTGTATCCGATAAAATGAGTTAAAACCTAGCATATGTTTAATGTGTATTTCGCGCGAATCTCTCGCAACATCGGCCAACAAAAGAACATGCGGTAATAACAAATAAATTCGAAATAAAAAAGATAATTTAAAAATAACTTTTGGCAGTTTTGAATATGCATATAGCCTCCCACAAGCCACCTCGACCAAGTGGGGACGTCTCGAAACACCATCGCCAATTGTGCGCTCCTCCAGGAGTTCCCGTCGAATCGCTCCGGAATCGATTGATCCGTATTTAATCGATTTAATCAATTTTTGTGCGGAAAAATGAACGCGAGAAAGAAAAAAGTAGGTACGCGATTGGCTAATTTGCGTTTTAATTAATACTAACATCGTCTTGCAGGGGAAATCCCGAAGCAGATCGAAATCTACTGTTAGTGATGTGATGGAAAACAGGGATGAATCTTTAGGTGGTGGAATCGAAAAGTATTCTGTGAAAGTATCTAAATTAATGGGCAGGTAATTTAATACATTTTTTTATTCTTCATCCATGCTTATTCTTTACCTACACAGATACATGGTTGCTAATGTGGATCTAACACCAGGTGAAGTAATTTTAAGTGAATTACCAATAGTAGTAGGTCCTTGTACTGGTTGCAAAGTGCAATGCTTGGGTTGTTATAAAAACTTGGAAGAAAGTACTTTCACAAAGTAAGTATCGAATCTCGTATAAATAATAGAGTTGCTAAGCAATGCCAGAGTATTTTTTAAAGGTGCAAACAATGTGGTTGGCCTCTTTGTTCGCAAAAATGCAAAGGAATCAACAGTACTTATGGACATACAGATACTGAATGTTTTATATTAAAACATACAAATTCGGCGCGATTATTGGACTATAAAAATGTGTCCAAAATTAGGACACATTTGCACGCAATAGTACCACTAAGGTGTTTACTATTAAAAACAACATCTCCTTATCAATACAATTTAATACTAAAAATGGAGCACCACAACACATTAAGACAAAACATTCCGGAAGTCTGGAATACCAACCAGACAAATGTAGTTGATAGAATAATCAAAGATTGGGGATTAAAAGAGTACTCAGAGGAGGAAGTTCATACCGTTTGTGGTATTCTAGAAGTAAGAAAATTGCAATTGAATACAGGGTTTCGCAAAAATGCTTGGGACATAGCTTAACTACAGACTTCTGAGATAAAAATAATAGTAAATATTTAACCGAACTTACCTATATCAAAAATTGCTTACTAAAGAAGTTATTTGAAGTTAACGTTGTTAACTCTTAATAAAAATGAGATTTATTGATATTGTGCCAGAATGGCTTAACTTTTTTTCTTGAAAATTTGTATAGAATATCTCTCTTTTACAATATTTTTATTTAAATAAAGCCTTTCTGATTTAACGTGGGTGCCATGTCCAACACCTTTAAAGCCCTAATTGTTCAGCCCATGTAATTCACTCAATTTTTGAATTGAAACTAGATTTCTTGGTTCATTTATAATGATTTTTTACTCTTTGTAAATTTCTATAAAACCCATATTTTTGGAGATAAATCACTTTTTTGGCATTCATACGATTTTTAAAATCCACATTTTCAGTTTTCAGCAAGTTAAAATTTTTCATAACACCATTTTAATAGATTACGTTATTTTCAACAGAAATCTATTTATTAATCATTAATGGAGGCCATAAATAACATTATTATAAATTACAGAAATCAAATTTTTAAAAGATAAACATTTAAAATTTTAAATGTTAGATATTTTTATTTTTTTAAGTGGTACGATTCATTGATAGATTATTGTTGAAAATAATCTGTTAAAAAGGTGATTTTTTGACAATAAAATGATGAAAATATGGATTTTAAAAATCGTATTAATGCCAAAAAAAGAGATTTATCTCCAAAAATATGGGTTATATAGAAAATTACAAAGGATAAAAAATCATTATAATTAAATCAATAAATCTTGAATCTATTCAAAAATTAGGTGAATTACATAGGTGGAACAATTAGGTCTTCAAAGGGTTTGGTCACCCCGTTATCAGAGAGGAAAAGATAATTTTCTGTGCATATTTTCACGAAAAAAATTTAAGCCATTCTGGCACAATATCAAAAAATCTCTTTTTTATTCTTAACTTCAAAACCCTATAACTTCTTTACTAATCAATTTTGGATATAGGTAAGTTCGGCTAAAACCTCTAATTTTTGTCTCAGAAGTCTGTATTTAAGCCATGTCCCAACCTTTTAGCGACATCCTGTATAATACAAACAAACGAATAAATTACGTTACAGGTGAATTGCTTCGAAATAGGCCACGATGTAAACGTAAGAGGATTGTATCCCACAGCGTTCCTAATGGCCCACGATTGCGTACCAAACACCAATCATAACGACGAGGAAAATTACGAGTTAACGGTCAGAGCTTCGACGAAAATCTTCCAGGGGCAACCTATCACGTTAAGTTACGCTTACACTCTACAGGTATTTATAAAATACAATAACATCCTGCGTAATAAATATCTAATTCGATGCAGAGCACCCTAAAGCGCAGAGAGCACCTGTTGAACAACAAATTCTTCGAATGTTTCTGTAAGAGATGCTCGGATCCCGAAGAATTGGGCAGCTACAGCAGCGCCTTGTTGTGCCCCAAATGCACAACGGGAAGCGTCCTCTGTGACAATCCCCTAGAGACTGAATCCACTTGGAGTTGCATTGATTTATCCAAGAAGTGCCCTGGTTACACCATCACAGCCAAATCCATGAAACTCTTACTGGACAGGTAATTATTTCTAACATTTGATTATGATTGGTAAATTACAGCTGTTTGTAGAATTACTGAGGAAGTAGAGGGAATTGATTGCAATGATGTGGCATCTATGGAGCATTTTTTGAGTAAATACCGTAATGTTTTACATCCTAGGCATTACATTAATTTTGGTATTAAAGTTTCGTTGAGTCAACTCTACGGTAAGACCAAAGGATTTTTGATACAGGAATTGAATGAGGATCAATTGGAGAGGAAAATCGAAACATGTAGAGAGGTTCTGGAAGTGTTGGACATAATCGAGCCGGGGTTTACCCGTATTCGAGGTAATTTCGATTATACAATATCTAATAATTAAAAAATATCTAATATTGTCTTAATATGTAGGTGTGACTTTGTACGAATTACATGCTCCGTTGATGATACTGCTCACCAGGCAAGCGGCAGAGAAACATTTGAGCAAATCCGAATTCAAACGGAGGTTAAGGGAAGTTTTTAAGTATTTAAAGGAAGCCAGCGTTATTTTGCAATTCGAGCCCGAATCCTCAGCCGAGGGTAAAATGGGACTAGCTGCTAAGGAAGCGCTGAAGCAAGTCGAGGAATGGCAAAAAATTATTGGGAAATTTTAAGTTGTACTTGTAAATTATAATAAAAAATAAATTTGAAATACAATACAATTCATCCGAACACGGCGTTTACTAATTGAGTGCCGATATACGGGGTGTGAGTCCTTGGGGGTTTTTAAGAAGAAAAGTTAATATAATATACCTATGTGGTAAATCTCTTACTTTTTGAGCTACAGGGTATTACAGTTTTAAGAACAAAATAACTTTTTTATCATAATTTTTGCCCCATAACAAAGTGATTCCACGCATGGTGGGCGCCTACAAAAAATTTGAAAATTAGTCTCAATGAAATTAAGAATTTTTTTTGGTTTTCATTTTTTTTACGTGAAAATGGAGCGTTGAACGAAAGTAAGTCTTTGGACCGAATTTGCTCTAAAATAAAAGAGGATTTCAGAAATAATTTTGGTTTTTAGAAAAAGCAGTAGCTGTATCTCAAAAACAAACAATAAGAGATTTACGACATATACTTAGTTTGTGCAAAACAAACATTAATGCACGTCACCATAAATTTACTACGTGACAAATAGACAGTGTTGCCGAACTTTTATAAAGTTTACAAAAACTAAGAATTTTCTAAAATTGTCAAATGGCAAAATGACCAAAAACAAATTGGAAATTAGGGGTTCCTGTTTCACGTTCCTAAACGGAGGATGTGTTCATGTCCTCACTATAATTATCATCAAATTCCTTTATCATCTGAAATATAATATTATTAATAGGGCGAGTGAAAAATTTTGTGTATAATTGTCATTTAAAAGTGTACATAGTGAAATTTCAGAAAAAACTTTCCTAAAATCTGAAATATTTAGTGTTCAAATTGTGTCATTTCTAACATGAGAAAAAAATAACTACGCAAGAAATTCTTATTTCTTCATCATTCGGCCATTAATAGTTGTGGCAAATAAAGTAGAAAGAAGAAGAAGAAGAAGAAGAAATTGAAAATTAAAAGTACTGATTGGATAACAACGGCAACTATGCGACTTGACATGTCAATGCCTACCAACCTACTATAAGTAAAAATTTATTATATTATATACAGTTGAATTTTTTTAACATATAGGTATTATACTTTTCTTGGATGATTTCATTTCCGCTTTTTAACATTTTCTCTCATCCCTTGTTAATATTAAATGAAACTCTGCAAGTATTAAACTTAATCTGTTTCATATGTGATTATTTTTAAAAATTGGGGCTAATGCTTAGTAAAATGACGTCATTAGTGACGTGTATTCCTCTTTGTTTTGCACAAACTATATGTATATTAATATTAACTTTTCTTCTTAAAATCACCCTTAAGTATCAGCACTCAATTAATAAACACCCTGTATATTAAGAGCACAATTTTAGTACCTATCCATTAAATCTTCTCCTAGTAAAAGTAAGAGAATTTTACCTCAGGATAATAAAGATTCAACTACCTATACAAAAAGAAGCACCGACCGTCTCTAGGTAACAGCCATCGCAAAACAACCCTAAAAGAATAATGTAACGAACAATCCGGTTCACCTTTCGATTTGAATCGGGGCCGGCTACGGCTAGTCCGCGATGGAACGGCGGCAAACGCCGGTAAAATATCCCGTTCCCCTGTTTCGTTTTCGAACGCACGCACCGAGCAAATCCCTGTATACTTAAGTGTGCCGATGAATTTGCGCTTGTGCAAACCGATCGATCACCGTTTCAGTAGGGTAGTTCAGCACCCCTTGTCACAGGCCACAAGGGTTCAGTTCACTCATGTCCGACAAACAGCTGTAGTAGCGCTTTTTCCCATACGGAGCTACCGAGCGGACGAAATACAATAAAGAAATCGTGCTTTTGTTTGAGGCGAATTTCCAGTTTGATTTCGATTTGAAACAGTGGGCTGAAATATTATAGATTAGGTGAGTTCGAATTTTAATTGTTCGATTTATTTACCTCGCTGTATTTAAGTGTAATTTGGTAAGTGATATGGGGTAGATTTTTGTTGGTTTATTGGCGTTTAGGGGGAGATAAGGTCGTTTAATTTGCGATAATACGCAAACAGGAATGACGGGATAAGCTCTTAGAATATTACGTATTTAGGTTTCGATTGATCAATATTTTGAGGGGGCGCGCGCACCCTGTTGAAAATCCCGCGACTTTTCTGCGCTTTCCACTTCGAATCCGATTAGATTCGCTGCAATTTTTCCATTTTTATCAATATTTTCTGTTACTACGATGAAGCTTATTTCGTCGATAATATGCGATTCGTATTGTAATTACGGGTATTTTCATAATGAAAAAATGTTGCGAATATTAGGGGTAAGTAAGGGAAATAAGTTGTTTATAAAAAATAGTAGTTGTATATTTTTGTTTCGATTTTAAAATTCCTGTTTTGCATATTCTTAGAGTACCTTTTTGGCCTGAGTACGGCTCTGTATACTATTGACATTAACTCTACCACTACTATTACTAAAAGTAAAGTAATCAAACTTAATTGTACATTTTAACGTTTCTTAATAGCGTTTTCCACTGACAAAACTGGCGCAGCACTGGCGCGGTTCTAGTTTTACGTAAAAACTACGCGATTTTTGCGCCAGTGCATATTTTCTTGAGTTCAGTCTTCTGTCAACAGTGTCAAAAATAATCGTACGACCGTATACATTAAAAATTCTCTGAAATTCTAGAGATTTAAATATATCCATATATTAATTTGTACATTTATAATAAATTTTATTATATTTTTATAATCTCACTTACAACTTGCAGAAACTTTAAACGAAGAACTTAACGTTCTGTCAATAATATCTTGTTCTGTGATAGAAACAATGGCAAAAACTGTCTTCAAATTCAGTGGAGAAAAAGTTGCACTCAGTGCGAGTTTTGTGCACCAGTTTTTCAGTGGAACACGCAAATTGCACTGAGTGTGCAGCAGTGCTGCACTAGTTTTGTCAGTGGAAAACGCTATAAGTGTTGTGGACGATAAGTTAGTTTTTTATATAAAATTTGATATATTTCTTCAATTAATGATATGTAAATAATTGTATGTAGTTTGTAGGTTAATAAGTCAAAATTTTGTTTATTAACTTTCATCCCTACTCACAAATTTTTTTTATCATAGTAATTTTCTATTACATATTATCTCGAATTTGAGCTGTGGTGTTGGAAACATTTAAAGGGGTTTTGACCGTATTTTTTTATAATTATCTATACAGGGTGTTCGAAAAATAGACGGAAATATTTTAGAGGATGATTCGATGATTCTTTGTAAAAAAATATGAAAAAAAGTTTCTATAAACCTGGGTCCAGAAATGCAGAGTTTTCAAGATAAGATACAGGATGTTCAATCAAAAAAGAAACATATTATAGGTATTCAGGGTTATTTACGGTAACCGTGCATTAAACTCTATTCCAACTAAAATGACAAATTTAAAACGAGCTTACGATCCCAACGTTGCCGGTTTGCAATTGAAATCCTGTCTATTACTGATTTTCAGGTTATATGGTTATTTGAAGGTTATGTTTACTTTCTACTGTCTACAACTACTGTTATGTCAAAATCGTTCAAAACGGCTGGAGGCTGGACATGCGCGAAGAGGATGCGCACTCTTACGGGTGTAAAAGACTACATTACCATAGAGTTTAGAAGTATTTCGCGAATGGCTGTATCTAAAATCATAAAATTTTGTATACAAGGGTTTTTGGATGTAAGGAATTCGTCTAAAATATTTTCAAAAATGGCTGACTTCCGTTTATACCGGAAGTTGACCGTTACCTCGTTATTTTAAATGGGACACCCTATATATTTTTGCATTTTTAGATTCTACTCGGTGAGCTGATTACAAAAAGGTATCATACTTGATTTCTCAGACTTATAGTAAAGGTTATACAGCCACTCAAAAATCATAAAATTTTGAATTTAGGTGGCTCGGAAAGCCAAACAGTTGAAAATCGGGAAAAACGGCTTACATGGTCATGGCTTCTGTTATAAACGGAAGTCGGCCATTTTTGAAAATATTTTAGACGAATTCCTTACATCCAAAAACTTTTCTATACAAGATTTCATAATTTTATACACAGCCATTCACCAAATACTTCTAATGCACGGCTACCGTGAATAACCCTGTATATGTATTAAAAAATATTTACTTGATTCTGTTGCAATTTGGCAATGTTGTTTTTTATATTAAGAGGCTAATTTAGCCCTAAATAGATTAAAATTATTAAGTACAGTTGCGTCCCGGGAGGCACCTAAGCAAATATTATTGGGAAAAAATGTACGCTACTGCCATTTTTGTAACTTTAATATTTTTTTGTTTTATTAAGCATCTAAAAATACAACTTCTTTACCTCTTGCATTTTTTTCATATGTCGCTTCGATTTTGGAGAAAAAAATAAAAACCGTTTTATTGTATATGACTGGACAAAATTGGTAAGTACCAATATCAAAATTTTGCTAAAAAAAATCAAGTGTGTTGAAAAGCATAAAAATTAAAAAATTTCTAGTAGCGAGTATTTTTGCAACTTTTCCAATATAGTATACCAAATTTCAACAGAATTATGTAAATATTTTTTAATATACAGGGTGGTCCACGCTCAACGCGACGGAGTATTATGGACAAACGGTAAGAGGTTTTAAGAATTCTTTCGGGTGAAATATGTATGTGTGTAGTGGCTACAATTTAAAATTATATAGACATATACAGGTTGTCCCAATTTTGAGAAAATATATAAAGTTATGTTTTTTAATAGGAACACCCCGTATATTATTACTACTAATGGTACAATATTATTTTGATAAATTTTTTGATCACCCTGTATACATTTTATATCATGTCATTAGATAGTACTTGAAAAGTTAGTAGGACCATGTAAGCCATTTTTCTAGATTTTCAACTGTTTGGCTTTCAGAGCCGCCTAAATTAAAAATTTTGTGATTTTTGAGTCCCTTATTATGAGACCAATATACCAAGTGTGACCCCTTTTTGGAATCATCTCATCCAGTAGAATCCAAAAATGCAATGACATATAGGGTGTTCCGTTTAAAAAAACATAACTGTTTCTCAAAATTGGGACAACCAGTATATGACTAAATAATTTTAAATTGTAGCCACTATACACATACATATTTCACATGAAGGAATTTTTAAAATCATTTGCCGTTTGCCCATAATACTCCGTCGCGTTGAGCATGGACCACCCTGTATGAATAAATTTATTTTTTAATGTTATTTAACATCAACTTGAAAAATCTGCAATTCGGGACCCATGTTTATAGAATTTTTTTATTCATATTCTTTAAAAAAAATCACCTCTAAAATATCTCCGTCTATATTTCGAACACCCTGTAGAATTTTTTATACTTTAAGAATATGATTTTATACATTTTATTTAACATATATTATAAAAAATAATTGTTGAGTCTACAAATTAGCGTTCAAAAACCCCTTTTAATCACTTTTAATTACAAATTATTATACATAAAAAATTGCCCTTACTGAGTCAAAATCGTTGGTATTATTTCTCAGACCATATGGATTCACAACCGTTGCGCGTGTTGCAAAAGAAAAGAACGACAAATTTTCGCGAGGACGAGACAAAATTGTTAATACAACTTTGGGGTAGTCCTCAAATACAAAACAAATTATACCTCACACATCGTAAAGCCCCCGTTATGCGGCTATTGGCAGCCAATATGCAACACCGTGGATTTTACAGAACGCCCGACGAAATCAAGACCAGGCTCAGGAATCTCAAATGCCTCTATCACAGGATTAAGAGGTCGATGCAAACGGGCGTCGGCAGGGGCACCGTTGATCCCGATTGGCCCCATTACAAAGCCATGGACGACATTCTCAGCAAAAAGAACCCCAACAGGCCGCAGGATATTTACAAAGAAGGCAACATCTTCGAGGGACCGCGATGCGAAGACATCAAACAAGAATTGATGGAGGAAGAAATTGATATTAACGATGACATGGAATCTTACAGTACAAATAGTTTAGGGTAAGTTTTACGCTTAAAATCACCCACTTAACTAAATGCATTTCGTTTTATTTACAGGTCCGAAGTGGACGCGGAATTCGAAGAGGAACCTCATCAGTTACCACCCCTAACACCCGCTCCCCAAGTACTACCAGAGAAGCAAAAAGATGACAATGAACCCATCAAGATCGCCCCCAAACCGATGCCCAACCAAACTAAAGTGTCTACACCCACAGGAAACATACAAATACCATTAGGTAAGATCATCCCCTATTTTCGTCTTTAATATTATCTACACTTCAACATTCTGGTCGGTTTTTATCTATTTCTTTGGCTTTTTAGGAGCCACAATAAAACAGAATACAGTCGGAGGAACGTCTTCTCTTCCATTTCCTTTGCTTATACTAAACGGGATGCCCAATCAGAATGCTCAATTGAATCAACAGAAGAAGGACGACAAAACTCCAGGCAAACAACAAGGTAAGAAACAATACAATACAGGGTGTCCCGCATAAGAACCGACACAGAGAAGGGGCGTGTAGAGGAACCCAAAATTGTTTAATTGAACTTACTTAATACAAAGTTACAGGCCCTGAGAAGTTATAGGTCTTCAATGTGGAGTTACAAATTAAAAAAAATAATAATAATAAGTCTGTAATATTCAAAAATAAAACAATTAAATTTGGTATTCATTATGATTATCCTAAGAGTATTAGTCGATAGTTAGGAGAGATCAATTCAATTAAAGTATTTTATAGGGATGCTCCCTTAAAATGTGACAGAATTTTTTTACCTCAAGGATGATTTAAAAAATTATCATTAGTTCATTTTATAGGTAATTTAATTTTAAAACCTTTTCTATTTGTTTTTGTTTTTTAAATTTTTTTTGAAAAACGCTAAAGAATAAAGTCTTGCACATTATCAATGTTGCTTAAAATCGTCGATAATTCAAAAGTTGACTGTGAAATTAATCGTCAAGTTTTCTAACCGAAAATTTTGTTTATTTATCTATTATTAATGAGGTATTATTTTTATTTCTGTGTTGGATAGGTAGCTTCTGTGTAGCTTCTGTATAGGCTGGAATTTGGCCAAATGAATGATTTATTACTCCGCATCATTTATGAATAGACTATAATTTTTTATATCACCCATCAGGTAAAAAAATGTTACATTTTAAGGGAGCACCATCCCTAATCAGCCCTTAAAATACATCAATGGATCTCTAGTTGTTTTAAGTCCCAGTATTAATGAGATATTTTCTTTTTCAAATTTTTACTCCACTTTGAAGGCCAATAACTTCCCAGGGGTGTAACATTGTGTCAAGTTAAGTTGGGTAAAACAACATATTTTAGGCTCCTCTACACGCCCCTGCTCTTTATCGGTTCTTATGTGAGACACCCTGTATATCCTTGTAAAAGGCTAATTAACTCATTTCCAATCACTGATGCTACTCTTTGGTTCCACAGACGTGTCGCTTCTTCTGAAGAGCCTCGTCGACATCCAAGAAGAGACCCTGAAAGTGGAGAAGGAGCGCCTGGAGATCGAGAAGCAGCAGCTGGAGTTCCACAAATTGGTAGGGGCCCAGTTGCTCACGTTGTTGCCGATTTTCGGCGGTTTGGTGCAGAAACTGCCGTTTCCGAATAACAACGAGGAGGAGGCCAAGAACGAGAACGAGGAGGAGCTGAGGAATGGCAAGAAACGCAAGTACTCGGACGGCGAATTGGACATCTTGAAAGATAGTAAAATTTTAAGGAACGTTCTGGAGGAGGGTATTAAAAAGTACATGTTAGGGGACAGGGAAACGGTGACGGAATGCAGAATTAAAATCGAACCCGATTGTGACGATGTATAGTAATTATACGAGATGTGATATGACTTTTTTACATTCCGAACTTGTGATTTTCTTTTCGTATGTTTTAGTAATTTATTTTATTTATTTGTGGCTTATAAGATTTTGTTAGAATGTTTGAATATACACTGCAGTTTCATTTTGTACGTTGGAATTTTTATTAATTCGGGTAGAACTTCAACATACCTCGAAAAGGAAGGTTTTGAAAGTGTTATTAAAACTAATTTTTATGTGGTAGTTAACTACAATTAAAACTACTTTAAAGAAAAAGTAATTAAGTGCAGGCTTTCCTGTAAATTTATTCCAAAACTATATAAATTAAGTGTAGTTAAAAGTATAAAACTAGATTAATTCCATGAATTGAGACATTTTCTAATAAAATAATCCCGTTTCTAATAAGGGGAAAGGGATTTACGCAGGGTGTAACTTAAGTTATAACTTTAATATCTGGCGGTGATTCCTTGTCATATTTTATGAAGAAAAGTTCATATAAACGTGTGTCCTAATTTGCATCATTTCCGAGTAACGGAGTGTTAAAAGTTTAATAAAACAATCGGTTTTTCATAAATTACTGAAAATTCTTTCCGCTGATTTTGTATAAACTTGGTGTGCTTGTTAGCAGTAACAAGGGGCTTCTTTTCTAGAAATTAGATTAATTTTAATTCCAGTGGCGCCGCAGAGGTTTACCCGATTGATATTTATGGTAAAAATTTGTAGCAAATTAGGACACACGTTTATATGATGTGTTCTTCATACAAAGTCATCACTTAAGTTACACCCTGTATAAGCTTTGCTGATTAAGTCGTAAAAAACAATTCAGGTACCTAAATAATTGTAATTTAGAGGATAAACTTATATTTTCAAAAATTTCAGAAACATTACCTGCGTAGAAAAAGAATAAATGATTTGAAAATGTATTTAAATGACGTAGTAAATACTATAAAATTGTAGTTAAATATATTTAATTACCTGGGCTTGACCACTCTGGGTTTTGATTAATACAGAAAAAGAACTGTGTACTTTATAATTCAAAAGTTTAATATTAGTCGTAGATTATACTTCTATGAAATTAAAGATTTGCATACAATGCTTGAAGAATCGACATCAGTGAATAACAGAAAGTAACAAAAAATTATTCATACATTTGGTAAAAAATAATAAGACTTACTAAAAATCCTATACGCAACGAATCTTTCGATAGAAAAATCGCTTCAAACCTTATTTAATAACACTTTCATATGTACTAAATTATTTAGCTGTAGCGCCAGGTGCTGCTGAAGCTTTTTTCTCTCTAGCCTTCTTGCCTTCCGTAAGTGATAATCTATCGTTCTCAGATAAACGAGCCAGCGTCTTCGTGAC
This sequence comes from Phyllotreta cruciferae, assembly GCA_917563865.1. Lineage (NCBI taxonomy): Eukaryota > Metazoa > Arthropoda > Insecta > Coleoptera > Chrysomelidae > Phyllotreta > Phyllotreta cruciferae. The sequence goes on along the minus strand of OU830614.1, from coordinate 836,564 downwards.
AACACCTGTTCCTAAAGTTTGGGATCCATCTCTAAGCGTAAACCTTTGTCCCTCTTCTATTACCATAGGCCTTATCATTTTAAGGATTAACCTAGCAACAAAAATTATACATATAATAAAAACTGTTAATCTTATTCGAAAGGAATTTAGTACTTTGAATCTTCACCGGGTATAACCATCTCCTTATCGGGTACTATAACTTGAACAGCGCAGTCCCACGTCCTACTGAACATTTGTAACTGAATGTACGATGTAAAGGGCTTGCTTCGCCCACCTTCTTCTTTGCTCAATACATATACTTGCGATTCTAAATGGTCGTGGCTTTTGACTGTACCGGGTTTAGCCATTATCATACCTGTAAAAACGTTGAGAATGCATCACAAACGATAATATTAAAAATAGGCTGAAATTCATTTTATCGGATATCGATTTTATAATGTGTAAAATCGATGCGTCTCGTGAAGCTGAATCGATTGGTGCCATTTTTAGAGCCAGGAAATGAAAAATAAGCTCTCAAAACGAAGAAAAAGGGTACCCAACAGCGCTCAAAATAAACAAAAATGCATTAAAACTTAGAAAATGCAACTTTCTAATCCTACCCACCTGCCCTACCTTCTACCTTATCTCCTACCCCCCTTTTTTTTATAGAGCATTTAAGCACCCTTGCGGTTGGGTAGGGTACGGTAGGGTGTAGGGTAGGTGGTAGGGTAGGGGGTCGAGTAGGTGCCGACCAACTGCGGGGATATGAAATTCATTCTTCCACTTTATAGAAAAGGGGTAGGGTAGGTTGTAATGTAGGGATATGCTTAAATTCACTCTTCCACTTTATAGAAAAGGGGTAGGGTAGGTTGTAATGTAGGGTAGGATGTAAATGTAGTAACTACATTTACTAACTGTTCCTTTAAATTTTCTGGTGTGTGTAGTTCTGAAAGTTTTAAAGCATTTTTGTTCATTTTGAGCGCTGTTGGGTACCTCTTTTCTTCATTTTGAGAGCTTATTTTTCATTTCCTCGCTCTAAAAACGGTACCAATCGATTCACCTCCAAGAGGCGCGTCGAATGCCACCCATTTCACCCCTAAAATCCATTTTTTACCTAAAAATATATTAATTTATACCTCTTTTAATGTCGTCTCTTTTAAGTCCTCTAACTAAAGCTCCAATTTGATCACCAGCATGAGCCTCGTCTAAAAGCTGATGGAACATTTCGACTCCAGTGATGGTGCTCTTCAAAACTTTATTGTAACCCACAAACTCGCATTCGGCCCCTTTCTTCAATACACCCCTTTCTAAACGCCCCGTAACAACGGTACCTCTACCTTGGATGGAATAAGTGTGCTCTACTGGCAACAAAAATGGCTTATCCAATTCCCTGACCGGCGTCGGAATGTAAGCATCGACTTCCTTAAGGAGCTTCAGGATAGCCTCTGAACCTATTTCGGGGTTTTTGCCTTCCAAAGCGCACAAAGCCGATCCGGCTATAATAGGTATATTCTCGCCATCGAAACCCATTTCAGTGAGCAGTTCTCTGATTTCCATTTCGACTAACTCGACCATTTCCTTATCTGCTGCATCCACTTTATTGATGAATACTACGATGTGGTTCACACCGATTTGTTTAGCTAGTAGCAAATGCTCCCTAGTCTGCGGCATGACACCATCAGTAGCAGCTACCACCATGATAGCGCCGTCCATTTGGGCAGCTCCAGTGATCATGTTTTTGATGTAATCAGCATGGCCGGGGCAATCGGTGTGTCCGTAATGCCTGCTCTCCGTTTGGTACTCGATGTGGGCCACGTTGATGGTGATACCCCGAGCCTTCTCCTCCGGGGCGTTGTCGATGTCCTGGTAGCCTCTGGCTTTGGCCAGCTTCTGCTCGGAGAGGACTTTGGTGATGGCGGCCGTGAGGGTGGTCTTGCCGTGATCTACATGGCCTATGGTGCCTACGTTACAGTGCGGTTTGGTTCGTTCGAAGATCTTTTTCTCGGCGTACAGTCGCTTCTGGTTGTAATTGACGGTGGCTACTCGTAGGCATTTGGAGTAGTTTCTTATTCTTGGAGATTTCGAGAAGAGTTGTTTGAGGGAGTTGTGGACGACTAAAAATAGAGAGTCGGTAGTAACGGGAGTTGTAAATTATGTGACGAGTTACCTGGTGCTAATGCTCTTGCTACTATTATAGAAGTCATTTTTGTAAGACTGTTGATAATAAAGTGCCTAAAATAAAAGATCCGGCATGCGATTTATTATTCAATCATAAGGCGATGACACTAGTGACACATGACTTTATTGACAATATTGACATTGACAGTATGTGTAATTATCAGCGTCGCCAACTTTGAGCATATTACCCCGTTTCCCGTTTACATGCAGGTTTGAAGTCGGCTTGAATCCTAGAGATCGACTCCACATTACCGCGTTTACATGCAGGATTCAGTGATCGGACTCGAGATATTTTTTTCTTCGTCGAGTCAACTCGATCCGTGTTTACAGAAGAGTCGATCGAGTCAATCTAGGATTCAAGCAGACTTCAAGTCGCATGTAAACAGGGTATCTGTAAACACGGATCGAATTGACTCGACGAAGAGAAAAGATACCGGATCGTGTTGACTCGACGAAGAAAAAGAAGTCTGTTCTGTTTACATGCAAAGTCGAACCCGGGTTCAACACTGGATTAACTCTCATGTAAACACGGATCAAGTTTACTCAATGAAGAAAATGATACCTCAACTCAATCTCGACTCGATCTTTCAATTCTGCATGTAAACGGGGTAAATGTCAAATTTTGTCTAATTACAGAAATATTTGTGTTTGAATAACTAAATACAACAAGGCCAAAATATATGAAGACTTGCATTGACAATTGTGAATTTTTGTTATGAAAAGAGGTTATAAAATACCTGTTTTTAATAATTTTATGTTGTTTTAGGATGGAAATGTAATAAGTTTATGAAATTTACTTATTTTAGCATATTCAACATTTATTCGTTTTTCAGAGTTACCAACAATTGCGCAGCACTTAGTAATTACGAAGTTTTGAAACATTTACAAGGAATTAAAGATAGTAAGCGAAAACACAAAGGGCAACTGGCTACAATAACTTACGAGGTATTAATTTATTATAAAAAATTATACCCTTTATCAGTATTTAAAGAATTTTTCGCAATTTTAATCATTTTAGACTCTGAGATACCTGGAGAACACTCCCGTAGGCGAACAAACATCGGAAAGCATCAGAGAGTGCATGAAAAGCCTGAGTGCATATAACCTCAACAAAACTGAATTATTGATGATTATTAATTCACCTCCCACTACTGCTTTGGAAATTCAATTAGTACGATACCTAACGTTATTATCAAATTCTCATTTTGTAACTAAAATTACTATTTTTCACAGATCGTAGAAGACAGCGAAGAACGTTTATCAGAAGATCAAGTCCAACAAATACTTGTCATTTTAGCCAATCACTTCCCTCAAATAGTTAAAGAACAATCCGAGAACGATAATGAAGAGGTACTCGAATAAAGTAATACTCAAAAAATAAATTGTTGTTTAATTAATACACACAATCACGTTGGTAACCTCTGGCAGAAACAATGATCACAGGATCCTATGATCTAGAATCTAGAATTTAGATGATTACGCGGCTGAAAAAACAACAATAATAATACACCCAATCCCAGACCTAATCTTAATAAATCTGTTCGACAACAATATTTCCAAACTAACAATGATTTGAGAAATTCTTATGCTCGATTTCACCAACCAATTCTTAAAGTTAGGTAATAACCGGATTTAGGAAGTCCTACAATTTGTGCTTCATCATGCTCTAAGTAATACTTGAAGGTGATAGGAAATACCTAAAGGTAGGACACATTACTGGGCTTGTCTTAAGCATTTAGGAAATGCTTAACCCTATTTTTATCTTTAGCAGGCTTTAGATGAATATCTCACTTGAGATTAGCAGATTTTATTATGTTATTTGCTGATAGTAGAACAAAAGTACTCTAAAATTTTGCGTAGATTACAAAAATCCCATGAAATATAAGGTTTTCCATTTAAAATTTCATAAATTTGTATATTTTCTCAAAATTGGGAAAATCTGTAATGTATAAATACATAATTTTAAATTGTAGCCACTATCAACATACATATATTTAACCCGAATGAATTTTAATAATCTCTTACCATTTGCTTGCAATACTCCGCCCGAGCGTAAAGTCATGCACCCTACTGGGTGTTCTGTTATGAGACTAAATTTGGTATTATACATATTTACGTCGTTTCTCTTATTTTCTCTCTACTTATTTCAGTTATAAAATGTTACCAATAAAATGCAGAAAACTGTCAAAATCAAATTTTTATCTAGGTATTTCTTAGTACCGGATTTCTTATGTTGGCAAAATTCTATTTATGTAAGTTTTCGATTTAAGCACTTATTCCTACCTTAGGAATTCTGTCTCACTGTCCAGCTCTTTTCTTGCGCAGGTATAAAACCTGGGGAAGGACGTCTCTAGATCCCAAAGATCTCAATAAAACAAGGGCATTAGAACTGCTGAGGTTCGCAAATATCTGTGACCTCTGGGGGGAGACCATCTGGGGGAAGAAACCCTATAGGATTTCTCTCTTAGGAACGCTCACGCTCGACCGATTTCAAGAATGCGGTACCTGACAGAATCAGTGACCTGAGGAAACTGCAGGAAACTATATAGAGGATCCTTAGATCTATGTAGGTGGTCACACGGGGCTAAAAAGACCTGTCCACAAAAATAATAACAACAACAACATACCTTAGGAATTACTGAGGTAAGAAATGCGTAAAGACAGGTTGGTGAAATCGGGCATAGAGCGTATCAGAAGATGCCGGTGTTTCATTCTCGCGCCTATACCTACGCTGCGATTGCGAACCAAAGAATGGAGTAGGTGTAATAATATTTTAATTTATTGCTAATGAGTCGACGAAAATTTAATTTCCTCGACGCTACCTCTCTAACGACAATAATACTTTCCTCCACTCCGGTTCGTGGAGGAGCGAACGAGACGGCCGGAAAAACCGACGTGTTTACATTGGCGAGCGCCGCTCGACGAGAATCTTTATTGAATACGTGATGACAATATTCCAACGGCGCTGATGGCAATAAACATTCGATACCTTTTGAGCCGTTAGACCTTTTTGACATTCGGAATTTCGAACGTTGTTGTCTCGTCCTTTTGATGCGAAGCGAGCTCTGCTCGGGATCGAAAGACGTCGAGTCATTTTTTTTTGTTTGTACTTGGAGCGGATCGCTCGATCCGTACGGCGGGAGTTTTATTTCTTTGAGATAACCGGGAATTGAGTTTTAGAAGAAATCGGAAATAAAAAATTTACGCGCCGGATCTTGTTTCGCGAAATTATAGTTGGCAACATCGCATCGGGGTTTTTCCATATTTACCTCGAAGAGAACGGCTGTCATGAAGGAAAAGTGTTATTTTTCCCTTGGGCGTGTGTTTCTGTTGCTCCGGCCGGGCTGCGGGGCATTATTTATCAAATTGTTTTGTTAGGACCTACGAGAAGTCCATTTTAGGCCAAAACAACGATAGTATTAATATTGATAGCTTAATAAATCAACCCCGAATTTCAATCTACCTGGCATTAAATAAAATAAGTAAACTAGAAACCTAATTTCGGTATAGTTAAAAGACCACTATTCTCCAAAATATCCTATCTAGTAAAGGGTGGGCCATTTAAAATTTTGGATTTTTTGAATCAGTTATAAAAAAACTAATAAATATTTTTTCAAAGTTATGAGTACGAGTATTAAAGAGCGGATTATATGCAAAAAATTGCTAATATATACAGGGTGTTAATGCAATGTACTTATTTAAATGGGTGATTCTTGGGCTAATTTTGAGTCGAAAAGTTCATATAAAAGGTATACCCTCCGAATCTCGGTTTTCGATATACAGGGTTGTAAAGTTTTATTTTTATTTAGGTTTTTTCAAAAATTTGAAAAACCGTTTGCGATATTACATTGAGTTCTTATAACATAATATGGTATAAATACTCATTTTTTAGGTAGGTACAATTTTATCTAAAAAAACGAGCTTCGGAGGATATACCTTTATATAAACTTTTCGACTCAAAATTAGCTCAAGAATCACCTAAAATAAGTACATTGCATTCTTTTTAGTTTATTAATTAAATAGAAAATAGTGGAAAAATAAAGAACAAATTGAGGCTCGAAAAATATATGTAGGTATTCAGATTCATAATTATATTTTCATTTTCACTCAAAATACGATCGAGTAACAAGCAATAGACATATAACTTCACTGTTTAACGTGCAGATTTAAAATAAGAAATAATAGTATCATATTATCTCCAAAAGTATTTTGAAATGCCTAATTTGTTTTTTAATTTGTATACCCTGCAAGGTACAAAAAAATTTGAAATTGTTGATCACCCTGTATACATTTTATATCACGTCATTAGATAGTAATTGAAAAGTTAGGATAGGACCATGTAAACCGTTTTTCTCGATTTTCAACTGTTTGGCTTTCAGAGCCGCCTAAATTCAAAATTTTGTGATTTTTGAGTGGCTGTATATCCTTTATTATGAGACCAAGATACAAGTATGACCCCTTTTTGGAATCAGCTCATCGAGTAGAATCCAAAAATGTAATGATATACGGGTATTCCATTTAAAAAAAACATAAACTTTGTATATTATCTCAAAATTGGGACAATTTGAATATTTCAAAATAATTTTAAATTATGCGTCTCAAGGTGACCCGCATATTTTTTATTTATCATTTTTTCGTATCCATCATAATAACGGAGAAAATGAGCTTTACCGCACTATTGGGACACCCTGTATATGCTAAAATATGCCATTTTTTTCAAAGTATGCAAAAACTTCACATATCGTTAGATATATGCAAATGTTGCATAAGTAGATATAATGAGTATGCATTTTGCATTTAATCCGCTCTTTAGTATGCGTTTATCAGAAAGATTGAACCATTTAAATTTGAATCCATTTAGGAACATCATTAAAATGACTGCCACGGCCAGCTTTACAATGTATTTGTGATTTTTTGTTTCCCAAAATTGAAAAGGATGATATAGACGACATTTGGTTTCAACAGGGCGGAGCAACGTGCCACACAGCCAACGTAACAATCGATTTTTTGTACATTATTTTCTAAAATCGCATAATCAGCCGAAATGCTGAAGTCAATTGGCCACCTCGAAGATGCGATTTGACTCCGTTGGACTTTTTTATGGGGAACCGTTAATGAAAAGTAACGCTAACCATCCAGAGATGATTGACGACTTGAAACATGAAATCGAAGTTGCCATTGACGAAATAGAGGCCCAAGCAATCGAAAATGTATTGAAAAATTGGACTGATAAAATGTGGTATTGCAATGCTAGTTGTGGCAGTAATTTTAATGGCGCTGTCTTCAATTCCTAAATAGAAAGGTTCAGTCTTTCTAATAAACTCAAAACTTTGTAAAAATATTCATTAGTTTTTATTTTATAGTCGATTAAAATTCCAAATCTTAATTGGCCCACCCTATATACAATGAGCTCTTGGTTTAATCCCAGGGCTGTTTATATCTTCCTTCTATATTGGACGGGTGTAAATACAGAACAGAATCTATTTAGCTCTAATCTAGCAGCTATAAATATAATTACTTAGCTATATTTGTGTAGGAAAGCGCGTGGTCTGTTCACCGCTCGCTGCTTTAACTTGCCGGATTGTTTGAGTAACGTGCTCAATCCTAATTGAATTACGGACGGTTTGTGATTTTTCAGTCGAAACGATGCATTATTCAGACCTTTTCGATTCCAAGCTATAACGAATAGCGCCTGTTTGTTTTACTCGCGTTTAAATTAGAAAATAACGGGGAACCGTCAAAGAACGCCGGAGATTTTTATCCGGATAAACGGAATCAATCGAGACGAGATAGGGGTTATTTAGTGCCCGGTAACATCATAACTACCGCATGAATTGCGCGGAGAAGCGGACGGCGGATAAGTCCTGAAATTTATCTCCAGTAGAGACTAACGGCCCAACCTAAATCCCTATTTGCAGACAACATATTTACTTTTGAGAAGAGCTCGGGATAGAGAGAGAGTACGAGAAGAAACGGTGTATTGTGCCAAATGTATTCTGAACACGCCTCCCAACCGAAACATCATATTTGATACTGGAATCCCCGACGCGTGAAATATTTAGTTTCTGCTTACTGATACCGAAAAACAGGCATGCGGTTGTAAGTCGTAAGTTACTACATGCTGGAGGAGCCCAGATCTATTGCCTTTTGCAAGGCTATTTTAATAGACACCTAAAATCAAAGACATTAGAATTAAGAGACCGAATTGTTTACATTTTTATGTGGCAAATCATTAATTTCCACCCGGATATTATCGCATGTTCTGGTTTTTGCATCGTTGTCGATTTTATCTGCCTATAATAATTATTTGAAAAAATGCTTTAAAGAAATGGAATTTGATATATCCTATAACTACAATTTTATATTATATAAATAAAACAATACGTTTTTAATCAAATTATTCCTTAAAAGTTTTAATACAAGACAAAAATTTAAAAATTAATCAATATTCAATTAAAGAAATATTAAGATTGGAAACATCTACGTAAATAGGGCAACAAAATATTACCACAACGTTGCCAGTAAGTCCTAAGAACTATTTTGTGTTTATGTGCATTTTCGTGAGTAATCTTAGTCTTTTTGTTAAACTTTTTTCAAAACTATAAACAATAATGGTGCATGCGTGTGTAGTGTGCCAAAAAGTGGATCATTTCAATCCAAATTTGTCCTTTTATCGGTAAGTACTTTTAGGTTAAGTTATATTGCATTCATTTGAATCGGTGGAGTAGGGTACCGGATATAGACCGGGAGCCCAGATCTAATTTTGCAAACAAATAATACAAAATTAATTTTTCGTGAGCAGCTCCATATTAAAAATTCCTACAAAATTTTCATCTTCGAAAACTTTCGAAAATGGCATCTAAGAGAGTGCTCAGGTGTTAAAAAACACGTCACGTTGGTGATGGACAAAAAAATGAATAATAATCTTATATTTTTTTTGTGAATCTTAAGATTATTTTATAAATAATCAGAAATAATACTACAAAAAATGGGTCCATCAAAGTTGTCCCCCATCCTAAACATGTAGACATAACTAGAAAATAAAAAATGAACAATACATAGATTAATTTTTTTCTATAGCTTGATAAATATTAGCCTAATTAAATGGCCGTATTGTCCTACAAATATTTTGGGTCATTTTCCCAGTCTTACATTCCAAAGTTGTAGTATGTATAAAACCTTAGTTTGAAAGTCATTAATATAAAACCAATTTTTCGTGAGCAGCTTCGTTTTAGCAAGTCCTACAAAATTTTCCTCTTCGAAAACTTACGAAAATGGCATCTAAGAGAGTGCGCAGGTGTTAAACATGTCACGTCGGTGATTGACAAAAAAATGATTAATAATAATATATTTTTTTTGTTAATCTTAAGATTATTTCATAAATAATCAGAAATATTATTTGTCCTACAAAAAAAATGGGTTCATCAAGATTGTCCCCCATCCTAAACATGTAGACATTACTAAAAGATAAAAAATGATGAATTCATAGATGAATCTTGATAAATATTAGCCTAATTAAATGGCCACATTGTCCTAAAGTTGAATATTAGGCAACAACGCTCAGTTGTAGAAGACGAGCAATAAAGATCGAAGTATAGCGTGTTCGATTGTCGCATTTTATGATATTCCTTTTAGTAGTCGTCGCCTAAAACTGATAACGTACTATTTGCTCCCGCAGAACGACTTTTTTATTTCCCGAGAGGCCACGTACTCACTAAACATGCAAAAAAGGGTAACAAAATAAAAAAAAGAACTCGGATCGGATACAGTTTATGTTCGATCGTAAAATTTCCTCAAACCTTTCCGCGCCCTTTTTTTACTATTTCATCCGGAAAAATATTGTTTTTCTGTATTATTATGAGCAAGTTTTCTCGACGCGCCTATTTTAATCCTCTCACTGGAAACATGGTTCATCTATTAGATAATTGCGTGAAGTGGTCGAGTCGCAAGAAAGACAATATTGATCGTTGGCAGGCGAGTGTTCGGTGCACTGCGGTTGAATTTGAGGATCTCTTGGTTTTCCATGATTTCCATTGTCACAGTCGATATACTATCCGGATTACGTCTGTCACTGTTATATGGAGATTACAATTGGAACAATTCAGTTTTTGTGCATGAAATAGACATTCGACGTGCCTGAATCGTTGGTGGAAAGAACACAACAAAACATTGAAATATATACAGGATGTAACAAAAAGGTGGGTCGTACAAAATACCACATATTTCGGGATCAAAATATGTAGAGTTGGGCAAAAGTCCGGAATAAAATTATTATATGTTGAACCAGTAAACAAAAAACGCTGAAACACGTGAATTAATTTTACATTGAACGTATTTGTTGCCAATAAAATGATTTTTTTTTCTTCAACCCCTTAGCTGCAACCCTACCCAACTTTTTTTTTTCAAATGCAAAGATATGTCTTGTGTATAGGGTCATTGAAAAGCCCGCGAAAAATGGAATCCTTTTTCAACATACCTTTTTTTACTCATGTGTAAATGAGCTTTTAAAAACAGAAAAGTTACGAGAATATTTTTAGTGCTATCAACGTAGCAGTTGTTAAAAATGTCCTCCACCCTCTACTTGATGGACATCCAGGCGACGGTAAAAACAAATATGTAGCCTATATCTTTAATTTTGAATGACTTTTTTATTAAAAAAAGGTGAGCCTGAGCAGTCAGAACACCAAATTTAATTGATTTAGGGGAAGCGTGGGCAAAGTGGCCATCGCGGGTAAAGTGGCCACTGACTACTTTCTCATCTAATGCCTCGTCTACTTAAATAGTTCGTCAAGTTTTTCGTGTTTTTCAAGGTGCTGATGTAAGGTGAGTACATTGTAATAATTATTATAACTCAGTACAAATACGATTCACTTTAATCACTTAAAAGAACACGATTTAGTCTATAAAAGTGTGGGTCGAAGTACTAAGTAAGGTTAGTTGGTTGTCCTGTAGGATCAGTCTTATCTAATGGCGTCAAAGAGGGCAAAGTGGCCACCATCGTGTCCGCAAATTTTTTGTTTTTTTATGGAGAATATTAATAAATAAAAATATTTATAGATTTTGTACATTAATGTCTCTTAAGGAATGGTAAATATTTTAGCGATAAAAAAACGTCGTTTTATTTAATCCTAATTAGTCAAAGCTTACTTTGGTATTTATGGTATCGCTTTTTTTAGCATCAACATATTTTATTTTGATTTCAGATTCAGTTATGGTGTCCAAATACCAAAGGAAGAGCCAGCAGCAGTCCTCGCACCCGAAGGCTATGCAACGAGCTGTAGATGCAGTAAAAAATAATACGGCGTGGCTAACTGCTGCCAAACAATTTAACGTGCCGAGGAACACCCTAAAAAGACGTGTTGTAGAGAAAAACCAGCAAGCTACTTCTAACAAAAAATGCCTAGGTCGTTATCCTGCGGTTTTCACTGAAGAACAAGAACAGGAGCTTGTAAATTACCTTTTGGACATAGAGATTCGTTTTTTGGAATTACAGTAGCAGACCTACGTAGCCTGGCTTATCAATTCGAAGTAAAGTTTGAACATTTCCTGAAGTATGCCAAACCATCAAGAGAAGACCCAGTATTGCCAATACTGGATAGACACGCTACACACACAAAAAACCTTGATTTCATTGTAAAGCCTAGGGACACTTACACCACTGTAGTTTGCCTTCCACCACATTGCAGTCATAAGTTGCAGCCACTGGATGTATCTTTTAGGGGGCCATTGAACACTTATTATGTTCAAGCAGTGGAGAGATCCTTGCGAAATAATCCTGGCAAGGTTGTAACACAATATCAAGTCTCCCGCCTTCTTGGGGAAGCTTTTTTAAATGCAGCTACTCCGACCATTGCTGTAAAAGGATTTCGGAGCTGTGGTATAGTTCCAATGAACAGAAATGTGTTTTCTGAAGAAGAATTCGCTCCAGCAGCGACCACAGATATCTCCAATTCTTAGCCGAAGTCCCACCAGCTGATGTTAATCGTGAGTCACAGAATTCGGACCAAGAGGATCCAAGCTGATGTTAATTGTGAGTCACAGGATTCAGACAAAGATGAAACAAATTCTGATAAGATTGACGGCAGATCTGCAGATCCTCAACCCAACAGTTCGATTCCTGGTAGTATCATTTTATGGTAACAAGGCAAAAATTACTGTAGGTTCCGGAGATCCCAACAGTGCATTTGTTCTCATCCACGGAAATTCATCAAGACAGGTCACCTCGTCAGCTGAAAGCACACTCATCAAGCCCAGTATATCATCTGCGGTCAACCTGCTCTCCACTCCAAGTACTTCATCTGCGAGAAACAAGCACGCCTTGCCTAGTAGTTCATCCTCATTTGCAGTAAGTCCTAAAGATATTCTACCAATCCCTAAGACAAACATTACCAAAAGAAAAAGTATCCGGAAAAAAGGAACCTCAACCATTTTGACATCAAGCCCATACAAGAATGAACTTGAAGCAGCGAAGGAAGAAAGAGAAGAAAAAGAAAGACAAAAGAAAATCAAACTACAATTAAAAAACGAAAAGAAGGATAAAAAGAAGGAAGAAGCAAGCAAAAAAGAGAGAAGTTGCAGGGAAAAACAAATCGAAATCAACTAAACGCGTTTTGTTTGAGGATTCCGATGACAGTGACCACAGTGACACTGAATGCTTGTTTTGTGGGGAGTATTTTTATAAGTAAAGGGAAAGAGAAGGATGGATCAAGTGCTCAAGCTGTCAACTCTGGGCACACGAGGCTTTTGCTGGGTGCGAGGAAGAAGATAATGAGTTTATTTGTATGTCACAATATTGCAGATAAAAAATTAATAAAATGGCAACAGGTAACATATTATAGTTTTTTATATCGGGCAAAGTGGCTACTCAGTGGCCATTTTGCACTACCCCTTCGGGCAAAGTGGTCATTTGGTAGGGATCGGGGGTTAGTTATGTTATCCCATTAAGAAAATTTAGTTAAGCCAAATTTTTTTTGCTTATAGCTAAATAACTAAAGTAACTAATGTCAAAGTTTCATTTGCTATTTTCAATATTTTATTTTCGAAAAAAATTTTTTCCTTAGCGTGGCTACTTAGCCCACCCTTCCCCTTATACGGTTGAATCAACATTCGTTGGAATTTATGTTTTCAGAAAAAAACTAAAACATAAAATGGGTTTAATCCTAAGCCATTGTTGAGCAGTGAACTTCAAAGGAAAAGAGGTATTGCCATTTTTTTACCAAGTTCTTTTGCCTTGATAAATTGTTTGGCTCGTTTTATTTGCCTTGGAGCCTGTCAAGTACAGAGGGTGGAGGACATTTTCAACATTTGCTACGTTAATTCACTCGTCGATTGCATTAAAAAGGTATTTGTAACTTTTTTGTTTTTAAAAGAGTTTTTGGCTCATTTATCAATAACGACAAGAGTAAAAGAAGAAAAAAAGACCCTACACACGGCATTTGAAAAAAAAGTTGGGTAGAGTAGCAGCTAAGGGGTTGAAGAAAAAAAAATATTTTCTTGGCAAAAATTCGTCGAATGTAAAATCAATTCACGTGTTTCAGCGTTTTTTGTTTAAGTTACTGGTTCAACAGTTAATAATTTTATTCCAGACTTTTGCCTAACTCTGTATCTAAAATGGCATACATAGCAAGTTAAGTTAGTTTTTAAGTGCTAACTGATAATCGATTTTTTTCAATAACTTCAGAAGTATTCAATGAATGTTCTTGAAATTTTTCACGTAAACAATGTTATGGTGTCAACAAAAAAATAAGAAAATTACACCCACATATACATTTAAGTAGTACATTTAATCATGTACATGTATTTTTAATCCACTAATTTTTTCTGTCCTTTAGATTCAGGTTATTTAATATTTGATAATTCTAATAAATAACTTAACAACTTAATAAATTGTATTGATTAAATAAAAAAAACAAAAATCAATTTGGATTTATAAAAGACGAAGTGTATAAAACACTACTAAAGTACATACAAAAATTAAAAAATAAAATTGCTTAAATAGCGCAAATGATCTCACAATCAAACAAACATTTAATATTCCAAAATATTCGTTTTTTATTGTAAAATTGCTGCAGATAGTTATGCAAGAAAACGGTATTTCTAAAAGTACGGAAATTCCTAAAAGTACTAACGCACGACTACTGTGAAGAACCTTGTTTATATTATAGATATTATTTATTATTTTACATTTATATTATAGATCTACTTATATGTATTTTGATCAGTGGAAATTTAGGACAATAATTCTTTGATATCTTCTAATGTTAGCTTGCTTTTCTCCACCAAATTTGTGCGGGTTAACACAGTATCTGCAATAACCAATTTTTTCTTCTGAAAATCTAAAATTTTTCTTTCAATTGTTTCTTCAGCCATGAATTTATATACAAATACATCCTTCTTTTGGCCTATTCTATGAATTCTACCAACAGCCTGATTTTCCATTTGTGGGTTCCAATGAAGATCTAAAATAAATAAGTGATTTGCTCCAATTAAGTTTATACCAACGCCTCCGGCAATTGAAGACAATAATAGGATCTTAGTGCGATTTTTGGGGTCATTAATCCTAAAAAAGCGATATTATTAATATGAAAAATCTATAAAATAGTAAAATTAGGATAAAGTATAAAAAGTTTTCTACTAACTTATCAATTATTTCCTTTCGTTTAGGTACAGGGACTGCTCCATCTAACTGACAGAATTGTATTTTTTCTTTCTTTAATTGTTCAGCAATTAATTGCAGGAAACTTGGCCATTGGGACATGACAACTGCTTTGTCGTCGTTATTTAAAATTTTTTCTTTAATAAGTTTGAATAATTTAATCATTTTAGAACTCATTCGTGTTGTTTCAAATATTGGATCTGATCGTTTTAATACAGAACTCGCAGCCTCTTCTACAGAGACTGCCTCATTAGTATATTCATCTAAATTGTTTCCATTGGGGCGATCTGATAATGACAATCTAAAATTAATGAGGAACAAAATTAATGAATTTTTATCTCTATGGAGTCATGTAAATAATATTTTGTAAAATATCCCCAATTTTTTTAATTATTTCGATTGAAATAGTTGAAAATCGTCGGTATTCAATAAAAGTGACCAAGTCCATAGATAGTGTAGTACTTTTGAGTTAAAAGTTATTACTAGCATTTTCTCCTTTACGTATTTTTACAAAATGGACTCAGTCATTATGAAATTTAAAATTATAAGTAGGTACCTAATACTGTATATGAGCATGAAAAACTAAAAATCTAGAATTTTGGACTTGGT
This sequence comes from Phyllotreta cruciferae, assembly GCA_917563865.1. Taxonomy (NCBI): domain Eukaryota; kingdom Metazoa; phylum Arthropoda; class Insecta; order Coleoptera; family Chrysomelidae; genus Phyllotreta; species Phyllotreta cruciferae. The sequence continues at coordinate 821,143 of OU830614.1, read as the reverse complement.
CACAAATTCATTAGGGGGATGAACACATGAAGTTGGTTTGACTCTTGACTGTCTAAAATGCTCCCCACAAGGACAAAAATTGACTAGTCTCAGCTAATTCAGAAGAAAATCGGTTCTTTTTAGCTTTAGGGGGGTCAAGTTTACGTTGATCGACCCTGTACAACGAATATCCGATTAAAAAATTTAGGCTGGTTAGTAAAAATAGATCATAGTATGGTATTATAAACTCACGTTAGCATTTGCTCTAATATCTTATCCATATCCTCAACATCGTCTCCTAATACAATAACGTTGTTACATTCTCTCAACATACTAAATATCAACGAAGGGTGATTACATATCTGTCTTAATCTGAGAATCAACACTAAAATTTGTGTTTTTTTAATATCATTCAAATTGTACCGTCTGAGTAAATCTTCTCTCAGATATTGGAATTGTTCATCGAGGTTTCCTCCAGAGCGCTGATGCAGAAATTCAGCAAATAATGCTTTCGAGAACATCAACATTTTACTATAAACTTTACGTTCTTCTGGAACTAAAGAAACACGAATGAAACACGAACGTCTTTGTGGTAAAATGTTCAAAAGTTTCTTTTCTAATTGCTTTTTTGTTCTTCTTAACATAATGGATGATATTACCTGTAAAATAATTGGCGTAATATCGTCCATTATCATAAAATCATAAATCTACTTACTTCTTTCAACTCGTCACTGTTCATTTTTTTCTTCTTTAAAATTCCTAAGAATTTTAATAGAGAGTGTATATCTAATTCTGTATTGTTGACGGGAGTCCCCGTCAAAGCCCATCGATATTTAGAATGTAATTTACAAACAGCATCGCACGTTTTGGATTTTTGATTGCGTATTTGATGAGCCTCATCGATAATTATTCTCAACCATTTTATTTTAAATAGCGTATCAGATTTAGTTCTTACAATTGTTCTATATGTCGTGAAAACTACATCATAAGTGGAAAGTTTTTCAGCGTTAGTTTCCTTTGTTGAACCATGATATAAATCGAAAGTTAATAATTCTGGTTCAGTCATCCTTTCCACCTCATCTGACCATTGATTTAAGACACTGGCTGGACATATAACTAGAGTCCCGCCTTTTTTCGAGTCGAGATTTGTCTCCATTTCTTTACTCTTCAATATCAATGAGATCATTGTTAATGTTTTCCCAAGACCCATATCATCGGCTAGAATGCCTAAAAGTAATAAGAAGTAGTATTTACGAAAGAAGTGTATTATGTATTATGCTTACCACCATATGGTTTTTTTTGCTCCCTCTGGATCAACCAAGTCAACGCACTCTTTTGGTGCACCATCAATTCGACTTTCAACCCGTTAGGGAGCGGTATAAGATTATTGTGTTCAAGAGCTTCATCATTGGAGTCATTTTCGCTGGAACCCTCACTATCATCCTCATTATCATTATTATTTTCTTCACTATTATCTTCATCATTACCTTCACTATCTACCGGAGTATCTTCCTCTTCACTATCTACTCGAGTTTCTCTCCAGGTTCTAAAGGACATTTTCTGAAATATACAGAGTTTAATCACGTTTTACGACACGGTCTATAACTCGTTAAGGGTTCATTTTATGGATAATTCCTAAAAATATTGTCTTTTATGTGGATATCCAAAAAAGATTTAAGTTAAAATTGAGGCTACATTATAAAAATATTTTGAATTATACAGGGTATTCCGAAAATAACAATAAACGAAAAGGTATGTTTTTTTTATTAGAGATTAGACCCTATATTTTTTTGCTTATTGTATTATATATTTTTGAAATCTACGCAAAATTTTAGGATACTTTTGTGTAAAAACTTATTTCAAAAAATTATACATGTAAATTCTCAACCATACGTGACTTACGGTTATACCGGAAGTAGGTAGCATCAACTTCGTTATTTCAAACGGAAAGTGTCATTTTTGTTTTCATATTTGGATTATGTGGCGAGATAATATTTCTAGACTAGAAATAATAACATACTTGATTCTCTTTCTCTTCACTATCTACTTGATTGTCTATCTCTTCACTATATACTGGAGTATAATCTTCTGGATATAAAAAGTATCTTATATAGACTATATATTCACTATCATCCTCCATCCATCCATCCATCCAATCATCCATCCATGCATGTTCATCGATATCTTCACTATCTACTGAAGTATCTTCCTCTTCACTATCTATTCGAGGTTTCCTCAAGTTTTTAGAGGACATTTTCTGAAATATACAGAAATCTGAAGAGAAATCACTTTTTACGACACGTTCTATAACTCGTTAAGGGTTCATTTTATGAAAAATTCCTGACAATTGTCTTTTATGAATATCCACAAAAGCTGTAAGTTAAAATTGGTTTCAAATTGGTTAAATTTGCTTTCCGATTATTTTTGTATAATGCTCTTTGCTATCTGTAAATGGACTATGAAAACCCAGTTTGGATTCATTTAATTAGTATCTACTATATCTGGACATTATCGATACCAAATTTTAAACTTCTAGGTGAATTATTAGAGGTGTACCTTTTTTAAGTTTAAGGTTGTCCAGCTCTCCACATTTTTGTTTTTTAAGTCTTTGTCAGACAGGGTGGTGAAATTTTAGACCTTAAGGTGTAAACATTACCCCGGCCCTGATAAATTAAAAAAAGTTAAATATGTTTCAAGTGCACTATTTTATGAGATCCTTACTAGTGTCCATCATATTAGATTTTTATTAAATTATACACTGCGCCGCAAAATTTAACGCATAAAATTGTAAATTCTAATATTAATTTTACTAAGTATTTTAAGTGATTAATAAATATTCATGTATAGTGGGTTCATGGTGAGTTCATAGTGGGTTCATGTTCACAACTTAAACCCTATCGAGCACTTGTGGGACAACATGAGACGACCTATTACCGCTTCGCAAGTACCTCCAGAAAACCTAAATGAGCTGGACTGCGACTTGTAGAGATATGGAGACCAAGACAAAGTCAGAAACGTAATTTTAAGTATGCGGTTATGTTAAAAGGTGGTAAAACCCGTTATTAGAGGAATTTTTTGTACATTTTTGTACGACAATTAATAAATTAAAATGTGTCATTTTTCTAGTCAAGTGCTCGCTGGTTTTACGAGAAGACACAGAAAAAATAACTCATAAAACTTTAAAGATAACCTCTACAAACATTTGTCAAAAATTATTGCCTACTTTAAAAAAATAAAGATGCTAATTTTTAAAATACGCATTTATGCGTTAATTTTGCGGCGCAGTGTATTTAAAGTATTTTAAAAGATATTTAAGGAAAACCTTAAACCGCAAGAGGCTGTGGGATCTGCGGGAACTATTGCCTAGGCGCCGATAGGTAACCAGGCGGACCTCTCCAGGACAGGGCGAATGGAGCTTAAGGCGAATGCAGCTTAGGAGCTTATAAGCTGCAGGGAGCTCATTACGGTTTTGGGCGTTCAATGGCGAGCATCGTGGCGACATTGTTGAATACTCCATATCTGTTGTTTCGTTTAGTGTTTCATAAGTTTGTAATTAAAATATTCGTTATCACAAAAAGCGTTCGTTACACCTATTTCCAGCGGCGTTCTTCAGAGATGTACCTACAGGGTGATTCATTTACAATGGGAAATCCGAAAACTGGAGATACTACACGTCAAATGGTGATTATTGGCGCCAACATGCCTTATCCGAATGTTTATAGGTACTTTGGGAAATACAGGGTGTTGAAAGTCAAAATTTTAAATTGTTTTTTGCCATTACTCTGAAATTATCTAAGGAACTTGAAAATTTGTGCAGTTATGGTTTTTTAGGTGACCAATAAGATGCGCATTATATTTTGAGCGTTGCTCATAGAGGGCGCCACTTACACCCGTTTCACCGACATTTACAGTTAATAATCGTTATCCTGTATGTCTGACGTGAAATTTGATCCAAAAACTGAAAGATAAATTATTTTTACATTAATTATGTATTCTTGTTTCATTTCGATATTTCTATCCGTTTTCGAGAAAAGTCGATTGAACGACCACTATGTTTTTATACACGAAAAATTAAAAGCGAAACAAATCAAATAGGCTCTGTCTTTTAAAAGAAAGTAGTCTTTTTCGCCATAGAAACCGGTAAATATGTCGAATGAATAATTATTTTATGTAGTTTTACTTGTATTGACAATTAGCCAATCGTTATTAACAATTTTTTTATGATAAAATTTTGAAAATGCCGCTTCACAAGGAGTTTTCAAATAATGAAATGAGAGATCTGGTTGTATTTTTGTACAAGAAAATTTTAATGGCCTTGAATTTGTTCCGCTTTTAATTTTTCGTTTATTAAAACATAGTGATCGTTCAATCGATTTTTCTCGCAAATGGATAGAAATATCAAAATGAAACAGGAATACATAATTAATGTAAAAATAATTTATCTTTCAGGTTTTGGATCAAATTTCATGTCAGACATACAGGTTAAAGATTTATTAACTGCAAATGTCGTTGAAACTGGTATAAGTGACGCACTCTATGAGCAACGCTGAAAATATAATACGCATCTTATTCGTCACCTAAAAAACCATAACTGCACAAATTTTCAAGTTCTTATCTTAGATAATTTCAGATTAATGGCAAAAAACGATTTAAAATTTTAACTTTCAACACCCTGTATTTCCGAAAGTATAACTAAACATTCGGATAAGGCATGTTGGTGCCAGTAGCACCATTTGACGTGTAGAATCTCCAGTTTTCGGATTTCCCATTGTTAATGAATCACCCTGTATATCTCCATAGGGAGGACCTCTAGAAAAAAACTTTGTAGGAATTTGTCATCTTATTTTTTCATGGTCTATCTGGATCCGAGAGATTTCCCACATTTTCCGAAACACCCTGCAAATAGGTTGTAATTTATGACCCAACTTTTTGTTACACCTTGTATGCAATGACATATGCATACGAGAATGCTTAGATAGAGGAGTTTTCAAGAATTTTTCCTTAATAACTTGTATATTTTCAGTTCTACGTACAAAAAGTTACATAACTAATGTTGTAATAGAGCATTCATTATTAATTTTCAGTGCGACAAGTAATACTAGGAGAGCTGGCACCTATTTTTGGATAGAAGGTATTTGAGGCAAGCTGAAAACTGAAAACGTCCTATGCCTCTTCTATTGTCCCCCAACACGAAATAGCAGATCTGGCTGGCGGGTAGCGTTGCTAAAGCGCTCAAAATGGACGAAAATGCTTTAATACTTTTAGAATTAATTCAGATGACGGACTTTCTTTTCTTTACTCATACATTGTTATCTCGTCCCGACACTCCAACCCCTCCCCTAACCCTAATCCTGTCCCTTTTCGAATTTTTTTCAAGTTCATATGATACACCCTGTATCATATAATCATGTAATTTTGAAAAAAAAAGTATACTTGTTTTATAATAGTATAAATTCAGCCCATATCGAGATTTTCGCATTTAAAATATTCTGCGAGGGTATCTATTTAATCTAGGTACCTTACCACATTTCTTTTAACATAGTAGGAAGTACTTTTAACATTGTAGGATCTTGAAAACTAACATGAAAGGCAGCAGCAAGTCCAGAAAAATTCATTTGTGCATAAACGCAAGTTATATCTCCCATATATATTTTTAAATACTAATACTTATTATAAAAAAAAAATTGACACTAAAAATTGTAATTTGCCCATATTCTCCCAGCTATCTGTGTAAGTAGATACATACACCAGAAGATGTTAGCCAAATGATAGTTATTCATGCAATGTAAAATCTTATGTAATCCGATTAGGAATATTTTGACCGTAGCGACCAAATAGCCCCTTAAATTTTGAAACTGGCGACCAACCGACAACACCGATTTTTGTGTAATGCTCTTTGCTACCTGTTAATCGATTATGAAAACCCAGTTTGGATTCATTTTAGTACTATATCTGGATATTACCGATAACAAGTTTCAAACTTCTAGGTGCATTATTAATAGAGATATCATAGAAAATACATTCGACCGTTTTTTCAAAAAATGTCTAATTAAATTACTTAAAAATGGTGCATTTTTGTCATATGCGTTATTATCAAAGTCTATTTAAAAAGGGCTGCAGAATTCAAAAATGAAGTCAAAACAGCACTTTCCATTTGAAATAACGAAGTTGACATCTACTTCCGATCCGGTGTACATTAACATTAATTAACTACACTGCTCAACAATTGATAAGGATCACAATTATTTTTTGACTATTTTTAATTTAAATTGATGATACAGCTTTTTATTTTTGGTTGTTGATAGAAAAATAATTTTTCTATGGATTAGGAACAAACAGAAAAAAAGTAAATAATTTGAACCAGAAGTAATTGTTTATTGTAATTTAACAAAAAGTCGTGTTCTTCTAAATCCTACAATCATATCTGTCAATGCCAAATGGTTAAAGAAGAGTAATTTGAACACTTGCGCTAAATTTTGTTTGTTTTTGGGGCGTTTTAGGATTTTCTTTCATTAAAGTTAAATTTTGATTTGTATCGGTAAGTTGTCATTTTTTCAAAAAAATTGTTATTTAAAGTACCAATTTTTTTACCAATTTTTTCATCATTTAAGTAATGGGACCATCTATTAAAAATAACAAAAAAAATTAGGGTTGTCATTTAAAAAACCAATGATGACGTCATTGTGCAAAAATATATGAAGTCATAAGTAAAAATTTTATGCCATACGGTTTATGCTAATTAAATATTAAAATCGACCAGTCCGAGCGTTTTGCTTGAAAACAGTAAATAATGCAATTATGAATTTTGTTCCTTACTTTATCACCACACTGTATATACTACGCCTTACTCCTAAATTTTCAGATTCGTAACTCTTTGGGAACTCCTATAAATTGTAATATCCGTACGACTTCCGTGAAAAACCCTGTATATAGGTTGCAAATAGGTTGTAATTTATGACTCACCTTTTTGTTATACCTTGCAGAAACTCTAGACTGCTTCAGAAACTGCAAAAAATGTGCCACACCCACTAGAATACTAGATATACGTATTGGAAAAAAGGAATAAGTTTAATAGAAAACCGACAATTCGCGAATAGACTCGCCTATAAAATAGCTGAGATATTTAAGTTGCGGAAAACGTAGGAAATGCAATATGACGTCATAAAAATAGTGGCGAAGGTACATCGGAATTATTGATGTTCTGTATCCTACTAACTATACAGCTGAAACCGAAAGAATCCATTCATTCATTCACTGACTCATTGGCGTGTTTTTTTTACGGCCAAACGCGAAGGAAAATCGTCGCGGAAAATACGCCATCTTACGTATCTCGACGAGATCTATCGGAAAATCGACATTTCGAAACCCGGAAACATTTCCTTCTGGGTGAAAAACCGGATTTTTAGGGTATTTTCGGGGTTTTTCGGGATTGTCTCCGAAAATTTTCCGGAACGATTTTCTTTAAAATTTCTTAATATATTCTTTGATACATTACCAATCACCTCACGCAAACCGCATATCCCGGAAAATCCATTTACCGGAGTTATAGGAAAAATAAATTCCCGTTTTCGCAATTTCGGCAAAAAATTTGAAATATCTCGAAAAAAGAAGCGATTTCGAAAAAAAATTTATTCTTCGAAAATTGTAGAGAATGTTTTTCTCTATAATATGACATATAAGGGGTTATTCTCTTTTGTACCGTTTTTGAGTTATAACGACAAAAAAGAAACTTTCCTTCGCGAGCGAAAAATTTATATTTTACAATTACTCCAGAACGATGTACTTATATGGTTGTGATTCGCGCAGCAAAGGGATTCCCGAGACCGTTCTCTCCCTAGAGAACAGGGACGTATCAAGAGCGGATCGGCGGGCCAATTAAAAACTGATTTACAGGGAAATATAATTAATTTAAACCCCAAGAAAGGGCGCCTTTCATACACAGGGTGTTTTTATTTTATGAACAATAGGGGTGTGCATTAGTATTTTGGCATTTTGGATTTTGCCCCGCGATTATTAGCATTAGCTAATATGTTAGAAATGGGGACGCCACTGGGATGGATGTTTATTTAAAACGAAATAATTGTATCGAAAATGTATGATTCACGGACTGGTTTTTAGGTTGACAAGGTGGAATCGGATGATGTATTTATTATTTTACTTTGTTATTTTGTTCTTGGGTGTTAATAAAGAAAGACTTACAATTATTTATTTTTCGGGCTGCGTTTATAAACCTTATTTGATTTGAAGCGGACAAATTTGAATTTGGACGCTATTATCAAAGTTTTATTAACAATTACAGGCTAATAAACTTTTGAGTTTAGTGAGTTGTGATAGTGAAACAGTAGTATATGGTTGTATAGTAGTGTATATAGTGGTAGTGATTGTCTGACTAAATGACAAGACCACCAAAAGATTGCAACAATTGACGACCTGACAACGGGTCAGTGTCCCAAGAAAGGCCGCTTTAGCGCCCTTTCCAACCTTTCTGCGAGTAAAAATCAATAAAATCATATTTTATCGATTCGAAACACCGTTTTTATATATCATTTTATTTTCCATTATAATACATAATATAATGTTAGATGAAAACTAGATGAAAATATTGACGAAGATTGAGCAATTACATAAAAGCATTGCACCTATTTATAACTTCACAAAAGAATATTCTAGAAAAAAACAACCGGTTTTTATTAAACACCCTGTTTATTATGGCAATCATATCGTCGACTTATCGTCGGTAGAATGGCGAATAAACAAGCAGATAACAAAACGAACTTCCTCAGATATAGATATTATGTAAATTATACTTATGCAAGTTTGCCGTTTGCAACTAGTTTTATATCATCATATAATCTCATCATACAACTATACAGCTGAAACCGAAAGAATCCATTCATTCACTGACTCATTGGCGTGTTTTTTTTTACGGCCAAAGGCCAAGGAAAATCGTCGCGGAAAAAACGCCATCCTACGTAACTCGACCAGATCTATCGGAAAATCGACATTTCGAAACCCGAAAAAGTTTCCTTCCGCGTGAAAAACCGGATTTTTAGTGTATTTTTGGGCTTTTTTGGAAAAGGAGGAAAAATCTGCGATATTGCTGGGTGAAATCGAGCGACCGAGCGAGTATAATATACGAGTACATATCATATATGCTCTCTCTCTGTTCGATGCAAGGCAAAATAATTAACTGTTTCGTCTTGTCGAGGCAACGAGCACGACGTTTTAGCCGACCCGGTATTCCGTTTTCCGTTAACACGAACGGGCAACGGCATGGAGGCTGCGGAACGACACGACACGAAAATCGCGGTCGCCTGCATTCGGTACTCGTGCAAAATTAACCAATCCAAACAATTGAAATAAATTTAATTTTTCGATATCAGCGCATCTTACGGGGTTCCAGAACTACTATCGCGGTTGTCGCGGTTCTCCTATGCTTTAAACAGTCTCTTATATTTTGTCTGTCATATATTCTCACAGTGAAGGGATTCCCGCGACCGTTCTCTACGTAGAGAACAGAGACGTATCGAGAACGAATTACCTTATTTTTTTTTACTAATAGTAAATTTACAATCTACATCCAATAGGAGCATTATGTAAATGTGTTGGGTTTACTGGATTTGGAAGGGAGACGCCCACTGATGTCTCTGTGGCGTTCCACCGAATCCCACTCGGACGAGGCCACTTCGAAACCGAAGAGTACGAGGCCACGAAGGACGACGCGAAAATTCGCCTCACTGACAGCGACAAGTGCCGAGCGGGAGAACAACCACCAACTCACCCGATTCGTTCGTCGAACCTCGGTACCACCGGCTCGCCCTTCTGGCACTTTAAATTCGCAATAATCGTTATTAGTATTTATTTAATAAAAACATTTATCCGTTCGCATCTTCTTTTTTTGTGTTCTGAACGTCAGAAAACCCACAAATTGGTGACCCCGACGTGATCTGCGAACGGCCACACGCGATATTTTTTCCGTTTTCTTTCGAACTTTTCCACCCACGTGCCACGTGCCACGTGTAAAAACCCAGGTGAGCTGCAGTACCGCCTACTAAGTTAACCAGTGCCAATCAGCGGACCGATGGATGTCAGTAAAGGCGAACCCCGCGAAAACGCGAACAGCAAGGGGGAACCACGTGGAGACGGGCCCCACCAGGTCCGCGACGACGAGGAAACAGCGCCACAGCTAAGGGCCATAAACGTGGTCAAGCTACCCCAGCCACTATGGAGGCACAACCCGGCACGCTATTTCACGGTCGTCGAGAACACCTTCGCGTTGCATAAGGTAAGCGCTGATGTGGCAAGGTACCGGCACTTAATCAGCAACCTGGAACCGGACCTAATCGATTTAGTAGGAGACATAATCGACGATCCACCCCGGCGATCCCCCCCTCGGGAGATACGACGCGGTAAAAGCCAGGTTAATCAATATCCTGGCAGATTCCAGCGAAACGAAAATCAAAAAATTGCTGCACGGCCAACCGTTGGGGGACACGAAGCCCAGCGTCCATCTCCAGCGCATGCGCAGTTTAGCCGGGGTTCAGTGCAACGACGCCATACCGAACAGGCGTAGTCCATCCTGGCAGCAAACAAGACTAAAAACCTCAACGAAATCGCGGACATGGCAGATAGGATCATGGAAACGTTGCGACTCCAAATCGCTGCAATCCGGACCACAGAGCAAGCCAGCACCGAAGCGGCCAGGCCCGAGAGCTTACAGTTCAACGACATCGTGCAGGCCATCAACGAACTCCGGCGGGACTTCGTGAAGGAGCGAACCGATCGGCAGCGAAGCCACAGGTTTCGCAGCAAGAGCCGATCGAGGAGTACCCACCAGAGCCCCGAACCGCGACCTCAACAGGCGACCAACGACCGGAACCCGTCCTGTTTCTACCACCGCAAATTCGGCGCAGAGGCTCGAAACTGCAGGACCCCTTGCAACTGGCCGTCGGGAAACCATTAACCCCGGCGAGGATAGAGGCAGCCGCCGGGTCAGGGAGCGACCACAAACGCCTCGTGATGGAAGACCGGAATTCAGGCTCGCGTTTCCTAATCGACACCGGTGCCGACGTTTCCGTTCTGCCAAAAACCTACGCGAACGGTTCCCGACGCACACACAAGATGTTATACGCCGCCAACCGCACCAAAATCCACACCTACGGGGAAAAAAGGTTAACCGTAGATTTCAAGCTTCGACGCCCTTTCTCCTGGATTTTTCTAGTCGCCGACGTGTCACAGCCGATCATCGGGAGCGATTTCCTGCAAGATTTCAACCTACTCCCCGATTTGAGAAATCGGCGCCTGGTCGACGGCACCACCAACCTCGCCGCGCGAGGACAACTTGGGACCACAAGCGCGCCGACCCTAACGACAATCGACGACGCGATCGATTTCCACGGGATACTTAGGAAACACACCGAAGTAACTCGACCTGCACGACACCACAAGGCGAGGCACCACACAAGGCATCACATCATCACAAAAGGACCACCGTGCACCACAAAAGCGCGCCGCCTATCGCCAGGGAGATATACGGCAGCCAAACACGAAATCAACAACTGAAAAATCAAAGTCAAAAAGACGGCAGTTGGAGGATCTGCGGGGACTACAGGAACCTTAACAAAATAACTGTTCCAGATAAATACCCGATACCTCACATACAGGACTTTGGCCACAGACTACGAGGTCGCACGATTTTCTCAACCCTAGATCTGGAACGAGCCTACTTCAACATCCCATGGCAGACGAAGACAAGGAGAAAACCGCAATAATCACCCCTTTCGGACTCTACGAGTTCAACGTGATGCCATTCGGTTTGTCTAACGCAGGACAATCCTTCCAGAGGCTAATGGACTCCGTCTTGAGAGGACTGGACTTCGCGTTCTGCTACATCGACGACATCCTCATAGCATCGAGATCGGAAGAGGAACACCTGGACCACCTCAACCAAGTGATCACTTGCCTCAAGCTCCACGGGCTCACCCTAAACCCAGACAAATCCGTGCTAGGAAAAGCAGAGGTGAAGTATCTAGGCCACACGATAAACGAGCTGGGGATAAGGCCGATCGAAGAACGTATCGATGCGATCAGGGAATACCCGAAACCGAACACCATCGCGGAGCTCCGGAGATTTCTCGGAATGTTGAATTTTTACAGGCGTTTCATCCCACACGCGCAGCCCAACCGCAAGCCACCCTACTTAACCTGACAAGCGGGACCAGGAAAAAGGACAAACGACCTGTAAACTGGACTCCAACGACAGCAGAAGGCGCACAACTCATTTTGGCCACGGACGCGTCCGACACCGCAATCGGTGCAGCACTGGAACAAATGACGAACGGGCAAACTCAACCACTCGGTTTTTTATCCAGGAAGCCAACACCCACGCAATCCCGCTATAGCACGTACGACCGAGAACTGTTGGCCATTTACGAAGCGATAAAATTTTTCCGACACATGGTAGAAGGCAGAGACACCACCATCTTGACCGATCACAAGCCACTCTTGTTCGCTTTCAGCCAAAACCCCGAAAAAGCGTTCCCCAGGCAACAGCGTCACTTGGACTTCATCGGGCAACACACCACCAAGATACGCCACATCGCCGGAGACGACAACTGCGTTGCCGACGCCCTGTCGTGGATCAACACCATAGACCTCCCGGTGGTGGTAACAACAGAGGAAATCCGGCTGGAGCAACAAAAGGACGAAGAGTTACGAGAAGTACTGCGAAACCCTCAATCACTCGTACTCAAGCAGCTAAGGGTAGACGATACGGAGGAATCCATCTACTGCGACTTGGCACATGAAAACATCCGCCCATACGTGCCGCAGCCTTTAAGGAAACGAATATTCGATGTCGTGCACAAAACGTCCCATGGCAGCGGACGAGTCACCCGCCGTCACATCGCAAGCAAATTCGTATGGCCAGGAATGAACAAAGAAATCAACCACTGGGTACGAACATGTGTAAGTACAATGCCAACGCGCGAAAGTGAGTCGACACAACCGGAGGAAGCCGATCAACATCGCCATCCCGGACGAGCGTTTTAGGCACGTCAACATCGATATCGTAGGACCACTCCCGCCATCACAAGGGTACCGTTACTGTTTAACTTTCTTCCACACCTGGGTAGCGAGATTCGGAGCGCCAGAAGCCATTACCACCGACAGGGGCACGCAGTTTGACTCAAGACTTTTCGAATCACTAGCAAAAATAATTGGCGCCCGAACGATCCGAACCACGAGCTACCACCCACAGGGAAACGGCCTTATAGAACGATGGCACTGCACCTTCAAAGCCGCCATCAAGGCCCACGAGACGCAGGATTGGGTAAAAGCACTCCCTATCGTGTTGCTAGGCCTACGTAACGCCTACAAGGAAGACATAAAAACGTCAGCGGCCGAGTTAACTTACGGAACAACCCTACGGCTCCCAGGCGAATACTTCGTCCACAACGATGCACCACCCGACACCAACAGCCTACTAAAGGGACTGAGGAGCCACATGAGGGAAATCCGGCCACAGCCGACCAGTCACCACAGTAAACCTCGGACTTTCACCCACAGGTCGCTCAAGGAATGTATCATATCCAAAAGAAAGAAGAAGGATCGACATTGTCATGGGGATGGAGAATTGACAGATACCTCAATAATCAGAATTAATACGAAACTACATGATTATTATTTATTACATTTTCCGTTTGTTCTTTTTGTTACATGTTTAAATATAGTTATCAATACCTCGTATTACTTTTGATTAAAAAGAATACAACAGAAATTGGCGACGAGTGAAAATAAGTTAAAATAACATGGATAGCGAACAATTTCAACAATTTTTAGCAGCTCTGATGCTAAATCAAAAAACATTAATCGAAGAACTTAGACAAACGCATCAAACACCAGTTCAAACTCATCAAGGTAATCAACTGAGTTCAACACCAATTGCAATTGTGCCTACATTCGAAAATTTTAACGCACAAAAAGAGGATTTCAAAAGTTATAGACAACGATTCGAAAATTATCTTCTTATGAAAGGAGTTTTTGACGATAAACTATTTGCTGCAAGAATGTTACTTACGTCCCTAGGAGCGTCTACTCACAAAATGCTAACCTCCTTGATAGCACCGAAAACGCCTTCCGATCTGAAATATAAGGATATTGTGGATACTCTCGAAACTCATCTTAGTCCAAAGAAGAGTGTCCTGGTAAATCAACATAAATTTCTATTGACAATGCAAAATGAAGGTGAATCTATATCAAAATTTGTGGAAACTGAGAGGTAAAACGATTGACTGTGAATTCGTGTCGCCGTGCCAGTGTGAAGTGAACATTTCGAACATCTTTCTCCGGGCTCAATTTATTAGAGGATTAAGTGACAATTCAATAGGAGAACAATTACTTCAATCAACAAAAATGAGTTTTGATGATTTATTATCAAAAGCATTAGCAATAGAAGCGTCTAAAATAGATTCGAAGGAATATTCTCATTCATCGAAACAAAAATTTCAACGTGGGAATCATAGACAACCATTTACTCAAGCTAGAAGTCGCTCAAAATCAAGGTCGAGATTAAATTACAGAGAACTGGGAATCGATAACTGTTGCTTACGTTGTGGAAAAAACAATCATCTTGCTAGAGAGTGTAGAATTGATCCAAACAAGCTAAAATGTGGTAATTGTGGTAAGACAGGACACATAGCGAAGGTCTGTATTACAACTTTGCTTAATAATAAATCTATAAATTAAGATACCCACTATGTGGAACAAAATGTTTTAGATCAAGATGTTGATGAAACCTTTGGAATAAATCAGATTGTCGACATTTTCGAAAATGTGGTTCATCATGACGCAAAAAAGTTCTATACGACAGTTTATATCGAAAACAAGAAACAAACATTTGAAGTGGTTTCTGGAGCAGGTTATACTTTGTTGCCTGAATCAAAATTTAAAGCATTGAATTTGGAACTGAATTTAGAAAAATTAGATGTCGCTTTTCGATCATATACCAGAAATATATTTTATCCTATCGGAAAGGCAAATGTCTCCGTGCGATACCTGAATAATACTTCGCAAGAGGAAATTTATATTGTATCGGATGATTTTGAACCGCTTTTGGGACGAGTATGGATTCGACATCTGAACATCAATCTTCAACACATCGATAATTCTTTATCTACCAACCAGATTAATCAAATACCATCAAATTGCGACGAAATTATTCAACGATTTCCAAAAATATTTGAAGAAACAGTCGGTCATGTTCCTAATTATGTCGTAAATTTAAATTTGCGAGCAAATGCAAAACCAGTATTTCATAAGCAAAGAGATGTTCCTTATGCACTACGAAAGAAGGTCGATGAGGAACTAGATATACTCGAAGCCTCCGGAATTATATCGAAAATTGATCACAGCGATTGGGGATCTCCATTGGTGGTTATACCCAAAGCAGATGGTGGAGTCCGCCTTTGCGTGGATTATAAGGTGGGGGTCAACGAAAGGCTCGTGTCAGCGAACTATCCAATTAAAAAGGTTGAAGACATAATAAATTGCCTTCGAGTGTCAAAGTATTTTTGCCGGTTGGACCTTTATAAAGCATATTTACATCTGGAAGTTGATGAACAAGGGAGCCACATTCAAACAATTTCGACTCACAGAGGAACTTATCGAATGCATAGATTATCGTTCGGAATCAAAACGGCACCGTCAGAATTTAATCGCATCATCTATCAAATTTTATCTGGATTATCGAAGACTCATTCATATTTTTATGACATCATCATTCACGGGTCATCGAAGGAGAATGTCGGAAAAACCTATACGCCTGCTTGGAAAGACTTCAAAAATTCGACTTGCACCTGAATCGAAAAAAGTGCGCTTTCTTTGAAACTAGCATCGATTACCTTGCACATGTAATTAGATTAAATGAAATATCGAAATCACCAGGGAAGATAAAGCCATAGTAGAAATGCCCCGTCCAAAAGACGTTGAGGGAGTTCGAAGATTTTTAGGTATGGTTACTTATTACACCCGTTTCATACCAGATGCATCAACAAAAACGTTTCCGCTCAGGAATCTCTTAAAAAAAGGGGAAAAATTTATTTGGAATTCTTCATGTGAAGCAGCATTCATTAAGCTAAAACGAGAAATTGCTAGTGATCGAGTTTTAACCCCGTTCGACGAAAATCTACCCTTGGTTCTGGCTTGCGATTCCAGTCCTACTGGGGTTGCAGGTGTGTTATCACACATAATCGATGGCGTCGAAAGGCCAATTGCTTTTGCATCAAGATCACTAAGCATTAGTGAACGTAATTACAGTCAATTAGATAGAGAAGCACTTGCAATTATTTTTGCGGTAAATCACTTTTTCATATACCTGTTTGGACGAAAATTCAAACTGATAACAGACAATAAGCCACTAACAAGGATTTTTTATCAGAATTCGAAATTACCAGCAATGACGTCCGCCAGACTTCTACGTTATGCTAGATTTTTATCAGGATTCGACTACGAAGTGGAGTACAGGAATTCCTTGGAACATGTCAACGTTGATTGTTTTTCAAGGGCATCCGTCCAGCAAAATAATTCGACGATCGATAAGCTACTGAATGAAGAAATAAACCAGCTATGCTTTGAATCAATATTAGAAATTTCGACATTTGAATTAACGGCTAGTGCTGTTCGAGCTGCTACAGCAACTGATCCGATATTATTGAATATTATATCTGAGTTAGATTCAAACAGCAACATTAATTACGACTATTTTTTAGAAGACGGCATTCTCTTCAGGGGCCAAAGAGTTGTTATTCCAGAGAAATTGCAATCTTTGGTTCTTTCTGAATTGCATACTACACATATTGGTATCACCAAAATGAAGCAATTAGCAAGAAGATATTGTTATTGGAAGAATATCGACAGAGACATAGAAAGGATGGTTAAGTCATGTGAATATTGTGCACTGAATCAAAGGTCTCCTGCTAAGGCTCCATTACACCAATGGGAGTTACCACAGGAAAATTGGGATCGAATTAACATAGATTATGCCGGCCCATTTCAAGGTTATTACTTTTTGATCATTATTGATGCTAGATCGCGTTGGGCAGAGGTAAAAATTGTGAGTGACGCACCTACATCCGAAAAGACCATCGAACTTTTACAAGAAACATTTTCTTCGCATGGGTATCCAAGAAATATGGTATCCGATAACGCAACGATTTTTGTTAGCGAGAAATTTAGATCTTTCTGCTACAATCATGGTATAGTGCAAAAACATATAGCACCGGGACATCCAGCTACAAACGGATTGGCGGAACGGAATGTGCAAACCCTTAGAATCGTCTAAAAGCTATGACAAACGAAAGGATGCCCATATCAAAGAAGGTACAGACAATATTATTTAGATATCGAGCCACACCACTTGCTTGTGGGAAAACGCCAGCAGAGTTATACTTAAATAGGGTCATTAGAATTAAGCTTGATGCTATTCGTCCTTATAAACACGAATACAACAATCCTATCAACTAGACTTTGGGAACAAGAAAGTTAGCCGTGGGAGAACGAGTACAAGTGAGAATGTTCCAGGGTAATAAGATGACATGGAGATTTGGGAAAGTTATTAAGAAGTTTGGACACCTACATTATCAAATTGAATTGGAAGATGGCTACGTCTTGAAGAGACACATAAATCAATTGAGGTCAACTTTGGTTCCTAAAAAGAAACAAGTCACGTTTGAAGAACATTTAGATACCGAACCAGAAGAGCAGTCGAGACACGGACATCAGCAGTTGCAGATACCAGATTCTTTTATACTTTTGAATCAAAGAAGGGATCGAGTGCCTGATGAAGTTTCTGAAATAGTGACAACGTCAACATCTCCAGCGGTTCCATGTGTTCAAGAACGACCTAGAAGGCAGAGGATGAGACCTAGGAGATTCGACGATTACATCTGCGATTGGTAGTATCTTATTAAGCGTGGGAGACTGTCATATCCAAAAGAAAGAAGAAGGATCGACATTGTCATGGGGATGGAGAATTGACTGATACCTCAATAATCAGAATTAATACGAAACGCCATGATTATTATTTATTACATTTTCCGTTTGTTCTTTTTGTTACATGTTTAAATATAGTTATCAATACCTCGTATTACTTTTGATTAAAAAGAATACAACAGAATGTGAACAGGTTTTCATACGAGTCGACCGAGTGAAGAAACCCCTGGAGCCGCCCTACGAAGGCCCGTACGATGTACTTACGCGAACTAACGATACTTGTTACAGAATCAACATCAAAGGTGTGCCCACGGAGGTTTCAACGGACCGACTAAAGCCGGCATACACGGAAGTTTCACCCCACACGGCTACACCTGAGTTCAGCATCAGCCCAACACTGCCGGCCTGGATGACAAACAGGACGGACAGCAGGCCAACAAGCCAACCAAATCCTGCCCTGACACGACGACGACGAGTTTCTTTCGCTCCTAGATAAGTCGCTAGGGGGGAGTACTGTGGCGTTCCACCGAATCCCACTCGGACGAGGCCACTTCGAAACCGAAGAGTACGAGGCCACGAAGGACGACGCGAAAATTCGCCTCACTGACAGCGACAAGTACCGAGCGGGAGAACAACCACTAACTCACCCGATTCGTTCGTCGACCCTCGGTACCACCGGCTCGCCCTTCTGGCACTTTAAATTCGCTATAATCGTTATTAGTATTTATTTAATAAAAACATTTATCCGTTCGCATCTTCTTTTTTTGTGTTCTTAACGTCAGAAAACCCACATCTCTCCTTATGGTTTACTATGATTAGGGCTGTAGGAGGTCTCTTGGCCAGGTTCTCTGTAGTCTTCTTACTTCGGGTTCGTTGTCATATAGCTGTTCAACTAGTGTGTTTTGATGGCTTACTATCTGGTATTGGTATTTTGTAGCGATTTTTTTTATTTCATCCCTGATATATGGCATTTGTAGATCGTTGTGGAGCGTCTGATTGCTGACGTACCAGGGTGCATCGGTTATTGCTCTGAGCGTTTTTGACTGGAACCTTTGGATAATGTTCAGTCTGGTGGGTTTTGCGCATCCCCAGAGTAGCAGTCCGTAGGTCCATATAGGCTTTAGTATGATTTTATATAACAAAAGTTTATTGGCTAGTGAGAGTTTTGATTTCCTTCCTATAAGCCAGTACATTTTTCTAAGCTTGAGATCTAGTTGTCTTCGTTTAGTTTCAATGTCTTTATGCCAGGTGAGTCGTTGGCCTAGATGAAGTCCAAGGTATTTAACCTCTTTACTGGTTGGAATAGGGACGTTATTCATAGTTACAGGTGGACAGGTGGTATGCCTGTTGGTGAATGTGATTTGAACTGATTTGGTTTGATTGATTTCGGCTCTCCATTTATTGTACCATTTATTAAGGAGGTTTAAGTGGATTTGCAGGTTTTCAGACGCAGTTTGGGGATCTTCGTTAGTAAACAGCACTGCTACATCATCGGCGAAGGTTGCTATGGTGGTGTGATTTGTTTCGGGTGTATCCGATGTGTAGATTAAGAAGAGGAGCGGTCCAAGTACACTGCCTTGGGGAACGCCTGATTGAACAAGGAAGTGACTGGATCTTTGGTCATTGTATTTGATGGATGAGTATCTTTGAGATACGTATGACTTCAGAAGGAGGTAGTAGTTAGCGTTCAGAGTACTTTTTAATTTGTAAAGAAGGCCTCTCCGCAATTTCATTTACTATCCGGTGGCTTTGTTGTATTGTGGAATGTTCGTCGCGAAATCCAAATTGGTGATTGGGTAGTAGTGTTGATAATTCATGATCTTCTTTAATCCTTTTAAGTAGTAGTCTCAAATAATTTGCTTGGTATGGGGAGAAGACTGATAGGACGATAGGATGTTGGTTCATTAGGAGGCTTGCTTGGTTTCTGGATCATTAGAATGTCGGCATACTTCCACGTTATAGGAAAGTAGGATAGGGATAGCGTACGGTTGTATAAAATTGTTAATAGGACGACGGCTTTACGGGGCAGTTGCTTTAGAATTTCACCGGTTATTAGTTCGTATCCTGGAGCTTTGCGTGACTTTAAGTTTCTGGTTTCTGCTTTGACTTCTCTTGGTGTGAAAGGTTTTATGGGTAGGGACATTTGGCAAGGTGCGTTGATATATTGCTGGATATCGTTTTCAACATTTCCAGGGGTGGCTCTAAAGACTTCACTCAGATATTCAGCGAAGGTGTCTGCCTTCTCTTTATCGGTTCGTGCCCATTCTCCGTTCGGTTTACGGATTGGGGGTACGTGTGTTTGGGGTCTCTTTAGCTTTTTTGTCGCTTTCCACAGTGTGTTATCGTCTGTAGATAGTGTGGTGATGTAGTGTTCGAATGTCGAGTTTTGGAAGTCCTTTAGGGTTGCTGATAATTGCCTGCGCAGCCTGTTATAGAGATGTTGATCAGCTACGTTTCTCGTTCTTTGCCATGTTCCTCGTGCTCGGCGTTTTTCTACAATTAGATTTCTGATGTGGAGTGGTATGCTAATGTGGGTAGATATTTGTTGGCGGTTTTGAGGTGTTGACCAGCACGCTGCTTCTTGTATGAGAGTGGTGAAGTATTGGGTAGCTTCATCTAGGTCAGCAGGACATTTTATTCGTATATTAAGGGCTATTTTTTTTGTTAATATGATTTCGGAATTTATTCCAGTCGGTGTTCTTTGACGAAAATTGGGGGGGGGGGTTATTGATGATGGTAGTTCTCATGTTGAGAATAACCGGGGTATGATCCAAGCAGCTTTCCAAGCAGATCCAAGCAGCTTTCGACTAAGCAGTTGTTTCTAGGGATTCCGCTAGTTATAAAAAAGTCGAGTAGGTCTGGAAGCTTCCTAGGGTCGGTTGGCCAATACGTGGGTACTCCATTAGTCAGGGAGTCGAAGTTGATGTCCGATGTAGCGCGAAAGAGATTTCGTCCTTTTGTGGTAGTGAGTCTTGAGCCCCAGTATGTATGTTTGGCATTCCAGTCGCCGCCGATTATTAGTTTACCTTTGATAGTCTGGAAGAAGTCTTTGTATTCATCAGATGTTATTGTGTGTCGCGGCGGGCTATATATGGCAGTAGTCTTGAATGACCATGGTGCCGCGTCTACTTCGTTAGTTGTGGCTTGTATTTTGTTTGTTTGGAATTTGGGTTGCTCGTGATGGCGTATGGCTGTACGGATAATTATTGCTGAGCCTCCATGGGCTGTGCCGTCTGGGAGTGGAGTATTATAAGTTGTGTAATGTGGTATGGAGAATACTGTTTGATTTGTGAAGTGTGTTTCTGATACGAGGAGGATATCAATTTTATTTAAGTTTAAGAATGTTATTGTCTCCTGCCTATGATTACGCAGTCCGTTGGCGTTCCATGTCGCGATTCTGATTATGGGTGCGAAGAGCCTATTTTCCCCATGACTATTGTAATCAAGTTAAGGATCATGCTGTTTTGGTTTATTAGCTGTGTGAACATGGATTTGAACTCATTGAGGAAGGCTGTCAGCTGTTCGCCGATGTTTGTTGTTTGGGTAGGGTAGGTTGTTGTTTGAGGGTTTTGATTCCTCGAGGTTGCTTCTGCGTAGCTTAATTGATGGGTGCGTTGGGGGGCTAGTTAGAGCGGAGGTTAGTTTGAGTATTTGAGTGTTTATTTTGTGTTACTTCGTTGTCGTCGGAGTCGGAGCTATATTTTTGGTTGTTGTCCTGGGTGTTGAGTATCATGGTTTGGGATGTTGATGTGGTTGGTTGATTATGGTATGGAGGCTCTGGTAATTGCGTAGGCATAGTAATTTGTTGTGGTATCATTTGAGGTTGATACTGCGGAAAGTTGGGTGCAGAGAAATTTTGTTGTTGATATTGTGGTGGCATTTGGAGTTGGAATTGTGGATAGTTTGGTGTAGGAATATTTTGGTGTTGCCAGCAAGGTTGTTTTGGATCGTTTATTGGATGTGCCGTGATGGGTATTTGTTGATTAGGTAAGGAAACATCTTTTACTTCACTGTAAAAGTGCTTACTTGTTAATGTAGAATCATTTGTCGATTGTCCGGAAGATATACTACGCCACTGGTTGGCGTTTATTTACTGACCACTCTTTAGCCGAGTACACAAACTGATAACACAGTTGTTTTCGATACACATGCACTCGCTTTGACTTCAAAACCCTACAACTTCTTTACTAAGCAATTTTGGATATACTTAGCTAAATTCGGTTAAATCGTCTTACTTTGATCCCAGGAGTCTGTGGTTAAGCTATGTCCCAACCTTTTTGCGACACCCTGTGTATGTTTAGAATCCAATCGATTTAATTTTGACCCCTTAATATGATGGTATAATTTATGACCCACTTTTATGTTACACCGTCTGCACAATCATCTAAAATCTAATTTATCAATTTTTTGAAAGTTCCTAATAATTTTCTCGTTTCCACATATTTCGATGCAATTTCACGTTGAAATTTTCGCGTTGTTGAAATTATAATTTCTGTTCGGTCGAATAGTTTTTAATTTCATAATGAGAGCAACGCAAACAGCGCAAACTGGAATCGCATCCACTAACAGATATCGTAATTGAACTCATTACCCGAAATTCTGTTGGGTTAAACGTTCCCAATCGCAATCGTTATTCGCGAAATGATAAATGAAACGGAATCGACGCGCCGTTCGTTGATAAATATCGAAATTCGCCCGGATTCGATCCCCTTTTCTTAGCCGAATCGTTTATTAAAACCGTCGCGAATAACAAGGTTTAAATAGAGAGGCTCAAAATACAAGAGGCCGCGTATACGTTCACCGGATAACCCGACAAGCTTGTTATGATTTATGGAAAATTTTAATTGAGGACATAAATTTCTTAACCCCTTATTATAAACGCTAACGAGGTCAAATTGCGTTAAGCGCGGCGATAAAAAGTTCCTGTTTAGTGTGTGATGAGCGAGCGGTTTTAATGAAACGTGCAAAAAAACATATAACGTCAAAGCGAAGATTAAAGACTGATGGGAAATAAGAAAACTACGATCTTTTAATCGCATATGGGTTGTGCAAAACCAATATGAATGCACGTCATCATAAATTTACTAGTTCACAAATAGACAGTGTTGCCGAAATGTTATAAAAGTTTACAAAATCTATGAATTTTCTAAAATTGTCAAATGGCAAAATCACAAAAACAAATAGAAAATTAGGGGTTCCTGTTTCACGTTTCTATACGGCCGATGTTCCGGTGCCGATTTCCGTTTCAGGTGCTCACTATAATTGAGGGGCCTAGAATAATAGGGGTCCAAGTGACATTTTTTTAAATACAGGGTGACTCAGTTGTTAACTGCATAGCTTTGGAAGTTGATAGAATTTGTAAAAATAATGTTTTTCTTTATATAATATTTTTTCAAAAATCTTTTAGTTTCGGAAATATACATTGAATTTGCTTATTTTTTTTTCTTTTTTGTTCATAACTATTGATTTAGTTCTCCGATTTATTTCAAATTTGAAACAAAAACACTTCTTATCGTTAAGTAAGGAACCATCCACTCTTTATTAAGTGGGTTATAATGTTTTGAAAACTTTTAGAAATAATTCTTTTCAATAGTAATAACTATTTAGGACTATGCCTTGATTAATTTTGAAACTATTTTCATTCTTGTAACTTTTTGATATTTTGCTTTGTTCTTGAGATAATTTATAAAATTTGAGGCAATGTATCACACAGTGACAATTAAGCTTTAATTATTATCATATCATATTATGCCCATGAAAAATCAAAATGACATGATTCTTTTGAAGCTTATAATAGCAAATAATTTAAAAATTTTCAATTTTATAAGTTTATTTATAATTTATAAAAGTTTATAATTTTATTTTATTAGGTTATAAGCTAATAACAAATTTTAATAAGATGAAAAAATTTTAGGCATATTCATTCACTTTTACACTTAAGTATAACAACTTTTTTAATAATAATAACAACACTGGTGATAATAGTTATAACAATTAACGTCAGTTTTCATAAGTGCTGTCATTTTAATTTTTCATGGCATTCTATGATTCTGGCAGATAGTGAATGCTTACAACTGGGTGGTGCACTCCCTCAAATTTTATAATTTATCTCAAGAACAAAGCAAAATATCAAAAAGTTACAAGAATGAAAATAGTTTTAAAATGAACCAAGGTACAGTCCTAAATAGTTATGACTACTGAAAAGAAATATTTGTAAAAGTTTTGAAACCATTTATTAGGGGGTAGCACCTAAAAATCCACTAAATAAAGAGAGGGCGGTTTCTTCCTTTTAAGGCTTAAAGAACTAACATTATTTTAACAAGTTCTATCAACTTCCAGAGTTATGCAGATAAAATCTGAATCACCCTGTATAAATCTAATTGCAGATTTAGGTATTTTCAATGCCAATTTATTAAGTATAATAAGGAATTAAGTGATTTTCTGCTTCAATAGATGGCTCTCAAAGCAGAAAATCACTTAAATTCCTTTTTATAGTGAATATATTGGCATTTAAGGTACCTAAATCTGCACTTTAAAAAAGTTTCACTTGGAACCCTTTTATTCTAGGCCCTTCAATTATTAGCAAATTCCATTATCATCTGAAATATATTTATTTCCTGGAATATATTTAATAGGGCGAGTGAAAAATGCTGTGTATAATTGTCGTTTAAAACTGTACATAGTGAAATTTCAGAGAAAACTTTCGTAAATTCTGAAATATTTGGCGCTCAAATTGTGTCATTTCTAACATGTAAATAAAAAATAATTACGCAAGAAATTCGTATCATTCGGCCGAATATCCATTAGTATTTGAGGTAAATAAACTAGAAAGAACAAGAAGGAGAAGAAATTAAAAGTAGTGATCGGATGGCAACGGCAACTATGCTACTTGACAGTCAGTGCCTACCAACCTACTAAAAGTGAAAATTATTTTTTTATACTTATACAAAAGTTGAATTTTGGTATTATATTATACTTATGTATATTTTTCTTGGATGATTTAATTCTTCTTTGGAAAATTTCCTATCATCCTTCATTAATTAAATTAAACTATAGGGTTTAAATTGTAGGTATTAAACTTAATCTGTTTTATGTGATTATTTTTAAAAGTTGGGCACAATGCTTAGCAAATATGACGACATTAGTGACGTACATTCAACTTTGTTTTGCACAAACTATAGATTTTCCATTTCAATCATACAGAATTCACCGTAACCCTCGACTTAACGGCTTGGGAATGGCAGAAGGAAAAAATCGAGTCGATTAATTAATGCGCGCAGTTCTGTTCCACGAATTGAAGTCAAGAGATCACTAGGTCGAACTTAATGGCGGAGTTTAATTTACATTGGAAATGGGACCTTCGCCTCTAAGTTGGGCGGGAATCCGCGTATTTTCCCCACGTCTCGGTTTGTACTATTTAACTTTGGTGTTACAGCCGAATTCACATCGGTTAACCAGTGCAGCTCGTTTCGAATTTAAAACTTTCGTTTTCTTCCTATTTTCCTAGTTCTATACGCACGACCTGCAATAGTTCAATTAATTCGCTCCATGTAAAATGATAATTAACCTTAAAACCGAGGTATAGGTACAAACACGTATAATTCCCTTAAGATTCCATTAATCCACAACGCCACTGTGTTCGGCTGATGATTGAATTAGTAAATTAGATCCCAGTCGTGCTATTTATACTGTATATTTACTGATTGACATTACCGAATGTGTAAAGACACGAGATGATCGCGTTCAAAACGGAGTTGATTAATTTACCTTCCATAGATATTTAATTAATTACGAAAAGTAATAAAATCTAATATACATCGAGTATTAAAATTAAGTATAAACACTTAGTTATAATTTAGCAAAGTAAACATTAGTTATTTAATGGGTGTATTTAACATTAGTTATTAAATGCTCGATAAGGAAATTACAAATGCACAATAAAATAATAAGAAATGCCTTTTATTCATAATAAAATGCTATATTACGGTCAGTATTTTAATAAAATGTGCACTAAAAAATAGTCAAGTGCAAAATTTGTACGCAATATGGGTGTAACAAAGACAAATTCCATTAATCTCATACGGGGTATACTTAAATACTATAATATAAAAACTTTTAACAAGGAATCACCCTCTAAAATATCTCCTTCTATTTTTCGAATACCCTATATAAAGGACAGGCTTATAATTTGTGATGGTAATTTTCTCACTCTAACCACTATGATTTTAATAAGTATGTAATCTTTATTCATCTCACAGAATTGATTAATTTTCAAACTAATTTGCACTTACCTACCTGTATATGCTCGATACCCTGCCCTATCCTCTCTACCCTACACTATCCTTCCTACCATAGATTATCCTACAATACCATAGATTATCCTACAATACCATAAACTATTCTAGTTCTACGCTACGCTACCCAACCCTTTTTTTTTTTTTTTTTTTTTTTTTTTTTTTTTTTTTTTTTTTTTTTTTTTTTTTTTTTTTTTTTTTTTTTTTTTTTTTTTTTGAGGAGAAAATGCGTTTACGCACACCGCCCACAGCTGTTCGGTGGGGGTAGTGTGGGGCTCAAAGATATTTAATACCCACTAAAAACTCCTCTTTTCTCCCTTCATTTCCAGGTTGGTACCATCCATAATTGGATTTTCGTCAATCCTGGAAACAGGTGATTTTTTTCTGTCTACCTTTCTCTTCCTGCTTCTCTTTCTATACGCCTTTCATCTTCCATCTTTCTTTTAATTATGCTTCCTATACCCTCTGCTATTGTCTCATATATTTTTTTATCTTCTATCATCATATTTATTATATTTTCGGGTGTTATATTCCGTCCTATTTTCTTTTCCATTTCCTCTCTCTCTTCTCCAAATCCTGGACACTGGAAAATACAGTGCTCCACTGTATCTGTTCCTGTGCAGTATAAGCATTCATCACTCTCTGTTTTTCCTATCCTTTTAAGGTACTGTTGGAATGTTCCATGACCCGTTAGGAACTGTGTCAGATAGAAGTTCGTTTTTCGATGTCTACATTTCAGCCATGGATCAATGCAGGGAATCAAACGTTTCGTCCATTGGGCTTTCTCTTCTAGTTTCTCCCATCGTTCTTGCCACTGGTGTATTATTTCTTCTCTTACTTGTGTTTTTTCTGCTTTCTCTGTTAGTTTATATTCATGTATCCTTTTTCTTTCCATAACCAGTAGATCTATAGGTGGGGTGGCGGTTATTACATTTAAAGCTTCCTTTGATACGGTTCGATAAGCCATTGCTGCTCTAATTAGCATTTTTCTCTGAGTACTACAAAGCATGTTATTATATCTTGTCATCTCGATGACTGACGCCCATATTGGGGCTCCATATAATAATATAGAGTGCGCCACCCCTCCTAGGACGTTTCTTTTCAAACTACTGGGACCTCCAATGTTCGGCATTAATTTGGATAGGATCGCTATTTTTTCCTCGGTTTTTTTGCAGATATTTTTAACATGAACTGTGAATGTCCTATTATGGTCTAAGTGTATTCCCAGGTATTTGATTGATGTTTTTGGTTTTATCGTGTGCTGATCTAAGCTGAATGTTATTTTTTCTCTTGTTTTTGTTTGATTCGTTCCCTTGAGTATAACGGCCTCGGTTTTATGGCTAGCTAGTTTCAAATCTTTTTTCTTCATCCATTCCGATATTCTTGTTAGACATTCATTTGCTTTTCCCATCATTTCTTGCATGTCTTCAGCCTCCACCAACAACGCTAGATCGTCGGCAAAAGCTACACTCGAGCAGCCCTCCATTAATTCAACACTAAGTACTTGATCGTATAGCACATTCCATAACGTTGGGCCTAATACCGATCCCTGCGGAACACCTGCCGACACTTCCAGGACATTTCCTCTCTCGATTTGGATCCTCCGGTCTCTAAAATATGCAATTACCATAGATATGAGATAGTCACTTATTTTCTTCTCTTTAAGCGCCTTAATAATTTCGCTCCACTTCGCCGTATTAAACGCGTTTTCTATATCTATGGTAATTAACGTAATCCATTTCGACCGAGAGTTTTCTGTCCTTTCCATTAGCCATTTTGTAGCCTCGATCGTAGACTTTCCCTTTCGGAAACCAAATTGTCTCTCTGACAGTCCGCATGGTTCCAAGGCCGCTTCGATTCTCCCTTTAATTAAACCTTCTAAGACTTTTCCCAGAACGTCTATGAGACATATAGGTCGAAAGGAAGAAGGTAGTTCGAGAGGTTTGTTTTGTTTCCTGACCAACACTACTTTTGCCGTTTTCCATCTTTCCGGGAAATCCAAGTTCTTGAGTGAATTGTTAAAGATGTTCAGTATTTTCTTGGGGTGTATCTCGATTGTTTTTTTAACAATTTCAGGAGGAATACCATCTATTCCGGGTGATTTTTTTGGCTTGATTTTATTTACTACCTCTTTCAGTTCGTCCATGGTGAAGGGTGGTATTTCTCCTGTTACTGTTATGTCATTCACTATATCAGTCACTTGTGGAAATAAGAACTTGGCGATTTCGGTTTTTGTTTCAGCAGGTAGTGTATACGGTATAGTGGGGTTTAGTTGTTTTATTACGATAGAGTAGCCTTGACCCCATATATCCTCATTCAAGTCCTCTAGCGTTTTATTCCAACATTCCCTCTGCCTTCCATTTATCATTTTTTTTAACAGCTTTTTGTTCTCTTTCAGCTCAGCTTTCAGGTTAGTTACAGGTAAGTTATTTTGATATGGTTTAGTTCTCGTTAATTTTCTCCTTATCCTCAGGCATTTTTCTTTCTGGGTCGCTATCTCCGCTGTCCACCAATAGGGAAGTTCTCTACTGTAGTTCCTATTTATCATCGTACATTTTTTTAATCCTGCTTTTATGATTTCAGTTAGCTGATTTGGAGTCGAAAATTTACCATTTTTTATTATCTTTTCATATTCTTTCATATTGTACATTGTTCTAGAGTTTACTTTTCTCGTTGTTCCAGTGTCCGTATCCGAAATTTCATAATATATAAATTTATGATTAGTAAATACTTCGTTGTCCAATACCTGCCAATTTTTAATCCGATTTACAAGTTTACTTGAAACACATGTGACATCTATGTGACTATTCGTTTTCCCTCTGACGAATGTGGGCTCTCCTGTATTTATTGCTACTGTGTCTATGGTAGCCATCCAGTCCGTCCATATTTCCCCTCTGGCATCTGTAAAGGGAGAGCCCCACATTACTGCCTTACTATTTATATCTCCCGCAATGATTAATCCGTTCTTATTTAGTTGGCAGGCATAGGTCATTATCTTGTCTACTCGTTGTTTATATGTCTCAATGTTAATGTTTGGGCTAATATAGCAGCAAATTAAATGGATTCTCTTAAATTTAACTACTAAAAAACCTTTTTCAATATTGACTCTTTCAATACCACAGTTCCTGTTACAGATTAAGATGGCTACCGCACCATCTTTATCGACAATCCATCCTCTTCTTTTTGTATATGAAATGTTAGGCTCTGATACGATTGCTATATCTATATTAAGTTTAACTATGGTATCCATTACGTTGTCATGTGCTACTTTTGCCCTGTCTAAATTTACTTGTAGAATCTTCATTTTATTTTGTATTTAACTTTGTTGTTTGTTGTTTTTGTTGTTTTGTTGCTGTTGTTTGTAGCTTTTGTTTGTTCCTGTTGTTTGTTGTTGTTGTTTGTTGTTGTTTGTTTCTGTTCTTTGTTGTTGTGTGTTACTTTTGTTTATTTGTTATTGATTAAACCAGTCCTTTTTAGTTGGGAACTGTTTGATGTTCGATGTTCCCTCATCTCCTGGTTCTCCATCCGGCCCCTCCGCGGCAGATGTGGTTGACATCACAGATGTTTGTCGGCTGAATCGGCTCCTATCGTTTGCTCTTGCCTTCCTAACGGCTTCCCTGAACGCGGGACACTTAAAAGTGCCAGCCACATGTCCTTTTTCCTTGCACGTCGGGCATGATTCTTCATTTCTACAATCTTTGACAACGTGTCCTTCCTCCCCACATCTGAAGCATCGGCTGGCCCTTTCGGGTTCTCGACATTCTCTGGTATTGTGGTTGTGCGACCAGCATCTTAAACATTTGTCTATTCTATATTTTTTGTCTATCCTACATTTTACTATTCCTACCCTCACGTATCTTTCATTAAGTAGTTTATTAGCCAGTTCCTTGTTTATTATTAATGTCGCCGCTTGTGTGTTGTCAGTTAATGGTCTTAATTCACTTATTCTGTTTTCCCCTTCTTCCCAGTTACCTTTCTCTTTTATTGCTTCAACTATATCTTCTTTTGTCGTGCTCGAATCCATTCCTTTGATATGCAGTATTTCCTGTTCCGAATTTATTCCTAATGTTCTGGTTTTGTTTTCCGTAGCTTTTTCCACTGCCTCTTTTATGTTTTTTAATACTTCTTTGTCCTTGTCTATGGTTATAATCATTTTACCGTCCCTAGCACTTTTTATGTTCCGAATTGCTTCTTTCATCTTATTATCATTTTTAACTATGTCTTTGACCTTGGTTAGGACTTCACTGTATTTGTCGCTATTGTGGTTAACCATTATTCCATATGTCTGTCTCTCTCTCCTATTATTTGGTTCCTCTAGTACCCTTCTCCTTGTGGTGGTGAATATTCCTATTTTTTTACTTTGTCCCTTAAATATTATCTCGCACATTTTTCTTAAAGTCTGTACGGTTACAGCATCTATATGATGTATCGCTATCTTATTATTTTCTAATGTCTCCTCTCTTAGTCTGATTAACTGGTCCCATATATTTTCCATCGTTCCGTCTTGTTTCATTTTTATCACTTTTCTACATATTTCTCCCTTAGATGTTGATGTTTTGAATACAATTTTCTGCTCCATGACCTCAAAGTCTCCTGTAAGGTTCTCAATTTCAGGATATCTGTCTCGATACAACTTCTGTATTCCATTGTTCATTTCTTTATCCTTTGGTTCTATTACAACCACCTTCACCACATCGTCACCTGTCGTTACCGGATTTCCTACTACTATTTCTGTGTTTGTGAAAACTTCGTCAACCCATTTCCTATCCATTTTGCTTTTAAAATCTTCCAAAGTATCTATCTCGTCTAACGTTAGGATGTCCTCCTCCCCTTCCCAGTTTGGTGTTTGTGTTGATATTTCTTTTGTTTCTCTTCCGTCTCCCTTTTGCTTTTCTGTTTGAACCTCTATATCGTATGTCATCTTTTCCATTTTACTATACCTTATTCCTTCTAAGAGAGTCTTTATCGTGTCCCTCTTGAATACTGCCGTTGTTATCTTCATTTTAGCTGCTACTTCCTTGATTGCTTTTTGAGTGTTTGGCATGTCTTTAATACGGTTAGTTATATCATCCACTAGTCTTTGAATGCTATCTATGGCCTCTATAAGACACCTCGCTTCAGGGATCTCGGTTTTTTTGTAGGGACTTCCTTCATCTCCTTCCGTATATGACGTTTCCATCTTCTTCCTTTTTTTTTAAGTCCTTGAACAGTGGTAACGAATTTCGACGCATGAATTGGTATCCGGCTGGACTTATCCTTGCTACCTTTTCCATTCCTGTTCCATTTTGTCCATCATCCTCTATTGTGATAATGTTACCAATCGGAGAAATGCCCCCCCCAGAATCCGTGGGGCAGTCCGGCCTATGAGGCACAGAGGGGGATTCTGGGCATATAGCCCTACCCCCCTGGGGTACTGTGTTTTTTTTATCCGACATTTCATTACTAATTTTTGGTTTTCTTTCAGGGTTTTCCTTCCCTTAGCCCATGGGTCCTGCTATTTTCAGGCGCCGGAGCTCGCCTGTCACCCTTCTCCGTTAGCTACGAGACGTACTCCCACAGCACGCCCCGTACCCAGGGACCACCACGAGGAGGTGGAGATAGGATTTGCCGGTTACTCCCCGAAGGACTGCGGACGTCTCAGCGTTTTAATGCTCGGTAAGTATGGGCAACCTACCGCGCCACTGAGGTCCCTCCCGGCCTTTGGTCCCC
Organism: Phyllotreta cruciferae; assembly: GCA_917563865.1. Lineage (NCBI taxonomy): Eukaryota > Metazoa > Arthropoda > Insecta > Coleoptera > Chrysomelidae > Phyllotreta > Phyllotreta cruciferae. The sequence goes on along the minus strand of OU830614.1, from coordinate 789,173 downwards.
ACGCTACCCAACCCTACTCTACCCTACTTTAAAGGAGTATGTAAATTATATAATGAGTATTCATTAGATTTATCGAGCGTCTATTATTTTTTATCGAATATTTCGTTTCTTTTCATGCAATTAATTAATATAAAATAAAATAAAAAAAATATAATTTATAAAGTCATATAAGTCATTTATAATGATCGCTATTTAATTAGCATTTTTATTGAATAATATAACGAAAATCTCATTAAACCATCATGAATAAGAGTTGCATTGTGAGCTTTTAAAATTTCGAAACAGACAATTCAAATTTCCTTGCAAATAGAGCCAAGAGAGGAATAAAAGACGTTAAAATTTTCGGGGTTTTAGCAATTCGAAATTACTTATACTTATAAGTAAAGCCGGCGAACGAGCGCCATTTGCATATCGCTGTTGGAACTTTCCGGGCGGCTCGGTTTTGTAAACAGAACGGGAATTTTCCGGTTTACCGGAAATATAGAGTGCAAACAATTCATCAGTGTTTTCTTCGCAAAAAAAAGAATCTCGAGTCATATAATAAAACGTAGAAACTTAAAAATCGTCGATTCGGAATCCTGAACTTTATATTTATGATCCCGTTGTCCGGGATCGTAATTTGAAGCGACATTTTTCATCGGGAGACGCGGGAGAGAAGGAGACGAGACGTTTTATCTTACAATATATATAGTATATTGGCTCCTTCTGTTACGCCGAGAAGAAATGTAATATCAATGAATGATGACAAAATACTATTAGGTATCGTTCGAGAGTCGCTTTTCCGCTACGACATCAATATAAACGTTTATTCTGTTATTTGAGCATTTACTTTAGTTTTCTTTTTCACTTGAGGGTTGTTCTATTATTTCATTGTATTCTGGCATTTTGGGTTTTTTGGCAACGTTTCAATTTATTTAACGCCCAGCTTTTTACGAATTTAAAGCGAATTTCGAAATTACTGAATTAATATCGATTGAGGAAATTTGTAAAGTGTTTCAAAATTAGTAAATATAAACAGTTAGTTTTAGTTTAGCAAAGTAAAAATTAGTTATTTAATGGGAGTGAATTTAGACGAAAAAAAATGCATTTTGCAGATTGAAAATATCCAAATGTTTGATAAAGAAATTAAAAATGCACAATAAAATAAGAGGAAATGCCTTTTATTCATTGTAAAATGCTAAATTACAGGTCAGTACTTTAATAAAATGAGCACTTACATATACAGTTAAGTGCAAAACTTGTACGCAATATGGCCTATGGGTGCAAGAAAGACTAATTCCACTAATCTCATTTACAGGAAAAGCTTATAAAGGAAAGGCTCATAATTTGGAATTATAATTTTCTCACTCTAACCACTGTTATTTTAATATGTAACCTTTGTTCAACTCATAGAAATGATCATTTTTCAAACCAAACTGTACATACCTCTACATGTTCGATTCCCTGCCCTATCCTCTCTACTCTATCCTATCCTCTCTAATACCATACGTTATTCTACCCTACAGTAAACAACACTACTCTGCATTATCCTACACTACCCTATTCTACAGTACCCTACACCTATACTAATATCCTACCATACTTTTAAGGAGTATTATTTGAGTATTTTAAGGAGTATTATTTGAGTTATTCGAGCATTTACTTTAGTTTTTTTCCACTTGACGGTTGTTCTATTATTTCATGGTATGTTCAACTGTTTGGCTTCCAGAGCCACCTAAATTCAAAATTTTGTGATTTTTGAGTGGTTGTATAGCCTGTATTAGGAGACCCAGATACCAGGTGTAATACCTTTTTGTAATCAGCTCATCGAGTAGAATCTAAAAATGCAAAAATATACAGGGTGTCCCATTTAAATTAACGAAGTTACGGTCAACTTCCAGTATAAACGGAAGTCGGCCATTTTTGAAAATATTTTAGATGAATACCTTATATCCAAAAACCCATGTACCTATAAAAAATTGCATAATTTTATACACATCCATTCACGAAATACTTCTAATGCCCGCCTTACGTGGGACATGGTGAAAATGTTCGATACCCTGCCCTATCCTCTCTATACCCTATTTTATATCCTCCCTACCATACACTACTCTACCTTACGCTAAACTATACTGCTCTAGACTATCCTACACTACCCTACACTATCCTACCCTTCTTTTAAGGAGTACGTAAATATATTTACTAACATTTACTTTAGTTGTTTTTTTTTCACTTGGTGGTTGTTCTATTATTTCATTGTATTCTGGCATTTTCGGTTTTTTGGCAACGTTTCAATTTATTTAACGCCACAGCTTTTTACGAATTTAAAGCGATTTTCGAAATTATTACAAAATTAATCTCGATTGACGAAATTTTAAAGTGTTATTACGCCGTTTATTTTATGCAATAAAAATTTAAGCCCAATTTTCCAATTTAAACAATTGGGCCGAGCGACACGATGAAGCTTCAGAAGCTTAATTATCGCAAAGCGGTCGAGATGAAGTGTCTGTTAGTCGCTTTAGCCCTTATCGCAGTTGGTAAGTCACTAAAAAGTACGTGGAATAATTTATATTTATGAGCAACTTTTGTACTTAGCCGGTGCTGCATCAACGCAGGTTGATGTCAAAGCGAAAAATGGGGTAGCAGGTGAGAAAAATTGTCGCCGCGAGGAAAGTAATTTTTATGATGGATGAAACTCTGTTGTAGTATCGAAATTAGCCATTTTGAGTTCCTCGCCGGTGGTGTACGGTTATATAAGTCGCATGAAGCACAACATCATCTCTAATTGCAAAGAGAATGGACGTGACATCGAAAAGGATTTGGAGGTAATTAATTGATATACAGCGTTTCCCAAAAAGTTGTATACAAATGGGGAAAACGTTTGTCTTACATTTCACAAAAATAATTATTTTTGATAAAATTCTCTGCATGACTTGTAAATCCATAATCAGGAACAACATTTTTTTAAAATTGCCTGGAATACAGGGAAAACAAAAAATAATGATATGGATCTAGAGAAAAATATGCACAAACTATAGTGGAGAGCAACAATTTCATTTAAATTGCGATTAAGTAGCAAAAAATTATGCACAATAATTGTTGATTTTATTGATATTCCAAGATATGCCAAAGCACTCTATCAGTAATATAGGAAATAATGCACTTATTAGGATCGAGTTTCGTGTTAATCTCGCAACTTTTGATTTGCTTATTAGAATATCTTTTAACTTTTATCTAGGAATATCAATAATCAACAATTATGCATAATTTTTTGCTACTTAATCACAATTTCAATGAAAATGTTGCTCTCCAAAACAGTTGGTGTGTACTTTTCTCACTGTCCAAATCACTATTTTGTGCTTTCCCCGTATTCCAGGCAATTTTTTAAACTTTTTGTATCTGATTATGGATTTACAAGTATTGCAGATAATTTTACCAAGATTTTTTTTTTTGTGAAATGTAAGATAAACTTTTTTCCCATTTGTGTACAACTTTTTGGGACACGCTGTATAATTCGTAAGAAGATAATAATTAATAATGATTAAACCTCGTAGAAATCTTACGAAGATTTAGTAAATTGCATAAATACGACCACTCTTTATACCAACAAGAAGCTGGAGTACATACAAAATTTGGAGGAGTGCAGTAAAACTGCTATACAAAAGGCGAAAAGTTGTTTGAAAAAAGAACACTCTTATTATCCTGATATACTGTTGAAAATAGTAAAATCGCAGATCAGTTTCGTTTGCGATAATTACGAAACTATTCAAAGTTCGTATGCTTTAAGTACATTATAATAATGAAACACATCGTTTTACATATGTATTTTTTAGATAATTTAATTCCTTGTATAAAGACCTACGAAAAGCAAGAAGTGCGCACTCGCCTCTTGAATTGCTTCACCGACATAAATCGAACTGTTAAAGATGCATCTTTAATTCCTCCTTCCGTAGAAGTTTTCTGCCAGTAAGTATAATGGGCTCCCGCAACGTAAACGAATTGGCAAATGTCTTTACCCAGAAAAGATGCTAAAAGATTAATATATTTCTAGGAAATCCTTCATTTAACAGAAAAATAAGGGATTTCCGGAATAATCCTTACTTAACTAAATTTCATTAGGATTTAAAAAATTGACCAAATTGTTGCCCATAAAATTAATTTTAACTGTAAAAATGTTGCCGATAAGAGACAATTCTAGAAGCGAATTATTATGTCGTTGATAAGTTTTTTTGATTTACATCTGTCAGAATAACTATTTGTTAGAGAAGATGGGTTATATTTTGGTTGTCAACTGTCGAAATTTCAAATACAGGGTGTATCATAAGTTGATACTTCTTTTTAAGTGTTTATGAATCTCTTAATTCCAAGCAACTTTTTCAAATAAACTTTTTGAATATTCTGAAAAACAAAGTTAAAAATTTTTAATAATATTTACCTTTTTTTTGAATTTCGAATATTTCCCAATACGTACCTGCTTCATTAAATATGAAATTTATTTATTTTTCGGCATTTATTTGACAGATGACTGCCATTTGCCAGATGAATGCCAATTTCTTATTTAATAAAGCAGGTACGTATTGGAAAATATTCGAAATTTTAAAATTTTCTATCTTCTTTGTTATTCATAATATTCAAAAAGTTTATTTGAAAAAGTTGCTTAGAATTAAGAGATTCATAGACAGTTGAAAAAGAAGTAAGTATCAACTTACAATACACCCTGTAGACTGAACCGTGCGTCACATGTCACCACAATTTTATTCAGAGGGTACCTCGGAATTATATGTAATTACGAAATAGATTAGTATTTATTAGGAATTATTCAATGATAACATTCCGTCAACAAATTTCTATCATTAAATAACTTGTATATTAAAATAATTAGTTAGAATTACTCTTTAAATTTTCAAATGTGTTAAAGCAAATTTTAAGATAGGATTACTCCTTTTTAAGGTTTAATTGACTACTTACTACAGTTCCCAAATCTATTAGAACAAAGCTAAGACTATTAAAAATATAACTCTTTCGTTTTTTATAACCAATAAATAAAGATAGGGAACGAATGGGAACATTCGACAACAAAATTTTGAATATAAGATTTTATTGATACAAGTGGGGTATACCTACGTAATGGTTCATCGGGTTCATCTAAATTTGATTTTTAACAACTTTTTTCTTCTTTAATGGGAGGTTTTCAGTTGTAAAAGTCGGATATTCTTGTTTATTCGATCCCAAATATTCCCATGGACTATTAAAAAAATCGTTACGGGAGCACAATACTCACAACGTCACACTAATTATTATTTTTATTAGGAGATATACACCGTCACACAATTGCTTCCTGGATATCCTGGAAAACGAGTGCAAGCAATTTCCGAAGCTCAAGCAATTCGGAGAAAATTACAATATCGCCATGAGTTACCCTTGCACCAAGAACGGATCGAAACCCGTTTATAATATGTAAAAATTTACGTAATAAAATCGTCAATATTATCAGTTTTATTATTCGGAAAATTTTAATCAGTTATTACGTACTCCGGAAAGTAACACTTACAATTAATTTACATATTTATCAGATAAACCCTAACGTATTATAAAAAACCAAAGATTTTATCACCTAGACTATATTCATCTATCAATAACAACAACATGAAGTATATTATTGTAGCAATAATTTGTGCAACATATGCACTGGCTGCTCCTGAATTGGAGTTAGAAAACTTATGGAGAAAGTTCAAGGTAACTACAACAATCTTCCATTTATACATTCGTAGCAAAAATAAACTAATCAGCCCGCTTGTAGAATGATCACAATAGAAACTACGCGACCGCCGAAGAGGAAGCGAAACGCTTCGATATATTCCGGGCAAACCTCCAGTCAATCATGGAGAACAACCTGAAGTTCGAAAGAGGCGAGTCCACTTACTCCATGGGCATCAACAAATTCACCGATATGACTCAAGAGGAACGCGTAGAGAAATATTTGACAAAGATAGAACCCCCAACGCACCGAGATGAAGCCGAATTACCGCTTACAGACGTGCCAGAATCCAAAAATTGGGCTGAGGAAGGTATGGTCACCAGTATCAAAGACCAGGAATCTTGTGGATGCTGCTACGCGTTTGCATCAGTAAGCACCAAACACCTGTAGATGTAAATGAACTAAAAATAACAATTTTCGCTCTCCAGGTGGCAGCCATTGAAAGCGGAAACGCCATAGTGAACAACAAACTTCAAAACCTCAGCGTACAAGAAGTCGTCGACTGCTCAGCAGGCGATACGTACTTGAATCACGGTTGCTCCGGTGGTATTATCGAAGGATCCATACACTACGTCATGGACCATGGCATAGTGGCTGAAGAAACTTACCCCTACTCAGCCACTGATAATAACCAATGCTCACCTAACGCATCCAATCCAATCGTATCGGTTAAGGCGTACAAAAACGTACCAGCCAATGAAACTCTGCTCAAACAAGCTGTTGGTAAGTACCCTTCATTAAAGCAATAGGAGAAGAAATTAACGATGTTATTGATGAATTAGGCGGTATTGGTCCCGTGGCTGCTTGCGTAGATGCGAATACTTGGTTCAGTTACGAGAGTGGAATCTTGGATGGACCATGCTACGATAATTCTACTAGTCACGTTATTTTGATCGTTGGATATGGTACCGAAAACGGAGTTGATTTCTGGCACGTGAAGAATTCCTGGGGAACCGGTTGGGGAGCGAAAGGGTTCGGAAAAGTTCGCAGGAACAACAACAATGCGTTCTGTTTGGCTACTTACACGGCGTATCCTATCATGAAATAATCTGATAAAATTGTGAACAATGGAATGAAATAAAAACTGAATTTGCTTAGAATGATTGAAATTAGTAGATACTCGTAAATCCTGAGATAAAACAAACGGTTGGAAAAATTTGGAATTCGACTTGTCTAAAATGAAGCACTTTATTATTTATGCCTTAATTTCGGCTCTAACGGCAACCGCAAATCCGGAAGTGGAAGATTTATGGAGAGAATTTAAGGTAAATACTATTAACAATTAAATTTAACAACCAAAGTTTCCCACATGTATTATCTTCGCTTTTATTCCTGCTGCGCTCAGTTTATTACAACAATCTTCATTAGAACCTCATAGTATATTTTCAGCGAACTACTGTCAGTATACAGGGTGAACCAAGATGGATGGTAGGTTGGACGTTTTGAGAGAACTGAGAGTAGGGTCGTTATGAAAATTTGGATTTTAGGTAATTCGCCCTGCTCTATAGATTAAAAATATTTTAAAATATTTAAAAGTTGTTGCTACTTTTCGGTAGAAGTGGTAATACCGCAGCGTTGAATTATAAATCGGACGAACGGACGATGAAGTATGACGAATTACTGAAATAACCGAATTTTCAAAACGATCCTATTCTCCGTTCTCCCAAAACGTCTAACCTCTAACGTCTAACCATCTTGGCCGGGTCATCTTATACAGGGTGTTAATTAATATGTGCGACAAACTTCAGGGAGTGATTCTGCATGAACAAATAATGATATTTTGCCATATAAACATATGTCCGCAAATGCTTCGTTTTAGAGATGCGGGGTGTTAAAGTTTCTTATTAAAAACCGAAGTTTTATTTATTTCTCTGAAACCAGAGAAGATATTCAAATGAAATTTAGTGTACATAAAATTAAAAATTGTATGTACATCATTGGCGCGCATAAGGGTAATAATAAATATTTTTTAAAGAAAAAATATATCGGTACGCCACTGAGGCATTTTTATTGAAAATTCAATTATGAATGAATTCCTCGTTCAATTTGTGACAAAAATGCTCTCTTGTGTTCATTTCGACCGGGTCGCCGTTTTCGAAAAAAAAAAATAAAACTTGACGTGTATTTTTATAAGTATACGTATTCTAGTAGTGAAGTTAGACGGTAGTAGGCTACTGTCAAAATTATGTTAAATAAATGATCAAATTAGCTTTTTTTGATAATCTAAAATTACGTAGATTAATGCGTAAATTAACTATAAATTAAATTAACTTTTTTATTATCTTTAGTGTTTTTAAGAAGAAACTTTAACACCCCGCATCTCTAAAACGAAGCATTTGCGGACATATGTTTATATGGCAAAATATCATTATTTTTTCATGCAGAATCACCCCCTGAAGTTTGTCGCACTTATTAATTAACACCCTGTATACATAGTTGTATCCTATTTTATTGTTTATAATTTCATCCAGAGAGAGCATAACAGAATCTATAATTCTGAAGAAGAAATCGAACGTTTCGAAATTTTTCAAGAAAACATCCGAATGATCAGGGAACACAATCGAAAATACGATAAAGGAGAATCAACTTATTACATGGGAATCAACCAGTTCGCCGATTTGACTCGAGAAGAATTTGTAGCCAAATATACATTAAAAACGAAGTTTGTAGGGAGCTATGGAATAAATGAGCTGCAATTGTCATCGAACGTACCAGATCAAAAAAACTGGACTGCCGAAGGGGTGGTAACAGAAGTTAAAGATCAGGATGTTTGTGGTTGTAGTTACGCCGTAGCATCGGTAAATATTTGGAAGTAACTTTTAATAGATTTTTACACACGAATTTTCAGATAGGGGCCATTGAAAGCGCTTACGCAATCAAACACAAGACTCTCGAGGAATTAAGCGTGCAGCAAATTGTGGATTGTTCTTATGGAGAAATTTATTACAATTATGGTTGCGATGGAGGTATCATCAACGGTACTTACCGCTACGCAATTAAATACGGTATTACAGCGGAAGAATCGTATCCTTTCACACACAAGGACTTTAGTCCTTGCTTGTACAACCAGTCGACACCTATCGTTAATGTTAAAACGTTCAGTCTTACCTCATGGAGATGTCTTAAAATCTGTAGTAGGTTAGTTGACAGTTTAGTTTATCGACTTTCAAGTTAATTAATTTAAAATGTGTAGGTACTATTGGTCCGGTGGCAATTACAGTTGACTCCGAATTTTGGGGCTTCTACGAATGCGGAATCTTCGATAAAAACTGCACGAGCAACGATACTAACCACGTGGCCCTGATTACTGGCTATGGTACAGAAGATGGTGTTGATTATTGGTACCTAAAGAATTCTTGGGGAACCAAATGGGGTCTGAACGGGTACATAAAAATCCGAAGAAACCACAATAACGTTTTCTGCTTGTCTGCTTACGCAGCTTATCCTATAGTAAATTAATAATGTAAGGCCCTGTTGTAGATGCCACAGGTGAACGTTAGTTCAACTAAACTGCGAGTCAACTTTGAACCGAGTTCATTTTGGTTTATGTTGTAGAGTGGAAGATCAACATTAGTTTGGTTGAACGCCGTTCAGGACACGTTGGTTGCAGTGAAGTCCCTTTTTATCTGAAATACAATGTCACATGTCAAAATTTATAATTTATGTTTGAATGTTGGCAGTGATTTTGATGTCACTTTTGATATTTCGTTTATTTTGATTTATTTTGACTGGAACTATCTACATTTGAGAAGTTCTTGATAATTAATAGTTTTTAAATAAAAAAAATATTTCATATTTACGTATTGGAAAATATTCGAAATTCAAAAAAAAAGATTAAAATTTTTTAAAATTTTTATCTTTGTTTTTCAGAATATTCAAAAAGTTTATTTGAAAAAGTTGCTTGGAATTAAGAAATTCATAAACAGTTAAAAAAGAAGTATCAACTTCCCTAACACCCTGTATTCAGATATACAAATTAAATTCGAATTGAAAATGCGCATGCGCCGGATTCCAAATCCCTGTACTGTCATCAAATTTTTGTGACTATTACAAAACCAGTCCCTTGAACTGTTGGAACAATGAATTGTTAACCAAATCAGAATCAGAGATGTCAGTGAAGTTTGTTGGAACGCCTAAATTATGACTGCGCACACTCCTGACGACCACTACTGACTATTTCTGACTGCTTTAGGAACAAACCTAAACATCTAATTGAAATCTACATTTAAATTCAATATCGGACCATATTTTAAAATTACTGGGTCTATTTCTGAAGGTTCTAATAATACGTTCATTTTGAATAATGAATTGTACTTATATCAGAAATTCAACCTGCCTTTTTTGGGTTAACAATTCAACGTCGAATGTTAAAACCTTCTTGAACCCTCTTTGAACGCTCTTCAAGAACCGCTTACGTAAACTTCTCTATGAACCACAGATCAATAGTGACTGACGTACACTTTTAGAATACAAATTTGCAAGTAAACTCGGTTCAACGCAAAACCACAGTTGAACTAGGCATCTACAATCGGGCCTAATTATTTCTTTCTTTATAAATACACTAGGAAAAGTGACTAATTAAAGATAATAATTTGCAAACAAGTATACATTCGGTCCCTTTGAACATTACCATGGGCATTTGTGATTGGTAATCGAGTTTCATAATTAAGCTGGAACTAATGCAACGTTATAACGACAAGTAACCCGGCTGATTGTCGTCGAATGTCCTAAATAAGGTAGGCAGGTAATCCAGATAGGACGCGGGTTACGTGCATCAACTAAGCTCATTATCGGCGTGTGACGTACGACGTCGGTCATCTGTTAATCCGTTTAACGGAAATAATTAGGATAGATTGACGACCCTAATGGAATGTATCCAGGGGGTTGATAAAACTAACAGAAGGAATCCGGCTGGAAAAAGCGACGCTATTTGATTAAACATAAAATCGCAAATTCATATCAAGCAATCGTTGGAATTGTGAAGCGTTTAAAAATAGAACAAAATTTGTTTGGAATTCGAATTCATTCGCGGTTAGAAATAAATGATTCCAAAAAATATGACGAACAATTCTAATATGTGATCGAAAATAACAAATATCGTGTATAAAAGCGGCAATAAAAGGTAAACTAGTTGATTCAACATTCGAAATGAAGCAATCAATTACCATCATAATTCCTCTAATTTTAACCACGATAGAAGCGCTATCAGACCAAGAACAATGGCTAAACTACAAGGTAAACCAATAACTTAGCCAAATTTAAAAATACATCTAAAATATTTCCAGAAAACATACTCCAAAATTTACAGGAATCCGACGCACGAAAGACACCACTATTCCATTTTCCAAAACAACCTGCGATTCATCGAGCAGCACAATTCGAAATACCATAAAGGACTGGTCTCCTTCGAAGTGGGCATGAACCAATTCGGCGACAAGACCCCTACCGACTTTATCCAGTCGATCAAAACCTCGAAATCCGGGCCACCGGAGACATTCGAAATCGGCCATCACGACTACCACGACTTACCGGACGAGGTAGACTGGAGGAGAAAAGGTGCCGTGACAGAAGTCAAAGACCAGAAGAATTGTGGAGCCTGTTGGGCATTCAGTACTGTAAGCTCTCAAACAATTTGAAAATTACTTGTTTCGAACAGGGCGTCCCAATAGTGCGGCAAAGCTCATTTACTCTGTTATCATGATAGATTCGAAAAAATGATAAATAGGAAAAATGTGAGCGCCTTGAGACGCATACTTTAAAATTATTTTGAAATATATCGTTTTTTCGAATTTCTTAATATAATATTTCATAACTGAGCATTTAAAAAGTTATTACCGTTTTTATGTTGAAATCATTTCTTCAAGGCCCTGCATATCAGAATGTCTATTAAATATTCTGATTATTATTTAGGAGTAGTATCCAAAAATGGTGAACTTTAACAAATATGTATTACTCACAATTCGATAATATATTTGTATACAGGGTGACTCAAAATTCAAACTTAAAATTTACTCGCTTACCTATAAATGTAGCACCCAATACAGGGTGTATCGCAAGTTGATATTTCTTTTTCAACTTTGTATGAATCTCTTAACTCTAAGCAACTTTTTCAAATAAACTTTTTGAATATTCTGAAAAACAAAGATAAAATTTTTTTTAAATTTTTTTAAATTTTTTTAAAATTTTTTTTAAATTTTATCTTTGTATCGAATTCCGAATATTTCCCATTTCGAATTTTTGAATATTTATTTATTTTTATTTGGCATTTATTTGACAGATGACTGTCATAAATAAATTTCTTATTTAATAAAGCAGGTACGTATTGGAAAATATTCGAAATTTAAAATTTTCTATCTTCTTTGTTATTCATAATATTGAAAAAGTTTATTTGAAAAAGTTGCTTAGAATTAAGAGATTCGTGCACAGTTGAAAAAGAAGTTTCAACTTACTATAAACCCTGTATTATTTTTTTATGCGATGGGAAGCTAGTTACTTAATAAACCATTTTTGTTAACATTTTCATATACCTTTCAGTTTTATTAAAAAAAAACATTTTTCGATGTTCTACTTTCAGTTTATAATGTACAAGTAGTTACCTATGACGTCGTCAATTTTTTGCTAAGTACCTATTAGATACTAAAAAATTAAATATCGTTTAATGATTAATTAACTATCTATTATTAAGTAGGTACCTATTGAGTTATTTATTAATTTAAACTGTCGCGAATTCAGCAATAAAATATTCAATGTACTACTACAATTAAGAAAAGAGCCGAAGCATTTTATCTTTTAGTAACTTCCTTCATTAATTTAAAAAAGCGAAACTTTCAAATAATTACAATTACCAAATAAATTACCCAACAAATAATTAGGCCAGCAAACAGGTCCACCCCTTTCTACTCAACTGTCACTAGGTCACCAGATCTTACCAAAACTGATTTTTTTTTGAGGGGTTGAAAAAATAAAGTTTACGAAATTCCATCTACAACCAAGAAAGCAAATAATTCGAGACGTTTTTCAAACATTGTGAATATGCTTCAAAATGCGCAGCATTCGAAAAGACTTCAAAATTGTATTGTATCAAAACAACTATTGGAATTAGGTATACTTTTTTTAGTACCTACCTAATTTTGAAACATTTGAACATTTTCGAAACATCGAAAAATGGATATTTTTTGTATAAAACTGAAAATATCTCACAAACGGAGATAGTTAGGTATAGGGAAATGTTCACAAAAATAGTTTATAAAGTAAATAGCTTCCCATTCCATATAAATAATATATAGGGTGTTCCATTTAAATTAAAGCGAGTAAATTTTAAGTTTGAGTTTTGAGTCACCCTGTATACGAACCGTAATATTATCGAATTGTGACTAATTTTTGTTAAAGTTCACCATTTGTCGGGTACTACTCCCAAATAATAATCAGAATATTTAATACACATTCTGATATACAGGGCCTTAAAGCCACGACGATTTCAAAATAACAATGGTTATAACTTTTTAAACACTCAGCATAGTCATTTGAAATGTTATGTCGTTATGTCGTTGAGGAAACGAGCCGAAATCAAATATAAAATAAAAAATATATCATTGCCTTTAAAAGTAGGTATGTTTGGTTCGATTTATAGAGCAACCTGTACATTTCAAAATAATTTAAAATTATGCGTCTCAAGGTGCACACATTTTTCCTATTTATAATTTTTACGTATATATCATAATAACGGAGTAAATGAGCTTTACCGCACTATTGGGACCCCCTGTATACAAATACGATTTCAGACTGGATCAGTGGAAAGCGCGTACATAATAAAAACTGGACATATGATCTCGCTCAGCGAGCAGAACCTCGTCGATTGCGCCAAAGACCATTGCTCGGGCTGCGAGGGCGGCTGGATGGACAAAGCGATGGAGTACATCGAAATAAACGGGATCATGACTGAACAGCAATACCCTTACCAAGCCATGGACGCCTATTGTCGTTTTAATTCCACCCAATCTTCGGTAAACGTAAAGAGACACTTGTACGTTAAAACTGGCGATGAGGATGATTTGAAAGCAGCTGTTGCCGCCCAACCGGTTTCTGTTGCTATTCAAGTAACCTACATGTTCCAGTTTTACAAACGAGGTAATAATTATCCTCTCTTTTGCACTAATATTCAGTAGATTGATGCCATAACTTGACACGTGTACTTTTTGTTAAAATTTAGTTAATAGTACCATCAGGTTCCTCTACAAGACGGTCATTTAAGATTTGGAATTTTTATCGGCCATAAAATATAAACTAATGAATATTTTACAATATTTTAAGTTTATTAGAGAGATTGAACCTCTCCGTTTAGGAATTGAAGACAACATCATTAATATGAGTGCCCTGCTAAGCGATGCTTAAGCGATTTTTGGTTTCCCAAAATTGAGGAGGATGACATAGATTTGGTTTCAATAGGAGGCCGCAATATGCCACACAGCCGACGTAACAATCGATTTTTTTCGCACTATTTTCGAAAATCGCATAATCAGCCGAAATGCTGAAGTCAATTGGCCACCTCGAAGCTGCGATTTGAGTCCGTTGGTCTTTTTTTATGGGGATCCGTTGTGGACAAGTGTTACGCCTGTAGTATCCGAGTTGTCACCCGTATTCGAGCAGGTAAATTCTTATGGGTCGAGTTCTCCCCCGAGGGTGTCCGAGTTGTGCCCGGTACGGCAGGTAGCATTTAATTTCCGATTAATCCTTCTTCGTTGAAACCCTAAATACTTATTAAAAGTAACCAACTTTTAATTTTTATTATTTCAAACTTTTTTAAATTTGAGATATTTTTTGTAGTATCTATAACTTTGAATATGTAGAGATATACATTTTAAGTATTACAATTTAAATAAAACTAAAATTTCCTTATACATAAATACATATAGGATGTAGGTACAATTTATTTAATACGCTAAACCGATGGGAATATTTATAATTTCAAAATTCTCTGGCTAATTTCGATTATGTATTTTCATTTCGTAGTACAATTTAATGAGGATTTTATGATTAGGGGAAATTTTTTGATTTCTGTCTTTTTTTTTCTATTTCAATATAGGGAAAATCCCATCCCTTCCAGTATACTTCTAGAAAATTAGGTGTACTTTTCACAATAACAAATTTCCATATTGTAAAACATGAAGGTACTTTACTCTTGAGCAAAATTCACATTTTTTGACATACCTCGTATAAAATTGATAAAATTTGATTTTTGATGTTTGCTTGTTGGGTTTTAAATCATGCAGAACTTTTTGTGAAGAATAACTTTGTTTCGTAAAATTAATAATAAAGTTTCCCATAAGTTCACGAAAGGAACAGTAATCCTCCTTATCAGGCAATTAGGCCCTTATAAGCTACAACTACCCGTTAACAATAGACGGGGGAGAACTCGAACATGACCTTTTTTCGTGCAGGTAAGATTTTGAAAATTGGGGGACAACTCGAACCCGTCCATTACGCCAACCATTCAGAGATGATTCACGACTTGAAACATGAAATCGAAGTTACCATTGACGAAATAGAGGCCCATGCAGTCGAAAATGTACTGAAAAATTGTACTGATCAAATGTGGTATTGTAAAACTAGCCGTGGCAGTAATTTTAATGATGTTGTCTTCAATTCCTAAATGGAAAGGTTCAATCTCCCCAATAAACTCAAAACTTCGAAAAAATATTCATTAGTTTTTATTTTATAGCCGATTAAAATTCCAAATCTTAAATGGCCCACCCTATTCTTACTGAAGAAATTTGGGTCAATTTAAATGCAACATTTATTAAACTCGACATATCAAATTATGGCATCTATTCGCAGATTTACTAACGCATTTATTCCAGGCATACTGAACGATGTAACCTGCCAGAACGATTACAACAGCTTAAATCACGCGGTGCTCGTTGTCGGATACGGCAGCTCCAACGGCGATGATTACTGGATAGTGAAAAACTCATGGGCTGCCACGTGGGGTTTGGACGGCTACGTCCTGATGACGAGAAACGAGAACAACCAATGCGGGATTGCGACGTGCGGCGTCTATCCCGTCGTTTAATTTAACAAACCTGTCCGGGAACGATTAAAGTTTAACTGTTAGTTGTTCGTTTTTGCACCGATGCCGGACGCAATATAAAACTCCTCCGAGTGTCCGAAGTTATAAATTTCATGATGCCGACGACGGGTGTACTGACATCGCAAAGTTTTTCAATCCTTCATGCGATGCGTCGTAAATTTAATCCCTTTTAACAATTTCTTGAAAGTTGAGAATTGCATCCCGGGAAAGAAACTTTGTGTAACACTGTGCTAGTAAATTAACGATGCTTATGCATAACTAGTTTATTTAATTATATTCATAACTTAATCCTATTAGTTGAGTGCTTTATTAGATACGATTAATTACCTAATGAATTTTATTCATAATAGGATAAGCTGTGTAAGTCGCCAAACAGTAAGCATTGTTGTGGTTCCTGCGCACTTTCAGATACCCGTTCAAACCCCAATCGGTTCCCCAGGAGTTCTTCAAGTACCAGAAATCCGTGCCGTTTTCGGTACCATATCCAGCTACCAGTATGACATGATTAGTTTTTTTATTATCCGGACATTCCCCGTCGATTATCCCGCCAGCGTAGTTGAACCAATCCGCACCGGCGTTAGCGCAAGCTGCCACAGGTCCGATGGTACCCACGGCCGCCTTCAACTGATCTTCATCGGGCGCAACGTTTTTGTAATTCTTCACTGACACAACGGACAGATCTTCTTTAACCAAGCAGTAATACTGGGCGGATCTGTACGGATAAGATTCCTCGGATACCAGACCGTGGTCCATGGCATAGTGGATCGAACCTTCTATGTTACCACCAGAGCATCCTTGGTTTATGTATTCTATGTAAGAGCAGTCGAGCACTTGCTGGACGCTGAGATTCCTGAGTATGTAGTTGGTTATAGCGTTGGCGCTTTCGATTGCTGCTACCTAATAACCAAATTATGAGTACTATTAATATTTATTGTAAGTAGTGGTGATTACTTACGGAAGCGAAGGCGTAGCAACAACCGCAGGCTCCTTGATCTTTGGGAATGGTGACGACGCCCAGATCCGTCCAATTTTTCTGATCCGGTACATCGGTAACTTGAGATAAATCTACCTCGTCTCTTCGAGTAGGTGGTTGTACGTTTGTGAGATAGATCCTCGTTAATTCATCTGCAGTTTTGTCTGCGAATTTATTGATTCCCATGAAGTAAGTAGACTCGCCTCGATCGTATTTCGCGTTGTGTTCGTCGATCCTTCGAACGTTTGATTTGAAAATATCGAATCTCAGCGATTCTTCTCGCTGGGATTCGTATATTTTGTTATGGTCATTCTGCAAAACAAATCTAATTGTAGTATGGTAGGGTAGGGTAGGATAGGATAGGATAGATTAGGATCGGGTAGGATAGGACCTAGTTGTAGTATGGTAGGGTTAGTAATGAGTAAAGAGTGGGTTATATGTAAAAAATTACAAATACAGGGTGTATTGTAAGATGATACCTATTTAACAACTGTGTAATGAATCTCTTAATGGAGAAGACCACGACTTTTTTTTTAATTTTTTTTTCAAAACCGTGTGTTCTAAGAAGGCGCGTAATGAAATTTTTATTTTTTTCTGTTGCCAAATAAGGCCGCAATTAATTTTTAAAGTTTGAAAAACGTCACACAATCGTCATACGTTCGGCTCCAATCCAAGCGAGAGTTGCAAAGAGAAGTCACATTTAGCAAGTTTGCCACGTTTCCTATCACTCTTCTATACTCCGCAAAATGTGCGTTTTTTGTATATTTATTGCAATAAACATTTTCTGATTGATCCATTTCTTCCATTACCTAATGGATAATTCGATATATTAATATAGAAATAACATCTTCATCTGTATAAATTGTAACCGATTTTCGTGTTAAAAACACAAATATTGATCCAGAAAAATTTATTTGGCAACATTCTTGTCAACTTCAATATTATCATTAAAGTGTTTTATGCCGAACTGCAATTCGTGTAATTTGTTTTGTGCATTTTTCGGAAAAATTTTGACAAATGACAGTTTGATTTTTGTTCGTTTGTGTATTCTTTGTTACTGCGTTCGAAAATTCATATTATTTAGTATACAACAAGACGTGAGTGGTTTATGATTGGTTGATGACTTATGAGTCAGAACCCGAAATTTTTAAATTTCGAAGGGATATATCTTTTTAATTATAACACCTTTTGAGCAACTGAAAACGGTTTTGAGCTCTAATAAATCATTTCTAATAGTATATTTTGTCGAAATCCGCATATCTCACATCGTGGTCTTCTCCATTCTAAGCAACTCTGAGTCAACTTTGAACCGAGTACATTTTGGTTTATGTAGTAGAGTGGAAGATCAACATTAGTTTGGTTGAACGTCGTTCAGGTCACGTTGGTTGCACTGAACTACCTTTTTTCATCTAAAATATAATGTCACAAGTCAAAATTTATAATTTATATTTGAATGTTGGCAGTGATTTTGATGTCCCTTTTGTTTTTCGTTTATTTTGACTGGAACAATCTACATTTGAGAAGTTCTTGATAATGAATAGTTTTGTTCCTACAAAAAGTCACTGATTTGCTACCAATCTGCAAAAGTTTCTGACTCTTCTATTTCGCAGGATGGTTTATGATTGAATGGTGTAATCAAATTTCCGATTTCTTCATGGAACGATTTCACCAATTATCAAATAACAACGACCTAACCTAATAATTAACCTATACAGGGTGTATTGTAAGTTGATACTTCTTTTTCAACTGTGTATGAATCTCTTAATTCTAAGCAACTTTTTCAAATAAACTTTTTGAATATTATGAATAACAAAGAAGATGAAAAATTTTAAAATTTCGAATATTTTCCAATACGTACCTGCTTTATTAAATAATAAATTTGTTTATGACAGTCATCTGTCAAATAAATGCCGAAAAATAAATAAATTTCATATTTAATGAAGTAGGTACGTATTGGGAAATATTCGAAAATCAAAAAAAAGGTAAAAATTATTAAAAATTTTTATCTTTGTTTTTCATAATATTCAATAAGTTTATTTGAAAAAGTTGCTTGGAATTAAGAGATTCATACACAATTAAAAATGAAGTATCAACACAATTAGAAAATTGTGGAAAAATAAATAACAAATTGAGGAACGAAAAATATATTTAATGAAGTGATTTGTAATTATTTTCATTTTCCCTTCAATAACAAGCACCAGACACAATTTCACTGTTTAAGGTTCAAATAAATAGTGCTGATTTAAAGTAAGAAATAATATCATCGTCTCTAACAGTAGTCATATACGAGCCCAATTTACTAAGAACTTTTAAAATACCTAATTTGTTTTTTATTTGTCCTTTATCCTTTTAAAGGGCATGTGAAATGAAATGAGGTATTTCCAGTGTGCCGGATATTTCCAAAAAGATTACAAGCACTTTAATGGCAATTTATAAAATCCACATTTTATCGGTAGAATGAATAAAATTTATAAAATTGGATGTAAAAACAAAAAGTACGTAAATGTGTACAAATGTACTTATGCTAAAATATGCAATTTTTTTTTAAATATGCAAAAACTTGACAAACCGTTAGATATTTGTAAATGTTGCATATATATTATATGCACTTTGCATATAATCCGCTCTTTAGTGATGAGCATAGTTACCTTGAATTTGTTCCACAAATCTAGCTCTGGTTCTGCTAATGTCGCCGCAGTGGAAACGAAAATAATGGAAAGTACAACGAAGAGTTTCATATCTGAATAATCTGGGATAATCTGGTAAATGGTTCTTTATAATACGTCTCGCTAACATTGATCAGATACTAAAAAAATTACGTTATCTACGATCTGAATTTTCTGTTGTGGATATTACAATTAAATGAAAAAAAAAACCAATATTTAGATTGTGATTGATATAACTGTTTACTGATAAAAATGGAAGAGGAAAAGTTGCAATTTTCCTATATCTATTCCTAGTAATTTAATAATTGGGTATACCTTCTAATTTCTGAAGTGTGCTTGTGCATACCTATTATTGATCACGTACAGCTTGATTTTCATTAAAGTATTAAAATAGGTATATTTTCTTTTAATAAGTAGGTACATTTGTTTAGATCGTATAAAGATTAGAAAATAACGTCATACCTAAAAATTTAAATACTTATCTATTTCAAATCAAAAACTGAAACAATAAGAATAGATAGATAACATATCAATTATAATACATACTTAATGAGTAATTAAATTAGATAGATTATTATCTACAATAACAATCGTGATTTCCCTCTAAAAAATAATAAAAAAGGGTTTAAAGTACAAGTAGAGATTCTGTCCTTGAAACATTATAATTTCAAGTTGGGTAGTTAATTAATTAGTTCATTAATTATAGGTCTATTGTCCATAATATTAGCCACTTAAGATTTCCGATTCCGGCATCCCCAGGCCCTTTTCGACTGAAGCTAAATAATTTAGGGAAAGTCCTTGAGAAAGTTAACGTACTTACGCTTTTATTTTAGAGGGATAAGTGTGACGTGACTGCGAAGGGCTCCTAATTTTATATTAGCTTAAACCAAAGTTGATGAAAGGATTTGCCCGAAGATATACACTAGCCTGGAGTAGGTACCCATACATTTATCCTAACCTGAATTATGAAATCTGAACTTGATAAACGGATTAAATCCTGATAAATCGCGCCGAAAGTTAGGCCAATATATCAAGAAATAAGATGAAAAGGGACGATCGTAAAAATTCCTATCGGATGATTTAAGTTCATTTAAAAAAAATTCAATATCCCGACAGGTAATCGAGGAAAAGTTATGCGTACGTAAAGCGATCCCTTTGTTGCCAAGACAAAGACATTTTTTCGTGAGCCAAAAAGTTCTTTCGATCGATGAACCTAATATAATGAAGATACCTAAAAGCGAAGGAGAAAGTTGATTGTATATGAATCGAGAGGATAAATGTTTCAATAGTTGGAACTTCGAAATCAGTTTTTCATAAAAACTTATCGTATCAATAAACCGATTCGAGTATAGTATAGGAGGGCAAATATCAAACGAACAATCCTCGATACTATACGAAATCTCCAAGATATTGCACCGAGTTCTTACTATCGCTCTCGACCACACGCTCTCCTGTTATTATTGGAAATTGAAGGCCCCTGTAAATTCTTATAATAATAAATATTCCAGAATGTCTCTCTGATAGGGCGAAGTCCGTAAAATATTTATCCTATCCGGAATACCGCCGTTCCGGAAATGCCTCTGGCGATTCCAAAACCATCTAATATTTATCTTTACGTGACTCGAGCTATTTATTAGGAGGTTTTATAAAAGCTCTAATCTCTCATTTAATTTAGTTTCTCTTATTACATAACAATAATTCCTTTTGTGTTATAATTAAAGAGCGGATTATATGTAAAAAAATTACTAATATATGCTCATATATGTATATGCAAAAATTAATTGCACTATACAATAAAATATGCAGTGATTTTCAAACAAATATCAAAAACATGCAATATGACCTGAATATGGAAAAATGTTTTGCACCTAATATATTGTAAATTATTTTTAGTTTATTAATTAATTAGATAATAGATAGTGGAAAAATAAAGAACAAATTGAGGCACGAAAAATATAGATATTTAATGAAGAGATGTAATTTATTTAATTTTCACTCAAAATAACGAGCACTAGAAACAACTTCACTGTTTAACGTTCAACTAAATTGGGCTAAATTAAAATAAGAAATAATATCATCACCTACAACAGCAGTCTCGTACAAGTCCAATTTACTAAAAACTTTTGAAATACCTAATTTGTTTTTAATTTTTCATTTTATCATTTTAAAGTGCAAGTGGATGAAATAATTAAGGTATTTCCAGTGTGCCGGATATTTCCAAAAAAATTACGAGCACTTTAATGGCAATTTATAAAACCCAAATTTTATCCTCTCAAATTGTTGATAAAAGAATTAAATTTATCAAATTAAAAGTAAAAACAAAAAGTAGTAAGTGGGTACATAAATATCTATATACTATATGCTAAAATATGCAATTTTTTTCAAAATTTGCAAAAACTTTAAAACAAGTCGTTAGATACAGAGGGTGTTTCAGAATTATGGGATAAAACTTCTACGGATTGTTCAGGGCAACGAAAGAAGACATTTGAGTATCGTCAAAAATGTGTATAATTTTTTTTCCAATATCCTGTATCTTGAAAACGGAAGCCCTTGCGAAATTTTTTTACTGAGCAAAATCAACTTATTTTGTCATGTTCTACCTCTCCTAGGAAGGGGGTCACCTTTTTTTGAAACACCCTGTATAAAATGTATTAAAACTCGATAAAACAGATTTTTGCACATATAGTGATCTTAAAGAATCATAGGATAGTAGCGCCTTAGGGAGACATTTCTGGACATGGGTTCTATACTCAATACTTATACTCATGCTTCTTTCGTTACCCTGAATAATCCCTAGAAGTTTTATCCCATAATTCCGAAACACCCTGTATATGCAAATGTTGCATTATAATGCATTTTGCATATAATCCGCTCTTTAGTTATAATAATGACAACTTTAAGTGATTCTATAATTTTTGTTGCAGACTTAAAAAAAACGAAAAAAAAAAATTAATAGTTTTATTACATCAGAAAGCAATGTAACAATTTAGAATTCTAACATTTAGAGTATCCAGATGGTTTGTAATTGCAGTAACTGTCTTTGTGTGCCCCGGTTATAGACACTCCTGACCAGTTGAAGTTGTCGCAACCTTTGCTTCCACAAAGAATGTATACAGCTTCAGCGTTTTTGCCATTCATAGTTCCATGTACGTTGTTCAATTTCAATCCATGAATGGGGATGTTGCCTTTAGGTGTACCGGTTGATTTACCGCCCTTGTAATCCTCCTGAACGTTGATTCCGTAATGGGTCAAACCTTGGAATTCGATGTTGGTGTAGGTGATGTCTTTCATATAACCAGCAGCTCCATCAGTGTGGGTTTTGACGTGGATACCATTACGGGAATTCTTCACAACGGAGTTGCTGAAGGTGATATCGGAGGCTTGATTTTTGCTGGAATCGGTCTTGCTGACTCCGACTGATAAACTCAATCCGTGACCTCCGGAGCAAACCAAATTGTCAACGTGGATGCCCGAGCCGGAGTTTATAGCAACGCAGTCGTCTTGATTCTTGACTTCAGAGTTTTTGACCCGTACGTTACTCGATGCGGATATATCGAATCCATCTGTGTTGTGACCCAACTGGTTTTTATCACCGGCGGATACGTCGATGTTCCATTTGTCTAGCGTTACATCTTCGCTGTTGAGAATCGAAGTGCACTGTTTGGGACAATTCAACAGATGAATGGAGGAGAATGTTGACGATTTAGCTTGGATTCTTAGAAACTTGGGTTTTCTGCTACCACTACCTCCTTTTCCATCCCAATAATGAGCACCTTGACCATCGAGCGTAGCTCCGGCACCGTTTACTGTTAAATGATCTCCTTTGATGCGAATCATCGGCCCATCCCATTGCACTCCATATCCAAAAGAAATCGTACCTTTAAACGTCAGCGATGTTCCTGATTTCAATTGTAACGTTAGCTCTTTTCCAGCTGGAACGGCCAGATTTTGCACGACGATGTTTTTACAACTGTTAATAACATCATCAACTTGTCCAAACTTTGTAATTACACAATTACTACCGACGTTTGTCTCGTTGTACAGAGGAGTTGCAGTAGTGTAGGCTACTGCAATTGCAGCTAAGATGAATTTGATGAGCACCATTTTGATTGCGATTTAATTTAGATCGACTCGTACGCATATTTATAAGACCCATAAGTCACTTGAAAATTGGAAAAAAAATCATTGATACATAGTATTATTATTTATTCTGTTTAAGTGTACTGATAGTTTCATTTTTAAGTGTCTAATGTTTACGCACGTACGTAGGTAATTGTGAAAACCTATGAAGTTTTCCGTTGATACAATGTATTGATCTGTTGCGTATTTACGTTTTCTACCTCAACTATTTTTTTAAATTCAGACTTTTCTGTGAAAAATTTACAATATCACTAAAAGGTAACATTAGTAATAATTGTTTTCGAACACTTCATATATCTGGTAACAACATCATAATGTCATAAGATCATATCTCATAAGATAAAGGGTAAAAGTCATTGTTTTGTTAAAATAATCGTTCATAATATTTTTATTTATTAAGTTAAAACTACTTAAATTGTATTGACACATAGATATCTATAATTTTATGACTTTTCGTTTGACGTCAATATTTAATTTAAAGTTTTTAGAAAAAACTGCTATTGTTTAATTAATAAAAGCTGCTAGATTGAACAAGGCTGATTAAATGTCTTATCAAAAAACGTATTTGTATTTTTTTTTTCAAAAAGATTTTAATTACAAGAAAATGCAAAGTATGCCATATGGTCTATGGGTATCGTCCAATTTGCGCTCCTACCTGAAATCCACTGTTTTTCGCTTCTGTATAATTTTTTTTTTTTTTTTCAATAAAATCTTCAAAAGGATCCTCTTAAAACGTACCAAAATCTTCAATAGGAATTTCATGAAACCTCTAAATTAAAACTTATAGAAACTTCTAAAAACTTATTCTCAAAACATCTTAAAACCCCTTAGAAACCATTTGAAATCGTTCAAAATTATCTTAAAAATCCTTATCCCTTGTAGAGAACGCCTCAGTTTTCCAAGCTGAAGTATGTGCAAACTAGAGATGTGCTAGTAGGAGTTGCGGAATGGCTGATGAAACGTCGGTCCATGTTCTCCTAGTGTGTCCCTATTGGGCTGTGTTGCGCAGGCGAACATTCGGAGTCCCTGCTATGGCCATGACTCGGCATCATGGATGCATAAGCAGCAGGAATGGCACAATGGGCCCGCCGGTGGCCTCAGTGCCGGAACCTTGGCTTGAGCATGGCTCGGCTAAGGGTCGCCTGCGCATAAGTAGTAGTAGTAGTGAGATGTGCTAAACATCTTACTAATAATGAAGTTACACATTCCCGAATCAATATTTTTTCGGACAGCCGCGCTGCTCTTGAAGCACTTAACCACTATGGACTCAACCGTAGAGTGGTACTGCACACTGCACCTCGCTACGTTAGGAGCTAAGAATGTTGTAACTTTAATATAATAATAATTCAGGTTGCATTAAAGCGACCTGAAAGACAGATCGCTGGAATGAAATTTTTAAAAGGAAAACGAGAAACTCCTAAATCCACTCATTCACTCAAAGAGAACACCTCATTCGATTGAGAGAAACAACCACTTGCTGAGTATTCCAGCAGTTGATGAAAACACCGTGTGTGACCGGTCCGTGTACCGGGACAATCTGAGCAAAGTACTCGATTTACGGCAGCACACCTATAGGTACAGTCTATACAGACGCCTATACAGACACAAAATAGTAGAGCACACTACATTCTATCTATGCGAGGTGGCTGAAGAGGACATCATACATATGTATATTAGGTTACTGTCCAGCAGGTATAAAACCTGTGGAAGAAGGTTCCTGTATCAGAAAGATCTAGACACAACAAGGGTATTGGAACTCCTAAGGTTCATAAACATTGATGACCTCTGGCGGAAACATTGACTTTATATCAGCAGTGAAACTACAGAGGATCCTATGATCTAGGTGGTAACGGGGCTGAAAAGGCCTGCCCGCAGACAACAACAACAACAGCAACAAATATTAAAAATAGCCTTCCAAGTAAACACTTCCTAAAAAACTCCTCGAAATCGTCAATAAGACCTCTTAAAACATCTAAAAACTTCTGAAAAACAGTTACCTTTAAAGACGGCTTTAAGGTTTAAATGGGGGCGCTGAATACGGATTTGTCGTTAAAGCCGTATAACAAGCGTGTTTAGCGTCACTTTAAGAGCGTCTTCAACGCCCGATTGCACCTCCGTCATTTAAATTTTAAGTGAAGCTTAACCGTTTACTTTTCGGTTGTTTCATTGCACCAGTGGGACCTAAGGGGGATAAGTGGGACCATCAGGGGGCTGCACTTATACCATAGAAATGCGGTTCACGATGTTGAGCGCCATCTTAAGGGTAAGAACATACCAAAGATGCCTCGATGCTTCACTTTCAGTCGCGGTCGATGTCGATGCCCTCCATGTAAAACAAATCAATGTATTTTAATGAGACAGGACATACCGAAGATGATCTGTTCTGTTCACCATCGATGCTTACCGCGAGGCCCACCGCGATGTCGATGTAAAAACAAAATAGTTTGTTTTCTATAGCGCTACCACGATGGGCATCGCAGTAAAATCGTTTTTATTGGCTACCGAAATCACGTGATTTTTTATTTCTTGAAATTAAATGATGGTAATCACCAAAAAAGATGCCTTTTTTGATTTAAGGGATGTACACTGTATTCTCTGTTTGAACTACTGTAAAGTACCTACCATTTTGTACTTAAAAACATAGAATCACTATTGGTATCGCTGTCGTCGTTAGTATTCATTACGAATATAGTTTTATAATATTTATGTCACAGGCTGTATGTGGAAAAGTCGCAATTTATAGGCAGTCTAGGTGTAAAAAAACAACTTCTTTCAACAAAATATCCTAGAAAACTGAAAGGAAAATCTCTTTGGTATGTTCTACTCATATCGCAGAAAGTATCGCCAGTGACATCGACATCGACCGCGACCCCGAGTGAAGCATCGAGGCATCTTCGGTATGTTCTTACCCTTGTCATCATTTTGTGCTAACTGCCAAATGATCCGATTTTAAATGAATTTTTAATCTTGAGATGACAATAATTTTTGACCGAGTGACTGAGGCCTATATGAAAGAAGAAGAACAATAATTTTAAAATTCCCGCCTAATAAATTTCGTAAAACTGGAAAATTCTTGTAATTTTTTTTTGTAACTACGGATGGCTGCACATTTTCGTGAACCTGTTTTTCGTCAGAGTTGCCCTATCCGATACGAAAATAACTGGCATAATCAGCTTTAATTAACTAAAAATTGAAATACAAAATGCATTTTATATGAATTAAATTCTATTTATAAGTCCTATTAAATTTTCATTGCGAGCGGCTGGTATTTGCGACAAAGACAGTGGCCGGTATTCAGCGCCCCATTTTAACGTTATAAACGGTTTTAAAGTAATTCTAAAGTCCCAACCAACTTCATTGTTTGTTTCGGTAAGTTGTCATTTTTTCAAAAAAATTGTTATTTAAAGTACCAATTTTTTTACACCATCATTTAAGTAATGGGGCCATCTATTAAAAACAACAAAAAAAATTAGGGTTGTCATTTAAAAAAACGAATGATGACGTCATTGTGCAAAAATATATGACGTCATAAGTAAAAATTGTATGCCATACGGTAGCTAATTGAATATTAAAATCGACCTGTCCGAGCGTTTTGCTTAAAAACAGTAAATAATGCAATTATGAATTTTGTTCCTTACTTTATCACCACACTGTATCACCACACTGCCCATTCTTTATGCCTCATTATTTGCTAATTTTTTGCTAATTGTTTACTAATTTTTTGCTAATTGTTTGTTAGATTTTTGCTAATTCTTTGCATTTTTTTTACTCTATTCCTTTATTCCAGATGAAAACTGCGAAAAGATCAAAACTTGGAAGAAACCCTGTGGGCCAATCTGAATTCCGACACCCTAGTCGGCGGCATCGATAATTTCATTAAGAACTACAGAAAATTACCCAAAGAAATTGGTACTAACGGTAGGCTCGTGTGGTACTAACGGTGACGCTGGACAACGTGGTGAAACAATTTCGAAGTTCCTTGCCTCTGATGGTGTAGCTGAAAAACGACTTGCCCAGAGAACGCCATTGGAAGAGGCTCATGGCAAAAACCGGTATTGAATTCGATGTGTCCCCGGAAAAGTGCGTATTTTTTTTTGTAATTAATAATTTTTCCCTATAAAGAATCTCTCAAAAGCCCTTGAAAGCATTGAAAACTTAGGCATTTTAAAAACTTTAAAACTTTCTAAACCGATGAGAAACCCCATGAAATTTTTCTTAACCTTTTAAAAATAACTCTATAAATAAATCCTTCTAAAAACCATCCGAATTCTTCAATAAGAACCCCATAAAACCCAACTAAAAAAATTATATCCCCATTCACCCATTTTTTGTTTTTTTACCGTTTTTTACCAATTTTCTTTTTTATCTATATTTTAGTCTGTACAGAGATGCAGTTTTCAAAGGCTTGTTGGGCAATTGACTATCTTTTGCTAATTAAAAAGTGATATTGTTGCATTTCAAATTTTTGAAAAAACCGATGTTATTTGATGTCGGGTGCGAGAACATCCTCTTGCGGTCAAGTAAGCATTCGAAATAACAATTTACATAAATACCGCGTTTACATGCAGGCTTGAGAGATCGAATCGAGATTGACTGGAGATATCTTTTTCTTCGTCGAGTCAACTCGATACGATATCTTTTTTCTCCGTCGAGTCAATTCGATCCGTGCTTACAACGTTATTTAAAAAATAGAGTAAAAATTCGCATGAAAGAATCGCAATTATCTCAACTCTCAAAATAAAATGCATTTTTGATGCCTCTATTCAGAATTTTTTTGAAAAAACGGCTTTTAAAAATCAATGTGGCGGGTAGTACCCCAAGCGACCTTATCGGAGACTACAAAATTATTTCCAGTATTTTCTTTTGGTTAATTTTGTTATAAAAAAATTTACCGCAATTCTTTACGACAATTAGTTTGCGAGATATGGCCGAGTGCCATTTTTTTTTGTCCACCCCGCACATAACTGCCAAATATCAAATTTTTATTCCTTAAAAAATGACAATAAGTAACAAAGTTATGAAAAACAAAGTAAATCATATACTTAATTGAATTATATTATTTCAATTTATTTTAATACATTCAATATCTCCGTTTTGCCTTCATAATCGAGGCAAAATGGACTACACAGAATTAATCAGTCTTCCACATAAAAATACTGTCCATCATCCTCATTCGCTATTCGTGCGCAAGCGCAGTGTACTCATGAACGACATTTTGAACATTGCTCCCAACCTCAGCTTGATTCTGAGTACAAACAAATGAGAACAGTACAGACACTCAGCGTCATCATTGTCAGACGAACTATCGTTTTTCCAGTTTTTGATTTTTTTTATATTTCTTGTTTGCCTTTCCTTTTTTTGAAAGTGTTGTGTCTTTTTTAATCCTTTCATCCTGTTTATTTTGAGAAGTTTCCACTTCAAGGCGATTGGGCGACGACGTAATAATTGCCGTTTTTCCTCGCTTGACGTTAGATCTTATGGTCATTTTTATTTTAGAGAAATGCACTGCAAGGTTCTTTGGCAATTGCAATTGTGGTGGATGTTGAAGCATATGTTTCACTTTGTTCTTATTCAAAAATAATACCTGTGAAACAGTTGGTTGTCAATTTGGCTAGCATTTAAAATAGAAGGTGATGACAGCCTTGAACAAAGCTAGTCAATATACATGATGGAAGATGTAGTGAATGTTGAAATATTTTCATCACTGTTTGGTCCCTCGTTAGCCCTTGATGTTGAGGGCTCATTTTCTCTTGATGTTGAGGGCTGAGGATCTTGGACGCTTGAAATTGGATCTGTTGAAGAATAAGGGCTCGAGCTCGGACACAGTAGATCGATGTCTGTGGCTGCTGCTGACAGAAAGTCATCCTCTGTGAATATATCACGATTTAAAGGCGAAATTCCTGTGGCTCGAAAGGCATTGAAGGCTGTTTCCATCGTAGCTGCTTTCTGAAAAGCTTTATCAACCAATTCTGCTATCTGGTATTGTGTTATAACACTTCCTGAGTTCATTTTCAACCAATTATGTGCTGCTTCCGAATAATAAGTCGAAAAAGGTTTCATGAAACCCACATCCAGCGGTTGGAGACGGTGAGTGGGGATTGCCAGAATGTGTACTCCATTTTCTCGCCCTCGATCGATAATGTCAAGATTGATTGTATAACTTTTATGTCCGTCCAATATCAGCAGCACCGGGTTGTCTTTGGAAGCTCTAGAAAAAACAATGAATTTCTGAAACCAAGAGGTAAAAATATCTTTCTGGATCCAGCCACTTTCATGACACTCCGCCCAAGATCCACGAGGTGCATTGTCCATCAATTCAGGCTTCATTGTTTTGCGTGGAAATATAAATAGAGGGGGCATGTAGGAACCATCTGCTCCAACACAAAACACTACAGTGGCTTGTTGACCCCGCTCAGCAGAAGTTAAGAAGCCGACTTGTTTTTTTTCTTGGGTTCCAATAATTTTTGATATACAGTTGGGCACTGTTGTGACTCCAGTCTCATCTACATTAAAGATTTTATTTGGGGTCAAACGATAAGTTTCGATTAGATGAGTCAACAAATCAAAAAAACTATTAACTGCAACTTGATTTAAGCCGGCTGCTCGGGCTGCTGATGTTGGTTCAGGTTTGCGTAAGCTAAGGTCTGGATTCCGCTTCAAGAAATTTTCTAACCAATTTCTACCTGCCATCTTTTTGTTAGTATCAAAACTATGATTTAAGTTATTTCTCTCCGCTAGATCATAAGCCAACTTCTGTAGATTTTTCGTGGTTAATCCAAATAAACGACTTTCCATCTGTTTTACGTAAGCAGCTAATTCAGCCTCTTGAGTCTGGGTAAAAACTTGTTTAAATCTACCCATTTTCTTCTCTGTGGCTTTGCCGATATCTTGATTGGACTGATATTTCTCCAGTTTCCTCTTCAAAGTAGTCTTTGGTACCCGGAACTGAATAGAAGCCTTCTTGAAGCCCATTTCTCCAGCAAATACTTTCTCAATTGCATTTTTCATGCTAGACTCATCCCACGAATTCCGATTGGATTTTCTTTTGTAATTATTCACCATCTAAACAAAAGCAAAACAGGTTATTATAATATTATAATATTAAAACATTATGTTTAGATTTAGATTGTATCTAGACCTAATCCAACACAGGCGTTTGTACCGGGAGCGCGTAATAATTCGCCTTGTAAGCGCTGATAATAAATTATTTACAATAAATTATTTTGTACTTAATCTAATTTAATTAGTTTGGTCTTCAGTTAAACAATTAATAATTTAATTTATTTCAATTTATTGATAAAAAAGGTACGCCCATGTGGGCGGTCTCTCTGGAGTCGGCGCTATATAGTTGGTATTTATTTGAAGGCAAAGCGGACCCAGGCGAGTCATAACAGTACCCCGGTCTGTTTTATACCTGCTCCGTTTTGCCTTTTTGCAACAAACAACAAAAATTCTAAATTTTGAGGTTACAAGTTGAGATATAGTCGGCCTACTTGATTATTAGCTTAATCACATGTCACTTTACATACAGTTACCATGACAATAGTCTATCACAAACCAAACCAAACTGTAGGCTAATTGAAAAATGCAAATTTTACATCAAATACTACAAAATATAACTTACCTTGCTAACTTGGTGCACATGCGGCCGGTAGAATTGAGTACACTGACCGAGACTAAGAACAAGAATAAGGAAGGCGGCCGTGATATTGGCGTAACAAATTCGTAGATAGCGTTACAGGCACAGCTTACCTAAAAACCAGCTCTCCTGGAAGGGGAACGCTCACGCCGATCAAAGCGCGCAGAGGGGGTCGGGGTTAGACAGTAGCGCTCGACGATAACTTGTCGTTAGAGTAGCTTCGCTTCCAGTGGCGTAGTTAATTTCGTGTTTTTTGTGAATAGTGTTGGTTATCCGTTTGAAAATATGTATAAAGATAAAATTGGACATATTTGTGCAGTGACGCGACTCGTATCTCGCCTACTAGGAGTCACTAGCATCACTAGGAGTACGATGGGCCTACGATGGCGTTCGTAATGTTGTGAATTGTCATACCGGTTATTTTGGCTACGTCAAATTTTTTCGATACGTTTGAATATCCATTTTATGATGACTGGAACCGTCTGAAGTATTGCTACATGTAAAAGCAACAAGGAGAAATCAAAAAAGGGTGGAGAAGCTGTTAGATCCTTTAGATTTTCCATATTCAAATTATTCCAGCATACCTGTGACGTCAGCGGTTGCCAAGCTGTTATTGGTCAAAAACGTACCAGACAACCGTTCTATTTTCAGACCGTGCGATGGGCCGCCATTTTGGATGGATGACATTTTGAACAGTTGCTTTAATGAGTTAATTGTTATTAGACCGTTTTTGTTTTGATTGTACAAGCAATAAAATGCTTTGACACATGCGACTTTGACACCTCGTATCTCGCTTACTAGGCGTCAGCGACCATCAGTTCCTTATGTCAAAATGCTTGCAATAGTGCCATATACACACACCTTTTCTAGTGACCTCGAGTGCATACTGTGCATATGTGACATATGTGTCACAGGTACATCCTGTATAGTATAAAAATATATTAAAATAAAAATTCGGCATATATTTTTATTCTGTTGTTCGCATTAAGTAAGCCAAAATAATTTTTCTTAATATAGAGGTAGGTATCAATAATGCATTTTATTTTGAGAGTAGAGATAATTGCTATTCTTTTTTGTTATATATTTTTGACTATCTTTTAAAATAAAGTGATAGGGGAAGTTTGAATCTGTTTACAGATAAATGTTAATTTGAAATCCCCTAACGGATTTTCATAAAAATGAAATCGTTGAAAAGAGCTTTCCTTAGTCTATCAGTCACACTATGTAAAATATTATTTCGAGTGATTAATTTGCCGCAAGAGGGCGTTTTCCGATATTACCTCAAATAACATCGATTTTCTCAAATTTAAATGCAACAATATCACTTTTTAAGTAGCAAAAGATAGTCATGGAATTGCCCAACAATCCTTTGAAACCCGCATCTCGATGTTTCTTTCCTACCTTAAAAGATACATAAAAATTAAAGTGGTAAAATATTATAAAAAACGGTAAAAAAAATTGGATTATGGGGATATTTCCGGCACACCAATCATTATTAAAGCCTCTAATTATTATCATTGTTTTATCCACAAAATTATTTAATTTATTATTAAACTCCAAATATTATATTTAAAATCCCCAAATTAATTAATATTCATTCAATAATTATTGAATCTTCACTTCTGTTCTCACTGCTACTAATGTGTCCCCCTATATTTACAATTTCAGGAAAAGATCAATGAGCTCCAATCGGGCGATTTTATGTAAAGGCGCTAAACGGTCGGGCGCAAAACGGCCATGGTCTTTGGTTTCAACAAAGACAACTTCCATTAGTCTCATATAAAGGAAAAAGAAAGAGTGAGCAAAGAAATTAAAATATTAGAGATTAAGAGAATAATAGAGTGCATAATGCATGAATGCATAAATGCATGAGTACCATAATTGAATCGGTGAGTTCGAAAACCGTACGAGTCCAAAATTTTACATTTTAAAGTAAGATAGCCATTTTGTTTAAAATTTGTATCTTCATCGATTGAGCTTAAAAACCTGACTAGATACTTAGCCGCTAACGTAGCACAGTTGATTGTGTTAGGGAAATGAGTACATGTCCGTACTTGTACGGTTTTTCAACTCAAAACAAAAATTTGATGATTTTGGACATGTACGGTTTTCGAACTCACCGAGTCAATTGGTATTGGAACTTTCTCACTCTAACCCACCATTATTTTAATAATCTTTGTTCAAATCGAAATCATAAAATTGACCACATAATTGCGTGTATGTACCAATTTGCACTTATTTGTTGCATATTACAAAATATGTGGTTTAAGTAAGTATCTCTTTTTAAAGCCCTAGGAAATTGGTAAATCTGGAATAAACCCATATTATTGAAATTTCGAAATAAATATGTCAAACACGTATACAGGGTCTTTTAACAAAAACTTGTCCCCCCCCTCCTCATAAACAGAGTACCGAATATTTGTTTCTGAATTCCCTGTGTCCCGTCAATTTTTGTTCTTGCGGGGTGGCGAGCATGTTTGACAGTTAAGCCAACTTGACATGTTCATCTCCTCAAGGGCACCACTTCATGGTATTTTTAAATGGGAAAACATAGGTTCAGCAATTCCACTGAAATTTAAATTTGACTTCATCAATTAATTTGATTCTTTTTTATACCTAATATAGAGAAACCAAGCAATGATATCTCCTATTGTTAATCTCA
Organism: Phyllotreta cruciferae; assembly: GCA_917563865.1. Taxonomy (NCBI): domain Eukaryota; kingdom Metazoa; phylum Arthropoda; class Insecta; order Coleoptera; family Chrysomelidae; genus Phyllotreta; species Phyllotreta cruciferae. The sequence continues at coordinate 755,269 of OU830614.1, read as the reverse complement.
CCTACCTCATTTCATATCCAATAAAAATGAAATATTAACAAGTCAAAAACTGCCATTTATTTGCAATGCTTTTTAAATGGCTAATCGTAATTCCAGTGAAACTCGAGTTTCATAGAACAGATGTTTGAATAATTGAAGCAGGATGAAGAATATTTATTACAGAATGAAGTATCCTAGTTTATATTGATCCTTAGACTGTATTAAATAAAAAAAACCTGTTTAAAGTATTTTAACAAACGATGTGTCACTATTTAGGTAGGTTACTGTAGAATTTTGAATAATTTGTAGTTTAGCAATTGTCTAAAAGGTTCTGCCTGTCATAAAAGTCAAATCACAGAAAAGGAATTTGCAAATTTGACTACCAACAGTGTTGCCAGTGGTTTCCGTTTTTCAGTAGATTTTCTTAGAATAATGATAATTTGATTAAGGCTGTTTTATCGGTTATGACGACACAGATTGTTATGATTTTTGTTGCGCGTCGGCACTGTTTACCAAATTTTTTTCGCTTTATGTCAGCACTGACACTGACATTATTTCACTCTATCCTTCAAAGAGATAGGTCGCCTATTTCACTCGCACATTTCACCGATTTAATGCTATTCAATACAGACACGCACTCAGGTTTTTTCTTCGTAGAAATATACCTAACAATTTTATTTTATTATTTTCGTAACTTATTATGCAATATACTGTCGGTTATTGTTATTGCAATTTTTAATTTAATTACAATCTAGTAGATTTAGTGAGAAAAAAGGAAGATAAAAAGTCAGGGGCTCTAAATAATAGGTATGAGTACATTTCTGTACACTAATAGTTTGCGAAAGACGCTGTAGAAATAAGAGCGAAAGCGATATAGTTTCAAAAATTCGTAAAATTTGAAATCGGTTTCCCATTTCTTATGCTTATTTTTTACTTCAGAAAATTTTATAAAGAAAAAAGTTTACAAAAACTATTGTCTACAATCTGTCAGAATGATATTTTTAATATTTTATATTTCAGGTGGATTTTTATTTATATTTCCAACAAAATTTTACTATAAATAACGGAGATATTTGGGAAACCGTTTTTATATGTAACGAATATAGGGCGATAGAACAGCCTTAATTAATGACTAAACGCAATAAATAGCCAAGCGAAAAAATTGAAATTTGAAGCGAAAGTTGAAAAATATCTACATAGGGGAAGGAAGGAATTCCTATTTTACATTGCTGTCTCTTTTATTTTATATCAAGAATAGTCAAATAATAGGGAATACAAATTAAACTTTTCTCATGCCATCTATTGTGTAAAGATTTTACTAAAATTGTAAACATTTAGAAATAGTTCTATATTACCCCACGCATTATGAATTTGAGGGCGTGCTTTGGCGGACTTAAACCTTAGCAACTCTAGCAAATCGAACGTTAGTATTTTAAATGGAACTATATACTCTACTTCCAATACATCATTTGAAAACCCTTTCCTTTGCGAATACTGTGGTGCATCGTGCTTGAAAATCGGTTAAGGATATTTTTTTATTTTTTTGCGATTTTTACATTTCATATTTTTTGCATCAAACTGATAGGGTTGTAGGGGGCATCAAAATAAGCAAATTTGCATAATGAACGCCTATCCGGTAATTAGCGCTTTCGGGTTCCAGTAAAAAAAAAGAAAATAGCGATTGTTACCAATTTATTGGTCCAGCTTACAGAAATTGCTCAATGTGCCCGCCACGTTGTTCATTTGGAGCTTGTATGTGGTTTTAACACGATGGCACTCCAGCATATTTTACTTTACATGCGCAGGGTATTTGGATGAAATCTTTGACAACAGGTGGAAGGCGGCCCCGTGCTTAAGCCCGCGGGGTCGCCCGACTTTACCTTACTGGATTTTTTCTTATGGGACCATGTAAAAGGTTTGTAAGAGTGACACACTGGGGATATTCCAAAGAATACGTCGAAACATGAAAAGCCGTGCCCAGCTTTGCAATACTTCTATATGAGCTGATTTCATGGGGGATTTTGCCAGCTTTCGGGATTATTGTAATCTGAGCAAATTTAAATTGGCTAGACCAGTATTGTAGTCTTGAATAAACTGTAAACTGGATTGCCTTATCAGGCTTTACCTTCTTCCTGACTTTCTAAATATTCGCGGAGTATCCGAGTTCTCTCCCGTATTCGAGCAGGTAAATTCTTATGGGTCGAGTTCCCTCCCGAGGGTGTCCGAGTTCTCCCCGGTACGGCAGGTAGCATTTAATTTCCGATAAATCCTTCTTCGTTGAAACCCTAAATACTAAGTAACCAACTTTTAATTTTAGACTTCTAACAACGGAAAATTCTTCGAATTTTTCGAAAACGAAGTCTTATGATCTGGCTTTGTCGTCCGTCCGTCCGTCCGTCTGTCGCGAGTTTCAGCGGCTAAACGGTTATAGATAGAGACAAACGGACAACGGCATTCGATTCAGCATAGTCTCAAACCTCTCCCGTTTCAAAAAAAAAAAAAAAAAAAAAAAAAAAAAAAAAAAAAAAAAAAAAAAAAAAAAAAAAAAAAAAAAACTTAACGTTACATTAGTTAGAAGTCTCTCTACGGCGCACTGGGCCGTTCGTCCCACTTGTTTATTAATTCAAACTTTTTTAAATTTGAGATATTTTTTGTAGTTATAACATCACTTTATGTAAGTACCTACCTATACCTACATTTTAAGTATTACAATTTAAATAAAACTAAAATTTCCTTTTACATGATATACAATTTATTTAATATAAAACACAAATACTATCTAAGTATTACTCTATAAAAATAGATTAAGGGTTTCTAGGAAGGACCGATGGGAATATTTATAATTTCAAATTTCTCTGGCAAATTTCGATTATGTATTTTCATTTCGTAGTACAATTTAATGAGGATTTTATGATTAGGGGAAATTTTTTGACTTCTGTCTTTTTTTCTCTATTTCAATATAGGGAAAATCCCATCCCTTCCAGTATACTTCTAGAAAGGTGTACTTTCCATAATAACAAATTTCGATATTGTAAAATATCAAGGTACTTTACTCTTGAGCAAAATTCACATTTTTTGACATACCTCGTATAAGATTGATAAAATTTGATTTTTGATGGTTGCATCTTGGGTTTTAGATCATACAGAACTTTTTGTGAAGAATAACTTTGTTCCGTAAAATTAATAATAAAGTTTCCCATAAGTTCACGGAAGGAACAGTAATACTCCTTATCAGGCAATTAGCGCCTTATAAGCTACAACTACCCGTTAACAATAGACGGGGAGAACTCGGACACGACCTTTTTTCGTGCAGGTAAGATTTTGAAAATTGGGAGAGAACTCGAACCCGTTCAATATTCGTCCCCAGAGGAATTACCCGGTAACGATATTACTTGTCCAACCACTTGATCTAGGAGTGGTTCATTTCTCATATATTCCTCTTCGATTGCTACAGAATGTTGACATCTCGATATCCATTCAACGACAGAAAATGTTGAAAAAAAAATCGTCACAATGACCTATTACATCATTGAAATTGAATGTGACGTTTCTCTCACCCACATATTGCTTCATTGCATCCCAAACTTGTTCTATTGGATTTAGTTCGGGATGATACGGTGGTAATCTGAAACCTCCTCAAACACCCCAAATCCATGATTAATGAAGACTTCGTCGATTTGATACCTTTTATAGGGCTTGCTCGTTTTAATGATATTGTACAAATTTTGGTTTGCATAGCGTATCATCAAAATCGATATTTCATGTTTGTAGCCAATTTTTCACATATTCTTTCCGGGTTAAGTCGTCATTTGAACCTCAAACGATACGGACGTGCGGAGTTCCGAAATCGATATATAGGCAAGTGTCGAATTGTCGAAGTGATTAACCTAACCAGTTTTTGCATCCATTGCTATTATTTACCAACAAATGAAGAACATACTTTATCAATTTTTATCCTACGTTTACACAGAGGTGTAAAGTCGATAAAATAAAATGAATCCACATGGACCACAAAATAATATGTTCAACTTTCCTCAATTGCAACCAACGAATGCAATGCAAATGCCTCAAATGGCTCATCAAAACCAAACGTACCAAATTCCTTCAAACATGCCAGAAAATTATGTTTACACTCCTAACAATCCAACCTCAAACCAATATCAGCAAGCAATTCCAATGCTATCACAGCCTCTTGATAGTAATGCATTACAAACAGAAAGAAGCCCTGAGATTACAAATTACGATACACTCAGTGATGAAAATACATTAGCTGATGAAACTCAAAACAAACACCCCTGGCAAGCTATTACTAAAAAAAGGAGACGAACAACAAATGTAATGTAAAAGAAAACTTGGAAATAATAACAACTAATAGATTTCAACCTCTAACAAACTACTGCACTACAGAAAATCCAAATGCAAGTAGTAACGAAAATACAAATATTCAGGTAAAAAAAGATCCTAAACCTCCTCCAATCTACATATATGGTGTAACAGACTATAAAGCAATGATTGATAATCTTGCACAAACTACTGAAGATGAAACCTATTATACCAAATGTCTTGCAAATAATACAGTAAAAATATTTCCCCAAACAGAGGAGACCTACAGGAAGCTGATAAGACATCTCAGAGAAGAAAATATTGTTCACCATACATATCAACTAAAGCAAGAAAGGGCCTATCGAGTGGTCATACGAAATCTTCACCATACAGTTCCCATAGAAGAATTAAAAAATGAACTACACAAAGAAGGCCATAATGTGAGAAATATTATTAACATCAGACATAGAGTAAGCAAGGATCCATTACCCTTATTCTTTATCGACTTAGAGCCACACGAAAATAACAAAGAAATTTACATATTACAATACCTACAAAATACAAAAATTAATGTAGAACCACCTAGACCCAAAAAAACAATAGTACAGTGTACCAGATGCCAGGACTATGGACATTCAAAAACCTACTGCAGGAAGGCATTTCACTGTGTCAAGTGCGGGAAATCCCATGACACCAAAATCTGTACCAAACCGAAGAATACACCAGCAACCTGTGCACTATGCAGTGGGAATTAACCAGCAAACTATAAGGGATGCGTCGTATACAGGGACTTACTAAAAGCAAGGAACGGAAACCCAACAACAAGACCAATCCAGCTACAAGCCAAAACAATCACACGAACAGAAGACACACATCAAAGACAAACATACGCAATCATAGTAAGTGGAAATAGAATACCAAATTTACTACATAATAACCCTATTACAACCAGCAACGAAGAAATGACAGATAGATTTACACAATTTTTGAATGAATTTAAAAGCATCTTCTCTCAACTAATCAACCAAAACATCATGATATAGTCCGTTCGTTGAAATCGTACCGGTTTCGGATTAAGCGTTCAATGTTTATAGTCCCCAAAAAATACCTGTTAAGTAAGCAAGTAACCCAAAGAATTGCAACATACCACTCTATGTCAAAAATCTTGTAGAAGAAAAGAGAAGAGCACGTAACAAGTGGCAGAGGACCAGAAATCGCAACGACAAAACCATCCTAAATAGACTCACACATAGATTAAGAGCAGCAATACAAGAAAACAGAAACGCAACATTTCAGCATTACATCTCAACCCTATCTCCAAGTGATTTAACAATATGGAAAGCCACTAAAAAATTTAAAAGGCCAGTGTAAACTGTTCCACCTATAAGGAAATTGGATGGTACGTGGGCACGCTCCCCTGAAGAAAAAGTAGAAGTTTTTGCAAATCATCTTGCTACGTATTTACTCCACTAGAATCGGATAACGACGATAAAGAAATAATAATCTATCTCGAAACACCATGCCAACTCTCATTACCACTGAAACCATTTACTCCAAAAGAAGTATTTAAACAAATCAAGACTATTAACCCACACAAAGCACCTGGTTACGATTTATTAGCAGGTAAAATGCTAAGACATCTTCAAAGGAAGGCAGTCGTACTATTAACTACCATATTCAATAGCATGCTGCGTTTATGCTATTTTCCCAGGCAGTGGAAATATGCACACATTATACTATTTGTGAAACCAGGTAAAAATCCCACTGAGGCTGCATCCTATAGACCGATAAGTATTCTACCCATCACATCAAAATTGTTCGAAAGACTGCTATTAAATAGAATAAATCAGGTTGCACCCACCGAAGACCTAATCCCCAACTACCAATCCGGGTTTAGGGAAGAACACTCTACCATACAACAATGCCATAGGATAACCAACAAAATCAAAGAGACGTTAGAAAATAAAGAGTTATGTGGAGCCGTATTCCTAGATATTCAACAGGCATTCGATCGAGTATGGCACACTGGACTCTTGTACAAAACCAAATCAAAAGTCGCTGATCAACTGTACCTAATGATAAAATCGTACCTACAGGACCGCTTCTTCCAGGTTAAATTTGAGAACGCACTATCCTCTTATCATCTAATAAAATCCGGTGTACCACAAGGTAGTGTTTTAGGACCATATCTGTACATATTATTTACTGCAGACTTACCAACAACAGACGCCACCACAATAGCAACTTTTGCAGATGATACAGCGATACTAACATCGGATATTAATCCAAACAGAGCAGCTAAAAATTTACAACACCATCTAGATCTCCTACAGAATTGGCAAAAGAAGTGGAGAATTAAAGTGACCGCTGGAAAGTCATCGCAAATAACATTCACCACAAGACATGACACCTGTCCCAGGTAACTATAAACAATACAGTAATCCCCCAAAAGGACGAAGTAAAATATCTGGGACTACACCTAGACAGAAAACTGACATGGAAGGCACACATCAAAGCTAAGAAACAACAAATAAATAATAAAATTCGAGAAATGTATTGGCTTGTAGGTAAAAAATCCCAGCTATCAATAGAGAATAAACTATTGCTTTATAAAACCATAATAAAACCAATATGGACTTATGGTATTGAGCTATGGGGCCGCAGCAAACCCACAAAGACAAAAATATTACAAACAGTTCAATCTAAAATACTAAGAAGAGTAACAAATGCCCCATGGTATGTATCAAACTACACCATACATACAAACTTGGCCAGAAGATTTGACGAGATAGATTGCAGAGGACCGTTAATGAACAGTTCCTGCCCCAAAATTCTAAAAAATTCTAACACACCAATTTATTATGGCAGGGTGCGTTATTTATTACAACGACACTTTAGTTGGGCCAAATTTGATATTAATTTTTCTTGCACCCATTTTTTATAATTAATAGTTCATATCGTTGTGGTAGTCGCCTGTGGAAGAATTTAACTTCCATCCAGTACGCGTTAGGAACAAAGCCATCTCTGCCTCCAGCGTGTACAATGAATCTAGGTCTGGTTTTTTGATGCCTTCATTCGTATTGTCCGTCCATCCTTTAGCATGTGGGTGGCTTAATTGTATGCAGGTTTCCTACATGTGTATTGTTCTATTTCCGCGACATTTGTTAGTGGGTTACCAATTTATTGTAATCTTGTACGCAGTGTCCAAATATTGGTGACGGCTTTGATGATTCTTCTTCACTGTCACTCGATGAACCGAAATTTAGGACTTCATTTGACATATTAGTGGATGTCTCGTGCTGGTATTGGTTCTTAGACATTTCCATTGGGATTGATTGAATCTGGAATTGCGGTTGCTGGAGTTCGTTTAGGTTACCTTTATTTAGAGGTTGGCCAGAGCAACTGTTAGAATTCATTTCCAATTCATATCATCATGATAATCTCTCGTCTTTTTCCCTGTAATTGGAATGGATTATAAAAGAATGCGTTTTATAAGAAATTTTAATCTGTATATACTATTTAATGATACATGCATAATAAGATCATTTAGTGTTTGATGCATACACTTCCAAGAAAAAGGGAATTAATGCGAATTTGTTGTTCGTTGGCTTAAGTATAATTATCTATATCTATTAATTATATCATGACCCAATTCAAAATGACAATTTCTCTGAACAATTACAATGCTTATGATAATAAAAAATGGTTTCAATGCAAGAAGCAGTTTCTAATGGAATATAAAAGAATTTGATAATTGGAAGAACTACAGTGGAAATCAATCAAAAAAGTTAAAACAAATTACCTGATGTAAAAATGAGAAGTCCGTCCTAAATGAAACCATCTTTACCCGCAGCGTGAACCATGATCAACCTTTATTTAAGTCAGGACATTACAGGACTTTACAGGACATTTTAAAGTATGTAATAGTAGTAAATAAATAATGGGTCTGCCTTCATTCCTGTAGTTGAGTAAACTTTTTAGATAGTTTATTCTATATCGTATCCTTCAACGAGAACGGACCTTGTCTTCGGATTTTTTCCACCTAAAAAATAGTAAAATTTGATTAAGTATAAACATACAGGATGGAATCTAAATAAGTCTCGTAACTTCAACCGATGATTCTATGTCTTATGACTTGCAAAAAAGTTTATTACAACGTAGGTCCTAAAACCTACCGTTTTCGAAAAAAATAACTTTAAAGTTTATACGTGTGAGTATAATGATACCACATCAAAATACAGAATCCATGCACGAGTACTATTTTATTATCAGTTCATTACTTAATCGCCTAATTGACTTCAACATTAATTTAAACAAAAGAATTATTTTTTTCCAATTAATTTTTTTTTTTTTTTGATTTAGGACCTATGTTGTGTTAAACTTTTTTGCTAGTCATAAGACAAAGAATCATCGGCTGAATTTACGAGACTTATTTAGATTCCACGATGTATAACTAATTATTACGTTTTTCTTTATGCATAGTACTCACTGAAATCCCGTATTCATTAAAATTGGCCGCAAAGATGATATGCTGCCGGATTCGCAACCATTCATTTTTTGCAAGATGCCTACAACCAATTTCAAATTATAATACAAATAAAGTCATTACCAAAAATCCTATTCATATAGGTATACTTACATTTGATTGTTGGCAATCTCTTTTCAGAGATATGAAAATTGTAAATAAGGTCTCCAAGTTTCTCCACCTCTCCCGGAATGAGTGATTCCACGACTCGTTTTTTCCTAGTTTTTCCAGAACTTGACATTTAAGGCGTTGTAGAAGTTGAAGTAGATGGTCCGGAATCGAGATTCTTATTCATTTTCTAAATCCTTAACAATGTTCTTTTGGAAATACCGGTAGCTGCAAGTAGTCTGAGTAGTAATTGATCGTACTGAGATGGTTGCATAAATGTAATTTGTTCTGTGTGATAGTTCACTATCATTTTATTAAACTATCACAGCATTGTTTGTTTTTCCCACTTTAACTAAACAAGATCTTTTTATTCCGAATTCGATTGTTTGCTTTTATCACGATACCTTGCTTATCGAAAATAAAACCAGTAAAAACAACCGTTCTCGACGAAGGTTCGATTGCTACTTTAGTATTTCAAATGGAACTACCCTACTTCCAATACATCAACTTTTCCGTTGCAAATATTCTGGCTCATCGTATTTGAAAGTAAGGTAATAGTTGACAGTTTTTAAACAAAATCGAAAAATTGACAAACCGATACTTGCTTTATAATTAAAAGAATTGCAAACCAATGAAAAGTTTTTCTGATTCTACACAACCTCATTTCTTTTTTCGAACAGTTCATCCAGTATCGGTTTGTCAATTTTTCAATTTTATTTAAAAACTTTGTTAAATCTTAACCAATTTTCAAATTCGATGCACCAGAGCATTTGAAACGGAAAGAACTTTCCAATGATATATTGGAAATAGGGTAGTTCCATTTAAAATTCTAAAATTAGAGTTGCTAGGGGTTATGAAGATGAACATATCAAGTTGGCTTGACTGTCAAAAAGGCTCCCTCACAAGAACTAGAATTGACGGGTTTCAGCGAACTTTTGGTTCTCTAGTTATAGGGGGGTCAGGTTTTCGTTGAAAGACCCTGTGTAGTAGGTAGAACGCATTTTTGAATACTTTTCAATAAGATTTTTATATCTACTTTTAAATATCTTGTATCAAGATTTCTTAGTAAAGCCATAGAAAATTGATAAACCCATATCAATGAAACATCAAAATAAATGTAATACATAATATTGGTATTTATTTATCAAAAATAAATAACAGTAACACAGCCTATTTTAACAAGAGAATCCAGAGGGGCGGTAATTGCAATAACTACCTTTGTGGGCGCCAGAGATAGAAACTCCAGACCAATTAAAGTTGTCGCAGCCAAGGCTTCCACAAAGGATGTATACAGCTTCTGCGTTATTACCACCGTTCATGGTTCCATGGACATTGTTCAATCTTAATCCGTGAATTGGTATATTACCCAAGGGATGCCCAGTGGACTTGCCAGCTTTGTAATCCTGCTGAACATTCACTCCATAGTTGGTCAAACCTTCAAATTGAATGTTGGAGTAGGTGATGCCATTCATGTAACCAGCAGCTCCATCAGTATGAGTTTTGACGTGGATACCATTGCGGGAGTTCTTAACAACCGAGTTGCTGAAGGTGATATTGGTGGCGTGATTTTTGCTGGAATCAGTCTTGCTGACACCGATTGATAAACTCAAACCGTGTCCTCCGGAGCAAACCAAATTGTCAATATGGATGTTCGAGCCAGAGTTAACGGCGACGCAATCGTCTTGATTCTTGACTACAGAGTTTTTAACCATTACATTGCTCGATGTAGATATATCAAATCCGTCGGTGTTGTGGCCCAAATGGTTCCTATCGCCAGCCGAAACGTCGATGTTCCATTTGTCTAAGGTTAAGCTCTCGCTCAATAAAATCGATGTACATTGTTTGGGACAGTTTAAAAGATGAATGTTGGAAAATGTGGAAGATTTCGCTTGTATTCTAAAGAATTTAGGTTTTTGGCTACCAGTGTCTCCTTTTCCATCCCAGTAATGAGGACCGTTACCGTTTAAGGTTGCACCAGCACCGTTTACTTTTAAATTACTTCCTGTGACTAGAACCATTGGTCCTGCCCATTGTACTCCATATCCAAACGATATCGTCCCTTTGAACGTGAGTGTGGTTCCCGATTTCAGGTCCAATAACAGTTGTTTTCCTGCTGGTACAGCAAGATTTTCCACGACAATATTACTGCAACTCTTGACAACATCATTTACCTGATTAAACTTTGTAATAACACAATTACCGCCAACGTTTGTTTCGTTAAACAATGGGGTTGCAGTAGCACAAGCTGCAGCAATTACAACTATGGTGAATTTGATATACAGCATTTTGACTTCTTAATAAATTGTACTGATTTCGACTCATTTATATATAAGTCACTGAAAAGCACTTGAAAATTATAAGAAAAAGACAAAGATCTCTTGACTTATTTACTTTTTCCATTGAAGTGGGCTGATAAGTGTTGTTTGGAATAAATAATGTAAGAGTGACGTAAGGTTTTTTGAGAATGGCCACGTGCACGTAAAAAAATGGAATTTCTAAAAACTAAAAATAATATTTCATAGTTTTCAAAATCTATTAAACTCATCAAAATGGTCTAGAGGACATGAACATTTTTTATGAATATTTCTTATTAATTTTTTCATATTTTTTAAACTGCCTCTGTGTTTTGTTTCTCATAATTTCATATTTTAAAATGAAAATGAAAGCAGATTTGAATTTTTCGACCCACAAAACCCCTCCTATCCGAATTGTGACAATATAGCACATCAATTATTAAGAAAATTATTTATGAAAAACCAAAACCGAATTGAATTTTTGACACTCTGTATCTCCAAAGTCATCAAGTTTTAGACTGAGCTATTAAGTTCTTTTAGATTATCATATTTTAGCCTCAGGAATTTATGGTAGCATTTTTCTGCAACTTTTGAGAGACAATATAAAATTATTTTTATACAGGGTGTTTCAAGAAAAGGTGTTAAATACTATTATTAAAAATACTTACTTTATACCAGCATTAGTTTTTACTACATCATTTTCAAATCAAAATATTCCCAACACGGTATACAATATCGAGTTTTACCTTTTTGGTGTAAAATCTAATGATGTTTAAGCTCACATAAAATTTGAACATGGCACTCCTGATTCAAAAATATGACGATTTAACCGAACTTACCTATATCCAAAATTACTTACAATTAGTAAAGAAGTTTTTGAAGTTAAGAATGGAAAAAGATTTTTTGTATTTGTACCAGAATGGCTTAACTTTTTTTCGGGAAAATTAGTACAGAATATCTCTGTTTGGTGACTAATTTATGTGTCAATTTTTTCTTAAATTATACTCTGATATATCTCAGATTTAACGGGGATGGCCAATCCCCTTAAAGCCCTAATTGTTCCGCCCATGTAATTCACCTATTTTTTTAATCGAATCTAGATTTATTGCTTTATTTATACTTAACGATTTTTTACTCTTTGTAATTTTCTATAAAATATTTTTTTTAGATAAATCCCTTTTTTTGGCATTCATACAATTTTTCAAATCCACATGTTCTTCTTTACTATGCACTTTTGAAGATAGGTGCATGTTCTGTTAAATCGTCTTATTTTTGTCTCAGGAGTCTGTAGGTAAGCCATGTCATGTCCCGACCTTTTTGCGACTACCTGTATATTAAACCGATTATCTAAAATCTAAATGAAGCGATTAAGTGATTACTTAAGTGATTTACGGATTTTTGGAACTACGAGTATATCGCTCTCGTTTTTTTACTCACTCAGGAAGGTGTGAGTTTAATAGACGACATATCTATTTGAAGGGTAAAGGGAAATAGGGTCAGTGCTGACTTGATACGAAAATATTTGGTAAAGGGTCCGACGCGTACAAAAAAATAATACGTGTCGTCACAGCCGATAAAACAGCATTAATTTCATATGTTATCGTTTAACGTCAAACGGAAATTGTTTCAAAATCTATTTTAAAATCTCGAGAAAAGAAATTTGAAGAGTAGAAATTTGTTTGACAATTAAAATACATTAATTTTTTAGTTCACTAAATATTTAATTAGATTAATTTACATTCTTACCAAGAAAATCATTTTTGAAAGCTTTTCAATAAAGTTTTCATATCTAATTCCAAAAATCTTTATAAATATTTCTTGGCGAAGGCATAGAAAATTGGTAAACTGGAATAAACTCACATCAATCAAACATCGAAATAAATGTCATAATACATAATATTAGTATATATATATATATCAAAAATAAAGAACAGTAACACAGCCTATTTTAACAAGAGAATCCAGAGGGGCGGTAATTGCAATAACTACCTTTGTGGGCGCCAGAGATAGAAACTCCAGACCAATTAAAGTTGTCGCAGCCACGGCTTCCACAAAGGATGTATACAGCTTCTGCGTTCTTACCACCGTTCATGGTTCCATGGACATTGTTCAATCTTAATCCGTGAATTGGTATATTACCCAAGGGATGCCCAGTGGACTTGCCAGCTTTGTAATCCTGCTGAACATTCACTCCATAGTTGGTCAAACCTTCAAATCGAATGTTGGAGTAGGTGATGCCATTCATGTAACCAGCAGCTCCATCAGTATGAGTTTTGACGTGGATACCATTGCGGGAGTTCTTAACAACCGAGTTGCTGAAGGTGATATTGGTGGCGTGATTTTTGCTGGAATCAGTCTTGCTGACACCGATTGATAAACTCAAACCGTGTCCTCCGGAGCAAACCAAATTGTCAATATGGATGTTCGAGCCAGAGTTAACGGCGACGCAATCGTCTTGATTCTTGACTACAGAGTTTTTAACCATTACATTGCTCGATGTAGATATATCAAATCCGTCGGTGTTGTGGCCCAAATGGTTCCTATCGCCAGCCGAAACGTCGATGTTCCATTTGTCTAAGGTTAAGCTCTGGCTCAATAAAATCGATGTACATTGTTTGGGACAGTTTAAAAGATGAATGTTGGAAAATGTGGAAGATTTCGCTTGTATTCTAAAGAATTTAGGTTTTTGGCTACCAGTGTCTCCTTTTCCATCCCAGTAATGAGGACCGTTACCGTTTAAGGTTGCACCAGCACCGTTTACTTTTAAATTACTTCCTGTGACTAGAACCATTGGTCCTGCCCATTGTACTCCATATCCAAACGATATCGTCCCTTTGAACGTGAGTGTGGTTCCCGATTTCAGGTTCAATAACAGTTGTTTTCCTGCTGGTACAGCAAGATTTTCCACGACAATATTACTGCAACTCTTGACAACATCATTTACCTGATTAAACTTTGTAATAACACAATTACCGCCAACGTTTGTTTCGTTAAACAATGGGGTTGCAGTAGCACAAGCTGCAGCAATTACAACTATGGTGAATTTGATATACAGCATTTTGACTTCTTAATGAATTGTACTGATTTCGACTCATTTATATATAAGTCACTGAAAGGCACTTGAAAATTATAAGAAGAAGACAAAGATCTATAGAATTATTTATTTTGGCATTATGAAGTGGCTTGATAAGTGTTGTTTGGAATAAATAATGCGAAAGTGACGCAAGTAAATATTTAACGAGTGTTTTAAATACTACCGCCGCTTCCCTTGCATCTTTTTTATTTTATTTTTAATTTAAATATTTAAAAACACGATCAGATGGTAACATTAAGTAAGCAAATTTTTTAATAAATTTTGAGAGCGATTGACTATGTTATATTGACAACATAAATAATACTAGTACCAATTTAATGGGCCGTATTTAGAGCATCTCTTTAAGTCACGCAAACAATTTGACATTTTTACATTGTTGTTACGGCGTAACTACGGACTTTTTTAATTTTCAATTAACTGTTAGGACAGAGTCACTCTAAATGCGTCTTTAATGTGGTGAAAGTGAGGCACTGAATAAGGACCAAGTCTTTAGATAAATTATTACTACAGTTGAAATATTAATCTGGTAGAAGGGCATGCTAGATAAACTTTTAAGTAGCTTGCATTTTCAATATTCTTTATTAAAAAATAATGTTTCAGTAACAATTAACAAAATAAACCAATGAAAAAGATTAAATATTTTGAAAACCTAAATTAAAAAAAAAAAGATGTGGTATCAAATTGTCCAAAGTGGTATCTTTTCCTTCGTTTTATTAACGAAATTAAAAATATCTTTTCGCGGAATGTAAGCTTTTTATTATTTGCTGTTGATCTAAAAATATTTCTTAAAATGGTACAATATTAGTGATTGTGTGGTACATCAGTCCAATTTGGTGGAACTGTCAAGCTGGTGTCAGTTGAACTATATGGAGCATAGATCAGATAACTCTATAGATGGTTGACGCCAATGCTGTGTCAAGATCCAAAAACGATGCCTCTCTTAGTTGGAATCGGTATTAATATGACATATTTGACATCACCTTCGTACTCACATCGTCACTGACCTAGTACTCACTTCATACTAAATGCAGGATAGGCAATTTTTATTTAGTGCGTATAGGTATTATACCCTTTGATACCCTCTACAACCCGTACCAGTTTGATACAATAATAATGAAACACCCTATATATTTGGAAAGCTGAATACGTGATAAATTGAGTGTCTGAGTAAGAGAAAGGGCCATGCCACAAAATCACATTTTTGAGAAAACAAAGGTAAAAGTTTTAATTTTTAACAGGATTAACAGAGGAGCACGAACATGACCTTTTTTCTTGCAGTTAAGACTGAAAATTGGGCGACAACTCGGACCTGTCCGATAGCAAATACAAAATATACCAAATAGAAAGTTCAGTCCTTCATTGAAGGATGCTTGAGTATGACTTAGCTAGGGGTCGCCTGCACTAGTACTTGAAAAGTTAGGATAGGACCATGTAAGCCGTTTTTCGCGATTTTCAACTGTTTGGCTTTCAGAACCACCTAAATTCAAAATTTTGTGATTTTTGAGTAGCTGCATAGCCTTTATTATGAGACCAAGATACCAAGTATGTACCCTTTTTGTAATCAGCTCATGGAGTAGAATCTAAAAATGCAAAAATATATAGGGTGTTTTATCAAAAATTTAAAAATTGACATCACTTCCGGTTTAATCGGAAGTTCAAAATTGTTGAAAATATCAACAACAAATGCATCATTTAGTGTAATATCTACCCTGCAAATTTCATGTCGATATTTATAACTATTCCAGAGATATACACTTCCTTACTTTTGCCCATCACTGTAGTATATTGAGATAATATTCAGCTATATCGTATGATTATAAGTAAAGAGCCATGAAACAACAAAATTACTTCCATTTGTCTTTGTGAATTTATCGCTGGTTTGACGCACGCATATATAAAATCTCAAATATTCTTACAATTACGAAAATAAAAAGTAATTTTCTTTGATTTCTTATAAGATTATAGAAGTCAGTGAAATCATACGATACGATGTGCAAATCACAATTGTTATATTGTTAAGTGCATAATACTTCAGAATTCCAGGTCCACACTTATACCACAACTTTTTTTTTTTAATTTATTTAGGTTTTCAAAATATTTATTCTTTTTCATTGATTTATTTTGTTAATTGTTGTTGTTGTTGTTTTGCGGGCAGGTCTTTTTCAGCCCTGTGACCACCTAAATCTAAGGATCCTCTGTATTTTCCCGCTGTTACCTAAGGTCGTTGATTCTGCCAGAGTTCACAGATATTTTGTTAATTGTTACTGAAACATTATTTTTTAATAAAGAATATTGAAAATGCAAGCTACTTAAAAGTTTATCTAACATGCCCTTCTACCAGATTAATATTTCAACTGTAGTAATAATTTATCTAAAGACTTGGTCCTTATTCAGTGCCTCACTTTCACCACATTAAAGACGCATTTAGAGTGACTCTGTCCTAACAGTTAATTGAAAATTAAAAAAGTCCGTAGTTACGCCGTAACAACAATGTAAAAATGTCAAATTGTTTGCGTGACTTAAAGAGATGCTCTAAATACGGCCCATTAAATTGGTACTAGTATTATTTATGTTGTCAATATAACATAGTCAATCGCTCTCAAAATTTATTAAAAAATTTGCTTACTTAATGTTACCATCTGATCGTGTTTTTAAATATTTAAATTAAAAATAAAATAAAAAAGATGCAAGGGAAGCGGCGGTAGTATTTAAAACACTCGTTAAATATTTACTTGCGTCACTTTCGCATTATTTATTCCAAACAACACTTATCAAGCCACTTCATAATGCCAAAATAAATAATTCTATAGATCTTTGTCTTCTTCTTATAATTTTCAAGTGCCTTTCAGTGACTTATATATAAATGAGTCGAAATCAGTACAATTCATTAAGAAGTCAAAATGCTGTATATCAAATTCACCATAGTTGTAATTGCTGCAGCTTGTGCTACTGCAACCCCATTGTTTAACGAAACAAACGTTGGCGGTAATTGTGTTATTACAAAGTTTAATCAGGTAAATGATGTTGTCAAGAGTTGCAGTAATATTGTCGTGGAAAATCTTGCTGTACCAGCAGGAAAACAACTGTTATTGAACCTGAAATCGGGAACCACACTCACGTTCAAAGGGACGATATCGTTTGGATATGGAGTACAATGGGCAGGACCAATGGTTCTAGTCACAGGAAGTAATTTAAAAGTAAACGGTGCTGGTGCAACCTTAAACGGTAACGGTCCTCATTACTGGGATGGAAAAGGAGACACTGGTAGCCAAAAACCTAAATTCTTTAGAATACAAGCGAAATCTTCCACATTTTCCAACATTCATCTTTTAAACTGTCCCAAACAATGTACATCGATTTTATTGAGCCAGAGCTTAACCTTAGACAAATGGAACATCGACGTTTCGGCTGGCGATAGGAACCATTTGGGCCACAACACCGACGGATTTGATATATCTACATCGAGCAATGTAATGGTTAAAAACTCTGTAGTCAAGAATCAAGACGATTGCGTCGCCGTTAACTCTGGCTCGAACATCCATATTGACAATTTGGTTTGCTCCGGAGGACACGGTTTGAGTTTATCAATCGGTGTCAGCAAGACTGATTCCAGCAAAAATCACGCCACCAATATCACCTTCAGCAACTCGGTTGTTAAGAACTCCCGCAATGGTATCCACGTCAAAACTCATACTGATGGAGCTGCTGGTTACATGAATGGCATCACCTACTCCAACATTCGATTTGAAGGTTTGACCAACTATGGAGTGAATGTTCAGCAGGATTACAAAGCTGGCAAGTCCACTGGGCATCCCTTGGGTAATATACCAATTCACGGATTAAGATTGAACAATGTCCATGGAACCATGAACGGTGGTAAGAACGCAGAAGCTGTATACATCCTTTGTGGAAGCCGTGGCTGCGACAACTTTAATTGGTCTGGAGTTTCTATCTCTGGCGCCCACAAAGGTAGTTATTGCAATTACCGCCCCTCTGGATTCTCTTGTTAAAATAGGCTGTGTTACTGTTCTTTATTTTTGATAAATAAATACTATTGTTATATATTATGACATATATTTTGATGCTTCATTGATATTGATTTATTCCCGTTTGCCAATTTTCTATGCCTTTACCAGGAAATATTGATACAAGATATTTGGAATTAGATATGAAAACCTTGGAAAAGCATTCAAAAATTATTTTCTTAATATGAATATTATAATATAATATAATAATTATTGTATTTTCATTGTCAAACAAATTTTTACTTATCTCTCGAGATTTTAAAATAGATCTTGAAACAATATATTTACGTTTGGCACACCTTCTATATTTTTCCATTTTTAGATTCCACTCAATGAGCTGATTGCAAAAAGGAACCATACTTGGTATCTTGGTCTTATAATAAAGGCTATACAGCCACACAAAAATCTCAAAATTTAGAATTTAGGTGGCTCTGAAAGCTAAACAGTTGAAAATCGAAAAAATCAGCTTACATGTTCCTATCCTAGCTTTTCAAATACTATCTAATGGTACAAACATTTTGAAATTTCTGATCACCCTGTATACATTTTATACCATTTCAGAAGATAGTACTTGAAAAGTTAGGATCGGAACACAGTCGTTTTTTTCGATTTTCAACTATTCGGCTCTCACAGCCACCTAAATTCAAAATTTTGTGATTTTTGAATGGCTGTACAGTCTTTATTATAAGACCAAGATACCATACTTGGTGAACCCCTTTTTGTAATCAACTCATCGAGTAGAATCTAAAAATGCAAAAATATATAGGGTGCCCATTTAAAATAAGAAAGTTGTTGTTTACTTCCGATATAATTGTGAAACACCTTGTATGTAGAGAAACTCGTAAAAATAAGCTGAATATATACAAATATAAAATAAAAAATATATCATTGCTCTTAAAAAAATATATGTTTGGTTCGGCTTCTTATAGAGCACCCTGTATATTTCAAAATAATTTTAAATTACGGATCTCAAGGTGCCTAACATTATCTTATTTATCATTTTTTCGTATTTCTATCTGTATCATAATAACAGAGTAGGTAAATGAGCTTTACAACACTATTGGGACACCTTATATGTATCACATAGTATATGAACATATTATCTGTATCTATATAGTATAATATAAATTGCAATTCACAGTGATAAGAGCATTTTTGTGAAAACTAATGTGAAAAATGATTTAATTAATTTGATAGAGAAGATATATTGATTAAAATAATTGTCATTTAATTGTTTTTTATCCTTATGTAGTTGAATAAAGGCGTCTTAGTGATGAGAAATTATTTTTACAAATAATAACACAGGTGGATAAAATGTTACCATGAAAAAGCACCATTTTAACCTCTAAATCTGGGTTTTCTGACGTGATGGGGCAAAACTGACCCAGTGATCGGATTCAGGGCGCCAAAATACCTAGGATTACCACGGTCCGGTCAAATAGTCCGGACACTTTTTTTTCTTTTTTTGTAGACCTGTGTAATAATTTATACAGGGGGTCCCGTATAAATGATCAATATTTTAATCATAGGTTCAGGACCTCAAAATATGAATATTTTACTAAACAACAAGTTATATTTTTAAGTTAGTGATTTAAGTTTTGAGATTAGATGAAGAGGGCACCACCTACATTTTACTGGACGAAGAAAAGTACCCATTTTTTTAATCCTGCCCTTTTTTGAATTTTTTTCAAACCCTATAATTTTTAAAAAAAGGTATACTTACTTACTTGTTTTAATAGCTTAAATTCCGCCTTAAATAAAGCCCACATCGAGATTTATTACAGGGTATAATAAAAAATAACTTGAAAAAATTCAAAACAGGGCAGGATTAAAAAAATTGATACTTTTCTTCATTCAGTAAAGTGTAGGTGGCGCCCTCTCTATCTAATTTCAACATTGATAACATGAATAACTAAATAAACATGAAAAAAACCAAAAATAAATTTTAACTTTAACACCCTGTATCTTAGTAGTAGATAACATTTGACCCATACTTATTTAGTAAAATATTAATATTTTGAGGTTCTGAACCTATGGCTAAAGTATTGACCATTTCTTACGAGACACCCTGTATAATATCCGAAGAAAATTAAAATAAGTATTTCAATTTTTTACTGGCAAATTTCCTAGAATAGTTTTTGAAAAACCCAAATGCCAAATTTATTAAATTATTCAATTATTAATTAAACTAAAATAAGTTGCTTGGTAATTGATTCTTTTTGTAATAATCTCTTTAACTTTTATAAAGTATAAAAGTAAAGTCTTTAACTCGTCTTTAACCCGTAACTTTTTGGATAAGTTCTTTTCGATTTATGTGAGTGAATTTGTTAATACGTCAGTGTTTGTAGAAATATTGCATTTTCAAAAATTCAATGAATTTGCTCACCAATTTGGTCATATTTTTTATTCATTAAATAAAAATAATATAACAGTAAATCAACCAATTCTAGCAACTAAATCCATCCGGTTGGTAATTGCAGGAACTAGCATTCTTGGCGCCTGTGATAGATACTCCAGACCAGTTGAAGTTTTCGCAGCCATTTTCTCCGCAAATAATGTACACAGCCATGCCCATCGGACTGTTCATGGTACCGTGGACGTTGTTCAATGTCAATCCATTAATGGGGATGTTGCCCAACGGTTTCCCCGTGGAATGCCCGCTCCTGTAATCCTCCTGCACATTGATTCCGAAGTAGGTCAAGTCTTGGAATTCTATGTTACTGTAGGTGAGATCCTTGATGTGTCCCGGCGCACCGTTGGTATGCGTCTTGATGTGGATACCATTGCGGGAATTCTTCACAACGGAGTTGCTGAACGTGACGTTGCTTACTTGATTTTTGAAGGAAGTGGACGTGCTAACTCCCACGGATAAACTCAAACCGTGCCCGCCGGAACAGACCAAATTATCAACGTGGATGTTCGAGCCTGAGTCGATGGCGACGCAGTCATCTTGATTTTTGATGACCGAGTTTTTGACTACTATGCCGCTGGACCTGGAAATATCGAAACCGTCGGTGTTGTGGCCCAACAGGTCCTTATCACCTGCGGATACGTCGATGTTCCACCCGTCTACCGTCACATCTTCGCTGTTGAGAATCGAAGTGCACTGCTTGGGGCAGTTCAACAGGTGCATGTTTGAGACCGTAGAGAACCTCGCTTGAATTCTAAGGAATTTGGGTTTTTTGGTACCTTTGCCTCCTTTTCCGTCCCAGTAATGAGCACCTTGACCGTCCAGTGTTGCTCCGGCGCCATCGACAGTAAGATAATTTCCTTGTATGCGGATCATTGGACCTTGCCATTGTGTCTCGTAACCAAATGAAATCGTACCTTTAAACGTTAAAGTTGTATGGTTTTTTAAGTGCAATAGCAGTTCCTCTCCCGATGGTACGGAGAGGTTGTCCACGACAATGTTAGTACAGGCTTTATTTTTAATAACACTTTCCACTTGCTCGAACTTCGTTATTACACAATTATCACCGACGTTCTCGTCATCGTGCAAAGGAGTCGCCGAAGCGTAGGCGGCTGCAATTAAAACCAAGGTAAATTTAATATGCATCATTTTGATACGGTATTAATTTGGATCGATTCGAACTCAGATTTATAACGAAAAAATAAGTCACTTGAATATAAAAAATTAACTGAGATAAAAGTTTGTTTGTCATTTAAAGTGGTTCGATTTCGATGTGTGTAATGACGCAAGTAAAGTAGAAGCAGATATTATCAAAATTTATTATGAAAATAGGTAAAGATAATTTTGGTACTCGAAACAAAATTACAATTTTTAATAAACCATTAACAATTAAATCCAGTAGGTTTATAATTGCAATAATTTCCTGGAGCACTCTTTATGGACACCCCAATCCAGTTAAAATCAGTACAAGAACCGTTCCCGCATAAGACATAAACACCATAAGATTTCTTTCTTCCCGTAACATTTCCAGTAACGTTAACCATCTTCAAACCTTCAATCGATATATTATTACCAGGTTCTCCTGTTGCACCGCTCCTGCCATAATTTTGTTCAACATTCACCCCATACCTGTACACATCTATTAATCGAATATCACTGTACGTCACGTTCCTGGCGAAGCCTCTGGCCCCGTTTTTGTGCGTCTTGAAGTGGATTCCATTACGAGACCTCTTCACAACGGAATCGTGAAACGTTATGTTCGTCACTTCGTTTTTGGAGGAGTCGGTGGCGTTCAAACTGATTGATAAGCTGAGCCCGTGACCGCCTGAGCATTGCATCCTGGTGAAGTACATGTCTCTGCCGGAGTTTACGGCTATGCAATCGTCCTGGTTCAAGACGGTGCTGTTGGAGATGACGATGCTGGTGGATTCGGAGATGTCGAAACCGTCGGTGTTGTGGGCGATTTTGTGGATATTCCCGGCGGATACGTTGATGTGGAATGCGTGGAGCTCGATTGTGCTGGAGTTGAATATACTTACGCAGTGTATGGGGCAATTCAACAGGGAGACGTTAGTAAAAGTGGAGTTTCGGGCTTCTATTCTTAGGAACTTGGGTTTGCTTTTGCCCTTTCTTCTCCAGAAATGTGTCCCTTGGCCATCTAGTATGGAATTAGGGGCTCCTTTAACCGTCAAACCGGTTCCTTTGATGGACAATAAGAACCCTTTCCAATCTTGCTCGTATCCAAACGAGGTGTTTCCTTTAAAAGTCAAACTCGCGTTGGTTAGGAGATGCAATTCCAAACTTACTCCGCTTGGTACTTTTAGATCTTCGACTATTACATCGGTGCAATTCTTCACTACTTCGTTTACTTGAGAAAAGGATTTTATAACGCATCCAGATGCAGCTATTTCCAGACAAACAAACGATGTTAAAAATAAAAACGATTGCCAGCGAAACATGTTTAGGTAATAGCTAATTTTAATTTGATATAGGTGTGTACTTCAGAAGCTCAATGCAGATGAATGGGTTGATTAGAAACGATACGTGCTAATTTGACGTCAATGTGTATTCGAAAATAAAATTGATATTGTTTTTTTTTTAATTTATCAAGTACTTAGCTACCTAATTGTACTTTATGGTTATATAAAAAATTGCGATGTTTTAAGTACTAAGGCCCGGTTGTAGATGTCACAGATGAACTTTAGTTCAACTAAACTGCGAGTCAACTTTGAACCGAGTTCATTCTGGTTTTGTTGCAGAATGCAAGATCAGCATTAGTTTGATTGAACGCCGTTAATGATACTTTGGATGCACTGATCTCCCTTTTTTCACCCGAAATACTTATAATGTCACATACCAAAATTTATATTTTTTGTTTGAATGTTGGCAGTGTTTATTCTATTTTAATGTTACTTTTTATATTTCGTTTATTTTGAATTATTTGGACAGGAACTATTTATATTTGAGAAGTTCTTGATAGTATAATTAATATCTAATCGAAATCTACAGTTAAATTCAATATCGGACCATATTTCAAAATGACTGGGTCAATTTCTGAAGGTTTCTGGTCTTCTAGGATGTAACAGACCATTCACAATTTGTAAAAAAAATTCCTGGTCGGTTAATTCCTCTAATAATACGTTCATTTGATTAATGAATTGTATATCAGCAATTTAACCACATTGTTTTGGCTTAACAACTTAACGTCAAAAACTGTTAAATAAAACCTTCCTGAACTGCATTAGAACGCTCTTGAACGACCGTTCAAGTAAACTTCTATCTGAACCACAGATCAATAGTGACTGACGTAAGTACAACTCAAATTTGCAATTAAACTTCGGTTCAATGCAGAACCACAGTTGAACTATGCATCTACAACTGGGCCTAATTGTTTGCCTAATATGATTTAAAGAGCGGATTATAAGCAAAATGCATACACGAATACATATATGCAACATTTGCATATATCTAACGTTGTGTCACGTTTTTGCATTTTTTGAAAAAAATGCATATTTTAGCATATATGTAGATATTTTTGTACCTATACAGGGTGGAATCTAAATAAGTCTCGTAACTTCAACCGATGATTCTATGTCTTACGACAAGCAAAAAAGTAGGTACAACATAGGTCTTAACTCAAAAAAAATTTTTTTTTAATTGGAAATTATTTTTTTGTATACATTAATGTTGAAGTGCAATTAGACGATTAAGTAATGAACTGATAATAAAATAGATTTTGTATTTTGAAGTGGTATCAACTATACTCACATACAGGGTGATTCAGAACTTATCCGAAAAAATTAAACGGGATGTAATATAGCCTCATGGAAAACCAGTAGTGCGATTTTTGAGGAAAAATGCCGAAGTGAAAAACTAATTTAAAAATACCCCAAGCACGCCTCTGAAAACTGGACGACTGTAGAAAACTTACTGATAAACGCCGGCGACTGCGTTGCCATTTTACGAGGATATGCTGAATGTATACGAATGTAATAAGTATGTCGTAATTTATGATGAGGTGACTTGTTAATAAAAATGAAAAAAATAAATCATAAAATAGGGCTCACTTGGGCTCTCCTAATCCAGTTTTCTCCTTAGTCCATTTTGTCCCTCCTCACCTTACACTAACACCATATCCATTAAGTCAACGTGTGTAAACATTGTTTCCACAAATTCACTAATCACCCCTAATTGATAGCTGCTCTAATGACCGACAAGGTTGTAAAATATTGTAAAACCGACAATTTTCAAGTTGCGGTAGTTATAACCGCCAACTTAGTTTTCTTGAAAATTTGAAAACACTGACCCTCAGTCCATAATTTTTTTTCTCGAATACCATGAGAGATACATGTTTTTCGCAAGATACAAAAAATTCTATAAATGAATAAAGCTCTCCATACAAAAAAATTGAGGGACCAGGAGCGGCCCTCAAAAAAAATACGATGTCTTTTATGGCAGGATAAGGGTAGTTTTTACCCTTTCATGATTTCAGTAGGTATAATTTTTAGTTTCAACAATGGCTCTTCAATTAAAAGAGCTACATACCAAATTTTATAAAAATCGATCGAAGCGTTTTCGAGTTATTTAAAAAAAATGAAAATTTTCATTCAACTTTGAGGCTTCCTCAGAGGCAAACGAAGAACTTTTGATATAGGTAATTTTGGTCATATCGACTTATTTTGATCCCACCAACATATAGTAGGTCTGTGTACAGGGAGTTTTGGGACACCCTGTATAAACTTTAAAGTTAATTTTTTCGAAAACGATAGGTTTTAGGACCTATGTTGTAATTAACTTTTTTGGAAGTCATAAGACATAGAATCATCGGTTGAAGTTACGAGACCTATTTAGATTCCACCCTGTATACTACTTTTTGTTTTTACATTCAATTTGATAAATTTTAATCCTTTTACCTACAATTTAAATAGAAAAAAATTAACATAAAAATTAATGATTTAGGAGAAAAGAATTTACAATGTTTTAGGTACAAAAACTTTTTGCCATGCATATTTCAGGTCATATTGCATAATTTTAATATTTTTTGAAAATCATTGCATATTATTGATATTTTTTTGAAAATCACTGCATATTATTGATATTTTTTTGAAAACAACTGCATATATTTAAATAAATCGTTGAATATGCGCATATATTAGATTTTTTTTCCTATATACAGCTCTTTAATAATGATTTTTAAATATTACTGAAAAATAATATTAGTAGTAGTGATAGTATTACTCAATAATTAAATATTTTTCGTAAACAACAGTTAGACATCTAACAAAGGCAGGTGTATAAAATTTATGATTATTGTTAATGAAAATCGACCCTGAAATGGATGGGCGCGGATTTTTCTCTCGTGTGCGCTCTAAACAAGGTCTCCATCTTCGAAGTCTGCCTAAATATTATCGGTTTCCAAAACCAGTTTAAACCCGGTAGTGACGAAAACTGGTAGTCGAAGACGCAGAAAAACAACGAGCAGTGGCCTTTGATTAAGTCTGCATTTCGTAAACTAATTAAAAACCGATTCTTACAATGATTTAACGCGATTAAATCGTCAATAATAATAGGATATCCTACACGAAACGGCGTGTTTATGGTAATTAACACGCGCGCTTCGATCGGAATTACATTATCCCACTTCTGAAAAATAATCTTTCCGTATTCCAAACTAACGGGGCCAGTAATTTTACGTAGATTGCAAAGTAACTGTTTACTCTAACGTCAAATTTAATCCCACAATAGGTGTCCCTAACATCATCGTTGTTCCCGTTGGCCCGGTTCAAACATGCTTGACCTAGCGGCATTGTTATAGAGATAGCGCCAGTCGAAGTTGGAGAGATATTAGCAAGTTTCGACTCTATTGAAATGTCTTGGAATTATCCGTGCTCGGATTGAGGCTCGGATGAATATTCAACGAGGGATCCACCGGATGCGATTTTTCGGATAATCTTATTTCAGAGCTAGTCGAACCGCAAAGACAAAAGGTTTTACGATTAAGGGCCGTTCGATTTGCATTAAACGCGTAAAACTAATTTTTTTTCTTTATTTGAACTTCCTCTAATCCGAGTAAACATCACCTATGCTAGGTTATAGTACGTCGGCGTCGAAGCCAAATTGAATTTCGCCATTGCCTTCGCAATCAGATGGAGATTTATCGAGAAGTGAGCCGAAGTTTCGAGCTCATTCCGAGATCCCGGCTACTTTACAAAGTATATTACGTCAATTACGGTCGAAGTGGTTACTTCAGGAATCTCTTTGTTTGAGAGATTACTTTGGCATTGTAGCGGATTCGTCGCGTTCGTGTAGAGTAGGTAAAACGTAAAGGGATGTGGAGTACAAAGCGATATACAGGGTGTAATTTAAGTGATGACTTTAATTTCAGGTGGTGATTCCTTGTCTTATTTTATGAAGAAAAGTTCGTATAAACAGGTGTTCTAATTTGCTTCGTTTCCGAGTAAATGGGTGTTAAAGGTTTAATAAAATAATCAGTTTTTCATAAATTAGGTACTGAAAATTCTTTTCGCTTAAACGGTGTGATTGTTAGCAGTAACAAGGGGCTTCTTGTCTCGAAATTAGAATTTGAATTATAAATCCAGTGGTGCCGCAGACGGAGACCTGAGTGATATTTATGGTAAAAATTATTGTACGCTACTGATTGTACGCTATTGTAAGCTACTGAAGCAAATTAGGACACAAGTTCATATGAACTTTTCATCTAAAAAATAATAAGATTTACCCTTTAAAGTTTGTATATGGTTTGTATGTGGGTGGGCCATTTATGATTTGGAATTTTAATCGGCTATAAAAAACAGACTAATGAATACAGGGTGTTAATTAATGCAATATACTTATTTTAATGGGTGATTCTTGAGCTAATTTCTGTATTGAAAAGTTCATTCGAAAAGATCAACGGTATGTCCTCCGAATCTTGGTTTTCGATATACAGGGTTGTAAAGTTTTATTTTCATTTAGGATTTTTAAAAAATTTTGAAAATCGTTTGTGATATTACGTTGAATTTTAGGATAACTAGAAATTAATTCTATGTACATAAAATGTCTTCTTCTTATTATGAATTTAGGTAGATAATTTTTGGTGTGATGTTTTAGAAGTAATAACTATAGAGTTTTTAATTATTTTCTTTAAAATGAAATGGTTATCAATAATTTCTAAAGAAAGTTTCTAAAAAACAGTGGCTTATTACTTTTTTAGATAAAATTGTACCAAGACCTACCCATATCTACACCACTGTAAAATAACTGTTAAAATAAAAAAAATAATATTTTCTGTGTAAAAAATGCATATTTATACCACAATCTATTATCCTAGATTTCAATGTAATATCGCAAACTGTTTTTCAAATTTTTGAAAAAGCTAAATAAAAATTAAACTTTACAACCTTTTATATCGAATACCGAGCTTCGGAGGACATACCTTTATATGACCTTTTCGACTTAAAATTAGCCCAGGAATCTCCCAAAAATTATTTTTTAATTGAAAATTTATTTTCATTTACTGTTCGAATTTATTAGAAATATTGAAACTTTCCATTTATGAATTGAAGACAACATCATTAAAATGGCTGCCACGGCTAGCTTTACAATACCACATTCGATCAGTCCAATTTTTCACTATATTTTCGACTGCTTGGGCCTCTATTTCATCAATGGCAACTTCGATTTCATGTTTCAAGCCGTCAATCATCCCTGGATAGTTAGCGTAACACTTGTCCTTAACGGTTCTCCATAAAAAAATTCCAACAGTGTCAAATCGCTGTTTCGATGTGGCCAATTGATATCAGTATTCCGGCTGATTATGAGATTTTCAAAAATAGTGCGCAAAAGATCGATTGTTATGTTGTGCCGTCCTGTTGAAACCAATGTCGTCTACTCGTATGTCATCCCCTTCAATTTTGGGAAATACATAAATAAATCGCTTAACAAGGCTCATCAAAAGGGAGCCAAAAATCGAAGGGGTTAAATTGTAAAGCTAGCCATGGCAGTCATTTTAATAATATTGTCTTCAAAATAAAAAGGTTCAATCATTCTAATAAACTCAAATTTTTAAAAAAATATTCATTAGTTTTGTTTTCATAGGCGATTACAATTCCAAATCTAAATTGGCCCACCCTTTACTATTGCAATATCGAAGTCATTCTTAATTATAAAGTAATGCTAATTGTAATTTACAAGTTTCCATATACTATATCAGATGAAGCGTGTCGCAAGGTTAACCTTCTTAGTTTTTTTTTTCGACAAATCTCTTACCTTCCATCTCCTATTACCAACGGGTATCATCTTTCAACGCATTCACTAACAAACGTATATAAACTCAGAAACTATACGCTAAGTTGTATACAAGTTTTTTCTACTCTCGTAAGCAACACAGACCTAGCACAAGATGTTCAAATTGGTGGTGTTGTTCGCTATTGTCGCCGTTGCCTCGGCCAGGCCCAGTTTGTTAGCTCCTGCTGTGTACAGTACTGCCGTTGTTGGGTCAGTACCGTCTACCATCAGCGAGCACGGTAGCAGTATCGTTCACAGTGCAGCTTTGGTCAGTCCTGTTGTTCACAGTGCTCCTCTAGTGCATGCTCCTGTTGTACGCACCGTTCCTGCTGTGGCTACTTACCATCACGCTCCTGTCGTTTCGGCCTATCATGCTGCACCGGCTTATTTCATCTAAATTTAATCGATTTATTGTATTTCGAATGAGGCTATTTTAAATAAATTTTGTACCCATTAAGCTTGCTGTTTGTTGTTTGTTTTAAGGCTTGTGTCGACTACCAATAAAATTGCGAAAGTACTTGCGAGAGTGACTTCCAAAAGTATGTACATTTAAAGCAAAAATTGCAGCAAGTTACTGTCTGCAAGTATTTTCGAGAGATATTTCTTGTTTTCTTGCGCAAGAAATGTCGGAAACGTATATACGTATTCTTGCTCAACAATTTTCTTCGCATGAAAATTTAAGATTTCAATTATACCATAGCAAATTAAATCGATTACTTCTTCTCTTGACCAACACTTTTAGTCAGACATTGTTCTTCTCTCACTAAAAATTTACCATACCTTCTGGAAAGTTGAAAGTACTACCTATCAGACACATTAATATAAACGTGTACACGACTTGCCTAAAAACTTGCCTGAAAGCGAATGATTCAAGAAATTTAACTTGCAGGCTCACCTCTCAGACGTGCTTCAACACCTTAATATGGGCGCTATCGCAAAAACTGTCGCAAGTTACTTACTAATCGACACGAGGGTTTAGAGGAAAATTGTTGTATGTAATTTAAAAATTAATGGAAATTATTGGAAACTATTGGTTAAATTTGAATTTATGAAATATGAATTTATGCCGATATTGACGAAATGAGTTTATTATGAACGAAAATCGATTATTCTCCGCTGTTCGAATGGAAGTTTAAACTTCGATGCTTCGAGAAACTTCGTGTAACATATCGTAATTGAGGAAGTTAGGCAAATAAGGGTGCAACGACGAAATGTTGCTATAATTTTCCTTGCATGATTTATGAGTTTATTGTTTTTACTAAGTGTACAGATTTGTGAAATACAGTCGGTGCAAAATGGTGCAAAAATGTTAATATCCACTGCACACATATGCATAATTTAATAAATCCTTGTGATACTTTTATTGTTGTAACAATGAAGAAAGATTTTGCTCAGTCAAGCAACCAAATTCTCGTTTTTCCACACAAAAAAATTACGATTTTTTTTTTCAAATTATGCATCTTATCTCGACCTTTTTTCGTAATTGTGTCGCCCATTCGAACCGAATTAAAACCGGTACATCTGGCCGAGAAGGTCGTTGTTACAATTTTAAAAAGTATAATCGCTGCATTTTTTTCACGTAATCCCATTAATGCTCGGCATTAAAAACGAGACCTCAATTATCCAAGTGATTCAAGTTGAAGGTTAAGGCGAAAAAGCGAGAGTGAAAGGTGCACGAGTTAACGACCCGCATCCTTTATTCAACCAACTGCATGCGTAGGTACACCTATCGCTCACTCGACCTATTGCGTTCCTTTTCTAGCACACCCTGTCACTTATACAGGGTGAGTCGTGAGGAATTGTACAGTGTACAGAGGCACTTAAGGGTTTAAGTAAATTTTAAGGTTTTCTTCCGTAATTTTAGGACCCTTTCATAAAAATGGATAAGTAATTTGTCGTTATTACTATTTTCCATTAAAATTTGTATGATAGAAAATATTAATTTAATGTAAAATATTCCATTATTACTCTAAATGTGTAATTTTTCTTAAAAGTTGATTGTAATAATAAAAGTGTGGCAAAAATTTCCTAATGTCATGCAGTACGAGTTAACTATACCTTCGATCTACAATAACGAATTGAAAATTTGCAAAAACTGTACAGGGTGAAATATAATTTTTTAAATAATTTACCTTATTTTTTTGAAGATGGTTCCGGTATTTTTATTCTTAATATGCCAGTGTGTTCCTGGTTCAAAATGTTTGCTTTTACCAAAAAATTAACCAAATCGAATTCACCACAATGAAGATATAAACGAAATAAACATTCCTAAAAATTCATAAATCACCCTGTATTTCCTTAAAGAAGAGGCGGAAGCAATATTTAATGCTGATTTGATATTACTTTTTAGTCCCTCTATAGTGTGTCCCAAAAAGTTGTATACCAATGGGGAAAAAGTTTATCTTACATTTCACAAAAAAATTATTCTTGATAAAATTCTCTGCATGACTTGTAAATCCATAATCAGAAACAAAATGTTTAAAAAATTGCCTGGAATACTGCAGGGAAAACAAAATATAATGATTTGGACCAAGAGAAAAATGTGCACAAATTGTAGTGGAGAGCAACATTTTCACTGAAATTGTGATTGTAGCAAAATATTATGCACAATGGTTGATTATTGATATGCCTAGATATTCCAAAGCACTCTATCAGTAACACAAAATAATGCACTTATTAGGAACGGGTTTCGTATTAATCTCGCAATTTTTGACTTGTTTATTAAACTAAATTTATTAAACTTTATTAAATCTTTTAACTTTTATCTAGGAATATCAATAATCAACAATTGTGCATAATTTTTTGCTACAATCACAATTTCAGTGAAAATGTTGCTCTCCACTACAATTTGTGTTTGGCCAAAATCATTATTTTTTGTTTTCCCTGTATTCCAGGCAATTTTTGAAAAATTTTGTACATGATTATGGATTTACAAGTTATGCAGAGAATTTTATCAAGAATAATTGTTTTGTGGAATGTAAGATAAACTTTTTCCTCATTTGTATACAACTTTTTGGGACACACTGTATACTTTAAAGTATGCGTACAATTACTCGCGCCTCACCCTCTATAGTCAGAAAAGAAAAGCGATAATCGAGTGAGCGATAGGTCTGCGGACCATTGTACACATTGATTTATTGTATAAGCAAAGTTAAACGCTCGTAATTTTAAAACACGGGTATTATTAAACGACTTGAATATATTTAACATAAAATATTCTTGTATGGTCACGAAGAAATATTCTTAATAATTTCGAATAACAATAAATCATCCCTTGCGTTGGGGCGTCCTCGCTCAGATACGTCCATCACTTTCTGGATCCCTTTATTTGTAACTATAAAATATGCACCCTCTTTTTTTCCAGTGGGACCGGGCGGAAAAGCCGGGCGGTCCTTCTTTTTGGATATGGTAAAAAGAAAATAAACGAATATTCGCTTAAACGTTTTTCCTGATGTATTCCCGTCAAAACGGGAAGTTCCCGGAAAAGTTAACCCGCCGATTCCTTTTTGAAAGACTCTCTTTCACGACGAATTTTGCAAATGCGAGTGAAATGTTAATTCTCCCCCGGAAAGGAAATTTTCAATCGATGCTAAGAATTTTGGACACAGGAAATCTCATTCTCCCTTCTTTGAACATTAGATACTTACGTATGAAGATTGTTTGTTTGGTTTAAGAGAAATTTAGGTAATTAAAGAGCGTTGATTTTACGGGTGTAAATACAGGGTGTATCATAAGTTGATACTTCTTTTTCAACTGTGTATGAATCTCTTAATTCTAAGCGACTTAATTTTCAAATAAACTTTTTGAATATTCTGAAAAACAAAGATAAAAAATTTGAAAAAATGTTATCTTTGTTTCGAATTTCGAATATTTCCCAATACGTACCTGCTTCATTAAATATGAAATTTATTTATTATTTGACAGATGACTGCCATAAATAAAACTTTATTTGAAAAAGTAAGAGATTCATGCACAGTTGAAAAAGAAATATCAACTTATGATACATCCTGTAAACAGGATGTTTCTTATTAATGACGCTTAGGTCCGGTTGTAAATGTACAGTTCAACTGTGCCATGACACTGCGTTGAACCTAGTTTAATTACAAATTTGTGTTGTAAGTACGTTAATCACTATTGATCTGTAGTTCTGAGAGAAGTTTACGTAAACGGTCCTTGAAGAGCGTTCAAAGGCGGTTCAAGAAGGTTTTGACATTTGTCGTTGAGTTGTTAATCCGGAAAAGTGAGGTTGAATGACT
The DNA here is from genome assembly GCA_917563865.1 of Phyllotreta cruciferae. Taxonomy (NCBI): domain Eukaryota; kingdom Metazoa; phylum Arthropoda; class Insecta; order Coleoptera; family Chrysomelidae; genus Phyllotreta; species Phyllotreta cruciferae. Next base: position 721,969 of record OU830614.1, on the reverse strand, counting down.
GATGTAAAATTCATTATTCAAAGTGAACGTATAGAAGAAGATTATAGATTGAAGATTTTTTACAAAATGTGAATGGTTTTGTGTATCCTATAAGACCATAAACCTTCAGAAATAGACCCAGTCATTTTGAAATATTGTCCGATATTGAATTTAAATGTAGATTTCGATTAGATATTAATTATCAAGAACTTGTAAAATTCGTGAAATTGTAAATTTTGGTATATGACATTATATTTCAGATGAAAAAAGGTAGTTCAGTGCAACCAACGCGAAATGAACGGCGTTCAACCAATCTAATGTTGATCTTGTACTCTACAGGAAAAAAACAAAATGAACTCGGATCAATTTTGACTTGCAGTTTAGTTTAACTAAGGTGCAGGTACACGTATCAAGTAACTAAAGCAAATTACTAAATCAAGTAGCTAATTTTAGTTACTTATTTCGCAAGTGCGATGTGGTTCACACCACACAAGTAACTAAATTTAGCTACTTGATTTAGTAACTTGGTTTAGCTACTTGATACGTGTACCTTCACCTTTATATTGATCTTGCACTCTAAACCAAAATGAACTCGGTTCAATTTTGGAACTCGCAGTTTAGTTTAACTAAAGTTCATCTGTGACATCTACAACCGGGTAATAATTAATTGGAGTGAATTTTTTAAGAAGTTTTTGCATGATTTTTAACCGGTGCCAGATTTATAAGAAAAATAGACTTCACATTGGAATCACTTCCTTCATTTGCTATATGCGTAATTAAAAACATATCCTCTATATTTTTATTGAATTGATGATAATGTTTTTATAATCTTCAAATAACCGTCATCGACATATTGGCGAGATAAACACATCGAATTTCAACCTTGTGAAAGGTACTTACGCACCGAACTCAACCTTGCTCCAAGGTTCCAAACTAAACCGAAGCAGGAAAAAAGAATTCGCCGTCGCAACACGCGTCACCCACCGAATTTTTTTCCACCTTCTGCAACATATATAAACCGCAGGGAACCCAGCACCCAGCATCAGTCAGTTCGCATACTCGCAACACAGACCTATTTCAACTATCAAAAATGTTCAAATTGGTGGTGTTGTCCGCTCTCTTCGCCATGGTGGCAGCCAAGCCCAGCGGTCTGTTGGTGGAGACCTACAGCGCCCCGCTGGTGCACGCCGTGCCGGCGGCCGTCAGCCACACCTACAGGCAGGACGTGATCAGCAAACCCGCCGTGGTGGCGTACTCTGCTCCCGCTTTGGTCCACGCTGAGCCCCTCATCCACGCCGTGCCCGCAGCTGTCAGCTACAGCCACAGGAGCGACGTTATCAGCAAGCCCGTTATCGCCGCTTACAGCGCCCCGGTGCTGGCTTACTCGGGTCATCCGTGGTGAACGGAGGACTGATGTTGATTGGTGTAATTGAAATTTATCAGTTTTTTTTTGCTTTGATTTCGGCGATTATTTATTCGAAATTTTTTATAATAAATCACAATTAATCTGATTTTGAGTTTTTGTATTTTGTTGTTTTGTTGCAATTTATGTTGCAGCGGGTGGAAATGTATGGGTAGAGCCGGTAGAGGTACAAATATGAATTATTCCTAATTGGAGTAATTTATATATCTGCTATTGCCGGAAATGCACTGATATACCAGGTAAATTTGTTTGCAATATGTTGAATTCAATGAGTTGAAGAAAGATTACTATAACATTATAATAACGCAAGTTATTAGACTGAAAAAGTTGCAATCCCAATTATCATTCTTTTTCTTTTATATGAGACTAATGGAAGATACCTTTGTTGCACCCTATGAAGACCATGTTGCCTACGAATTTGCACTGGCCTGTAGAAAAATTTGGTGAAAATTTGCAGAATTTAGGGAATTAAAGAAAATAGTAATAGACTAATCAAAATGGTATAGGGGACAAAGTGATTAATGGAGAATTAAGTGTCAATTTGATAATATACAGGGTGTTTCATATGTTGATTCATGAAGAATAAGAAAATTTAACAATTTCGAATATTTTCCAATACGTACCTGCTTTATTAAATAATAAATTTAGTTAAAGCAGTCATGTGTCAAATAAATGTCGAAAAATAAATAAATTTCATATTAATTGAAGCTGGTAGGTATTGGAAAATATTAGCAATAATTGTAAAATTTTCTATATTTATTTTTCAGAATATTCAAAAAGTTTATTTGAAAAAGTTGCTTAGAATTAAGAGATGAAAGACCATGTATTTGGAAAATATTGAAATCTAATAAATATGGACATTTTTTAACATGAAATTATGAAAAGTAGAAAAAGTTGTGGTTTTCTACAGAGGGAGTATAACAAATTGGAAAAAATTTATATGAAATTCTCATTTAAAATTGTCATGTCCCCTATGACCATTTTCATGAGTTTATTTTGTAATTTTTTTTTATAAAAATTTGAAATGATTTTTATTTCTTTTATTTTTATTTGATTTAGAAAGTTGGTCGTCGTCATCAACGCAAAACAAGAACGAATTTTAATTGTTTCTCAATTTTAATTGCCTCTGATATCCTCTTACAAACTACAGATTTTTCACATGCACATCATTATTTTTCTTTAAAACAATACGAATCTTAGTTCTTTTATTTTGTCTTAAATCTCAAAATAATTTCTGTACATATTCGCAGACAAAATCTCAAAAAGAAAAACTTATAAAGTACTTTTTAGAGCACGTTTGCTCATATCTTAATACTTTCCAGTTCTCGGCATTTGGATTTCTGGATCACATTATGTCGAAGCTAATTCTGCATTGATGAGTGTTTTGTCCATATATGTAATTTTTTTTAGAAAATATCTTGTAAAAAGCTTGTAAAGATTTGTAATACCTGCCCAAATCAAACTATTATTATTTTAGTACGGCTATTTTAACCGGACAGTATAGAGTTTGTGTTTAGTTTTATTTTTCTGGAGCCTGTGGAGAACCAAACCAAAAATGAAACAAAACTTAAATCCCTATACTTAGCCATTATCGCTTTAGATCGAGACTCAAAAATCAAAACTCAAACTGTTGAAAAACTTAGATAATAATCTTCAAAAAGTTAGCACAAAATTGTTAAAGAATAAATAAGATCAATTCTTCTGAATAAATTCTTTTTTAATAATAGTGGACCAATCAGCACCCTTTTTGTATATTAACGCATCCTTAAATGCATTATTTAGTTCCAAATCAACAGTTATCAATCCTTTAAAATAATTAAAACGACAACATTCAATAAATTACACTTTATTATTATTCCATATACAATCCAGTAATTAAGTACAAACTATATTAAACCAGTTGCACCCTACCAAGCGTGCACGGCCGGTACATGAGCAGAGTACGCCCAAACAGGAGCACTGTAAGCAGCCACAACGGGTTTGCTGATGATATCGCTCCTGTGGCTGTAGCTAACAGCAGCAGGAACGATCTTGTGAACAACAGGAGCAGCCACAACAGCAGGCGCCGAGTACGCAGCTATGACAGGTTTGCTGATGACGTCCTTCCTGTAGGAGTGACTCACCGCCGCAGGTACGGCTACCACCGGTAGGCTGTAGGTCTGCACCACAGGAGCGCTGTGCAACCAGCCGCTGGGCTTGGCTGCTGCGACGGCCGCGACGGCGAACAACACCACCAATTTCATCAACATGTTGTTTTAGAATAGAGGTCTGTGTTGCTGGTAATGGAGGAACTGATGTCGATGTCCACGTATCGGCGAGCTTTTATACCGCTCTAGTCGATGGAAATAGGAAGGTATACCCATTAACTTAATCAGATCATGACGATATTGGCGCAATTTCTTCGAATCGTTCTTTCCTGATTCGAATTTCGAAGCGGACCTTGATTCAAGGTGACTATCTAGTTCAGCGCTGGCTTGCGACAAAGGTTAACGGTTGCATAAAATCTAATATGGGTATTCCTCATTATCGATTACGGATTACGGTGTAAATTTATTGTCACGCATTCTATATACTCGACTCTTCTAATTAAGGATTTACATAATAAACGCTATTAATTGAATTTGCCGTATTCAGCGATTCACTTTAGTTGAGAATGCTGTAAATATAAATCAGATCAATGTTGAAATAAAAGAATCCTTCAATTATGTGTTTGTATTCTAATGAGAAATTGTTAAAGGTAATGCAAAATAAGGAGAAGTTAATAAAAAACTAAAGGCTGTCCTATGATCTTGATCTTATTCAGCAGGTACATTAGGAAATAGACATTTTATAGAAACTGGAAGAAGAAAAAAGAAACTTTTAAGAATGAGTATATCTATATATATAGGTATGCCCCGGCAAATGAAAATTTGTACGCAGTACGATTATGGGTGCAAAAAAGACAATTTCCATTGGTGTCATATAAAAGAAAACGAAGAGAAATATTGCGGGGTTGCAACTTTCTTACTTTAACCGCTGTTAAGTTTGTGTCGAGTAGTAGTCAAATTAACACATTAATATGGGCGCTATCGCAAAAACTGTCGCAAGTTGTGGAATCATTTCAATAATAAATTTTGTTCAACTCATTGATTGACCAAAAACAAATTTTCACTTAAATTATGTATTAGTGATGTCACAAAATCAAGTAATATCCTCTTCCTGTTTTTACTTTTATTTTTTTGAGTTGATACCAAGGTTATTGTATTATTCGGAAATCAACTAAATTGATTAGTATAGGTAGGTACTTATAGATACTTTTTAATTAATCATAAGTAGGTATATTACGTTGTTAATATGCATTTTTCGGATATATTTCGATTTATACAAATTATGCGGATGCTTTGTTCATGGTTAAATAGTCGATAAACCTAATACATTATTAATATCTACCTAGATATTTCAATGCAATTTTTAAAAGTAGCACTGGTCATAATTTAAAAGAATTCAAGGCTCCATTGTGTAGCAATAAATTTCATCAACTTTAGTTAAGTTATTTTTCAGCAGAAACGAAAAGCTCCATTCCTGCAATTGTAACCGCATAGGGCTCCGGGGTCTGATATCTGCGTAACTGCATCTCATTATTCCCAGCAGAAGTGTCCATTAGAACAAAACATACATACTATTATTCTTAACACGAACCATTTACCGCCGCTAACTGGGTACTCGACTCACGAAAATTCGTTGTATTTCGTCTCATTTCATTTTCCGCGCGACGTCATTGCAGAAATGCCGCGCGCAGTATTGTACTGGTAAAGAGTTTCTTGCAAATTTTTTATTGAATTTTATTTCCTGCGACTTTTCGATATTTTTCGTGTTTATTTGCGTAACGTTGATATGTGGAAATCAATATAAATTTTCCAATGCAGGTTACAGGTTTCAGTTTGCTTACAGGAGCGTTGTTGCCTACTGGTTAAGTTTTTCTGAAATTTGCCGAAGATAACTAATCAGAGATTATACAACGAAAATTTGACCCCCCCTGTAGCTGGAAAACCGATATTTCTTTCAAAATTCGCTGAGTCAATTTTTGTTGTTAGTCGCAAATACTCTGTTGCATCATATTTGAAAATTGGTTTAGATTTGACAAAGTTTTAAATTATTGTTAATGGGTTTGTTTAGGTTGTTTGTCAATTTTTCGATTTTGTTTAAAAACTTTGTTAAATCTTAACCGATTGTCAAATACGATGCGCCAGAATATTCGTAATGGAAGGGGCTTTCAAATGATGTATTGGAAGTAGGGTAGATCCATTTGAAATATCAAAGTTAAGGTGGCTGGGGGTTAGAGGTATGAACATATCAAGTTGGCTTGACCGACAAAAATGCTCCCTTCAAGAACAAAATTTAACGCGTCTCAAAAAAATGTTGGTTCTCTAGTTACAGAGAGGGTCAAATTTTCGTTGGAAGACCCTGTATATATGTTAAAATATCCAGCTACCTTACAAACCGGTCCTGTTTCTCGAATTGTTTCGCAAAAATGGCGCAATACGAATTTATTAGTCGCTTTAACGGCCGAGAATGAGGAAATTTTCGTTGTTGCTTTGAAATTAGGTAAAATTTCGTGAATTAGACATTCGCTTAAATGGTAGGTACTTACATACGAATTCTCTAGATTTTAATCTTAAGTTAAAAGTCTGCGAATGTGGGTTAATTTTTGGGTTAATGGATAACATTTTTTTAAATGGATTAGAAATTATGATCTATGTACAGATATTTATTTTTAATGTTGCAAGAATAAGAATTTTGTATGCCTTCATCATGTTACATTCGTCATAGTATACACACCGCCATTCATATACTATACAGGGTGTTTCATTTGGAAACCAACTTCGAAAAACATTCTTTAACTTGGTTATAAAAGGTTCAAGACCCAGGAGGTTTAATTATAACCCCTTATACAGATTGTTCGAAAAATAGACCGTGATATTTTAGAGTAAAAAATAAAAATAAAAGTTTCTATAAACCTGGGTCCGGAAATGCGGAATTTTCACAATATACATGCAGGATGTTCAATTAGAAAAGAAAAATATTAATGCATGTATTAAAAAATATTTACTAGATTCTGTTGAAATTTGATATTGGCAAAGTTGCAAAAACACTCTTTCCTAGATTTTTTTTTTGATAATTTGTTTTCCAAGGCACTTTCGTGATTTTTTTAGCAAAAATTAGCGAATTGAGATAAAAAAATGTAATGAAGTTAAGAAATTGTATTTTTAGATGCTTAATAAAAAAGTATTGAAGTTACAAAAGGCAGTGGCATACATTGCTTTCCAATAATATTCGCTTAGGTACCCCCGGGACGCCACTGGACTTAATAATTTTAATCTAGGGCTAAATTATTATAGCCTCTTAATTCAAAAAATAACATTACGAAATTTCAACAGAATCAAGTAAATATTTTTTAATACATGCATTAATATTTTTCTTTTCTAATTGAACATCCTGCATGTAAGCATATCGTGAAAAATCTGCTTTTCCGGACCCATGTTTATAGAAACTTTTTTTCATATTTTTTAACAAGGAGTCACCCTCAAAAATATTTCCATCTGTTTTTCGAACACTCTGTATAGGGTTAATATATTCCCTTTCCCAATGAAACACACTGTAGATAGAAAAGGAAGGCGATAATCGAGTGAGCGACTAGTCTATTGACCATTATAGGAAGGATATAGGAAGGAATATACTATTTGTTTTTAAAATCAATACTTATACCTACCATTTATTTTTTTACCATAAATAACAAATTCTCTTCATTTTTTATACGCAAGGCTGAAGCTCACGTACTACGTTAATTCACAATTAAACTTTTGCACTCTTCCGATGCCTCGGGTTCCATTAAAAATTCATCTTCTCGTTCGATGCGATCTCGAGAATAAATTAACATTAATTTAATTAAAAAAAAAAACTTCTTTCGCGCTACTTACAAAATTAAACGCTTTGTAAGGTGCAGGTGTATTAAAATTCCCAAAATTTAATTCCCCTTCGAGAATATTTTCGGAGGGATACAAAGGGAGTTTATAAGTTGATTAAGATAATACTAAATAGTAGGAACATTAATACGTAAATTAAATATCGTAGGAAAGGACTGCGCTGGAAAATGGGTCGCCTTCTCCATTCAGATTTGGATCAGAATTTGCGCGAAGGGCGATAAGCGACCGCCCGCAGATTAACAGCGATAAAGTGATGTCGTGTGCAAGGCGAAGGCAGCCTTTAAACGTGTCGTGGATTAGTGATAGAGACTCTCACCAAATCCCATTCGACAGGATACCCATTCTATTTTCAATATATTAATCCTAGCTAATAGCTGCAGCATTACTATTCGATTTATAATGAGTTATATTGTAACACAAATAGGTTGTTTCGAATTGAAAATATAAATAAAATGATCTGGAAATTTTATGAAGAATACCGTGTCTACTACAGGAAGATACGCCTCTATTTATGTAAGCATCGTGATAAAATCTACACAAAAACATTTTGAGGAAACCTGAAGTGAATTTCAATTGCGGAATGGAAATTCGCTGGCTGTGAAATTTATAGTGTAATTATACAAGGGATATCCGGGGATAATTTTCTGGAACTGTTGCCGCAAAATATGCTACTTTGTATCCAGTATTAATTTAAATCGAATTTCGTATTACATCACATCGCATTTTACATACAGACAAATGCAAATTTGTACGCAATGTGGTATATGCATGCAACAAAGATCACTGCAATTAGTCTCGTATAAAGGAAAAAGAAAGAGTGAGTTTGTGAAATTGCTATTTTCTCACTCTAACAACTGTTGTTTTATTAATAATATTTGTTTAACTCATTGAATTGTTTGCAATATGGTAAATTCTATGAGTTGAACAAAGATTCTTTTGATATACAGGGTGTCTCACGACGATTTAAAACTATCTGCCATGTATATTGGAATCTAATTGCCAAATTTTAACATTTGGGATGGATACCTATATTAGTAAATAAGGTGAATTCGGTTATACCGGAAGTGAACAGTAACTTGTGGTACAGTAACTGGTGTTCTTATTTTAAATGGAACACCCTATATGTTTTTGCATTTTTTGATTCAACTCCATAGAGCTCCATCTAGCTCATCATCTGATTACAAAAAGGGGTTCACACTACTTGGTATCTTGGTCTCATAATATAAGCTATTCAGCTACTCAAAGATCACAAATGTTTGAATTTAGGTGTCTCTGAGAGCCAAACAGTTGAAAATCGAGAAAAACTACTTCCACATTTCTATCCTAATTTTTTGAATTGTATGTAATGGTAAAATTTTTTTGATAAAAGTTTTGAAATTGTTGATCACCCTATGTACATTTTTATATCAAGCCATTAGATAGTAGGTACTTGAAAAGTTAGGATAGGAACATGGAAGTCGTTTTTCTCGATTTTCAACTGTTTGGATTTCAGAGCCGTTTAATTTCAAGATAATGAATAAAATGAACCCTTAACGAATTATAGACCGTGTCGCATAGCGTGAATAACCCTGTATAGAGTGTTCCATTTAAAATAAAAAAGTTGCTGTTCACTTCCCGTACAACCGGAAGTTGACCGTCAGAATATTTTTGAAAGACTCACCTTATTGAAATATATTCATACCAAATTTTATTAAAATCGGGTAATTATCGTAGTTTCCAATATACAGATAGTTTTAACTCGTCATGAGACACCCTGTATGCCAGTTAAGACAGTTGAGAGTGTGATAGTTGCACTCCCACTAAAACTTAAAAAACATCTAAGAAAAACTTATTGAGAAAAACTAAAATTCCTCTATTTTACAAAAAAAAACAATTCTCTACAAATTTTCGTGATATTTTGACTTTTTTGTCATCATTATACAAAATCCGAATTATATCGAAAATAAATTGAGTTAAAAAAATTAAATTTTCACCTTTGGTTTTAAAAACAATTGTCTTCAAGTCTTGAAGAATTCAAAATTTCAAAAAATATTGTAATGTCCGAGATTTAAATTGTAAAAGTCTTTCTTTTTCCTTCATTTGAAATATGTGAAAATAGAGTCTTTGTTGCGCCCATATATTGCGTTCAAACTTGCATTTTCCTGTTTATACAGGGTGTTTCAAAAAAAGGTGACCGCCTTGCTAGGAGAGGTAGAACAGGACAAAATAATTTGAATTTGCTCAGTAAAAAATTTCCATAAGGGCGTATAGTATTTACAACTGCGTAATTGTTGGTAAAATCTAATTAACATGATTTGTGATTAAACAATTAATTAGGTATAGTAACTAACAAACAACTAGAAAGTAGGAAAGAAACGCCAGTATGGGACGATTAATTAAATTGTAGTCGAAATAATTCATTCCCGGCAATTAATTTTAATTATCCGTTGGAAGTTTTAATGCAACTCGCCGAATTCCCCGCGCAACTTCGACGGACTAATTTGCAATCGATTCAATTACGCGTCCCGCATCGGGGAAACTTCTCCCGGACGATTTTTTTCGCCTAAAAAACGAAATTCCCTTTCTTAACAGTGCATTAGTGGCGCATAGAAAAAAACACGAATTCCCTTCATTGATTCAAGCTGAATTTCTAAGTGAGTTTTTTCGTCTCGCCAGCGGCGTTGCCCGAAAATTTCCACCCATCAGTGGCGGAACTTGCATCAAATTTATTACAATAATATGCACTAGAGGGTGTTCGAAAAATAGACCTCCTTGTTAAAAAATACGAAAAAAAAGTTTCTATAAACATGGGTCCGGAAATTCGGAGTTTTCAAGATACATCATAAAGAAGATACAAAGAAAAATAATGAGATATTAAAAAAGATTTACTTGATTCTGCTCTGAAAATTGGCAATGTTGGTTGTTGTATTAAGAGGATAATTTAGCCTTAAATACATTAAAATTATTAAGTCCAGTGGAGTCCCGGGAGGCACCTTAGCGAATATTATCGGAAAAAAGGTACGCCACTGCCTTTTTTGTAACTTTAATATTTTTTATATTTATCTAATATTTTTTATTTTAGTTTTATTATAGCATCTGAAAATACAACTTCTTTACCTCTTGTGTTTTTTTTTATCTCACTTCGTTTTTGAAGAAGAAAACTGTTTTAATTGGACAAAATTGGTTTATATATCAAATTTTTGCTAAAAAAAAACAAAAGTGCAAAAACAAATAATCCAAAAAATTCTAGAAAAGATTGTTTTTGCAAGTTTCCAATATCAAATTTCATCATAATCAAGTAAATATTTTTTAATATGAATAATTATTATTTAATGTCCCTTATCTTGAAAACTCTGAACTTTTGGAACCAATATTTATATATTTTTTTTTTCATATTCTTTAACAAGTAATCACCATCTAAAATATCTCCGTATATTTTTCGAACACCCTGTATATTCAAGTAGTGTGATGTAGTTTGTTTTGCTTACAATGTATTTACCTACTTGTGTAACAACAAGGTAAATTTTCTTTTTTTTTTCTTAAATACTCTCTGTCTCTGGTTTGTTCGGTGTGATTGGGTCGATATAGGGCTCCTTTTTTTATAGGAGGAACGTGCCAGTCGAAGGTCGAGAATATCTTCGAACTCCCTTTTGATTTTATTACGATTTTTAAGTCGACATTACGTCGGGAATTCAACGTGAAGGTAAAGAATGAAGGCGAAAAGGTGTCATGTCCGTTAGTGAGGCGTTAATATTTAAAGAAGTCGAAAAACGTTTCCTGCAAATTGCCTCCATCCGAAGAAGGGAAAAAAAAAATAATAGAGAATTATATCGAAGGCGCCTTTTATTGATATTTATAGATAACACTTAGGTAGGAGTAGGCTTATAATTGACGCAAAGACATGACGATAATAACGCCCGGCAATTTCAATGCTATACCGATTTAAACCCTACAAAAGGGGAAATTATTACACCGGCTGTCACTTACACAAAACGCGTTGTTTGCTCCCTCAAATCCATAACGAAACATTTATCAATTCGGAGTAAGTAGTGCATTAAAGTTTAGCGGCTGTCTGGAGCACACGTAAAGCGTAAGGAGCTAACCGGCCCCGGATTATTTTACGCGAACCCGGAGCGAATTCTCTTTCAACTTTCGCGAAGCACCGGAAGTGCATTACTTTAACAATTCGTTATAGTTAACTTCTCGACGATGCATACTAATGAGCCAGAATAAATATAGTTTAAACTTTTCTAAAGGAGCTTTAACGTAGTCAAACGCAACGAAAGTTACGTACAATGTAAACGAGAACTAGCAGTTAAAGACTTTATTAATTAACATGTACTAATTAATTTACGATGGTAGATAAATTTAGAGAATCTCGGTGTGGTAGTTAAAGAAATTCTTGATTTAATGATAATTACTAAAAGCGATTGTTTGATGAATTTACGGAGGGAAAATATAATTGGAGGGAATTTTTTCCACGTTAATTAATCATACCGAAAATCAGAAACTTCTGGGAAATTCCGGCTCGGGGACGGGAACGAGTTTTCTATTTAAAAATTTATTATTTTACCAACTTCGTCGAAAATTACAGTATTCCGTACGTTTTGCGTCCAATTAGAAGTTTAATCTGCTTAATCTCGAATTAGATTTTCACGGGAAAAGTTGGGTTTTCATTCGGATAGTTTCGCGTTAAATAGAGGAAATTTCGACGGGATGTACGTAGACACTGCGAGAGATTTAAAAAGTTTACATTATATTATTAGAATCCCGATTTTATTTTTTTCGTATATAGGTACAAAGCTGGCGTAAAAATGGAGCAAATTTGGTAACTAAGTCGGCTAATTATCATCCGGTAAATCTTTTTACCGGTGTTTATACAAGTTAAGTTTCGCGCGGGCATCATAAAAACCGAATAAAGTAAAACTTCGTCTGTCGTTATCCCTCGAGACTACTTTTACACCCTCGTGAAACGCCCTCGAATAAACAACCACTTCAGCTATTTTCTCCTAAAACTTAGGGGCTTAAAAGGAGGCGAGAAAGATATAACCAACTTCCATTGCATTCCATTCACGTGCTTATCTGATTCTTTTTACGTATGACTACGGAAGTAATTGCGAAAACTTAGATTAGTTGTTCGATTAAAGCGATACAAAAATGGGGAAATTTTTTGGAAAGTTTTAAAACGGCTAAGCTCCACTTTATCGGATTTGTTTTTCTTCGTAAACGGAGAATTCGCACACAACCCCTGCAACATCAACATTATTATCGTGTAAACAAAATGCCGTAGCGAAACACATGCATATGTCCTGTGGAGTAATCGTAATTTTAATTAAAAGTTGGCGCTTTCGCGCTGCTAATTAAAACAAAAGTAATTAAGCAGTGTCGATGAATAGTTGTTCGAATATATGAGAAATTTATGCGAAACATCGCATTAACCAAAACGAGCTCCGGAGAGATATAACCCCTACTATACCTACAAAGTTCATTCGGGAATTTTGCAAAATCGATTTTTGCGTTTAGTTTCAACGATTGCTTAGGTTATTAAAATGTAATTTACCGTCCGCGCACAATGGAAATTATCTGCCCCGAAAAACTAAAAACTATTCGGAATTAACCGCCCGAATTTTACGGCGAGATGAATTTTTTAGCGGGGCGTGAAATTGGGAAGATAAGGGTTGACAGTTTAAATTTCTTATTACCCATCGTACAATTTACGAGTAAATTGACCTAATAATTAGCCCTTGCTTACTCGCTTAGGGATGAGTTTTCTAAAGATTTCTTGTAGAATGAATGCAAAATTTTTGTCATCAATTTTTTTAGGGCAAATTCCGATGATTTATTAAAAATGTTTAGGTATACAGGATGTTCGAAAAATATACGGAGATATTTTAGAGTAAAAATATGATGCTTGTTAAAAATATGATAAAAAGATTCTAATAAAGATGGGTTCGGAAATGAAGAGTTTTAAAGATATATACAGGATGTTCAATCAAAAAAGAAAAATATTGTACAAAGTATTTACTAGATTCTGTTGAAATTTGGCAATGTAATGTGTTGTATTAAGAGGCTAATTTAGCCCTAAAAAGATTAAAATTATTAAGTCCAGTGGCATCCCGAGGGGCACATAAGCGAATATTATATATTGGGAAAAAATGTATACGCCACGCCATGGGTAAATACAATTTTCGGAAATGCAATTTTCAAGACACAGGATGTTATATAGGTACATTAAAAAAATATAAGTATCTAATATTCATATATTAAAAATATTTACTTAATTCCATTGAAATTTGGTATTGGAAAACTTGCAATAACTCTCTTTTCACTAATTTTTTCATTATTTTTTTCCGAGGTACTTATGATCTTTTTGGTGTACTCATACCTACTTATTATATTTTGGTATTATATTTGATATACTTATAATAAAAAATGGTTTTTATTTTTTTCTCCAAAAAAAGAAGTGAGGTACGAAAAAAATACAAGAGGTAAAGAAGTTGTATTTTTAGATACGTAATAAAACAAAAAATATTAAAGTTAAAAAAAAGGCAGTAGCGTACATTTTTTCACAATAATATTCGCTTAGGTGCCCCCCAAGACGCCACTGGACTTTATAATTTTAATCTATTCAGGGCTAAATTAGCCTCTTAATAAAACGAATTACATTGCCAAATTTCATCAGAATCAAGAAAATATTTTTTAATACCCCTAAAATATTAGGGGCATTTTTTAGGGGTATTAAGGTTAAATTAGGGTTTTTTTTTAATTTAACATCATGTAACTTCAAAACTCTGCATTTCCGGAGCCATCATGTTTATAGAAACTTTATTATTTCATATTTTTTAACAAGGAATCACCCTCTAAAATATCTCCGTCTGTTTTTCGAACACCCTGTATAAGATTTTAAATGAAATAACGGTTTTTTTTTGAGGATTTATTTTTAACCCGTCTATATAGAAGAAGCAAAATAATGTTACCAACTTGCTCTTTCACTCATGGCTGAAGGTGAGTAATTTTTTCACGCGATCGTTGCGAAACAACCCCCGGCTAATTCCGCCCGGAACGGATGAATGGCCATTACTTCTAATAAATTTCGCATTTAGACCCTTCGCTTATTTACGATTATTAACACTGGCATTAATTCGGGTTCGGATGCGAAATATTAATAATATAAACAAAGATGTTTAGTCGAATAATTACCCGCAGCCCTTTCGAGTTGGCGAATAAACTAATTAACCGAGTGGTTTCGGGGTCGTTGTCTCATCGAAATTCGGATTTCCTTCTTAATAGAAGGGATTTGTTTCACCGAATTTTATATAACGTACTACGACTATTAAAGCATAAAATTTACGCTTAAGAAAATTTACAATTTTTTCTACACTCATCGGCAATAAAAACCGGCCACTTAAAAAATTATCCTAAACCATAGTACATTAATTAAATAAATAAAATAGTTTAGCAGTTATTTTTGGTTTTATTATTGCTATAAGATGCCTAATCAATTTCACCTGCAGTTTTGATTTCATAGGATTTATTCTCATTTTAACAAAAACATGTTTCTCCAAATCACACAGCTATACAGGGTGGTCCACTTTTATGTGGTAGGACTTTAACGTTAGATAGAAAAAGATAATTTAAAATGAAAATTTCAAATCAACATATATCGGGAAAAGCTTAGTTTCCAAGATACAGGGCGTTGAAATTTTGGAAAAAATATGAATTATTTTTTATACACTGTTCGAACCAGTGGAGATATTTAAACCAAATTTGGTGCGTAGTACCATCTTATTGACTACGGTATTTAGTGATAATATGAAGGTCCTGAAATGACCAGTGGCGGAGTTATGGGTTTTCACAATCATTAAATTTAATATCGTAGTCAAATAAGGTCGTATTACACACCAAATTCGGTTTAAATCACTGGTTCGGACAGTGTATAAAAAATAATTCATAATTTTCCCAAAATTTCAGCGTCCTTAAAGTCCTACCACATAAAAGTGGGCCACCCTGTATAGAACATGATATCGTTTAATTTTGTACCATTATTTATTACAAAATGTAAGTAGGCTTGGACAATTGTCTGGAGTGATTTTATCAGTTAATCAATGATTGCACCTTATCGTTTTTTTTTGTGATTTATATGGTGGCGTGTTTTTGTAGTTGTTAACATATTATTCCTATGAAATGAAAACTATTTCAACTACTGAAATGAAAACTACTGAAATGTAGGTATTATGAAATTGATTAGGAATCTTAAAGCAATGATAACACCAATTCTAACTGCTAAACTATTTTTTCATTTATTATCTAAGTGTACGGTTTTAGGGTAACTTTATAAAATATTTCAGGGAGGCAGGTTTTTTGCCGGCCAGTGTATTTTATTTTATCTGAAATATTCCGCTCGCATATGCATGCACTCGTCCGGACCGAGCCGGTTCCTTTGGGGCCGGCGAAAGAATTTCCGAGACCGCCGAGATTCTTATTGCCGTTGGGTTGGGTTGCAAGACCGAAAGTTCGGGAGTTGCACTTCCGCCGCGCTCGGAGGCCGGTAATTTGGCGGTGCAAAAATTCCCAGTCGCGGGCGCATGCAACTTGGCGAGCGTCGCGACGGCGGAACGGCCAGTAGCCGTCGAATCGCGTCGCGGGCGTCGCGTTGTAAATTTCGCTCCTTCGATAGGCGGTTTTCTTCGACGAGTTCGTGCGCGTCTGATGCGAGGCGAATGGTTTTCTTATTTGAGAGGAAATTCGAGTTTTTGAATTTTGGTATTTTTGGGAAATCGTACGAATTTTTTGGTGGTAATAATTCAATTTTTGGCGGATGAGCTGAGTTATTTGGTATCATTTATTAATTAGTTGTATTACAATGAATTTTAATTGGTAAAAAACTTTTAGGTAGATATCTATTAGTTTCTAATGATAGATAAATGGTTTTTAATTAGGTACATTTTTGATTAACAGTATATTAGAATTTTTTGTCAATTATCTATCAAAATATTCCTTTGTTTCATACATTTTTTGTATCTACTTATAGATGAATCCATCTATCATGAAATTTTTGTTGCCTTTACTGATCAACCTCCAGCCACAACTACACTAATATTTCAATAGGAATATAAAAGTTTAATTAAAACTATAAGACACAGACATTTATTTTTAAGATTAGATACTTATGTAGAAAATACTGAGATTTTGTGCATTTATTAAAAAAATAGATCATTGGTAAGCGCAAATTTTTTGGCAATATGGCCAATTCAATGAGTTTAAAAAACGATTATAATATAATAACAGTGAGTTAAATCTAGAAAGTTGCAATCCCACAATATCATCCTTTCTTTTTCCTTCATATGAGACTATGATGGAAGTTATCTTTGTTGCACCCATAGATAATACAGCTTACAAATTGTACTTGCCTGTATATTATCCTAGTTGTGTATTAATATTAAAGAATCTTATAAAAAATTTAACGAAAATATTAAATATCGGTTATAGTAAAATAGTAATAATGCGAACTGTACAAGTTAAGATAGGTACAACTATTAGATATAGCCAGTTTTCTATTTTGAGAAGAAAATTATAAATTAATTTGTCCCTACAAAGCAACCAATTACAAGTGTAATAAATTATAAACTTGCTTAAGTATTTTCATACTACCTTTTAACTAACAGATGCTGTAGAAACTTAATTGTTTGACAGTTTTCGAATTTATCTCCAATATACGATTCCCTTCCAATTTATATCATAACACAGGGAATTTCGTCCCGCAATTTTTACCCTTTGTCGCGTAATTAAAGTGGATTTTTTCCCTTTACGAAGAAAAAACACCAATTAATTTTCTTTTGACGCCGACTTTCGCCGGAAACTCTTTAACCGAAACCCTATAGGTACTTCCAAACTTCGTTCATTACTTCAATCTGAAGGCTATCAGTAACAGTTTAGAAACTTTTTTATTGGCTAACGAAGGCGATCAGTGCGTTTGAAAAGCCGGAATCCGGCCGGGACGGTTCAAAAGGAAGCCCTTACGGGGAGTTTATTAGCAGGAGGACCTCCTCGCCGGGAAAGTTAAGTTGTGCGCCCACCGCCGTTCAACCGCACCTGTTGGTCCGTTGGTTAAAATGCTCGGTTAGTTGATTAATCGGCTGATTAAGAAGTTTGAATGTTCTCATTATTATCAACTCAAATACAAATTTTCTAAAACTTTTAATTATATCTAACAATATAGTCGATGAAGTAATTTATTACTTCTTTATTAGTAAAGAGCTAATTATTTATATGCAAAATGCATATTCATACCTATATACAGGGTGACCCACGATGGATGGCCTATTAGACGTTTTGAGAGTAGGATCGTTGTGAAAATTTGGTTATTTAGCATATTGGTCCTGCTCTATCGATTTAAAATATTTTCAACGCTGCGGCGTTGCCACCTGTACTAAAAAATAGCAACAAATTAGATTTCTTTAAATGGGACACCCTGTATATTTTTGCATTTATAGATTCTACTTGATGAGCTGATTACAAAAAGGGGTTCACACTTGGTATATTGGTCTCATAATAAAGGCTATACAGCCAATCAAAAATCACAAAATTTTTAATTTGGGCGGCTCTGAAAGCCAAACAGTTGAAAATCGAGAAAAAAAGGTTTACATGGTCCTACCCTAACTTTTCAAGTGTGGGCCACCCTGTATATGCAACATTTGCAGTACTTATAGTACATACATACTATTACTAGTTATTAGACAGTATTAGTACTTTTTTATTCATCTTTTTTTTTTCAATGAAATTTGATCATTTTGAATCCTACCTACAATTTGAAAAGATTACCGTGAAAAATTTGGGTTTTATAAATTGCCCTTAATGTGCTCGTAAAGTTTTTGGGAATATCCAGTAGGTATACTGGAAATAACTTATTTCATCGTACTTGTCCTTTAAAAGTGAAGGTACCTATACAAATTTAAAATAACTTAGGTATTTCAAAAGTTCTTAGTAATTGGGCTTGCATATGACTATAACTACTGTTGGAGGTAATGGTATTATTTTTTATTTTAAATCAGCACAATTTATTTGAACTTTAAACAGTGAAGTTTTGTCTAGTAATTGTTATTTTGAGTGAAAATGAAAATATTTATCTACGAATCACCTCATTAAATATATTTTTCGTGCCTCAATTTGTTTTTTATTTATTTTCTAATCAATTGATTAACTAAAAAGAATTCACAATAAATATCTTTTTCCATAGTTCGAGTCATTAGCCACATTTTTGAAATTTTTTAGAAAATCACAGCATATTTTTTATATTTTTTTTGAAAATCTATGCATATTTTTGATATTTTTTTGAAAATCACTGCACGTTTTTGATATTTTTTTGAAAATCACTGCATATTTTTGATAATTTTTTGAAAATCACTGCATATTTTTTATATTTTTAAACAATGCATATTTTTAAATAAATCGTTGTATCTCATATATACAGGGTGTTAATTAAAGCAATGTTCTTATTTTAATGGGGGATTCTTGGGCTAATTTTGAGTCGAAAAGTTCATATAAAGGTATGTCCTCCGAAGCTCGGTTTTCGATATACCTACGGGGCTGTAAATAAGTTTTATTTTCATTTAGTTTTTTTTTTCAAAAATATGAAAAACCGTTTGTGATATTACGTTGAATAGGTACTAGGATAACATATTATGGTATAAATACGCTTTTTTTAAACAGAATATTTTTTATTTTAACCAGTGGCGTAGATATGGGTAGGGTAGATATAGGAGCTTCGGAGGACATACCTTTATATGAACTTTTCGACTCAAAATTAGCTTAAGAATCTCCCATTAAAATAAGTACATTGAAAATTAACACCCTGCATATATGCGCATATATTACCAATTTTTTTGCATATAATCCGCTCTTTATTTATTAGATACTTTATTAAATTTGACATTATTTTCTCCTCTTTAAAGCATGTTTGTTAAGTTAGAACAAGAAATAATTCGTCTTCTTCTAAACCGCCCATCTACCTTAGCAACCCGCTCAAATAACGCCCCTAATACGAATTAAGATTAATTCATTGCGTTAGAAAACTTTTTAAGATACTTATCTAACCTCCCTCTCGTCATTTACAGCTGGTAAAACGCCCGTTCGTTTCGACTGGAAACTCGCAACACGCGAATATCCCGCTTGAACTCGAACGCCACGGTTGTCGCTATTAAGTTTTCCAACGGTCGGAAACTTTTCTTATTAAAGCAGATAATACCTTTGCCTAAGCGAATTTTCAGTCTCTTGTAAAACGTAACTGCTCGCCGTCCTGTAAAATAATTTGCATCTGCTTAATTTCTCCCGGAGTACACGTATACCGGAGTGCTCTTGCGCCGGACGAAATTTAGATTTTCTTTGTAGGTCGACGGACGATGGGCGATTACCATATTTTAATTTCGAATCCCGGAAGAATTTTACCAAATCCGGTGCCAATTACCGAATTCGACACGTTATAAATTGGAAAGTTTCCGGCGGAGCTCGAACGGCAAAAAAATTAATTTCGACGCGAAAAAAATTCCGGAACTTTTCCGTTTGGCGAGAGGAGATATTTTCAACTCCGGATTCGAAGCCACCGATAACAATCTCCGGCAGTTTCCGAACTATTATTGGCGGTGCGGCGAGATTCAAACTACTTATTGGAAATCAAAGTCGACTGGAGTCTAATTACGTCAAATAAAGTGGTTTTCTTGAACCGGCCCAAGCTAAATCTATCAATAACAAAACTTACTAATGTTACAAGAGCATCTTACACTGCTTTGTGTATTGTGCAATGTCCCTAATTACTTCAAATAAAGTGGTTCTTTGAACCAACCCAATCAAAATCTACCAATAACAAACTAACTAAAGTAATTAAGATTATCAATACTTGTTTATCTATAATGTGCAATGTCTAATTAAGTCAAATAAATTAGTCTCTGGAACCAGCCCAAGCTAAATCAACCAATAGCAAACTAACTAAAGTTATAAAGATTATCTTTTACACTTCTTTATCTGTATTATGCAATGTATAATTATGTCAAATCAATTGGTTGTGTGAAGCAGCCCAATCAAAATCTACCAATAGCAAACTAACTAAAGTTAAAAAGATTATCTTTTATACTTCTTTAGCTACACTGTGCAATATCTAATTTTGTCAAATAAATTGGTTTCTTGAAGCAGCCCAAGCAAAATTTACCAATAGCAAACTAACTAGAGTTATAAAGAATATCTTTTACACTTCTTTATCTGTATTATGCAATGTCTAATTATGCCAAATCAATTGGTTGCGTGAAGCAGCCCAAGCAAAATCTGTCAATAGCAAACTAACTAAAGTTAAAAAGATTATCTTTTACACTTCTTTATCTGAATTATGCAAATGTCAAATAAATTGGTTTCTTGAAGCAGCCCAAGCGAAATCTATACTAATAACAAAATTATCTAAGTACTAACATTATTCGAGTATCTTACACTACTTTATGTACTATGTAATGAGTGTTCTCATGGTGCATCGTTTTCGAGTCCAAAAACAAATTCAGTTCATAAAATTCCGAAAAGCGTGCATTTTCCGGGGTTCGAAATGAGCCATTAAGCGAGCGGCGCGTTTAAAACGACAAGGAAAATATTTATTTTACACCTACGTACGATAAACGCGATAATTTATTCAAGTGGCGAGATAAGCTCGCTAGAGAGCGTCCATTTGGCTAAAAGGACGTGTTTAATTCATGGGTCAAAATGCACAGCGAGCTGTTCCTTGGGAGTTTAGGACGCATGCATATGGAGGAAGAGGGACCCGAATAACCGTGATAAATGGCGTTCGGATTAATTGGATTTTTTTCTCTCTTGTTACATTCGTCGAAATGCAATTTCCAATTTGAAATAATTCGAAAATATTCGCGGTTTCGATGTCGCCGATCGAACGCGCTCCTTCCATCGAAAATTGCACAAACACCGCGAGCAGGATTTTATGCAAAGTTTGCCGCGATGAAGTTTCCCGCGATGTTTGACAGTCCAATTTAAAATGTAAATTTCGAGTGCGGCGAAGTGGCAAATTGTACGCGGAAAAGAACTCCAAGTCCCGGCGAATACGTTTTCAGTTTTAATATGGGCCACTTTGAAGCTTTTTTTCCCGTAAGTTGCTTTAATTAAAACGTCGCATGGAAAGAGTTTCGGATAACTTCGGCGCCGCGAAAAAGGGGCGATGTTCGTTCGCTAATCCGGAGGAATTTCCGTTCGGGGAGTTGTTGTTCGCGAAAATTGCGAGATTTATTTTAGTTTGCAGTCGAGATTCAATTGCACATTACACATACCGACGTTCCTCTAATTTTATTTACCCTAACCCGTACGGGGTGATTGAAAAATAGACGAAGATACATATTTTAGAGGGTGATTCTTTATTAAAAATATGAAAAAAAGTTTCTATACCAAAACATGAGTCCGGAAATGCAGGGTTTCCAAGATACAGGATGTTATATATTAAAAAAATATTCATACAGAGTGACCCACGGTGGATGGCAGGTTAGACGTTTTGAGAGAACGGAGAGTAGAATCGTTGTGAAAATTTGGTTATTTTTGTTATTGATCCTACTCTATCGATTCAAAATATTTTCGGCGTTGCCACTTCTATACCGAAAAGTAGCATCAACTTTGATTTTTGAAATGGGACACCTGTATATTTTTGAATTCTTAGATTCTTCTCGATGAGCTGATTACAAAAAGGATACATACTTGGTATCTTGGTCTTATAATAAAGGCTCTGAAAGTCAAACAAGTGAAAATCGAGAAAACCGGTTTGCATATGTTCCTATCTTAACTTTTGAAGTACTATCTAATGACATTATATAAAATGCATACCCCTGTATCACCCTTGATCAAATTCAAAAAAATTATATCATTAGAGAGTACTTAAAAAGTTAGGATAGGAAACATTCTGAGCCGCTTTTCAATTGTTTGGCTTTCAGAGCCACCTAAATTCAATTTTGTGATTTTTTAGTGGCTGTATCTTTTATTGTAAGACCAAGATACCAAGTACGTCCCTTTTTGTAATCAGCTCATAGAGTAGAAACTAAAAATGCATAAATATACATGTTGTCTCATTTAAAAAATCAAAGTTGATGCTACTTTTCTGTAGAAGTGGAAACGCCGCAGCGTTAAAAATATTTTAAATCGATAGAGCAGGATCAGTAACCGAAATTACCAAACTTTCAAAACGATCCTATTCTCCGTTCTATCAAAATGTCTAACCTGCTAACCACCTTGGGTGTATATTAAAAAATATTTACTTGATTCTATTGAAATTTGGATTGGAAAAGTTGCAAAAAGGTTCTTTACTAGAATTTTTTTGTTTTCCAAAGCACTGATGATTTTTTTAGCAAAAATTGACAATTTTAGGTAGGTACACCAATTTTGCAGGAAAACGGATTTTATTTTTTTCTTCAAAAACAAAGTGAGATACGATAATAATACAAGAGGAAAAGAAGTTGTAATGTTAGATGCTTGATAAAACAAAAAATATTAAAGTTACAAAAAAGGCATTGGCGTATATTGTTTTCCCAATAAAATTCGCTTAGGTGCCCAGGGGCCCCACTGCATGGGACTTCATAATTTTAATCTATTTAGGGCTAAATTAGCCACTTAATACAAAAAATAACGTTGCCAAATGTCAACAGAATCAAGTACATATTTTTTAATATATTAATATTTTTCTTTAAGTGAACATCCTGTATCTTGAAAACTTCGCATTTCCGGACCCATGTTTATAGAAACTTTTTTTCTTACTTTTTATCAAGCAATAACCCTCTAAAATATTCTCCCTTTAGAACGTCCATTTAAATATTTTTTTAGTTGATCAGGGCACTGTATTAAAGTTGAATAAATATTTTATATTACGCAAAATAGGTTTATGGATATTTAAAAATTTATTGAATCAATAGAACATCCAATATTCATTAATATTTCATTTGAATCGCTTTATCTGACCGCTAAATGGAAATGTAAAATCCATTATTGCAGGGGTGTACAGTTTCATTTAAAAATTGGATAAAGCAATCACTATACTTATCTATTAGTACAAACTAAGATTCAACAAAATTTCTGTAAATCAATTAAACCTAATTTAGTGCTATAAATTCAGTATTAATACCAAATATTTCAGGGTGTAGAAATTACCAATTAAAATTCATTGAAGCTACGTTTGTGGGCTATAAAATACCAATTCGATTTCGATCGGTATAATTTCCGCGAAAAAAAGAATTTACCTATTAAACGTGCAATCGGCATTAGATTTGTCCATTTTAGTAATTAATTTTACCGAATAATTCAAAGTGATGTGAATATTTTATGGCGAACATGTTTACCCAAAAATGGTGGTGCATTATTGTTGGATATTTCGTATTGGATTCGTCGTTGGGAATTAAGGGTGAGTGGATTGTGTTTATTTATTTATTTTTTGTGGCAGTGAGTGGAACGAATGCGAGCATCGTTTTTATTTTTATTTTTATTTCAGAGTGATTTTGGTATTTTTTTATCAATAAAGAGGATTTAGTTATTATTGCTATTTTTGCTTTTTGTGTTGTTTATCTATTATAATATGTATATGAACCATATTTGGTATAATGAGAGTTATATTTTTTGAATAGCATTAAGCAATGTTTTTGTATAGGTATTGTGTATTACAGCATATATTACAGCATTCACGGTAGCCGTGCATTACAAGGGTTTTTGGATGTACGGAATTCATCTAAAATATTTTCAAAAATTATCGACTTCGTTTATAACGGAAGTTTACATTACTTCGGTATTTTAAGTGGGACACCCTTTATATTTTTGCATTTTTAGATTCTACTCTATGAGCTGATAAAAAGGTATCATACTTGGTATTTCTGGTCTCATAATAAAGGCTTTACAGCCACTCAAAAATCACAAAATTTTGAATTCAGGTCTCTGAAAGCCATATAGTTGAAAATCGAGAAAAACGGCTTACATGATCCTATCCTAACTTTTCATGAACTATCTAATGGCATGATATAAACTGCATACGAGGGCGATCAAAAATTTTCATTAGATAGTACCTACTTGAAATGTTAAGATAGGACCATGTTAGCCGTTTTTCTCGATTTTTAACTATTTGGATTTCAGAGCCACCTAAATTCAAAATTTTGTGATTTTTGAGTATAACCTTTACTATAAGTCTGAGATTCCCTTTTTGTAACCAGCTCATCGAGTAGAATCCAAAAATCGAATAATATACAGGGTGTCTCATTTAAAACAACGAAGTAACGATCAACTTCCGGTACAAACGGAAGCCGGCCATTTTTGAAATTATTTTAGATGAATTCATTACATCTAAAAATCCTTGCATACAAAATTTCGTAATTTTATAAACAGCCATTCGCGAAATACTTGTAATGCACGGCTACCATGAATAACCTCGTATATTTTAAAAAAATTTGAATGTAATCATATATCAAATATAGTGGGTATTTTACTCCTTTTAATTTCTCATCTAATTCTAAAAAGTGCGCACCCTCTATATGTTAAAAAAAAAGCTATTGTAATTCAAAAGAGAAAAATTTGCAAAATTTTCCTACCATTTTATCTACATGATATTTTTTTCACAATTAGCCTCTGTACTAGTTACAAATCGATTCGGTCATTGCGCATTAGATAAAATCTGTTCCAATTGGATTCGGACTGGTATACTAGGACAAATTTGCCAGAGTTCGCAATAAGTACTAATTCCTATACTGGTTTGGGACGGTGAAATGCATGCTTGGAAGCATGTCCTGGTTCATGAATTTCTGATAAATTTCTGATGAATTTCTGATTAATTTCTGATGATGTGATGATTATGTGATGCACACAACGTAGTTCCTATTGAATCACATGGGTAGATTCGGAACAAACTTGATATCAAAGATTAGTTAAATCAAAAAAATGGCGGAGAAAAAAGTGTATTTTCACCTTTTTGTTTCCCCTCAAACGTCAATAGTTCTCCTTCCATAATTATTGGGCCAATTATTGACCATTCTAAAGGGTAAAATTTATCAAATTTTCCTACTATTTTACCTACATGATATATCAAATATTTTTAGTCAAATTTAAAATAAATAGCGGAGAAAAAGAGTAATTGTCACCTTTTAATTTCTCATAAAATTACATTTGACAATTCTAAAGGGTAAAATTTGTCGAATTTTTTTACTATTTCACCTATAATGATGAATAATAAATGATATCATCTGTATGTTTAGAGCATTAAAAAATTTTTGAATTTAATATTGGTAATTACTTGATATCAAATATTAGTAAAATGGAAAAAACTGGCGGAGGAAAAATAGTATTTTACTCAAATAAATATATCAAATAAATATAAGTTAAATTTAAAAAAATGCAGGAAGAAAAAATTTATTTTTCACATTTTAGTTTCTCTTCAAACTCCTACAGTGCAACAACCTTATTTTAAAACCAACTACTGACACTTTTAAAGAGCAAAATTTGCTGATTTTCCCTACTATTTTTAGAAAATTTCCAATTATTGAAGTAATCCCGCTATACAGAAGTAATCTAATATCACACCATTTTCGAAAACAGGAAATTGAAGTTTGCTTTGCCATCATTTCTGTGATCATAAACATAATATTTCATGATTTGTACAATATTAATCCTACATTTTCACTCTAATAAATATATTTCGATTCCTCCACTTCCAGCGCCATCAACAATATTATTAATGTAATTATTATATATTATTTATCAAGCTTCATCACACGCATTCTTCATCGCACCCGCCTCGTCCAAGACGATAAAATTGACAAATTACTTCCTCAGAAGTATTTCCTTGGGGCGAAATTCATCGTCCGGAAGCACGAAAACCCCGTCGCTCGGGATATTCCTCTTATTAGCCGATTTCAATTAGCGTTTCGTTTCCATTCCGATTTTATTCTCATCGTCTCCCGTCTTACTCCGCGAATTAAGAGTCAAAGTATTCCGATTGCAATAAGCCGATTTCGGTTTTCGCAGCGCGACGAAATTTCCCTTTGAATGCGGAATCCAAATGAAGCGTCGCGGCGCTTTTACACGTCCTCGCTTCTGTTCGACGTCGGGATTTCCCCGCGCCGGATCGGGAGAAAAATAAAAGACCACCCGAACGGGCGAAACGGGTATTGGAATTTTTTAAGAGGATTAATTCGGTTCGATCCCGATGACTTTGCTGTTAAGTTGGTACGAATGTAAAGGAACTTATAGTAGGAAAATTTCCGGGAACATTTGCGTATACAGGTAAGTGCAAATTTGTTGGCAATATATGTACCGCGTTTACATGCAGGATTCAGTGATCGGATCGGGATTGACTCGAGATATCTTTTTCTTCGTCGAGTCAACTCGATCCGGTATCTCCTTTCTTCGTCGAGTAGTCAACTCGATCCGTGTTTAGTGTTTACAGTGAGTCGATCTAGGATTCAAGCCAACTTCAAGTAGGCTTGGATTTCGCTTGTAAACGGGGTAATAGTCAATCCTACAGGGTGTTTGGTAATGAATGGGCCATACGCTAAGGGTGCGTTCTTTGGGTCAAAATATGACGATTTAATCAAATTTACCTAAGTCAAAGTTGCTTCTTTAGGAAGTTATTGCACTATGAAAATCGATTTTTTATTTCGATTTTTTTGACCATCCAGCGTAATTCAAGAGATATCTTTTTCAAATTTCACATATGGGGGTTTTAGAGGTCTCCAATTAAGAATATATTATCCATTTTGCTCTTAATCCAGAGGGCGCCATTTCAGCACACCTCTAAAACCCCCCAATGGAAATTGGAAAAAGATATCTCTTGAATTACGACGGATGGACAAAAAAAAAAAATTCTTAATTATCTCGAAAACTAATTGAGATAGAAACTAAATAGTTCACCGTTTTGTTAAAGAATGATTGTCCACAAGTTTTAAAGAATAAAAAATTTAGAAAAAAACCATAAATTCCAGTGAATTTTAGACTTTTCTATCATATTGTACCTACATAAAAAATACCAAATTTCTCTGCTATTCTTTGAAAAACCTTAATTATCTCGAAATATAATTTAGGAAAAAAAATAAATTTTCATCATTTTAGTAAAAAATGATTGTCTACAAATTTTAAAGAATAAAAATTTTCGAAAAAACCAAAAATTTCCGAGATATTTAGTGTTTTTTATTATACATTATAGCCTACGATTACATATTAAAACTAATTTCTAGTGCTATTCTTTGTAAAACCTGAAATATCTCGAAAACTAATTAGGATAAAAAATGAAATTATCAAAGTTTTGTTGGAAAAACAATTGTTTGCTAGTATTGAAGGAAAGAAAATCGAAAGACTCTCAAGATGTTTAGATTTTTTTATTATAACGTACTCATAAAAAAAATTCTTAGATTCATTCTTTGGAGAACCTTAATTATCTCGAAAACTAACTGAGATAAAAAAATAAATGTTCACCGTTTTGTTAAAGAATGATTGTTTCAACAAATTTTGAAGAATAGGAAAATTCGAAAAAAATACAAATTTTCGAGATATGTAATTTGAGTTTATACCTGCATTATAGTACACATTACATGAAAAAAACTAATTTCTAGTACTATTTTTTGAAAAACCTTAATTACACCGAAAACTAATTGAGATAAAAAAAATAATATTTTCACCGTTTTGGTCTATAAATTGATTGTCTATAAATTCTGAAGAATAAAAATTTCAAAAAACCAACAAATTGAAAAAGTTTACTAGTATTGAAAAAATAAATTCGAAAAACTCTCAAATTTTTGATTTTCTACAAACATAATAAATTATAATTATACAAAAAATACCGTATTTTCCGAGATTTAAGGGGAATCTTTTTAATTAGCAATTAAGTGTAAGTCTTTCTTTTTTCTTTATACATATGAGGCTAATAGAAGTGTTCTTTGTTGCATCCATAGACCATATTGCATTGAAATTTGCACTTTTCTGTATCCAACAGTTTTTACGGATTAATCGCGATTTATCGTAGTCGAATTTAAATTTGTCCAATTTGGCAAAATTCGCTTTTATTAGCTGGGAATCTTCGTCGAAACGTGTACGGAGGGTTTTAAATCCAATCGGGACGATTTCCGTAGATTTATAGACAGTTTTAGAGCTCCAATTCGACTAGATGTTTACATTTGTCGACCGGAATTCGATTGGAATCGACGATGACCCGATCACGATTACCCGAGCAAACAGCCTGTTCCATTAATTTATTAGCATGTTATATTACGATATCAGCGCGTTGTTGTCGACTCAATCCAGTTTTCTGGCCCATATCTGGCTTATCAAGCGGAAGCGCTCGCGGTTTCGTAATAAAGCTCATGTCTATTAGCAAGTAACTTGCGACAGTTTTTGCGATAGCGCCCATATTAACGTGTCATAAGACGTCTAAGAGCTGAACCTGCAAGTTAAATTTCTTTCAGCATTCGCTTATTTCAGGCAAGTTTTTAGGCAAGTCGTGTATAGTTTTATTTTGAAGTGTCTGATAGTACTTTCAACTTTCCAGAAGGTATTGGAAATTTTTGGTGAGAGTAGAACAATGTCGGATAAAAAGTGTTAGTCGAGAGAAGAAGTAATCGATTTAATTTCGCGATGGGAATTATTTAAGGTAATTGAAATCTTCAATTTTCATGCGAAGAAAATTGTTGAGTTTTTTACGATCTTCGTCCCTTTAATTTAGGTAACTACTGGCTGATTATATAGCAAGTATGATGCTTCCGACATTTCTTGCACAAGGAAACGACAAATACCCCTCCCGAATACTTGCAGACAGAAACTTGCTGCAATTTTTGCTTAAAGTGTACATACTTTCGGAAGTCACTCTCGCAAGTACTTTCGCAATTATATTGCTAATCGACACAAGCCTATATGAGCGTTCGATTTCATTTGCGACTTTCCCGGTGAGGGAAATCACGGAATATCGCCGTAAAACATTACCGGAGGCGTTAAACGCTCCCCGAAGGACTTCCGCTGGTTACGGCGAGGGGCGGCCGGGGTGGAATTTAACGGGACAACGAGGACGAGGACGAGTCCGTTGTGGTCACTTTGTGTTTAATAGACGGTCGTTCGTTTGGTTGATGGGCTAACGTTTTCTTTCCGAGAGAAGGAATGATGGTTTATTGAAATTTATGGTGGAGCACTTGCACACGTGCGGCTGATATTGTTTTAATCGATGTTGATAATATTTGTATGAACAGAGGCAATATAAAAGCGCCGATGGTTAAGTTTATTTTGCTTGCTAAAATTGTGTCAAAATGTTTTACTAAGGTTTTCGAAATCGTACTACATAAAGGCCAGGTTGTAGATGTCACAGGTACGGGTGAACGTTAGTTGTACTATACTGCGGGTCAACTTTGAACCGAGTTCATTTTGGTTTTGGTTTTGGAGAGTGCAAGATCAACATTAGTTTGGTTGAACGCCGCCGTTCAGGTCACGTTGATTGCACTGAACTACCTTTTTTATCTGAAATATAATGTCACATGTCAGAATTTATCATTTATATTCTTAGATCATATATGTATGATCTAAGTTTATATTTGAACTTTGGCAGTGTTCATTCTATTTTGATGACACTTTTGATTTTTCGTTTATTTTGAATTATTATTTGGACTGGACCTATAATCTACATTTAAGAACGTCTTGATATTTAATACATGATCGAAGTCTATATAAATTCAATATCGGTATTCAAAATTGAATGTTTGTGGTCTTCTAAGATGTAAATCAAAATTTGTCAAAATTTGTCAAAATTTGTCAAAATTTGTCAAAATTTGTCAAAATTTGTAAAAAAACCTTCATCGTAGGTTAATAAAATTAATTGTTCTAATACTATACGTTCATTTTGAATAGTAAATTGTATATCATAAGTTCAACCTCAAAACACCTTTTGGGGTAACAACTCATCGTCAAATATTAAAACCTTCTTGAACCGCCTTTAAACGCACTTGAAGGACCATTCAGGAAAACTTTATGAACCACAGGCCAACAGTGACTGACATACCTAATACAACACAAATTTGCAATTAAAATCAATTCAACGCAGCACCACAGTTGAACTATGCATGCATATACAACCGGGCCAAAGTAAGGGCCGATTTCATAATAAAGTGTTACCTAAAGTGTCCTTTAATTAAAGGATGCTTTAAGATAAAGTGTCCTTTCAGCTTATTTCTAAAGACAAATGGTTTCATAAACATGTAAAAGGTTCCTTTACGAAAAGGGTGCTTTAAAGATATTATAAAGAATTGGCTAATCTGAGATGCGGTATAGTTGAACTAATCTATTTTCGAAAAATTTATTTGAGCTTGTTTACATAAGTTTGTTACAGAAAAATGGAAATTTTGAAGAATAAAAAAATTGGCTCTTCAAATTTGATTAGAAGAGATAATATTTGATTCAAGAAATTGGGAAATTGAAGCATATTGTACAGGGTCACCCACGGTATAGGTTTACGACTCGGTCTATAATTTTAAATTATAGCCTAATTAAGCATACACAAAAGTTACATTTACAAAATTTTCATAAAATGCAGCGTTAATGAGCTATAGACCGAGTCGTATACCGTGGGTAACCCTGTATAATGTCTTCTATTTCTTATTTTGCCACTTTTTAGATAGTTTTATATGTTATAGACATTTTTATTATACAGGGTGCTATTTAATAACATGCTAATACTTAAGGGGGTGATTTCTTTTACGGACCCATTTTAAGAAAAAAACTTCATATAAACCTATGTTCTAAACTTGTTAACTTTTGAGATACGGGGTATTAAAGTTTTAAGAAAAAAAACAATTTTTTACTGTCATTTTCATACCACTTTCGGCGGACATTTCCAACACCAGATTTAAATTACTTCTTTATGTTACTTTAATTTCATAATTTCAACGTTTAAAAGTTATCCGCTTAAATAAATTATTGTTCAGAGTTAGATAAATCGTTTCTGGTCGTCATTCGTCCAGTCATGAATTTAATTTTTTTTTAGCGAAACGGTGAGTTGTACGAAAAAAAGTCAAGAAATCGAATTTGTTATAAATTGAACGAGAATTCGAAAAATAATTTTGATTTTAAGAGATAGCAGTGGCGTATCACTTTTTTATTCAAACATATCTAGTCTGAGTCCACTAGGGACGCCATTGTTAGAAATAAGAAAAAGATTTTTGGGTCAAAAAAAGCTCTTTAATGCATAAACGCCGTACACCAAATTTCATAAAAATATTTAAAGTGGTATGAAAATGACAGTAAAAAGTTGTTTTTTTTCTTAAAACTTTAATACCCCGTATCTCAAAAGTTAAGAAGTTTAGGACATATGAATTTTTTTTCTTAAAATGGATCCAAGAATCACCCTCTTAAGTATTAGCTTGTTATTAAATAACACCCTGTATATTTTTTAGTCTTCTGATAGATGTAAATAAATACTTTATCAGATGAGCTTATAACCTCTACTTTTCGAAATTATTCATCTCGCAAAACTGGCGGAAAGTGTAACTTGGAGGTACAAACTTTTATTCACCACATACTACATAAAAATAAAAGTTATGCTGTAGTAGTTACAGGAAATTTTAGCGTGTTAAAGTTTGAAAATCGACACTTTAAATACCTTTAAATTTAAATGTCCCTAAGGCTCAATAAAGAATCCTTTAAGATGTAATAATTATGAAATCAATATTAAAGGTCCCTTCAAAGTTAAAATATCCTTTATGTCTCTCTATGAAAGTTAATTCAAAAATTATTTTCTGTACACTTTTCACATAAACACAAAAACCATCAAGCGTTGCGATTTTTTGTATACCAAAAATGCGTTACATTACATGTGCACGTATCAAAAAGTCCATTAATTTCCACAAAACCTAAAACAATTTCTAGTACAGCGCGACTAAAAACAATTTGTTAGCCGATTCGTCAACGTTAACAATGTTACAATGTCGTTTATTTATTATTTGCATACGTGCCTTTCCTGCGGAGAGCCGGGGACAACATAAATTTCCCGCGTTCATACGTAGGTATATCCTCCGTGTAAACGTAAATAATTTAACCGGAGATTTAATGCTTTGTCTGCCATTAACGATTTCAGCGATGAATATTTGGTAAGTTGGTTCGTTAAGATTTAATTGAATGTAGTTGAATTATAATTGTATTTATAGTTATTTTCGCTACTCATGTTCCAGTTAATTATTGTTCATTTAGTAGGGAAAAAGAGCCGAACAAAGGAAAGTCGCGAACGATTCCTATCGAAATAAATTTCGTCGTCTTTTAAATTAAAATTCGCCAACCGTCCGTAATTTTGTTAGAAGAATATCCGGACGCTGCTTCGATAACGATTACTTTTTCACGAATGTAAATGATATTTGAACTTTCGATATTTCGTTAAATCGATTAGGAGATAACGAGATACGCCTAAGGAACGCGATGGAAATCCGGCCCCTCGATTATACAGCTTTTTTTTAATTGAAATACAGGGTGTCCGGTAATGAATGGGCTATACGCTAAGGGTAGGTTCTTTGGCTCAAAATATGACGATTTAACCAAATTTACCTTAGTCAAAGTTGCTTCTTTAGGAAGTTATAGCACTATGAAAATCGATTTTTTATTTCGATTTTTTTGTCCATCCAGTGTAATTCAAGAGATATCTTTTTCAAATTTCACATATGGGGGTTTTAGAGGTGTCCAATTAAGAATATGTTAGATATCCATTTTGCTCTTAACCTAAAGGGCGCCACTTCAGCACACTTTTTTTCCTATGAACGGTCATAACTTTTTTGTACGCAGGAATTTGACCAAACGGGATCAATTTACAAAAACTACAACATTTTACCTTTGAGTGTTTTAGACAAATGGTAAGAGATTTTTAAAATTCCTACGACTTAAGTGTTTTTGGTGGCTATAATATAAAATTATTTAGGCATATACCTATTAAAAAATAAAAAAATTAAAAAATATCCAATTAAAAAAATATTTATTTATTATGTATATTATATTATGAAAATTTAAATGGAACGCCCTGTATTTCATTTTTGAAATCTACTTAAAAATTTTGAGTATACCTACCCTGGTCTAAACTATTTTATACCAAAAGTCTATACTTACTTTTTTATAATAAGATTTTACCGATATTTACCCTAATAAATTATTTTTTAGAGCATCAGCTTAAAGATTTGGAAAAAAGTTTTTGTATAGGGTGGCTACTAGGAAGAGCAAAGGTATTTGAATGTCAAATATTTGTATACTTATTTAAAATTGTTGTGAAAAAATTGAGCTTAAAAAATAGCAAATTTCTTCATTTTCTTAAATGAAACCACCCATTTTTTTCTGTTTTATTGAAATCAGAGGTAACAAATAAGGCAAGTTTATGTTTACTTCCACGTACATAATTCTTAAAAAAGTTTGAAGAAATTAAAAAAAATTACATTTTTGCTGTGCCATAATTTAACAATAATTGTCGATCGAGAATTTTGGTTGCAGGATGAAAATAAACATTAAAGACTATTTAAATTTATTTTTAATACATGTTCGACCAACTAAAAAACATCTAATTAAGCAGAACTGTATAGACTTTTGGAGTAAAATAGTTTAGACAAAATTTAAAATGTTACGTAGATTTCAGAAACGCAATGAAATTGTTAGGTATAGGGTGTTCAATTTAAACTTTCATAGTTTTATTTATATATATATATATATATATATAAATAAAATATATAATTATAATATATATATATATATATATATATATATATATATATATAATAGAAAGAATATATATATATATATATATATATATATATATTTCTTTATTTGGACAACCTGGATATGTCTAATTTGTAATTTTAAATTATTGCCACCATATAATGTAGACATATCTTCATATCTACATAATTAATAGCCGAAGGAATTTTAAAAATACATACTTACATATTTTACCATTTCTCTATAATACTCCGTCTCGTTGAGCGTGACTCACCCTGTATACGGGGATAGTCGATTAATCGCAGTCGTTTTTTAAAGTTTAATTCAAGTAAAAAAAATTGGGGTGTATATTTTCCGGGGCACTACCTGTCCATAAAAATCCACCCCTATATCAAACTAATGGTTTTCGCGTCATTTCATCCAATGCGCTCGGTTTTTCCCGGTGAACCAACCACGAATAAGTTATTATGAATTTCAATTTTTTTTCGATCTTCCAAACGAATTTCAATTAAATGTTGTACAAAAAATCAATGAACTTCTGATAGAGCGATTCGAATTAGAGTAAACTATAGAAAATTGATATAATAGTGTAACAAATTCGAACCAATTTCCAGTCACAATAGCGTAAACGGTTTCCAAGTAAAAGGAAAGTTTAATTGCTGTCGTAACTTGTATTGCTACAGCAGTTGGTACTAAAACTTCCAACTCGAGCACGCAAACAAAATTCGCATTATGCTTTAATTTCGAAGACGAATTCTAGTTTAGTTTCGAACAGGCGCATTATTAATGAATATTTTATTTCAACAGGCCCGTGTATACCAATTTCTGCATAATAAACCAACGAGTCTACTAGAAAAAATTATTTCACTATTGAAAAAATTCAATTCTATTAAAACTTCTTTTAATCCCGAAATAAACGAGCGGCCTTTTACTATTCCGCCATTCATTATCCTCCATTTATTTTCCTTAATTCCAATCGAACTTGTGAAAAGAAGCGTCGAAGCATCCGAATACCAATTAAAACCGAATCGGGGAAAAATATTTCGCCATCGAGAAGAAAACTCCTCATTCGTTCGATCTCATAAACTTTATAAATCAGAGTAAACAAGCGGAGTAGAAATGTCTTTATTGTCTTCCGACAACTTTTTCCCGGGGATTCCCGTCGAGTCGTTTCTTTTGTAAACGCGAGTTCGAGAGTCAACAAATCTAGTTAAGATCGAGGAACTTATATGTTGTTTTTTCCTCCTGCTCGAACTCGCCTGATTAATCGGAAGCTGGAATGCAAGGCGGGGGTTTCCCATTTTATTAGAAGGAAAGAAAGTTTTGTTTTTCTATAAAATAACTATTAAGAAACTACAATGGGCTCCCGTAAAGATTTTTTTTAATAGTCCATGAAAATATTTCTGATCGAATATAGGTACAATTACGTCCGACATTTACAGATGAAAACCTCCTATTAACCTTCTATTTAATAGAAACCCCTTATTTTTCTATTAGGGTAAAGTACGGATAGATGCCCCATTGGGATAGGTGCCCCGATCTCCAAAACCAACATTTCCAAAATCGCAACAAAAATTTTATAAACTAAATAAGAAGTGTCTGTCCATATGTCTTAATGGTCCGTTGGCTGTTTTGGAAAAAAGACGCATATTGCTTGTGTATGTTTGATTATCTCCGCAACAAACGCAAAAAATTCTTCAAACTTTCAAAACCAAGTATATATTGCTGCATAACTTTTGAAATAGTAAAAAATTACACTCTAATTTTTTTATATGCATACATTGGTTTATTAAGTACACACCTATGTGTTAATAGTTGCACTTTTTTATTTAGTTTATTTAAATAATAAAATGGCATCTATCCGTACCAAAAAGGATAGTTGCCCCGATTTTTGGACGGATAGATGCCCCTAAGAAAATACATATACTATGATGCATTATTATGTCTTACATGAAATTTATTGGTTTTTAGTTGATATTTGTTGATTTTTTGGATATTTTTTAGTAATTACTACTTAGTGGTTTGCTATATATGATTTTAATTGTTAAAAATTAAAAATTAAATTTTGATATTTTTTTAACAAATACTTTAGTTTAATTATGGTTATTCACGGATTCTTAGGATTATCATCTAAAGATTATAAATCAAACATATTATAACTATGTATTTTACATGTTTTAGTCCATAGGGCACAAATTTTACACTAAGGGCATCTATCCCCCCATAGCATTTTCATGGTGGGGCATCTATCCGTACCGATAGGCATCTATCCTCCAAAAAATGGTTTTGCAAAAACTCAATTTTTTCAAAATCAGTGATTGTTAGGTCAATGAAAACAAATCATAATGTTGCACAAAGGATTAAACTAGCTATATGCGGAGGAATAATTATTGATAAATTAATAGTTTCAAAATTATGAGGCGATTTCAAAAAGTGGGGCATCTATCCGTACTTTACCCTAAATGAAGGTTTTCCTAGAAATATATACAGGGTGTTTCCGAACTGGGGTACAATTTTTAATGATGAAGTGACGACGGGTCATCTTACTGAATTTTGTGATTATTTAATCAAAATCGTTAGGAAAAATATTTATCAAAAATTAATTAAAAATGTAAAAATAAATCTCAGAAATGCGGTCCTGCACAGCAGATATTCACACTATTCACAGCAATACCTCGACTCGCGCGATAAGATCGAGTTCACGGTAAAGTTGGAATCAACAGAAATAATGATTGATTAACAAAGAAAGATATCTCATTCAAATTTTTTTATTAGGGCCTTAATGTATTATTGTCTCTAAATTTTTAGAATCATGGATAAATTATAAAATTAACCCGGGTTTTCCAAATAATAGAAGAAAAAAAACATTCAACTCAAAAGAAATATTAGCTCACCTGTTTTGTTGTAGAAAAATGGCTTGAAATTCATAGTAATTATTCAAACTTATCACCGTCTTATTGTAAGTACACACCAACTTGTTAAACTGAGAAGAACACGAAGAACTATGTAAAACATAGAAGAACACTAACAACTAACAATATCCAATAAATCACTAAAAACAGTATAAAAAAATCTATTTGACCGTGAGGTTAACAACCCTACAATATACAATACGCACTAGAAAACAATCGGTATCGGCTACGTTTTTCGAAAACGGGAGGGATGAGGGAGAAATTTACCCGAAGTATCTGGTTTTGAGATGTAAATGCCGATCAGCTGACTATCGCGACCAGGATTGTACTTATTCGCTCTTTGATTTTTTTATAATGGCTCTATTTTGTTTATAATACATTTTTTAGAAAAACTAAATCTGCGAATTGGTTTCAAATTATGCGAACTACCACCCCTAGAAAATTGTCTCCCAAGTTCGGAAATACCCTGTATATTAGTCTTTTAGCATCATTTCTGCATAAAGACATACCTATGTCAATATTAGTTTACGTCATGTGAGCCCATTGTATCTCTATATGTATAATAATCAGTAGTCGATTTCCCTATAGCAAATCCAATTTAGGTTAGTCGCTGTCGAGAAATTAAATTAATTTTACGACGGAATAAAAATCGGGCTTATTTCGAGCCAATCAGAATCCCCCTCGTTTTTCATCCCGACATTATAATTTAGAAAATAACGAAATTTCCAATAATAACCGGCGGGCGTCAGCCATCTTAAATCGCAATATAAATTTGATAATCGCGTCCGCAATATTAGCCTCATTTAGGAGCGTGGGCGGAGGGCGGGGAGCGCGCCCGCTGGGCTCTGAGCCGAGGCGACACTTCCTGCGACTCCTCTCCGGTGTAACTTTCTTTTGTTATTGCGCCCGCGAAAACAAACGAAAAGACAATCAAGGAACTTCGTCGGGGAAAAGTCAAAGACCATCCCTTATTTTCATTTAAAGTTTAGTTGATCTTCGGAGAGGGCTCTTTATTAAAATGATTTTCCTTATTTTCGTTCGGGAAGTTCGAATTTCCGATGAGCCGTCGAATTAACTTCGCTAGTGTTTTTTAATTAAGCCGCCCAAGAAGAGGGATAAATATTTGCACGACGATTAAAGGATTATTATATCTAATAAATTGTTGATAACAAATTTTTTATGCAAATTACTTTAGCCTACTAGTAATTATAAGAATATATATGTAGTAATTTTCAATAAAATTCCTAAAGCAGTATTATTTACGATGTTCAACAATACATCAAACGAATTCTTTGATCTGAATGGGTCTATGTAATTACGAGAAAATTCCCGTCGAGAAGAATCTCTATTTGAATTCCACGGGCATTTAAACTTTTCGAATTAAAAGGAAAGAAGCGGATAAAAAGCGAACCTTCAACTGCATCACTTTTTCATAGAGTAGTTCTCCAAATGAAGAACTAACGCGCTAAATATCAGATACCATTTTCGATTAAATCCTATTTTGTTAAAACTAATTTTCTAATTTAAAATTCTTCTTATGCGAAGGAATAAACATTAGCTGTTTTCGCGGAGCAAATGCTGAACGCATTCATAGGGAATGCGCATGCGTACTTCAAATCTGACTACTTTTGATTCTGCTCAGGATAAAAAATCCCGTGTTCAAGTTCCCGTGTTCAAGTTCATCCCGTGCAAGACTTAGATTAAGTATTAGGTATTAGATTAAGATTAAGTTCCGAACAGCACATTCTTAGCACATTCGATATATCCCGGGATATTATAAGTAGATGATATATTTTATTCGGAATAAATTCAAACCTAAAAATGTTGTGTTTATATATGTTACTAACTTCACATGTTCTTATTCTTATTATCCTATTTTTGTATTTAAATATCTATTAAGTTTTATAAATTGTAATTACTTTTCACAATTATGTGTTTCTTGTTTGAACAAATAACAGTATTAATCGAAGCAGATATTGTTTGTAAAAAAATTTAATGTTAAAAACTATTTATGATGATGAACTTCAGTTCAAGCGACGAAAATTTGGAACATTGTGGGAGTTTTAATAAATGTTCCAAAAAATTTTTTGTAGAAACTGTGCCTTATTTTGTAACCAACAATTTATACAGTATATTACATTAAGTAGATACTTAGCTGTAGATTTGACCAATAAATATGAAACATCTGAATATTACCACTACCAATTAGGTAGATTTAGAGAAAATAAGCCCCTCGAAAGCAATTTTATCATTTTTATGATTTTCAAGGAATTAAGCCGCTAGGTATAGAAATGTATCCTCCTTGAGCCATATTTTTCGAATTAAAAAAGAAGTATTAAAAAGCTTATCCAAAATAATTCAACAATGCCCTCAAGAAATACTTGATGACAAACACATTCCACAAGACAAACTCACATAAGATAACGTTTCATTTTTCATTCTTCGTTTTTTTTTGGTAAATTTAAAATAAGTCATTCGCGGTGTTCTAAAATTCTGAACGTATCCCGAATTTTATTGCGCATAAGTTCAGGATTATACTCGGTATATGCTCGGTATGTGTTCAGGATTTGCTTCGCGAAAACATCTAATATTAGAAGATTAAAACACGATTTTTTTTATTACTATCTAATAAATCGACATCGAAACACAAAACGTCGGGCAATTATTGTTGCATAATTAAAACAGAGCGTATACGAAACTCCGGGAGCAGAAAAGTTTCCGGTACGGCGCTCGCAACACAAAAACCGGAGTGCGCGCGATCGACGGCGTGCCCCCGTGAAATGATTCATTTTAAATCGAATCTTCCAGCGCCGGCTAATTATTGCATAAATTTAACCGCGACGAGAATTGCCAATACAAATATTGCATTTCGTTCGTTTACACCGGATCTTTCCGCGAAGCCCGTTCGGCGGAAGATTAATAATTTCGTAATGTAGGCAATTCGGGAAGTTCGGTCCGACATCCAGAGGAAAATTTCGCAGTCCAAAAATGCCGGACGGTCAAGTAATTAATTTGCGTTACAAACCGAGTAAAACTGTATTACCAGTAACTGGTGTATTTCAACTGTATTTGTAAATTAAAATTTGTAATTAAACTCGGTTCAATGCAGAGCCACAGTTGAACTAAGCATCTACAACAGGACCTAAGGCGTAGTTGTAGATGTCTCAGATTAACGTTAGTTCAACTAAACTGCGAGTCAACTTTGAACTGATTTCAATTTGGTTTTTGTTTTAGAGTGCAAAATCAACATTAGATTGGTTGAACGTCGTTTAGGTCACGTTGGTTGCACTGAACTATCCCTTTTCTCATCTTAAATATAAATGTAATATTTGGACATTGGCATCAGTATTGATTCTACTTATTTTGATGTCACTTTTAATATATATTTCGTTCATTTTGAATTATTTGGACTAGAACTCTCTGCATTTAAGAAGTTCTTGATAATTAATATCTAATCAAAATATACCTTTAAATTCAATATAGCACCATTTTTCAAAATGAATGGGTCTATTTCTGAAGGTTTGTGGTCTTCTAGAATGTATAAAACCATTGAAATTTTGTAAAAATCTTCTTCGTCGGTTAATTCTTCTAATAATACGTTCATTTTGAATAATGTATTGTATATAAGACATTCAAACTCATTTTTTTGGGTTAACAACTCAACCACAGGACAAAACCTTCTTGAACCGCCTTTGAACGCTCTTCGATAACCGTTCACGTAAGCTTCTCTGTGAACCACAGATCAATAGTGACTGACGTACTTAATACAGTAAAAAAAATAAAATTGTAATTAAACTCGCAGTTCAACGCAGAACCGCAGTTGAACTATGCATCTACAAACGGGCCTTAGGTAATCCAGAATGCCAGGTATTTTATGGCCCGTATTCAGCGCCCCATTTTAACGTTAAAACCATTTTTAGCGAGCGAGTTTAAGGTAAACAATGTCCTTAGTTACTCCATAATAACAATGTACAACAGTCAAGTTAAAGACCCGTTTTTAACTTTTAAAAAAGAACGCTGAATACTGGTGAATGTTTATTCTTATCAGTGGTTTTAATAACTTTACCAGAACTTTTGCGGACAAATAAATTTAATAACGTTTTAATGTTTAAACCGGGCCTAATACGAACACGAACGAATATGTATGTCTTTATTAATTTTATTTATACGTCTACATTGTTTTTATCAATGGATAAAGCTTGCAGGAAAGCTACAGGACAATCTTACGGTCTAAGTTTCGTAATTGACTCCCAGCGAAACTGCTTACGTGCATTTTAAATTTTAAACAAAACAAAATAAAGATCAACGTCGAGAATGTGAAACTTTTCAGTGTACAAAGCGAAACGGCTGCAGAAACGGCTGCTGAAACGGCTGCAAAAAGGACTGCGAAGGCGCCTTACAAAAGAAACGTTGCGAGTTTGTTAGTCATGTTGATTTAATAACGGCTCCGTAAACCGGAGGAATTTACTTTGCGATGCTTAAAAAGCTTTAATTAAACGCCCGATGAAAAAAATCGAATTGTTACACTCGAATCGCTTTTATTGTTTACAGATCAGCTAAACGACCACGCCGTTATATCGAGAGTACCGAACGAAACTCCGCAGTTTTCCGGGCCCATACAGAACGTCACAGTCGCATTGGGAAGGGAGGCCGTCCTCAGCTGCACAGTCTCCGATCTGGGCCACTATAAGGTAAATTCCAAATTCCAATCCAATCTTTTTATGCCTCCTTTACTTACCGTGTGAAAAATCTTATCGGCCCACCCTCGTAATTCTTCATAAGTACCCTAACACCTAATCGAATTGCCATTTTTAGGGCGACTTCGAGACGGCCGAAAGGGCGACTTGACGCCTTTTCAGCGCCTCCGGAACGGATGTTGCGCCCGGAATGATAAATTACGTTAAAACACAAGTGCTTCGCGCGATAGCGCAATCCGAGTGGAGAATATATTGTTTCATTAATCATTCGACGGATCGTAGTGTTTTTGATCTCATAAACATGATCAAAAAGTCGGCTTTGTATTGCGGAAAATAAGGGTGCAGTTTCTACGACTATCATGCACGAGATGGGGTTTATATAGGGAAATATATTTAGATGGAAGTAGATGAATAAACAGATGATGAAATAGATAGGAAATGAATATTTTTCAGACGAATGGATAAACAGAACAGAATATAACAGTGCGAAGCGAACCATATGTAATGAATAAATTCATTTTTTCAGTTAATATTTGTAGATAAAATAACCCTGAAATAGGTTAATTTTTGTTTTTTAAATTGAATTTAGTAACTTTAAATTTTTACCCCTACTGAAACCCCCTCAGTAGGTGATCTCCTATAATATGAGACTTTTACTCCCAATTTCACCAACCAATTCTTAAACTTAGGCAATACTTAAACCAGATTTTGGAAGTACAATTTGCGTTTCACCATGCTCTAATAAGTAATACTTAAAGGCGATAGGAAATACCTAAAAATAGGACAGCTCGCTGGGCTGCCTAAAGCATTTAGGAAATAAACACCGGAGATTAGTAGGTTTTATAGTAGGTATTATTTGTTGATAGTTTGAAGTGTTTTTGTTGTTGTTAATTAAAAAATATGCGAGCTGTTCCAGATGAAGTTGAAAATGTAGATAATTTAATTGAGGAGAGAGTCAAATTGATATTATTCATATTAAAATAATGACAGACATTTTTCAGCTCGACAATTAATTGACTTTTAATATTTGAATATAGTGGAATAAAATTATTTCATTTTATGTAGGTTATATACTGGATGTTCTGTACCATTAGGTAGGTAACTTGTTAAGTTTCTATACCAGTGAAAATAACAAGTTAAAAAAGATGGCAAATAAGTTTAAGTTTTTAAGTATTTATTAAGCATAGATTGTAAAATTTGGGGGTACATTTACCACATTTCTCTTCTTTACTCTCTACTTATTTCAGTTATGACATCCGCTTATTCGGTTTAAACTTCAAAATTAGGCAGTGCTACCGATAACATGCAAAAAACTGTCAAAATCAAATTTTTATCTAGGACTTCTTAGTACGGGATTACTTATGCTGGTGAAATTCGACTTAAGTACTTCGTACCTCATGAATTACTTTTAGGTAAGAAATAACTAAAGATAGGTTCTTTATTCATTTCACATGGTACATATACAGGGTGTTTCAAAAAAAGGTGACCCCCTTTCTAGGAGAGGTAGAACATGACAAAATAAGTTGAGTTTGCTCAGTAAAAAAATTTCGTAAGCGCTTCCGTTTTCAAGATAAAGGGTATTGAAAAAAATAATTTTTACACATTTTTTACGATTATGTCGAAACTACTAGCTTGATTGTAATGAAATTTTGAACAAATATGTTTTAGAAGCTATCGCATCGTATAAATTTGTTTTTATATCTGCCTCTCATAGAGGGCGCCAGTTGCACGGTTCGTACTGAGTTATTTTTACAATAACTTTCTTGAGGGTAAATTTTCAAGTCCAAATTTAATGTGAACTCAAACATCATTCAATTTTACACAAAAAAGGTACTCTTGGTAAAACTCGATACTGTGTACCGTTTTCGAAATATTTTTATTTGAAATTGATGAAGCAGTAACTGAGGCTGGTATAATATAAGTATTTTTAAGTAGCAATTGCCTATTTATTGAAAACAAAGAACAATTACATTATTCTAATTGAAAACGGAAGCACTTACGAAATTTTTTTACTGAGCAAACTCAACTTATTTTGTCATGTTCTATCTCTACTAGAAACCTTTTTTTGAAACACCCTGTATACTGTACAGAATTATTCACGGTAACCGTGCATAAGAAGTATTTCGCGAATGGCTGTATATAAATTATGAATTTTTGTATCCAAGGGTTTTTGGAAGTAAGGAATTCATCTAAAATATTATCAAAAATGGCCGACTTCCGTTTATAACGGAAGTTGACATTACTTCGGTATTTTTACCCCCTTTATATTTTTGCAATTTTAGATTCTACTCGATGAGCTGTTTTCAAAAAGGGGCCACACTTGGTATCTCAGACTTATAGTTAAGGTTATACAGCCACTCAAAATTCACAAAATTTTGAATTTAGGCGGCTCTGAAAGCCAAACAGTTGAAAATCGAGAAAAACGGCTTATATCACAGACCAGTCATTATATAGACGTTTCACGTAAATGGCTCAAGGTGGAGTAAAAATTTTATTTGTAAAAATAAATTAGTAAAAGTAAATTTTATTTTATTTATAAAAATTGTACCTAGGGACTTTACATTTTGCGTTTGAAATGTGTGAATCCCTAGTTGAGTGACATTTACATATGCGTTTCATTTCATTTCTTTTGTA
Source organism: Phyllotreta cruciferae (assembly GCA_917563865.1). Taxonomy (NCBI): domain Eukaryota; kingdom Metazoa; phylum Arthropoda; class Insecta; order Coleoptera; family Chrysomelidae; genus Phyllotreta; species Phyllotreta cruciferae. The sequence goes on along the minus strand of OU830614.1, from coordinate 677,673 downwards.
TTTGAAGTTTCAAGTTTGAGTGCTGTGTCAAGTTTTGAGTCGTGGTGTATGTGTAAATAATCATGCCTTATATTAAAAAATGTTGTGTTGCAAAAATTGCAAATATAATGATAAAATTCGGCATTTTTTTCCATCCCAATAAGGATATTGAACAGTTTAAAAAGTGGATACAGGCATTAAATATTATCTACGGAATTCAGTGAAATGGACCCCATGTTACTCATCATAAGAAAACGCGTTCATGAGAAACGTTTTAATTTTGGTTTTCCATGTTTTACTCATTATTATTACTAATATTGTTATGAATGTAGTTTCATGGTAGCTTAATAAATTTTGATTTATTTTTAAAAACTTTGTTTTATTTCATATTAATATTAAAAAAACATATTGGTACAAGTGATTTAACACTTCTGTCAACTTTTTTTATGTGCAAATAGTTTTGGACCACATCCCCAGATGGAGCTTTTCTTACTCCATAAAATAACATTGGCGTGACACGTCTAGTGACTGGTTTGTGGCTTATATAAGTGATATCCTAACTTTTCAATTACTGTCTAATGGCATGATATAAAATTTACACAGGGCGATCAAAAATTTCAAAATTTGTATCAAACATTTTTGTGTACCATTAGATAGTACTTAAAAAGTTAGGATTGGACCATGTAAGCCGTTTTTCTCGATTTTCAACTGTTTGGCTTTCAGAGCCGCCTAAATTCAAAATTTTGTGAATTGTGAGTGGCTGTATAACCTTAACTATAAGTCTGAGATACCAAGTGTGGCCTCTTTTTGTAATCAGCTCATCGAGTAGAATCTAAAAGTACAATAATGTACAGGGTGTCCCAATTAAAATAACGAAGTAACGGTAAACTTCCTTTTTTGAAAATAACTCCTTTTACATCCAAAAACCCTTGTATACAAAATTTTATAATTTTAGACACAGTCATTAGCGAAATACTTCTAATGCACGGCTACCGTGAATAATCCTGTATATCAAACTATTGCACAACGATTATTTTGAACGGATTCCCTTCCACCCGATTTTCAATACAACGATAATATATAATTAGCGTTTTTTTTTGTCATTGTAAAATTTTATTAAAAGTCCTTTCTATTCATTAATCGACATCGTTCGCTCATTTATCTCGACTGGGGCTTTTGTGACGGCAAACGCATCGAAAAAGGATTCTGCAGCCGGGCGACTTTGTTTTAATGAAATGGATCGCATGAAGGAACAATAAGGCCGTATCATTATAGTAAGTGGAAACAGATGTTTCTAGCTTGCAGTGATAAATTGACTGGCGGAAGTTTCTTTTTATACACACCATCATATAAGCGGCGTTATTGATTAGGTCGCGAATTCGGGGCGAGGATGACGCGAAGACGGTTAGGATATTAGTTTATCGACACGGATATGACATAGTTTGAGTCGGGGATTGTTGGATAAAATCATTCCGAAAAGGCGTTTCGAAACCGAACGTTAAATGGAGAGGTATATTGTCGATTTGTTACCGCGTTATCTATTCATCCACGTCTAACCATCTTGGTTTACCCATCATTGCTGCCTATTCATTCCACTCTATTCATACCAACATCGTATTTGTCGATGAATTACCAAAGGGTTTTTCTATAAAGAATATAATATCATAATGCTATAATTATATAGGGTGTTCCAAATATAAGTAGACGGAGAAATTTTAGAGAGAATTCCTTTTTAAAAAATAAGTATAAAAAAAAATTTTTAACATGGGTCCGAAAATGCAGAGTTTTGAAGATACAGGATGTTCAACTAAAAAAGAAAAATATTAATACAGTGCTCAACAATTGATAAGGATCAAAGTCAGAAATAGCCAGAGTTTCTAAAAGAGTTTTAGCAACAGATTATTATAGATATTATGATTATTTTTCTAGCAACAACCAAAAATAAAAAGCTGTATCATCAATTTAAATTAAAAATAGTCAAAAAATAATTGTGATCCTTATCAATTGTTGAGCAGTGTATATTAAAAAATATTTACTTGATTCTGTTGAAATTTAGTAGATATTGAATAAGTTGCAAAAACACTTTTTTCTAGAAATTTTTTTGTTTTCCAAGGCACTTGTGATTTTTTTAGCAAATTTTTGATAAACCAATTTTGTCAATCCATCACATGGAATAAAACGGTTTTAATTTCTTTTCTCCAAAAAGTGAGTGATATACGAAAAAAATTCTAAAGGAAACGAGGTTGTAAGTATTTTTAGTTAATAATGCTTTTTTTAGCTTAATTAGCTTAATAAAACAAAAAATATTAAGGCGGAATATAAATATTAAAGTTACAAAAAAAGGCAGTGGCGTACATTTTTTCCCACTTATTCGCTATAAGGAGTCCACCGGGACGCCACTGGATTTAATAATTTTAATCTATTTAGGGCTAAAATAGCTTCTTAATAATAACATTGGCAACTTTCAACATATCCAAGTAAATATTTTTTAATACAGGGTGTTCAAATTTTCAAATTTTAATTACCAATAGGTAAGTACTTTTCCAGATACTTATAATGGTCCTCGTCGTGACACACCCTGTATATCTATTAACATTTTTCCTCTAAAATATATCTGTCAATTTTTCGAACACCCTGTATTGTAGTAAATGATTGTAAAAATGACAGTTTGAGTAAAAGTGACAGTTTCGATTCGTATTTTTTCTTGAAAATATTATATTACATGGAAATCAGAGTATTTTTTTCTTTTAATTAAGCATTAAACGAATACCGAAAACCTTTTCGATACAGTTAATTAAAATCTCGAGTGCAATAAAGTTTTAATTAGTTGAAGATTTGTACCTAACTGAATTCCTAATTTTCGTTCTTCCGTGCTACCTTTCGAATTCGCTTAAACAATTTTATTAAATTATTAAAACGATTAATCCGCCGGTTGATTCTCCCTTGAAATTGGCAACTTCGCATTCCCAAAGAACCATTTATTTTGGCGTATTTATTTCGCATCTGGCGAGAATAATTGGGAATTTTATTTTGTACTGAAAGCAAGTTTTCCGATCGGCTCGGAAACGTTCGTTAACGGTTAAAATTAAATATAATAAAAATTACGAGGGGCAATAAAATATTAACGGGTCGAACTGGATGGCGGTTTATACGGCGAAAAGAATTTACGGCCGATTTTAAAGCGAGCTATGCTCTTTTCTTGAAAACTGCCGGAAAGTGCGAACATAAAACTCGGTCGCGGAGATTCGACCGTTTATTATAAATGAAAAATTTCAGCAATATGTGCCAAGTAATTTTCACATATTGAACCAACGCCATCCGGAATGCATCTCTCCCAAACCACAACAACATTAAATTAAAATCACCATCCACCCCTTCACTTTCTTCTCTAACTATTAGATATATTAATACAGGGTGTTTAAAAAAAAGTGGCATCCTTGCTAGGAGAAGTAGAAGAACATGACAAAATAAGTAGGGTTTGCTGAGTAAAAAATTTTCGTAACGGCTTCCGTTTTCAAGATATAGGGTATTGATAAAAAACATTTTATAATCATTTTTTACGATTACTTTACTATCAAGATTGTAATGATTTTTTTTTAAATGTGCATGTTTTTGAAGTTGACGCTTCCTATAAATTTGTTTTTACATCTGCCTATCATAGAGGGCGCTAAGTTATGCGGTTCGTCCCGAGTAGTTTTAAACATAACTTTTGTGAGGCTAAATTTTACAGTCCAAATTTAAGTGTACAGTTTTGGTGTACAATATTTTGATTTGAAAATGATGAAGCAATAACTGATGCTGGCCCTAAAGCAAGTGTTTTTATGTAACAATTACCTATACTATATTAAAAATCTCAAACAATTTCATTTTTCTAATGCTAAATATATTGATTCAAAAAAAAACGGAGGACATTTTGAAAACTTTCCTCAACTGATTTAATGTTTCATGTTTTTAATCAAATTTATTTTAATTTCGTCCTATAATGCTTTATTGAATTAATAAGTTTAGCATTAGAATAATGCAATTGTTTTTCGTTTTCAATAAATAGGTAATTGTTACTTAAAAGCACTTACTTTATACCAGCCAGTTATTGCTTCATAATTTTCAAATCAAATTATTCCCAAAACGGTACACAGTATGGACTTTTACCAAGAGTACCTTTTTGGTGTAAAATTGAATGGTGTTTGAGCTCCACACAAAATTTGTACAAGAAAATTTACCCTCACAAAAGTTATCTTTAAAACAACTCGGTACGAACCGTGCAACTAGCGCCCTCTATGAGAGGCAGGTATAGAAACAAATTTATACGATGCGTTAGCTTCTAAAACATATTTGTACAACATTTCATTACACTGTTGAGAGTAGTTTTGAAATAATCGTAAAAAATGTGTATACATTTTTTTTCAATACCCTGATGTATATTGAAAATGGGAGCCGTTACGAAATTTTTTGACTGAGCAAACCCAACTTATTTTGTCATGTTTTCTACCTCTCCTAGCAAGGAGATCGCTTTTTTTTGAGACACCCTGTATACCATCCATCATTAAAAAACACCATCCACCCCTTCACCTTCTCCTCTAACTTAATATTCACCATCCACCATTATAAATCACCAACATCCACCCCTTCACCTTCTGCTCTAACTTAATATTCGATTTAGCGCGAATGCCGTTGTATCGAACTCCCTTATCCTCATCCCTTTAGCGCCCTTAACGCCCTTTAGGAAATTTTCGCCCGGCTTAGCGTCCGACCAACAGACATCAATAACGACACGTTAAGTAGAGTATCACGACCGTCCTCGGAGTTCGAAAACTGGCTGGAGCTCATTAAGGAACCGCGAGAGCAGATTTTCCGAAATAAATTACTCGGGAAAAGTTCGTCATCGAACGGAAGGAGCGCGGGAGGTTTTCGGGAATGTGCGGGGGTGTATTAGGGAGCGCTTTAATAGCGAGTGTTAAACGGTTTTTTTGTACTATATCAGCTCTGGCGGTGTCATAGTCGCCTACGTTTTGAATTAGCAAGATGAATTGAGCGCGAGGTTCTTTTTCGGCCGGATTAGGAGTGGGAAATTGAATGGAAAAGACTGGACAGAGTTGGGAAATTCATGAAAAATTCTCATGAAACAAGTTATACGTAATGGAGCTACACAATATCCCATGATAGTAAACAAAATTGTGTCACCAGAATCATTACAAAATCATCAGGATTCCTATTTGAAATAATGTTCTAGTAGTATTTTTAAAATCTTGTTTTAGTCATTTTGTCCTTAAGTATCAATATTTTAAGGATAAAAAAAAGGAAAAGTATAGGAATAGTTTCTTTAAATAAATATCCTCCACATTCTTATGAAAGGCAAGACTTACAAAATCCTTTAGAAATACAGGGTGTTCGAAAAATAGAAGGAGATATTTTAGAGGGCGATTCCTTGTTCAAAATTATGAAATAAGTTTCTATAAACATGGGTCAGGAAATGCAGAGTTTTCAAGGTACAGGATGTTGAATCAGAACAGAAAAATATTAATATATTAAAAAATATTTACTTGATTCTGTTGAAATTTGGCAATGTTATTTGTAGCATTTAGAGGCTAATTTAGCCCTAAATAGATTAAAATTGTTAAGTCCAGTGGCATCCTTGGGGGCACCTTGGCAAATATTATTGGCAAAAAATATATATGCCACTGCCTTTTTTGTAACTTCAATATTTTTGTTTTATTAAGCATCGAAAAATACAACTTCTTTATCTCTAGTATTTTTTAGTACTTATCTCTCTTTTTTTTTGGAGAATAAAAATAAAAACCGTTTTTTTGCGCATGTGACTGGACAAAATTGGTTTATCAAATTTTTGCTAAAAAAATCAAATGTGCCTTGGAAGACAAATATTAAAAAAAATCTAGAAAAGTGTTATTGCAACTTTTCCAATACCAAAATTCAACAGAATCAAGTAAATATTTTTTAATACAGTAGATATAAATATTTTTTTATTTGTAACATCCTGTATCATGGAAACCCTTTATTTCCCGACACATGTTTATAGAAACTTTTTTTCATATTTGTTAACAAGAAATCACCCTCTAAAATATGTCCGTCTATTTTTCGAACACCCTTTATATAACGGAAAAATTAAAAGCAAACTTTTATCGATAATATCCACAAAGTTGTTAAATATTATTGTAAAAAGCTACGAAATGAGAAAAATGCTGTTCTGACCGCAAAATGAGGATTTGCGCCACTCGTGCGGACAAATCTTTCTCGATAGCATTTTCATATTTTTAGGGGGCGCGCAAAAAATTTGATGGATTAACTTCGCGGAATCTGGACGGGATTTCGCTGGATTTCGTTCCGGCGGGAAAAAATCGAACTGCTTGCCATTCGGGAATATTAAAATCGGAGGACAAAGTGGGCGCATTAATGCGCATAAATCCTTGGATAAGAACCATTCCGTGAGTTATGTAGGTATACCGGGTGTAACAAAAAGGTGGGTCATAAATTACATAACACATTCTGGGGTCACAATTTAGTCGATTTGAACCAAATTTACCTTTATGTAAAATGCAATGCAAATCAAGTTATAGCCTGTTTGAAATGCTAACTAAAAATCATTTTTTTTTTCAATAACTCCAACAGTATTGAATGAAATTTTCATAAAATTTGGCACATATTTTTATGTCCATTAGTTTAATGAAGTAATTTTTTACTCACTTTTACTTATTCATTTTATAAAAATTTTTTTCTAAAAATTTTTTTTATTTAAGATAAATTAAGATATTTTAAACACAAATAACTAAAAAAAAATAAACTTTAGTTAATGTTAACATTAGTGTTCACATTATATGTTCGATATGACAACCGTTTTCTTGCAAATTCAATATGCACCGTTTTAACAATGAAAAATGAATATTTTTGAATATTAAATATTTGTTTGAGGACGTTTGTGCTGCTTCGGTAATTTTATTTTTCAATTCTTGTACTGTAATTATTTTTGTTTTATACTTACAATTCGTCTTTTATAAATTCAATCTCATTTCTCGTTTCTTTATTAAATCGGTAGAATTTATGGTGATTCATCACTTGCGCGCACGGTCAAGTTTTCTTACCTGCTGCCAATAATCTGTACCCTTCACTTGCGCGCAAATTGAAGTAATCCCTTAATCCGACGACCCTTATTCTAATGAGATTATAATGAGTTCAGTTGATATAGAGAATTCAATCAATTTATATACAACTGGACGTTGTTTCATTCAAGCTTTTTAAATTTTTAACATTAACGTTTAAAGTAATATGTCTTATTGTTTTCTACAATTTTTATGTGACTAATAAATACATTTTTGTAGAAAATAAGGAATTTCGAAAATTATATGAACGCCAAAAGAGTAAAAATCATTATAAATAATCCGTTTCTAGTTTCTAGTTTCAATTAAAAAATTAGTTAAATAACTTGGGCGGAACAATTAGGGATTGAAGGAGGTTTAAAAAAATTACACAAAAATTATGTACAAATTTTCTGTATTGTACTGTTACGGCTCAATCAAAAACCTCTTTTTTATTTTTAACTTTAACACGTTGTACCTATCTTCTTTACTAAGCACTTCAGTATATAGGTAAGTTAGGTTAAATCACTTATTTTCATCTCAGAAGTTTGTTTTTAAGCCATATCCCAATCTTATAACAAAAACCTATATAGTAGATTTATTTTCATACTTCACTGTGTAGGTATTATTTCCAAATTGGCATTTTTCAGATTCGATTCCATTATTAAATACATAAGTTAGTATGGAATAATTTAGGTGTTCGGCTAAAGTACTTAACTACCTGAATTTAACCGCTGCGCGCAAGTGACTATCTACCTGCTGCAACCTTGCGCGCAAGTGAGTTGCCGGATTAGGACAAAACTGACCGCTGCGCGCAAATGATATACGCCCGAATTTATTTAGTTGTTTTGTAATTAAAGTGATCAAAGATGCAATGTCAAATAAGCATTTTATTACATGTACTTAATATTACATTCAAATAGTTATTATAATACAAAAAACTCGCGATAAGTCAAAAAAATATCTATAATTTTTTTAAGAGTTGAAAACTGTTCAAAATGAATTCTTTAGAGTACATAAAAACAACCTAAATCTAAAGTATATAGAAAAAATAGGGGGGATTAAATGCATAGGTACATGACCCTCTAAAAAATGTATGGGTGCTGGTCCGATTTTATTAATTTTGTGTTGAATTTGATCGACATCATTTTTATAAAAATAATACGTGCCAAATTTAATAAAAATTCATTTTTGGAGTTTTTGAAAAAAAGTGACTTTTAGTTAGCACTAAACAGACTATATTATTTGGTATGACATTTTAGGTATAGGTAAATAGGGTCTATGCGACTTAATTTTCATCCCAATATGTATTGTAATATGTGATATAATTTATGACCCATCTTTTTGTTACACCCCTTATATATCCCAATTTATAAAAGTTTTCGATTTTGTTACTTGTAACTCAATAAATAATGTTCGGATATACGTCCTTACGACGGTAAAAATTTTCTTGCGAACTCATCCCGCTAACAAGATTTTTTTCATATTTATTTTACATAACATCGAAAGCAGACTTTCGTTTTCGTACGAAAAACTTGCCTTGTTCGGGGAAACTCTTCGGCGAATACTTAAGCCGATTCGCTTGTAAACAAAGGAAAAATTCAATATATCCGATGTTTTTTTATCAAAGTATTACAAGGATTACAAGATTTACTCGCGGGCACCTTTCTTGCCTCGACGCAAGTGCAAAAACTCCCACGTGTTCTGTCCACCCTATGGCATTTCCGATGAAATATTTTTTGAGGTTTTTATTAGCATTTTAGTTAACATTTTTTATTAAATGACTTACTTAGAATAAGATTTGCGGTAATGCTTTGTAGTCATTTAGTTCAAAATTTACCAGCAAACCTTTTATGAATGTACGAGCAAACATGGGGTGAAAATTTGCGAACAAACACCCCCGAAACGTTCGTTAGTCGACATAATTTATGAGCCCTAAGTGCGTTTACAATATATTAAACACTAAATTCAAATGCGGTTCGGGAATTAGGGCGTAATTGCCGTAATTAAGTAAGGGCGAGATCTGGTCCCTTCGCAAATCGACTGTGCGTTTTTTCGACCGGGCGTAATCTAATATTAGAATTATGTAAATAGCGGGCTCGACCCTCGTAATAAAACAGCAATTAAAAGCAGCTTTCGCGGAGAGACCTCAAAACAGCGACCGCGAAGGGCGATGACAAGTCGCCAATCTTCCGACAATTTGCCAGTCGTTACAACTTCGCCCCCATTTAACGTTTTATATTTTAATTTACTGCACACCTGGAGCTCCGTCGAAGTTTTCCCGATATTATTGAATAAAAATATGATTACAGAGTTGGTTTTTAGTATGCTGAAGTAAATTAGAATAAGTGCGATTCTTAAATTATGCACATTTTGGAGCAGTTTTACTGCGACAGTTATTCATAATTTATGAGGAGTTTATTATAATTGACAGTTTTTTCAGTATTTTCAAGAAATTAGCGGTAGAATAAAGTAATAAAATTCAAAACGTTATTTGCGTCGCCGTTTTGTTTACTGCATAAATTTAAATAATTCCCACTGCGTGGACTAACGCCTTATAAAATATGTATTAAATTTTTCACAGTGTTAATATCCACAGAAAAGCGCCTTCTCCGTCGGAAATACCGTAATTTTCTCGCGCGCCATTTAATAGTATAAGCAGGAAAAATTTCTCCTGAGAAACGAACCGAACTAAACCAACCTATTATATCTACGTATGTATCTACTTACTCACTTGTCTCTTCTTATACCTCAAGTGTATACATATTTAAATATTTATATTCCTACCTATAGTTTGTACAAAACAAAGAAGAATGCACGTCACTAATGTCGTCATATTTGCCAAGCGTTGTGCCGAACTTTTAAAAATAAACAGATAAAACAGATTAAACTCAATCCAAAAATCATCCAAAAATATACAGGGAGTTTCCTAACTACAGGACGAAACTTCAGAGGGTGATTCGTTAGGTCGTTTAAAGAAAACAGTTCCCATTAATAGATGTGTATGTCCGAAGTTGCTTCGTTCCTGAAATACAGGGAGTTGAAGTTTTAATAAAAAAAACGGTATTTTTTTATAAAATATAAATATCCTTAAACCGATTTAGTTGAAATTTGGTACAGTTATTTGATGTACCTAATAAGGCACTTATTTTGCACTAACTAGAAGAAATTATTAGGTTCAGTGGGGTCTCAATGGGCACCACAGCCAATAATTATTGAGGAAAATGTTACGCCTATAGCTTTAAGTTATTTTTTATAGATCAAGCACACAAAAAATTCTACTTCTTGGTCTTCTGTGTTTTATTCAAGGCTAGCAACGATTTCGAGAAAAATAAAAATAAAAATCACATTAATTTAAACCCCTTCGAAAATCTATCCACATTTATGCAACATTGAATGTGATGCCCATTGAGACGCCACTGAACCTATATAATAAATTCATTCTAGTTAGGGCTAAATAAGGGCCTTAATTAAATACATCAAATCGCTTTAAGGATTTTTATAATATTTCATAAATACAGATTTTTTATTAAAACTTCAACGCCCTGTATTTTAGAAACGAAGCAACTCCGGACATATATTCATGGGAACTTTTTTTCATAAAAGGACTTAACGAATTTCCCTCCGATTTTTAGTACCGTAGGTAGGAAATACCCTGTATATTATAAAAATTCAACGTTTGTATATATAGTCCAAGCAACGAAAAGATATAAAGCGAAATGTTTAGAACACAATTTTTGACTTCGCAACTTTGTTTGGACAAGTTAGGAGGTGAACATATCAAAAGTCCCCACCCCTAGCCTTTGATCCGGGGGAGATAGAGGGGTCTGAAGATCCCATTTTTCTGTTTTTCGCTTATATCTCAGAAACAATGCGTCCCAGCGACACGACCATTCTGTACAAAATGAAAGCTGATTAAATATGATATTAATATGATGAAAACGAAGACGAGAATGAAGCTCCTTCCCATCCCAAGAGAGCAAGAACTTGACTGAATGTTAAATACTGTTGTAATGTTTTATGTTATTTTGTTTACTATGTTCATTTATTTTTTTTTTGTGCGTTGTTGAAGAGGTAGCCGCTCAAAAAGAGCAAAAAAATGTGATGGAAAAATGTTTTTCCCGTATTACCGAGTTTCAATAGCTGATGTATCGAAAACAGTACAAGATATCGAAAAACTTGTCGGAATAAAACTTGTTGCAAATTTAATCAGCTTTAATTTTGTATAGCATGATCATGTCGCTGGGATGCATAGTTTTCGAGATATAAGCAAAAACACGAAAAATTGAATCTTCAGACACCCCCCTCACCTCCGGCTCAAGGGCTACGGGCGGGGACTTTTGATATGCTCATCCCATGCACTAGTCCAAAAAAAGTTACGAAGTCAAAAATTGTAACTAATAATATTGAACTAATGAAACTAATGAAATGAACTAATAATATAATTAATTTGTTCTTATACTTAATAGATTGGTAGGCACTTAATATATTGGTAGGAAACTTTTAATTTTCAATTTCTTCTTCATCTTTCTAAGTTTATTAGCCTCATCTACTATACCCGACGGCCGAATCACTTATCGCTCATAAGTATTACCCACCAATGATAGCTCTCTCTGAACGGTCGTCAGTGTCAAGTGATTCGACCGTAGGGTATAATGGCTATTTGATCGAATAATCAAGTAATAAGAATTTTTTGCTCAGATATCTTTTTCACATGTTAAAAATGACACAATTTGAGCAGTAAATATTTCAGATTTTACGAAAGTTTTCTCATAAATTTCACTATAATGTACACTTTTTAACTACAATTAATACACTACATTTTTCACTCGCTCTGTTAAATATACTTCAGATGATCAAGGAATTTGATGATAATTATAATGAGCACTTGAACACGTCCACCGTTTCTGAACGTGAAAGAGAACTCCTAATTTTCAAATTGTTTTTGTCATTTTGTCATTCGACAATTTTAGAAAATTCTTATATTTTATAAACTTTATAAAAGTTCGGCAACACTGTCTATTTGTGACGGAGTAAATTTGCGTTCATCTAGTTTTGCATGAACTATATTTTCCTGCAACTCCAGCGGGAATTTTTCTACTACATGATGCGCTAGTTTCGTTGCACCTATCTTAATTTAATCGTGATGGTCTATTTTCAGGTGGGATGGATGAAAGCGGACGATCAAACCATCCTCGCCCTGCACACTAGGGTCATCACCCACAACCCCCGGATAACGGTGAATCACGATGATGACTTGAAGACGTGGCAGCTGCGCATCAGACAGCTGAAGGAATCGGACCGCGGCTGCTACATGTGCCAGATCAACACCGGCGAGATGAAGAAACAATTCGGCTGCATCGACGTGCACGGTGAGCGGCCCGCAGGGGTTGTAATTTATTGCGTGTAACGCGACGGGTGACGGATCATTTTTCACGGAGGGTGCTAACAATAATGACAAAAGATCTGGAACTGGAATAAGTGTGGCGCCGGTGTTTTTTGCGCTCCTTACAGGGTGTCGCAAAAAGGTTGGGACATGGCTCAACCACAGACTCCTGGGACAAAAATAAGACGATTTAACCCAACTTACCTAATATATCCAAAATTGGTTGGTAAAGAAGTTATAGGGTTTTGAAGTTAAGAATAAAAAAGAGATTTTATGATATAGTGCCAGAACTTTTTTTCGTGAAAATTTGTACAGAATATCTCTGTTTGATGACATATGCGTTGTGCATTTTTTTTTAATTATCCATCCCTCTCTCTTTTAACGGGAGTGGCCAACCCCCTTAAATCCCCAATTTTTCCGTCCACGTAATTCTCCTAATTTTTGAATCAAAACTAGATTTATTGGTTTATTTATAATGATTTTTTACCCTTTTGTAATTTTCCATAAAACCTATATTTTAATAAATAAATTTCTTTTTTTTTCACTTTCATACGATTGATGCACAAATCCACATTTTCAGTAAGTTATGAACGGTATTATTAACAAAAAATTGTTCATAAAACCTTTTTAAATGCTTAAATAATTTTCAACAAAAATCTATTTGTTAAAAATATAATTTATATGTTTAAATGTTATTTTTTTCTATGATATGTGCTAAGTGGTATGATTTATTAATAGATTATTGTTGAAAATAACTTAATTTGTTAAAATGGTCTTGAGAAAAAAATTTTTTGACAATATTGTGCTGAAAATTTTGATTTCAAAAATCGTATTAATGCCAAAAATAGAGATTTATCTCCAAAAATATGAGTTTTATAGAAAATTGCAACCATTATAAATAAAACAATAAATCTAGTTTCAATTCAAAAATTATGCGAATTACATGGGCGGAACAATTCGGTATTTAAGGGTGTTGGCTACCCCCGTTAAATCAGAGAGGGATGGCTAATTAAAAAAAAAATTACACATAAATACTTATGTCACCAAACAGAGATGTTCGGTACAAATTTTCACGTAAAAACTTTAAAAATTTTTCACGTAAAAAAGCCATTCTGGCACAATATCAAAAAAGCTCTTTTTTATTCTTAACTTCAACACCCTATAACTATAACTTCTTTGTACTAAGCTATATTGAATATTGATCATTTCGGTTAAATCGTCTTATTTTTGTCTCAGGAGTCTATGGTTAAGCCATGTCCCAACGCTTTTGCGACACTCTGCATATCAAAGAAATTTGCAGATATTATACAGCAAAATTTTCCAATATTTGCTAATAAACAAGACATTATTCCAGCTTTCTGAAGTATGTAAGCGCGGCAAACGAATGATAAACTTTAACTCGGAGGGTATAAGAGTAAAAGAAGTATTACAATTTGTCACGATTCCTTTGTATCTTGTTCAACAACGAGCTATTCATTTCGAATATCGTCCTTTTTCTTTGCTCGGTCTTTACGCGATTATGGCGGACAAAGACAAAGAGTCGACGATAAAAAAATAAACGCCATCTTTTATTAATCCGCCGGCAGGTTATGTACGGGAAATTACAAAGGGTTTTTTTGGGGGTATATACTCTATGCATCGCTCTAAAGGACCCGAATGGAGATTTTCGACAGTCGGGCCATTGTATCCTTAAAAAGGGTATTTTAGCTTGTATTAAGATGTTTGCTTTGATCCTAGAAATTGGGTCTGCTATGCCAGCGACAGGAAATTTCACCCTACGGACGTGTCTATTAAAAAAACATTTTATCTCTTTCACGGGCCGCTCAACACCGACAATGAGTTGTCTCGTATTGCCTCTTTTACTTCCGCTTTGATTGCCCGTCGATAGAAATAAACTACTCGGTATTTTAGCGAGAAAAAAAAATCGATTAGCTAGCTGCATTTTCCCGATTCCCGGTACGGGTAGAGCATTGCAGGTAGAAATCTCGCGGATAAATTTATTGTTCTGGAAGCCTTTCACGTACGAGGAACTCCATCAAACCAGCCGCGCCTATTTTATCTACCTGTTTCTCTTACAAATTATCAGTGTACCTGTCTGGCGGTGAATACAGAACGGAATTTCCAATAGAATATTCAACGCGGCTGGATATAAACCAGCGCTTTTCATTCGCTCCTCGAATCTATCCGGTGCAATTGTTCCCGCGCATCCAGAATTGACGCATTAAAGCGAATATTCGAGTCCAATTTTTTCCGCTAATCGCGAACCCGGCCTTCGGGAAACCCATCTGACCGGCTCGCGTCGGCGAAATCTCTTTAAAGCTCGTGGAAAATTAATAAAGCCGACTGGAAGCTCCATTTTACGTCAGATCGACTTGTCGTTGTCTTTTGACAAAAGGGACGCGGTCTTTGATGAGTTTGTTTTTACTGTTGCGGAAGTAATGGGCGAAAGAAACGAGGGAGGAAGAATGGAAAAAGGAGGAATCCGGCGACGGCGATGGTCCGGAACGGTCGCAAAAAACGGACGCTTCAGCGAAAATATTGATAAAGAAGGATGATCGGATTATGGCGGAAGAGCATATTTCATTGGCGGTTTTTTATAATACAGTTGACCTAACATATGCTCAACGTTTTTTTTTCTCCAGCATTTATTTACTTATAAGTGTTCAATCGCGGTTAATTAATTTCGAATAAATTAGCAGTGATGATGGAAAATTTATTTGCTGTGAATTAATTCTACAGGGCCGGTGTCCGGCCATACGCTAAGGGTAGGTTCTTTGGCTCAAAATATGACTGGGTTAAGAGCTAAATGGATAACATATTCTTAATTGGACACCTCTAAAACCCTCATATGTGAAATTTGAAAAAGATATCTCTTGAATTACGCTGGATGAACATAAAAATTGAAATAAAAAATCGATTTTCATAGTGCTATAACTTCCTAAAGAAGCAACTTTGACTAAGGTAAATTTGGTTAAATCGTCATATTTTGACCCAAAGAACGCACCCTTAGGCCCATATTCATTATCGGGGACCCTGGTATACGTTTCTTTCTGCAACTTCTAATATGTTTCTACTATACCTAATGTGTATTTTCATGGGTGAATGAATTGTAGTTAATTAATTTGAAATACATTAGCTGAGATCAGATTTGGTCCATTGCGAAATTTATTTGCTGTGAATTCTATTAAAGTCTATTAAAAATAAGTTCTGATCCCTGATCCTTGCAAGATTAAACATCCAAGTATGATATTAAAATATTATCGTGAACATTATTTTTTTTTAAATTCTGTGTTGGGCAGGTACTTCTGAGACGAAAATAAGATTTTGAAATCCACATTTTCATAACGTTATTATAAATAAAATCACGGAAAATTTTTCAGAAAAATGTGCAAAAGTATTTCAATTTAATATTTTACTTGTGGTAAGAAAACATCAAATAAAACTTTAACTGTACAAATTTCGTTGGCTAATTTATTAATCCTCAATTTAATATTAGTCGAATACAGCTTTTTGACGTTGGTGGAACAAAATTGTGTATTTTTATTCGACAAATAAATTTATTCATCGAATAATGTCTTCTTGTGAAACCGGACATTAGCTCACTATTTTTTTCTCTAACTTATAAGTACCTATTCATCGGTGAATTAATTGCATTTAATTAATTTCGAATAAATTAGCAGTGATCATGCTAAATGAATTCGTTGTGCATTATTAATTAGTCCAGTTCATTAAATTATTCATTAATGAATTAATATGGCTGAAAAATGACCCAAAATACTCGCCAAATATTAAAAAAAAAATTATTCGCGTTAAAAAACAATAAAAAATTAATCGTTCGAAATTAATTTTTACAATTTTTGTTAAAAAACGTCCAGGCCGTTTTTAGCGCTTTTAAAAACGGTTAATTTGACGCACACCGACAAAATTCGAGTTCATTAGAGAGTTAGTTGCCGGTTTATACAAACATCAATCAAACCGACTGCAGCATAGTCGAACAGGAAGCGACACGTGATCCGTACACACGGGTTTTTATAATGAAAGCTGGCGTGTTATCGATTTAAACACAAAAAGCAGTTTTTTGCAAAAAATGGTTGGAGATACGTTTATATAAAGAAAATCGTTTGAGGTATAAAAATGTCGGTGCTAACGGGCAGTTAATTTTTTCATAAAGCCTTTACACACCAGCGATAAAAAATCCCTTATCATTCACATACAGGGTACTTCACTTCTAAATAAATATATTTTAGGTACTCTGTGATGATTGTAACAGAAGCGAAGAACAAATTTTTTAATTTAATTGGAACTCCCTATACCTATATGTATGTACATATATCTATTAAATGTATTTATGAAATCTATACGTAAAATTAGTATTTTTGTCTAAAAACTTTATTCCAAAATTGTGTAGGTACTTTTAAATTTATTAATTTTTTGATGAAACATTTGACTGAACTGTGGACTGACTGATAAGTCTGAATGGACCTTTAATGTTTAATTTCAAATTAGACAGAAAACAACCAACATTGTAGATGGTTAATCAATATTAAATTACAATTTTTTTGTACCTAGGTATGTTAACGGCAGAATGGTAAAATTTTTAATAGCTTCAAAACGGTTAAAGTTAGGTTAAAGTGTAGGGAAGTATACATGAATTTCCCTTATTTTTTATCGCTGATATCAATAAAATATAAAAAATGGTCGTTCCATTTAAAAAATTGAGATATTTGATATTTTTGAAGTTTAACTTTTCACAATTTTTCGGCGCACCCTGTATATAATAAAGAGTTTTCTACTACAGGTTCAAATACCTTTGACCCTGCTAATATAGCCACCCTCTACAAATCTTTTCCAATTTTGTAAACAGATGCCGGTATAATAATTTATAATAAGGATCTGGTATCGGTCAAAAGTTTACATAAAAAACTTAATAACACCAAAAGTATCAGTACATTTTTGAAAGTTTGAACAAAACCACTCTAAAATTTTACGTAAATTTCAAACATACAATAATATAAGGGTGTTCGTTTTCATAATGACAAAGTTGTTGTTCACTTCTGGTATACCTACAATCAGACTATCAAAAAAACATTAATTTTATTATTATTTAAATGCATACCAAATTTTAATTAAATCGGATAAATATAGATATTTTCAATGTAGATATACTTAGATACTTTGAGCTTCTCAGATAGTCCTGAAATACCCTGTATATATCGAGTATATATGTAGGTAACTCTCTCAAAGCTTGTATGTAAGTTGAAGTATTATTGTATTGGGAGTAAACTTCCGCCTTTTCTTTAGCTGAAAATTCCATTTAAATTCGGTTTCGAAGAACTTATATTCCGGAAACTAGACTTCCTTAGTCGGGGATATCTAAAATTCAGACAATTCGATGAACAAACCGAAGCGATAAGAACCCGGACCGATCTTTCCGTTTGCGAGGGAGGCGCATCAGCCGTCGACACCGCTCCTCCTGGGATAAATTATCGCGCATTGTCAGTAAATCTCCGTTAATGGTAATGTGTATAACTTCTCCGAATATTTATGGCTTTAAGTAGATTAGAGAAATAACGGCGCGCACTGCAAATTCGCATGTACAACTTCCCCGGAATTTAATACGACCCGCGCGAAATTAATGACAATGTTAATTAAATATATAAACTTTGCCTATACAGTTGTACTTTAATTGCAACATTGGCATATTCTAATAATATAATTAAGTCGTTGAAATTAGCGCAAAAAAAGAGGGCGTCGCAAAAAGATTGGGACATGGCTTAACCACAAACTCTTGAGACACAAATAAGACGATTTAACCGAACTTATCGATATATCCCAAATTATTTAATAAAGAAGTTATAGGGTTTTGGAGTTATAAATATGTACTCGCAGAATGGTTGGAAAGGGCGCTAACGCGCCCTTTCTTGGGACACTGACCCGTTGCCAGGTCGTCAATTGTTGCAATTAAATCTTTTGGTAGTCTTGTCACTTAGTCAGGCAATCACTACCACTATTATACACTCTACTATACAACCATACACTACTGCTTCATTATCATAAATCACTAATTGTAAGCTCAAAAGTTTATTAGCCGTAATTGTTAATAAAACTTTGATAATAGCGTCCAAATCCAAAAATTTGTTCGCTTCAAGTCAAATAAGGTTTATAAACGCACCCCGAAAAATAAATAATTGTAAGTCTTTCTTTATTAACACCCAAGAACAAAATAACAAAGTAATACATTATCCGATTCCACCTTATCAACCTAAAAACTAGTCCCTCCGTGAATCATACATTTTCGATACAATTCTTTCGTTTTAAATAAATATCCATCGCAGTGCCGTCCCCATTTCTAACATATGCTAATGCTAATAATCGCTCGGCCAAAATCCAAAATGCCAAAATATTAATGCACATTGCACACCCCTCTCTCGACCGCTACAAGCTAACGTTTCAAAGTAAAATGCCCTCGCACGGTTCAAGTTAAAAATATGCGGTTTGTTTTGTTAGTTAGAGAAAACTACGCTTAACAAATTTGTATTCTTGTAATATTTTTGTAAACCTAATAGTTTTCGATATTTGAGCGTGATAATTTTAATTATGACTAATTAAAATTAAACCTTTTCTAATAACTCAAAAACTAATTGTCGAATAAAAATTTGTAAATTACTATTCGACGTACAAAAATATTCCCTACAAATCACCTAGTTTGAAAAAATTTCGTAAATCTAACGGTTTAGGAGATATTTGATTTTGAATTTTCCGGAAAAAACGATTTTTGTTACGGCTTGTTCGCGAGGTTCGGAAAATATACCGTTCGATAGAAAAATCAATTCTAAACAATTTCTGTATCTTGTAAAATTTTCGTAAACATTCCGTTTCGGAGATATTAATGTATTTATTCATAAAGTAATTCCTTCTCGATCCGTCCCTGTTCTCTACGGAGAGAACGGTTTCGGGAATCCCTTTGCTGCGCGAATTTGAACCATAAATCCGTCGCTCGAGTCTCATGTTCACGACTTAGATTTACCCGTATAACTTTTGAACTGTTCAAGATAAACATATGCAGTTTGTTTTGTTAGTTGGAAAAAACTACACTTAACAAATTTGTATTCTTGTAAAATTATCGTAAACCTAATAGTTTTCGAGATTTGAGCGTGTAAATAATGAATTTAATTATAATTAAGCTATTTTTCGCTATAACTCCGCGAAGGAAATTTTGATTTTCCCGCGGTTTGCGTGAGGTAATCGATATTAGTTTGAAGAATATTTTAGGAGAGATTGAGAAAAATCGATCTCTTCGTTTCCGATAAAATCGCGAAAAACCCTAAAAATACCCTAAAAATCCGGAATTTTTCACCCGGAAGGAAACTTTTCCGGGTTTCGAAATATCGATTTTCCGATAGATCTCGTCAAAATTCGTAAAGATGGCGTTTTTCCCGCGACGATTTTCCTTCGCGTACGGCCGTAAGGAAAAAACACGCCAATCAGCTTGGTTTTACCCAGCAATATCGCAGGTTTTTCGTCGTAACTCAACAACCGTTAAAGTTGGAACCACCCCGTAAACTTTTTATTATGTAAAAAAACATCCTCTACAATTTTCAAAGAATAATTTTTTTTTCGAAATCGCATCTTTTTTCGAGTTATTTCGATTTCGCCCTTTCTTGGGACACTTACCCGTTGCCAGGTCGTCAATTGTTGCAATTAAATCTTTTGGTGGTCTTGTCAGTTAGTCAGGCAATCACTACCACTATTATACACTCTACTATACAACCATACACTACTGCTTCATTATCACAAATCACTAATTGTAAGCTCAAAAGTTCATTAGCCGTAATTGTTAATAAAACTTTGATAATAGCGTCCAAATCCAAAAATTTGTTCGCTTGAAATCAAATAAGGTTTATAAGCGCACCCCGAAAAATAAATAATTGTAAGTCTTTCTTTATTAACACCCAATAACAAAATAACAAAGTAAAGTAATACATCATCCGATTCCACCTTATCAACCTAAAAACTAGTCCCTCCGTGAATCATACATTTTCGATACAATTCTTTCGGTTTAAATAAATATCCATCGCAGTGCCGTCCCCATTTCTAACATATGCTAATGCTAATAGTCGCTCGGCCAAAATCCAAAATGCCAAAATATTAATGCACATTGCACACCCCTCTCTCGACCGCTACAAGCTAACTTTTCAAAGTAAAATACCCTCGCACAGTTCAATTTAAAAATATGCGGTTTGTTTTGTTAGTTAGAAAAAACTACGCTTAACAAATTTGTATTTTTGTAATATTTTCGTAAACCTTCCGTTTCGGAGATATTAATGTATTTATTCATAAAGTAATTCCTTCTCGATCCGTCCCTGTTCTCTACGGAGAGAACGGTTTCGGGAATCCATTTGCTGCGCGAATTTGAACCGTAAATCAGTCGCTCGAGTCTCATGTTCACGACTTAGATTTACCCCTATAACTTTTGAACTGTTCAAGATAAACATATGCAATTTGTTTTGTTAGTTGGAAAAAACTACGCTTAACAAATTTGTATTCTTGTAAAATTATCGTACACCTAATAGTTTTCGAGATTTGAGCGTGTAAATAATAATGAATTTAATTATAATTAAATTATTTTTGCCATAACTCCACGAAAGAAAATTTGATTTTCCCGCGGTTTGCGTGAGATAATCGATATTAATTTGACGAATATTTTAGGAGAGATTGAGAAAAATCGATCTCTTCGTTTCCGATAAAATCGCAAAAAACCCTAAAAATCCGGAATTTTTCACCCGGAAGGAAACTTTTCCGGGTTTCGAAATGTCGATTTTCCGATAGATCTCGTCAAAATTCGTAAAGATGGCGTTTTTTCCCGCGACGATTTTCCTTCGCGTACGGCCGTAAGAAAAAAACGCGCCAATCAGCTCGGTTTTACCCAGTAATATCGCAGGTTTTTCGTCGTAACTCAACAACCGTTAAAGTTGGAACCACCCCGTAAAATTTTTATTATGTAAAAAAACATCCTCTACAATTTTCAAAGAATAAATTTTTTTTCGAAATCGCATCTTTTTTCGAGTTATTTCGACTTTTTGTCAATCGCGTTTATTTTAAAAAATCGATATCGCGCTATAAATCGGAAACCGCTCAAAATCGAATCACCCCATCCACATATATTATACAAAATACTATTCTTTACAAATTTCGATTCTTGAGAAATTTTCAAAAAACGGCTAGTTTTTGAGTAATTGTAAAATATAAATTTTTCGTTCGCGAAGGAATGTTTGTTTTTTATCGTTATAACTCAAAAACGGTTCAAAATAGAATAACCCCTTATATGTCCTATTATAGAGAAAAGCGTTCTCTACAATTTTCGAAGAATAAATTTTTTTTCGAAATCGCATCTTTTTTCGAGATATTTCAATTTTTTTGCCGAAATTGCGAAAATGACAATTTGTTTTTCCTATAACTCCGGTAAATGGATTTTCCCCGATATGCGGTTTGCGTGAGGTGATTGGTAATATATTAAAGAATATTTTGGAAAATTTTAAAGAAAATCGTCGGAAGATTTTCGGAGAAAATCCCGAAAAACCTCAAAAATACCCCAAAAATCCGGTTTTTCACCCGGAAGGAAACTTTTCCGGGTTTCGAAATATCGATTTTCCGATAGATCTCGTCGAGTTACGTCGGATAGCGTTTTTTCCGCGACGATTTTCCTTCGCGTTTGGCCGTAAAAAAAAAAACACGCCAATGAGTCAGTGAATGAATGAATGAATGAATGGATTCTTTCGGTTTCAGTTGTATAGTTAGTAGGATAAAAGAGAGGTTTTTTTGATATTGTGCCAGAATGGCTTAAGGGGCTATACCTGTGGAACCCATGAAAAATTAGGCGATTTTCGCGATTTTTTTTAAAAGAAAGTACTAGATAAAATGTTTTGCAGTTTTTTGGACATAATAAGGTATATTTTTAGCTACATTTTAAGATTTTTTTTACAAAAATATTTAAAAATAACGGAGTTATGTGCTGTCTTCGGAGTTGCCCAAAAAAAAAAGTTCCCCAACTGCTGACATGATTCCGGCCGAATGAGTAGGTGAAACAAAAAATCAAAAAGGTTATTAAAGTTGAAGGTATACTTCCTATACAATGACCTACGATTTTTGAAAAATATCAAAAATTAACAAAGTAGTTCTGAAGAAAAGTGTCGTTTTTTGGGGTCAAAAAATTGTCGTTTTTTTAATGCCAAATTGACAATTTTAATTTGAATACTTTAATTTGAAAATTTGTACCTACAGAATATCTCTATTTGACAGATTTATGTGTATTTTTTAAAACTATCCATCCCTCTGCTCTCTTTTAACGTGGGTGACCAACCCCCTGAAATCCCTAATTAGTCCACCCATGTAATTTTCCTTATTTTTGAATCGGAACTAGATTTATTGGTTTCATTTATTTTGATTTTTGTACTCTTTGTAATTTTCTGTAAAACCCATATTTTTTTTTTACAAATTAAGTTATTTTCAACAATAATCTATTAATTAATCTTACCATTTAGCATAAAACACAAAAAAAGATTTCAAATTTTATCATTTGAAAATTTTAAATCTTTTAAAGATCTTTTAAAAATTTGATTTTTGTAATTTGTATAGATAATAACAGTTCAATATGGCCGCAATTAATGATTAATAATTAAATTTCTGCTGAAAATAACTTAATCTGTTAAAAAAGTGTTATGAAAAGTTTTTTTGTTACCTTGCTAACTTGCTGAAAATGTGGATTTGAAAAATCGTATGAGCGGGTATGAAAAGAGTTTAATCTCCAAAAATATGATCCAAAAAAATAAATTTTGTTTCGATTCAAAAATTAGGCGAATAACGTGGGCGGAATAATTCGGTCATTAAGGGGCTTGGCCAAACCCTCAATCAGAAAGGGATTAAAAAAAAATCACAATTAAATATGTCACCAAACAGAGATATTTGGTACAAATCTTTAAAGTATCAAACAATCGGCCACATCCGAACTCTGCCACAAAATAAAATTTTACCTGAATTGTATAAATGTGGGGATTATTGAAGAGTTCGAACTCTGCCAAAACTAGTAAGGTAATCCTTTGAGTGTCATTAGGGTTTATTAGTAATAGAATTGGTTTTGAAAAATCACAGAGTATCATTTGGTGCAAAAGTGCAAAAAAAAACGGTCTGTAATTGGAGCCTATTTGAAAATACATTTCGGAATGATGTATCTCAGTCCTGAGGAAGTTGTCGATTTCTTTAAAAATGAACTACCTTTTTTGCTTCCAAATGATCGAAGATAGAATTTTGCAATCAAAATAAAGAAATAAGGACATCTCGTATTAAACATAATTTGCCTTGTATTTGTAAGAGGACAGCTAATTCTTGTGAGAGTTTTCATTCTCACTTTAACAATTCTTTTTATAAAGCACATCCAAATATTGTTCAGTTTACTCGCGTGTTATTGGATTTTCAAATAGAAATATACGCGAAACTCGTTCGGCGAACCTGTAGCAGAGGAAAAACAAAAAAATTGTTGAAGTAAAAATTAATTTTATTAATGAAAATATCGAACAATGTAATAAAAATATTATTTCTCGGTTTATGTTCATGTAAAAACAATGTCTTTTAAATATCACCCTCACATGTTATTTTATTGTATACGTTAAATTTTTTCTAAAATAAAATATAAATAAATAATTAAGATTTTATTACTCTTATATTATAGGTATACCTACCTACTCTTATATTAAAATTGAGTACCTCGAGTTCAAGGTAAATTATTAAATCGTATTAGGCAATTAGGCCCCTATGGTTTGGTACTTAATCCCTAAAATTTTAAAACCTGGCAGAGTTCGAACAACAATTATTGACTACCTAAATTTTGTGGCAGAGTTCGGAAACTCCCAAAAAATCTCTATTTTATTTTTAACTTGAAAACCCTATAAATTCTTTACTAAGCAATTTTGGATGCAGGTAAGTACGGTTAAATCGTCTTATTTTTGACTCAGAGGAGTCTGTGGTTAAGCCTTGCCCCATCCTTTATGCGACACCCTGTAAGTCTAGCTATTAACTATTGCAGAATGTGAGCAAGGTAAAAAATGATATATACGCGAAGTAATATATGTTTTTCCGAATGGTTTAGAGAATGTGAAACTTTTCGCATGTTCCCGCACAAAAGGCGTAGAGACAAAAGGGAAGCAATCACTTAAGTTCCGGGATTCTCCCGCCGTAGGAGCTGCAAGACGGGCGCGGCTTAAAACATATTGCGGTTTACAACTTAAACTCATCGTAGTGTAAATTCCGGCAATGCTTCGGTGGCTTCCCGTTCGCTCTAAAATAAAACGCGCGAATTAAATAGAAGAAATAAATTTTAATGCGTTTAGCGCGATAGACAACAAGGGGGCGAGCTCGCGTGCGAGGTGTCTCTCGGAGCCCTTTGGGTATTTCAATTTAAACGTTTGTCAAAGAAACGCTCTGATTTCAATGCGGCGAAAGGTCGGAGAATGTTCCGGATGGATTTCCGGGAGAGGACTCAAACTAGCGCCGTTTAAGCGACTTTTAATGAAATTTTTATTAGTAAATGACGCTGCGAGTGAATTACGTACTTTTGATCTCGTTCTTTTCTAAGGATTTAGATTGGGTGGGTTTTTTGCTGAGTCTAAAAATTTCAGGGAATCTAATATAGTGCTGGTGCAGCCTGAGCGAGACGGAAAAAGCGCTGCAAGAATCGCTTTTAAAGGAAGCTTTTAAACCGTAAGAAAATTTGAACCGTAATTAAATTGCCGAGTAGTTGAGTTTAAAAGTAAAAATACCCGGCAGTAATTAAAATTTTGGCGAACGCGCTCGATTTTTCCTGTAGGACTTCAACCAATTTTCTAATAATAATGAAGAAAAAACGGTTTTCTTTAAATGAAAAATACTAGTCGAATTGAATAGGATACAGGGTTTATCAAAAAGTGGGTCATAAATATATATTCAGCGCCTCTCTTTAAACTTAGAGCAATGCTAATAATTTGACATTCTTACATTGTTGTTATGGAGTAACTATGGACTTGGTTAGGACTTAGAGTTTCTTTAAACGCGTCTTTAACGTTAAAGAGAGGCGCTGAATACGGGCCCCTATATTTACCTAAATGCCATCATACTCATACAAAACCATGTCAACCATGTCATACAAAAAGAGTTATAGCCTCCGTTTAATAGAGTGTTAAAATATGTATACAGATCGCTGCAAGTTTACCCGGAACATGGTCCATGGGTGCGACAAATGCCATTAGTGTCATATAAAGGAAAAATAAAGACTTATAATTTAACTCCCACTCCTCAGTTTCCCCTTAGTCAATTCTGATTGGTCTGTCTAATGTGTCATTTGTCTGTCTAATGTGACATTAGACGTCACATCCAATTAGAACTATTTGCGGGGTAGGGGAGGTAAATGTAGTCTGTCCAAATTATTTGCAACTTGCACACTCTAACCACGGTTATTTTGATAATCCTTGTTCAACTCATTGAATTGACCATGTTCCGATTAAATTTGTAGAATCTGTACATTTTTCGTTAGCACAATTTATTTTACATCACAATTAACTTGTTTTGTGATTAAAATGATCGAATTTTGTAAGTGCCCGAGTCAACTAACAGTAAGCCATTTTAATAATTAAAAATTATTATAGGTACATTGGTTACAATCAAATTGTTCTTTCAAAAAAAAAACCGCTGGCAAAAATTAAAAAAATATCAATTTTTTAATAGGCGAAAAATATATATAAATATGTATACGTATAAATTCAATCAAAATATTGATTCATCAAAATACATAAATTTATTATACTTAGTGAACATAAAAAAATATCCCAAATCCAAAAAGTATAGAAAAAACAGGGAGAATTAAATGTACATACCTATATCCCTCCAAAAATTTTAGGGAAGTCCGATTTTATTAATTTTTTGAAGTAAAAATATTGTTATAAAAATAATACATGCCGCCAAAGCTCATCAAGATTAATTAAATGCTTATTTTAGAGTTATTGAAAAAATCAATTATCAGTTAGCACTTTTTACATAGGCTATAGGTAAGTATAACTTGTTCTGTACGGTATTTTTGATATAAATAGTTAAATAGGGTCCAATCGACTTAATTTTGATTCCAAAATATCTGGTATAATTTATGACCGATTCTTTTGTTACACCCTGTATAGTAGGCATTTAAGAAAAACTTACAACGTGCATGTACTCATCAGGTATCTTCGACAATTATTCATCGAAACTTGAAACTAATGTCGAGTATTTCTCATTTCTTATCCTCCACCTTTTCCATAACTCCTCCTAGCTGTGGAAACTGGGAAAATATCCGCAAGAAAACGAATACGCTCGGTCTTCCAGTTATCGAGAGAGCGATTCGTCAGGCCACGTACGCCGTATATAGAGTAATCCAAGAAAGGAGTCACTTATCTCAAACGTGACTCTCCGAAACCTAACTTTCTGATGTTGCCCGTCCATTGAGCCGTGTTTTTCTAATTTCAGGCAATAAATTTTCAATAAAATAAAATTGTGTACAGCGCATCCACTAAACTCAGCGAAACACAGAAAACAAACAAAAAATATCAAACACAAAAAAATTTGGACCGTGCATCCACCAAAATGTGAAGTATTGGCTCCCGTAACGTAAACGAATTGACATAATGTCTTTACTCAGAAAATATGCTAAATGACTAATATATTTCCAGGAATCCTTCATTTAACAGAAAAATAACGGATTTCCGAAATATTCCTTATTTCAAATTCATTAAGATTTAAAAAATGCGCCAAATTCTCATCAATAATCCACTGTCGAAATATAAAATAGACTGAACCGGCGCGGTATGCGCCACAACTATTTTATTCAGAGGGTACCTCGGAATTACAATGCAATTACGAAATAAATTAGTATTTATTAGGAATTTTTCAAAGATAACTTTCTCAACAAATTTCTATTATTAAATAAATTGTATATTAAAATAATTAGTTAAAATTCTACTCATTAAAATTTCAAATGTGCTAAATTAAATATTAAGATAGCCTTACCCTTTTTTAAGGTTCAATAGAGTACTTCGCAGAATTCCGAAATCTACTAGAACAAAGCAGACAAATTAAAATATAGCCCTATAATAAAAAAATATAGCGAACGAATGGGAGCATTTGGCATCAAAATTTTGAATACAAGATTCTATTGTTGCACGTGGGGTATACATCGAAATTTGATTTTTAACAACGTTTTTCTTCGTTAATAGGAGTTTTTCAGTTGTAAAAGTCGGATATTCTTGTATATTCGATCCCAAATATTGCCATGGACTATTAAAAAAACGTAGCGGAAGCCCATTTGTGGTGAAAATAACCTTTGATAAAAAACACCAACATCTCCAGTTATTTTTTTTTTAATTTAACCGGCTCAAACTCCGGCGTTTTTGTTCCGTTCGAGAGAGAGAATATTCTTGCGGTACTTCACAATTTATTCATGAGCGCTCTCGATGAAAGTAAGGCGGTATCTAGCGCCCGTTCCGGTGGTGTTTTACAGCCCGCAGGTTATCTTTCCAATGTGTGGGTAATATTTTCCTGTTGTCGGCGCTATAGATTCAATCTGCGCGTAAAAATCCCCATAAGCTGCTTCTAATGGCCGTTCCATCGGAGAATAACGTTCGTTGTGAATTAACTCGAAGCGCCGGTAATTACGGCCGTTAGATAAAGTTCTTTTTCGAATTTAGATCCGGGGATTTTTGTCGCTATATACTTGCAACTCCAACCGGTTGAGAACAAAAAATGTTGCATGTTTAGTTGGAATTTTCGCGAATTTTACCCTATACAGGGTGTTCGAAAAATAGATGGAGATATTTTAGAGAGTGATTCCTTGTTAAAATATATTAAAAATAGGTTTCTATAAACATGGGACCGGATATGCAGAGGAAATGCAGAGGAAATTTTCAAGATACGGGATGTTAAACATTAAAAAAATATTCATAAATCACTTCATAAATATTTACTTGATTCTGTTGAAATTTGGTACTGGAAAAGTTGGAAAAACACTCTTTTCTAGATTTTTTTTGATTATTTGTTTTTCAAGGCACTTATGATTTTTTTAGAAAAAATTTGATTAACCAATTTTGTCGAGTTACATGATGCAATAAAACGAATTTTATTTTTTTCTCCAAAAACTAAGTGAGTTACAAAAAACATACAAGAGGTAAAGAAGTTGTATTTTTAGATGCTTTAAGGAAACAAAAAATATTAAAGTTACAAAAAAGGCAGTGGCGTACATTTTTTCTCAATAATATTCGCTATAATATCCAGGACGCAACTGGACTTATTAATTTTATTCTATTTAGAGCTAAATTAGCCTCTTAATATAACAAATAATATCAATAATAATCAATCAATTTAACATTTTTTAATATTTTTATTAATATTTTTCTTTTTTAATTGAACATCCTGTGTCTTGAAAACTCTGCATTTCTGTACCCATGGTGTATAGAAACTTTTTTACATATTTTTTAACAAGGAATCATCCTCTAAAAGATCTCCGATATTTTTCGAACATCCTGTATATAGTGCGCAAAAAATAACGCCGTTCTCAATATAGGTACCTGACGTAAGGTCACAAATGTTTCAGATGTAAAAGGGTTTTTTTTCGAGCCACATTTGCGCCAGCTTTTTATTCGGGTAAACTTTATGTACTACCGAAAACGTGCTTCACATTATCTCACGAAAAGAATCGCGAGCTCATGCGGATAATATTAAAGATTGATCCTGCATGTACTGAATACACCCCATGCTGCATTCCGAAATTGTACGTGTAACGCATACCCATGACTCTGTTCAATTGCTTGTATCGTTGCACTCGCATTGTTCGAAAGAAAATTCCTAATTAATATATCTGGAAACGGTTCGTCGAGGAAAATGCTCCGCTGGCGGAAAATTGAACGAAGACCTGAAGTTGACTGCGCCATTGTGGTCGCAAAAGGCCGGCGACTTCTGCGTCCCATCAGATTAAAAACGGATTTCCATCGGAATTACGATTTACGTCAAGTCGGAGTCGAGCAACGGAAGGTGACTTTCCCGGACTTTTCCGGAGATAGTCAGGACGGAAAATTAAAGCTCGCTGTGGATTTCGTATTAGTTTTGTAACTGCACAGATTATGCTGGTGTATAATCCGTATACGAAGAGACAATCGAAAATAACAACGGTATATATCCAGGGTGGGACATTTATAGCATGGAAAAGTTGAATATCTGTTATTGGAAATAAAATATCAAAAAATCTTTCATTATAGATACCTACTATGTTTAGCTGCATTTTTTAAAATTTGTTTTGTTTATATACAGGGCCTTCCAATGAAAATTTGACCCCCCTTTAACTGGAGAACCGAAAATGTTTTCAAAAAAAGATGAGACACGTCACTTTGTTCTTTGGGGGGAGCTTTTTAAACGGTCAAGTCAACTTGATATGTTCTTCCTCCTAACCTCCCACCCTCCTAACATTAGACTTTCAAATGGAATTATCGTACTTTCATACATCATTTGTAAGCCCTTTCCGTTGCGAACATTCTGGATTCTGGCGCATCGTATTTGAATATCGATTAAGATTTGAAAGTTTTTTAATAAAATCAAAAAATTGACAAAAATCCTTAACAAATCCATTAACAAAAATTTAAAAACGTTTTTGTCCTTGATGATGAGTACGGCCCCTTTTTGTTATCGGCTCATGGAGTAGAATCCAACAATGCAAAAAATACAGGATGTCCCATTTAAGATAAGAAAGTTGCTATCAGTTCCGTTACAACCGGAAGTGCTATGACTGTCAAAATATTTTTGAAAGACTCGCACCTTATTGATTAACATAGAGTGTGTCACGAAGAGGGCCCATTAGATGTATCTGGAAAAGTAGTGGTAATTAAAATTTGAAAATTTCTATACAAAAGTATTTGCCAATACGCTCGATTCAATGAAAATATTTTCAACTGTTTCTTAGTTCTGGTTATACCGGAAGTGGACAGCAACTTTCTTATTTTAAAGGGGACACCCTGTACATTTTTACATTTTTAGATTCTACTCGATGAGCTCAGCTGATTATAAAAAGGGGTCACACTTGGTATCTTGGTCTCATAATAAAGGCTGTACAGCCACTCAAAAATCACAAAATTTTGAATTTGGGCGGCTCTGAAAGCCAAACAATTGAAAATCGAGAAAAACGGCTTACATGGTCCTATCCTAACTTTTCAAGTACTATCTAATGACATGATATAAAATGTCTATAGGGTGATCAAAAATTTCAAATTTTCTATCAAAATTTTTTTTTGTACCGTTAGATAGTGCTTGAAATGTTAGGATAAAAACATAAACCGTAAAATAAGAAAGTTGCTGTCCACTTCCGGTATAACCGGAAGTAAGAAACGGTTGAAAATATTTTCATTGAATCGAGCGTAACGACAAATACTTGTCAGTATACAAATTTTCAAATTTTAATTACCACTACTTTTCCAGATACTTCTAATAATGGAGTTCCCAGAGCGTTAAAAACATGAAAACCTAGGACTTCTCATAGGTATAGTGAATGGAATTTAAAAAAAAAAACATGCAATGTGTAGCTAAAAATATTTGTAATAAAGTTTACCTACTGAAAAATTGTGCTCTTAATTTTGAAAAAAAATACCGGAAGTAGAAATCAATTTCATTATTTTAAATGGAAAGTACCATTTTTGGATTCTGTGGCCCTTTTTAACTAGGCTTTGTTAATAACACCATATGCCTAAAATGCACCATTTTTAAATTATTTAATTTTTTCCGATATAAGTATTTTTTAAAAACGGTCTAGTGTATTTTCTATGAAATCTCTATTAATAATGCACATTCAAGTTTGAAATTTGGTATCGATAATGTCCAGACATAGTATATATCAAATGATATAATTGACTCTGTTTTCATGGTTCATATACAGGGTCTTTAAAATTGGGCAACTTACATAAAATGACAATAACTTTATATTTTCAAATGGATCACCTTGTATTTTAGGGCATTGAGCTGATGTGGGTTTTTTGGGCCCTTTCGATTCAAATTGATATTCCCTCTATACCAAAATCCAGTCGCTTTTTGAAATAATCGAACTTTTACAAATTAAGCTATGATAAATTTTCTTCTTTAGTTATCTAGATGTCTATCCGATGTCTTTAATCCACTGTGCTAATTCAAGTCTTCTGATTTCATGACCATCTCGAAAACAATGGACATGTATTTCTGAATATCGATACATTTTGTGATTATTCTGAATTCTTTGCACCGAGGAGAAAGAAGTACCCAAATCTCGAGAAGCTTTTGGAATTGAATGTCTAGGATGGGCTTCAAAGTATATGCTACATTTATTTAATTTCTTTCATTTTCAGTGACAAGTTTCGATATAATTTTCTTAATATGGATACTTCCAGAACCAAGAAATCGTTTTTCTATTCTAATAACTTTACTTCTCGTCATCGATGATAGATGAGGTTATCGTTCTCATTTCACAATTTTATTGCATTCGCCGTGAATGAAAAATAAATTTTAATAAACTTAATTTGTGTATTTTTCTCCAATATTCTCTACGTTTTGTATGTTTTCTTAAAGTAAAATTTTAGTAGACTTTGACTAAAAATTAATATTCAACTGGTTCGTTATTGAATGGTTATTGAAGATGAAAATTATCATAGCATAATTTATAAAAGTTCTATTATTTTAAAAAACGACTGGATTTCGGTATAGGGAATACCCATATGAATCGAAATGGCTTAAATATACCCACAGCTCAATGCTATAAAATACCAGGTGATCCATTTGAAAATATAAAGTTATTGTCATTTTATGTAAGTTGCCCAATTTTAATTACCCTGTAAATGAACCATGAAAACACAGTCAATTAGAGCAGTTGATAGTATGTCTGGACATTATCGATAGCAAATTTCAAACTTGAATGTGCATTATTAATAGAGATATCATAGAAAATACACTAGACTAGACCGTTTTAAAAAATATACCTATCGGAAAAAATTAAATAATTTAAAAATGGTGCATTTTTGGCATATGGTGTTATTGTCAAAGCCTAGTTAAAAAGGGCCACAGAATCCAAAAATGAAGTCAAAAATGGTACTTTCCTTTTAAAATAACGAAGTTGACTTCTACTTCCGGTATAACCGGTTGAAAATATTTTAGAAAAACTCACAACATCGATTTTAACTTCCTCCTAAATTGAATGACCCTGTATACGACCCTAAATACACACAGGTATCTTGGAAAGATGTTCTTCTATACCTTTTCGGGTAAAGTTCAAAGTATACATAAAAAACTCTTTTTTTTAACAAAGTTATATGCTCATCAAATATTATTTTTTTTAAGATTTTTGTTTAAATAATCAAAAAATCGTAAGAACACAAAAATTTTTGGTAAACTTTGTAAATTATAGTATAAAAAACAAAATCCCACCTCAACCGTAAAATTTCATTCACTGTATCTGTATTCATAGGTAAAAAGCACCAGGCGCTCCACTATAATGGGCCTTCTTCGTGACACACCCTGTATATGCGTACCAAATTTTATTAAAATCTGGTAATTAGTTTCCAATACAGGGTGTATTGTAAGTTGATACTTCTTTTTCAATTGTGTATGAATCTCTTAATTCTAAGCAACTTTTTCAAGTAAACTTTTTGAATATTATGAATAACAAAGAAGATAGAAAATTTTAAAATTTCGAATATTTTCCAATACGTACCTGCTTTATTAAATAAGAAATTTATTTATGGCAGTTATCTGTCAAATAAACGCCGAAAAATAAGTAAATTTCATATTTAATGAAGCAGATACGTATTGGGAAATATTCGAAATTCAAAAAAAAGGTAAAAATTATTAAAAATTTTGATCTTTGTTTTTCAGAATATTCAAAAAGTTTATTTGAAAAAGTAGCTTGGAATTAAGAGATTCATACACCCTGTATACAGATAGTTTTAACTCGTCGTGAGACACCCTGCATATAATGGTGCGTTTTAATTTAATGTTTAATGAGAATGAAAGCAATTCATTACTTCCTGGGCACTGATATAAAATATAGGGTGATCCATTTAAAATAAAAGAGAAAATGTTACGTTTGCTTTTGGACCCGTCCTGGTAAGCAGTTAGTATGATTACAATTTTCAAAATATTTCCACCTGTACATTTTCATGATATATGCAATGTTATATGAAGGCTATATTTTCAATTCAATACATTTAGTTTCTACAGTGTGGTAAACTTAGCAACGATTTTCATCGATTTTTAAACTTAAACCATAAACTTTTAAATCACTCAGTATATAAAATTATACAATATTAAATTTTTGGAAAGCTGAAGACGTGCTAAATTCATATTTGGTATAAAAAACGGAACAACTATTTATTAATTTAACCAATTTTAAAATATTCAGCATTAAAGTTTGTAGGTATAACTTTTGTGCAGAACAGACATAACAGTAACAGAGAGAGCTTTAAATTTCCATACAAATGTGCCACCCTGTATTATGTGCAAACATTAATAAGCAGTCGACCTATTGTATAATATTGAAATAGATGGCGAAATTCGTATATTAAATTGATACTTATTTATGCATGAAGCGCCAATGGGAACTATTGAAACTGTTGTATAGCTATAACCCGATAGCAATTTAATTTCCAAAGTTACTAATAATAGATATATTTATTCCAGTTCCTCCGGATATCGACGATACCGGAACGAGCAAAGACGTGACGGTGAAAGAAGGCGAAAATGTCACGATGACGTGCAGCGCCACCGGCCACCCGGAGCCCCGGATCCTCTGGAGAAAAGAGGACGGCGGGCATATGATTGCCCAAACATCGCAGGAGGCTCTGAAAGGTAATTTTCTCCTCTAGGCGATTACATCTTAAATCACCACTTGCAGACTAGTAAGCCCGCCGAGGCGATTGTAAAGCCGGATTATAGACTTTGAATCGGCTTTTATAGCGCCATCCGGAGTCCCCGCCGGCGTTACATCGGTATCCGCGCTCCGGGATTCATTTTCCGGATAGGTATTTAGCTCGCTCGTAAGTACATAGAAATCCTAATGGTGCGGTTAAGACGTTTGCCGAGCTAATTGTAAAAGCCCGAGAAAGGCACAATCGAATTCTTGTTTCGCGTTTAATGCCGATGAGAGTAATTGATAGATGTCTCTCGCTATTGTGTGTATAAAAATAGATTTATTTACGGACGCGACTAATTGGTTAATGCCCATCGTCCGTTCGAACGTAATTAAATATCTTTCGTATCGAAATTTCGTTAGGTATTCGAGGAATTTGAGAGAGCTACTGCGAAATCCCGTCGTCTTGTTTTATTAACCATTGTTAGGGCTGTCTTGCGAACGGGAACGCGAAGGAACGTGTTCGTTCCGGCGACCGGTCAGAACCCGTTGCGAAAGGAAAGTTGCTGCATAATTGCATTTCGAGTCGCCTTTCCTCGATTGGGAAAATAAATAAATATCAGAACGGTTTTGTAATAGTGCAGGGTTTTTCGGAAAATTGCCCGAGGTGCAATTCAAATGAAGTAATTGCACCTAGCAGATGTCGCCGAACAAACATACCGCGACGAATTTCCCCGGGGGAAAGAACCGACGACGTCCTAGTGGAAGTTTTCGTTTCGAAATTAAAAAAGGCAGTTTTAATTAGGAAATATTCCGGTTCTCGCTGAGTGAGAAACGGCTCGTAAATTACTCCCCATACGATTCGCGATCGAAGTTTACGCCTCGAAATGACTACGAAAAAGTACTTGTTTCGTTAGTAGCGGAAATTATCCCACTTCTGATTCGTTATACATAAATCGTCCCACTTCTGAAAATCTGGATAAATGAGGATTGCGGTACATTTTCGTCGGCTCCGAGTCGCCGAAACGGCACTAATTCATTTCGTGACGGACGCATTTGTTCCTGACTGTCTGACTAAATAAATACTTTTTTCGTCAGGATTCTCTGCATTTGAGATTTAAATTCGAGCAAGCGACGTGGAAAATTAATCGCAGTGAAATATTTAGTAGCAATCATAGACCAAACCATAAAGGGTGTTTCATAAGTTGGTACTTCTTTAATGAATGACCCTGTATACGACCCTAAATACACACAGGTATCTTGGAAAGATGTTCTTCTATACCTTTTGGTTAAAGTTCAAAGTATACATAAAAAAAAAATCTGTTTTTTAACAAAGTTATATGCTCAAATATGAATTTTTTTTAGATTTTTATTTAAATAATCAAAAAATCGTAAGCTCACAAAAATTTTTGGTAAACTTTGTAAATTATAGTATAAAAAAACAAAATCCCACCTCAACCGTAAATTTTATTAAAATCTGGTAATTAGTTTCCAATACCAGTTACTTCTTTTCCAACTGTGTATGAATCTCTTATTTCTAAGGAACTTTTTCAAATAATCTTTTTGAATATTCTGAGAAGTAAAGAAGATTTTATAATTTCGAATGTTTTCCAATGCTGATGATCTGCTTTATTAAATAAGAAATTTATTTATGGCAGTTATCTGTCAAATAAACGCCGAAAAATAAGTAAATTTCATATTTAATGAAACAGATACGTATTGGAAAATATTCGAAATTTTAAACTTTTTGAATATTCTGAAAAACGAAGATAGAAAATTTGAAAATTTCAAAATAAAATTTGACTAGGAATCACCCCTATAAATTCTTTCGTAACCATTTATTTAAACCTTGTATTTAAAAAAAATATAGGAATAGGTTGCCCAAACGTTTTTAGAAAACTAGGACGACATAGGTATAAAATAAAATATATTTCAGTAAAATTTATTATATTTTTTTAACAAAAATGCACTACCAATTCTTAAAATCACTAATAATTCACTATAAGTACTTGCTTTCGAAAAGTAACAAATAAATTCATTAGTATTTCTGAATTGAGAGTATTTTAAAAACTTCCTCTGACACGTCGTTGCTGTTTTAAGTTTTAAACAAAGGCACTTTTTGACATACAATCCATATTTGTGACGTAATCGTTATTCGAGATATGACGTCATCGAGAATTTTATGAAATTGGTCAAGAAAGGTTTGGTTTGGTCAATACGCCCTGTAGAAGAGCCGATACACGCGAAAATTCCGTTGTGTGACGGAGTTTTCCGAAGGAATTGGGTTGGGATTTTGTATCGAGGAAAATCCCCCTTTTCAGTTTGATGCCGCTGCCAGACTTGAGGTATTTCCCCGAGATTTAAAGACCGATGAAATTGAAATTCATCCCGTGCGCGTTCCGCTAAACCTATTATATCGTTGGAGAGGAAAACTGCACGAATTCGAAGAAAATCCGATGGAAAAGTAATTAATATCGAACGCGA
Source organism: Phyllotreta cruciferae (assembly GCA_917563865.1). Taxonomy (NCBI): domain Eukaryota; kingdom Metazoa; phylum Arthropoda; class Insecta; order Coleoptera; family Chrysomelidae; genus Phyllotreta; species Phyllotreta cruciferae. The sequence goes on along the minus strand of OU830614.1, from coordinate 640,835 downwards.
CTGTTAGACTTTTTTTATTTCCGTTAACTAGCAAGCTTTATTATTTCGACTAATAAAACATCGAATGATAATAATTCGAAGCGAACGGTAAAAAATGCGGAACAAAACGTAAATCGCCGCGAGAATAAAGGGACGCCGGATTTAATTGCCGGGGTTAATACGCAATTCGAACGTTGGAATAAAAATCGCGAAAATTCGGAAAATCTTTTATCTCGAATAAATCGTACGCGCGATATTCAAACGGCAATTTTACAAAGTTTTACGACGTTACATTTTTCCAACATAGGTCGCCCGCTTTGCGTTGGCCGCACGATGGAAAATCGATAAAGTGCACCGGAAAATCGGCCACTTCGAAAACTCATTTTGATACGCTACAGTGTACCTACAAATTGCCTTTCGTCACCACTGCAGATTTATTGTTAACTCAAAAAACTGATTACGCCGCACAAAAGACTTTTAATTATTAATAAGTAAAGAGCCGATTATATGCAAAAAAATGATAATAGGTATATGCGCATATACAGGGTGAGTCACGACGGAGGCCGTGGAATATTATGGTTAAATGGAATAGGTACAGTGATGGGCAAAAGTATGGAACCAAGTCAATATCTCTGGAATGCTGGTTAGAGATATCGAAATGAAATTTGCAGAGTAGATAGTACACCAAATTGTACATTTGTTGTTGATATTTTCAACAATGTTGAACTTCCGGTTAAACCGGAAGTGATGTCAATTTTTACATTTTTTTAATTAAACATCCTGTATATTTTTGAATTTTTGGATTCTACTTGATGAGCTGATTACAAAAAGAGTACATAAGGTAAACGACCCTAATTCAGACAGTGTCCGTAATTCCGTCATATATTTAGAAAACTGCTCAAAATAAGAAATCTGTCAAAAAAAAGAAACTAATAGTTTATCCCAAAAAGCATATTTTAATATATTTTAATGATCAGCTCGTTTTTTCATATGACCATACTGAGTATTTAAAAAGTTATGACCATTTTTATGTTGAAATCGTTATGACTTGGTTATGAAATGGTGCACTTTAATAAAAATTAGTCAGAATTCCATAATATTACGATTAATATACAGGGTGATTCAAAACTCGAACTTAAAATTTACTCGTTTAATTTATTCTTTAATTTGAATTTTTATTAATATTTGGCAATAAATCTAAAATAGCTTAGTAACTTTAAAACCTGAAGAGTTAGGTATATACAAATTTATACAATTTATACAATTATACAATTTATACAATTTATACAATTATACAATTTATACAACCTATACAATTTTAAAGCGAAATAAATTCTCTACGTGATAGAGAAGCAAAATACAAGGTGTTCAATTTAAAATAATCGTGTTGTTGCACTTTGAATATACTAATAAATGAACCGCATGTATTGAACAAAATAAAATAATTTTAATGTAAATAATTTTGCAATAGTAAATTCACGAATAAGAAGAAGGAATAGTCTATTATTAAAATTTTAGAGCAAATTAATACTGGATGTTTAGATTTTGAGATACTTAATTTTTCCCAAACCCTACATTTTCAGAAATATCCATGGCAAATAAACCAGAACGCACTGTATTTAGGTAGGGAACCTTTATGAATGTATAGCTCATTTTTCAATGACAATTCAAAAATATCGTCAAATATAGGGTGTTTGTTCCATAAGAAAAATACAACTTTGATACATCACGCTTTTCTGGAGCACCCTCTATGTTTGAAAATAATTTTCCATCTGCATCAGAAATCGAACATTATACAGTGATGCTGGGCAAAAGTATGGAACCAAGTGAATATCTCTGGAATGGTTAGAGCATAGACAAAATATAAGAGACTGTTTAAAACATAGGAGTTATTCTACAACGTCTGTTAGTTCTGGGTCCCAGTACCAGAGGCGCTGCTATCGAAAAATTAAATATATTTCGTAAATTAGATAGAGGCCCGAATGCAAACGATCGCGACTTTCGTCTTGTTTCGTTCGGCACGGTTCGGCAACATCCTTGCTGTTCTTGTTAATTTTTTTGTTTGTGCCGGTAAGTTTCGTGAGTGTTTAGATGCCATTTTTGTGTATAACCTAAATTTGTGAGTATTTTTATATTTATTGGTTTTTCCTCATTCATCCAAAGAGCTGATACTATACCTCCCTATGACCTATGAGGATAGTTTTGCTGATAAACGATAAATGTTTTACTTATGTATACTTTAAAAAATACGAAGCCTGAATCAATTTATTTTTCAGTTCTACTTTAGTACTTTGCCTTATGGTGCATCCTGGGTAACGCTAATGGGTATTATTTGCACTGTTATTATTTTTGTCGAATGATTTGGTGTACTGTAAATAAATAATTAATGATATAATGTATTATTTGTATATGTAATTATGTACAGTGAGGGGCAAAATTGTGGAATAAATTCATTTTTTTGAGAATAGGCGGCTTTGGCCCTTAGGGCGCGATAATTTTTCCCCTCACTGTATATAATATTATATATGTATATGAAATTTTGAATAAATACCAACATTTCTAATTTACAAAAGTTGTAGTTCTTATTTTTTTTATTTTAAACATTTATATACAATCGAATTTGGTAATTGTGTAGCCATTTAATAGCCATTTTCCATCCTTGAGGATTAGCTATTGAATGACTACACAATTATCAAATGCATGATGTTATTTAGTTAGAAATACAAGAATAAAATTTAAATTTACCGCCTATTTTTGATTTAGAAATATAGAAGAAATCTACTTTGAAAGTCGACCTTGATATTAGTTCCTGGGTCCCCGCACCAGGGGCAGTGCCATCAACGCTATGCCAATTTTTAGTAAAGGATCGAACTCTCTCATATTTCTTTCTCTATGGGTTAGAGATAACGAAATGAAATTTGCAGTAGATTTTACACTAAATTGTGCATTTGTTGTTGATATTTTCAACAATATTGAACATCCGGTCAAACCGGAATTTAACCGTTACTTCGGCATTTTAAATGGGACACCCTTTATATTTTTGTATTTTTAGATTCTACTCGATGAGCTGATTACAAAAAGGTATCAAACTTGGTATCTTGGTCTCATAATAAAGACACCCAAAAATCACAAAATTTTGAATTTAGGCGGCTCTGAAAGCCAAACAGTTGAAAATTGGAAAAAAACGGCTAACATGATCCTACCGTTTTTGAGTATACCTAAATCCGACTAAAAATATTTAGATCAGTTTATAATTTTAACTAATTTTCATCTAAAATCATATATTTAGTCTTTTAAACCCATAACTCAAATATTTCACCAATTCTTTTTGAACTAAATAATATACAGTAGATTTAAATCATAGCAAATTTGGCTTACCTTATAAGAAAACCAACCCGTTGTTGCATCAACTAAGAATCTACTGACAATTGCCTGTTTAGATTTTCATTTCGTTATCTCTAACCCATAGAGAAAGAAATATGAGAGAGTTCGATCCTTTACTAAAAATTGGCATAGCGTTGATGGCACTGCCCCTGGTGCGGGGACCCAGGAACTAATATCAAGGTCGACTTTCAAAGTAGATTTCTTCTATATTTCTAAATCAAAAATAGGCGGTAAATTTAAATTTTATTCTTGTATTTCTAACTAAATAACATCATGCATTTGATAATTCTGTAGTCATTCAATAGCTAATCCTCAAGGATGGAAAATGGCTATTAAATGGCTACACAATTACCAAATTCGATTGTATATAAATGTTTAAAATAAAAAAAATAAGAACTACAACTTTTGTAAATTAGAAATGTTGGTATTTATTCAAAATTACATATACATATATAATATTATATACAGTGAGGGGAAAAATTATCGCGCCCTAAGGGCCAAAGCCGCCTATTCTCAAAAAAATGAATTTATTCCACAATTTTGCCCCTCACTGTACATAATTACATATACAAATAATACATTATATCATTAATTATTTATTTACAGTACACCAAATCATTCGACAAAAATAATAACAGTGCAAATAATACCCATTAGCGTTACCCAGGATGCACCATAAGGCAAAGTACTAAAGTAGAACTGAAAAATAAATTGATTCAGGCTTCGTATTTTTTAAAGTATACATAAGTAAAACATTTATCGTTTATCAGCAAAACTATCCTCATAGGTCATAGGGAGGTATAGTATCAGCTCTTTGGATGAATGAGGAAAAACCAATAAATATAAAAATACTCACAAATTTAGGTTATACACAAAAATGGCATCTAAACACTCACGAAACTTACCGGCACAAACAAAAAAATTAACAAGAACAGCAAGGATGTTGCCGAACCGTGCCGAACGAAACAAGACGAAAGTCGCGATCGTTTGCATTCGGGCCTCTATCTAATTTACGAAATATATTTAATTTTTCGATAGCAGCGCCTCTGGTACTGGGACCCAGAACTAACAGACGTTGTAGAATAACTCCTATGTTTTAAACAGTCTCTTATATTTTGTCTATGCTCTAACCATTCCAGAGATATTCACTTGGTTCCATACTTTTGCCCAGCATCACTGTATAATGTTCGATTTCTGATGCAGATGGAAAATTATTTTCAAACATAGAGGGTGCTCCAGAAAAGCGTGATGTATCAAAGTTGTATTTTTCTTATGGAACAAACACCCTATATTTGACGATATTTTTGAATTGTCATTGAAAAATGAGCTATACATTCATAAAGGTTCCCTACCTAAATACAGTGCGTTCTGGTTTATTTGCCATGGATATTTCTGAAAATGTAGGGTTTGGGAAAAATTAAGTATCTCAAAATCTAAACATCCAGTATTAATTTGCTCTAAAATTTTAATAATAGACTATTCCTTCTTCTTATTCGTGAATTTACTATTGCAAAATTATTTACATTAAAATTATTTTATTTTGTTCAATACATGCGGTTCATTTATTAGTATATTCAAAGTGCAACAACACGATTATTTTAAATTGAACACCTTGTATTTTGCTTCTCTATCACGTAGAGAATTTATTTCGCTTTAAAATTGTATAGGTTGTATAAATTGTATAATTGTATAAATTGTATAAATTTGTATATACCTAACTCTTCAGGTTTTAAAGTTACTAAGCTATTTTAGATTTATTGCCAAATATTAATAAAAATTCAAATTAAAGAATAAATTAAACGAGTAAATTTTAAGTTCGAGTTTTGAATCACCCTGTATATTAATCGTAATATTATGGAATTCTGACTAATTTTTATTAAAGTGCACCATTTCATAACCAAGTCATAACGATTTCAACATAAAAATGGTCATAACTTTTTAAATACTCAGTATGGGTCATATGAAAAAACGAGCTGATCATTAAAATATGAAATAACAAATAGATCATTGTCTTTTAAAAAAGTTATGTTTGGTTTGTTATTGTTTGGCTCGATTTATATAGCGCCCTGTATATTTCAAAAAAAAATTTATTTATGCATCTCAAAAGGTGCCCACATTTTTCCTATTTATCATTTTTTCGTATCTATCATATTAACGGAGTAAATGAGCTTTACCGCACTATTGGGACACCCTGTATAAGCCATGTATAATCCACTCTTTATATGTATAAGTTACTCATAACGAGCAGGCTTTAGAACAAATCAGAAGTGGGATGAATTTCCTATCGAACTTTTTCGGATGCAAATTCGAAAATTTTTACTGCCCCTTCGAATTCGCGGGCTTACCGGAAGCATTTGCATTTTACGAATTTCGCATACGCCGACCGACGAAACACTAACCGGAAAACTTTATTGTTTCAGTGGAAACGTTCCGGGGACCGTCTCTGAAGCTGGCGAGGGTCGAGAGGCGGCAGATGGGCGCTTACTTATGCATCGCCAGTAACGACGTGCCGCCGGCGGTAAGCAAACGGATCACTCTGCATATTACTTGTAAGTATATCTCCTGCAAGCCAGTGTTAAAGCGCATTTTATATATGCTCGTCTGATACACACAGAGGATATGTCACGACGAGTTTAAACTACATGTATATTGGAAACTATACAGGGTGTTTCATAATTATTGTATAAAGCTGATAGGGGTTGTAGAGGGTTTCAAAATAAGCAAGTTTGTCTAATTAACTTCTCTCTGGAAATTTGCAGTTTGGGCTCCAGGAAAAAATGAAAAATTGCGAGTGAAAAGGAAAATCCCTCATTTTTACTCCTGATTTCAATAAAACAGAAAAAAATAAGTGGATCCATTTAAAAAATTGAAAAAATGATATTTTTGATGTTTAATTTATCACACTTTTTATTCACACCCTAGAGACTACTCTAAGAGAGACTAACAATAAGAGACATAGGTACTCAAAAACTTTTTATCTTCCTAGTAGCCCCCCTACCAAAACCTATTAAAAATCATTAATCGGATGATCATAAAAAAATTATTCAGAAAAGTCTGCATAGTGGTAAAATTTGTTTTAAAAAATTTTTTAACTCTAAAAGTAAGTATACATTTTTAGAATAAAGTATTCAGACAAAAGTACTCTAAAATGTTGCGTAAATTTCAAAAATGTAAAGAAATAAAGGGTGTCCCATTTAAAATTTCATAACTTTATATATTTTTTTCAAAATTGGCACAACCTGTATATGTTCTAAATAATTTTAAATTGTACATACATATTTAACCCGAAGGAATTTTAAAAATCTCATACTTTTTGCCTACATTACTCCGTCCAGTTGAGCGTGATTCGCCCTGTACAGATAGTTTAAGCTCGTCGTGAAATACCCCTGTATACAGAGGGTGTCACGAAGAGGGCCCATTAGAAGTGGTAATTAAAATTTGAAAATTTGTAAACAAGTATTTGTCGATACGCTCGATTTAATGAAAATATTTTCAACTGTTTCTTACTTCCGGTTATACCGGAAGTGGACAGCAACTTTCTTATTTTAAATAGGACACCCTGTATATTTTTGCTTTTTAAATTCTACTGTATTGGCTGTATAATATAAATAATATAATATAAAGCTTTATTAGGAGGCCAAGATACCAAGTAAAGTATGACTCCTTTTTGATCCTAATCAGCTCATCGAGGCGAATCCAAAAATTCAAAAATATACAGGGTGTCCGTTTTAAAATAAGAAAGTTGCTGTCCATTTCCGGTATAACCAGAAGTAAGAAACAGTTGAAAATCTGTTTCTATGAAAAACATATCGAATGAATTAACATATGATGAAAATGAAGCAAAAATTTCTATGTATTTGACGTAAATATTCTTATCTGGAAAATAAATCGATTATTTTAAAATGCGAATGAATCCCCCTGTTAATTACTTGAGATTCATTCACTTTGCGTTGAGAAGTTTCCGAATGCAATTAATATGTAAATTAGACTTCTCGATTGAAGGTCTGTCGTTTAATTGGCCTATATATTTCGCTGGAGCGTATTTCCGTGGAAATCTATGGAATAGCATTAGCAGTTTTTCCCTCTTTGGAGGTTTTTAATTTGAAGATAGAAATTGGTCCTAGGGCGAGTAAACGTGAAATTAATTGAAATCAAACGGCTACAAGGAAAATCGCGCGGTTAATTTAGTCGTAAAAATAATTCCGAGTGCTGAGGGTTTCCATTTCAGCGAAGGCTCGTTATGCTTGCTGAAAAGCGCTTTTATTCATACAGAAACACTTAACAATCGGTCGTGCGGGGCAGGAAAAACGAGATACATCACGCCCCGAACATCGAACTCGACTTTTATGCGGCTTCCTAACAAATACCGAGCAATTAATTTTCCAATTTTCCTTTGGCTAAGTTCGGAAAAATTCGCCTTTTCCTCCCGATGAATTTCCCCTTCGGACAGATAAAAATGCGAATCGGAACGTTTCCGAATGGAATACCCGCATCAATCTGAGACTCCAATAAATTGAAAATTATTTATTTCGTCCCAAAGTTAATCCCAAATTTACATAAGAAGCCTCCTAATTGAGCAATACAGAATGAGGAATGTAAAAGTAAGGGACGAGGAAAAATATAGAAAAGTGAGGGATAAGGAAAGTGAGGGTTGATGAATTTCAGGGATGAAGAAAATAAGGAATAAAAAAAATGAGGCATGAGGAAAATGAGGAACACAAAAAGTATGTGAAAGGACATCTATATAGGGATTTTATTAAGGCTGTTATTTGGTAGCAATGTAATTATAGAAGATAGCTTCTATCACCCTAATTCGTTACATATAAAAACGGTTTATATAAATTACATATAAATATCTCCGTTATTTATCGTCAAATTTTGTTGAAATTTTTGTGAGAATTCAACTTGCGAAGAAATTGTCAGAATTATTTTTTCACTTTACCTCATACTTTTGGAAATTTAAATAAAAATCCACATGAAATACAAAATATTAAAAATGTATTTCTGCCGGATTGTAAATAGATAATAGTTTTTATAAACTTTTTTCTATATAAAATTTTCTATTAAATTAAAAAATAAGTATAAGAAATGGGATCCGATTTCAAATTTTATGAATTTTTTAAACATACCGCTTTCGCTCTTATTTCTACAGCGTGTTTCGCAAACTATTAGTGTACAAAAATGTACTCATACCTACTATTTAGAGCCCCCGACTGTTTTTCTTACTTAACTCTACTAGATTGCAATTAAATTAAAAATTGCAAAAGTGTTTACACGCATGGTGGACCATTACCCAATTTAAAAAAAAATCAAAAGCAGTGTCAATGAACTCAATGCAAAAGGAGTGGCGTACCATTTTTTTCTCCAAAAATATTCAGTTCAAACCCCGCGTAAGGACGTTACTGGTTAAAAGTTTAAAAAATCTTTTACCTCAAAAAAATCTCCTTAATGATCAAAAGATGTGTACAAAATTTCATAAAAATATCTAAAAAATTATGATACAAAAATTATTTTTTTTTCTAAAACTGTATAACACCCTATAGCTCAAAAATTAAGAGATTTACGCGACATATATTGATATTAACTTTCCTTATTAAAATCACCCAAGAAATTACATCACCCTTAAGTATCGGCACTCAATTAATCAACACTATATAGGTACAGACAAAAGCTGAAAATTTCGTTTCCAATTTTATATTTCGTTATCGAACAAAATTTTATTATAAATAACAACACAACAAAAGAATAATAGAAGTAATCGGAAGTTTTGGTATAGATCTCAGGAATTATTACAAAAGTTTTATTATTTTCGTTTCCAACTTCCTAATATTTATCGACTTTCCACAGTTAGGGGTGGAATTTAGCCGCTCTATTAACGATTTTATTCACGTTTGATAAACGGTTATTATGACAAACTCAAAAACTTCAACTCTAGAAGTCTGTGTAGATCTACGTGCATCGTATTATAGAAATTTACAAAACGTGCACACCCTCCGCATCGTGGGGGTGAATATTTCGAAAATTCTCGCCGACAAGCGTATTCTACGTCGCATCCTATTTATTAGCGGCATCGCGAAAAACACGTTATATCGCGTCGAAGGCGACGTAGCGCATACGAAATGCACACCGGCGATGTTGCAACCAATTCCATTCAATATTCATGAGAATAAGGCGAGCATCGCGACGCATTCGGGAAAGATAGTTTTCCAACTCTACCCAATCGCGTGTTACTACCTCTAAAGTTAAGCCGAAATCTATTGAAACGCGAGTTTTAAGGCTTGTGCCGAGTAGCAATGAAATTGCGAAAGTACTTGCGAGAGTGACTTCCAAAAGTATGTACACTTAAAGCAAAAATTGCAGTAAGTTATTGTCTGCAATATATGTGCGAGAGGTATTTCACGCTTTCTTGCGTAAGAAATGTCGGAAGCGTATACACGTATTCTTTCCATATCTAATCAGAGCCAGTAGTTACCTACACAATGTCGAGTGTAAAACGTAAATGTGTAATAGGTATTTTAACAAAAAAAAAAAGAAAGAAATAAGGAAAAAGTTTGGGTACGAATTGGATATTATGAAGATGTAAACTCGGTTTTTATGAAACATTGTTAACTGAATTAAGAGACGAAGATCCTAAACAATTTTCTTCGCATGATAATTGAAGATTTCAATTATCTTGAATAATTCCCATCGCGAAATTCAATCGATTATTTCTTATCTCGACCAACATTTTTTTGTCCGACATTGTTCTACTCTCACTACAAATGTCCAATACCTTCTGGAAACTTGGAAGTACTATCGGACACTTTAATATGACAGCGAATGCTACAAGAAATTTAACTTGTATAGGTTCAGCTCTCAGACGTATTTCGACTCTTTAATATGGGCGCTATCGCAAAAACTGTCGCAAGTTACTTGCTAATCGACATGAGCATAACAGTTAAAGCCGAAATCTATCGAAACGCGAGTTTTATGCCCGGCGAACCTGGCGCGTCGGGAATTATACGTACACAATTTTAATTTTTCCGATTCGAAAATGGCTGGTATTAAAGGCATCTGTTGCAGTCGTTGCGCTGTTAATCTAATTATTATAATTTTCGGAATTTCGCGTTTCATGTTTCAGTAACTAGCGAGCGAGCGAAGGAGAGTTAATTGAATTAAATTAGTTTCCAGAGACGCCGTGAGATGACGCTGTTTTAGGTATTTAATGGATTATCCCTCAGTAATAGTCTTATGAATATGTGCCCAAATGTACCCTTGCTTCGCCATGCAACTGACCCAAAGTTATATTTTATATTTTATATAGATTTTTAACTACATAGTTCTCCTGAATTTTATTTTCTTGAAAACTTGATGAGTGTTGACTACTGTTTTATTTACGGCAGTATTTGCATAACTACTAATTTGTCTGTGTAGTGTAAATTCTCCATTTCGAAGGATTATTTACAATGCCCTTGTAAACGTAACGGAACAATGTGAAATTCATTACGGCAATTTACAAAGTAACGCAAATAATACGAATATTAAACGCAGTCTTATAAAACGTTGAAAATCTTTCGGTATTTTTTTCCTTCAAAGTCCACATTCCGAAATAACTCAAAAGAAAAAATCGCGAGTCTGTTACATTTGAATTTTTTAGCGCTTTCTCGTAGTTATTCACGATAAATTAGACCGGCAGTGCCATTCGGAATCGTTCGTTAACGTCTCAAAGCGAAGACCATCTTTCATTTCTCCGGCGGGAGACTCCGGGAAAAAATAAAATCCCCCCTATATTCGGGGGAACTCGGCGCTCGAGAAAAAATCGGGCGCTTCCATTGTCGATTTATAATCTCGTTTCCTTTATTTATTCCGGATCGTTTTCGTTTTGTCAGTGCGAAAGTAAACGGGAAACCCTACTAGTTTAATTTTCGGTGTAGTCGCTAACGCGTTCTCTGTTATTTAAACATTTTACGACGGATATTTTGCAGATATTTTCGCCTTATTTTCCGAGCAGGTACTTAAGAATTTATCAGAAAATCGATACCGGTGCGCTGGTGCTACATTAAAAATTATTTTTTCTCTTACATCCGCTCTCGGGATATATTAAAGCTCGCGTTCGAAATTTGCGAGTTTATTATTTATTGAAACGACGGTATTCTTTGCTCGTCGAGAAAATTCGCGATAACTGAGCCGTCTCGTTGTCGCTATGCCGATAGAAAATGCGTTTTTAAACGGTGGGAAAATTCTACGTGTTTATTAGGGAAACGTGCGTGGTGAAAACTTTTCCCGGGACTTCCAAGGAAAGCGCGCCAGCAGCTGACAGCTACAAATTCATTTTAGTTTCGCGTCATTCGGGGCTCCCCGAAGGGGACATTTCCTCGGAATTTTTCTCCAATTCAAATGAACGGGCGGTATTTTCAACGCTCATCGAGCTCTCGGATTTTGTTCTATACAGTTTCCATACGGGTGATTTAGTTTCCCTATCTATGCCTCTATTTCGCGTTCGTAATTCGGGAGAGTCGAATTTTGCGGGCATCCGTGACCGCTAATTAATGCTCTGAAAAGGCTGTTGGGATCTCAAAGTTGCGGATAAAATATGAATAGATTATTGGTAGATATTAATATCTAATGTTTGAATATTGAAATGCCCCTTTATGTGGTCCTGACCGAATTGGTTCAAATAATCTGCTTAATTTTTTTAAAAATCCTGCAAAATATATAAAGGGTGTAACAAAAAGGTGATGGGTAATAAATTACACCACAAAATTCTGGGGGCAAAATTAAGTCGATTGGACATTATTTAGCTATATCCAAAATGCCATAGGAAACAAGTTTAAAGTGCTATACTTAAGTGAAAATCGATTTTTTTTCAATAACGTAAAAAGTAGGTACTTATTCAATGAATATTTGTGAACTTGAGCACGTTATTTTTATAACAATGTTGTCAACAAGAAAATTAATATCTAAATTCCGACACTGATAATTTTTTTAGGGGGCTCATGTAGATTTATTTCCCCCTATTTTTTTGTACTGTATATTTGGGTTATTTTGTATTCGTGGAACATTTTTAAATTCCTCAGTTTCTTTTTCTGAAAAATTGGTATTTTTCGAGTTTTTTGTAAGAACAATATTTGAATATACAGGGTGTTTCATTGGGAAAGGGCAATATTTTAACCATATATAGAGGTCACCTAGGGGATTATAAAAAACCCATATAGTATGGATCTTGCGGCCCTTATAACCGAGTTACAGGGTGTTTTTTGAATTTAGCCCATTTCTTTCATGGCTCATAACTTTTGAATCACTCAGTATAATTATTTGATATTTGGTGTAGATAATCTACACCTTTATGACAATTTATCGACACATTAACAAATTTGAAAATCCAGGTCCGGCTTAACAAAAATTATTAAAATTTTCAACCTAATAATCATAACTATCACTAAAAATTAATAACAAAAGAATATCTAATCCTAACAATCCCCGGCAAAATAAAAGTTATTTTAATATATTATACAGCCTGTCTCGCACGTAAGGCGGGCATTAGAAGTATTTCATGAATGGCTGTGCATAAAATTATGAAATTTGTGTTTTTGAATGTAAGGAGTTCGTCTTAAATATTTTCAAGAATGACCTACTTCCGTTTATACCGCAAGTTGACTATAATTTCGTTATTTTAAATGGGACCCTCTATATTATTGCATTTTTGGATTCCTCTCGATGAGCTGATTACAAATAGGAGTCATACTTGGTATCTTGGCCTACTAATAAAGGCAATACAGCCGCTCAAAAATCACAAAATTTTAAAATTAGCTGAAAGCCAAACAGTTGAATATTGAGAAAAACGGCTTACATGCTCCCATCCTAACTTTTCAAGTACCTACCTACTATATCTAATGGTGCAAAAAAATTTTTGAACTAAATTTTTTAATTTTTGGTCACCCTGTATACATTTTATATCATGTCATTAGATAGTTCTTGAAAAGTTAGGATAGGACCGTGTAAGCCGTTTTTCTCTATTTTCAACTATTTGGCTTTCAGAGTCACATAAATTAAAATTTTTGTGGTTTTAGAGTGGCTGTATAGCCTTCATCGTAAGACCAAGATAGCAAATATGACACCTCTTTGTAATCAGCTCAACGAGTAGATTCTAAAAATGCAAAAATATACAGGGTGTCCAATTTAAAATTAAGAAGCTGAGGTCAACTTCCGGTATAAACGGAAATCGACCATTTTTAAAAATATTTTAGATGAATTCCTTACATCCAAAAACACTTGTATACAAAAAAAACATACACTGCTCAACAATTGATAAGGATCACAATTATTTTTTGACTATTTTTAATTTAAATTGATGATACAGCTTTTTATTTTTGGTTGTTGCTAGAAAAATAATCTCTATTATAATATCATAATATCATCATAATATCGATAATAATCTGTTGCTAGAAATTCTGGCTATTTCTGACTGTGATCCTTATCAATTGTTGAGCCGTTCCTGAACTGAAAAATGAAATTCGACGCGCTATTGATGAAATTGAGCCGGCACTATGCCAAAATGTAATAGAAAAATTTGACAAAAGAATCAATGTGTGTGATCAGTCACGAGGCGGCCATTTATCCGATATTGTGTTCCATACACAACCTCCATGATTACCCTTTATATTAAAATAAAAATATCTAAACTTTTTAAATGAACACTGTTTTTTTTTACATTTTAAAATAAGCTGTCTTAATGGGACACCCTTTACTATCATAATATCATCATAATACCTATAATAGTCTGCTGCTAGAAACTCTGGCTATTTCTGACTGTGATCAATTGTTGAGCACTGTAATTTTATACACAGCCATTCAAGAAATACTTCTAATGGCAACCTTAAGTGGGATAGGGTGTATAAACAAGTATAGGCAATAAATAAGTAGTAAAATGCTCAATGAAGTTGGCTTTGAACATTCAAAATTTAGATCATTTTAATTACAAAACAACTTGTTGAAAAAAAAACAGGAATTGAAGAATGAAATTACGGAAGCAGCACAAGCTCTTAAATAAATCTTTAATGTTCCAAAATATTAATTTTCATTGTTAAAACGGTGCAGATTGTGTTTGCAAGAAAACGGTCGTTATATTGAACATCTAATGCTGTGAACATTGCTATCTTTTACTGTAGTTATTTGTGGACAAAATATCAATTTTTCGAAAAAAAATTAAGACATAAAAATGTTCAAAATGAATGAATTAAACTACTGTACATAAAAAATAAACTAATCTAATGTACAGAAAAAGTAAGGGGATTAAATGTACATCAACAGCAACAACAACAACAAATGTACATGAGCCCCTTAAAAAATATTAGGAGGTTTGACTGTAGATAGATAATAATTTCTGTGATAACATGTTCATGCGTGCCAAAATTACGTGCTAAAAATTTCATAAAGATTCACTGAATTCTTGTTCAGTTATGATGATGATGATTTGCAGTTAGCACTCTTATAATAGGCTATAACATGTTTTCTATGGTATTTTAAATAGGTAAATAGGGGCCAATAGACTTAATTTTAACCCCAGAATATGTGGTATAATATCTATATTTAATTCCACCTTTTTGCAGTAGGTGCATCTGCCCATATTCCCTTAATATTTAGTTCATGTACAAATTATCCAGTTGTATAAAACACTCGAACATCATATCGAATAGGTCATAACAATCGGTATAGCACTTAGAGAATTGAAACAATTCGCAAACAATTAACAGCAGAAATGTCGTCGAGCATTGGAATAAACACCGAATGGGGCAATAATGCGTTAATTTATCGCTCTGGACGCGTCGGGGAATCGATCGAGCGCGTTTAATTGAGCGATGCAATTTGCGCGGATCATCGATATTGGAAATTTGTTGTTGCAGTTCCGCCGAAAGTGCAGGTTCAAAAGTCGCTGGTCGGCGCTCCGGTGCACTCCAACGCGAAGCTGAAATGCGATGTAGAGGCCTATCCGGCTTCCAATAATTTCTGGACGAAGGGAGAGGAGATGGTTTACAAAAGGTAACTAAATAGAGTTGCGTTCGATTTTACGCGGGAATTTATATTGAATTTTCGGTTCGTTTACAGCGATAAATACACCATTCTGGAGAAGAAAACCGGTTACAAAACCGTGATGCTTCTGACTATTCACAACGTTACGAAAAACGATCTCGGTACGTTCACCTGTAACGCTCAAAATTCCATGGGAAGATCCGAGGATTCTGCTCGAGTTTACGGTAATTGTATTTCTACGACTCTCGATTTCCAGGAGAATTAATTTGTGCAATTTTCCAGAAGTCAAAATACCAACAACTACTACCACAACTACAACTACAACAACTACTTCAACGACCACTACCAGTACTACAACTACAGAAACTAACTTAATATTAGGTAAGTTGATTATTATATGTAAATCTCCCATTTTATACAGGGTGAGTCACGCTCAATGAGTATTGTAGGCAAATGGTATAAGAGATTTTTAAATTTCCTGTACAGGCTAGAATACATGGTGGTTATAATTTAAAGTTAATTAGATTATATGGTGGTAAATTGAAAATGAAACAGAGGTGTTTTAGTTTAAATAAAATGATTTTTGGAAAACCGCTCACAATCAGACAAATCAACTGTAATATCGATGGGAAAATCTTTTGACGTTAAAACCATCATCATAATTTGACCCCTTTGCCCAACAACCTCAACCCTTAAAATTAAATTGGGAATATGCATCGTGTAACATGTTACATCATTAGAAAGGAATCATTTTTTATGAATATAAAAAAATAGATTAAAATCTGTCTATTCATTTTTGAAATATTTATCTTCAAAGATAAAAACTATTAATTTAATATGTCTAATGTTGAAAACATTTCTGATAAATAGTGAAAACTGATAAAGCAACATTAGAAAAAAAATAGATAAATAAGAAAAGAAAAATACTAAATACTTTAATCTAATATTAAAGTCTCTATTTATAAATGAGGCGGAGTAATCCGCCGTCGCGATTCGTGCAAAACGAATACAGGGTAAACCATCCAAGTAATATTAAAATATTATCGCGCCGAACATTACATTTTCAATTTCTGTACTGGAGAGGGAGCTTCTGTGTAGCCTCTGTGTAGGCTGGAATTTGGATAATTGATTGATTTATTACTTCGCCTAATTTATGAATAGGCCTTAATACCGCATAAATACACTAATCTAATAAACGTTTCAAATTCATCTTTGAAAATGAAATTGAAACCTTTTAATTTATGTGCAACATACCTACAAGTTAATTTTGATTAAAAACGAGAATAAAAAATATAGGTAAGTCTCTATTCATAAAAGAGGCGGAGTAATCCGCCCTGCAAAACCAATACAGGATGAAACATCCAAGTGATATTAATATATTATCGAGAACATTTTTTTTTTAATTCTGTGTTGAGCAAGTAGCTTCTTTATAGCTTTTCTATAGGCTGTACTATAACTATATATAACTATAGATATAACTATAGACTATAACTAAAATAGTTTTACAACAAACGTTCAAATTGAGAACAACCAACTTCCATACAATGGTATAAATTCTGTTCGAAAATTCGCCTCGTACATTCAGGAGCATTTCAGGAGTTATCCTTCTACATTCATTAATTAGTCGCTGGCGAAACTCTTCCAATGATCCGCAGTCTGTACTCTAGATTTTAAATGCTCCACAGAAAATAGTCCAAAGGGTTAATATCTGGAAATCTTGCTGGCCATTCTATAGCACCCCTTCAACCAATCCATTGGTTAGGAAAGTTCCGATCTAAAAATTGTCGAACGCCAATGGTATAATAATGCGGAGCTCAATCCTGCTGGAGGAAAAGATGTGGTTATGAGTACCGATTGTCATTTTCGACGATATCTACTAGAATTGGGTGAAGTAATGCCTCTAATATTTGAAGATAACGTTTCCCTGTAAAATTCTGCTCTATGAAGATAGGTCCCAAGACGAGGTCACCCAAAATGCCCGCCCAAACATTTAATTTTTGAGAAGTGTGAATGTCAATTTCCTGTAAAACATGAGAATTATGACAGTAACGACAATATGACGGTTAACAGTTCCATTAAAAAAACGTACATTCATCCGAGATATAAGCGAAAAACCGAAAAATAGGATCTTCAGACCCCTCTACCTCCCTCGGCTCAAAGGCTGCGGGCGGGGACTCTTGATATGTTCACCTCCTAAACCTAGTGCAAACAAAGTTACAAAGTCAAAAATTGTGTTCCAAACATTTCCCTCTATACCTTCTTTTGAGCATTCGTTGCCTGAACTAATTCATCACTGAAGCAAATGTTAAATAGAAATTGTACATCGTCGAGTATTCTTTGAATAATAAATCCACAAAATTGACGTCGGTTAAAATCATCTTCATTTAACTCGTGTGTTAATTTGATTTTATAGGGTTGAAACTTGAATTTTTTAAGAACTCCTTGAATCGTCGTTCTATACAGGGTGTTTCCGAACTTGGGGTACAATTTTTAATGATGAAGTGACAACGGGTCATCTTAGCGAATTATGTGATTATTTAATCAAAACCGTCAAGAAAAATGTTTATCAAAAATTAATTAAAAATGTGAAAAAAAATCTAAGAAATACCGTCCTGCATAACAATTGCAGTCGCTCTCGACTCGCGCGGTACGATCGAACTCACCGTAAAATTAGAATCGACAAAATCACAACAAAACAATGATGGATTAATTAATATCTCATTCAAATTTATTTATTAGGACCTTTATTTAATCCACATGGTCTCTGAATTTTTAGAATCATGGATAAATTATAAAATTAACCCGGGTTTTCCAAATAATAAAAGAAAAAACATTCAACTCAAAAGAAATATTAGCTCACCTATTTTGTTGTAGAAAAATGGCTTGAAATTCATAGTAATTATTCAAACTTATCAACGTCTTATTGTAAGTACACACCAACTTGTTAAACTGTGAAGAACACTAAGAACTAACTAAACTGAGAAGAACACGAAGAACAAACTAAACTTAGAAGAACACGTAATAATATCAAATAAATCACTAAAAAAACAGTATAAAAAAATCTATTTGACCGTGAGGTTAACAACCCTACATTACAATACGCACTATTAGATAGCAATAGACTACGTTTTTCGAAATGAGGCGCGCGGAGGGTGAAATTTGCTCGTCCTAGCATCGGTTTTTGAAACCGATCAGCTGACTATCGCGGCCAGGGTTGTATTCGCTCTTTGATTTTTTTTATAATGGCTCTATTTTGTTTATAATACATTTTTTAGAAAAAATGAAATCTGCGAATCGGTTTCAAATTATGCGAACTATCACCCCTAGAAAATTGTCTCCCAAGTTCGGAAACACCCTGTATTAATATTGCTGACGGCAGCTACTCGTAATTTTCTTGCTGTCAACTTTGGATGTAGCACTATCTGTCCTAATATTTCAATACTTGCAGTTTCGTTTTATTATATTCGTTTTATTAGATTACTTTCATTTAAATATTTTATTCTGAAAAATACAGTGCGTCTACTTAAGTTGGAACCATATGGAAAACTTTTTTATTAGTGGTTTTATGAAAAAGAGGTATTCTTGATAAAAAGTTCTGCATGGTCCAAAACCTAAAATGCAAACATCAGATATCAAAATTTTTCAGTAGTATACGAGGTTTTTCAAAAAATGTGATTTTTGCTCAAGAGTAAAGTACTTACCTTTTTTTGACAATATCGAAAATTATAATAAAAAAAAATGTTAAGAATTAAAAATAACCTTCGAATATTCATTATTGTTTACTTATAAAAATATTTTTTTCGACATTATCTTCTGTGAAAATGTTGAAAATTTAATTTGCACTTTATTGCATAATAAATTTAGGATGCACCGGCATTTTTTAAAAGTGGTACCGGATTTCGCATTTCACTTTTCAACGTTTTCACAGAGAAAATGCCGAAAAAAATTATATTTTTATAAATAAACAATGTTGAATATTTGAAAGTTATTTTTAATTCTAAACATTTTTTCTTTATAATAATTTTTGATATTTTCAAAAATAAAGGTACTTTACTCTTGCAGAAAATTCAAATTTTTTGACAAACCTCGTATACTGCTTTAAAAAATTGATATCTGATGGTTGCATTTTAACTTTTGGACCATGCAGAACTTTTTATCAAGAATACCTTTTTTTCATAAAACCACATATAAAAAAGTTTCCCATATGGTTCCAACTTAAGTAGACACACTGTATATACTTTCTGGGTTATTAGGTTAGGTTAGGGTTTTGGGAAGAGGGGTATGGTAAAGAATAAAGAAAAGAAAGTCCTTCATCTGAATTATTTCTAAAAGCATTTTTGTCCATTTTGAGCGCTTTTTGGCTCCCTTTTTCCCCTTTTTTAGGGGTTAATTTTCATTTCCTCGCTCTAAGAATGGTATCATTCGATACAGCTCGTCAAGACGCTTCGAATGACACCAAATTTACCACAAAAATCCACAACCTATAAAACGAATTTTTACCAAAATTTCATTCAAAATTGGGACAACCTGGTATGTCTAATTAAATTTATATTATAGCCACCACTTGCCTACATATTTAAACCGAAGGAATTTTAAAAATAATCTCTTACCATTTGCCTAACAATATACCCCATCTCGTTGAGCGTGACTCTTCCTGTATACAATAGTAGAGAAAAGGAAAGACAGTGAAAATATTTTCAATATACCAGAATCTACAAGTAAACGAAATCAAGTTTATTTATCCAAGTAAATTGACGTAAAGATAACCATAAATATTGGAATTTTATCAATTGCCAGTTGAACGCCTATTCGTCTCTGCAACTAAATCGAACGTCAATATCCACAAATAGTAAAACGGACGGATTATCTCCGGAAATCCGTTTAACTTGGAAACCGTAAAATTCAAATTGAAAGTATCTAAAGTACATATCGAATCCGTACAGAAATATCCCGACAAGACAAATTCGTTCATAAATTGTATCTACACATTAAAATTTAAAAATACGAGTTCATTCATGCTCATTAATCGCTCTTTATACACATAAAATTATGTCCAGTGAAAATCGATGTAATCATATTGCAAAATAATCCGATATTTTAATGAAGCGATAATTCAATTCCCTCATTGTTTGTATATTTTCAAATTACACGAATACGCTTTGTACAATCATAATTACCATTATAATTAATTGCCAGGTATAGTAATTCACGAAATAATTAATCGATAATTAATTACCAACAAATAACGGATTATATTTTATCTTTTCAGAAATAACAAGCAGCATCAAGAGTACTGGCCACCCGTTATTCGGAATCGGTAAGTAAAAAAAAACCAGCCAATTTAAACTTACCACGTATAATGTTCTCGGCAGACGTATCGCTCACTCGATGATCGCCTTCCTTTTCCATCCTTACGAGCGGCGGGCGTGCTAGAAAAGGAACGCGATAGATCGAGTGATCAGTAGGTGAAATACATTCGAGCGATGCCCGGACCTTTTCCGGTTCGAGTTCGAAAATCCTTTTATCGCCCGGGCGTTAATTAAGTTCCGGCGAAATGCAAAGAAATTATCCGCGAATCTTCCGATTTTCGATTCGGTAAATCGAGAAAAACTTCCAGCGGGGAGAAAGTTTAATCGGTTTAAGATGTAACGCCAGATCCGAGAGCTTTCGACGAACCTCGTTATTAAGTTTCCCAGGATTATTTAATAATAACCGAATTTTTCCAACACGACAATTAATTTAAATTTAATTAATTCCAATCCTTTTCGGGGTATTTTATAATGCAACAATCCAATTTTTCGGTCGAATTAGGCTTAATTAAACCGTGGCGAAATCCCTAATTTCCGCGTTCTGTCTTCGCAGGTGGCAAAGTGATCGATGAAGATCCGTCGGAAAACTGGCTGTTTCCCAGCGTCGCGCCGGCACCTCTGGAATTGGAAACCCATTCGGATTCCACTGCGAACAAAGGACCGTGCCCGGCTTTCCATCTGGCCGTCGGTTCGATCGTGACGTTGATTGGTTTTCTCAGGTGACACCTAACTTATGATTAGACGGGCGGGAAGCGATCGCTTGTCCGGGAAATTTATGTAATAATAACGACGCAATGGGGGAGAAGAGCCGTTCTTTAGCTTAAGGAGAATCGGGGATATGTCTTGTAAATAATTAGGTACTTAAATTGGATTTTACCAGGTAATACGAGTGGAATTTTTGTGATTGTTTTATCAGAGAATATCTCATTATAAAGAAGCGAAAGTCGGCGAATTATGTGGTACAAAGTTTGAATGCGCATGCATCACTATAGATGAGTTTAACGTCAAACGAAGGAAATGTGACTAGATGCAATAGATGTCGTACTAAGCAGATTTTAGCAGATTTCATATTTTTGTAAATCACACAACACACAATTCATAGAGTTGGTTTTCAAGAACCAAATGTATTTGAAATTTGAGAATCTTGAATATTTGAATTTTGAGAAATAAGCACAGTCGTATAACGTACGAGAAATTACCGCACATGGTAAAATGTTTGCTTATATGCTTTTTGTGGAGAGGAATCATGGCAATGACTAATTGGCTCTTGAATAATTACTCCGTCGTTCTTTTTCATTAAAGAATTACACTTGGGCTGGTAATGGCTTCTTCTTCTGATTTCACCCTTTTTATATCCGAAAAACTGCTGACTTTGCCTTCTTAAAATACTGAACTTGTATTGTGTAAGTACAACTCTTTTGCATTACAAATCCTAATTCCATTCCTAGAAGTAAAATTATTTTAATAACCTTATTAATAAAAAAATCAATTAACTATTGAATAGAATAAAATTTTATAAAGAAACAATTTCTACACTTTTTTTCGTGTAGCGATGTTCTCTACACAACGTGAATGCGATTATATTTCTCAGTGTATGTGATAAAGGTATTATCTGTCAAGCGCCGTCAGAAATTTTTGTACTATGAAACATCAAAGGAAATTCGCCGACTTTCGCTTCTTTACAGTTAGATAGATATTCTCTGGTATTATAGACTTGTGTCGACTAGCAATAAAATTGCGAAAGCACTTGCGAGAGTGACTTCCAAAAGTATGTACACTTAGGTTACGCATTTTGCATACGACATTTTGATCTATAGAGCGATATATTAGAGCGAATGTCGGTGTGTGTACAGAAGTTAGATCAGTGTCGCTTAGAGCGAAAATGTGTCAATAGATCGAATATTCGCTCTAGATATTCGCTCTAGAGACATTGGTCTAACTTCTGTAGATATGTTCACTAACATTTGCTCTATATACAGCAAAGTCTCGACATTTTAGTGTCTCGTATGTACGCAGCCTTAAAGCAAAAATTGCAGCAAGTTACTGTCTGTAAGTATTTGCGAGAAGTATTTCTAGTTTTCTTGCGCAAGAAATATCGGAAGCGTATACACGTATTAATTGGGGTACGAAATTGAATATTAAGAAGATATACACTCGGTTTTTGTGAAAAATTGATGTTAACTGAATTAAGAGACAAAGATCCTAAAGAACTTCGCAATCTTCGGAATCTTCTTCGCATGAAAATTCAATATTATCAATTCAATTACCTTAAAATAATAATTCTCATCGCGGAATTAAATACATATTACTTCTAAATACATATTGTTCTACTCTCAATAAAAATTTCCAATACCTTTTGGAACGTTGAAAGTACTTTCAGACACTTTAATATAAACGTATGCACGACTTGCCTAAACACTTGCCTGAAAGCGAATGCAGCAAGAAATTTAACTGGCAAGTTCAGCTCTCAGACGTGTTTCGACACGTTAATATGTGCGCTATCGTAAGAACTGTCGCAAGTTACTTGCTAATCGACACGATCCTTACGGACATTTTTTTATCCTGTTCCGCACAAATAATTTTTAAAAATTACAAAGCACCCGACTTTCATTTATCTACTTACTATCTATTTGGCTTTTTACCTGGTAAATAAAATTAAATATTTTCGTGGTAACCCTGTAGATAACTAATATCATATCACGGAATACGATAGAAGTAAATTAGAATTAAAATGGATTGATTAAACGCATCCAAAACTGTGCTATAGGAATTTGAAAACAGTAGTTAGTTGTATAAGCAATGTACGCGATATGTTCCCTTTGAAATAATAGTTTTTCCCTTGTAATACCTAACTAATTTTCGATTTTCGTTTCAGAATAAATTTATCTGAACGTTAATTGAATCATTTTATTTGAAATTAGGTCCTGTAAATAAAAACAAACGCTTGTACAAAATGTAGGTAAATTTCAATATTTGTGTTAAATAAGGCTTGACATTTTTTTTATGTCGAAAAAATGTATTTCACAAGGATAACGACGGGTATTTCGCGAAATTGCAAAAAAATGTAACGTTTCAACGTTTTTTATTAAATTATCGTTTCATTTTATATTGATTTTATTCTAGTTAAATAGCCTTAGTATTTTTCAAATGAGTTATTTTGATGAATAACGAGATGAATAACACATCAAAAGCGGTTAATTTGCGAGAGACATTCTACAAAACGAGAGGCTCCATTGAATACAGAGGCTCATTACGGTTTTATACCTAAGGGAAATCAATGTAAAATGAAATGAGTTTTCTCATAAAATACATTCTGACTTTATTTCACCCCAAAAATACATATTTTATAATAAAGGACGTATACTATAGATAATACCGAATTATTATTAATAGTAAAATCACCCTAATGAAGGAATTATGTAATAATCTATGTGAATGTAAAATGTAAATGAATGTACATATCCTGCAAATAAACGTGCAGTCATATTGTTAAATATTATATTGAAATAAAAGGTTTAAATGTACTTTTAGTATTTTATTATTTATTATAGATATATTTTACCTATATACAGAGGGTGTTCGAAAAATAGATCAATTTTGTCCAGACACATGCAATAAATCGGTTTTTATATTTTTCTTCAAAAACGAAGTGAGGCACGAAAAAAATACAAGAGCAAATAACATTGCCAAATTTCAAAAAAATCAAGTAAATATTTTTTAATATGCTTATTAATATTTTTCTTTTTTAATTGAACATCCTGTATCTTGAAAACTTGCATTTCCGGGCCCATGTTTATAGAACCTTTTTTTAATATTTTTTTAATAAGGAATAACCCTCTATAAAAATCCGTCTATTTTTCGAACACCCTGTATACAAGTCCATTCCAAAATATTGACTTTTCTCAAAATTGAGCATGAAAAAGTCGCGTCATTTTTCCAAGAGTTATCACTTTTTCAATTATTAGATTTCCTTCAAGAGGAAAACACGAACAGCGAAAAATCGCGTCGTCGATAAAATACGGCCGTGTGAAATATAAATCAACTCTTTCGTTGGCCATTATTAAGTTTACTGAATGAAAAGGATGACGGACGATGATGTATTAGGACAAGCAGTAACACTTGCTGTTTGTTCGGAAAACGTGCCAAAAAAGAAAATCCTCACAAACACTCCCAGAAAACTTCCGAAACGACAGACCAAATAAACGAATTTTCCTCAAATTATTACAAGTTTTTTGTGTAGATATTGTATCGTTGATTAATTTATGTTAACTTCACAATTTAATTCAATTGTGTATTTTGTAATTTCACGAATAGTAGGTACATATTTTGCAAGGGAGTATTGATATTACTGACTTGTTTGTTGAATATTATCTGGATTAATATTGTACGTTTCTATTTGCTTAATTAAAACTTAATTCCATTATAATTGCATCTGCTGTATCATTCATATCAGGTAAATTCAATCATCTAAAATGTACCGAATTATTCGATATCAACCGGAACATCGACGCACACCGAACGATTTCCGCCTCGAAGGAGTCATTAAAAAAAATTACATTTAAATTTTCACGCCGGCTCGCCCCGTCTCATCTCTGCCGTTCGTCGCTGCAGGATTAATTGAAAATATCCTCGAGCGCCTCCCCGAGGATCGGATCGACTCATTGAAAACGTGTCGGGCTAATTTTCTTAATGGGATTTTCCTCTTTTGTAATTCCGTTTAGCAGTTCGCAAGATATTACGTCGCAATCCAGCAGGACCCGAGTCGAAGGTCCCGATTCCCAGGACCCTTCCGAAAATTAGGGCCACCTCTTTGAATTTTGTGTAGACTCGTTATTAATGCACTTTGAGCGCAACATTCGGCGGATGCGCGTTATTAAATATTTTATTGGCTGTATGAAATAGTTTTATGAAAGGGAGTATCGCCAATTAAAGATGATGGCCGCGATCGTTCATTTTAATGCGAGCCGCTTAGTAACAATAAAAAACCCGGCGAAAGGACAAAAGATGAGATGTTGAACATCATCCCGACCAGCAGGAGGCCTTTAATTGCCCTGGAGTTTTTTCTTACTTCGCTAATTGAACATAAACATCCACAATCAAGAGTAATTTGTTAGCCGTTATTGCGGCGATGTTGCTTCTCTGTTGGGAAATATGAACGAAATTAATTATACCGTCTATAATGTCTCTACGATAGAAACACGAGGGTTTTTTTTTTAGAAGTTCACGAGTCGTAATTAAATTTTGCTCTACGTAGTTTAATAATTGCGATTGAATTAACAAAAAATACGAGCTATTTTAGAAGTAATTATACAAGTGTCAAGAAAGTTTGTAACGGCCGATTACATATAGAGATGTAAAGGGCATTTTAACTTTACTTTTTAATTTATAATTGTCGTTTAAAACTGTACATAGTTAACTTTCTGAGAAACATTTAATTACAAATTTGTGTTGTAAGTACTTACGTCAGTCCCTATTGATCTCTGGTTCAGAGAGAAGTTCATGTAAACGGTCATTGAAGAGCGTTTAAAGGCGGTTCAAGAAGGTTTTAACATTAATGTGACGTTGGTGTTAACCCAAAAAAGTGAGGTTGCATTTCTGATATTCAATTCATTATTCGAAATGAATGAATTATGTATTAGAAGAATTAAAGGTTAAGAGTTAATGAATAACTTTATGCTAATTATGCTTAGCCAGCATTTTAGACATACGTCTTTAGTGTTACTTTTGTTCATACTTTTTCACACATTTCTTTCTTTCTTTCTTTCTTTCTTTCTTTCTTTCTTTCTTTCTTTCTTTCTTTCTTTCTTTCTTTCTTTCTTTCTTTCTTTCTTTCTTTCTTTCTTTCTTTCTTTCTTTCTTTCTTTCTTTCTTTTCTTTCTTTCTTTCTTTCTTTCTTTCTTTCTTTCTTTCTTTCTTTCTTTCTTTCTTTCTTTCTTTCTTTCTTTCTTTCTTTCTTTCCTTTCTTTCTTTCTTTCTTTCTTTCTTTCTTTCTTTCTTTCTTTCTTTCTTTCTTTCTTTCTTTCTTTCTTTCTTTCTTTCTTTCTTTCTTTCTTTCTTTCTTTCTTTCTTTCTTTCTTTCTTTCTTTCTTTCTTTCTTTCTTTCTTTCTTTCTTTCTTCTTTCTTTTCTTCTTTCTTTCTTTCTTTCTTTCTTTCCAGTAGGTATTTCAGAAAAATGAATTTGAAGTGGTCTGGTTTCAAAACACAGTTTTGTTATGATTAAATTTTTGGAACCATATCATAAACCTGATTGTCTCTGAAACCACCGAACCTACAAATATAGAATAAATAAAGATGCTCGGAAAAGGAAATGGGATATCTGGTCTTACAATCTATACACATTCACGCACAATTGCATTCGACGCCATTTTACATTGAAACTGAAACTTACTTACATTAACGTTCACCTGTGACATCTTCAACCGGGCCTTAGTGCTTAAATTCTGTCATTTCTAATATATGAAAAAGATAACTAGGAAGAAATTCTTGTTTCTTGATTTTTCGACCGAATAGCATTTAGTGCTGAGAAATTGATGGCATTGAATTGTGGCATTGATGCAAAGAAACTAGAAAAAAGAATTTTAAAATTTAATGTAGGGGAAAGGTAGGCAAAACGGCCTGTAGTATTTTATCATAGTCTGATTTAAACATTGTAGAATTAACCATGTTGATTGTTTTTACGTTTGAAAAAGTCCAATAAAATTAATATATATTTCTTTCTATACTTGTTCTTTGTTAAGTGGTCCTTTTAGGCTTCCTTTCCCATACTTACTGTTCGGATGACTATTCGAATGACTGTTCGGATGACTGTTCGGCAACTATGCGACTTAGGTAGAGGTAGTGGATTATCTCGTGAACAGTGCGTCACAGTTGCGCGACCGACGTAAATGCTGGCCCATCCGTTATACTAACAATCTTGACAATATTTGGGATTTGATTTGCATCCGTCGTCTCGAGCGGATCTAGTCACTTGACGGAGAATAAGACAAAGCCGTAGGTATCTAGTAAACGAAGAGGCAATGTTTTTGGAACCTCATTTTTCGAAATTTTACCCTATCGCCACTTTTACGCGGCGCACAGCGTTGCCGTATTGACTGCTCACGAGATAATCCACTGCCTCTACTATGCGACTTGACAGTCAGTGCCTGCCAACCTACTAGAAGAAAAAAATTTATTAATGTATGCAAACGTTGAATTTTCATACTATAGTATGTATATTTTTCTTGGATGATTTATTCTGCTCTTAACATTTCCTATCATCCCTTGTCCCAGCGCCCCATTTTAACGTTAAACACATGTTTAGCGAGCGACTTTAACGTAAACAATGTCCTTAGCTACTCCAAATCAACAATGACAAGCTCAGACAAGCTCACATAAATAGTTCGAAACTCCGATTAGTTCAACTGTACCAATTTTCAGGTTAGTCAACTTTTTCAAATATCTTTAAGGCACCATATTTTCCTAAAGGAACCTTTTGCATGATTATGAAACCATTTGTCTTTATGAATAAGGTCAAAGGATACTATTTGTTATGAAAGTATTACACATATCAAGAAAGTTGGTAAGTACATCAGCAATGTGCTATTGTGCTGCCTAAATCTCCAAACAACGGCATAATACGTTTACATGTCGAAACTTGTAATTTGTACGTATACTCTTAATTAAAGCTCAATATATCAGTTCCGCTAATTCCGAACACCTGTCTATGAAGCCGCATAGCGAGAGTTGAATGCATTTCCAAGTTTCCCGAAATCCAACTCCCTTACTCCAGCTAATTATTAGGCGATGCAGCATCAAATGCTATCATCAAATGGTAGGTAAATTGTTTGTTTTCAAATGATTTCGTATTAAATTTAGTTAATAAGTATTAATGACTACATAATATCTATTGAATGCATTAAATGGGACAAATAACAATCTTCATTTGGAGCTGAAGGATAAAGGAATATGTAAAGAAGGAGGTGTGCATGAATTTCCCAACGAAAACTACTAGAAGAGTGGAATTCTATTAAAAGAAAATTGGTTTCTAAAGGGACCGTTTTAATTGCGATGCGGAAAGCGTTTTTCTTTTCCACTGAGACCTCCTCAATCCGACTTATATAAAAATAAATTCAAGCAGCAATTTTATTATGAAACGAGCACTTATTTTCTTTGCCGCAATTTGCTCGGTAATATTTTATTTACTAGTCCCGCATGGAAGAATAAAAGTCGCAGGAGGCATTTCCTTATAAAAGCGAACTAAAAAGTATAAAGCAGCTGAGCGCTGTTTTCTCTACGGCAATGTAATCGTTTCCAGTTATTCAACTAAAATAATAACACTTTTCATTACTTCAACCGAAACAAACTCCTTGCATTTTCTAATGCACAAGAATTATGTTACAAGAATTATTCAGAAACATTGTGAAATAAAAATTTCCAATGATAGATATCTCGAAAATGCATATTTCTAACAAATATTCAAAAAATCATTTAATAAATTCATTTAATTAGATACTACCTAATTAAAGGTAGGACTAAAATAAGTATTGGCATCAAACAAAGCTCAGTTGAAATAACAGGGGGTAAAAGCTGTGTAAGTCAGGGAAGCGAAGGGACGCGGATGCGTCGTGCAGCAGACAAGGCCCGTTGTTTAAAATGCATCATTATTGCGATTAAGTGCAGCAAGGCGTAAGCACAGTTGCAACACATGTATGCAAATACTCGCTGCAAGAGCGACTCTCTCCCGCTAACAAAAAACGAAACCGACGAGGAGAATATCGCAGAGACGATTCGTTTCGCGTTTAATGCTTTAATTTATGTGCGTTTGTTATTTAAATTGATGCAAAATTCATATGATTTTTTAGCACGTAAGTAAAGATACTGTTATAGTTTGTGCAAAGCAAAGATGAATGCAAGTCACCATAAATTTACTACGTCACAAATAGACAGTGCATGTTACCGAACTTTTATAAAGTTTACAAAATCTAAGAATTTTCTAAAATTGTCAAATGGAAACAAGTGGGACGAGAGGCCCAGTGCGCCGTAGAGAGACTTCTAAACAAATGCAACCGGAAGTATCATTTTTTTTTCCTTGAAACGGGAGAGGTTTTAGACTATGCTGAATCCAATGCCGTTGTCCGTTTGTCTCTATCTATAACCGTTTAGCCGCTGAAACTCGCGACAGACAGACAGACAGATAGACGACAAAGTCAGATCATAAGGCTTCGTTTTCGAAATATTCGAAGAATTTTTCGTTGTTAGAAGTCTAAAATGACAAAAACAAATTGAAAATTATGGGTTCCCAAAGACAATTGGGATTAAGAGACCGAATTGTTTACATTTTTTTATGACAAATCATTAATTTCCACCCGATATTATCGCATGTTCAGGTTTTTGCGTCGTTGTCGATTTTATCTGTCTGTAGTAACTATTTGAAAAAATTCCTTGAAAAAATGGAATTTGATATTTCCTATAACTGCAGTTTTATACAATTTTATTGTATTATACAGGGTCTTCCAACGAAAATTTGACCCCCCCGTAACTAAAGAACTGAAAAATTTTTCAAAATTCGCTGAGATCTATCAGCGAAGCTTGTAATACATCAGAATATACAGGATGCAGTAAACAAGAAGGGACATCGCCGTGGGAATCTCGTAAACGTTGTAGAACGCTTCCTTACAACAGCGATGGAACTGAAATAATAGATGTCTCCCCCAAAGGGGACTAGAATGTAACTCTCTTATATGTACCACAATTTTCTATTCGATTTGTTTCTTATAGGTATTTGTATTGTCCAATTTCTTGTAAAACTTGTACAATTTATTATATCATTTATATTTAATTCGTTTCAATATAATTCTAAATTCGTTTTAATATAAAATCATAACGTTAAATTATATCTATCTATCTATTTAGGGTGATTTGGAAAAGACTTCTCTTATTTTTCAGATAATTCTATTTTTGGTCAAGAAATCCCTTTTATCTACATTTATAAACAAACATATTTATATGTCTGTATAATGAATCGGTCCCAACGGAGCCGGTGTGGATGGGGCCGGTTCTGACGAAGCTGGTGTAGATAGGGCTGGTCCTGAAGAAGCCCGTATAGACGGATAGTTTCCTGAAGGAGCACTTGCAGACAGGCGGACCTAAAGGAGCCCGTGTAGACAGACAGACCTGAAAGAGCCCACGTAGACGGAGAGGATCCTGAAGGAGCCCGTGTAGACAGACAGACCTGAAGGAGCCCGTGTAGATGGAAAGGATCCTGAAGGAGCCCTTGTAGACAGACGGACCTGAAGGAGCCCGCGTAGACGTGGAGGATCCTGAAGGAGCCCGTGTAGACAGACGTACCTGAAGGAGCCCGTGTAGATGGAAAGGATCCTGAAGGAGCCCTTGTAGACAGACGGACCTGAAGGAGCCCGCGTAGACGTGGAGGATCCTGAAGGAGCCCTTGTAGACAGACGGACCTGAAGGAGCCCGCGTAGACGTGGAGGATCCTGAAGGAGCCCGTGTAGACAGACGTACCTGAAGGAGCCCGTGTAGACGGAAAGGATCCTGAAGGAGCCCTTGTAGACAGACGGACCTGAAGGAGCCCTTGTAGACAGACGGACCTGAAGGAGCCCTTGTAGACAGACGGACCTGAAGGAGCCCGCGTAGACGTGGAGGATCCTGAAGGAGCCCGTGTAGACAGACGTACCTGAAGGAGCCCGTGTAGACGGAAAGGATCCTGAAGGAGCCCTTGTAGACAGACGGACCTGAAGGAGCCCGTGTAGACGGAAAGGATCCTGAAGGAGCCCTTGTAGACAGACGGACCTGAAGGAGCCCGCGTAGACGTGGAGGATCCTGAAGGGGCCCTTGTAGACAGACGGACCTGAAGGAGCCCGCGTAGACGTGGAGGATCCTGAAGGAGCCCTTGTAGACAGACGGACCTCAAGGAGCCCGCGTAGACGTGGAGGATCCTGAAGGAGCCCTTGTAGACAGACGGACCTGAAGGAGCCCGTGTAGATGGAAAGGATCCTGAAGGAGCCCTTGTAGACAGACGGACCTGAAGGAGCCCGTGTAGATGGAAAGGATCCTGAAGGAGCCCTTGTAGACAGACGGACCTGAAGGAGCCCGCGTAGACGTGGAGGATCCTGAAGGAGCCCTTGTAGACAGACGGACCTGAAGGAGCCCGCGTAGACGTGGAGGATCCTGAAGGAGCCCTTGTAGACAGACGGACCTGAAGGAGCCCGCGTAGACGTGGAGGATCCTGAAGGAGCCCTTGTAGACAGACGGACCTGAAGGAGCCCGCGTAGACGTGGAGGATCCTGAAGGAGCCCTTGTAGACAGACGGACCTGAAGGAGCCCGCGTAGACGTGGAGGATCCTGAAGGAGCCCGTGTAGATGGAAAGGATCCTGAAGGAGCCCTTGTAGACAGACGGACCTGAAGGAGCCCGCTTAGACAGACGGACCTGAAGGAGCCCGCGTAGACAGACGGACCTGAAGGAGCCCGCGTAGACGTGGAGGATCCTGAAGGAGCCCGTGTAGACAGACGGACCTGAAGGAGCCCGTGTAGATGGAAAGGATCCTGAAGGAGCCCTTGTAGACAGACGGACCTGAAGGAGCCCGCGTAGACGTGGAGGATCCTGAAGGAGCCCTTGTAGACAGACGGACCTGAAGGAGCCCGCGTAGACGTGGAGGATCCTGAAGGAGCCCTTGTAGACAGACGGACCTGAAGGAGCCCGCGTAGACGTGGAGGATCCTGAAGGAGCCCTTGTAGACAGACGGACCTCAAGGAGCCCGCGTAGACGTGGAGGATCCTGAAGGAGCCCTTGTAGACAGACGGACCTGAAGGAGCCCGTGTAGACGTGGAGGATCCTGAAGGAGCCCGTGTAGACAGACGGACCTGAAGGAGCCCGTGTAGATGGAAAGGATCCTGAAGGAGCCCTTGTAGACAGACGGACCTGAAGGAGCCCGCGTAGACGTGGAGGATCCTGAAGGAGCCCTTGTAGACAGACGGACCTCAAGGAGCCCGCGTAGACGTGGAGGATCCTGAAGGAGCCCTTGTAGACAGACGGACCTGAAGGAGCCCGTGTAGACGTGGAGGATCCTGAAGGAGCCCGTGTAGACAGACGGACCTGAAGGAGCCCGTGTAGATGGAAAGGATCCTGAAGGAGCCCTTGTAGACAGACGGACCTGAAGGAGCCCGCGTAGACGTGGAGGATCCTGAAGGAGCCCTTGTAGACAGACGGACCTCAAGGAGCCCGCGTAGACGTGGAGGATCCTGAAGGAGCCCTTGTAGACAGACGGACCTGAAGGAGCCCGTGTAGACGTGGAGGATCCTGAAGGAGCCCGTGTAGACAGACGGACCTGAAGGAGCCCGTGTAGATGGAAAGGATCCTGAAGGAGCCCTTGTAGACAGACGGACCTGAAGGAGCCCGCGTAGACGTGGAGGATCCTGAAGGAGCCCTTGTAGACAGACGGACCTCAAGGAGCCCGCGTAGACGTGGAGGATCCTGAAGGAGCCCTTGTAGACAGACGGACCTGAAGGAGCCCGTGTAGACGTGGAGGATCCTGAAGGAGCCCGTGTAGACAGACGGACCTGAAGGAGCCCGTGTAGATGGAAAGGATCCTGAAGGAGCCCTTGTAGACAGACGGACCTGAAGGAGCCCGCGTAGACGTGGAGGATCCTGAAGGAGCCCTTGTAGACAGACGGACCTGAAGGAGCCCGTGTAGACGGAAAGGATCCTGAAGGAGCCCTTGTAGACAGACGGACCTGAAGGAGCCCGTGTAGATGGAAAGGATCCTGAAGGAGCCCTTGTAGACAGACGGACCTGAAGGAGCCCGCGTAGACGTGGAGGATCCTGAAGGAGCCCGTGTAGACAGACGTACCTGAAGGAGCCCGTGTAGAAGGAAAGGATCCTGAAGGAGCCCTTGTAGACAGACGGACCTGAAGGAGCCCTTGTAGACAGACGGACCTGAAGGAGCCCGTGTAGACGTGGAGGATCCTGAAGGAGCCCTTGTAGACAGACGGACCTTTTTTTTTTTTTTTTTTTTTTTTTTAGGTGGAGGGGAAACCGCATGGTACCCTGCGCTTGGTTCTACCCGCACAGGGTTATGCCGGGCTAAGGGAAGGAAAACCCTGAAATAAAACCTGGGATCGGAATCTTCTAAGACGAATACGGCGCGGACACGGACTAAAAACAAAGAAATTAATTATGGACAGTAAAAATATTGGATCGAAACTTACCGAACAGGGGCTCGGATCCCCAGTTCCGGTCGGTGTGGGTGGTGAGAGAGTGGGCCCCCCCCGACCGTCAACCAGCGACCGCTCGGAGTCTGCAATGGAAGGGCAGGTTGTTGACTCGAAATTTGCTACTGCTAAAAAAGTCGGTGATGACCAGCCGGTAACTGGTCAAACAATAGATTTAACAAAGGAAGTAAAAAATATAGAAACGCCAGTTAAAAGAATCAATGTACTAGAATGTCAGTTCAGAAGAAGCAACTCACTACCAATGCCTGGAGATAAAAAGAAAAGGAAAATTATGGATACCTCGCTAATGGAAGATAACAGACAAAGTCCTTATAAAAAAACAGAAAACCCAACAGCTACTTGCCTAATAGAGGCAATCGGCACCATACAGAAACAAGTGAATGAAATTTCAAACCGAATCAAGGAAATGCCAAACACACAAAAGGCGATTAGGGAGGTAGCAACGAAAATGATGTATACAATAGCAACATTTAAGAGAGACTCCATAAAGGCACTGTTGGAGGAAATAAGGTACAACAAAGCAGATGCGATGATGTTAGACGCGGATGTACAAACTGAGAAGACAAAAAATACCTGTGATGCAGCTACGCAAACCATATCAGAGGACGAGGTTACTTCAATTGAGGAAATTGATAATCTGGAGGCCCTAAAAGATAAAATAGATAGAAACTGGTCCGAAGATGTCTTTAAAAAAACTGAGATTGTAGTTGGAAATCCAATATTGGCAAATGAGGATGTGGTCAAGGTAATACTGGTGGAACCGAACGATAAAAAAATGGAAAATAGTATCCAGAGACTGTACAGGGAGAAATTTCCGGACATCGGTGAATTAGAGGGACCATTCGAAATCGTAGAACAAAACACCGTGTTCAGGACGTCTCGCACGAAAAAGGAAATAAAAAAGATGATCGTAAAAATAGAACACGACGGAACAATGGAAGATTTGTGGACTCACCTTTGCAGACTCAGGGAGGAAACGAAGGACATGGGGCGAGTAGCACTTCACCATATAGAGGAAATTCCAATTACTACACTCAGAAAAATGTGTGAAGCTATCTTCCAGAAGTCCAACACCAAAGTTGGCATCTTCACAACTAAAAGAAGGCAAAAGGAGGAGACAGAGGGAAGACAGAAGGAAAGAACAACCTATGGAATTATAGTGAATCAGGGAACGAACCAGTACAAGGAAATACTTACCAAAGTTAAGGAGGTAGTAGGAGCTGACGAAAACATGAAGAAGGCGGTGAGATGCATCAGAAGTACGAAGGAAGGGAAAATGATTATAACATTGGATAAAGACAAGGACATGTTGAAGGGCATAAGTGAAGCAATAAGTAGACAAACTGGCGTAAAAACAAGACAGCTAGGAGGGGAAAATAACCAAGAAATATTCCATATAAGGGGGATGGACATGAACACGGAGAAAGAAGAAGTGGTGAAGGCCCTCAAAGAAAACGAGATGTGGACGGAAGAGAGTTGCAAGATCAGTGAGCTTAGACAACAAAATAATAAGACTCAAGCAGCCACACTAGTGGTAGACAGAGAAGTAGCGCAAAAACTACAGGAAAGGAAAAACATAAAGGTTGGCCTGTCTAGATGCTGGGTGGAAAGAAGACAAACAATTAAAAAATGTTTAAACTGCTGGTCGTACGAGCATTTTACGAGAGAATGTAATATAGTAGAAAAAACAACGAGGTGCTTCAAATGCGGGGAGATAGGACATGTGGTCAAGGAATGCAAGAACGAGGAAGCCTGTCCTACATGCAAAGAGAAAGGCCATGTGGCAGGAACTTTTAAATGTCCAGCTTTTAAAAAAGCTATGAAAGCGGTAAAAGAACGAGAGATAAGCCTAAGTAGACAATCGTCCAGAATATCCAATATTTCAACTGACGGACAAGAGGCTATGATGAAGTGGAGTCAAATGGAAACAGTCCAGGTCCCACAAAAGGACCAGCCCAAAGCAGCATCGGAGAAAGCTGAAAAGAAAGAAGAGTTAGTAAAGAACAACTAAATAAACAAAAAGTAACAAAACAACAACTAAACTAACAAAAACTTACAAAACAACCAAACAAACAAAAACTAACAAAAACAACCAAACAAACAAAAACTAGCAAAACAAACAAACAAAAACTAACAAAACAACAAAAACAACAAAAATTTATTTTAACTGAACAATAACTAAATAAATAAAATCCATACAAAATGAGGATACTGCAAACCAACTTAGGTAGGGGAAAAATGGCTCATGAAAATGTGATGGAAACCGTATCCAGATATCAAATAGATATCCTAATCGTATCCGAACCAAATTTATCATACACAAAAAGAGCAGGATGGATTCTGGATAAAGACGGCATGGTGGCTCTGTATATCAACAACAGAAACTGTGGAATTGAAGAAGTGTACACAGAAAAAGGGTTCTTAATTGCGAAATTTAAAAAAATATTTCTTCTTTGTTGCTACATTAGTCCAAACATCGATCTGGAGCTATACCAAGAAAGAGTAGACAATATAATGAGCAGGGCAGTCCAGACGAATAGAAATGCGCTAATTATTGCCGGGGACATAAACAGCAAGGCAGTCACATGGGGTTCTCCGAGTACAGACCGTAGGGGTGAGATTTGGACAGACTGGATGGCCGCTTTGGACTTGATTGCAGTTAACACGGGGGTACCAACGTTCGTCAGAAGAAAGACAGAGAGCCATATAGACGTCACGTGCGCATCAAGCAAAATAGTAGATCAGATTAAAGATTGGCAAACTTTGGACCGAGAATTGTTTACCGAACATAAATACATTTACTACGAAATAGCAGATGCTAAAACTGGAACAAAAAGCGTAAATAATGGCAGAACAATCTTCGATCTAGATGAATATAAAAAGGCCATAATAAACGGAAAATGCTCAACGCCAGAGCAATTAACTAAAATGGTAAGAAACGGAATGAAAAAAGCAACGGCTCAAAATAAGAATTTCAGCAGACAACTCCCCTACTGGTGGACTTTCGATATAGCAACTCAGAAGGAAAAATGCCTTAAATTAAGACGAAATCTAACAAAGGCCAAGCCACGTGATCCTAACGCACAACAGATTTTGCAAATGGAAATCGACTTAAGGCTGAACAAAAAGATTCTGAAAAAGATGATACGGTCTTCTCAAAAGATGTGTTGGGAAAATTTATTAAAAGATCTGAATGAGGATATATGGGGACAAGGCTATTCAATTGTAGTCAAAAATCTAAACCACACACTACCGTATACCTTAACCTCTGAAAGGAAAACAGAAATAGCCAAGAGTCTTTTTCCACAGGCGAGGGATAATCTAGAGAGGGTAACTGTTGTAGGAGAAATACCACCGTTCAATATCCAAGAGCTCAGTGAAGTCATAAACAAGATAAAGCCTAAAAAAGCGCCGGGACCGGATGGTATTCCTCCCGAAATAGTGAAAGAGACTTTCGAAATACATCCTAATAAAATATTAGACATTCTAAACAAATCACTAAAAAATTTAATGTTCCCTGAAAACTGGAAAACTGCTAAGGTAATATTAATAAGGAAACAACAGAAACCTCTAGATTTACCCTCGTCATTTAGGCCAATATGCCTTATTGACATATTTGGAAAGGTTTTAGAAGGTCTAATAAAAGGAAGACTTGAAAATGCACTTGGACCAAACGGCCTATCGGGAAGACAATTTGGCTTCCGAAAAGGAAAATCCACAGTGGAAGCGGTGAAGTTTATAATGGAGAGTACTGAAAAATCAAAATATAAGTGGACAGCGATACTTACCCTTGATGTAGAAAACGCCTTCAATACTGCAAAATGGAGCGAGATCATCCAAGCCCTGAAACAAAAGAAAGTAGACGGTTATATTATAGCTATGATTACTGAATACTTCAAAAATCGCAGTATCCAGATCGAAAAAGGAAGGCTCCTAGATGTATCAGCAGGTGTTCCCCAAGGCTCGGTCCTAGGCCCAACTTTGTGGAATGTACTGTATGACCAGGTGTTAAATGTAGAACTGATGGAGGATTGCCACAGTGTTGCCTTCGCCGACGACTTGGCGCTTCTGATAAATGCTGAAAGTAAAGAAGAAATGATGTTCAAAGCCAACGAATGTTTAGTAAGAGTAACCGAGTGGCTCGAATTAAAAGGCCTCAAATTAGCAGGACACAAAACAGAAGCGCTAATTCTAAAAGGCACAAATTTAACAAAAGTAAGAGAAAAAATCAAATTCAAAATCGGTTCTCATACTATACACCCGACGACGTCAATTAAATACTTAGGAATTTTCCTAGACCACAACAGGACATTTGGAGTACATGTAAAAAACATATGTAAGAAGGCGGAAGAAAAAGTGGCCATCCTTTCAAAAATAATGCCCAACAAAGAGGGCCCGAGCAGTCTAAAGAGGAAGGTGCTGGTGGAAGTGGTACATTCTATATTGTTATACGGAGCTCCAGTATGGGCAGAGGCTGTGAAAATAAAAAAGTATAATAACATGCTAGGAATGGTACAACGGAAAATATTAATAAGAGCAGCAATGGCATATAGAACGGTATCAAAGGAAGCTCTAAACGTGATAACAGGAACCCTACCGATTGATCTGTTAGTTCTCGAGAGAAAACGAATTTATGATGAGCGACGAACTGATATTATTTCACAAAAGAAAATGGTAAGAGAAGAGTCAATCAAACTATGGCAAGAAAGATGGGATCAACTAACGGAAAGGGCCCAATGGACAAAGCGTCTAATACCCAATTTAAAGGAATGGCTAAATTGCGCTCACCGATCGACGGATTTTTACATTACACAATTTCTAACCGGCCATGGAACCTTCCAGCAATATTTAAAAAGATTTAAAAAAATCGACAGTGAAGAATGCCTGTATTGTAGAACACCGGACTTAGTGGAGCATACAATTTTTGAATGTATGAATTTTGAGAAAGAGAGATTAGAATTGGAACAAAATTTAGGACAAAGGGTTACACCGGAAAACATAATAAAGAAGATGATAGAAGATAAGATACAGTACGAACAAATAGCAGACTTTATTAGAAGAACAATAAAGACAAAGATGGAAAAAGAAAGAGAAATAGAAACAAACAGAATACATTAAATGTACGAAGACCACCCATGCAGATCGACGCAAATCCTTAATAGGATGGTACCGACTGCAAAGGGGAAGGTAAAAAAAAGAGGAGTTTTAGTGGGTATTATCTTCAATGAGTCCCGCACTACCCCCACCGACCAACTGTGGGGGTGTGCGTAAAAGCATTTCTCCTCTATAAAAAAAAAAAAAAAAAAAAAAAAAAAAAAAAAAAAAAAAAAAAAAAAAAAAAAAAAAAAAAAAAAAAAGGGTTATGCCGGGCGCTACTCCGGCTAAAACCCCTCCGTGGATCATCTACTCATCGGGACCGTCGTATTCGACATACTTCGATGGGTAGTCCACTCCTATTCCTCTGTACTTATTCGTTTTGGTTTTGTTTTATCCTTTCCTCTTGTTCCTTAATACTCAGTATATTTTCTAAAAATTTCTGCACTACCTTCCATTTTTCCTCACTTTCCAACATAATTTCAACCATGTTTTCGGCTGATAGTTTCTTACCGACTTTTCTTTCTACTTCCGATCTTTGCGCCTCCCATCTGGGGCATTGGAAGAGCGTATGTGCTGGCGTATCCCTATCTCCACAGTACTCACAATTGTCATTACCTTCCTTACCGATCCTCATTGTATACTCCTTAAAACACCCATGACCAGTTAGAGCTTGAGTAACGTAGTAGTTGACCGACCTGTGCTTACATTCGACCCATTTTACGACGTCCGGGATCAACAGCTTCGTCCACTGCGCTGTTTCAGTGTGTTTTTCCCATTCCTCCTGCCATTTCCTTAATGTGCATGCCCTTTCTTCAGCCTTCGAAGCTGGATCCCTTCCTACATTTCTCTCATATACCCTTTTCCTCTCTTCCATCATCAGGTGGATCGGGACTACCCCTGCCACGACTTGCACTGCTCTCAACGATGTTGTCCTATAGGCCATTACTACTCTCAACAGACTTCTTCTCTGGACCGCCTCCAGCCGTGCCTTATATTTTTTGACTTCCAACGCTTCAATCCAGATCGGTGCGGCATATAGCAATATGGACATAGTCACATTGTGCAGTACCTCCCTCTTCTTGCTACTAGGTCCTCCGATGTTAGGTAACAGCCTGCTAAGTTTATTAGCCCTCTCCAACGCTTTATTTGCTGCATATGTGACATGCGTTCGAAAACCAGCACTTCCGTCAAGCATTACGCCCAGATACTTAACCGCCCGTTGAGTTTTTATTGTCGTACCCTTAATTTCGAATTGAATTTCATCCCTCGCCTTCTTATTTCTTGAACCCTTCAGTATCACTGCCTCCGTTTTTTCAGGTGCTAACTCCAGATGGTGATTGGTCAACCAGCCATCCAAGCAGTCCAATGATAGATCTGCCCTGTGCCTCAATTCCTCTGGATCTTCTGCCTCAACTAGTATGGCCACATCATCTGCGAATGCTACGATCTTCACACCTTCAGGAAGCTTCACCCTCAGGATCCCATCGTACACTACATTCCAAAGCGTCGGACCAAGAACGGACCCCTGTGGAACGCCTGCTGCAACCGGTATTTTGCTGCCTCTTCGCACTACGATGTGTCTGTCGCTCAGGTAAGATTTCACCAAATTAATTAAATACTCCGGTATTTTCCATTTATCTAGCACCTCGATAATCAGCGGCCAGGACAGCATGTTGAAGGCGTTTCTAACGTCGATGGCGACCAGGGCCACCCATTTCTTCTTAGACTCTGCCACCAATTGCTTTACAGCTGCAATAGCATGCACGGTCGATCTACCCGCTCGAAAGCCAAACTGGTTTTCGGAAAGCATACCCCTATTATTTATCTCCTGCGTTATTCTATTATTTACCATGGTTTCGATCAACTTATTCACAGTGTTCAGCAGGCAGATCGGCCTATACGCTGTGGATTTTCCTGGAGCCTTTTTAGCCTTTGGTATCAGTACTATTTTCGCCTCCTTCCATAAGACAGACGGACCTGAAGGAGCCCGTGTAGACAGACGGACCTGAAGGAGCCCGTGTAGACGTGGAGGATCCTGAAGGAGCCCTTGTAGACAGACGGACCTGAAGGAGCCCGTGTAGACGTGGAGGATCCTGAAGGAGCCCTTGTAGACAGACGGACCTGAAGGAGCCCTTGTAGACAGACGGACCTGAAGGAGCCCGTGTAGATGGAAAGGATCCTGAAGGAGCCCTTGTAGACAGACGGACCTGAAGGAGCCCGCGTAGACGTGGAGGATCCTGAAGGAGCCCTTGTAGACAGACGGACCTGAA
This sequence comes from Phyllotreta cruciferae, assembly GCA_917563865.1. Classification (NCBI taxonomy): domain Eukaryota; kingdom Metazoa; phylum Arthropoda; class Insecta; order Coleoptera; family Chrysomelidae; genus Phyllotreta; species Phyllotreta cruciferae. Next base: position 599,558 of record OU830614.1, on the reverse strand, counting down.
GGAGCCCGTGTAGACGGAAAGGATCCTGAAGGAGCCCTTGTAGACAGACGGACCTGAAGGAGCCCGTGTAGATGGAAAGGATCCTGAAGGAGCCCTTGTAGACAGACGGACCTGAAGGAGCCCGCGTAGACGTGGAGGATCCTGAAGGAGCCCGTGTAGACAGACGTACCTGAAGGAGCCCGTGTAGACGGAAAGGATCCTGAAGGAGCCCTTGTAGACAGACGGACCTGAAGGAGCCCTTGTAGACAGACGGACCTGAAGGAGCCCGTGTAGACGTGGAGGATCCTGAAGGAGCCCTTGTAGACAGACGGACCTGAAGGAGCCCGTGTAGACAGACGGACCTGAAGGAGCCCGTGTAGACGTGGAGGATCCTGAAGGAGCCCTTGTAGACAGACGGACCTGAAGGAGCCCGTGTAGACGTGGAGGATCCTGAAGGAGCCCGCGTAGACGAAGAGGATCCTGAAGGAGCCCTTGTAGACAGACGGACCTGAAAGAGCCCGTGTAGACGGAGAGGATCCTGAAGGAGCCCGCGTAGACGTGGAGGATCCTGAAGGAGCCCTTGTAGACAGACGGACCTGAAGGAGCCCTTGTAGACAGACGGACCTGAAGGAGCCCGCTTAGACAGACGGACCTGAAGGAGCCCGCGTAGATGTGGAGGATCCTGAAGGAGCCCGTGTAGACAGACGGACCTGAAGGAGCCCTTGTAGACAGACGGACCTGAAGGAGCCCGCTTAGACAGACGGACCTGAAGGAGCCCGCGTAGATGTGGAGGATCCTGAAGGAGCCCGCGTAGACAGACGGACCTGAAGGAGCCCGCGTAGACGTGGAGGATCCTGAAGGAGCCCGTGTAGACAGACGGACCTGAAGGAGCCCTTGTAGACAGACGGACCTGAAGGAGCCCGCTTAGACAGACGGACCTGAAGGAGCCCGCGTAGATGTGGAGGATCCTGAAGGAGCCCGTGTAGACAGACGGACCTGAAGGAGCCCTTGTAGACAGACGGACCTGAAGGAGCCCGCTTAGACAGACGGACCTGAAGGAGCCCGCGTAGATGTGGAGGATCCTGAAGGAGCCCGCGTAGACAGACGGACCTGAAGGAGCCCGCGTAGATGTGGAGGATCCTGAAGGAGCCCGCGTAGACAGACGGACCTGAAGGAGCCCGCGTAGACGAAGAGGATCCTGAAGGAGCCCTTGTAGACAGACGGACCTGACGGAGCCCGCGTAGACGTGGAGGATCTTGAAGGAGCCCGCGTAGACGTGGAGTATCCTGAAGGAGCCCTTGTAGACAGACGGACCTGAAGGAGCCCGCGTAGACGTGGAGGATCCTGAAGGAGCCCGTGTAGACAGACGGACCTGAAGGAGCCCGCGTAGATGTGGAGGATCCTGAAGGAGCCCGTGTAGACAGACGGACCTGAAGGAGCCCTTGTAGACAGACGGACCTGAAGGAGCCCGCTTAGACAGACGGACCTGAAGGAGCCCGCGTAGATGTGGAGGATCCTGAAGGAGCCCGTGTAGACAGACGGACCTGAAGGAGCCCTTGTAGACAGACGGACCTGAAGGAGCCCGCTTAGACAGACGGACCTGAAGGAGCCCGCGTAGATGTGGAGGATCCTGAAGGAGCCCGCGTAGACAGACGGACCTGAAGGAGCCCGCGTAGATGTGGAGGATCCTGAAGGAGCCCGTGTAGACAGACGGACCTGAAGGAGCCCTTGTAGACAGACGGACCTGAAGGAGCCCGCTTAGACAGACGGACCTGAAGGAGCCCGCGTAGATGTGGAGGATCCTGAAGGAGCCCGTGTAGACAGACGGACCTGAAGGAGCCCTTGTAGACAGACGGACCTGAAGGAGCCCGCTTAGACAGACGGACCTGAAGGAGCCCGCGTAGATGTGGAGGATCCTGAAGGAGCCCGCGTAGACAGACGGACCTGAAGGAGCCCGTGTAGACGGAGAGGATCCTGAAGGAGCCCGTGTAGACCGAGAGGATCCTGAAGGAGCCCGTGTAGACAGACGGACCTGAAGGAGTCCATTTATGCTTTAATTTATCGTCACATGTATTCACCTTTATATGTTCATTTATATTCGCCTTGGCATATATATTACCGAAATAGATATTTATATATTTTTTCCAAATTTTTTTAATTAGTTTCAAAGGAACCGTAAATTCTCTTAGACGTAACTCTTAATTTTCTATATTATTTAATTTAACATCTTCTGTCAGTTTAAGTCAATTCTCCTGACGTGTTAAAGAGAATTCCTGGCGCCCATAAAACTCTGTACCTCACCCTTAACACAGCGATCCTCCCAAATAAAAGCCTACTCAGGAACCCTGGGATAAAAAGTAACAGTTGGTTACAAATTATCGAAGTAACATATATGTAGGTTACAAATTGGCGCCCAACTGGTCTTTTTTTGAGGAGTGCTGTTTTGAGGGTGAATACAGGGTTTTCCTTTATTTAATTTTTTCTTAGCGTGTGAAGGAAATATGTATTGGGTGAAATTCGGTCAAAATTTTCCTTTAAATTTAATACTTTTGGTGTATATGCGAATATCTGTATCGAATTACTCGCAGAATGGTGGGAAAGAGCGCTAACGCGCCCATTCTTGGGACACTGACCCGTTGCCAGGTCGTCAATTGTTGCAATTAAATCTTTTGGTCAGGCAATCACTGCCACTATATACACTCTACTATACAACCGTACACTACTGCTTCACTATCACAAATCACTAATTGTAAGCTCAAAAGTTTATCAGCCGTATTTGTTAATAAAACTTTGATAATAGCGTCCAAATCCAAAAATTTGTTCGCTTTCAATCAAATAAGGTTTAAAAACGCACCCCGAAAAATAAATAATTGTTAAGTCTTTCTTTATTAACACCCAAGAACAAAATAACAAAGTAAAGTAATACATCATCCGATTCCACCTTATCAACCTAAAAACTAGTCCCTCCGTGAATCATACATTTTCGATACAATTCTTTCGTTTTAAATAAATATCTATCGCAGTGCCGTCCCCATTTCTAACATATGCTAATGCTAATAATCGCTCGGCCAAAATCCAAAATGCCAAAATATTAATGCACATTGCACACCCCTCTCTCGACCGCCACAAGCTAACGTTTCAAAGTAAAATGCCCTCGCACGGTTCAAGTTAAAAATATGCGGTTTGTTTTGTTAGTTAGAAAAAACTACGCTTAACAAATTTGTGTTCTTGTAATATTTTCGTAAACCTAATAGTTTTCGATATTTGAGCGTGATAATTTTAATTATGACTAATTAAAATTAAACCTTTTCTAATAACTCAAAAACTAATTGTCGAATAAAAATTTGTAAATTACTAATCGATGTAAAAAAATATTCCCTACAAATCACCTAGTTTGAAAAAATTTCGTAAATCTAACGGTTTAGGAGATATTTGATTTTGAATTTTCCGGAAAAAACGATTTTTGTTACGGCTTGTTCGCGAGGTTCGGAAAATATACCGTTCGATAGAAAAATCAATTCTAAATAATTTCTGTATCTTGTAAAATTTTCGTAAACTTCCGTTTCGGAGATATTAATGTATTTATTCATAAAGTAATTCCTTCTCGATCCGTCCCTGTTCTCTACGGAGAGAATAGTTTCGGGAATCCCTTTGCTGCGCGAATTTGAACCATAAATCCGTCGCTCGAGTCTCATGTTCGCGAGAAATGATTTTGGTCCACGAAAATTAGTTTTTAAAAAATTTTATTTTACACAAAAAGTTCTAGTGGAATACAAAAGATGTTATTAACTTGAAAATTACTAACTGACTGCTGAAAAATAATAAAAAATGCAAGAAAGTAAATTAGATAAAAAAAAATGAAAGATTAGCAGAGTTCCCACGAAGCTTCTGGAACTTGGAAATAGGATCCGCTGAATCTGCATGGGAGCCGACTGATAGTATATGATATTCCTGGTATAACACGCGGCATCACCGAGGTTCAGAAAAACTACCAAAACGGTACCAGGACGAGTACCACACCTATATCAGGAGGTACTATATAATTCCAGCTGCGTTTCATTAATAAGCTACCGTACTATTTCTTTAGTTAATTGTACAGACGAGGCGAATTGTCCCAGTAGCGGTCACAAGATGCCGGTTTTGCAGGCGCCTACCACGATCGTCGATTCGGATGACAAGTAGGTTAAAGTCGAGTCGACCAAATGGCCGGCGAATTGACGCACCACGAAATGGTCGTTGTTTTGTTTCAGTTATTGCGTGTTGCCGGAGCAACCGGAGAACGGTAGATGGAAGACTAACGGCGGCGCCAAACTGAGTCCGGGTACCCGCGTGGGCGGCTGTACCTTTTTGACGTACGAATGTGAGAGCAAATACAAATTGTCGGAAAGACAAAGCAAGACCATCGTTTGTATGGGTGACGGATGGACGCCGAAGCCCCCTACCTGTTTAAGTGAGATTTATTAATATCGTCTGTTTCATCTGTTTTATCTTTTACTTTACTCCTTGTTCCTTCTTCTGATTCATAAACTTCTACACTTCACTCTCTGTTCTATTTTCTCCCACTTCTTCTACTTTCTTCTGTTTCTCCACCTTATGTTCCACCATCTACATCACATTTTGTTTCACTATGTACTACATTCTTTACTCCACCTTTTGACCCACATTCTGCTCCACCTTCTACTACCCCATCCAGATTATCCCCAACTAAAACTTCTTTTACTCCAGCAATCGCAGAACACTGTCCCAGGTTGTACATGACCGAAACGACGACGGTGCGTTGCTATGACAAATACAACGAGGAGATCAAATGCGGCTTGGCCACCGAAGTTTCTATGGCCACCTACATGTGCGCCCCCTACCACGAGCCGGTCGAGGGCGGCCCGCCGAGAACCCTCTACTGCTCAAACGGTCAATGGGACAATCCGGAGCCAGAGTGCGTCCCAGGTCAGCCAATCTATTTCATCATTAATATCTACATTAATGTCAACTAGCATTTTATGATAATCAACTCCATTTCAAAAAGCAATGAAAAAAACAGCATTTACTCTAAACTATTGTCACGTTTAAGGGTTTTGGCTTTCCCTTAAATGTCTTTCCTAGCTACCTGGGGGTATTAGGTTGTGGTCCAATAGTGTTTCAAAGGGAATAACACGACGTAGTATAAAACAATAACAAGTTTATTCAAGTCTACTAACAATGCCTCCACAGGCTTCTCTATAAACGATTACTTACCCTATTTAGTTGGGGCCAGTCTAACGGTCGGGGCTCTGTCCCCGAATATACCTTCTATACCTTTGGTACTTACGACTCGTAACGTACTAATGGAGGATCCCCTTGATCCTCTACCGGAATCCCCCGACTCCTGAACTGGAGCTAACCAGCCTCCTCTAACGGAGCGAACCGGACTCCACGAGCCAGGTCAACCCACCGCTTATATAGTAGATTTCCGCACTGACCTTGCTTACGTTCAACTGTGAAGCAAGGCCAATACGTGCCTCTCCAGCACGTTGTAAGTTCCGTGCTTCCTCACAAAACACTACACGGTTGGTTGACCCTTACCGGGGTATCATTCCTGGCTCTCCCAACTCGTGACTCTATCGAACGAAATAAATAATATCAAACGAATTTCTCTCTAAAAATCTAGTCTGCGGCCAGAAGACCGTTTCGGCCGAGCCGTTCATCGTCAACGGCGTGACAGTGAAAAAGGGCAGCTACCCCTGGATGGCGGCCATTTTCCTCAAGAAAAACGGCGAGTTCATCAACTCGTGCGGCGGCAGCATGCTCACGCAACGCATCATCCTCACAGGTAATTCCCTCAATCAAATTTCTGTCGGTACGCATGATTGACGTCACGCGGTGTTGCCGAATTTTCTCCCTAAAATACGATTTTTTCAGCTGCTCATTGCGTCACCGACAAAACCACCGCTGAACCTTTGAATAAGACCGACGTGCAAATAGCCGTTGGGAAATATTACAACTCGTACAGAGATCCCAGAGACAAACATTACCAATATTCCAGAGTAAGTTAATGACCTCAGGTCCGGTTAAAATGTGACTGACGTTTTGGTGTTTATAGATCGAAGCTATCAAAATTGAACCAAGTTACCGGGGCGACTATCTACGATACGCTTCTGACATTGCTGTTCTAGTGACGACCGATAAATTGTTATTGTCCGAAGTCGTCCAGCCCGTTTGTTATCTAAATTTAAATCAGAAACATCTCGATTCGACCAAGGAAGGCGTGGTGAGTACCGATACATGCGAGTTGGGCGTGCACACGTCCGCCATTTCGCGGCTATGTGACGTTTGACACATTTATCACGTTTGACAGGTGGTCGGCTGGGGGTACACGCAGAATGGCCTCAGACAGCCTTCTGACGAGCTGAAGGAACTGTCTGTTCCTTACAAGGACAAGGATACCTGCTTCAATGAACTACCTTTAAATTGGGCAAGGTACTACTACACGTACGACAAATTGTGCGCCGGCTATATGAACAAAGGTAGGTCTCAATGATATCATATTTCTCGCACTAACCCAGCCTGTCAAGACACCAAGGTGCATGAACGACACAAGATTGCGTTATCGCGATAAAGCGATTTGTGTCATCAGTCTCTTACGTCACAGATATAACCTAGAATTAATCGTGACGGTCTATTTTTTTATTGTAATGTAAAGGTATGGCGGTGTGCAAGGGCGACAGCGGAGGCGGCCTGGTGTTCTCCCACCACGGTAGATACTACGTGCACGGCATCGTCAGCGTGGGAAAATCTGACAACGTTGGCATGTGCAACGAACAGTTGAATTCGCTATACACCGACGTTGCCAAGCATTACAATTGGCTGAAAAATACCATCTTGGGCTTCGAGTCGATGCAAAACAACCGTGATGCTGAACGATGAACGAATACGTTGATGAAAAGGATGGCCTACCAGATAACAAATTAAACTCGGGGAGACCTGAAGAACAAAGGCGATAATCAGCGAATTTTTTAACGTCTCCCAGTCTACCTCTCTATGCCCCAGAAACTTTTTTCGAATTTTATTTTCTGTGTCTAATCAGTCTCTATCGCCTGTAGTTTTATATATTAGTGAGACTCGCGGAAAGGTTGGAAAGGGGTCTCCGACCCCTTTCGAAGTGTCTCGGCTAGACAGTTGGACAGACGGATCCTCGCTCCGTCGAATTGAAACACCATGTACATCATTTTTATTTTTTTTTCATCAAATAAAAACACCCTGTATATCAGTTTTTTAATTTTTCTTAAAATAAAGACACCCTGTACATCATGTCGTTATACAGGGTGTTTTTAGGGTCTTTTTGGCATGATATAAAATTTACACAGGACGAACAAAAATTTCAAAATTTTTATAAAAATTTATTGTGTACCAATAGATAGCACCTGAAAAGTTAGGACCATGTAAGCCGTTTTTCTCGATTTTCAACTGTTTGGCTTCCAGAGCCACCTAAATTCAAAATTTTGTGATTTTTGAGTAGCCGTATAGCCTTTATTATGAGACTAAGATACTTACCAAGTGTAATACCTTTTTATAATCAGATCATCGTGTAGAATTTAAAAATGAAAAAATATACAGTGTGTCCCATTTAAGTTAACGAAGTTACGGTCAACTTCCGGTATAAACGGAAGTCGGCCATTTTTGAAAATATTTTAGATGAATTCCTTATATCCAAAAACACTTCGATACAAAATTTCATAATTTTATACACAGGCATTAACGAAATACTTCTAATGCCCGCCTTACGTGGGACAGGGTGTACATACAGGGTGTTATTGAAATGAATGTACATATGGAAACGGGCTTATCTTTGCACTTTTCTAGAACGGGGAAAAATATTTTTAAAAAATACCTATTATTAAAGGAGTTTTTCAAAATTTTGAAAAATAATTTTAAAATGAACGACCGCCTCTGCATTATAGAGATAGGTCCGGGAATGACATATTTGTAACTAAGAATTCACTAATTAAATTAAATTAAACAGATACGTCAGATACACCGCATAGAACTAGGCGTACTACTAGGCGCAGTGTAAAGGTCGGAAAAGGGGTATTTTGTCCCAGATTTATTTGTTTAAATTTAACAGTAAAATTAGTGCCATTCATTTTTTGATATCAAATATTCTTCACAGTTTAAATATGTACATTCATTTCAATAACACCCTGTATAGTGACTCGCGGAAAAGTTGAAAAAGGCGCCGCGGAAGGACGTGTTTTTCCGATGAACAGTGACATTGACGTTTCCTTTAAAATTAAAACACCCTGTATATCATCAGTTTTTTTCATTTTTCTTAAAATAAAAACACACTGTACATCATGTCGATGAGGATCGTAGATTGAAGCAGACACTTAATTTTTGAATGAATTTACTAGCTTACATGACAAAGGGACCGGTCGGTTGTGTGATGTTAAAGGTTCCAATGATTTGGAAAGACTAAATTTATATAAATTGATTGTGTACATAATAAATAAATAACCAGTAATTTATTTCAACCAATTACCTATCTAAATAAGACCTAAAGATTAGTAAAATGCTGGATATGACGTCACGGATCCTCTAACATGAAAAGCACTATATAAATATGGACAAATCGTCCATCGTATCAAATCGATACAATCAAACGAGACGTCATGAAACTCATACATTGAGCGAAGTAAGTATATGCAAAATTTATTACATATACGCACAATTACTTTTCATTAAAACAACAGTTAATACAATTTTTCATCTAAAGCTTCGTACAGACTTGAGCATTTCGCCGAGCAACGAATAGAACAACGAACCGAACCTCAAATTGAACACTAATTTGGACGGGACTGCGAATGTGTTTGCAAACAGGCTCGCGAATTCTGGTCGTTCGCAGCCCCGTCCAAATTAGTGTTTAATTTGAGGTTCGGTTTGTTGCTCTATTCGTTGCTCGGCAAAATGTTCAAGTCTGTACGAAGCTTAAAGCTTACCATACTCGTAAGCAATTTAATTTAATTTTCACATCCAACAAAATAGGCGATCACGCACAGGTTCATTATTAATAAATTAATCGACTTACCTTAAGAATGATTGAAAAATTAATCGACTTACCTGATGATTAATTTAAATTATATGAACAATCTCCTCCGAAAAGATTACATAAAACATGTAGTTTTCATCGCTCGGCGTGTTCTACCACAAGTTTAAAGTAAACAATTTTTTTGTCCTGGCCCGGTCCGCCTCGTCTATTGTTATTGGAACCGGTGATATCAGTTCATTTCGAACCCTAAATAGTTGCTGAAATTGGGGAAATGTAGAAGGGGAAGGGAAGGGATGTAATCTTTTCGGAGGAGATTGTTCATATAATTTAAATTAATCAGGTAAGTCGATTAATTTTTCAATTATATTTCACAATCTCCTCCTCAAGATTACATAAAACATGTAGATGTTTAAAGACAGCAACTATTTGATCCCAAAAATAACAATTTATTGAACTAGGTAATTTATAAACAACAAAAGGTGTTTGTAAAAGCAAACACAATACGTATCTTAATCAATAATTAAATTGTCAGGGGCAACTGAACAATTATGTCACAATATTAACAAAACATACAAATAACGAAAAGGTAAAGGGCACTATAAATTAACTGGAACAAATGATATAGTAATATACTTATACAATTACTTTTTTTTGTTTTGGTTATTCAACTCTTGTATTCAATACTCCTTCTATAAAGCTCTTTTGAGAATTGACTGGCCTGTTATAAAAATTGTTGAATGCCCTCGAATTGATAGACCAACCGGCTGTTTTCCTAATTGTTTCGATGTTGACACCAGCACGAAATGTCGCTGATGTTGAAGAATGTCTAAAACTGTACGCTTTGAAAATGCCTACATCAATTCCACTGTTTCTTAAAACATCCTTTAACCAACGGCTTAAAGTTTGAGTTGTTGCAGGCCTGTGTGGTTTTTTGGCAGTTAGTATCAATCGATTTTCGTTGTTGGATCTCAAGTTCTCTGTTTTGTTTATGTAAAAAATTATTGTAGATGCAACACATATTTGCGGCTTCTCTTTAAAAAATGGGAAGGTAAGCACAGGTTGAGGAACATTTAATTTGGACGTTTTTAATTTTTCCGATATCCTTATTTTTAGATCTATAGAAGATAATTCGATTTCATTAATAGTAATTTTGGAGAACTTTTGAATCCGGTGGCCAGTTGTAAGCGCTAACAGAGCAATCAGTTTTAGAGACAATTGATACAAACTTAGCGTTTCTAATGGAAATAATGTTTCTAGATACCGAATAACTGGATCTGTATCCCATGTGGTTTCATATCTGGGAGCATTGGGCCGTTGGTTGTAGAGGCCTTTAAGGTATCTTTTTAAATACTTCTGCTCATCGTCTTTTATAGCAAGTATTAAACTTAGGGCACTTTTACCGCTATTTATTGAGGAGTAAGAATAACCTTTTTTAAACATTATGTCTAGAAATTTAACAATATGTACTAAGTTAGACACAAAAGGGTCTGTTTTGTTGGTCATATTATAATACCACCAATCTTTTAGGCAACAAGAATTTTGTTTGAAGGTACTTGGAGCTATGGAAGTAAATATTGCTTCCATTCCTTCTTCTGGGAAGCCTTTCCTTAGAAAAGCCCTCCGGATACACTACCGACCGCCAGGGAAAGACTCTTCCACAAAGGGCGAGGATCCCTAAATGGAGAAAAGATTAAGAATTTTGCTGGATATCAAATAATGGGGGGTTTTACAAGAATTTTAAGAAATGTTGTGAACCATGGTTGATTGTTCCATAAGGGTACGACCAGAATGCCTTCTGCTTTATCACTAATAATTTTTGAAATTACTTTCATCACTATGGAAAATGGGGGAAACGCATATATGTATAAACTCGCCACGCCAGTTTCTTGTAAAGGCATCGACATATAATGAATCAGGGTCCTTGTGCCATGAGACATATCTAAAGCATTTTGTGTTAGATTTTGAAGCAAATAAGTCGATAGTGGGTTGTCCCAATTTCGAACATATGTCAGCAAAATAGTCAGTTGATAAGTCATATTCAGTTTCTATAGCCAAGGACCTTGATTCACTATCGGCTTCTACATTCTCTTTTGTATTTATGTAGGATGCGTATAAAGTTATTTGTCTTTCTTCGCACCATTTCCAAATTTGCTTTGTTAAAGTTTTTTATGTCTTGTTCCTCCCATTTTATTAATATATGAAATGGAAGTCGTGTTGTCTAGTCTTAACAAAATTTGGCAATCAGCATCTGTCTTACAGAATGATTTTAGATTATTGAATGCAGCCAGCAGTTCTAAGTAATGGATATTTTGATTACTTTGTAAGGAATCCCAAAACCCATGAATTTTTTCACCTTTGCAGGAACCGCCCCAACCTGATAATGAAGCTTCAGAAAATATCTCTTTTTTATAATTATCATTAAGGATAGATTTTTTTAGCGGTAGGAATATTGATAAACCACCATTTAATATCTGTTAATAAGGACTTGGGGATAGACATTTCGGCATCAAAATTGCCATTATTACGGGTTAGTTCATATGTTTTAATAATTTCAAAACTTTTTGTATATAGCCAACCATACTTTATTGCTGGGCAGGCAGTTACCAGTTTACCTAGTACCATAGCAAATTTTCTAATTTTACAAGAGTTAGTTCTTGATAATGACACCAAGTCTTTAATAATATTGTTTTTCTTTTCCATTGGTAGGGATATGGTCATATCTTCTGAATTATAACAGAACCCTAAGTATTGGCAAAATTTAGAAGGTACTAGCGCGCTTTTTGTGTAGTTTATAAGAAAACCTAGTCTTTCCAATTTAAATATTACAATTTTACTAAATCTATGGCATTCCTCAAAGGATTTCCCAATTATCACAAAATCATCTAAATATGCTAAAAGTGTGATGCCTAGCTCTCTAAAGTATTGTAACACCGGTTTTAGTAACTTTGTAAATACCCATGGGGCAACTGACAGGCCAAAGGGTAATGAATTAAAATGATACAATTTTCCACCAAACTTAAATTTTAGAAACCGTTTGTCATGGATATTGATCGGTATTAAATAGTAGGCGTCTTTCAAATCGATAGTTACAAAAAAAACAATCTTTATAAATTAATTTCAACAGAGTTCGGTAGTCTTTCATTTTGAAGTGTTTAGGCATTAAAAAGGTATTTAACTGTTTTAAATTTAGAATGAACCTAAATGTACCGCCTTTTTTCGGTGTTAAAATATATCCCGATAAAAAGTCGTGTTTTGACCTTTTACATTTGGAAATTACGCCTATTTTTATTAAATCTCTAATAGCTTTTGATAGATTTAATTTTTCATGGCTTGAATCAGGCATAGATATGCGTTTTTGAAACGGCTTTTTGAAGAATGGAATTCTGTAACCCGCAATTCAATTTAGGACTGTTTTTTGATTAGTTACCGTTTTCCATTCGTTTAAAAAATATTTTAACCTTCCTGCAATTATTGTATGATGTACCTCTATCTCCTCTGGCGATCCCTCCCTTCGGTCCTCCTGCTGTATTTGGTTGTCGATTGGTATGGGTTTCCTTTGAAGCTCTTTTGTCGATGTTGCCATTTCTTCCTGTCCGAGTCCTTGTGTCGGCCCCGGGTTGTCCCTCGCTTGAAGTTTAAATAGTTTTGAGAAGTGGAAGCAACCGTCTTGTTCTTCTGCTTGATTAGTTCACCCCCTGCCTTTTTTATTGCTTGATCGGATCTGATCCTATCACATAAGTTGTCTCCAAACAGATAATCTGTGATGGGAGATTCTTCAATTACATTCTTCACGTTGGGATTGAGTAGAGGGCCTATTAAATACTTTCTATGTTTGGACATAAAATTGTGTAGGTCCGTAAGTAAGCGCCCAGCATCGATAAGATTCTTCAAGACTGTGTTGTCATCTTCCTGTGTAGGTACTTGCGTAATAATATGATTAATTGGGGAACCAATCGCCGTCAATATTGACGAAATATGGTTTTGTACTTGACATAAGAAATTATCTTGTTTGACAGCCTGATCGGGAATGCTCGTCAAGATCTCCTCATTCAATTTTGACCAGTTAAAATTTGTAAAATACAGATCCGGATCAAGAAAAATTATTAAAATCATAGCAACATCAAAACAACGCATTGTACCACATCGTATTTAAAAAAAATTGAAATTCCAATTTTTAAAGATGCTTGAAAAACTGAAGACATTGAACAATTTTTTATTTCTTGTTTTACTACTATTTCAACGTTTAAAAGTTTTACTTCAAAATGTGTGACTATTTCTGTTTATGTACAATGTAATCAGAATGGTTTTAATTAGTTTTTATTCATAAAAATCAAATTTACTTAACGTTTGGAAATACTTGATGTAAACATTCAGGTAAGTTTGAACCAGCAATCACATAAACCAATAAAATTATGATTACATCAAATCCGTAATTGCGTAATAATATGATTAATTGGGGAACCAATCGCCGTCAATATTGACGAAATATGGTTTTGTACTTGACATAAGAAATTATCTTGTTTGACAGCCTGATCGGGAATGCTCGTCAAGATCTCCTCATTCAATTTTGGGGCTTTAGATAATAGCAAATTTTTACCTCTAGGGTACTTTTCTAAGATGCTTTTCCTTTTTTCTTTGTCTAACCCCTCTTTTAGAATTTTTCCCCACCGATCCACGATTTCCTCGTGAAATTCTAGACCTTCCTGGTTATTTAGTAACTGGCCATCATCTAGCAAGGTTATTATGTCATCAGCAATCCTTGGCGGTTCAACAGACGGCTGTGCATGGTGGTCTGATTGTTCGTCAGCACTACTCGATTCTGATGAGCTGGGGCCTATAAAGAAAAGGAGCATATGCATGGCTGTCGTTTGCAACTCATAAATCCGCCGTAAATATTTACAGCTCCTCTGACCCTGGTCAGCCTATGTGAGATAAGAAGCATGAAATGTTTCAGCCTTTATGTCAGGGTCATACCGAAAAACCAATGTTGGAATTCAGAAGGATTATATTTTCAGTTACTATGTCGATGTGTACATAGTCCAAAAAAGCATTATCCAATGTGGATGTTTTATAAGGTTTTTTTTGCTTAGTCATGTGACCGTATAAAACCATTGAAAATAAAATATTCTTTTTATGTACATATGTAAATAAACCTGTATATAATAATTCAACTTACATGACGACTCCGACGACGATGAGGAACAATTACTAATTTCCCTTTTTAATTTCTCATAAGTACTTATTTATTAAATATTTTTATTCTAAATACTTTAACTTATTATTGCTATAAGTACTGGAAGTGGAAGTTGCCATCCAATAAAATTGGGAATTCTTTAATTACCTACTAACTTATTTACCTATCATAATAGGGGTATTATACAGGGTGTCCCAATAGTGCGGTAAAGCTCATTTTCTCCATTATTATGATAGATACGAAAAAACGATAAATAGAAAAAATGTAGATCATTTTGAGACGCATAATTTAAAATTATTTTGAAATATACAGTTGAATTTTGAATTTTAGGCGGCTCTGAAAGCCAAACAGTTTGAAATCGAGAAAAACGGCTTACATGGTCCTATCCTAACTTTTCAAGTACTATCTAATGGTACAAAAATCACCCTGTATACTTTTTATATCATTAGATAGTACTTGAAAAGTTAGGATAGGACCATGTAAGCCGTTTTTCTCGATTTTCAACTGTTTGGCTAGCAGAGCCGCGCGCTTAAATTCAAAATGTTGTGATTTGCCTTTATTGTGAGACTAAAATACTTACCAAGTATGACACCTTTTTCGAATCAGCTCATCATCAGCTCATCATCAAATAGAATCCAAAAATGTAATAATATGCGGAGTGTTCCAATTAAAAAAACATAACTTTATATATTTTCTCAAAATTGGGACAACCTGTATATTTCAATATAGTAACGTCCTTCATCCGGACGAATCCCAAGGATTCATGGACCTTCATACGGAACAGAGAAGAAGAAGAACCTACCGGTATTCAACGCCCCATTTTAACGTTAAAAACTGTTTTAAAGTAACGGCCATTTTCATAATAAAATCCTTAAAGTCACTTTAGCTAAAGTCACTTTAAGAACTTAATAGTCATCCTTTTTCATAATCAACTTGTTTGGTTACTTTAAGTAAAGTTCGGTTTTTTCTTTTCATGATACATGATGGCAAACCTGATTGGCAAAATTTTGATAAAATTTTAAGAAAGAGAAGAAATTTGGTTTTGATATGGGTCAATACTGTTAAAGCCGCTTCCTTACATAAAGGAAATCTATAATAAACCAAGTGTTTAAAATTTCAATCCGCCCTTACTGATATTCATACATAGGTATAGATAATTACATTGTGGAGCTTTTCCATCTGAGTAAGGGCTATCAGGGCTTCGATATTTACGTTGAAATTAAGGAATAAATTAATTTTTCGATGCTAAAAGTATGCTTCAAGCTGTTTATAAAAATTTGTGTAGATCAAGCGTCGAAAGTATTTATTCTTATCTTGTAAGTTTTTGGACGACGAATTCTAAACACTAT
Organism: Phyllotreta cruciferae; assembly: GCA_917563865.1. NCBI lineage: Eukaryota > Metazoa > Arthropoda > Insecta > Coleoptera > Chrysomelidae > Phyllotreta > Phyllotreta cruciferae. The sequence continues at coordinate 584,017 of OU830614.1, read as the reverse complement.
GTTTTCTTCTTCGACCGAGCTTGTTGTCATCATGGAGTCAGTTGAAATATCCGAATATGTCGTGTCCATTATACTTTTTTAAATATTTTAATATTTATGTTGTTACGAAAAACATGGATGGCAAAACATCAAAATTTTATAGGTTAAAGTAGTTTAAAATACCTTAAAGTGACGTAGAACCTCACTTTATAGTTAAAGTCACTTTAACGGCTAAAGTGGTATTATGAAACTCACTGGACGGCTTTAAAATCTTAAAGTCATAAAGTAATTTTAAAGTGGATTATGAAAATGGCCGTTAGTCCTAAAAAAAGTTCATAGTTACTCCATGACAACAATGTAAAAATGTTATTTTTGCTAGCGTTACTCTAACTTTAAAATGGGACGCTGAATACGGACCATACTTACGTTGAATTTTTAATACGTTTATAATACATTGAATATATATTTTCTGGGATGATTTAATACTGATTTTTAACATTTTTTCATTTCATCATTCTTTGTTAATATAAAATTCAATTCTGCAGGTTTTAAACTTAATCTGTTTTATGAGTTTATTTTTAAAAGTTGGACACAATGCTTGGCAAATATGACGACATTAGTGATGTGCCTTCATCTTTGTTTTGCACAAGCTATAGAATTAAAGTAGAAAAAAATTTGATTTATTATTAACAAGTTGTTTTTATTATTTATTATTATTAACTATCGTCAGTATCCTTTTATTTGTTCATTTTTTAAATATTTGTATTCGAGTGAATTCTTCTGTAGAGTTTTTTTATAACTTACATCTACAATATTACACCTCTAACTAGTATCATGAATACATGATTATTGGGTATTTATAGATTATTTAAATGTAATTTTTTAAGGTAATTCCTGCGACAAAATAATCCTGCAAGGTAGCTTACAGAGCCCTCTGTTGATACAACTCTATTCTCCCCCTTTACAGGATATGTTTTCCCATCATAAAGCTTTAGAGAGACATCTGGAGGGAAAATTCAACACCAACTTTGCAGGATTTGTTTTTCAAATATTTTCCGCTAAGCCACCTAGCGGTCAGTTATCGAAACTGTTATCTTGCAGGAAAGTATTTCTGAGCAAAACTACTTAAATTTGATAATAATTGAACTCATAATTACTCTTATTATAGGTCATTTAAGAAGACAAGAAATAATCAATTTGTTTGCAAAAAAATCGATCTAAGTAAGAAAATTTGAACAAAATTACTACTAAAACTTTAACATAGAGGACGCTTTTGGTGTAGATATTTCCTTATCTCTAAACGTTGATACAAATTAAAAACCACCGATTTCTTTGGTCCTTCTAATTACCAGCGAGCCAACGAGGAAAAACCGCTTTCCATCTTATTTCCACCCGAAACACCCGAAAGTAATTTCGAACGACGGTTCTTCGAAGGATTAACTTAATTGCGAGGAAGCTACCCTCACTATTTCACTGTTAGAACGAGGCCGGGCAAAGAGGGCAAAAGGTAAAGATGACAAAGTAGGAACTCTATTTAAGTTCAGTTGTCCGTTCACGACCTAAGTCGTCGAGATTTATCAACGCAACTCCCGTTGGAAAGGAAAATAAATTCCACCCAATTTACTTGATCGGGAGTTTTCAAACAAGCCTTTTCTTGTAAATTAATCCTTCATTATTACCTCGAGAATTACATGTAAACTAAATATTTGAAGGATACATTGCTAGTTTCACGATAAATTAATCATTTTACCTAATGCTATAATTTCTTAATAAATTTAATAAGGATAAGGGTATGACGAATTTTGGGGTGGAAAATGATGAGCTACTAGTAAAGAAGTAAAGTTCCTAGTGGCACTTACATCCTCCGAAAGTTAATCAAAATCCGAACTCAGAATCTACTTAAGGCGAATTATTTATTAAAACTCCTAATTAAGAATCCCAATAAAACTCCCACGCCGACTTTGATGTAGAAAATTCGCTCTAATGAATTAATAGTGAGACTCGTCAACATCAAAGTCTGGATTCTTCGATACCTGCTCGTGCTACAACTTTGGCTCCGCCGGAGTAAGTTTTCGATGCTCGATCTCCAAAATTGAATCTCTAGAGAGAGCCACTATTGATCATTAAACGGCGAATTTGCCGGAGTTTCGTTTCAGGTCAAGTCGCAGTTTTACCTATATAGCAAGAATCCTTCTTCCCGTGAATTTTTCAGTTAAACTGCACGGAGTTTACGGAGCGATAAAGAATTGAGCTCTCAGGATCCTCTTATCCGACTAGTGACGATTTTTTGCGCGTTTTTTACAAGGCTATTCTATCCTAACATTTCTTTTTGGAGTTTTCTTGTTAATCGCATCGGTGACGTTATAACGAAATACTTGTTTACCCACGGAAACTTCTGTACTATTTTCTAATGAAAATGATTTTTACAGTGTGCTTCATTGGGACAGGATAATATAATTTATTGGCTCATAACTAAAGAGCTGATTATTAAATATATATACTATAGGTATTTGCGCATAATATCGGTCGGTTTGTTAAGTTTTTGCATACTTTAAAGAAAAATTGAGTATTTTAACATACAGCGTGTCCCAAAAAGTTGTATACAAATGGGGAAAAAGTTTATCTTATATTTCACATAAAAAAATATTCTTGATAAAATTCTCTGCATGACTTGTAAATCCATAATCAGGTCAAAATGTTTCAAAAATTGCCTGGAATACAGGGAAAACAAAAATGTAATGATTTGGACCGAGAGAAAAATATGCACAAACTGTAGGTAGTAGAGAGCAACATTTTCATTGAAATTGTGATTAAGTATAGCAAAAAATTATGCACAATTGTTGATAAAAATTAAAAGATATTTTGATAAACAAGTCAAACATTGCGAGATTAATACGAAACCCGTTCCTATTAAGTGCATTGTTTTCTGTTACTGCCAATCATTTGCAATTGCAATTATGCACAATTATTGTTGATTATTGATATTCCTAGATAAAAATTAAAAGATAATAAACACTTCAGAAATTGTTGGATGATTTATTTTTAAAACATTGATGTTTTATAATTTTCTCCAACTATGAGAACAATTTCAATTTTATCTGCAACAATTTGTTTAACTTTCAATTCTCTAATTATTGCAAACACACATTGGCTTTTCTTTGACAGCTGTTGACGTTTGTTAGATATTCCAAAGCACTCTATTGCAGTAACAGAAAATAATGCACTTAATTAATAATTTTTGCTACTTTTTTACTTTTTTTACTTGTAAGAATTTACAATAGGTTTGTTCCTACAAAAAGTCACTGATTTGTTACCAATAAGTTTCTGACTCTACTATTTCGCATACGCGGTTTATCATTGAATGGAGTAATCAAATTTCCGATTTCTTGATGGAACGATTCCACCAAATATCAAACAAAAACGACTTAATGTTTTAATTAACCTATAAGTATATTCGGAAATACAAATTAACGGCGCTTGCGCCGGATTCTATATCTCTGTACTCTGTACTCTGTATCAGCAAATTTTTCTGACTATCACAAAACCAGTCCCTTGAACTGTTGGAACAATGAATTGTTAACCGAATCAGAATCAGAGATGTCTGTGGAGTTTGTTGGAACGCCTAAATTATGACTGCGCATACTCCTAACGACCACCGCGGCTGTTTCTGACTGATGTAGGAACAATAGGTAATATTTTGGGCACCTACAAAACTTTTTTCCACATTTGAGGTCATATTGCAAATTTTTTAATTTTTTTTTTAATCACTCCATATCTGATGAAATTCTTCATATTTGAAAATCACTCTCATATCTCTGAAACACTCCATATTTGAAAATCACTCATACCACTCGATCACTGCATATTTTTGATATTTTTTTTTGAAAATCACTGCTCATTTTTAAATCAATCGTTGCATATTTTTTGCATATTTTTTGCGCAGTTTTTTTTGCATATAATCCGCTCTTTACTCATCACTTTTCAAATCATTCACAATTTTTTTTGCATTTGGCAATGAGTAAAATGCATCATTTGGACAATTTCTCAACCAGTTAAAAATTGTAAAATACAGATCCGGATCATGAAAAATTATTAAAATCATAGCAACTGCAAAACAACGCATTGTACCACATCGTATTTAAAAAAAATTGAAATTCCAATTTTTAAAGATGCTTGAAAAACTGAAGACATTGATCAATTTTTTATTTCTTGTTCTACTACCATTTCAACGTTTAAAATTTTTACTTCAAAATGTGTGACTATTTTTGTTTATGTACAATGTAATCAGAATGGTTTTAATTAGTTTTTATTTATAAAAATCAAATTTACTTAACGTTTGGAAATACTTGATGTAAACATTTAGGTAAGTTTGAACCAGCGATCACATAAACCAATAAATTATGATTACATCAGATCCGTACTTAAGACGACTCAAATTTTTTTAATTCATTTAGGGTAATAATTAAATGTAATAATTGAATATGAATTATAAAATTTCTTAATTTTTTTATGAGAATATGCAATATATACAGATTGTTAAATTAATTAAAATTCATTCAATAATTATTGAATCTTCACTTCCGTTCTTATTGAATGCGTCCTTCAAAAAAATAAGCATGCCATGGAAAATAAGGCATAATATGCAATATTGGTCTTACTATGATCCCTTCGAAAGGTATTATGTTTATAAGGAAATTTATTTTTAGCAATGTTTTAGTTGGAATAGTTTTGTATAAAAATAAAAATATAGAAGTACCTAATTGTTGCAGAAATTAACATAGAATCTTCCTTTTGTTAATTCAATTGAAAATTTAATAATTGTACATCGAATTCCTTACGTACCTAATTAAGCGAATTCAATGGAAATTATTGAAATTTCCCATTCTCTCTTCTTTATCGAACTACTTTCGGAACGAATTTCCGTCCACCATCCATCCATTGGAAGAGAGAACTCGATTCTCGGCCCGTGGAAGTTTCGAAAAGAATTTTATTAAAATTTTAAGTTCGTTCGGAATTGAATTCGACACATTGTTTGTAACAAAGTTTCCCCCGTTTTGGAGAAAATTTCAATACGGCTGCATCAGACGCCGATGCCGCAAATATTTGCGAGGTATATATATGAGGATATTACTCAATTTTCCATTCAACAGATGGAGTGTTTCCTTCGATTTTCCCGATGGAGCTATTCCAATAATACTTAATAAAATTTGTCGAGTAAGTACGAACTAATAAGAAAATTCCATTTCGTATGCGACGAACAAATGCGGGCATTTTTCTTCGGAAAATAGAAAAATAATAAACGTAAAAAAGGCTCGTGTCGACTATATAGCAATAAAATTGCGAAAGTACAAATTGCAGTAAGTTAATATCTGCAAGTATTTACGAGAGGTATTTCTCGTTTTCTTGCGCAAGAAATGTCGGAAGCGTATACACGTATAAGAAAATATTCTTTCCATATAATCAGAGCCAGTACTTACCTACTAATTGTGCGGCTGCGTTATAATAGCAATTATAACAAAAAAAAAAAGAAAATTTTGGACACGAAATTGAATATTAAGAAGATGTACACTGGGTTTTTATGAAACATTTACCCCGTTTACATGCAGACTTGAAAGATCGGATCGAGATTGACTTGAGTTTCGACTCGTGTTTTTCCGTACACAGGGTTGAACGATTGAGTCGAGATCGTGTTCAAAAAGAGTAGAAGTGACAGCTAATCATGCATAACCTTATATTTTGTTAGTTACTTTAATTAAGTTTTGTATACGGAAATAACTTATGCTCGGTTGCAAGAACGCTAACCAAATCTCTCATCATGTGATGGATGATTAAAAAATGATTACCCATCAATGGGAATCGGGTTGCACGAAACATTTTTATCTCTTGTTAATTATTCATCATATGATTGTAGTTTAATTGAAGAAAGATGTGGCAACATTGTAAAATTTTACGGTTTCTTGTCATAATTGGCAGAAATTGGACAGTAAATAGTAAATATTTACGACGAAACTTCTTGAATGTCACTTATCATTCTTGACATCAGTGTTGATAAATTAAACATATAAAAGTAACTAAATACATAGGTACGTTTTGTAGTAAGGAAAATTGTATAACACCCAGAAACGATTGGAAAAACCCATAATTAAGGGTAAAACCGACAAGGGATTAAAATGAAGGAAATATCAGATATAAATTTGCCATTGCGTAGGTACGCACGGGAACAGTTTGCTATTATGAAAATGTAGAAGACCACGATGTGAGATATGCGGATTTCGACAAAATATACTATTAGAAATGATTTATTAGAGCTCAAAACCGTTTTCAGTTGCTCAAAAGGTGTTATAATTAAAAAGATATAGCCCTTCGAAATTTAAATATTTCGGGTTCTGACTCATAAGTCATCAACCAATCATAAACCACTCACGTCTTGTTGTATACTAAATAATATGAATTTTCGAACGCAGTAACAAAGAATACACAAACGAACAAAAATCATACTGTCATTTGTCAGATTTTTCTGAAAAATGCACAAAACAAATTACACGAATTGCAGTTCGGCACAAAACACTTTACTGATAATATTGACGTTGACAAGAATGTTGCCAAATGAATTTTTCAGGACCATTATTTGTGTTTTTAACAAGAAAATCGGTTACAATTTATACAGATGAAGATGTTACTTCTATATTAATATATCGAATTATCCATTAGGTAATGGAAGAAATGGATCAATCAGAAAATGTTTATTGCAATAAATATACAAAAAACGCACATTTTGCGGAGTATAGAAGAGTAATAGGAAACGTGGCAAACTTGCTAAATGTGACTTCTCTTTGCAACTCTCGCTTGGATTGGAGCCGAACGTATGACGATTGTGTGACGTTTTTCAAACTTTAAAAATTAATTGCGGCCTTATTTGGCAACAGAAAAAAATAAAAATTTCATTACGCGCCTTCTTAGAACACACGGTTTTGAAAAAAAAAAATTAAAAAAAAAGTCGTGGTCTTCTCCATTTGGCTATTATGAAAATTTTATTAAGTGGTTATGAATTTTTTTGTTTAATATTTGTTTTTATGGTTAAACCTGCGTTCTTGAGTCGATTGATTGATTTCTTCTCCTTACTGGTTGTAATTGTCCTCCAAATAAATCAACCACATTGATTGACTGTATTTTTAATTAAACGAAATCTTTGTTTAAATTCATCCTCTTCGTACATTTCAAAGGGGTTTGACCTCTCTCGAAATAGGCGCCTTGGAATAGGATATCTGGGTTCCTCTTCAAAATTGTAAATGTTTGATAAATCAGAATTCATATTGTAAATTATCAAATTGATTGTCGAATAATTGCCGATGCATCTTCTATTACAATGATGAATGTTTGAAGGATTGTTAACGGTTCATCAAATGATAATTATTGTTCGTGCAATCCAAATTGTTGATAATTGTCAATTAATTGTTCATCATTCAAGGTTTCCGTTACATTTTGATAAGTGAATGATAGTTGATAAATGAACAATTATTGACACATTATTTCATTGATGAGTCAATGATAAGCCGTTAATCTTTAATCATTTTTTATCCAGGATGCTGTTGCAAAAATCCGCTGTCAGTTGCTAGTTGTCAACTCAACTACTAAACCCGCGTTTAAAGGCATCATTTCGACTCGATCCAATCAGAGTCGAGTCGATTCGATTCAACCGATTTCAACTCGATCCGTGTTTACATCAGAGTCGATCTAGAATTCAAGCCGACTTCAATCCTGATTGTAAACGGGTAATTGTTAATTGAATTAAGAGACTTGAATTAAGAGATAAAGATCCTGAAAACTCAACAATTTTCTTAGCATGAAAATTGAAGATTTCATTTACCTTACATAATTCCCATAGCGAAATTAAATCGATTACTTCTTCTCTCGACCAACACTTTTTTTCCGACATTGTTCTACTCTCACCAAAAATTTCGAATATCTTCTGGAAAGTTGAAAGTATCTACTATAAGACACTTTAATATAAACATATACACGACTTGCCTAAAAACTTGACTGAAAGCGAATGCTGCAAGAAATTTATCTTGCAGGTTCAGCTCTCAGACGTGTCTTGACACGTTAATATTGGCGCTATCGCAAAAACTGTCGCAAGTTACGTGCTAATCGACACGAGCCTTACGGAATTTTTTTTATCCTGTCCCACAAAATTTTTAAAAATGACAAAATACTTTCCCAGCACCCGACTTTACACACAAGTGTGACACCTTTTTGTAATCAGCTCATCGAGTAGAATCTAAAAATACAAAAATATACAGGGTGTTCCATTTAAAATAAGAAAGTTACAGTCTACTTCCGGCATAACCGGAAGTAAGAAATAGTTGAAAATATTTTCATTGAATCAAGCGTATCTACGAATACTTGTATACACATTTTCAAATTTTAATTACCACTACTTTTCCATATATGTACTTCTAATGGGCCCTCTACGTGACACACCCTGTATAGTGGTAATAGTAGTAGTAGAGTAGTAGCAGTAAAGTAGTAGTAAGTAGTATTAGTACTTCAGTAATAGTACTAACTATTTAGTTATTTATTTAGGATATTAATTGTTAAGATTACGAGGGTATAATGGATTAGGTACCCCTCTATTTAGGCACCTAATACAAATGCATTCCCTAAATGATTAAATAATCCACACTGTTCCTATTCTTTAACACGGGCCTATTAAATCACGACTAAAAAAACCGGTTTAAACGTATTTAAGAGAAGCAGAAATGTAAAAATAAAATAAATGCCATGCTAGCAGAATAATGCGCCAATTAAACCGACCCCACGATCTCTGTCGGGCAAAGTTCCATCGCATAACTTAACTCAACGTCGTCGGCGTACAGTCCATCCGATGTGGTCTGCATACCGTCGGAGCCGAGGCCATTTAACAGAAAGTTAAAAGTTGAAACTTCCGACTGGCGCGATCCGGTCGTTGGGAGAGTTCGCGATGTATCCGAACGCCGGCCATGCAAAGCGCCATCCGTAGGGGCGTCCCCGGGGAGCGATCCCATTCGGATTTTCAGGACAGACTGCATTAGCGTCTACTGGTAATTAATCGACGTAAAATTTTGTGATTCGCCCGACATTCGAGTTGTGACATACATTATTCGCGATCCTGCCAGGTATCTTATTATAATTTCAACCGCCGACGGGGCCCCTGGAGGAAGCTGCAAGCCGAAATTTACAGATAACACCGTTCGTCAATTAAGTTTTTTTCCGCGATTCTACGTTACTGGCTCGGTCATCGTTCGCTGAAACGACAGAAGTTTGCACTTTGGGGAATCTCGCCACCTCAGTCGATTGCTCGCGAAAATAACTTTCTGATTAATTGAAATTTTATAAAATCTATTAGGTGTTCGGAGTAGAATTAACGCTCTAAAATCCGCCGGGGATAGAGAATTTTGTTGATTTACTCGAACAGATTAAATCGGAATTATCTATAAATAATAATTGCAATGTGCAATTCGACAAGCTACGTCTAAATTCGATAACGAGCACTCCACACGGCACTTGTTCGTTCAAATATTATCGATTCTTCTAGTCAAAACGATCCTAATTTGGTACTTATCGATATCAAAGCAGTCGCCTGTTTTTCCTTTGAACCGATACTCGAGAGTAACTAGTTCGATAAAGCCAAAGGAACGGGGCTCTTTTACTGGAAATACGGCATCAACAAATTATCGAATGAACGTCTTTGCGAGCGGAGGGAATTTTAAGTTAATTCGTACGTTAGTCTTTTCAATTGGAGTTTATTTTTTTTGTAATGCGGCAATATTGAGCAATTCTACATTCACTTGATCGCATGATTTGTAAGATTAAAGTGATTAAAATAATCTATTAGATTAGTAGATAAATTTTAGTTTTATTTTCAACGAATTTTGTTGTTAAGCATACATATTTACAAGCAAGTGCTAATTTCAATGCATTTTTTTCTGTGGGTTTGTTAATCTCATATAAAGGAAAAAGAAAGACGACTTAAACGATTTAAATCCCACTTAACAAGTTTCCCCTTGAGGCTGTTCTATCACCCTAAACAGGATGTCCCAAAATTCCGTGTATGTAGAGCTACTGTATGTTGGGGTGATCAAAAATAAGTCAATTGAGCCAAAATACAACGTTCTTCATTTGCCTGTGAGAACGCTTCAAAGTTGAAAGAAAATTTTAATTTTTTTTCATAAGAACCATTGTTCAAACTAAAAATTACACCTACAGAAATCATGGAATGGTAAAAACCACCCTTATCTTACTATAAATGACATAGTATTTTTTTTTGAGGACCTCCAATTTTTTTTGTACGGAGAGCTGTATTCTTTTTTAGCATTTTTTTGTCTTTTGTAAAAAACACGTATCTCACATGGTAGTTGAGTAAGATGGGTAGAGTGAAATAGGGTGAGTGCTAACTTATAGTGAAAATATTTTGTAAACAGTGCCGACGCGTAACAAAAATAATAACATTATGTGTCGTCACAACCTATAAAACAGCCTTTAATTTCAGAAATTAGGGTATTTTTCAAAATTTTTATAATCTCCCAAAAATTGTAGACAATTGTTTTTTTACCAAAACGATGAAAATATCATTTTTTTTTTATTTCAATATTAGTTTTCGAAATTCAGGTTATCAAAGAAAAGTCAAAATATCTCGGAAATTTGTATTTTTTTCGAAATTTTTCATTCATCAAAACTTGTATAGAATTATTTTTTCAATATAATGCAGGAGATATAGTTTTTCCATATAAATTAGTTTCCGAAATAAATGTTTTTTTATAGAATAGTGGGATTGCAACTTTCTCGCTGTAACAACTATTATGTTAATGTAATCGTTTTTCAACTCATAGAATCAACAGTTTGGCTAACAAATTTGCTCATACAATACACGCTATTTAATATACGCATGTAGAATATGCAGGTTGTCGCAAAAAGCTTGGGACATGGTTTAATTTGAGACGAAAATACTATGTGTCAACTTAACTTATTTTATCACCGATATCCAAAAATGTTTTGTAAAAAACTTACGGGAGGTTAAGAATAAAAAAGAGATTTTTCGTTATTGTGCCAGAACTTTTTTCGAAAAAAATTGTACCACAGAAAATTTCTGTTTTCTGAAATATTCAGGGTATTTCATAATTATTGAATCAAATTAATACGGGTTGTAGAGGGTATCAAAAAAGCAAGTTTGAGTAGTAAACCCCTATCACGAAATTAGCCGCTTGGGCTCCAGAAAAAAAAAGAAAAATACTTAGCGATTTTTAGATACCAATTCATTGATCTATCTTACAAAAATTTTTCAATGGGTCTGCCACGTTGTTCATTTAGAACTTGTATGTGGTTTCAAGTCGATTGCCGCTCCAGCACATTTTACTTTGCAAGCGGGGTATTTCGATGAAATCTCTTCCAACAGGTAGATAAAGGCCGAGGCGGCGCTGTGCATAGGCCCGCACGGTCGTCCGACTTGACCTTACTGGATTTTTTCTTGTAGAAGCACACACACACATCTTGTAAAAGCAGGCTCATTTTTATAAGCTGTATCCATAAATTGGTATCTAATAATCGCTATTTTTCTTCTTTTTTTTTCCTGGAGCCCAAACTGCTAATTTCCAGATTAGGCAAACTTACTTATTTTGATACCCTGTGTAACACCTATCAGCTTGATACAATAATAAAGAAACACCCTGTATATTTTTGGGTAAAAAAATATAATTATTACGATTTTGATTATTGATAAATAAATAAATACATAGATTATTGTTATTGAAAGAGTAAAAAACCGTAATGTACATAAATGTAGACGGTGGTGTACACGGTTATCTTTCTATTGCATAATGCGATTATCAGGTAATAAACGTTTAACGTTTATTTTCGGAAACCTATACTGTTGGTAAAATTCACCAACAGTAATTCCCCAACAATAATCTATTTATTAATCATTAATCATAGCTAGAAAACAAGATATTATAATGTTTTACAAGTTAAACCTAAAAATCTGAATTCTGTAATTTACAAAAACCGTTCAATATTGCCATTAATGATTCATTAATATCTATATTTTTACTGATAATTACTTAATCTCTAAAAATTTATTATATTTATTATATTTATTATTTATTATATAAAATTACAACAATTAAAAATCGTTATAAATAAACTGATAAATCTAGTTTCGATACAAAAAAATAGACGAATTGTTAAGGGCGGAATAATTAGGGGTTTGAGAGGATTGAACCCACCTGTTAAATATGAGAGATATCGAAAATTAAAAAAAAATTACACAAAAATATCAAATAGAGATATTCTGTACAAATTTTTGCTAAAGAAGTTAAGTCATTCTGGCCCAATATCAAAAAAATGTCTTTTTTATTCTTAACTTCAACAACCTGTAACTTTTTTAAACACTTTTGGATATAGGTAAGTTATGTTAAATCATCTTAATTTCGTCTCAGAAGTCAATTAAGCCATGTCCCAACCTTTTTGCTAAACCCTGTATAATATTGTAACCGTTAGCTTTATTGTTGCAACTCGGTCATTTAATTAATCGATAGAATAAATAAACTGAAACTATCTTTATAATGTAAATATAAAATGCATTAACAATGAAGTTATACGCTGGATGTTACTATATTTTTAATACGTGTCACACAAATAATACACATTTTAATACTAGAAAATATATATTAGAATCAATTTACCGCCAATTTTTTTGTTCATAATCAATAAATTTTCCAAATCTGATAAATTAATTTCATTTGTATTGAGCATACTATCAATAGAAATTGTTAATTATGCGAGCAATAATTTGAAACATCCGGTTTTATTAGATAGGATTATCCACAACTTATAAATGAAAAAATATTTATCTTTAAACGGATTAAATACCAATTAATAATACATGACATATTCGTGGAAAAGATATACAAGGTAGATAGTTGCAACACAGTAGGGCCCCACCATCTCCTATCTTTGTTTTAACGAATAGGTATAAATTGACTATCATAATTGCTAATTTGCTATAGGTAGTGCATCTCAAACTTGCAGCAAAAATGAAGCTAATCCTACTATTATTATTCACCTGCGGGTTAACATTAGTGCACGCGAATTGTGGTAAGAAAGCTGTTGCGAATAAAATTATCGAAATATTAAGACCTAATTGGTGTACCACTTAACCGTTCTCAGAGAGAGATCGCGAAATTATTTGCTACTGGGGCAGCTGGTCGATATACAGAAAGGAAATAGGATTCTTCAACGTCAGCAACATCAACACGGATATTTGCACGACAATCGTGTACGCTTTCGCCGGCTTGGATTTGAATTTGGACTTGGCTTCGATCGACTCGAATGCAGATGTAACTAGGGGTGCGTTGATTGCACCAATTCCATTCCATCGTCAACGATTTTACATGTTGATTTTGCATTGTAAATATTTCTAGGCGGGTTCGCTGACTTCGTCAAGCTCAAGCAGGAGAATCCGTGCCTGAGAACCATGGTGGCTGTAGGGGGATGGAACGCGGGTTCCCGAATATTCTCCGTGGTATGATAATTATCTAATATTTAAATGCTTGACGTAGCACGTACCTACTAGAATTGGAGTAGTTTAGGAATTATTTTCAATTTTTAATTACTTTTATACATAAAAGATACATCGTATATGTACATACCAAGTCGGAGGATATCGTGTACATATAGAGTCGATGATACAGTTAATTATTTTGCAATGTATCTAACAGAGAGAGCATATGATACTACGACGTGCTGAAGCCACGCCTGCTATATGTTGTAGTATTGAAAGTATTTTCTATTCCTCACTATTTTACATTTTGATTGAGAGTTATCTCTTTCTATAGAGTGCACCGACAAAAATTTGCCACTCTGTATATTTGTAGGCCGTGACTTTTTAGAACGTACGTAAATAGGAGTAGGTCAAAATATAGCAAAAAATATAAATAGGTATCTACTAAATAATAAATTATTTATGTTATGGAGAATCTAAAATTCATATGCAATATAATTAGGTATATGTACTAATTTATGCCAATTACCTGTTTTTAGCACGTACGGGATATTTTTTACGATAAAGACAAGAAATCCCCTATTTTATACAGGGTGTATCATTAGTTGATACTTCTTTTTTAACTGTGTATGAATCTTTTAATTCCAAGCAACTTTTTCAAATATATTGAATATTCTGAAAAACAAAGATAAAAATTTTTAGAAATGTTTGCCTTTGTTTCGAATTTCGAATATTTCCCAATACGTACCTGCTTCTTTAAATATGAAATTTATTTATTTTTCGGCATTTATTTGACAGATGACTGCCATAATTAAATTTCTTATTTAATAAAGCAGGTACGTATTGGAAAATATTCGAAATTTTTAAATTTTCTATCTTCTTTGTTATTCATAATATTCAAAAAATTTATTTCAAAAAGTTGCTTAGAATTAAGAGATTCATACACAGTTGAAAAAGAAGTATGAACTTACGATACACCCTGTATGTCAAGTAATGATTTACCATAAAATAGTGTTAAAATAACAAAGAGACCTGCATTGCAATAAAAAATTTTAGAACAACCCAATGATTTCATCGATTTTCTTCTATAAATAGGCATCTTCGACAATAGAAAGCCGAAGGAACTTGGCCCAATCAATTCTCAAATTCCTAGTTTACTACGGATTCGATGGCATCGACATCGACTGGGAATACCCTACTTCCAGAGGCGGCTTACCGGAAGACGGTTCTAATTTTGTTGAGTTATTGAGCGAAATCAAAGCAACCATTTCTCCATGGGGTCTCAAATTATCTATTGCTGTATCCTCCGATGATACCCTCATCGGAACTGGTTATATCATAACGGGAATAAACAAGTTAGTAGTGTCACTCATTGTGTTAAACACGTTCTATTCGAATTTGTTAATTTTCTTTAAATTTCAGGTCCGTAGATTTTGTTAACTTAATGGCCTACGATTATATTTCCTCGTATTCTAATTACACTGGGTTGTCTGCACCGTTGAGCAAAATTGTAAGTTCTTATAGTTATAATTGTAAAAGACATTTCACACAAATTAATTTATTTATGTAGAATGAAACTGTTACAAAGTGGCTGAATGGTGGACTCTCGGCTAAGAAACTCGCCCTGGGCATTCCATCTTACTGCAAAAATTATGTCCTTAAAGATCGCAATCAAAATGGAATAGGCGCACCAGTGAAAGCTGTAGGGTTGCCGGGAGATTTCACTCAACAGGAAGGTTTATTGGCTTATTACGAGGTACCTAACTGCCTACAAAGGATTTAATTGCTGAACAATTATTTGAAATTAATTCGGCAGGTTCTGGAAATTACAAGAATCAGAAAAACAACAGTAACAACTGTTGACGGGACCAACTACGGCTATCACGATGATGAGTGGATGACGTTCGATAACGTAGAAACTGTTACTGAAAAGGTTAGTTTACATAAGCAACACATTTAAAATGATTCTATTACACTGTAAAAAGTCTTATCAAACAAACGAAGGTTACGTTTTAGTTTGTTAACAAGTAACTGTTAACAAGCAACGTATGAATAATTAAAATATGGATTAGAGTTATTAATAGATTTAAAATTGTAGGTGAAATACGCAATATCTAAAAATTTAGGAGGAATTATGTTCTGGTCTTTGGAGCTGGATGATTTCGATGGGACCTTCGGCGACCCTTACCCCCTGTTGAATGCCATTCACAAGGAACTTGTTGATTCTGCTTGATTAACATTATATATTTAAATTTAAATATTTATCTATTAATACATAACTTAAAAATGGTTTTATGTCTGTTATGGTTTATGTCTGTATTGTATACAGGGTGTCTCGGGAAATGTGGGAAATCTCTCGGATCCAAATATAACATGAAAAAATAAGATGACAAGTTCCCATAAAGTTTTTCTCTATAGGTCCTATCCCTACTGAGATAAAGGTACGTTCCTGAAGAACGTCTCTGGAAATATGTAGGTTTTTCTTAAATATCTTTAAAGTACTTCCAATGTACGTCTAATATACTTTTTTAAAGTATTTTTACCCTACCCTACCCTATCCCTACTGAGATAAAGGTACGTTCCTGAAGAACGTCTCTGGAAATATGTAGGTTTTTCTTAAATATCTTTAAAGTACTTCCAATGTACGTCTAATATACTTTTTTAAAGTATTTTTATTTATTTATTTATTTACTTATTTTTTGTTTCATTAAAAATAAAACATGAATTGGTTTATTATTTTTTTCTCGTATATAGTTCATTTTATCGACAATTTAGAGTACCTTCTTTTTAGTTTAAGGTTCAAGCTCTCCAGATTTATGTTTTTAATTTATTCTTAAAACATCATTTTAAACTCTTCTTTGTCGTCTCTACTAGGAAATAACTGGTTGGCATGTTCTGTTTATTGTCCAATTAGCAATAATAACTTCATTAACGGATTATAAAAAAAAAATCATTAATAATATCAGAAAACGCGCACAGTGTAACCATCTCGTTCTGACGAGAATGGAGAAGACCACGACTTTTTTTTTATTTTTTTTTTCAAAACCGTGTGTTCTAAGAAGGCGCGTAATGAAATTTTTATTTTTTTCTGTTGCCAAATAAGGCCGCAATTAATTTTTAAAGTTTGAAAAACGTCACACAATCGTCATACGTTCGGCTCCAATCCAAGCGAGAGTTGCAAAGAGAAGTCACATTTAGCAAGTTTGCCACGTTTCCTATTACTCTTCTATACTCCGCAAAATGTGCGTTTTTTGTATATTTATTGCAATAAACATTTTCTGATTGATCCATTTCTTCCATTACCTAATGGATAATTCGATATATTAATATAGAAATAACATCTTCATCTGTATAAATTGTAACCGATTTTCGTGTTAAAAACACAAATATTGATCCAGAAAAATTTATTTGGCAACATTCTTGTCAACTTCAATATTATCATTAAAGTGTTTTATGCCGAACTGCAATTCGTGTAATTTGTTTTGTGCATTTTTCGGAAAAATTTTGACAAATGACAGTTTGATTTTTGTTCGTTTGTGTATTCTTTGTTACTGCGTTCGAAAATTCATATTATTTAGTATACAACAAGACGTGAGTGGTTTATGATTGGTTGATGACTTATGAGTCAGAACCCGAAATTTTTAAATTTCGAAGGGCTATATCTTTTTAATTATAACACCTTTTGAGCAACTGAAAACGGTTTTGAGCTCTAATAAATCATTTCTAATAGTATATTTTGTCGAAATCCGCATATCTCACATCGTGGTCTTCTCCATTTCGGGCGTACTCGTCAGAACAAATTTTCGTCAGAAAACATTTATGGATTATGGGACCAACCGGAAAAGTGTTTCAAGTAATTCTGGGATGAGACCAGCAGCATTTGAACATAATTTATCATTATCCATAATGAAATAACTAAATCACTCGAAATTGAATACACTATAACACAAAATAAGTGCAATTGGTACGAAAAAATCAAACTGATTTGAACGCTCAAATGGTTCGGACGAATTCGTACGAATTCGGATGTGATTGTCGTTGCCACTGTAACCACTCTCATTTAGAAATAAGACGTTTGTTAATTCGGACGAATTCGTCAGAACAAATTTTCGTCAGAAAACGCATGTATAGTAACCGTAGCCTTATCCGAACGTTTATACTTTCGGAAATACAGGGTGTTGAAAGTAAAAATTTTAAATAGTTTTTTTTGCCATTACTCTGAAATTATCTAAGATAGGAACTTGAAAATTTGTGCAGTTATGGTTTTTTAGGTGACAAATAAGATGCGTATTATATTTTGAGCGTTGCTCAGAGAGGGCGCCACTTACACCCGTTTCACCGACATTTACAGTTAATAAATCTTTACCTTGTATGTCTGACGTGAAATTTGATCCAAAAACTGAAAGATCAATTATTTTTTACATTAATTATGTATTCTTGTTTCATTTTGATATTTCTATCCATTTTCGAGAAAAATCGATTGAATGACCACTATGTTTTGATACACGAAAAATTACGCGAAACAAATAACGCATACACAATAACATACACAATAACGCGAAACAAATCAAATAGGCTCTGTCTTTTAGAAGAAAGTAGTCTTTTTCGCCATAGAAATCGATAAATATGTCAAATGAATAATTATTTTGTGTCAAAGACATTAGAATTAAGAGACCGAATGTTACAATAATAAATCTCATAAAATTGCGGACTATTATTGTTTTAAAATTGTTAGTGAGTGGGAGAGAGAAAGACATATCTCTTAGGACTCGCTGGCAACGCTGTAACGGAGTGTCAATGAAGTGTCATTATGATCGCCAGTGGGGTAGTTTTAAACTTAACAGTTTGTAACCAAAGACCATTCAAATAACAGACCAAATTGTTTACATTTTCATGTGGTAAATCATTAATTCCCACCCGATATTGTCGCAGATTCGGGTCATTGCGTCATTGTCGGTTTAGAAAAATGAAATTTGATATATTATAACTACCCTACAACTACAATTTTATATTATATAAATAAAACAATATGTTCTGGGATAGTACGGAAGACCAAGGAAATGATGGAGCGATATTACCATTGATGTAGATTAGGCATGGAGGCGAAGAAGGAGCAGGCATTGATTGTATGTATAGGAAGAAAGAAGAAGAAAAATAAAAATAATTTAATGATATTTAAAAGAATATCCGGTACCCTACTCCACTGATTTAAATGAATGCAATATAATTTAACCTAAAAGTACTTACCGATAAAAGGATAAATTTGGATCGAAATGATCCACTTTTTGGCACACTACACACGCATGCACCATTATTGTTTATAGTTTTGAAAAAATTTAAATAAAAAAGCTAATATTACTCACGAAAATGTACATAAACACAAAATAGTTGTTAGGATTTACTGGCAACGCTGTGGTAATTTTTTGTTGCCGTATTTACGTAGATTTACAATCTTAAAATTTCTTTAATTGAATATTGATTTATTTTTAAATTTTTACCTTGTATTAAAAATTTTAAGGAATAATTTGATTAAAAACGTATTGTTTTATTTATATAATATAAAATTGTAGTTATAGGATATATCAAATTCCATTTTTTTAAAGAATTTTTTCAAATTATTATAGGCAGATAAAATCGACATCGATGCAAAAACCAGAACATGCGATAATATCGGGTGGAAATGAATGATTTTCCACATAAAAATGTAAACAATTCGGTCTCTTAATTCTAATGTCTTTGTTTTGTGTAGTTTTACTTGTATTGACAATTAGCCAATCGTCATTAACAATTTTTTTTATGATAAAATTTTGAAAATGCCGCTTCAAAAGGAGTTTTCAAATAATGAAATGAGAGATGTGGTTGTATTTGTCTACAAGAAAATTTTAATGGCCTTGAATTTGTTTCGCTTTTAATTTTTCGTGTATCAAAACATAGTGATCGGGGTTGAAGTACTTACCATTAAATATGTATTATGGTTCTAGTCCATAATTGATGCTCCATATTATTTATCTCTATTTTTGATTCGATTTAACCAAATATTTCTTTATTATTCAAAGGCATCATTTAAGGATTTAATATTCGCAATATTCACCTACCTACAAACCTTTAATCCCGCCAAAAATTCAAATGCAATTACTTAATAAATGTCCTACATATTATACAGGCGAGAGTAACCTACAAGGCCGTATTTACTTTTGATACTCAGAATTGCGTCACTGTGACCACCGGTCGTGACCGAACCTACATTGAAGGGTTGAATCGCTGAACGGGGTAGAGAGTAAACGTAAATATTTGACAATATAGTTTTCGGATATTAACATGAATTTCGTATAATGTATCACGTTTCGGTTCTCTGCGAGCAGCACGAGGAAGTAATTAATTATTTTAATTAACTGTAATTGGCGGGCGGGTTTGATTAAAACTAGCATCTCTCCTTTATTCAATTAAGTATCTAATGTAAGTAGGTTAATTATTATTTTAATATTAGCAAATAGACCTAAATATTGAGTGCACTATTATCTGATGTATGTAAAAGAAAATATTTTATCAAATAATTTATCTTGTAAAATTTTAGTTCAAATCATTGATGTTATTGTCAAATTAATAGGTAAATAGGTAAAAACATTATTTATCTTGTTTTTATCTGTTCTTATTTTTTCAGAAATTCTTATCATCCAAATGTTCTGATATATTTTACATAACGAGGTTGTAAACAATGTTAACAAAATCAATATTAATTGTCTAATTTTGTAGTTGATTTAATCTAATTTTACTTGTGAATATATATTCTTATCTTGCTAATTTCACGTTAATTGGGCATCCAAACTTTAATTATTGCAAACAATAGGCGACAAAAATTAAAATAATGCCGACACCAACATAATCTGTAATTCTATTGTAAGGCTGACGTCTACCTATAATTTTATTATTAATTATATTCCATGGATGGAGAGTTTACTTATTAGGTATACGAGTAAATAATAAGATATTTACTTTAACAAAGAAAAGTTACTATTTTTTAATAAATTGATAGATGCCCTATGTGCCTTATTCATAATAAGGAGTTAACGATGTTTGTGAAATAAAAAAGCCTTTCAATTTAATAAACTGGCTATTATATAAAATATGTGTTATATAAAATATAACGCAATTTTATTGTCATAAAATTGTTTTTAAATAATAAAACTAAACAATTGGCTATGTTTTTTATTGGCAGGTACTCTGATAAGCGACAGTTTTATTGCAGCGTATTTTTTATACACCTATCGTAATAGACGCCACTGAAGTGCTATCGAACACTCAAAATTCATATATAAATATTCCGGAATCATAGATCGACAATATTCCGAAAAAGCATGAACTCACGTTAAAAACTGCGAGTAGGCGGCCGGAATAAAGCGATAAGCATGATTTTCACCAACTTTATCCTAGCGGTTTTATTACCGTTGGTATTGACCGATGACGAATGCGGCGTTATCGTAACTAATTGTGAAGATACCACCTACAGGACTCTCTCGGGAGCATGCAATAACCTGAAGCACCCCAATTGGGGCACCGCTCATTCCACCTACGACAGACTGTCCAAACCCAGATATGGACCAAGTAAGTATCTCACAAAAACCCTTACGTCTCACATTAACATTAAATTGCAGACGGTACGATACGTAAAGCTGTTAACGGAAGCGACTTGCCCAATGCTCGGCTGATTTCCCGAATGGTTTATGAAGACAACACTTTCCCAGAGAAACACCTAACTATGTCCGCCATCGAAATGGGACAATTCCTAGCGCACGATTTAAGTTTTAATTCCCTCAGTAAGTCCTAAATGATCCTACTAAAATCATAATATGTATTGTTTTTCTTACTGCTTCACCATGACTAATTGCGTCTACAGGGTGCCACCAAAATTACGAATACATAGAGCTATTGTGTATGTTGGTGGTTGGTGGGATCAAAATAAGTCGATTGAGATAAAATTTCCTATAACACAAAGTTCTTCGTTTGCCTCTGAGGAAGCTTCAAAGTTAACACAAAGACGCTTCTATCGATTTTTATAAAATTTGGTATGCATCTCTTTTAATTGAAGATTTATTTTTCAAAACAAAAATTACACCTACTGAAATTGCGGAAGGGTAAAATCCACCCTTGTCCTACCATAATCGACATCGTATTTTTTTTGAGGCCCGCCCCTGGTCCCTCATTTGCAAAAATCATGTATCTCTCATGGTATTTGATTAAAAAAAAATTATGGACAGAGGGTTAGTGATTTAAAATTTTCAAGAAATTTTGGAACACCCTGTATAGAAAGTGGTAAAATCACACCCTAATATTAATCAATTCACATCAACAGTTGGAGACACAGGTCTATGTTGCTCACCATCTCAACAAATACTGCCGAACCCCCCTGATACATGCAGGAGCGTTGAAATTCCTGAAGGTGATCCAATATTCGAGCTTTACGACGCCAACTGCATTGCTCTTACCAGAACGCGCACCAACAAAGATTTAAATTGCTCGAGCGGATTGGGATACGACGAGCAGGTAAAAATGAATTCAATTACTCTATACACTTCGATTAACTTAATTAACCATTTGGTTAATTTGGTTAATTATTAATTATTTAAGTTAATAGTTATTTAAATAAATTTAAAGATATCCGACGAAAACGCCCGTGCGGATTTGTCCTTAATATACGGACTATCGGAGGATATTCTCAAACCGTTAAGAGCTTACAGTGATGGTAAATTGAAATTGGACAAAAGGAAAGGGCAAGAGTGGTTTCTTCAATCGAAAACTCACTCGGAGTGCCCCTTTTCACTTTCGACTGATAGATGTTATATAACCGGTAAATAATTACATGATCCATTAAATTGCTTTCCAAATGTAGCACAGAAGAGCTTAAATTGTACCCTACTCTTTTTAATTAATCTTACTATTAATTTTTTTGTATTCGTATTTATTAAGGCGATTCGAGAGTAGACCAAAATCCTCTATTAACCATCATTCACTTGATGTGGGCCAGAGAGCACAACAGAGTGGCGTCGAAGTTGAAAATCCTAAATCCCAATTGGGACGACGAAAAATTGTTCCAAACAGCCAGACAAATTGCGATAGCCGAATACCAGTATATTTCTTTCTACGAGTTGCTACCTAAATACATCGGCAGAGAAAACATGTTGAAAGACAAGATTATATACGAACAGCCGGGATTCGTCGACGATTACGACGAGAACATGAGACCGCACGTTTTCAACGAGCAAGCCCAAGCAGCCTTCAGGCGGTTTCACACCATGGTCCAAGGAGAAGTCGAGTAAGTTGGGAATGAGAAATGTTGATGTTGGTGCATAATTGCTTTTCTCGCAGCTTGGTGAACGAAAAGGGCTGCCCGTACAGAAGCGCCAATCTTCGCGACGTCATCAACAAGCCACATTGGCTGGAGGAACGCGACAACTTCAACAGTATCACCAGAGGCATGAATAACCAACCGGCCATCGCGCCTGATACGTTCGCCAAAAAGGAGGTAATAAATATACAAATAAGTATAAAGAGCGGATCGATTATAACGCAAAATTGCTAATAGTCTAATGTCCGGTTTCACCAACGACAAATAAGACTTTATCGGATCAATAAATTTATTTGTCGGATAAAATGACACAATTTTGTTATTTGACGAATAAATTGAGGTTTAAATTAACCAACGAAATTTGCACAGTTAAACTTTTATTTGATGTTTTCTAACCTCAAATAATATTAAATTGTAATATTTTTTCAGGTATTTCTGAAAATATTTTCGTCTATTTTTTTTTGTTAATAATAACGTGACGAAAATGTGGATTTCCAAAATCGTATGAAGACTAACAAAAGATTTCCAAAAATATGAATTGTATAGAGAATTATAAAGAGTAAAAAATCTTTGTAAAATAAGGACGGAACTTTGAGGGCTTTGCGTGGGTTGGGCCCCTGTTAAATCGGAGTTAAGCCATTCTGGTCTAATATGAAAAAAAAAAAAACTTTTTTAATTTTAACTTTTCCCAACTTTTTTGCGACACTCTGTATATAATAACAATAACTCACACGTGACAAAAATCAAAAATAACCTAAACAATCTTAAATCCTCTGTCCATCGGGTACATGGTTCATATACACCCTGTCTCACGTAAGGCGGGCATTAGAAGTATTTCGCGAATGGCTGTGTACAAAATTATGAAAATTTGTATACAAGGGTTTTTGGATGTAAGGAATTCATCTAAAATATTTTCAAAAATGGCCGACTTCCTTTTATATCGGAAGTTGTCCGTTACTTCGTTATTTTAAATGGGAAAGGGCTAAAGGCTATATAAATGGCATGATATAAAATGTACACAGAGTGATCAAAAATTTCAAAATTTTTATCAAAAAAAAATGTGTACCATTAGATAGTACTTAAAAAGTTAGGATAGTGACATGTAAGCCGTTTTTCTCGATTTTCAACTGTTTGGCTTTCAGAGCCACCTAAATTCAAAATTTTGTTATTTTTGAGTGGCTGTATAGGCTGTATACTTATTATGAAACCAAGATAGCATGTGTAATACCTTTATTCAGCTCATCGAGTAGAATCTAAAAATACATGAATATACAGGGTGTCCCATTTAAAATAACGAAGTTACGGTCAACTTCCGGTATAAACGGAAGTCGGCCATATTTGAAAATATTTTAGATGAATTCCTTACATACAGAAACCCTTGTATAGAAAATTTTATAATTTTATACACAGCCATTCTCGAAATACTTCTAATGCCCGCCTTACGTGGGACAGGGTGTATATACAGTACATACAAAAATGTACCTTTGGTGCAGGCAAACATACGTAATTATGCAGGTCTGCCATCGCGTAGCGGAGGCTATTAAAAATGTGCAAAAATCTCTTTTTTATTCTTAACTTCAAAACCCTATAACTTGTTTATTAAGCAATTTTCGCTGCAATTTTACCCGGAACATGGTCCAACGACAAATGCCATTAGTGTCATATCAAGAAAAAAGAAAAGACTTATAATTTAACTCCCACTCCTCAGTTTTTCCTTAGTGAATTTTGATTGGTCTGTCTAATGTGACATTAGACGTCACATCCAATTAGAACTATTTGCGGGGTAGGGGAGGAAAAATGTAGGTTGTCCACATTGATTGCAACGTGCTCACTCTAACCACTGTTATTTTAATAATCCTTGTTCAACAGATTGAATTGACCATGTTACGAGTAAATTTGCAGCAATCTAGATAAGTTCGGTTAAATCGTCTTATTTTTATCTCAGGAGTCTGTGGTTAAGCCATATGTCCCAATCTTTTTGCTACACCCTGTATATGCTAAAATATGCAATTTTGGTCAAAATATGCAAAAACTCGACAAACCGTTAGATATATGCAAGTGTTGCAAGCAGATGCATTTTGCATATAATCCGCTCATTACGGATAATACGGATCACGTTCCTTTTCTAACACACCCGGCATTCGTATAGAAAGGAAAGGAAGGTGTTAATGGAGTGAGCGATGGTTGTACCAACCATTGTCTTATTTTGTTGTGAGAGGAGTAGATACAATGTTACCTTTTCAGATGACTGCATTTCTATTTATCCACAAATTAGCGGCGAATGCGGACCTTATAGGCACCGATTTCCAGAGATCCAGAATTCACGGATTGGCGACTTACAATGACTTAAGGGTGAAGTGCGGCTTGAAAAGAGCGAAGACCTTAGACGACTTTTTGGATCACATAGAACCGAAAGTATGTCCTTCCAAAGTAATCCTTAATGAGGACTTAAAAATTTACATACTTTTTAGAAAGTCGAGCAGTTGAAGAAATTGTACGACCATCCGGATAGCGTGGATTTGTTATTGGGCGGTACGATGGAGAAGGTGGAGGAAGGTACGATGGCAGGACCGACTTTCAATTGCATTATGAGGAAGCAGTTCTACAGGACGAGAAGGAGCGACCGGTTTTGGTTCGAGAACAGGAAGTCCGGCTTAACAGAAGGACAATTAAGGGAGATTAGAAAAGCCAGTATATCGAAGCTGTTCTGCGACAATACTGTTGGGATAAAAACGATGCAAAAGCATGGGTTCCTGCAAGTTTCCAAAAGGTGCAATAATTCTTCAATTTCCACTTACTATACCTAATATATTATAAATTTCTAGCAACCCACGTGTGGATTGTAAAACAATCCCCGGACCTAATCTCGAATTATGGAGCGAAACACCCTGCAAATAAAGGAAATATTTAAAATAATATACACTTCACCAACACCTCTTATTTAGATACTATTGTTTTAAATAAAACGAATAAATATGTTAGTAGATATAATAATACCAAATTCTGTACACACCAACGGAAATTAATCGTCACTCCAAAGACAGCTTACAAATCTCCAGCTGTCGCTTACAATAATAATTAACTTGCTAATTCTCGAGTAGACGTCAGAGGGGTAATATATATATCCGCGAGGAGTGCTCCTAAGAGAACAAAAGAAACATTAGATGAACATCCCTCTCGCCGACCCGCATCCGCGGGGTTACAAAGCTCCCGGCCGCCGGTGCGAGCTTTGTCTTCGCTAGAGGTCTGTTTCTGATAGAAGAGGTTTGGTTGTTGAACGCATATTCCTCCACGTCGATGGACACGTAGATATGTAGGTACTCGGAAAATTCGGTTTGGGGATAGTCGATTTTCCAAACGCATTTTCGTTGGTTTAGGTCATTGATTATCACCAAATAAGCGCCTATTGCTGGTCATTATCACAGCGGGTGGTACGAACTTCGACCGTAGTCCGGGGGCTCGGGGTACAGAAAAAGACTAGAATTAGAAGTAGGTACTAGGTAGTAGGTATAATTACGTCTAATTTAATAAATATCTACGCATATGTAGGTAACGAATAAAATATTCATATTCTACCCATATTATTAATTTCACCAGTGTGACACTTTCAAAAAATCGGTTTTTGTTTTTTTGGCATATTCGATAGTTTATGTTTTCAAAATCATATCCTATGAAAGCGGCATTGTCGTATCTTAAATAGTTTTTGAATGACAGCGTTCTAAAAGATAATATAAATGCATAGTTGAAACTTCAGACGCGTTTTTCTCGAAACGACATTTTAGACTTCTAACAACGGAAAATTCTTCGAATTTTTCGAAAACGAAGTCTTATGATCTGGCTTTGTCGTCCGTCCGTCCGTCCGTCTGTCGCGAGTTTCAGCGGCTAAACGGTTATAGATAGAGACAAACGGACAACGGCATTCGATTCAGCATAGTCTCAAACCTCTCCCGTTTCAAAAAAAAAAAAAAAAAAAAAAAAAAAAAAAAAAAAAAAAAAAAAAAAAAAAAAAAAAAAAAAAAAAAAAAAAACTTAACGTTACATTAGTTAGAAGTCTCTCTACGGCGCACTGGGCCGTTCGTCCCACTTGTTTCAAAATTGCTTACATCATAACTCAAAGAGAAATTGACCGATCGACTTCAAATTGAAACTGAGTATTCTTGAATATATTTACTATAAAATGACCTACGATCATTTTGATTGGTTTAAAATTGTCAATTTGCCATTAAAAAACGACAATTTTTTGACCCCAAAAACCGACACTTTTCTTCAGAACTATATGCCATTTTGTTAATTTTTGATATTTTTCAAAAATCGCAGGTCATTGTATAATAAGTACCTTCAACTTTATTAACCTTTTTGATTCTTTTTTGTTTCACCTACTCATTCGGCCGGAATCATGTCACCAGTTGGGAAACTTTTTTTGGCCTCTCCGAAGACAGCACATAACTCCGTTATTTTTCAATATTTTTGTAAAAAAAATCTTAAAATATAGCTGAAAATATACCTTATTATGTCCAAAAAACTTCAAAACATTGTATCTAAAAAAAAATCACATTCTTTAAAAAACATTCGCGAAAATCGCCTAATCTTTAATGGATTACACTACTGGTATAGCCCCTTATAAGCAGGTACTGATTCTATTCGTTTATAAAAGACAATGACAGTAGTAGTGAAAATGCCACTACTCATACAGCAAATTTCTCTTTCGTAAATGAGATATAAGATGTGATTTGTGAATATGCACAGTTTTAATTGATTTTTTTTTAATTACTTAATCATTAATCATTTTTACGATAGTTTTCAAGCCTACTATGTAGAAATATGGTAATATAAATTAAATAGATACTGTGGCTAGAATACCTATTTTAAATACAAAAATCTCGATATGGGCTGAATTTATGCTACTAAAACAGGTACACCATTGTTTTTTTACACCATTTTTTTTTTATTTTTTTCAAAATATGAACTTGGAAAAAAAATCAAAAAAGGACAGAATTTAAAGAAATGATACTTTTCTCATCCAGTAAAGGTAGGTGGCGCACTCTTTATCTAATTTCAAAATAGATAGCATGCTCATGATTTAGTAACATAAAAATATAACTATTCCATATTTCATCAATATTAACATAAAGGAATTATTGCAAAAAAACGAGTAAATTTTAACTTTAACACCCTGTATCTTATGTTAGTAGTAGATAATATTAGTTGACCAATAGTTATTTAGTAAAAAAATCATATTTAGAGGTCCTGAACCTATATGATTAAAATATTGACCATTTCTTACAGGACACCCTGTATACAGGGTGTTAATTAATGCAATGTACTTATTTTAATGGGTGATTATTGAGTATGTCCTCCGAAGCTCGGTTTCCGATATACAGGGTTGTAAAGTTTAATTTTTTTTAGGTTTTTTACAAAAAAAAAAAATTAAACTAAAATATTACTTAAGACAAATATAAATTTTATACCATACTAATTAGTCAACTAAATGTGTGGCACTTACCAACTTGATTTGATGCAAAGAATTTACTCAAATTGCCGATAAATAGGATTGTCGTAATTGTCGTGTAAATAGGAAATTATTCCGGTGAACAGGTAAGTACGGAACTTTTTTCATTTTTAATCACTAGGTAAGTACATATATACAGAAGATGCTATTAATTAGACAAAAAGGTAAGTTATTTTCTAGGCTTATTAGATCAATTTGCTTTAGGCTCCCCTAAGAAGGCTTCCCCCGAACGCGCGAAATTATTTTTTTAAGGCATCCAAGAATAATAAATTTCCTTCGAAACCGTTTAGCGTTCCGAACTTTGCGCGTTTTTTTCTCCGGTACACTCGAAACGGCGGAAGTTCCGGGCGCAACGCAACGCATTGAATTATTCAGCTTGTTTGTGTGAAAAGTTGTCGCGGGAAAACGGGCGAGTTCGGTCTCTAATAAGTCTCCCAACGACCGCAAGGCTGATTCCTCCAATTTAGTTCGCCCCCTGCGCCCGAATTCGAATAAAACTCCCCGCTTTTTTTTCTCTGCTCCGAATTCGATCGTTTATTAATAATTTTTAGGCGGGCGCAATTAGTTGTAATTTACGAATTTCGGATCGCATTCTTGCGAAACTCCCGAATATAATAAATAATCTAAGTTAAGCTTCCTTCGAACTGTATCAATATTTATAACGGCTTTTACCGTATATCAAAGTGGACTTTTCTATTGACGGGAATACAGTAATTAAACAGATACGTACTCTAAAATTTACCTCAATTTTCCAAATAAAATTTAGGTATAAAAAATAATTCTTTGTCTTAAGTTTTGAAGAACAAAACATTTCGAAAAATCCCACAAATTTCCTTGATATTTTATCTCTTTTTGTCCTAATGTACCTACCTAACATAAAAAAAAAACAAATTTGTAGCGCTATTCTTTAAAAAACCTGAATTGTCTCGAAAACTAATTGAGATAAAAAATTCAAATTTTCACCGTTTTATTAAAAAAAAAACAATTATCTACAAGTGTCGAAGATTAAAAAATTTCGAAAAATTCCGTAATTTCTGAGATTTAAGGAGAAATTTGAATCTAGAATTGCGGTGAATTGGAGGACGATCAAATTTTGGGTTCAGCTTGGTGTATTAGTTTGGTACAAAAGAAATAATTTCGAGTTATGTTGGGTCGTTCAAATATCACAATTTTATCACCAGATACAAAAATGCTAACAAGGGTATTTTTTAAATGAAACATCCCTGTATACGATCAAATATTTTAAAAGATAATTAAATTCCCTTTCAAATGGTATATCACGTTCCTATATAGTCCTAACTCCTAAATAGTCAGGTTTCAAAAAATTAAGGAAAATTATTAATTTTTCGAAAACAGCTAAAGGCAGGTATGGGAAAGTATTATACAAAAATAATCGGGAGGCATTAGCGGAGTGAAAAATGTAAAAATATACAGGGTGTCCTAATGATAATACGCTCCGATTTCTCTAAACCTCTAACCTGCCATCCACCGTGGGTCACCTTGTATAAAAAAATATAAATCGACTATAATAACTCTTAATACCATCAAATTATTAAGTTACTGTCACTAATATTGATTAATTATAATTAATAAATATAGATTTGAGAATATACATGGTTTTTAGAGCCAACTGCAAAATACAAAATAATCTACACACTTCAAATTCTACAACTATAAATTTTTATAGATGTGGTGTAAGTAGGTACATTTTTTAGTGTTACTAGATAAATTGCCCAAGTTCTACTAATTATCTCTTAATTTCATATGTAATAATAAGATGCTTCACAGTCTGTAGTTTATAGTAGTCGATTCGATGGGATACGGTCCTGTAGGGGATTCGAAAAATAAATGTACTTACAATGTGCACGTCTGGCGGGCTCGTGAATTTTTATCATTAAAACCGTTCGAACCATTCGCAAAAAATAACACTATTAGCGGCAATAAAAGGAGGCCATCGTAAAAACGCGACTTTATTACGATTCTAATGATTACCCGCTAGGGGTTTACGGTCGAATTTTTCATTCTCGGTCTGTTGTGCGGTCCCGAATTAAAAAGGAGGACCAATAAAAGATTTTTTCCACGTTGTATTTTTTTACTGGTATGAAAGAAACGGAGCCCTTTTCGAATTTAAAATTGAAATAATTTGTATAGAGATGTTCTCTTACATTTTTGGTTTAATAAACATTGAAGATTTCAACAACAAAGCTTAGGGGAAAGATTTAAATAAACAAGCATTGACCATTTTTTACCCAAAGGATCGTGTCGATTAGCAAGTTACTTTGGGACAGTTTTTTAGAATAGGTACACGCTTCCGACATTTCGGAACGAGAAAAACGAGAAATACCTCTCGCAAATACTTGCAGATAGTAACTTGTTGCAATGTTTGCTTATAGTGTACATACATTTGGAAGTCACTAAGTCACTCTCGCAAGTACTATCGCAATTTTATTGCTAGTCGGCACAAGCCTTTAGGGGAAAAACTTAAACAAACAAGCTGACGATTTTTTACCTAAAGGATCGTGTCGATTAGCAAGTTACTTGAGACATTTTTTGCGATAGCGGCTAATTGACGTGTCGAAAGTGTCGAAACACGTCTGAGATGCAATCTTGGTGAACCTGCAAGATAAATTTCTTGCAGCAATCGCTTTCAGGCATGTTTTTATGCAAGTTGTGTATGCTTTTATATTAAAGTATCTGCTGCTAGTAGATACTTTCAACTTTCCAGAAGATATTGGAAATTTTTAGTGAGAGTAGAACAATGTCGGACACAAAGTGTTGGTAGAGGGAAGAAGTAATCGATTTAATTTCGCTATGGGAATTATTTATGATAATTGAAATCTTTAATTTTCATCTTTAAGAAAATTATTAAGTTCTTTAGAATCTTCGTCTCTTAATTCAGTTAACAATGTTTCACAAGAACCAAGTGCACTTCCGTATCTTCTTAATATCCAATTTCGTACCCAAACTTTTCTTTTTTTATATAGCAAGAATACGTATATGCGCTTCCCACATTTCTTACTGAAGAAAAACGAGAAATACCTCTCGCAAATACTTGCAGATAGTAACTTGTTGCAATTTTTGCTTTTAGTGTACATTTTTGGAAGTCACTCTCGCAAGTACTTTCGCAATTTTATGGCTAATCGACATAAGCCTTTAGGGGAAAGATTTAAATTAACAATCATTGACGATTTTTTACCTAAGGAAGTTGATAATGATTTCAAAATGTACAAAACAAAAATAATTGCGCGTGACAAAACACAGACTAAATTTACACCGAAACCACCTAGCGCTTGGCCTCTCTCTAAAAATAACCCAGTAGCATTCGAATTTTATTATCGACTCCAACAATTGTAGTGTTGTGTCTGTTATTGTCGTTAAATCCTTACTAAATTAAAATATCGAAAAATGTCCCCGAGAAATTCAGTACCCCCGCTAAAATCCCTCTGCTTAAAAACCATCTCCAACAAGCTCATACACGCTCTATCGGACGACGAGGGCGCCAACGTCGCCCCGGTCGCCGAGTACGTATCCTCCGTAACGTTCGAGGTCCTGCAGGACCTGCTGGCCGTGATCCTGGCCTCGGCCAACTTGGACGCGAACATCCGCTTCAGCTGCTTGGAGCTGCTGCTGCGAACGGACGTCAGAAAACTGTACGTAGGCATGTTCCCGCAATTCTACTACGTGAATATCCTGGAGGCGATCGCGACACGCGGCACCGGCGTCCAGCATCTCGACTTGAAGGGCGTCTGGGCGCGCGACTTCCCCCAGCTATTGAGCCGGCTCGTGAGGAGCTTGAGAGGCTTGAGGACGCTGCTTATTCCCCACATGGCTGACGATGCAGTCATCGAGGCGATATTGACTTTGGAAGAGCTCGCCGTGTTGGACATTAGCGGGGAGGCTTGTTTTACAGGTCGGTATCGTTTTGGGTTTTTATCAGGTGTATGCATGGTGTTTCGTTGGTGATGGCAATATTTTAACGCTTTACGCGTTCGAAAAATAGGCGAAGGTATTTTAGAGGGTGATTCCTTGTTAAAAATTATGAAAAAAGTTTCTATAAATATGGGTGCAGAAATGCAATAATGGTCGGTATTCAGCGCCTCATTTTAACGTTAAATACATGTTTTGCGAGCGACTTAAAGGTAACCAAGTCTTTAGTTACTCCATAACAACAATGTAGAACTGTCATGTTTAAGGCGCTCGGTAAACATGACTTTAATTTTATAATGGAGCGCTGAATACGGGGCTAAGTTTTCAAGACACAGGATGGTCAATTAAAAAAGAAAGATATGAATAGATTAAAAAATACTTACTTGATTCAGTTGACATTTGGCATTACTATTTGTTGTATTAAGAGGCTAATTTAGCGCTAATCAGATTAAAATTGTTAAGTTCAGTGGTGTGTCGGGGGGCACTTAAACGAATGACATTGGAAAAAAATGTACGGTACTGCCTTTTTTTGTAACTTAATACTAATACTACTTCACCTCTTGTATTTTTTTCGTATCTCACTTCGTTTTTGGAGAAAAAATAAAAACCGTTTTATGCATGTGACTTAATTGGCCAAATTTCGGAACACCCTGTATAGAGGTCACCCAGGGGGTCGTATAGAATGTGCCATTTAGTACAAACGAGTTATAGCGTGTTTTTTTTCGAATTAGGTCTGTTTCTTTCGTGGCTCATAAATTGTGAATCGCTCAGTATATTTTGTAAGGTATTCTCTCACACAGTAAATTTTATAATTCATGTTTAATTATTAAATAAATTATAAAAATGTTAGTTTTCTTAAGTACGTAATTCTATTGGTTTAAGTTAATGCTGATGGTTTAAACATGAGAAACATGAACATTTTATAGGTAAATAAAGACTAATTAAAACTGTTTTCATCACATTGTAACATCAACATACAGAAATACTCGTAATGTACATTTTCACGTTAAAATTTTAATAGTAAATGGGCTGTTTACGCACATTTGAAATTTGAAATCAATTTTCAAAAATTTGATGAACAAGGTGTTATTTTGGAGTTGCTATAATTTTAATAATATTTTTGGCAATCCGGGTCCTGGATTTTATAATTTTTTAATAGGAAAATAAATTGTGCTAAAATTGTATATTACCTGTGAAACACCCTGTATATAAATTGGTTATAAAGGTCATTAGAAACCTGATACTGGGTGTTTCATAATTATTGTATCAAACTGATAGGGGTTGTAGAAGGTATCAAAATAAGCAAGTTTTTGTGGCTGATGACCCTTGAGTAATTTTTGTAAGCTGCATTTATCAATAAATTGGTAATATACTTTTTTTTCCTGGAGCCCAAACGGCTAATTTCCGGGTAGGGATTTATTACGCAAACTTATTTTGATACCCTCTACAACCCCTAACAATTTGATACAATAATTATGAAACACCCTGTAAGTGTAGGGTTAAAATACTGCTCTTTCCCAATGAGGTATGAAACATCCTCTATAGTAATGGTATACAATTTATAGATAAAATTTGTGTTGCAGAGGAGGGTATCAGGCGATTGAAGAGCGACACTCTGCAGGTATTAGAGGTGGGAATGTTCGGTAAACTAAATATCTGTCAGCAGGACGATTCGGGAGCTGCACTCGTGGCCGATTTGATAGATAATTTACCCAATTTGGTATCGTTGAAAGTTTATTCGTACACAGGCAGCGCATTGTCGGTGTTTCACAAAAACCACCCCAAACGCAAAACTAGATTGAAATACCTTCACGACGTCGGCACAACCAACGAAACCATGGACTGCATGGTAAAAGTATCCCCGGAACTCGAGAACATTCATTTAGACGGCGCTGAAGCTGGCGTATTAGAAAAACTCTCCAACTTTCGAAATTTGTACATACTAAAATTAACCAAATGCGACCTGCGCGAGTTCTTATCTTTCATTACCTTATCCGGAGATCGCCTCAAAGTACTCAAATTAAACAACAGTAAAAAAGAGTCTTTAGATCTATCTCAAATATGCCTATTCGCGCCGAATCTCCAGATCCTAGAATGCTACCACATGAAATTAACCTTCGCAAATCCCGACACTTACTTCATGAGCTTGCTCAACCTAGACCTGACCTACTGCGATATGTCCGACGAAGTCGTTAGGTTGGCATTGATGAACTCCCCGTTTCTAAAGCACATCGTCATCGGCTCCATCATCAGGATGACCGATGGGGACGTTTTTCGATTGTGCGCCGAATGCGACTTCTACAATCTGGAAGAACTGTGGATTTCCTGCGCGCGATCTCTAACCCTAACCAGCGTGGAACTGTTGATGGGCCACTGCAGGAATTTAAGACGGATCGGCCAGCTGAACGGATGGGATTTGAGCGCTGACGAAATCGATTACCTCAGGATAATTATAGCCAGTACCAACACCGATTTGAAACTGCTTTATACGGATAATTTCCAATAAAATTGGTAACCGATACCGGCGCGTTGTTTAGGATTTTGAACAGCTCTTGAACGCGACGCATCAATTTGCAGGTGAATTATGCATGTTCTCGTTAACAGGGAATCTCTTCCACTCGACGACTTGGCTTTATGGGGTTATTTCCCCAGCGACCCTTTTGTAATATCGAGAAAAAATTTTCAGATTGTTCACAAACATTTCGCTGTAGAAATGCAACTGGTCTAAAATGGTACAAACATTTTGAGTTGTGTAATGTATAATGTGAATGAGTGTAATGTGATAAATAAAGAGGTGTTTTTAAAGAAAACAATAAGCGACTTTTGATGTTATTAATTCATAAATTGTTAATAAAAAAATTTTTATAACGTTGTTAATAATACAAATATTATTATATTCATTCAATAGGTATGTATGTGTTCGTGTACTTAGGTTAATCTACATTAATTTAGCAGGGTTTTGTTCATAAATCAGATAACTCTAGTAAACAGGGTGTTTCCTGACAACGGTACGAAACCTCAGAGTCTCAAACTTCAGTGTCTCAATGCAGAAATACAGGTTGTTGAAGTTTTAATAAAAAATCGGTATTTATAAAATATTAAAATATCCTTAAACCGATTTAGTTGAAATTTGGTACAGTTATTTCATGTAATAAGACCCTTATTTAGCCCTATTAGAATGAAATTATTAGGTCCAGTGGTGTCTCAATGGGCGTCACGGCCAATTATTATTGAGAAAAAAGTTACGCCACTGAGTTTTTTCGTGTTTTTTTTTTATTTTTCATAGATCCAGCAACTAAAAATATAACTTTTTGGTCTTCTGTGTTTTCTGCATATCTAGCTTCGATTTCGAGAAAAAGAAAAATAAAAATCACTCTAACTCATTCTAAAACCTATCCGTTTAAAACGTAAAATAACAACCAAAAGTTGTAGTGTCCTTTGAGACGCCACTGCACCCAACAATTTCATTCTAGTTAGAGGGCTTAATAAGGGCCCTATCAAAATTTTTATCAAAATTTTTTTGTGCCATTAGATAGTGCTTGAAAAGTTAGGATAGGACCATGGAAGCCATTTTTCTCGATTTTCAACTGTTTGGCTTTCAGAGCCGCCCAAATTCAAAAGTTTGTGATTTTTGAGTGGCTGTATAGCCTAGCCTTTATTATGAGACTATGATACCAAGTGTGACCCCTTTTTATAATCAGCTCATCGAGTACAATCTTAAAATGCAAAAATATACAAAGTATTCCATTTAAAATAAGAAAGTTACAGTCTAGTTCCGGTATAACCGGAGGTAAGAAACAGTTGAAAATATTTTCATTGAATCGAGCGTATCGACAAATACTTGTATACAAATTTTCAAATATTAATTACCACAACTTTTACCGATACTTCTAATGAGCCCTCGTCGTGACACACCCTGTATTCATGGGAACTTTTTTTCAAACGACCTAAGGAATCACTATCTGACGTTTTGTACCCTTGTTAAGAAACACCCTGTATGTGGTCTGTGGTTTTGTTTCAACTGAAGTTATTAGAACCGTAAGTTTGGAGCACAATTTTTTCCCTGCTGGTGACTACGAAATTCAATTTCGGCAAATCCTTTTTTTCAATTGGGCGCGCTCGGTCGTCGAATCCCACCGCCGATTCGAATTATATCTATAATTCATGATTTTTATCTCGAAATGACTGAAACAGGTCCGGCGAAAAAAAGTTTAAATTTCAATTAAAACTTGGTTGAAAAAAATAAAGCGCGAGAGGGGGAAAAGGGTGCTCGTAATGCGCTTGTAAACCGGCGTTTTTGAAGAACAAAAAAAAGCGATAAAGATTGAGAAAACATCGTTCTCTTTACTTTTGCAACAGGAGAAAGCTATAATATAGGGTTAACGATAATTAGGTAAGAAAGATTACAACGGAAAAAGGGGGAGTAATCGGTTGATTAAAAATAAAAAGCTTGTCGCTAAATTTGTTGCAATTCAGAGGGATTTTGTACATTTACAATAGTGAAAATTATTCTAATTTGTGAAACATTGGGTTCTATTCTGTAACTATTCCGCCAAATTTTAAAGGTCATTAAAAATGCATATTTTAAAGCCCCTTTAAGAAATGACATTCAAAGTGGCATTCTAAAAACACTTATTTTGGCGTTAAAGGTAATATAACTTTAAAAGAAACCGTTAAAAAGATTTTGCATGACCTTGCAACAATGATATTAGTAATATGCAGACATCGAACTCAATAAAGAATTGGAAGGGACCCGTCAACGCGCGAAGGAAGGCAAAAGTGAGGCCGAGCGAGAGGATCCGATTGACGTATCCCTATTGCACTCATACGCACAGTAGTTAATGGCGGAATTCAGTGTTTACTAGATTTGTGGAAATTTTTTAAGCGTTTAATTTTCGCATTGCTCGCCGTGCGTGTGAGTGCAATGGGGATACGTCAATCGGATCCTCTCGCTCGGCCACACTTTTGAAGTGTTACGAGTCCGTTCCAATTCTTTATTGAGTTCGATGTATGCAGACCATAAATGTAAAAAAGAAGACAAATTCTACTCCTTTTAACCTCAAAATAGTTTTTTCATGTTACCCTTTCTACAATAATAATGAAGGACTATTCTTCTGGTGGTGATATGATTGCTTGCATGGACACAATCTATGGCTCATAAACAATCGGAGAAATTATATTTTTCCATAAATCCTTTTCAATAAATATCCTCCTGTGCCGTAGAAATGAAGTGGCCAGAATTTTTAAATAGACTGGTATTGAAGTTATTCTCTCTCCTTCATGCATAGGTTATTTCAAATCAATTATAATTCTCATTACTTCCTTTTTATAACTAAACAAATTTTTAAATAATTCATTAGGTAATTCAAAGGGGTAACTCATATCCCTGATATTTCTTTGATGCAATCTATATACAGCTCTAAAATATTATCTATAAATTTTTACTAAATACAAATTTTACACAAATTTTAAAATTTAAAACAAAAATGTTTTCTTAGTGTTTACCTTTCTTCATTTTCAATCAATTCTTGAACCAAAATACGCAATTTTCAATATCTTTATTTTTAAACTTTGCTTTTAACATCCCTTTAAAAGATGACGTTTCACCATAAGTACTATTTGAAGGGAATCCTTTCAAGTTTTAACGGAAAGACAGTTAGCGAATACCAAAATAATATTAGCAGCCGTCAAAATTCTAAATGCCTTTGAAAATTTGATGGAATAATTACAGAATAGATCCCATTATCTATTAATAAATACTTTTTTTTATTTAATCAATCAAGAAGTATCTAATAATAGAATAATAAACGCAACAGAAATTAACTGAAATCGACAAGTTTATCAGCGAACAATTTAAACAAAGCAAGTTCGATGTAACGGGAGTTGTAAGGAGACCCAGAAATATTTAATTGCCCTGTCATTAGCAGGCTCTCGATGGAATTAACTTTGTTCAATTAACTTCGAGCGATGCCGTTAGATTTTACTACGATACGAGATAGAGCTACGAGTTTTCGCTAAGAGTGAATGACTGGTAAAAAAGAAAAAGTCGAGACGTATTTCACGTGGGGGCGCCAGGAAAAGTTAAGGGCCCGTTCGGATGGGCGTTAGAGCCCTTTGAGCTTGCCATCCGGTGTGTCCAAGTGTCGTCGGCCAGCGGAGGTTTTTATTTCCACCGTGATATATACGTCAATATGTTATTTATAACGCAACAGCTGACACGGGCATCGGAGAAGTTCGAACCGCAGAAACTCTTTTGGAAGAAGTGAATTAGGGCTTTTCATTATCGCCGGGCTAAAGGGGACATTTGGGAGATTTGTCGGGAGAAAACGGTTCGTAGTTATTTGTTATGACTGGTTGCCAGGTTGATAAATTTTAATGCAAAACTTGGGGAAGTAGGTACATAAATTTGGGTGTTAGCACCCATGTTAGCACCCTCTAAATAGTTTGTTCTAGAAGAAAATGTAATATAGGGTGTAAGAAAAAGATGAGTCGTAAATTATTAGATACAGGTAAGTGCAAATTTGTCTGCAATATGGTCCATTCAATGAGTTAAACAAAGATTATATTAAAATAACAGTGGGTTAGAATGAGAAAGGTGCATGCAATCCCACTATATCACGCTTTTTTTTTCCTTGACCTATATGACTATGCAATAGCATTTGTTGCACCCAGACACCATTACATGCAGGATTGAATCCTAGGTCGACTCTCATGTAAACACGGATCGAGCTGAAATGGGGTTGACTCGATTCGCTGCAATTTCTGACTGGGTCGAGTCGAAATGATGTCTTATAAACGCTTATAGGTACTGTTAAACCCGGTGTACAGAAAAACACGAGTCGAAAACTCAAGTCAATCTCGATTCGATCTTTCAAGTCTGCATGTAAACGGGGTATATGTTGTGTATAAATGTGCACTTATCTGAATACTTATAAATATAACAATTAATTATTCTGGGGTGAAGATTAAGACCATAGGGGTTAAGATTGGACCCGATTTTCCTATATCCAAAATGCTATTCAAAACAAGTTTAAAGAGTTAGTAATTGAAAATTATTATTTTTTCAACATTTTTTTCCTCTTAATTTTTCATTTTTGAAAAAATTATAGTAATTACAGTACCTACCTACCACAAATAAATACAGTACGAGATAAATAGTTATGTTCACAGATGTTCAATATATGACGACTATTTTATTGCAAACACAATTTGCACCGTTTTAACAATGAAAAACGAATATTTTTGAATATTCAATGTTTGTTTGAGAACGTTTGTGCTCCTTCCATAATTTTATTTTTCAATTCTAATAGTAATGTAATTATTTGTGTTTTATACACTATGGCCCGTATTCAGCGCCCCATTTTAAGGTTAAACGCATATTTAGTGAGCGTCTTTAACGTAAAATAACGTCCTTTATAGTTACTCCATAACAACAATGTACAACTGTCAAGTTAAAGATGCGTGTTTAACTTTTAAAAAATAAATAAAAACTTTATAAATCCAAACGCATTTTTCGTCTTTTTATTAAACTGACACAATTTATTAAGTTGTTTTGTAATTTGTTAATTATCAAATTATTAATGTTTTGTAATTAATGAAGTTGTTTGTCCTTAGTTTTTTTAGGAACTTGTAATTTTTTTAAAGGAACACACTGTATTTTTATTGTCCATTCAATTTGTAGTTTTTTCTCTTTTTATTGATATGGCACACTCTATATTTAGAAATTTATTAAAACGCTCAAAAAAGAGAAAGACTATTTTATTCGAAAAATGGTTAGGAGGCTATATGTAGAAAAACCAAAAAAAACTTATAATAAAAATATTTAGTTATTGAGAATATTAAATAAAACATTTTAACGATTTTTTTGTTTTTCTGCGTAGCCTCTTCTATACCTAACCATTTTTCGAATAAAATAGTTTTTCTTTTTTTTGAGCGTTTTAATAAATTTAAAAATATTAAAATTAAATTACTAAAATTACAAGTTGGTGTCATATTTCAGAAATGGTAATCCCCATAAAAAAAACTAAAGACGGCACTGAATTCTACGTAAAATTATCTATAAATCAGAATTTTCATTATCGCCTTGTAACTCTAAAATGAAATGAGATTTATAAAATCTGTTTGTGTTTATGTTTATAGTAAGTTTGACCAAAAAGTAGAACAGGTTCCCTAAAACCGGAAAGTTCTATCAAGTCTAATATCCGAAATACCCCCAGTCGTGACCAAAATGGGACATAGTGTACTTTTGCATAAATTTGCAATTAAACTCGGTTCAACACAGAACCATAGTAGAACTATGCATCTACAACCGGGCCTATGTGGTATAGTTTATAAGACACCTTTTTGTTTCAACCTGTATATATTCTAGAGACCAGTAGGTATAGTAAAAATAACGAAGGGATAGGTTCAAAAATCCCTTATAAAACCGGTATGCAATCACTGCATCCATCGTCCTTTTGTTTTCCACCGAACAATGACTTGAATATCATCAAACAAAACAGGAAAAAAACCGGTAAACAGGATTGAACTTTCTATTCAGGATGCGTTCGAGGTTGAGCCGTCGAACCGAAGAACCGTTTAGTTTTTTCCGGTCTCGTTAGTATGTTTTAGGGTTCGAGTGTTGCAAACCGATAAATTTTCCAAGCTCGGCGCACTCTCACCGGCTTTCCGGAATTTTCCGGGCTTTCGTTGATTTTCCTGCAACGACGACGACGCCGACGGTTCGAGAACAGAAGCGAACGTGGCTGATTTTTGGCGTGTTGCTTTCCTGATAGACTGGCGCGTATTGCATCGACTCTGTTGCATACAGATACCTACATTACAATACATTTATCTACAGGGTGATTTTATTTGTTATTAATGAAATTTTCAACATTTAAATTAGCCAATTTTTTAAAATTTTTTGCATAATTAGTTGATTCTTTAGATGATTTTGAAGATGTCGAAGGTAAATTTATTTGACGATTTTTAGAATATTTATAAATAAATAAATAAATAAATGTTTATTACGGGAAAACCCCATTTAGCAAATGTGCAAATACTTACAAATTCAATATTTTACATAATGAAAAGTATATAAAAAATACAAAATAATAGAAAAAAGTAATAATAAAGTTACAAACACTATGATAAATACATATAAAAATGGCAGAACCAACAATACAGGATGGCCCAGAACTCACGCCCCACCGGGAAAGGCCTTATGGATACAACAATGGAGATGCCAAAACTACAGCCGAAGACATGAAAAAGTGACTCCTTTGGCAAATAAAGAGATTTAAAATCGACTAATCCCAGTAGCAGTTCACATATGCGAAAATGACGTGAATTAGCTATACACCAATTTGACATTATTGAAAGATTCTATGTCCATTTCACATTGAAGGTTAACAAAATCTGCCAAAATCAGCTGCGACTATTAATCAACGATTTACTTTAAAATCGAACAAAAAATCGATCATTCGATTTGAACCACTTTTGAATCAATAGCTAATTGAGCTGTAACAATTTGAAATTATTGTAAATCATTAAATCGTCATTAAATAGTAAATTTTGGCAGATTTTGTTAACCTTGAATGTGAAAAGGACATAGAATCTTTCAATAATGTCAAATTGGTGTATAGCTAATTCACGTCATTTTCGCATATGTGAACTGCTACTGGGATTGGTCGATTTTAAATCTCTTTATTTACCAAAGGAGTCACTTTTTCATGTCTTCGGCTGTAGTTTTGGCATCTCCATTGTCGGTTCCATAAGGCCTTTCCCGGTGGGGCGTGAGTTCTGGGCCACCCTGTATATAGGCACCAAAAACATAAACAATAACTGATAATAACATTGAGCTCTCTGATTAAGCGATAATATCCATACAAGCATATACTGTCTACACATAATAATCTGGTATAGGAATGAACATTACAGATATTTTAGTGAGTTTTTAAATTGATTAGGACATATACAATAAAAATGAAATTTATCGCAAAGTTCATTACCTATTTTCTGCAGTCTGATTAGTGGACTATTCAGCTGATAGTTAGTGGATTGATTCGAGAGATAGAACATTATGGAATTTCGTGTGCTATAAACATTATAGGAAAAATTCAATTGTTCAAGTAAGTTAGGACAATTAAACAGTCCAGTTATCATTTTATTTAGCACGCATAAATCCATTTTTTCCGTCTTTTCTCAAGGCTATCTAGTTTCAAATAATTAAGGATATCAGAATAATCGTATTCATCTCTTTGCAAACCCAGATGGAAGGCCACACACCTAAGAAATTTGTTTTGAACCTTTTCTAAACTATTAATATGAACCTTATAGTAGGGATTCCAAAGAACTGAAACGTACTCCAATATAGAACGAACGAATGAACAGTAAACGATTTTGAACGTAAATACATCAAGGTCGGTTGATATTCTGGATACAAATCCCAGCATTTTCAATGACTTAGCAACAGACGACTCAATTTGAGGTGTGAAAGATAATTTCTTGTCCAAAATAACACCTAAATCTTTGATTTCTTCTACTTCTTTCAGCTTATGGTTACCTATGTAAAGTTGTATTGAGATGGATCTAACACATCTTGAAAACCTCATAAATTTACACTTATCCAGGTT
Source organism: Phyllotreta cruciferae (assembly GCA_917563865.1). Lineage (NCBI taxonomy): Eukaryota > Metazoa > Arthropoda > Insecta > Coleoptera > Chrysomelidae > Phyllotreta > Phyllotreta cruciferae. The sequence goes on along the minus strand of OU830614.1, from coordinate 541,112 downwards.
CAGAAAAAGGTTATTATCAGAGCACCAGGCATAAAAGGCATCCCTGCCATCTTGCAAACATTTAACATCTGACTCAGAGTTAATAGTTTTATAGATCTTCAAATCATCTGCAAAAAACTGGAATTTACAACCAGAAAGGCGGAGGTCATTAACGAAAGTATTGTATAGAAACGGACCAATATGAGAAACTTGCGGAACACCGGATGTTGCAAAGATTTTTCGTAAAGTTTTATTTCCAATTTTCACCACTTGGACCCTATCACGAAGGTAGCTTTTTATCCATCGAAGCATACTACCATGAAACCCAAGTTCTTGCAGCTTAGCTATCAGAATATTTATGTCGACTCTGTCAAATGCTTTTGAAAAGTCTGTAAAAACTGCGCATACTTGGCTATTAGTCTTGAAAGCAGATAAGACGTCAACTTGGAAAGAAAGTAAGTTTGACAAAGTCGACTTACCACTCATAAAGCCATGTTGTTCATCTATTATTGTATTTCTAAACTGTGGTGTTATAAAAGATGTCACAAGTTTATCAAATATCTTTGGGATTGTCGATTGGATGCAAACACCTCTGTAATTTTCTATGTCGTTCTTATTGCCTGACTTGAACACTGGCATAAGGCAAGTTTTCTTCCACACTGAAGGAAGGTCCCAATCCTTAATGATTTATTGAACAGCATATGTAATGCAAGTACCACTGTGCATTGACACCCTTTTAAAAAATATGGAGATATTTTATCTAAACCCGTTGTTTTTTTAGGAGCCAGTTCATCAATAGCCTTGTAGACTTCCGCTGTTGAAAATTGTAGATTGTTGATATTGCATGGATTAATATTATAGTTAATGATGGATGGTTCTTCTGCAGTATCGTATTTCGCATAAACGGATGAAAAAAATTCAGAGAAAAGATTGGCAACATCCTCATCAGTGTGAGCAGAACTATTTTTATAATTCAGCGATAACGGCAGAGAAGAATTTTTTATCTCTAACAAATTTCCAAAACAGCCTCTTATCTTGAATCATTCCGGCTTGTATTTTACTTATATAAGTATTATAGCATTGTTTAGAAAGAACTTTACATTTTGCACGAAGATTTGAAAACTCAGCATAAGAGGAAGGAGTATTAGTTACCTTATGCTTTTTATGTGCCTTGATTTTTTGCTTGTGACAGTAAATCAATTCCTTGGTGAACCAAGCTGGGTAACTAGAACTCTTATTAATATATTTTTTTGGAACAAATAACTCTAATGCTTGATAAACTACACTATAAAAACACTCAACATTTACATCTACATTCTCATCTCTAAATAAGTCTGCCCAATTGATCCAAGCAAAAAAATAATTCAGACTAGTAAAATCGGCATTGACAAAATCAAATACTTCTTCCTTTACAATAAGAAAATGATCAGATTTGCTCTCAACTATTGACAAGTTCAAATAATAAGCTGAGTGATGTAAAGACTCCGAAGATAATAAATCATCAGCTTTGCTTATAGGTAAATTATTACAATTCGAGAATACTAAATCTAAGAAGACATTTCGAGAATAATTAGTAGAGTAGATTAATAAAATTTTCGAATGATTTAAAGTTTTTTAGGAATCACTTTCCTAAAACGTTCCACGTTGTTTCACAACTGATGTCATAACAAATAATTTGACGTTAATGTGGTACCATGTGGTACAAAATTGTGCATTTTTATTTGACCATTAAATTTTATTGTGTTTTATATAAGTTTTATTTGTCGTTGGTGAAACCGGACATTAGTCTTTTGTTCAGATGAATAAACCTAATTAGACTTATAAAAGTTTTTAAAATAAATAATCCTGAATCCGTTCTAAGTGATTTTGGACAGATCTAAATGGTTTTAAGTTCGTCCTGAACTGATTAAAAGGTCAGTTCTTAAAAGATTCTAAATTATTCTGGACAATTCTAAAAGATTTTCAATTTAGAATCACTAAATTCTAAATGGTTGTACGATCGTCGTAAACTAAATCAAATAGTCCTAGTCAAATCTAAAACGATTCTTGATGATTAAAGACTGTTCTACAGGAGTTTTTACAGTTCTAAATGGTTCTAATATCGTCGTAAAGTAAGTACTGATTTAAAATGTCCTAGTGAATTCTAAATAATTCTGGACTGTTCTAAAAGATTTTTAACAGTTCTAATATCATCGTAAAGTAGACTGATTCTATTAGTAGTCCTAATACGGTTCTAAACGATTCTGGACTGTTTTAAAAGATTGTGTACATTTCTAAATATGGTTCTAAGATCGTACTAAACTGAATTAAATAGCCCTAGCTTTACTCTACAACGGTTCTAAATGATTCTGGACCGTGCTTTCTAATATTGTTCTGAACTCTCTCAAATAGTACCGGTCAGTTCTAAAAAAATTCTAAATTATTCTGGATAATTCCAAAAGATTTTTAACACTAATTCTATATGGTTGTACGATCGTCGTTAACTGAATCAAATATTCCTAGTCAAATCTGAAACGGTTCTTAATGATTAAAGACGGTTCTATAGGAGTTTTTACAGTTCTAAATAGTTCTATATCATCGTAAAGTACTGATTCTAGGAGTCGTAGTCATTTCTAGTACGGTTAGTAAGTTATTCTGGACTGTTTTAAAAGATTGTGTACAGTTCCAAATGGTTCCTAAACTGAATTAAATAGTTCTAGTTAGTTCTACAACGGTTCACAATGATCCTCGACTGTTCTAAAATATTTTGAATTGTACTAAATGGTTCTAAGTTGTCGTAAACTGAATCAAATAGCCTACTTAGTTCTATAACGGTTCTAAATGGTTCTAAACCTGACCTGAACAATTTGAAATCACGAGCAAGTATATAAGTACACAAGTTCAGTCATAACGCTATCTTTCATTTTTGATTTGTGTAATTTCGTGGAGTAAATTTGTGATAAAGTAATTACGATAAAGGCGAAATAAAAGTCATGAACGATTTTCCCGCTGATTGTTTCGATTTTACGCGAAGCGCCGATATTCGAGTCGCCGGCACGTTTCTTATTAGAAAAGACGCTAACGTCCGATTCGCAGTATTAAAATAAAACTTGATTTGGAAAATTCCTCGAGTTTTATTTGCGCGGCGATTCCCGAGGAATTCGTCGGGGCGCGGGCGCGGGCGCGAGAATTCGCCGGGCTAATGGCTCAGAAAATGGAACGACTTTCGGATCCATTTGTTTCGAACGGAATGATGTTATGGAAGTCCGATGCAGATCTACTCTAATGAGATTAAAAAGTCGAGCAAAGTCGAAATCGGGGCACGTGAGAAGATTAGTTTTTTTTTTATTTTTTTCGGGTGCGCTTTCTTCGATGAGATTTAATTTAATTGTACGGGCGCTTCTCCAATAGATTTGGGAATTAATGTACCATAAAAAAATGTCGAATTGCTCGTATTTGTATTGACGTAATGCGGGGTCGAATCGTTGAATAAACTACGATAAAATGTTTACAAAACCGATAATAATATTTTAAAGGTCGTTTCGAATTATTTGTCGTACGCGTACTTATCCGATTCCAAAACGCTTGCAAAGCCAAATATCGCAATATTGCTTAAATGCAACAAAAATTTATTAATCACAAAAATGTTAACATGAGTAAACGTTATACGACACAATTGTAAAATTAGTCATTAAATTCGCACGATTCTAAAATTCACTTTAACGTTCAGTTTCTTCTCGTTATCGCCCAGCAGCTCTTTTTTATCGAACGTGACGCCTTTCTCCAGCATCGCGTCGTTCCACGTGGAGCACCTGGACTTCCTGGACACCGCGCCTCCATCCAAATGCACCGTCACCTCGTAGGAGTACCTGGAGGCCTCGTCGCTGGAGCCCACCAGCACCGCGTAAAACTCCACGAAAGTCTTGTAATAGTAATAGAAGCATTTGAAGATGTTGCCGTGGAAGTATATCACAAACGTCTCGTCTTTGTTGCCGAATATTTTCGAGGCTTCATTGGATAATATGGCGTCGGGATGGTCGGTTTTGATGTGCTGCTTGATGAGGGGCAGCGTAGCGATCACGTTGCAGGGCTCCAAGATGCATTTGTAGTCGTTGTATTCGCAGTCGATTTCGTGCCGATGGGCGTTGTCGAATTGCAACGATTCCTTGCATCCTCTGGTGTAGTTTTTGCACAGGGATTTCGCGTCTTTTTGGTTGTAGGTATCGCAGCTGTTGTAGGTTATCGATTCGTACAAATTCGTGTATTGTATGGGTTTGATGGTGATATCAGAGCATACTAATTCGGGTTTGTTTCCGACGAATAGAGTGCCGTTTAAGTTTATTTCGATGTCGTTCAACTCGTCGGTGTTGCTGGTGTTTTTGATGGATAGAATTTTATCGCAATTACCTTTCAATTTCATCGTAAAATCCAACGTTTTCGTTTCGTTAGTATACGTCCTATCTTTTATCTCGTAGTACAAACTAGCTCTTATCTGATCCGACTCGCAAAACAACTCGTCAGTAACACGGCTCGATCTATGAATACTTCCATCACTCGGGAACGTAATTAAACTCCGATAGGGACAGCTGGCCTCGTGGTTCTTCTCGTCGCACCACGTGTACCTGTGGCCGCAGCCCAGCGACTCGTACCTGCAGGGAAACCGCAGGATCTCGGCGACGCTCTCCAGCCCCGCCTGCCTGGCGTATTTGCTCTTCTCCTCGGCGGGCAGCAGCTTGTAGCACTTGCCGCACATTTGCTGCTGGTCCTCGGCGCGGATCATCAGCGGCTTGACGGTCAAGTAGCCGCCGCACGCGGTGCACCGCAGTTTTTCGAGCACGTACCGCGGAATTTCGAGCATAATTACCAACTAATTGTCCGTCGGCTACATGTCGATTAAAATTCGTTTCGTTAGCTCGCGCGATTTGAATAGGAGGCGGCGTCGCGTTTGTTCCGTTCGGCGATTGTTTTCCGTGCGACTGCTTGATATTATTTCGTGGTGTTTACCTTGAATGAGTAATTTCGCCTCGCGATAAGATAAGAGGTTTGTAAGTAAATATGATAGGCGTGTGATTTTTCGGTATAATTAGAAAGCAGGTTGTTTACATTTGATATAAAGTCGAAATAAAAGTAATATTGAAACGTCAAAATTTGGTTGGTGTATTGATCGATTCGAATCGAGTTCCTAATTGTCGTCGGGAATTAATTTCGGTTTACTTAATTAGGGAAATCGGAGTTAGATCAGATGCGTTGTCAATCAAATATTAATTACGTCAAGTGTGCTTAATCTTGCATGATGTACACGCTAAATAATTGCGTTTTAGACGTAGAATGCAGCGGTGTCGTACGTTGCGAATAATCATTGATTCATTGCGGGAATGCGATATTAAAACGGTTCATTTCTAATTTAATTAGCGATTTGATGCCCTTGCCAAAATGCGCTATTTTTAGAACTTTTTTGATGACTAGTGTATTGTTTATTTAACTTTATTAAAGGCTTTCTGAATACTTTAATTGTGTCATTAAAATTACATAAAATATTTACCTAATAAAAATTCGATATCTACTATTCCATTATACTTAACAGAATCTGTTATGATCATAATCTTAAAAAAATATCCTAAAGAAATAGCATAATACTCTACTACTACTATTACGTACCTACTACAATATCTACTACAATATCTACAATATCTACTATTATACCTACTACGTATCTACTACAATTACTACTCTACTACTAAGTACTACAATTTTACTGTATACCTTCACTTCTCTGATGCAAGAAACGTGCTATTTATTAAAGATATTTGTTAAGATTTAGGAGGTATAATGGAACAGTAGTTAAAGCGAGTCCCACACTTAAAAATAAATTGTTATTAGTATTTTCTCGACTTTTAATCACCCAAAAATTCACATCTGTACTTCCTACGAACAAGTTTATTTCCACATAAACAGTTTATTGTGTAAAAGAAAATACAAATTTCATTCAATCCAATGCGCAAAAGTTGATTTTATATGCGGGAATTTCAATTTTTTAATTATCAATTAATGCTCTAATAGTAATCCGATAAGGCTATTCTCGCGTTTTCGGTATAAAACTTTTAATAATTTCTCATCACGAAAGATTCTCTAATGCGAGTTTATGGCTCGGTGTAATTACCGAACGAACGAAAATAAAAAATTAGTTTCGTGCAATTAACGAGCAGATTAAGTAAATGGAAGCCTAATTGAATTAGGTAATCGAATTAGATTAATGGCATGTTAGTTAACGTTCCTATATTTAAAACCTTTTGTGCATATGGTAAATAATTGAAATGTTCATTTAGACTTTAATACGATTATGCGAGTACCTACATGTAATATGCCTACAGGTATAGGAGATGACATTAAAATTGTTCCAATAAATAATAGGGACAATGTGGATTATTTATTATTTTAGGGAATGCATTTGTATAAGGTATACCTAAACAGAGGGTAGGCTAACTATTCCATTATACCCCCGCAATCTTATTAAATATCCCAAAGAAATAACTAAATAAGTACTCTACATACTATGACTACTACTACTACTACTACTACTACTACTACTACTACTCTACTACACCTTAACTTCATCGTAAGGTTGCTGTTTCTTTAGGATATTTGTTAAAATTGCAAGGTTATAATGAAGTAATTACTAATAGAAGTCTTCATATGCAATCATTGAACTTAATAGGAAGAAAGTAGGGTACATTACATTTTTTTGATTTTTTCCTTCAAATATGTATTGCATAGATTAATTCCTCACTTAACTTATAATATGTATATTAATATACAAATGAGGCTTTTACTGCAGAATATTAACTGTAAACACGTTGAGTAAACCGAGCTGATCAAAATGATATATACGAATCGTAAAATCGATATAACAACGTTAAATAAAAAAGGCAAATGTACCTACATGGAAGACCTTATCAAAAAATTGTAGATTAAATGTACGATTCAAAAGCATTAGATCTGATATTCGAAATAAAAGTCGAATAAAGTGAATATTCATTTTCATATACCTATATAGGTAGATACCTATACGATTTTAAATCTACGCAAACAATCGAGATGATATTTCCTAGATTGCAAAGCTTTTAATATAATTGCACCATTCCTACAATTTACTTATACCTGTAGGTATACATATGCGGGTAAAATCATGTACCGGAGTCGTCCCGCCATAAATTTCCATCTCCCCCTTCCTCCTCTAGGAAAACACTGACGGGGCACTACATTCACAAAACCACATAAATTAGACTTTCTTACTTCTCGTTCTGCCTAATAAAACTCCTCGAGTGTATTACGTAGACCTTTCCGAAAAACTTTCTTAAAGGAAAAAGAAAAATGACATTAATATCATTGATTCTAGAATTAGGTACATGACTCCACCAAAATTGCTACTATACCTAATCAATTTAAATAATTTGAAATTTTCTATCTAGAGGTGTACATACGTATGCGTACGGCAAGCTCAAAATATTGGCTTAAGTAATCCCGTGTGATCAATACATTTTGTAAGGGGAGAAAAATAACATCAAAGTACGAAAAATCACCATAAATAAACCGAAAATGACATAAACAAATGGACCGGTTCAGGACGAGCTCGCGCATGTCCATGCCTTACACCTCCACTATACGCTGTAAAATAAGGGTTCGCAGACTGTCGGGACGCAGACTGTTCCAGTTTATTCCCGGAATCCGAGCGAGCAACTAATACGGTGCTTTGTACTAAATTTTTCGTCGCAACCATCGCGAAACCTGCAGCTAAATAATAAAATTCTCAATAACTAAAATTGATTTTAACGAACGTTTAAATTTCTGTTTAACCACCGGTTAATTTACGCGTAAACGATTCGCCGAAAACCACTTGTTAACGGCTGATTTACGTTTTTATACGGGCCGTTCGTTCGAATTAAAACGTCCGTTATGTGAGCGAAATACTGTTGCAGTGAAACTTTATAAATGCGAAAATATTTAGTGATGGTCCGGTTAACCGTTTGCGCCCTTTGGGGTGTCTTTTTGTTGTGCGTTTTGCGTCCCGCAGAAAGCTATTCGTTTCAAGGTAAAATCATTTGTCGCCATTGATGTTTAAATTAAATACATGAAATTTTCGCAATAATTGTGATATGCGTTATTTTTTTAACATATACTTACATTCTTTTATAAGCAAGGGATGAATTGCTGAAGGATTTGCTATTAAGCGTATATGTATAGCAACAGTTTGATGATTTTTTTGCAGGAACAACAGAAGCGCACGATGATGTTTTAAATTTTAATAAACAGCCGATAGAGTAAAAAACACTGTCGATATTAAAATTAGATGAAAATTGCGGGATTTTCTCATTATATCTTGAAAAGTCGGGAATAATTCTATCGGGCGAAAAAAATAACCGCTTCGTTTGCATTCAAAACGCCCGTTTTTTATATAGGTAAGTGCAAATTTGTATGCAATATGGTCTATGGGGGCAACAAAGACAAATTCCATTAGTCTCATATATAAAAGGAAAAAGAAAGAGTGATATTGTGGGATTGCAATTTTCTTACTCTAACGGCTGTATCCAGGGTGTATCTGAAGTAAGTGGTCAAACTTTGGGAGCAATTAGAGAATCTCAAAATAGGACAAAAACTTAAATGTCATTTTTTCGGAATATTCTTGGTTATTAATATACAGGGTGGTGAAGATGGATTCTTGAAGAGGAATTTTGATTCATATTTCATTAATATAGTAAAGGTATAATTGGTTTAAAGAATAAAGGTATATATGTTTAAAGAATATGAAAAATGAATATGTCTACATAAAAAAGGTATACTTGTTGGTTTTCCGTGAAGTGAATCGTTTTCGCAAAAAATTACTTTTAATATTCTGGAACACGTTAAAATTATAAACTAGGTATTGTCATCAAGTTAGCAGGAAGGTATTCTTTCAAAAAATTGACTGTCAGTGACGTTTCTGAGAAACACATAAAACTATTAAGAGAGCAGCCACAGAATAAAATCACTAAAGACATTATGAATAAAAACCTCTCTTCAAAAATCCATCTCCATAACACCCTGTATACAGATAACCATAAGGACATTTCGAAAAAATGACATTTGAGTTTTTGTCATATTTTGAGGTTTTCTACACAGACCAAATATACTGATCTATGGTTCTCTACTTGCTCCCAAAGTTTGACCACTTAGTTCAGATACACCATGTATAAGTTCAGATACACCATGTATAATAATCTTTGTTCAACTCAGAATTGTCCATATTGCAAAATTTTTGGCATTTCTCTGTATATATTTTGGGAGCCTTATTAACTAAATAAATAAATTGGAAAATTTACAATCAAATTGATGGTATTCTCTTATACCTGGATTGTACCCCTTTGTATACCTACCCCGCAATCTTAATACTAAACTACAACTACTACTTACTACTATTACGACTACATTACTATGACTGCTCTAGTATTCTACTACTATTCTACTACTATTTCTCTACTCTACCTTCACTTCTCCGCAAGATACATGTTATTTATTTAGAATATTTGTCAAGATTGCGGGTGTACCTATAATGGAACAGAACAAAATTAATTTATATGTATATGAAGAAAAAGTAGCAGAGTTTATTTGACTTCATAATAATGATTACATAAAATTATCCTTAATGGAAATGTACACAATCGATCGATTCAGGCTATGTTCAGGTATCTTGTCGAGCTATATGGTAATAACTTCCGAGCGACTTCTACCTGTTTCTTGCCATTGAGATTTTACGAACTTGTTGGAGGAAGTTGCGCCGCGAAATGGCTTCGTCGATTTTCTTTTTGCTCGGCTTTTACGACTCCGAATTCCGATTGCGAGAAGAACAAGAACAATAATTGGTAGAGGACCAACTATATTTCATTCGAACGAAACTGATATGTTTAGAAACTGCATTTTTACGCGGATATCGCTGGCATAAAGTAATTCGCGCCGGAGACAATGTAAAATCGAAATGAATTTCCGCGATCGTTCGCGCCTTCGCGTTTAACGACGAAATCGAAATTGATACGATATTAAAAGCGACGTAAAATTCTCACCGATCGACCTAAACTTTAATTTATCTTTTCGGCGCTTATTACGTCGAATAAAAAACGCGTGATTTTTTTATAGCTTCATTACGGGACCCACGTTTTACGCGTTTCGGCCCTAAATCCGAAAATCGTTTATTAACCATTAATTCCGCGCCACTGAAAGCTCGCCATAGTTTCATAAATTTTATCTATGCTCCCTCGTATAAAGATTATTTCGCGCCGTAAATAAAAGGACATGTTTATACAGGTATTGAAGCCTCCTAACAAATTAACTGTGACGTTCTAAAGCCGCGATTTAGTTCGATTCATTTCAACGAAATGAACGGCTCAAGAACCACCGGAACTACACACCGAATTTACTAGAATTTTAATCCGGTACCGAAACTCAGCACCAAAACTTTTACAGCACCAAACTGTTTGCTCCAATACCATGCAGGAATTCCGCAGGAATTCCCCACGAATTCCCACAAATTCATCCCCACAAGTTCATTCCCACAAATTCCCCACAAATTCCTCACAAATTCCCCACAAATTAGCCACACTCTACACTCTACACTCTACACTCTACACTCTACACTCTACACTCTACACTCTACACTCTACACTCTACACTCTACACTCTACACTCTACACTCTACACTCTACACTCTACACTCTACACTCTACACTCTACACTCTACACTCTACACTCTACACTCTACACTCTACACTCTACACTCTACACTCTACACTCTACACTCTACACTCTACACTCTACACTCTACACTCTACACTCTACACTCTACACTCTACACTCTACACTCTACACTCTACACTCTACACTCTACACTCTACACTCTACACTCTACACTCTACACTCTACACTCTACACTCTACACTCTACACTCTACACTCTACACTCTACACTCTACACTCTACACTCTACACTCTACACTCTACACTCTACACTCTACACTCTACACTCTACACTCTACACTCTACACTCTACACTCTACACTCTACACTCTACACTCTACACTCTACACTCTACACTCTACACTCTACACTCTACACTCTACACTCTACACTCTACACTCTACACTCTACACTCTACACTCTACACTCTACACTCTACACTCTACACTCTACACTCTACACTCTACACTCTACACTCTACACTCTACACTCTACACTCTACACTCTACACTCTACACTCTACACTCTACACTCTACACTCTACACTCTACACTCTACACTCTACACTCTACACTCTACACTCTACACTCTACACTCTACACTCTACACTCTACACTCTACACTCTACACTCTACACTCTACACTCTACACTCTACACTCTACACTCTACACTCTACACTCTACACTCTACACTCTACACTCTACACTCTACACTCTACACTCTACATCGACATCGAATGATTAATGGCGCACACACAAAACGTACGGTCACTCTTATAAGCTCTCACGTATCTATTGAAATTTACAAAAGGATTTTTAAATTCTTCCTTCCTTCCTTATTTTCAAATGAACTGTATCCGATTAGATAAAGCCCATCGTCAATAAACATTTTAAAGGGAACTCCCGGAAAGTCCTGCAGCTTTATCCGATTACTTATTTCATCCTCTAGCTATGTTTAGATCGAGGAAGGAACGAAACAAAATCGACGGAAGATAGCGACCGTCGATAATGGAACGGAGTTGATATTTTTTTCGGGTTAACACTGTATATTTTGGAAACGAGCGTAAATCATCTAGTAAAAGAACCGCAAGTAAATGGAGATAAAATGCGACCCCGGGGAGAAGTATTGGTTTTTCTTCTGGTTGCGCATCTGCATCAAAATAAGATTTTCCTGTTTATCCGAGATGCGGAAAAATTTTTCGCCGCCCTAATGTAGGTATTTGGAGGCTACTCTATAAAAAAAATCTTGAAAAATTCCTCGATTTTCAGGCGTGATAAAGGGCCAAATTTCGCGAATTAAAACCGATGCGGAGGCATTAGTGTGACGAGCCGTTATTATAAAAAGCACATGAGGTAAAACACGGATAGATGCGCCAATTTTTAAAAGGACCTCCTAATATTAAAACTATTAATTTACCAATATTATTCCTATGTATACAGAGTGTTTCATAAGTTGATACTTCCTTTTCAACAGTATATGAATCTCTTAATTCTAAGCAACTTTTTGAACGTACTGAAAAACCAAGAAGATAGAAAATTTTATAATTTTAAATAATGCCCAATACGTATCTGCTTTGTTTAATTAATTTTTTCGAGAATAGGTGATGATTTTGGAGACAAATGCCGAAACAAGTAGTTTCTTTTTTAATTATGATTTTGTGTGGCAGATTTATCATACTAATGACATCATGACGGCGTGATGACGTAATTGATTTTTTTTAAACATTAATAGGGGTCGTGTAATAGCTCATTTGAGTCGTTGAATAGCTTATCCAATTCTCTATTCAGTGATATAAGCATTATTGGTAGATGTGGTGGCAAATATCCTATACATTCTATATCAACCTATATCCATAGGTTCCTATATCAATGGGTAATTTTGGCTCAATCGACTTATTTTAATCCTTCCAACAAACGGTAGCTCCGTGTACACGGAATTTTGGGACACCCTATACAGGGTGTTCCTTAATGATATGCTAATATTTAAGGGGGTGATTATTGGACCCATTTTAAGGAAAAAAGTTCATATGAACATATGTCCTAAACGTCTCTTCTATAAATCAAGATGCATTTTCTGATGTACAAACAATTTTTTTTATTTTTACCAGTGGCGTCCGTAAGTGTAAACCGATGGGTAAACGATTTCCTCGCAACAATCGCCACATCAGACATTTAACGATTTGACCCTGAAGAAAAACGTTTTTACCATGCGTCGGACGAAAAAAAAACAAGACCTCAAATTTGTTTAGAAATAAATGAGGATTCCAAAAAAAAAATATTTTAAGATTAAGCCGTGGCGTACCATTTTTTTCTCTAAAAATATTCAATGCGAAACCCGTACGGACGCCACTGGTAAAAATAAAAAAATTGAGACAACTTCTTATTTTTGTTGCGATTTTGGAAATTTTAGGTTTTGGAGATCCAGGCATCTATCTGACGCATCTATCCTGGTTTTACCCATTTTTCTAGGAAGGACCGATGGGAATATTTATAATTTCAAAATTCTCTGGCAAATTTCTATTATGTATTTTCATTTCGTAGTACAATTTAATGAGGATTTTATGATTAGGGGAAATTTTTTGGCTTCTGTCTATATTTTCTATTTCAATATAGGGAAAATCCCATCCCTTCCAGGAGACTTCTAGAAAATTAGATGTACTTTTTATAATAAATTTCGATATTGTAAAATATCAAGGTACTTTACTCTTGAGCAAAATTCACATTTTTTGACATACCTCGTATAAGATTGATAAAATTTGATTTTTGATGGTTGCATCTTGGATTTTAGACCACGCAGAACTTTTTGTGAAGAATAATTTCGTAAAATTAATAATAAAGTTTCCCATATGTTGCCAATTATTTTTTGAAATCCGTTCGTATATTAAAACTAAAATAATTCTTTTTTTGTACAGAATTTTTCTTTTAATATATATTGTACCAATTGTATATTTTAAATTACTAATGCTTAGATATTAAATATTTTTTGACACTAAAAGCTGCATTTTGTCCAAATTCTCTCAGCTATGTAAGTACACCAGAAGATGTTAGCCAAATGATAGCTATTTATGCAATGTAAAATCTTATCTAATCGGATTAGGAATATTTTGACCGCGGGGACCAATTAGCCCATTAAATTTTGAAACTCAGGACCAATCGACCTGTAGGATTATGGAAACCCGCTGACAAAAATGACCGTGGGGACCAATTGACCAACACCGAAATGTTGGGATCTATAAAAAAAATCTTGAAAATCCCATCGATTTTCATGCGTGTTAACGAGTCAAATTTCGCGAATTAAAACCGATGCGGCGGTATTAGAATGACGGGCCGTTATTATCAAAAACACATATCGAAACTTTTACATGACGCGTTAGGCTTTCAGCCAAATGTATTAACCGTGTACGTTTCATTAAAATTTTCATTACTTTCCGCGGTGGTCCCTTTGACGCTGTTTATTAAATTTAATTATTTAGATTTTCGCACGCGCGAAGTGATAACGAGACGCCACAATACCGAGCGTTATTCGTTTTATTTCGCTTCACCAATGCACCGTGGCCATTATGCAGTTATAATGCCCGGATTACATCGTGCGTTTATGTAAAAATTCCACCCTGTTTGGGAATAAGAGGGGTATTTTCATTTCGTAAAATCGGCGCAATTCGGATCTTTTCATTTCCGCTCCGTTGTTAGCGAAACACGTTTCTTTTTTTGTGTGTGTTTTTTTTTTCGCTTTTCCTCCTCCCCGTTTTCCGTGTTGATAAAACGTCTCGAGGAGTTCTCCGCGGATAATGCACTGAAAAAAAAAATAAACGCAAGTGCTATTCTCACGTCCGCGAAAGATAAAATCTACCAGAAAAGCGTTGATAGGTGTTTATTTTCTTTTCGCGGAAAACCGTTCCGTTGGAAAATTATTGCTACTTCTCTGTTAACGACATATCTGCCGGATAAATCTCGTAAGAGGCCCCTTTCGCGATTTAGCGCTCCCGGAGTGGAGTTCGACGTATTAATGGAGGTTTTAATAAAAACGGCACGTCGCTTGCGGGAAATTCTCGTTTCTAAAATTCCAAAAAATGCGGTATTACCTACCACCTCAAATACAACTTACATACAACCCTCAGCCCCTATCTACCACCCTTAAATCTTTTCCTGTCATTTAATACGTTAATCCCTTACCTACCACACTCAACCCTTTACCTACCACCCTTAAGGCCTTCCCTAGCACCCTCAACACCTTACTTACCATCCTTCTACGTGGTTTCGAGAAATTCTAGTTTCTTTAAAATTCCAAAAAGATGCGGTGTTGCGCGATTTAACAAATTTTATCGAATTTTTTGGACGTTTGGAACGAACCTCTGCACAAACCTCGATGGTTAAAGATTATTATCTTTCATCAAAAATGGTATATTCAAAAATTTTGACTTAATGCAAATCAATGAATTATTTTGAATGTTGTGCGTTAGATTTGCAAACGAAAGATTGGCGGATTAAATTAATAGTATTATGGAGAATTTTATTTCAAATTCATTATATCAAAAATAATGCTACACATAATATATAAGGTGTTTCCGAACTTGGGAGACAATTTTCTAGGGATGGTAGTTCGCATAATTTGAAACCGATTCGCAGATTTCGTTTTTCCAAAAAATGTATTATAAACAAAATAGAGCCATTATAAAAAAAATCAAAGGACGAATACAGCCCTGGCCGCGATAGTCAGCTAATCGGTATTTACATCTCAAAACCAGATACTTCGAGGTGTGTGAAGTTGGCACCGCCAAATGCGAAATTTGAACTTTTTTCTCGCTAATACGTTTGTCCAGCGTTAGTCCACTTTTGTCCAGGCAAAATCGTCGTTTGTCCAAGCAGCAGGTAAAAATTTTGGGCAAAAACGTTTTTTGCCATTTTTTTTCGATCAGCACTGCAATTGAAAAAATTTCATGAAAATGTTGAAAATTTAAGTTTGCACTTTTTTGCATAATTAATTTAGGATGCACGGGCATTTTTTAAAAGTAGTACCGGATTTCACATTTCATTTTCCAAAGTTTTCACAGAGAAAATGTAAAAAAAATATTTTTATAAATTAACAATATTGAATATTTGAAAGTTATTTTTAATTCTAAACATTTTTTCTTTATAATAATTTTCGATATTGTCAAAAATAAAGGCACTTTACTCTTGAGCAAAAATCACATTTTTTGACTAACCTCGTATACGACTGAAAAATTTTAATATCTCATGGTTGCATTTTAGTATTTACACCATGCAGAACTTTTTATGAAGAATAACTTTTTTTCGTAATATTAACAATAAAAAAGTTAAGTGGACACACTGTAGATGTCTTCTTCGACTAATCTATTTTTACTTCTACTAAAGATATTAGTCTAGGACATTTCTTATCTGCTGCTTCGACAAACGACGATTTTGCCTGGACAAAAGTGGACTAACTCTGGACAAAGGTATTAGCGACAAAAAAGTTCAAATTTCGCATTTGCCGGTGCTGATCGAAAAAAAATGGCAAAAAACGTTTTTTGTCCAAAATTTTTACCCGTTGCTTGGACAAACGACGATTTTGCCTGGACGAAAGTGGACTAACGCTGGACAAACGTATTAGCGAGAAAAAAAGTTCAAATTTCGCATTTGGCGGTGCCAACTTCACACACCTGATACTTCGGGCAAATTTCTCCCTCCTCCCTCCCGTTTTCGAAAAACGTAGCCGATACCGATTGTTTTCTAGTGCGTATTGTATATTGTAGGGTTGTTAACCTCGCGGTCAAATAGATTTTTATATATACTGTTTTTTTAGTGATTTATTGGATATTATTAGTTCTTAGTGTTCTTCTAAAGTTTTAGTTAAGTTCTTCGTGTTCTTCTCAGTTTAACCAATTGGTGAGTACTTACAATAAGAATTTCAAGCCATTTTTCTACATCACAATTGGTGAGATAATATTTCTTTTGAGTTCAATGATATTTTCTTCTATTATTTGGAAAACCCGGGTTAGTTTTATAATTTATCCATGATTCTAAAAATTGAGAGACCATAATACATTAAGGTCCTTCTTCCTTAATTAATCAATCATTATTTCTGTAGATTCTAACTTTACCGCCAACTCGATCTAATCGCGAGGGTCGAGGTATTGCTGTGAATATCTGCTGTGCAGGCCCGCATTTCTGAGATTTTTTTTGCATTTTCAATTAATTTTTGATAAACATTTTTCTTTACGGTTTTGATTAAATAATCACATAATTCGGTAAGATGGCCCGTTGTCACTTCATCATTAAAAATGTACCCCAAGCTTGGAAACACCCTGTATTAGAAAAACATTTACTTTGAATATGCATGCAGAGTGTTTCATAAGTTATTACTTGTTTTTATACTGTGTAAAAATCTCTTAATTCTAATCAACTTTTTCAATTAAACTTTTTCATATTCTGAAAAACAAAAAAGATAGAAAATTTTAAAATTTCGAATATTTTTCAATACGTACCTGCTTTATAAATTTATAAAATAAATAAATTTATTTACAGCAGTCATCTGTCTAATAAATGCCAAAAAATGAATAAATTTCATATCTAATGAAGCAGGTGCGTATATTGGGCAATATTCGAAATTTTAAAATTTTCTATACAATGTGTTTTTTCATAATATTTAAAATTTTTATTTGAAAAAGTTGCTTAGAATTGAGAGATTCATGCACTGTTGAAAAAGAAGTGTCAACTTATGAAACACCCTGTATGTTTATTTATAATATAAACACTGTAACGAGTATTTTGCAAAACACATTTATTGAACGTATTTAACATATATACAACGTTTTTATTTATAACGAATTTTATTCCAATATATATAAGCAGTAAATGCTCGAGTGGAGATCGTTGCCGTATGGGAATCGGCACGGGCTATTTGGTAGTATTCGCTACGTGTCCGGATACGAATAGAAAGTCTCGCCCTCTATGTGTGGGAGGCCACGCTACCGGATTACAGGGCGCTACCGGTCGGGCTGCTACAACCTCCCCCTCTGGAGCTGAAGGCGTCTCGACGATGGTCCAGGTCCTTCTTCTGGAGCAGGGCGATCTGGCGTGGTCGTGGTCGTCGTCGTTCGTGAACTCCTCTTCGGTCGTCCTCGTTTCCGTATGACATGCATAGGTGCAGGTATTTCTTCGTCAGGTCCTTGGTATGCTGTGATAGCCGAAGAATGGTAAATTCCCAAGGGTTGTGTCGGTCTAGTGGGCTCGGCTACTTCGTAACTCGTAGTGCCGTGCTGCCGTAGGATAACATAGGGTCCGTCTCGACGTGGTGCCAACTTGGATGTAAATCCTTTGTTCGAGCTGCTGAGAACATGCGTGGCTATCCAGACCTTATCTCCGGGAGCGTATTGTGGGCCTGGTCTTCTGGTGTTGTTAACGTAATGCTGGTTACGATCCTGTCTTGTTTCGACAGCCTCCTTAGCTAAGCTGAGGACTAGTGATAGCTGCCGGAGTTTTGGAGTTATTTCGGCCACAAAGTTTTCCGACTGAACAATAGAGCTGAAGTCATGGTCCAAATCCTTCGGAGCTCTTAATTCTCTACCGAAAGTCAAGAAGGCGGCGGAATATCCGGTACTTTCGCAGTTAGCGCTGTTCATGGCGAATCTAATAGTGGCGACATGTTTGGACCACTCTGTATGCAGATTGCCGACCAAGATGCTCAATTGTGTCTTCAAGTCCCTGTTTTTTCGTTCAACAGGATTTGCTTCTGGGTGATATACGGGGATGAAAGCTTGCCTGATACCAAGGCAATAGGTTAACTTCTGTAACACAGCTGATACAAACTGCGTTCCATTGTCACTTATAATGCGACGTGGCAGGCCGTATCGCAGAAGAACCTCGTCTAGTAGTATTTGTGCGCAATTCTCGGCACTTGCTTCTTCAAGGGAGAATAACTCAACCCAGCGACTCGCTAGATCTTCAACGATAAATATCCAGCGGTGCCCGTCTTCTGTTATCGGTAATGGGCCAAATAAATCCATTGCTAGGACCTCGAATCTTTGGTTCATAGTAGTTGGTTGCAGTAAGCCGGCAGGCCTGCGATTAGAGGTTTTGTAGCGCTGGCAGGGTACGCATGTGGAGATGTGCTGAGCGATATCGCGTCTCATTCCTACCCAAAAATACTGTCTAGCGATTCGATTGAGAGTTCTGTCGATGCCATAGTGTCCCGCCGTGGGATCGTCGTGGTAGGCGCGTAGTATTGGTAATTTCTCTTGCTCAGGAATGACAATTTTCGCACTCTCATCGTCCTGATCCTCTGTTTTTCGGTACAGAACCCCTCGATGCATCAAATAACCTCGATTGAACCATTTGTGATTGTCATCTGATTTGTCGGATTCCAAGGATACTATTATGGCTTTCAGTTTGTCGTCTTCAAGTTGCTTTTCTCGCATTCCCCTTTCGCTATCATGAGGTAAGTCTACCTCGATGACGCAAATACATGTTTCTGCGGGATCAGTATGCTGGACGCATGGTGGACGAGACAGAAAGTCGGCCACAATGTTCGTTCGACCCGGTGAATATTTAATTTCTAGGTTGTACGGCTGGAGTTGTAATGCCCAACGCGCCAGCCTACCAGTGGGGGTCTTCAGAGATAATAGCCATCTCAATGGTTGATGGTCCGTGATCACGATGGTTTCGGAGCTTTCAATGTACCCTCTAAATTTTGAAATGCCCCATACGATAGCGAGTGCCTCTCGCTCGGTTGTTGAATAATTTTTCTCGGCTTTCGTGAGGAGACGACTAGCATACTCAATTGGATGCTCATTAGCTCCCTCCCCCTGGATCAGTACCGCACCGATCGCGTAATTGCTAGCGTCTGTTTTTATGGTGAACGGTTCGTTCTCGTCCGCCTGCTTTAGTACAGGGGCACTGGTCAGCTTTTCTTTTAATAAATCGAAGGCCTGCTGCTCTGCCGAAGACCATTTCCAACAAGCCTCCTTCTTGGTAAGGTTGGTCAAGGGTTTAGCGATGGCGGCGAAGTTCTCTATGAACCGGCGGTACCAGGAACAGGTCTGGACAAATGAAAGTAACTGTTTCAGGTTACGGGGTGGTGGCAGTGAAACGATGGCGTGTATTCTAGCTGGATCGGTTGTGATTCCATCCTGGGTCAGGATGTGTCCGAGAAAAGGTATGGTCAAGCAAGCAAACTTGCATTTGCTTCTATTTACTCGGAGTTTGTATAACGCAAGCTGGCCTAGCACTTGGCGCAAATCGTCCAAGTGGTCATCGAAGGTAACAGAGCGAATGATAAGGTCGTCCAAATAGACCAGGAGGGAGATGCTGTCGAGAGTCACTCGAAATCGGTCCATGAGTCGTTGGAATGTCGAGGGAGCATTGCGTAGTCCAAACGGCATTCGGACGAAGTGGTATACGCCAAAAGGTGTGATGAATCCGGTTTTCTTCCTATCATCCTCATGGATGTTGATTTGCCAATACCCTGACGCTAGGTCCAACGTTGTCATGAACGGTCGACTCTTGGCAGCGTAAAGCATATCGTCTATGCGAGGCAGGGGGTACTTGTCGGGGGTAGTAATGGTGTTAAGTCTCCGATAATCGACGCAAACTCGGATATCGCCATTCTTCTTAGGTACCATTACTACTGGAGCCGTCCACGGAGTTTCGCTTTCTTCGATGATTCCGGTTGCGAGCATGTCGTCCAATTTTTCGCGTAATATCTGCTGCTTACTGCTATTTAAGCGGTATGGCGCGTTAGCAATAGGAGCGTGAGTGCCTGTAGCGATTCTATGCTCGGCATACGGTGTCGCTGGCCCCTGGTCGGCGAACAAATCCCTGTGTTCGATCAGGAGGCTATTTAATCGCTCCCTCTCGTGAATGGCTAAATTCGATGCTTCGCCGGGTTGTAAGTCGATGTCGATGCTAAATAGCTGGTAGCGGCACCCTCGATTAGTCTTCTTCGAAGGTGGCGAGTACGTGTCAGGGAGACTATCACGGAAAATTTCATAAATCGTATCTGGTGAATAGTCGTCGTGTGCGTTGTTGTCTGGAAAAGACACTTCATTGGAGGTTCTCGGCTGGTCCTCGCCCAAATCATCCCGCAAGGGTGACGCAAAGAACTCCAAAAATGGAGTGGTTGACGGATCCGTATCGATTCGATGTAAATCTGTCGTCGGTGCATGGGATTGAGTCACCGGAGCTTCAGGCGGGGTCTGGTGAGTGGTCGTTGTTTCTTGATTCCGCATTCGGTGCGCAATTAGTCCTCGGTACTGAGGCTGGAAGTTGAAACGAATGCGTGGTTCGGTAGCATAATACCAACCCCTTTGTGGTATGTCGAGAATGATTCCGGCCCTTTCGAGGAAGTCAATTCCTAAAAGGGTTCGATTGTCTACCGCGTCTGGAAGAATGACGAAGCTAATATTGTGCACACGATTGCCTAGCTCGATGCTGGTGTAGGTGGTGAGTACCTCCTTTTCTTCTTTGCTACCATCGGCCAATGTAATGACAGCCTTCGTGTTTGCGAATCGACAGCCCTTCTTACGCAGCAGGTTGTAAAGGGACATCCCGGCTACGCTGGTTTTAGCCGCCGTGTCGATGTGTGCTTGTCCTCTGATTCCACATATTTTGCTGGTACGGTGGGTACTTCAGGCGCGGCGTTCACGTACGTATTTATTGAATAAAATTCAATGGCTTGTGAGACAACATCCCTAGGTGCCTGTGAACAGTGGGGACAGTTGCTTCTAAAGTATCCTGCCATCCCACATCCATAGCAGGTGATATGGTTCTTCGGGCTTATGGTGGGCTTTGGTGTTTGGGGTTTGTTGTTACCATCTTCTCGCTTCGTTGGGTTTTCTCGATCCGCGGCTCGAATGCGCTTTCGGCATTCTTGCACAGTATGACCCCTGTTCCCGCAGTAGTTGCATCGTATGCTTTTATTAGGGCGCTTTTGCTGGTCGGTTGCCTTTTAGCCATTGGTGGGCTGAAGTGGTTCTCCACCGGTCGACTCCGCTTCGATATGTTCGATTTGCCTGGCCTTTGACAGCAGGCCGGCGAAGGTTGTTAGCTGATCGCGAGGAATCTTCTTCCGCAATCGGATATGCAGTAACCCGTAGACGAGGTCGATTTGGGTTTCTTCATCATGTCTGCCGAGTGGAATTTGCGCGAGCAGTGCACGCTTTTGGCAGATAAATGCATCGGTGGACGTTTGACGGTTCTGAGTCGAACTGAAGAGGTCGAGGTAAATCTGATAAGGCGGTGAAGCGGGCGAGAAAGCAGCCCTTATGAGTGCGACGGCTTGTGTCCAGGTTTCCGCTTCTTCCTTGATACCCTGCCACCAGGTGGACGCATCATCCGTGAGTAATAACGGCAGGCCCTTCAAGGCATCTTCGTCGGAAATTCGCTCTACATCCTTGTAGACATTTACGGTATTGACGAAATTTTCAACCGTGTTGTGGCACCTAGTGCCGTTAAAACGCGCAGTGCATCGGCTTAGATTCCCTTTTCTCTCGGGTTCCGCGCGTAGTCCCACCGTGACGGTCTGCAGCAGTTGCTGGAGCTGCTCCGCTGACATCGCCATTGGGTGGTTTTTGGCAATCCTTGTGCTTCTTCGAGGAATGATGGGCGAAATTGACTGGACAATGCCACTAGACTGGCGATATATCCTGTCGCAGTTCACAGCGATGAACACGATTGCGAAAAATAACGGGATAATGCCAATGGACGATGATCCTGTCGCAATTTACATATAATGTAAAAATGACTAGGACATGCGCCACTTGAATAGCGATGTATCCTGTTGCAGTAATCACAGCGTGCTTATTTGGAGTGGAACTCCAAATGTTCTTCTAGGCTTAGAAGAATTGGAAACGAACAGAAGGGTGTTGAAAAACACAACAGCGTTTTTAGAATTCGCGTCTTGAGGTGTAACGTGACTAGTCAATTTGACTTATCGAATGATACCAAGAGCAGATTTCTATTGGTCCTTTAGTTGGGCGCCAATTTGTAACGAGTATTTTGCAAAACACATTTATTGAACGTATTTAACATATATACAACGTTTTTATTTATAACGAATTTTATTCCAATATATATAAGCAGTAAATGCTCGAGTGGAGATCGTTGCCGTATGGGAATCGGCACGGGCTATTTGGTAGTATTCGCTACGTGTCCGGATACGAATAGAAAGTCTCGCCCTCTATGTGTGGGAGGCCACGCTACCGGATTACAGGGCGCTACCGGTCGGGCTGCTACAACACTCGTTTATATTTAGGGTGTTAGCTGAGGGCGTATATCGGTGTGCGTATATCTAACACAATTAAATTCCTTTCCTACGACCCTCAAACCCTTACCTATCACCTTCAAACCTTTCCTAGTACCCTCAATCCCTTACTTACCATCCTTCGCCATAGCTTCGGGAAATTTTAGTTTTTTTAAAATTCCAAAAAAATTCGGTGTTGCGCGATTTAACAATTATTTTAAAATTTTTTCGTGCTTCGGGCATTCTGCATGAACCTCGTAGAACTCTTTGAATTCGCACGTTCCCTTTCTCTTCCGCCTTTGAGTTTTGAGTTTCGTATCTTTCTGTATTTTTTTGTTCACAAAGCCCGAATTTCGATCCCTTTGTCGTATAAAGGCTTTTCGAGCGCTTTCTAAAAATATATATAAGCCTATTTTTCGTCGAACAAGCCGCTTACCGAGAGAAAAAAGTATCATTACCAAAACATTAGGCTCTGAAAGAACCATTTACTATTTAGCCATCGTTATTCGGATGGGACAATATTTAATTAACACAAACTAAGGGATTAATTAAAAACATCTAGAACAATGTTTGCTCTATAGGGACATCTATTCATCTTCCGTTTTGCTTTGTAACATGATTATTTTCACGACATTATTTGCTTTTCCTCCAAGGAAACACACTCGAATCGAGATAAACGTTTACACTAGTTCTTGAGAAATTTCCAATTAGTAACAAACCATTTGAGTAAATTTCTTTATATATACTGCTCCAAGAAATTAACGCACCACTCATAAATTTCAATAATTTTAATGAATTTACTCTCAAACAAAGCATTTTTCAACGATGTATTCCTAAGAATAGGCCGTAAGGAAAAAAAATAAGGGAAAAAGTACAAAATTATGAATACGAAATTTTGAAAGAAACAAGAACTACAGGCGTCAAATTTCGGGATTCGCGTTGCATCTTATCAGTTTAACCATAAAAATATAGAAATGCGTAAAAGGTCACTTCCAACGGGAATAAATCAAACCACTACTGATTTTAAAGTCGATTTATCTTTCAACGATTTTAGTACTATAAAAAAATTATCTGCACGGACAAGTACTTTATTTAATGTCCGGTTTTAGCAACGACAAATAAGACTTTATCGGATCAATAAATTTATTTGTCAAATAAAATGACACAATTTTGTTTTACCAATGCCAAATAGCGTTATTTGACGAATAAATTGAGGTTTAAATTAACTAACGAAATTTGGACAGTTAAAGTTTTATTTGATGTTTTCTAACCTCAAATAATATTACATTATAATATTTTTGCAGGCATTTCTGAAAAATTTTTAGTCTATTTTTTTATTAATAATAAAGTGATGAAAATGTGGATATCAAAAATCGTATAAAGTCTAAATGAAGTCTAAAAAAGAGATTTATCTCCAAAAATATGAATTTTCTAGAGAATTACGAAGAGTAAAAAATCTCTATAAATTAAGGACGGAACTCTGAGGGCTTTTAGTGGGTTGGGCCCCTGTTAAATCGGAGTTAAGCCATTCTGGTCTAATATGAAAAAAATACCCTTTTTTATTTTTAACTTTTCCCAACCTTTTTGCGACACTCTGTATAAGGACAGTAACTCGCACGTGACAAAAACCAAAAAATAACCTAACCAATCTTAAATCATCTAAATGTCGTTCAAAATCTTCCTTTTTTGGAAAAATTTGAAGTTTAGAGGTTGGTTTACACAAATATTTGCTTAAACTGTTAAATAGCTAACTAAAGATTCAAAATTTTGGTGAAACGACAAAAAATTTAACTGGAGTTTAAAATTTATTGATCGAATAACTATTTAGAGATTTATGTGACGTTGGTGAAACCGGACTCTGTTGTTAAAAGAAACAATATACAAGCAGGGTATTTCCAAAAGTATTAAAATATTATTCAGTTTGTTTAAAGTGGTCATATTTTACACAAACTATTAAGTGGTGCTTTAATTTATTGGAGCAGTGTATTTGTATAGACAATTTTCATTCGGGCGCTAAACAAAAATTTTAAAAACAATTATTGATCACTAAACTAAACAGAACTACATATCTAATTGGCCAATTAAACTAATGGCTACTTCATGCCCAATCAAATCGACCAAGTACAATTGCCTCAATTATTACAAATTAGTCCTAACTAGGTGCGAATCGGAGCGTTAAAATATAGACTTCTCCTCGTAGAAATGACGCGATATAAACTTCCGAAACATTAGCTTTAGCTTCCGAACCAGAAAGTATGACGTAATTAACTGCATCGCGTTTAAACTATTGTTCGTTGCATCGCAATGCGTTCGGTTTATATTCGAATCGCCATTGTATTAAACAAGTAAACATTTTAATGAACTGCATAATGGTCGAATGTAATTATTGTTTGGGAGTCTCGTCGGCGATAGGCCCTTTGTAATACCGGCTGGATTTCTCTGCGTAATGTTTGTACAATTATTGTTAGTTATTTTTTTAATTTGCGAAATCGATATGTACAGGGTGTTTCATTGAAAAAAGGGTAATTTTTTGAACCTATTTAGAGGGGACCACAGAAAAGACATAGATTAGTATGGGTCGTGCGGCCTTTTTAACCGAGTTACTGGGTGTTTTTTTTTAATTTTGTCTATTTCTTTCGCTAATGCTCAAATCCTGTAGACAGGGTGTTAGACTTAGACTTAGATATTTTAAAGTGTGATTGTTAAAAAATATGAAAAAAGTTTCTATAATCATGGGTCTGGATATGCAGAGTTTTATACATATAGGTATTAAAAATATTTATCTGATTCTGTTGAAATTTGGAAATTTGGAAAAGATGCAAAAACACTCCTTTCTAAATTTTTTTTAGATTATTTATTTTCCAATGCACTTAAACTTACCAAAAAAGCAGTGGCATACAATTTTTTTCCAATAATATTCGCTTAGGTGGCCGCATAGGCCCATAAGCGACTCGACGCCACTGGATTTAATAATTTTAATCTATTTAGAGCTAAATTAGCCTCTTAAGGGGCTATACCAGTGTATCCCATAAAAAATTAGGCGATTTTCGAGAATTTTTTAAGAGAAAAAGTACTTGATAGAATATTTTGAAGTTTTTTGGACATAATAAGGTAGGTATATTTTCAGCTATATATTTTTAATTTTTTTTAAGATCGCTGCCATTCAAAAACTATTCAAGATACGACATTGCCGGGATATTCACAGGATATTTTTGAAAGCATAAACTATCGAATAAGCCAAAAAACAAAAATCGATTTTTTGAAAGTATCGCACTGGTATAGCCCCTTAATACAACAAATAACATTGCCAAATTTCAACAGAATCAAGTAAATATTTTTTAATATCATAACATTTTTCTTTTTTAATTCAACATCCTCTGTATCTTGAAAACTCTTCATTTCCGGACCCATCTTTATAGAAACTTTGTCTCATATTTTTTAACAGGGAATCACTCTCTAAAATATCTCAGTCTATTTTTCGAACACCCTGATATTAATTACGCATTGCATCCTCTGTATCTTGAAAACTCTACATATCCGGACCCATCTTTATAGAAACTTTGTCTCATATTTTTTAACAGGGAATCACTCTCTAAAATATCTCAGTCTATTTTTCGAACACCCTGATATTAATTACGCATCGCATCTACAACTATTCCTATCTCATTGTCAAAATTGATTAAAATATGCAGGTAAGACAATGATTTGGGAGTTAAAAAGGGTTCTCTTGGGCGAATTTCATTATAAATTTAGAGTATCTGCAATGATTTTTGTTCTCCGGTAGGTATCTGTATTTTAATAAAGGGTTTTGAAATTTAATCTCGTCTTATTAGAGAGCGCGCGTTTGCATGGAAGTAAAAAAAAGGCGATCCTGTATAATTTCCGTTTGTGTAGCCTTTGAATGCAACTATCGATCGGCCGGTTAGTTTTCTTTCGAGCCGTCAGTCGTGACTCTTAATTAAAATTCTTAATGAATCATTCGTTCAAAGCGGACGAGATCCTTTGAACGTTTAAATCGTTCCCTGGTAGAAAAGGGTCGCGAAACGGCGAGAGCGATTATTAATATCTTCAAGTTTGATTTTTTGTTTGCGAACTATCGCTTAGAAAGACTATTAATTAATTAGGTACTTTGGGATTATCCCTTCCACCATAAGGTAGTAGTACTCTTCTACCATATAAGTATAATAGAAGTAGTAGTACGCTTCTCTAAAGACTTGTTTCGATTAGCAAGTAACTTGATAGCGCCCATATTAACGTGTCGAAACACATCTGAGGGCTGAACCTGCAAGTTAAATTTCTTGCAGCACTCGCTTGCAGGCAAGTTTTTAGGTAAGTCGGGTGTACCTACGTTTATATTAAAGTGTCTGATAGTACTTTCAACTTTCCAGAAGGTATTGGAAATTTTTAGTGAGAGTGTAACAATGTCGGGCAAAAAGTGTTGGTCGAGAGAAGAAGTAATCGATTTAATTTCACGATGGGAATTATTTAAGGCAATTGAAATCTTCAATTTTCATGCGAAGAAAATATACGCAGCCGCAAATTTACATTTTATACTCGACTTTATTATGTACGTAAATAGTGACTTTGATCATACGGCCAGAATTTTCTTGCGCAAGAAAACGAGAAATACCTCTCGCAAATACTTGCATGAGACTTGCTGCAATTTTTGCTTTAAGGCTGCGTACAGACGAGAGGCTAAAATGTCGACATTTTGATCTATATGTATAGAGCGAATGTTAGAGTACAGAAGTTAGATCAGTGTCGCTACAGCGAATATTCGATCTATTGACACATAGGTATTCGCTCTAGCGACACTGGTCTCACTTCTGTTTTAATACATGTTTAACATACACTGACATTCGCTGTATGGAGCAAAGTGGCGACATTTTAGTGTCTCGTCTGTACGCAGACTAAGTGTACATACTTTTGGAAGTCACTCTCGCAAGTACTTTCGCAATTTTATTGTTAGTCGACTAAAGCCTTTATAGTAGGTATAGTAGTACTTTTATAGCTCGCTCTACTCCTTATATTTCTCTATAGTAGTATTATAGAGTAGTGGTATTATAATAGTATAGGCCGACGGGATAATCCCAATGTACCTATCATCAATTATTGTTAACTAACTGGAGATTAAAATTCAACGATTGGTTAAGATGTAATGTAATAAAATTCGTTTTTTTACCAGGCATTTTTCCGGTTTTTTTATCGTTTGCATTCCAATTATAGAGTGTTGGTTATCTCTACCACTCCATTAGTATTCACTCCGAAAAAAAAATGGAGATAATAAAATCCTATTACATATCTTCCGCATGACGTGAATATCGGATTAGAATCAACAACGGTTATTTGCTTTGGTTCCGCTGACTGTTTGTTTGGATTTTCCATAAACACCGAAGGGGACTTGAATTTAATAAGTACACTTATACTATGTGTAAAAAATCTACAGAAAAGTGCAAAATTGTTATACACATTATGTTCTGTGGGTGCAACAAAGACAACTTTCATTAGTATAATAAAGGAAAAAGAAATGCTTACAATTTAACTTCTACTTTACAAGTTTCCCCTTAAATAAAGAATATTAGGGTATTTTTCATTTTCGAAAATCTGTGGTTTTTTTGAAAATTTTTATTCTTCAAAACTTTTAGATAATTGATTTTTTACCAATACGGTGAAATTTTTGATTCTTCAGAACTTGTAGAGAATTGTTTTTTTTTAATAAAAAGATGGATTTTTGGTTTTTTCTAATTAGTTTTCGAATTACTTAGTTCTTTTTTATAGAATAGTGGGATTGCAATTTTCTCACTCTAATAACTCTGTTTAATTAATAATCTTTGTTAAACTCATAGAATTGACCATGCTGCAAACAAATTTGTACTTAATACCTGTATATTCACTTTAAAAAGAAGCTTCATCTGTGTACGTGAACGCGTAGCCCCGAAATGGGAATTTTTCCCTGTTACAAATTCCCTTTTGATTCGATATATTTGCATAAAAGCATACCATAAAAGATATACCTCGCGACGACGGGCCTTTGTTCGAAATTTACCCAGAAGTTTTTATTATGTCGAGCCCTACCTCAATGCGACGCGAAATTCAATTTAAAGATGGTAATTTTAATCTTACTATTCTTCTTCTGCGCTAATTTTCGCGCACGGTTGAAAAGGAAAACTGCGTCGGCACAGCGGCGGAGGCGTACATTAACAATTTATGTAGCATGTAATCGGGAAATCGTTAATTCCTTCATCAAAATTTCCACCGACGTGATCTAAATTTTCAATTTCCTAGTTTAGCACAATCGGTTCCCACACCAAAATTTTAAATTATGTAATATGCAATCGATTCCTCCGCCAATATTTTAAACAATGTAAAATGCAATCGGTTCCTCCGCCAATATTTTAAACAATGTGATATGCAATCGGTTCCTCGGCCAAAAATTCGAATAACGTAACAACTTTTGAATGAATTTAAAAATGGCGCATTTTAAATGGATTTTAGAGTAAAAAAGGGTCTTCTCCATTCGTCTCCGTGTCGACGAAACTGTCGCAAATGTCCCGTCGAAGGGGCGAGGACAGGGGAATTTCCAGGAAACCCAAACCGGCGTTCATTTTTCTTCGGACGCCTGCATTCGGGTAAATTGTTTGCGGCGAAAGAGATAGATGAGCAGTTATTAAGATGAAATCGTTTTGTCGAGGGCGAGAAAATAAGTAATAAGAAACCGGTTGTGTAATTCAGTTGTATTTCTGTATTGTGCGACGTGCAGAACGAATTTTTGAGTGATTATTATATACAGTTTCTTTCAAAGGAATAAAAGTATGTGTATTTCAAAGAGGGAAATTCTTCGACAAAGCTCTATTTTAAATGTAAAGCTTGTGCATATAAAACTTAACAAACACTAGCATTTCGCTCGAACGAAACAAGTAAATGTGCATATGGCTGTTGTAGATCTCGGGAAAAGGCCGTTGCTGCAACGACTGCTCCCCTCGAGGGTTATTTTTTCCCT
Source organism: Phyllotreta cruciferae (assembly GCA_917563865.1). Lineage (NCBI taxonomy): Eukaryota > Metazoa > Arthropoda > Insecta > Coleoptera > Chrysomelidae > Phyllotreta > Phyllotreta cruciferae. Next base: position 511,153 of record OU830614.1, on the reverse strand, counting down.
TTCGATCCACAAACATTTTTATTGGGTCGATATGTTAGCCTTATCGGTTTTTATGACAACGCCACTAAATCTGTCAGCGGCATGCGTAGGAGAAAAATGCACGGAGACAATTTTGTAATTTTTCACCAGCTTATAAATTTCGTCGAAATTAAGATATAAGGATTCTTCGAAAACACGCGCCCCATCTGGCGACCTAAGAGGGTGCGTGCGTGGGGACCTGGCCGGTCCAACTTAGCTGTAATGAAGATTACCAGTCTTCGGGGAGCCCCTTTGAACTCGAAAGTTCGGTTAATCGCTCTTATCGTACTGGCGCATGCACATATCCTGTTCGCGTCGATCGTATAAAGTTTTCGGCGCGGTTTCAACTTTTATTAAAAATGCGCCGCTGTTAATATTATCTTTACTGCCCTTTTATTCGAAGAGGCGCGGAAAGCGCCGAAACTTCCGCGCGACTTGCGAGTTTTTCGGTAGTTCTTAAAACCGCTGGAGCACTTCCACTCTATATTTATTGCCAAACTTTCGGAGGAGTTAGTCCGGCCGGTCATAAGGAGTTTATAATTTTTATTTATCTAACTACATATAACGCTGGAAGTAGTAGACGAAATTTTATTAATAACTTATTTAATATTTTTAAAATTGAATTACCTATACTGGATTGAATTTCATAAATTAAATGAGGGTGAGTCACGCTCAACGGGACGGGTATTGTAGGCAAAAGGTTATTATTCCTTCGGCTTAAATATGTATGTATATGGTGGCTACAATTTAAAATTAATTAGATAATAAGGTTGTCAATTTTGAAAAAGTTAAAAGTGAGGGAATTTCATCGATATGCATTCCTACACCTAAATCGGCAATATTATAGTTTTGAAGATACCTATTAAAAATTATTATTACATTTCTACCAAGTTTTAACAGTATCAACCGAGAATGGTTGTACTTGTTTGTCAAGTTTGAAATTAAATTAAAGTTTAAGTAAATTTATTTTTTTGTATGGTTAACTTCTAAAACCTATTTAATTAAAAATGCTGAGGAAATAGGATAGGTATACAAGTTTTTATGCATAAATTCATAACTATTTTATTTGGTTACATGGAAGTATAAATGAACTTCCCTTATTTTTTACAACTCATTTCAAAAAAATTAAAAAAATTGACATTTTTGAAGCTCAAATTTTCACAAAATTTATACACACCCTGTATACAATTAAGAGTTTTCCCCCACAAGTTCAAATTCCTTTAATCTTCCCAGTAGCTACCCTACAAAAACCTATTCCAAGTTATAGGTCAAATTTTTATCAGAAAAAATTATTAACTTTAAAAGTATAAATATTTGGAATAAAGTATTTCAGACAAAAGTACTCTTAAATTTTACGTAGATTCTAAAAATGATATGAAATATAGGGTGTCCCATAAAGTTTTATAACTTTATCTATATTTTATTCAAAATTAGGATAAATTGTATACAGGGTGTTTCAGAAGGGTCTTTCAAAAGATTTCAAAAAAAAGGTGACTATAATATTCTAGATAGGGTAAAGTACGGATAGATAGTATATTTTCCAACCGTCCAAAAATCGGGGCAACTATTATTTTTGGTACGGATAGATGCCCTTTTATTATTTAAATAAACTAAATAAAAAAGTGCAACTATTAACACATAGGTGTGTACTTAATAAACCAATGTATGTATGTAAAAAAATTAGATTGTAATTTTTTACTACTTCAAAAGTTATGCAGCAATATATACTTGGTTTTGAAAGTTTGAAGAATTTTTTGCGTTTGTTGCGGAGATAATCAAACACACACAAGCAAGATGCGACTTTTTTCCAAAACAGACTACGGACCTTTAAGACATATGGACAGACACTTCTTATTTAGTTTATAAAATTTTTGTTGCGATTTTGGAAATGTTGGTTTTGGAGATCGGGGCACCTATCCCAATGGGGCATCTATCCGTACTTTACCCTAGGTCTATCCTAGCAAGGAGGTCGCCTTTTTCTAGAAGCTCCCTGTAGAATCTAATTAATTTTAGAATACATATTCATATTAAAAATCTGTTACCATTTGCTTATAATATTCCGCCCCGTTGACCACCCTGTATACTTAGTACAAAATTATCCTTATCTATTAACATTTTCTTTATTCACATAGAAACGTGGAATTGAACGCGAAATTACCGAATCTTGTTATGTACAAACGTTCTTAAATTAGCCGAACGTAAATTCGCAAAAACTAATTTCAACTTGCAAACGAGCTAATTTGGCACGCCCGGGAAGATAAGTGTGATCTGGGAAACACGACGAGCGATACAATTGCGAAGGGAGATTCAAATTCGTGCCTGATGCACGACAAAATATTATTCTGCGAGCATATAAACTAACGCCAGATACGTTACAAGTTTCGAAATTGAAGATAAAAAAAATCTCGTCGCTTTAACGGGGAAAATCGCCAGCGCGGTTATTGTGAAAGTTGCGAGTTCCGGGCAACTTTTCTACTCTATATAGATAATCTAATAAAAATATTATCCCAGTTGAAATGGTAATAAGCGGGCTTTAGCGAGTATCAAATGAGGTACGTTCGTGGCAAAGTGGCGCCTTCGCTCGCTGCGCGGATGGGGATTTTGTTTTGACGTAATTTTATTAATTACGACATAATTCATCTTCCCGGAACGAAATTAAGTATACGAGTATGATGCCGGGGATTATTGCGTGATTAAAATTACCTAATTTTAATAAATAATAAATATTGACGACGCGAATGTCGCCTTGCATTAACCCGCCATATTTAAGACAAGCTTATGCTAATATCTTATAAATTATATACTGATATTTTTACGAATTTTTAATGTTATGGTAATCCCTCATGCATTATTAGTACCTAGTAATTTTATCGCGTGGAAAATAAATTAAAAGAATATTTTAGGAAAAGCTAAATTGGTCTCTATATAACAGTGTGAACCATATGTAATTCATTTTGTCAGTTATTATTTGTATAAAAAAACCTGAAATAGATCAATTTTTGTTTATAAAATAGAATTTAGTAACTTCAAATTTTCGTCCCTAACCTCAGTATAAGACTTTACTTTACTAATTATATTTAGAAAAATTAATAATTCGAGTTAAATTCCTAATGTAATAATATATAAATAATCATACAGGGTGTTGCAAAAAGGTTAGGACGTGGCTTAACCACAGACTCCTGAGACAAAAATAAGACGATTTAACCGAACTTACCTATATCCAAAATTGCTTAATAAGGAAATTATAGGGTTTTGAGTAAAGAATAAAAAATTGATTTTTTGATATTGTGCCATTTTTTTAAATGATTATCCCTCTCTGATCTAATTGTACCGCCCATGCAATTCACCTAATTTTTAAATCGAAACTAAGTTTATTGGTTTATTTATAATGATTTTTTACACTTTGTAATTTTATGTAAAACCCATATTTTTTGAGATAAATCTCTCTTTTTTGCATTAAATATGATTTTTGAAATCCAAATTTTCAGCAAGTTAAACAAAAAATTTTCCATAACTCCTTTTTAACAGATTAAGTTATTTTCGACAATAATCTATTAATTAATCATACAGGTAAGTATTACTTACTTAGAACAAAATACAGAAAAAATAACATTTAAATATTAAAGATTTATCTTTAAAAAATTTGATTTTTGTAATTTTTAATAACGGTTCAATATGGCCTCCATTGTTGATTAATTAATAGGTTATTGTTGAAAATAACTTAATCTGTTAAAAAGGTTTTATGAATTTTTTTTTTGACAATAATGTAAACAAAAACAATATAATAAATAAACTAACAATATTGTGACAAATAATAACACAAAGAGCAAAAAATCATTAAAAATAAAACCGTAAATTTAGTTCCGATTCAAAAATTAGGTGAATTACATGGGCGGAACAATTAGGGCTTTAAGGAGGCTGTCCACCCCCGAGAACGATCGATGATTTAAAAAATAATTTTACATAAATATCAACAAACAGAGATATTTTGTACAAATTTTCACGAAAAATAGTTCAGCCATTCTAGCACATCAATATCAAAAAATCTCTTTTTATTTTTCAAAACCCTTCTTCTATATAACTTCTTTATACACTTTTAGATATAGATACTTAAGTTCGGTTAAATCGTCTTATTTTTGTCTCAGGATTCTGTGGTAAAGCCCCAACCTTTTTGCGACACCCTGTATACGCAACTAGGCCACGAAATAAAAAAAAGCCGTTCAAATGAAGTTCAATCCTACCCTTCTAATTTGAAAAATTAGTCTCATACTGAGAGAGTTTAGTTAGGCCCGTTAGGGTGTAAATTAGTTTCTAAATTCAATTTAAAAAATTGACCTATGTCAGGCTTTTTAATTAAACAAATATTAACTCAGAAAATGAATTCATTCATTACACATGGTTCACCTTGTATACAACATAAAATAATCCCCTAGTCTTTGCCGGAGCCGCATCGGCGGAAGTTTTCTTCATTTTTTCGAGCCATTATCGGAGTCCGAGCGCTCGGTTTGAGACTTTGAGCGCGGCAAATATTAGAGCTCGACGGTTTCGTTTTTCATTTGCGTCTGAACGTCGAAAAAGAGCGAAAAAAAAGGAACGTGTTGCACGAAGAGACGACGCTAATTGCAGTTAATTTGCGGATACAATTAGCTCGTGAATTTGTAACGAGCAAGTCTCTATTAGAGCGGGACTTTAATAAGAGAGAAAAGAGTTTACGGGATTCGTTTTACCGAATTTGTAGTTTATTTCGAATTAGTTATTAGTAGGTAATATACAGGGTGTCACGAAGAGGGCCCATTAGAAATATCTGGAAAGGTAGTGGTAATTAAAATTTGTAACAAAATTTTTTTGTACCATTAGATAGTTACAAATTTTGATTTTTTTGAAAAGTTAGGATAGGGCCATATAAACCGTTTTTCTCGACTTTCAACTGTTTGGCTTTCAGAGCCACCTGAATTCAAAATTTTTTGATTTTTGAGTGGCTGTATAGCCTTTATTATGAGACTAAGATACCAAGTGTGACCCTTTTTGTAATCAGCTCATCGAGTAGAATCTAAAAATGCAAAGATATACAGGGTGTCCCAATTAAAATAAGAAAGTTGCTGTCTACTTCCAGTATAACCAGAAGTAAGAAACAGTTGGAAATGTTTTCATTGAATCGAGCATATCGACAAATACTTGTAGGGTAAAGTACGGATAGATGCCCCACTTTTTGAAATCGCCTCATAATTTTGAAACTATTAATTTATCAATAAATATTCCTCCGCATATAGCTAGTTTAATCCTTTGTGCAACATTATGATTTGTTTTCATTGACCTAACAATCACTGATTTTGAAAAAATTGAGTTTTTGCAAAACCATTTTTTGGAGGATAGATGCCTATCGGTGCGGATAGATGCCCCACCATGAAAATACTAAGGGGGGATAGATGCCCTTAGTGTAAAATTTATGCCCTATGGACTAAAATATGTAAAATACATAGTTTTAATATGTTTGATTGGTAATCTTTAGATGATAATCCTAAGAATCTGTGAAAAACCATAAATAAACTAAAGTATTTGTTAAAAAAATATCAAAATTTAATTTTCAATTTTTAACTATTAAAATCATATATAGCAAAACATTAAACAAAAAAATATCCAAAAAATCAACAAATATCAACTAAAAACCAATAAATTTTATGTTAGACATAATAATGCATCATAGTATATGTATTTTCTTAGGGGCATCTATCCGTCCAAAAATCGGGGCAACTATCCTTTTTGGTACGGATAGATGCCCTTTTATTATTTAAATAAACTAAATAAAAAAGTGCAACTATTAACACATAGGTGTGTACTTAATAAACCAATGTATCTATATAAAAAAATTAGAGTGTAATTTTTTACTACTTCAAAAGTTATGCAGCAATATATACTTGGTTTTGAAAGTTTGAAGAATTTTTTGCGTTTGTTGCGGAGATAATCAAACATACACAAGTAAGTAAATAAATTTTTGTTGCGATTTTGGAAATGTTGTTTTTGGAGATCGGGGCACCTATCCGTACTTTACCCTATACAAATTTTCAAATTTTAATTACCACAACTCTTCCAGATATTTCTAATGGGCCCTCTTCGTGACACACCCTGTATGTAAAGCTCGGGAAATATGCAAAATGGATATAAAGTGTATAAGTAGGTACACAGGAAACTGCAAATTTGTGCGCAATTCATATATATGATCTATACAAAGACAACAAAGACAACTTCCATTATAGTCTCATATGAAGAAAAAAGAAGAAAAAATGAAAGAACTCTGTGTCATTTTAGTATAAGATTTGTTCAACTCATATAATTGATCATATTACAAACAAATTTGCACTTACCTGCATGTATTCTTGCATATTGGCTGTTTATTGTTCATAGTTTGCTCTGCACATATTTATCTAAATGTATAATGTATAATCTAAATCGACATGTACTTATCGCTACACTTCCTTAATCTAATTAACTAAGTACCCGCTTTAATATATTATCTTGGCGAATCAAACGCAACTCGAACTAAAATTTACTCGTTTGTCGTCGGGAGGGTGTTTTATTCGACTAAAACATCCCCGCGAATTCATCATCCTAATCTCTCTTTGAAACAAAACGTCGGATGCATTAATGCGAGAACTGTTCCTCGGGATTTACACCGTCGCAGGAGCGGGACGCGATGCTCGTTTAATTTGCATAAATTAATTTAAATTAAATATGTAGTAACTAAAAATGAAAACGAAAAAAAATTATACGTATACCTAGTTCATTATTAACGTTATACAGGTGTTAGATACAACATTTCATAATAAGGGCCGATTTCATAATAAAGTATACTTTAATAAAAGGATGCTTTAAGATACACTGGCCCGTATTCATCAGCTCCCCATTTTAACGTTAAAAACGGTTTTAAAGTAACTCTAAGTCCTAAAAAAGTCCATAGTTACTCCATAACAACAATGTAAAAATGTCACTTATTGTTATCGTATATGTTATCGTTACTCAAACTTTAAAATGGGGCGCTGAAGACGGGCCATTCTCTTTTGAGGACAAGTAAAAAGTGGTAAGTGATAAGTCACAAGTGACAAGTAACTTGTGTGACAAGTGAACAAGTCAAATTTGCCTTATTTCTATAAAGACAAAAGAGTGCTGTAAAGATATTTTAAAGCTTTGGCTAATCTGAAAATCGGTAGGTATATTTGAACTAAACGAACTACAAAGAAAGAGAAATATTTATTATTTACTATTGTATTTTATTATCTAACAATTAAAGAGGAGGATTTTTTACAATGAGTCTCTAACCTTCTGTTTGAATTATTATTTTTCAATTGATATCTATGCCTATTGATGATTTTTTTATTGTAATAACGTGAAAATCGAGAATTTTCGAGTAGTTAGTTGCACCAACTTAGTTTTCTTGAAAATTTTAAATCATTAAGCCTCAGTCCAGCATAAAACATTTTTTTACTCAAATTCCATGAGAGAAATATATTTTATTTGCAAGAGACAAAAAATGCTATAAATGAATACAGCATACAAATAAATTGGGGGACCAGGTGCGTCCCTCAAAAAAAAATACTATGTCATTTAAGGTAGGATAAGGGTGGTTTCTACCCTTCCATAATTTCAGTTGGTGTAATTTTTGGTTTGAACAAAGGCTCTTCAATTAATAAAGCTACATACCAAATTTTATAAAAATCGATCGAAGCGTCTTTGAGTTATTAAAAAAAAGGAATTTTTCTTTCAACTTTTGAAGAATTTTGTATTATAGGTAATTTACAGTAGCTCTATGTACACGGAATTTTGGGACAACCTGTATTTTTATAAACTTTTTGTCTACTAATAGTATAAATAATTTCTTCTTCATCAGACGAGCTTAAACTTAAAGTTTCGAAATGTTTCATCTCGCAAAACTAGCTGAAAACGTAACTTGACGGCACAAACTTTGATTTTAGGCTTAGAATCCCTTAAATTTTTTATATCAATTAAAGGATCCTTTAGGATTTAAGTATCCTTTAGTCCCTTTATAAAATCGGTCGATAGATCTTAAAATTACTGGTCAATAATGCAGTAGAGCTTAAGTGACTTGAGATTAATAATATCTCGAAATGGAATAGCATTAGTCACCACAAGACGTGTATGATGATGGATATATTTAACAAGCTGCATTAATTGAGAATGCGAAACCGCCTCGGTTGAGATGTATACAGCGTATGCATTTCGAAGGGAATCTGCTTGATAATAGGGCTCCTTCCCTAATTGCTGAACGCGGTTGATGGCCCAGACATGCCCCGGCTAATTCGACGAGTTGAAGGGCGAATTCAATCAACGGGTAATAGACGAATTGTCGGAGGTTGTAGAACAATAGAGCCATGATGTTTAATAAATCAATCGATCGATTGAGGAGTTTTTGCACCTCGCGTAAACGAGTGATAAAATCGTGTTGTACACGGAGAAAAGGATCCGGTAAGACCGGTGGAATCTGGCGAACACGTAGGACAACAAAACCCAGAAGTCATGTTTCACTTTTATGGCTGATTCGCAGTGAGTGTGAAATGACGCGTTTTTTCCTGTGCATGCAAGCCCGTGTCGGATACACCGAACCGGAAACATGTGCAAATGCTGTTTACTGGCGCAAAGCTGGTTAATGATGTGTTCTATTGCTGATACCAGAGGCTGGCGCGGGGATATATAAACCGGAAAATCCGTCGTCTTTTCATCCATTCAAATTAAATGTACACACAGTCGTTTAATAGAAAATCGATTTCAAATTATCCCTAGATACATGTGCGAGAAATGATAACAGATCATTATCAAATTAGATACAAATTTTTGAACAGCCAAAATGGTGAATATTGATGATAAATTAACACGTAAAGGACGATTTCATAGTGATGCATAGTAAAGGATACTTTAACTTTATAGGGTTCTTTAATAATACAGGATGTTCCAAAAATAGACGAAGATATTTTAGAGGGTGATTCCTTAAAAAAAATATGAAAAAAGTTTCTGTAAACATGGGTCCCGAAATGCAAAGTTTTTAAGATACAGGATGTTATAGTAAAACAATTTAATCATACATTAAAAAATATTTACTTACGGCCATTTTCATAATAAAATTCTTAAAGTCACTTTAGCTAAAGTCACTTTAAGAACTTAATAGTCATCCTTTTTCATAATCAACTTGTTTGGTTACTTTAAGTAAAGTTCGGTTTTTACTTTTTGTGATACATGATGGCAAACCTGATTGTCAAAATTTTGATAAAATTTTAAGAAAGAGAAGAAATTTGGTTTTGAATATGGGTAAATACTATCAAAGCCGCTTCCTTACTTAAAGGAAATCTACCTATAATAAACCAAGCGTTTAAAATTTCAATCCGCCTCTACTCATATTCATACATAGGTATAGATAATTACCTACATTGTGGAGCTTTGCCATCTGAGTAAGGGTTATCAGGAAGTTTCGATATTTACGTAGAAATTACCTAAGGAATAAATTAATTTTTCGATGCTAAAAGTATGCTTCAAGTTGTTTATAAAAATTTGTGTAGACCAAGCGTCGAAAGTATTTATTCTTATCTTATTGCAAGTTTTTGGACGACGAATTCTAAACACTATGTTTTCTTCTTCGTCCGAGCTTGTTGCCATCATAGAGTCAGTTGAAATATCCGAATCGGTCGTGTCCATTATACTTTTTAAATATTTTAATATTTATGTTATTCCGAAAAACATGGATGGCAAAACATCAAAATTTTATAGGTTAAAGTAGTTTAAAATACCTTAAAGTGATGTAAAACCTCACTTTATAATTAAAGTGACTTTAACGGCTAAAGTGGTTTTATGAAACTCACTGGACGGCTTTAAAATCTTAAAGTGATAAAGTAATCTTAAAGTGGATTATGAAAATGGCCGTTAATACTGTTGAAATGTGGTATTGGAAAAGTTGCAAAAACTCTTTTCTTGAAGTTTTTTGATTATTTGATCCGAAGGCACTATGATTTTTTTAGCAAAAATTTAATAAACCGGTTTTGTCCAGTAACATGCAATAAAATGGTTTTTATTTTTTTCTTCAAAAACTAAGTGAGGTACGAAAAAAATATAAGAGGTAAAGAAGTTGTATTTTTTTAGATGCTCAATAAAACAAAAAGCATTAAAGTTACAAAAGGCGAACACTTTTTCCCAATAATATTCGCTTAGGTGTCCCCCGGGGACTTAATAATTTGAATCTATTTAGAACAAAATTATCCTCTTATTAATACAACAAATAACATTGCCTAGAATCAAGTAAGTAAATATTTTTCAATATATATTTTTTTTAATTGAACATCCTGTATATGTTGAAAACTCTGCATTTCCGGATCCACATTTATAAAAAATTTCTTTCATATTTTTAACGAGGAATCACCCTCTGCAATCCTGCTCCAAGCCCGTCTATTTTTGGAACACCCTGTAGGTAAGAATGTAATTGATTTTCATAATCAATTTAAACAATTATTTAGGTAGGTGTGCCAAGTTACGCTTTCCGCCATTTTTGCTAGATGAATAAATTCAAATATTCGAGTTTAAATTCGTCTGATGAAGAATTTATTTATATTAGAAGACCAAAATCTATAAAATTAAAAAGTATGTACTTACAATGACTATGAAAGGAAAAGAATAGGATTGTTTTCCAAAAAAATACGACGAGCTAGACTTTTACCAACGTTTTCGTCTTAAAGAAGAAACAATTTTGTATTTTTTGTATGAAATAGAAGACATTACATAATATGCCTCAATTTTTCAATTTCTGGAAGCTACATAATTCCTCTCCTCAACTAAAATTTGAAGAGACAACTTTTTTAGTCCTCGACATTTCCAACTTTCTCCAACAAACTTATGCATTACAAGCTCAAATAAATAGTTCTAAAATAGTTCGATTAGTTCAAATGTACCGATTTTCAAGCCCTAACGCTATAAAATACCTTTTCCTAAAAGAAACTTTTGCATGATTATGCAACCGTTCGTCTTTAGGAATAAGGTTAAAGGACACTTTATCTTAAAGCGTTCTTTTGTAAAGGATACTTTAACCCTTTATTATTAATTCGGCCCTAAAATTCATCTGTAAAGTTTGGTCAGTCTATTACAACTCATCCATTAAATGGTATTTTGCATAAGCTCGAGTAAGCATCAAGTACTACACTAATACACTTCTTTTATTGATGAAAAAATTGTTTTTCGAACAACAGGCCCTCGATTTTTTTCGCCATTCAATATTGATGGCCGTTTTGTAAACAAGTCCGATGCATAACCAAATAGACGTGTTTATGTCTGTTCGCTTTTAAATGGAAAACAATATTTATTTTCGTCGTTCACGAATCGAAATCTTTTACATAAATATTTTCATAGCGATTGACAAAAAATACGGCAAACAATTACCCGACAAACGAAATGAAATTCGAATGCGATAAAAACTTGTTGTATAACTTTATAATCGTGCATGCGGATTTCTTATCGAATTTATGCCTTATATGTACGATAAAAGTTTTATGCATAATTCGAATTTTGCCGCATAGAACAGTAAAATTATATTATTTTTTAAGCATCGCTTCGGAAAATTTTATCTTCACACTATCAATTTATAAAATTCGATGGCGATATAATCTGTATACAGAGTGCGGGGTACATATATTAAATTGGTGAAATTGTTGAACCTGTACGACTTCATTGCGTATCAAAGTAAATCGGCCCTTGTCGAGTGCGCTCCTCTCTCGTCTAAGTAGCTTTTCGGAGATTTAGTCCTAAGTTATACACTTTGGGAAAAGAACCGGCGAGGCTGTGATTACAATAGGAACGTATATCACTTTTGAATTATGGCTGGGAAAGTTGCAAGTTACTTTGGAAGTCGAAGTCGGGGTAGTGAAGGGGCTCAACGCCGCGTAATTCGAGATAAAACTTTTCCCAAAATGCTCCCTTCGCGTTCGTTGCATTTCATACGTCGGCTTAGGGAGAGCTGGAAACCATTAAAATATTAAGCAATACCAATAGGAAAATGAAGTGCGAGTGGTCTCACTAAAGGCTAGCAATAAAATTGCGAAAGTACTTGCGAGAGTGAATTCCAAAGTATGTAGACTGAAAGCAAAAATTGCAGTAAATTACTGTCTGATGCAAGTATTTGCGAGAGGTATTTCTCGTTTTCTTGCGCAAGAAATGTCGGAAGCGTATCCTACTAACTATACAACTGAAACCGAAAGAATCCATTCATTCATTCATTCATTCATTCACTGACTCATTGGCGTGTTTTTTTTTTTACGGCCAAACGCGAAGGAAAATCGTCGCGGAAAAAACGCTATCCGACGTAACTCGACGAGATCTATCGGAAAATCGATATTTCGAAACCCGGAAAAGTTTCCTTCCGGGTGAAAAACCGGATTTTTGGGGTATTTTTGAGGTTTTTCGGGATTTTCTCCGAAAATCTTCCGACGATTTTCTTTAAAATTTTCCAAAATATTCTTTAATATATTACCAATCACCTCACGCAAACCGCATATCGGGGAAAATCCATTTACCGGAGTTATAGGAAAAACAAATTGTCATTTTCGCAATTTCGGCAAAAAAATTGAAATATCTCGAAAAAAGATGCGATTTCGAAAAAAAATTTATTCTTCGAAAATTGTAGAGAACGCTTTTCTCTATAATAGGACATATAAGGGGTTATTCTATTTTGAACCGTTTTTGAGTTATAACGATAAAAAACAAACATTCCTTCGCGAACGAAAAATTTATATTTTACAATTACTCAGAAACTAGCCGTTTTTTGAAAATTTCTCAAGAATCGAAATTTGTAAAGAATAGTATTTTGTATAATATATGTGGATGGGGTGATTCGATTTTGAGCGGTTTCCGATTTATAGCGCGATATCGATTTTTTAAAATAAACGCGATTGACAAAAAGTCGAAATAACTCGAAAAAAGATGCGATTTCGAAAAAAAATTTATTCTTTGAAAATTGTAGAGGATGTTTTTTTACATAATAAAAATTTTACGGGGTGGTTCCAACTTTAACGGTTGTTGAGTTACGACGAAAAACCTGCGATATTACTGGGTAAAACCGAGCTGATTGGCGCGTTTTTTTCTTACGGCCGTACGCGAAGGAAAATCGTCGCGGGAAAAACGCCATCTTTACGAATTTTGACGAGATCTATCGGAAAATCGACATTTCGAAACCCGGAAAAGTTTCCTTCCGGGTGAAAAATTCCGGATTTTTAGGGTTTTTTGCGATTTTATCGGAAACGAAGAGATCGATTTTTCTCAATCTCTCCTAAAATATTCGTCAAATTAATATCGATTATCTCACGCAAACCGCGGGAAAATCAAAATTTCCTTCGCGGAGTTATGGCAAAAATAATTTAATTATAATTAAATTCATTATTATTTACACGCTCAAATCTCGAAAACTATTAGGTTTACGATAATTTTACAAGAATACAAATTTGTTAAGCGTAGTTTTTTTAAACTAACAAAACAAACCGCATATTTTTAACTTGAACCGTGCGAGAGAGGGGTGTGTGCGATTATTAGCATTAGCATATGTTAGAAATGGGGACGGCACTGCGATGGATATTTATTTAAAACGAAAGAATTGTATCGAAAATTTATGATTCACGGAGGGACTAGTTTTTAGGTTGATAAGGTGGAATCGGATGATGTATTACTTTACTTTGTTGCTTCGTTCTTGGGTGTTAATAAAGAAAGACTTACAATTATTTATTTTTCGGGGTGCGTTTATAATAAACCTTATTTGATTTGAAGCGAACAAATTTTTGGATTTGGACGCTATTATCAAAGTTTTATTAACAATTACGGCTAATAAACTTTTGAGCTTACAATTAGTGATTTGTGATAGTGAAGCAGTAGTGTATGGTTGTATAGTAGAGTGTATATAGTGGCAGTGATTGCCTGACTAACTGACAAGACCACCAAAAGATTTAATTGCAACAATTGATGACCTGGCAACGGGTCAGTGTCCCAAGAAAGGGCGCGTTAGCGCCCTTTCCAACCATTCTGCGAGTATCTACATATAATCAAAGCCAGTAGTTATAGTCCGTTCGTTGGACTCGTGCCGGTTTCAACGAACGGACTATAGGTACTTACAAAATGCCGAGTGTAAAACGTAAATGTGCGGCTGCGTGTATAATAGCTATTTTTTGATTAAAAAAGAAAAGTTTGGGAACGAAACTGGATATTAGGCTGCAAACAGACGAGACACTAAAATGTCGCCACTTTGCTCTATAGAGCGAATGTCAGTATAAGTATTAAGTATAGAAGTTAGACCAGTGTCACTAGAACGAATATTCGATGTATTGGCACATTTTTGACACTATTCGCTCTAGCGACACTGATGGTCTAACTTCCGTACATACACTGACATTCGCTCTATAGAGCAAAGTGTCGAAATTTTAGTGTCTCGTCTGTTTGCAGCCTATGAAGATGTACACTCGGTTTTTGTGAATTAAGCGACGAAGATCCTCAACAATTTTTTTCGCATGAAAATTGAAGATTTCATTTACCTTTTGGAACTTGTTAGTCCTTCAGTTGTTCACCTTCATTCGTTTTGAATACCGTAGCTAATTCTCTTATCGCATTCTGATTTTTTATTTTATTACGGTAATCTTTTCTTTTGACATTCCACAAATCGGGAAATAACTCTCATCTCGACTAAGTTAAATCGATTACTTCTTCTCTCGACCAACATTGTTCTACTCTCACAAAAAATTCCCAATATGTACATTCTGGAAAGTTGAAAATACTATCAGACGCTATCCCGAAATTAAGTCGATTACTTCTTCCCTCGACCAACACTTTTTGTCCGACATTGTTCTACTCTCACTAAAAATTTCCAATACCTTCTGGAAAATACTATCAGACACTTTAATATAAACGTATACACGACGCCTAAAAACTTGTCTGAAAGCGCATGCTGCAAGAAATTTAACTTGCAGGTTCAGCTCTCAGACGTGTTACTTACAAGTTACTTGCTAATCGACACGAGCCATAAACAGTCGCTAACGCGTACCGAAAAAAAGTTGTAAGCAAGTTACTCGATTTCGGAAATCGTTCGAATGGAAAGCGAAAACTTTTCCTATCTGCACTTCAGCAGTCCGAATCGCATTTGCGGCCGAAGGTCGGTCGACATGGTATCCATTACCATCTTCAATAGTATGCGCAAATACGAATCGGTTTCCATCAAATACAGACGCATTCCATTTTCGGACTGTCTATCAACGTTCGGGCGATCTTAAATAAAAGCTTCACTTTTCGGCTCAGACTGTTATATTAAGAGCCGATTTAATAATAAAGGGTTAAAGTATCCTTTAACAAAAGGATTACTTTTAACAAAAGGATGCTTTAAGATAAAGTGTCCTTTAATATTATTTCTAAAGACAAATGGTTTCATAATCATGTAAAAGGTTCCTTAGGGAAAATTTAAGTACTTATATTTTAAAGTGTTGGTTAACCTGAAATAGTTCAACTAATCGAGCTATTTTAGGCTGCAAATAAACAAGGCACTAAAATGTCGACACTTTGCTCTAACTTTTGCTCCAATTTTTGCTTTAAGTGTATACATACTTTTGGAAGTCACTCTCGCAAGTACTTTCGCAAGTACATTCGCAATTTTATTGCTAGTCGACACAAGTCTTTATAAATACCTACATGAGAAAAAAATAGTGTAATTCTTTTCATAGACTTTTTATAGATTGTTTTTGATACTTTTTGTAGATACTTTGGCCTTCTAATATTACCAATATTTTCTTCGTTAGACGATCTGGCAGAAAGCGTAACGTGCCATCATACAAACTTTGATTCAATATAAAAATAGAAGTTATGTTGCAGTTAACTTTAGCGCCATAATGTCTGAAAATCGACACTTTAAATGTCACTTTAGGCTTAAATAATCCTTTAAGTTAATTATGAAATCATTTAGTTCAATTAAATCTTATAGCACCTATGTATATCCTTTATGTCACTTTATGAAATCGGTTGTTATCGGTTGTTACGTTTTATATTGTTTTGTTTTATTTTTTCTTATTGCAGAATAGCTTGCTGCGATTATATCATTTTTTTGAGTTAGCAAGTTCCCCCAAGTGCCTCGCAATTTATTTCACTTCACATCCTGAAATACTAATTAAGCTTTGTGCTTTCGCTAAGTATATAAGTTGTTTAGCGTCGAAACGCCCATCGCTAGTTTAAGAAGCGTTTCCGGAAAGTTTCGCTGGCAATCTGCTGTTCGCAAGTTGCGAGGAAATTTAGTTAGGAAAAAATCGTGTCCGGACTCTCCTCGGAGTTTTAATATCCCGCAACAACATTCATTATTAGCTACGATGATTGCACCACTTTATCGACTCTAATATTTCCCTCCCCCGGATCAAATATTAATTCGGAGTTTCCTTAAACGCACGCGACGGCTTCCCCCTTCTCGTCATTCGATCGAACGCCCTCCATTATCATTCCGATCGGTTCGGAAAAAGGGAACAATAAGCAAATAAACGAGGCGAATTCGCCCCGAGTGTGTACTGGATGGGTGTCGTATTTCGAAACTCCCGACACTCCGCAGTATCTCTGCAACAACGTCGACTTAGGGGGGTCAATTACAAAGCCAACTCCACTCTAACAAGTTTTTTGTGAGTTCATTTTTCGAAATAACAAAAACGCCAAATCGAAGGAGAAATGAGAAATAAGGGCGGTTAATTGAGTTTAATGGAAGTTCGGAAGTTTTTTTTTGTAAAAGTAGATATTAATGCGAACTCTAATAAAATTGTTTTGTAAATATAGGTATACAGTGAGAGTGTAAAAGTTGGAACAAATTCGTTAAATGTCGACACGTCTATTTTTATTTTTAAAAGCGGATCAGAAAAGGTTGTGAGCGTTTATACAGGATGTCCCAAAAAAAGTTACATATCAAAGTATTGTTTTTTTAAATAGGATACAAAAAAAAATTATAAAAATTGTGAAATTTTTGATCACCCTGTATACATTTTATATCATGTCATTACATATAGTACTTAAAAAGTTAGGATAGGACCATGTAAGCCATTTTTCTCGATTTTCAATTGTCTGGCTTTCAGAGTCGCCTAATTTCAAAATTTTGTGATTTTTGAGTGGCTGCATAGCCTTTATTATGAGACCAAGATACCAAGTGTGACCCCTTTTTGGAATCAGCTCATCGAGTAGAATCCAAAAATGCATAAATATACAGGGTTCCATTTAAAAAAAAACATAACTTTGATATGTAACTTTTTTTGGGACATCCTGTATAAACACTCACAACCTTTTCTGATCCGCTTTTTAAAATAAAAATCGACGTATCTGATCCAACCTTTACACTCACTGTATACAGCGATGGAAATTGTGCGTATAGCGAATTTAAAATTGTTCTGTAATTTTTTTATACGAATTTAGCAAACATTGTTCTATCCAACTCGCTAAACGTTCCACTTATCTGACTATTCTAATCGTCGGAATTTATTCGCTTTTCCGAATTTTCCAAATTAATTTAATAAGAGCGCGCTGCACTTTCCCGACGCTACTATTGTTTTTAAGCTTGTTTTAACTTTAATCGATTCTATTGTCTCTCAAGTAATCCCGTTCGAAACTATGTAAGTACATCTTCCGATGGCTTTTTGATTGTAATTTATTCGCAATTAATAGTTAAACGCAGAATCGGACTAGCGCAAAAGGAGTATACAGAATCTCTCACGACGAGTTAAAAGTGTCTGAATATTGGAAACTAATTATACGTTTTTAATAAAAATTTGGTATGCATACATTAGTCAATAAGGTGAGTCAGCGCCCCACTTTAACGTTAAAATAGCTTTAAGAGTGACTCTAAGTCCTAACAAAGTCCATAGTTACTCCATAACAACAACGTAAAAATGTCAAATAGTTAGAGCGTGACTCTAACTTTAAAGTGAGGCGCTGAATACGGGCAATTATCTACAAATTGCTCGTAATTCATATTACTGAGGAATTTTAAATAAATCTTAAATAAATCTAACCCAATAGTGAACTTTAAACTGAACGTATTGTATCGGCATTTGAAATTCAAATTTGTGCGAACTAACTTTGAAATTAAGTGTCCCATAGAATTTATTGGCTACATACGTTCGAGCTAATCTGATTTTCTAAACTCCCAACATTGCATAGGTACCTACTCTATTTGCCTGATGCACTTTTACCTTTTGTTGTCGTTCGATTTTTCATTATCAGTTACGAATTTAGCTTAACTAAAATTATCCTACTAGATAATTATAATCGACGTAGGTATACCGGGTCTTCCAACAAAAATTTGACCCCCCTGTGACTAGAAAAGCGAAATTTTTTTAAAAAATCGTAGAAATCCGTAAATTTTTGTTTTTGGGGGGATCCTTTTTGACTGTCAAGCCAACTTGATATGTTCATGCCCCTAACCCCCAGCCACCCTAACTTTAGAATTTCAAATGGAACTACACTACCTCCAATACATCATTTGAATGCCCTTTCTGTTGCGAATATTCTGGTGCATCTTATGTGAAAATCGGTTAAGATTTGACAAAGTTTTTAAATAAAATCGAAAAATTGACAAACAACCTTAAAAAATCCATTAACAAAAATATAAAAACGTTGCCAAATCTTAACCGATTTTCAAATACGATGCTCCAGTATATTCGCAACAAAAAGGGCTTTCAAATGATGTATTGGAAGTAGCGTAGTTTCATTTGAAATTCATAAGTTAAGGGTGGCTGGGGGTTAGTGGAATAATCATGTCAAGTTAGCTTGACCGTCAAAAATGCTCCCCCCTCCCCCCAAAACGGGTTCCTGCGAATTTTGAAAAAATAATTGCTTTTATACTTACAGGGGTGGGGTCAAATTTTCGTCGGAAGACACTGTATAATTGTCTGTGCATTTCGTGCTGCTATAAAGAGCACTTACAGTCAGTGCAAGCCGGTGACAATCGTGTCTCGCAGCCATTCAAATTATACAAACGAGTGCATCATCTCTTCTATTACCTACCCTGCGATCGAACTTCGATTGAGCAGTCATATCGGGGTGGTTCGCCCGTCCTCCCGTTTTTAATTGCGTCATAATTTACCTACTTGTTGCTTTGTTGCCGCAGGAAGACCGTAAAAATGTAACAGGACTTTTCATATTTTTAATTAACAGCCCTACCGGTGTCCGGAGTGTATCAAAAACCGGGTTAATTAGTTCGTAAAATGGAATTAATTAAAGTCACTGAATAGCTTTAGTACCGCGAGCAACCGCCATTTTTTGCAAAATTAATGCGCTATATTTAAACCTCGCGTACTTTACTAATTACCTGAGTATCTGAGCACCTCTACTATATATAGTCTATTCATAAATCAGGCGGAGTGATTGAGTCAATTGGGAGAAATTGGTCAATTGATTGATTTATTACTCCTTCTCATTTATGAATAGACTATAGCTATTGTTGCATTAAAGTAAAATTCGAGTTGTGGAAGTGTTTTTTGATAAATTGGGAGGGCGATTTTGGGGTCCAGTAGGGCTGGGGAGTCCCCGTGCACCAGGTGTCGGCATCTTAAAACCGTTCCCTTGAGTAAATAAAATTTAATGAACGCGATTAAGTGGGAGCGGAGTGTCTTCTGCTCGGGTGTGGGGCACTTAAATTTTCATGCGAATCATCGGCATTAACAATAATTTCGACCGGGAAGTCTTGAACTAATTCTTGCATATTCGCGATGTGTGTAAGTATAATTTTTTCCATATTTAATTAGCTGGTTCTTATCAATATGTTCGGAGTTGTCGGTGGTGAATAATTAAAAACTAATCTCCTTTTAGCGTTAAAGTTATAGGTCGTAAACTTTGAGTTGGTGTTTTTTTTATAAATTTTATAAGTCGTAAATCGTTAAGTTTATGGATCGTTAAAAATGTTTAATTAATTTTTTTACAACTTTTCTTCGACGCTCTTGTCTATTTTTCTCGCGGCAACTCCGCCAATCAATTACCGTGGACTTTTTTCCGGGCGGAACGTTTTAATCCGATATTTTATTTGAGCTTCATAAATTCTTCCGGCCATGTAGACGTTAAGTTTAATGCGCATTTATAATGATTTAAGATAAGTATTTGATCGTAAATATATAGCGGGGTAGAAAAAGAAAATCCTCCTTTGTATTGCCTATAAAAATCGCCGAACGTCATAAAAGCGACGATCGTAAAATTGACTCTTCGATTCGACCGGAAGAAAACGTGTAGAGCTTCACAATTATTGCTTCCAATTTATACACAAAATAAATAAAACTGTACATAAATACTAAGTACTTTTATTTAACGTACTGTATTTTCACGTACAATGGTCGGCAGACCTATCCCTCACTCCATTCTCGAAAAATAGACGGAGATATTTTAGAGAGTGATTCCTTGTTAAAAATATGAAAAACAGTTTCTACAGGGTGTCCGGTAATGAAAGGGCCATACGCTAAGGGTGCGTTCTTTGGGTCCAAATATGACGATTTAACAAAATTTGCCTTTGTTCAAAGTTGCTTCTTTAGGAAATTATAGCACTGTGAAAATCGATTTTTTATTTCGATTTTTTTGTCCATCCAGCGTAATTCAAGAGATATCTTTTTCAAATTTCACATAGGGGGGTTTTAGAGGTTTTAGAGGTAATATGTTATCCATTTTGCTCTTAATCCAGAGGGCGCCACTTCAGCACACTTTTTTTTCCTTCGAAATGTCATAGCTTTTTTGTACGTAGGAATTTGATAAAAAAGGATCAATTTACAAAAACTACAACACTTTAACATAAAAAAAGGTATACCTGTTTTTAGTCGCTAAAAAATGCACTATTTCAAAGATAAATAAGTTTGAAATGTGTGCTGCAGGCTTACAAAATAAAAGGGTAATAACCAAGCTTTCGTCTGCAATTAACTGTAAATATCTGGAAACTGTCTGGAAATGTCTGGAAATGTATGGAAATGTCTGGAAAATGTCTGGATAATATTTTAAATGTCTGGAAATGTATGGAAATGTCTGGAAAATGTCTGGATAATATTTTAAATGTCTGGAAATGTTTGGAAATATCTGAAAACTGTTTTGATATTTCTGGAAATGTCTGGAAACTCTGGCTACGAAATCCATAACTAATGTCATATCTAATAACCCCTAATTTATTACCTACATAAGCACGCAGCGCAAATTTCAAACTTATTTATCATCAAAACGGTGCATTTTAGCGACTCAAAACAGGTATACCTTTTTTAAAGTTAAAATATTGTAGTTTTTGTAAATTGATCCCGTTTGGTCAAATTCCTGCGTACAAAAAAGTTATGACCGTTCATAGGAAAAAAAGTTTGCTGAAGTGGCGCCCTCTAGGTTTATCGCAAAATGGATAACCATGGATAATCCATATTCTTAATTTGACACCTCTAAAACCCCATATGTGAAATTTGAAAAAGATATCTCTTGAATTACGCTTGATGGACATAAAAATCGAAATAAAAAATCGATTTTGACAGTGCTATAACTTCCTAAAGAAGCAACTTTGGTCTAAGGTAAATTTGGTTAAATCGTCATATTTTGACCCAAAGAACCTACCCTTAGCGTATGGCCCATTAATTACCGGACACCCTGTATAAACATGGGTCTGGAAATGAAGTTTTTAAGATACAGGATGTTCAATTAAAAAAGAAAAATATTAGTATATTAAAAAAATATTTACATGATTCTGTTGAAATTTGGCATTGTTATTTGTTATATTAAGAGGCTAATTTAGCCCTGAACAGATTAAAATTAATTAATGTGGCGTACCGGGGGCACATAAGCGGATATTATTGAAAAAAAAATGTACGTCACTGCCTTTTTTGCAACTTTAATATTTTTGTTTTATTAAGCATCTTAAAATACAACATCTGTACTTCTTGTATTTTTTCGTATCTCACTTGTTTTTGGAGAAAAAAATAAAAACCGTTTCAATGCACGTGATGACTGGATAAAATTGGTTTATCAAATTTTTGCTAAAAAATCATAAGTGCCTTGAAAAACAAATGATAAAAAAAAGTCTAGAAAAAGAGTATTTTTGCTACTTTTCTATTACCAAATTTCAACAGAATCAAGTAAATATTTTTTAATATATTTTTTTTAATTGAACAGCCTGTATCATGAAAACTCATGCATTTCCGGACCCATATTTATAGAAACCTTTCTTCATATTTTTGATCAAAGAATCAACCACTGAAATATGTCCCTGTAAAACACCATGTAGGTATAGGAATTGCGGGGTGTTGTAGAAAAGGAAGGCGATAGGTCGAGTGAGTAATAGGTGTACTCACCACTATACATTATACATGTTTAATCAAATACATACCGAATACTTAACGAATTATGTACCGCATTGTCGCATTAACCTCACACACCGTCAACATCCCCGAAAGCTAAACCGCAGCTGGTTAAACTGCATGTAAAGTTTAAAAACAAACTTGGCGACCGACCGCTAAAAACGGGCGAATTTTTTTTAGGAAAAACGAGCAAAAATAAAAAGCTGGTACCCGCGGACTAACTGGAAAATTCGTATTCTCCACTGGCTCGTGGATATATGTGTGGGCAAGTTTTAATCAGTTGTTGAAATGAGGTTAAAATTGCGATATGCATGTTTGAATAATAGACTTGTTCAGCTGTTGCTCGAAAATTTCCAGATAAAATATGAAGTTTGCGGAATGAATTTATATTATTCCTGTCTGTTTTTACTCAACATTAAAAACTTATGCCTAGTATAATGTGGCACATTAACATGGAAAAGCTCAATATATTTGTTACTGTAGAATAATCAAAATCAAAAAAACTTCTGCACAAAACTTTTAGATATCTAATTTTATGCTGCATAACTTAATACATTTTTAAATGGAACACTCTGTATTTTATTCAAAAATTGAATTTATCTCGTCTTCAGATTTTCAAGAATATAATATTGTATACTGAGTGGTTTAAAAGTTACAACACTTTTTCATGAAAATCGTATAAAAATTTACTACTCTGGAAAGTACCAGTTTACCACTCTGGAGAAAATAAATAGATTAAATTGAAAATAAATTATAGCCTTCGCAACATTGCAAATATCGTGAAAATGTACAAAATGAATCTTTATCATAAATTTTAATAATACTGCTTACAGGATGGATCCAAACGCAAAGGTAACAGTTTGACTTTTAAATAAAACGCCCTATATAATTTTGCATTTTTTGATTCTACTCGATGAGCTGATTGCAAAAAGAGGTCATACTTGGTATCTGGGTCTTACAATAATTGCTATACAGCCACTCAAAAATCACAAAATTTTGAATTTAAGCAGCTCTGATGAAAGCCAAACAATTGAAAATCGACAAAAACGGCTTACATGGTCCTATCCTAACTTTTCAAGTAGGTACTATCTCCATGGACCATTAGGTCAAAAAAAAAATTGGAAAAATTTTAAATTTCTGATCACCCTATATACATTTTATATCATGTCATTAGTACTTGAAAAATTAGGATAGGACCATGTAATCCTTTTTTCTTGATTTTCAACTGTTTGGCTTTCAGAGCCACCTAATAATTCAAAATTTTGTGATTTTTGAGTCCTTTACTATGAGACCAAGATAGCAAGTGTGGCCCCTTTTTGGAGCTCAACGAGTAGAATCCAAAAATGCAAAAATATACGGGGTGTTCCATTTAAAAAAAACATAACTTTGTATATTTTCTCAAAATTGGGACAACCTGTATATGTCTAAAAAAATATCAAAAAATATTTTGTACCATCTCCATATTATTACATATATTATTTTACTCCATTATATCTACTTACTATTTTTTACTTGTCCACTTTTCTATGGATTTAACCAAAGCGGTACTACACGCACATGGAGCTGCAATCTATTTTTTTATTCCCGGCGTATGTAAATAATTTAATACGTTTACAATTAAATTGCTGCACAACATTGTGTGTATACCTCTGCCTTGTTCAACAAAATTCCCGTTTACATTGCATGCAAATGTGCAGGGTAGAATTACAACGAAACGGATAACGGGGTAGAATGGGGGTGGAACGATAATTGCGATCGGGTCGCCGGTGCGAAAGGAACGCGGGCTCGTAGTTAGGTAAGACCCGCATGTACAGTCGAAATGCAGATAAATCCTATATGCTATCCAATAATAATTATACCCCTATCAAATATTGGATATTCCCCATTCCAAGTGTTCTGTTTGCACGGTATATCTATATCTAAGTACGAGTATAACGAGGATTGCGCTCTGGTTTCTCTAATTAACTCATTAAACTTATAGTACTATATACACCATATTTATTTTGTAGTTGTTAAAATTACATAAAATTCACGTACATACATATAGTTTGGCTAAAAATATATGAATGCATGGCACGTCACCAAAAATTTACTACGTCACAAATAGACAGTGTTGCCGAGCTTTTAAAAAGTTTACAAAAACTAAGAATTTTCTAAAATTGTCAAATGGCAAAATGACAAAAACAAATTAAAAATTAGGGGTTCTTGTTTCATGTTCCTATAAACGGCCGATGTAAGTATTCAGGTGCTCACTATAATTATCATCGAATTCCTTTATCATCTGAAATACAGGGTGTTATTTAATAAATGCGACAAACTTCAGGGGATAATTCTGCATGAAAAAATAATGATATTTTGCTATATTATAAACATATGTCCGCAAATGCTTCGTTTTCGAGATACGGGGTGTTAAAGTTTCTTCTTAAAAACAAGGATAATAAAAAAAAGATAATAGTTAATTTACACATTAATTTACGTAATTTTAGATTATCAAAAAAAGCTAATTTGATCATTTATTTATCATAATTTTGACAGTAGCCTACTACCGTCTAACGTCACTTGTAGATAACGACAGAGAAAATAAAAAATCCACGTCAAGATGTTTTATTTTTTTATTCGATAACGGCGGCCCGTACGAAATAAACACAAGAGAGCTTTTTTGTCACAAATTGAACGAGGAATTCATTCATAATTGAATTTTCAATTAAAATGCATCAGTGGCGTACCAACATCATTTTTTTCTTCAAAAAATATTTATTATTACCCGTATGCGCGCCAATGATGAACATAAAATTTTTAATTTTATATCAAAAAGTGAGTAATAGTTACCTCTCAAAACTCACCAAATTTCATTTGAATATCTTGTCTGGTTTTAGAGAAATAAATAAATCTTCGGGTTTTAAGAAGAAAGTTAAACACCCCATATCTCGAAAACGAAGCATTTGCGGACATATAGCAAAATAACATTATTTTTTCATGCAGAATCACCCCCTGAAGTTTGTCGCACTTATTAAATATCACCCTGTATATTTAACAGTGCGAGTGAAAATTTTATTGTATTTTATTGCCATTGAAAAGTGTACATAGTGAAATTTCAAAGAAAACTTTCGTAAAATCTGAAATATTAGCGCTCAAATTGTGACATTTCTAACATGTGAAAAAAATAACTACGCATGAAATTCTTATTTCTTGAATATTCGGCCGAATAGCCATTAGTAGTTGAGGCTAATAAATTAGAAAGAAGAAGAAGAAATTGAAAATTAAAAGCATCGAACTCAATAAAGAATTGGAAGGGACCATGAACGCCATGATGATTTAATTTCTTTGATGATTTAATTCTGCATTTTAACATTTTCTACCATTCCTTGTCAAATTAATTTAAATTCTGTAGGTATTAAACTTAATCTCTTTTATATGATTATTTTTAAAATTAAAAGTTGGGCACACAGCTTGCCAACATATGACGACATTAGAGACGTGCATACATCTTTTTTGTTGCACAAACTATAGCAACAAATGACCATTACAATTAATTATCGTTAATATAATTAATCATTGGCGACGCTTCTCGGACAAATTACAAATTACAATTTCGTGCTAACTCCTTAATTGCGCCAGTAAGTAATCCGGTCGTTGCTCGAAAACGATAATTAAAGTAGGGAGAACGTCGTAGTGTGCGAACCGGTCGAATTCGCAGTATTGCAAATGATAATTGGTGGACGTCTGGCGGTCGTTGGCGGTCACCCTGATTGGCTCAATCCCGACGTCGCAACGCATCGTCAGCGTCGGTTCTTCTTCGATGAATCGACGGCCAAATAGGACGGCGCTTTAACACGTTAGAGGCCGCTAAATAAGCGATTCCAATCACCTATTAAAAAGAAGCTGTTGAAAAATAGCGGCAACCCAAGTGTAGATAATTTATAAAGGCTAGTGTCGATTAGCAAGTAACTTGCGACATTTTTTGCGAAAGCAGCCATATTAACGTATCGAAACACGTCTGAGAGTTGAACCTGCAAGATAAATTTAAGATGTGTATACGTTTATATTCAAGTGTCTGATAGTACTTTCAATTTTCCCGAAGGTGTTGAAAATTTTTAATGAGAGTAGAATAATGTCGGACAAAAAATGTTGGTTGAGAGTAGAAATAATCGATTTAATTTCGCCATGAGAATTACATTTGACATTGTGTAGGTGTAACTACTGGCTCTGATTATATGGCAAGAAATGCTTCCGACATTTCTTGCGCAAGAAAACGAGAAATATCTCTCGCAAATACTTGCAGACAGTAACTTGCTACAATTTTTGCTTTAAGTGTACATATTTTTGAAAGTCACTCTCGCAAGCGGAGTATCCGAGTTCTCCCCCGTATTCGAGCAGGTAAATTCTTATGGGTCGAGTTCTCCCCCGAGGGTGTCCGAGTTCTCTCCGGTACGGCAGGTAGCATTTAATTTCCGATTAATCCTTCTTCGTTGAAACCCTAAATATTTATTAAAAGTAACCAACTTTTAATTTTTATTATTTCAAACTTTTTTAAATTTGAGATATTTTTTGTAGTTATAACTTCACTTTATGTAAGTACCTACCTATACCTACATTTTAAGTATTACAATTTAAATAAAACTAAAATTTCCTTTTACATGATATACACTTTATTTAATATAAAACACAAATACTATCTAAGTATTACTCTATAAAAATAGATTAAGGGTTTCTAGAAAGGACCCATGGGAATATTTATAATTTCAAAATTCTCTGGCAAATTTCGATTATGTATTTTCATTTCGTAGTACAATTTAATGAGGAATTTATGATTAGGGGAAATTTTTAGACTTCTGCCTTTTTTTTCTATTTCAATATAGGGAAAATCCCATCCCTTTCAGTATACTTCTGGAAAATTAGGTGTACTTTTCATAATAACAAATTTCGATATTGTAAGATATGAAGGTACTTTACTCTTGAGCAAAATTCCCATTTTTTGACATACCTCGTATAAGATTGATAAAATTTGATTTTTGATGGTTGTATCTTGGGTTTTAGATCATACAGAACTTTTTGTGAAGAATAACTTTGTTCCGTAAAATTAATAATAAAGTTTCCCATAAGTTCACGGAAGGAACAGTAATCCTCCTTATCAGGCAATTAGCCCCTTATAAGCTACAACTACCCGTTAACAATAGACGGGGGAGAACTCGGACACGACCTTTTTTCGTGCAGGTAAGATTTTGAAAATTGGGAGAGAACTCGAACCCGTCCCTCGCAAGTACTTTCGCAATTTTATTGCTAGTCGACACAAGGTTTAAAAAATACAGACAGCCTCGGCCAAAAGTAGTTATTGAGCGGCCTCGCAGATATTGCATGTGCAAATATAACTAAAATAATTAAAGCGAAATATAGATTTTTGGTGCCAATTTTTGTAACTAATAATATATGAATAATTTATAGAGTTTTTAATTGAAATAGAGCCGGTCATAAATATTTGTGAGGCGCTCGATTAATTGCAATTTAATTTAATTTAATTTAATTTAATTATTGTGTGTATTGCACTTCGAAGTGCGTTTCGACTACATTTAATGAACACATTCTCGTTTAGGTAATTAATTTTGTCGCTACGTCGAATTTATTAGAATACCTACAACAAAATGCGAAATTGAAAAATAATTCATTTTACTAATGTATTTCGATAAAACGGAAATTTCGTTAACAATTGTAACAATTCGAAAACAAGGCAGTTTAATGATACATAATTTAGGTTAATAATATTACTTTTTATCGAGAAATATAGCATAATATGATTGGGTGAGTTCTGTATTTTATTATTGTAAATTCTCTCTACATATTCTAGAAACAGTTTTAAACTAATTTATTTCATATGATATAGCGTTAATTTAAAATTGTCATCCTGTGTTTCTATATATTATTCAGCAGGCTTTCAGTATTTTCATAATTGGGTTAATTATTTATGGTATTATTAATGACAAATATAATCAACTAATACAACTATTTCATTTTAGTCGAAATGAAATGAATAATATGGTGGTGAAGTGATATCTGTCTTGTTTTTGGTATAGATTCCCAAGTATCTGTAATTCAATAAAACAGGGTTGAAAAAGGTTATGAAGTTGTACTTTAAAGCCCGAATCCGGCATTTCAACAGCCGGTTTCTTTTCCTTTTCGGCCTGTATTCCAACAGATTTCGATCGATTGAGGGGTTTTATCGTAATCGTCTCGAAATAATATTGCATAGAAGCCGACGATCCCGGGCGATAATAAAGATTTTTCCAATAGCGCGCCGTCGGAATTGAAAACCGTAACCGTGCATATGTAGACGGTGTACACGGTTATCTTTTTATTGCGTAATGCGATTGCCAGATTTCAATATGGTAATAAACGTTTAAAGGTTTATTTGCGAGAACAATATGGTTGGTAAAATTCGAATATCGTGTATACAAGGCAACTGCAAATTTGTATGCAACATGGTCTGTGGGTGCAACAAAGACAACTTCCATTCGTCTCATATAAAGGAAGAGGAAAGAGTAATATTGTGGGATTGCAACTTTCTCACACTAACTCTATATTATTTTAATATAAACTTTGTTCAACTCATAGAAATGACCATATTGCAAGAGGAAATTTGTTTGCAATATGGTCTGTGGGTGCAACAAAGACAACTTCCATTAGTCTCATACAAAGGCTTGTGTCGACTAGCAATAAAATTGCGAAAGTAAAAATTGCAGCCCATTACTGTCTGCAAGTATTTGCGAGAGGTTTTTCTCGTTTTCTTGAGCAAGAAATGTCGGAAGCGTATACATGTAGGTATTCTTGCCATATAAAAAAGAAAAGTTTGGGTACGAAATTGGATATTAAAAAGATGTACACTCGGTTTTTATGATACATTGTTAATTGAATAAGAGGCGAAGATCCCAAAAAACTCAACAATTTTTTCGCATGAAAATTGAAATTTTGAATTGAAAGTTGAAAGTACTATCACACACTTTAAACGTATACACGATTTGCCTAAAAACTTACCTGAAAGCGAATGCTGCAAGAAATTTAACTTGCATGTTCAGCTCTTGTGTTTCGACACGTTAATATAGGCGCTATCGCAAAAACTGTCACAAGTTACTTGCTAATCGACACGAGCCTTATAGGAAAAAGAAATAGTGATATTTCTGGATTGCAACTTTCTGCATGAGTCTAACAACTGTTATTTTAATAATATATTTGTTCAAATCATATAATTAACAACATATTGCAAACAAATTTGCACTTACACCGTATATGTATTATGTAAGTACGTACTACGAACTATTTCCTACATAATCAGGTAGAATTTACGATTAACTTTAAGACATAATTTAATATTCCCGACGTAAATAAACCAAATTTATGTACGCCCGAAATCCCACATATATCTAATAACGATAAGGCCCGTCTGTGGTCGGATGAGTTTTCATTGTTGAAACTCGCAGCCAAGGAACTCGGCAAAGTTTTTAATACCGTTTAATGATAACAAAATCCCACGGATAGCCCGATAGTATTCCAGTTTCACTTGCGCCCGCTTAGGAACTTTGGGAAAGTTCGAAGGGCTCCCGAAAGGCCGACGAATTTATGTTGGCAACGATTCTGGGGCGTTATCGCCACCGAAACCGAAATGTTTCTTAGTCATTTCCGAAGATATTCACGTACAAATCGACTAAAATATGAAGCTTTGTATCGACAATTTTTTTATAATGTAACAATCTGCATAGTAATGGAATTGCATAGGGTGGCTCAACGGGACGTAGTAATTGTAGGCAAATAGTAAGAGATTTTTAAATATGGCTTAAATATGTATTATGTATGCTATAATTTAAAATTAATTAGATATAAGATTGCTCCAATTTTGAAAAAAATATGTATTATATAAAGTTATAAAAATTTAAAGTCCCTACCTATATTTTATTGCATTTTTAAATCTACGTAAAATTTTATATTTTTTTCAATTAGAACAACCTGTATATGTCTAATTAATTAAATTATAATCACCATACACGTATACATTTAAGCCCCGAAGGAATTTTAAAAATCTCTTTCCATTTGCGTAGAATATTCCATTCCGTTGAGCATGGCTCACCCTGTATAATCACCCAGTAATATTAAAAATCGTTTTAAAACCCGATAATAACAATCTAACGAGCAGTGATGCGATTTTATATTCGGCATAAATTCATGCAAATTTATCGATTTGGTCCTGTAATAACTGTTTAAAAATTCATACCTTTATTATAATACGAATCAACGGCTGGGAAACGAAAAGGCTCGATGTGATTTATTAGATTATCAAAAGGGAGTGGATAAACAAGATATTGCGGTAATAAATTACTAAAGTATTTTTAATTAATTACGCATACAGTCGTCACGAAATTACAAAAAAAATATATATTAAAATTATACAACAGCCCGCTTAGAATAGTACAAAGTATAATTATGATATAAATTTAGAACAGATTTGGAGATGAAAATTTCCTTTTACAGAATTTTGCCGTCTATATTGAATTGCAAATTTATTTGCAATGTTTGCTATGAGTTCCCACTATAGCACTCTTTCTTTTTTCATTAATATGAAATTATTGAAAGTTGTCTTTGTTGCAACCATATTGAACCATATTGAACCATATTGAGTACAAATTCACACTTGCCTGTATAACAAAGTTTCTTTAGATATGGAGCGAATATACCTACACTATATCTTTTTGAAAAACACTCTGTAGAATTAAAATGTACCTAAGCTCTTTCGGTTTTAGGTTACATCAATTATTATCATTTTTTTAAACCATGGCAATTTGTAAATCCAGAGTTTGACGCGTCAGCTACACTTTCGTTACATCACAAGACTTCGAATTTCATGTGAATTAACTTAATTACCATATTTTTCGCTGCGCTTTGGAAACTTTTAATTAAATTGAAAAATTATGTGTCGGGCGGCGAATTCGCCGCATAACACTAAAATACGTTACGTAGTTCGTTCTCGTTCGCTCCAGGGATTGAACAAAGAAAAACTTGCTCCTATGTGCGCATCAAAGATATTTTGATCACTTCATTAGAGCTACAAAGCGTTTGAATTATCCCACGTTTTTAAATGTTAAGCATTTACTTGATGAGCATTACTTGTCTGTTGTGATCGCATGGTCTGATGGTTTCCTTAAAGTTTTCTTTAAGATAAGAAAGCTTTAAAATTAAGTGTCCTTTAACTTTATTTATAAAGACAATTGGTTTCGCAAGCATGGCAAGGTTCCTTTAGGAAGAGGTTGCTTTAAAAATATTTTGAAGAGCCGGCTAACTTGAAAATCGGTATAGTTGATGAACTAATCGAAGTAGTCTCATACTACACATTAGAGCTTTTTTGCATAAGTTTGCTGGAGAAAGATTGAAATCAAACGAAGAATAAAAAGTTTGCTAAGTAGAATAGAGGAATTATGTTTGCTTCGAGAAATTGAAAAATTGAAGCATATTATAGAATGTCTTCTATTTCATGTGGGAGATTTCATTGCGAGACTGTTTCTTTTTCAGACGAAAAAGTTTCAAGTATTTTTCAGGAAAAAGTCTATAGCTCGTTGAATTTTTGGAAAACAGTTCGATTCTTTTTATTTTATAGACTAAAAGTCTTGTCATGGCCTTCTAAATATGGCCTTCTAATATAAATAAATTCTTCTTGCTGTGAGGAGCTTTAACTTGAAGTTACCAAATGATTCATCTCGCAAAACTGACAAAGAGCGTAAGTTTGCGGTACAAACTTCAATTCACATACTTACCTACTAGAAGAAAATTGGGGTTGTATTTAAAGGGAACTTTAGTGCGTTAAAGTGTGAAAATCGTCACCTTATCGTTCAACTCATAGGCCCGGTTGTAGATGCATAGTCCATCTGTGGTTCTGCGTTGAATCGAGTTTAATTACAAATTTGTGTTGTAAGTACGTCAGTCACTATTTATCTGTGGATCACAAAGAAGTTTATGTGAACGGTTCTCGAAGAGCGTTCAAAGGCGGTTCAAGAAGGTTTTGACATTTGTTTTTGATTTGTTATACAGGGTGTACCAGCGAAAGGAGCCCATTTAATCAGCTTGTAACTTTTAAACGCCTAATTATACAAATATGCGGTTTTCGCAGATATGTTCTATTTTGCTATAAGTTTTGTTTCAGGAGACAGAAATTTTGTATCAGCGGTGTTTTATCACAATCCGCTCTTTTCAATTGACATTAATCAAATTTTATCAAATGAAACACCCTGTATAAATTGAAGTCATCTGAAAGATACACTCTTGTACTTTCAAAAATGTATAACTTGTACATGTTATTTTACAAAGCAAAGAAGAAGATATTTAACTTTCAAAAATATGAAGCAAATCGCCTTAATTAAAATAAAATTTACAAAAAATCTTAAATTTTCCATTTTAACGGATGCTTTATCAGGCGTCTTCAATGGGTTTTCATTAGGAAACACAATACTCTCACACATTAACATTTTCTTTTTGAATTAGAAATGTTTTATATGTTTCACTAATGTAGTCAGTCTGCAGATTTACATGCCATTTACAGGCAACAGACAGCTGATTAAATGGGATACCTTTGGCTGGGACACCCTGTATAACCCCAAAGGTGAGGTTGAATGTATGATATACAATTCATTATTCAATATGAACGTATTATTAGAAGAATTAACCGACGTTGAAGATTTTTTACAAATTTTGAATAGTTTCTTGCATCCTAGAAGACCATAAACCTTCAGTAATAGACCCAGTAATTTTGAAATATGTATGGTCCGATATTGAATTTAAATGTGGATTTCGATTAGGTATTAATTATCAAGAGCTTGTCAAATGTAGATAGTTCCAGTCCCTATAATTCAAAATAAACGAAATATCAAAAGTGACAACAAAATAGAATCAACACTGCCAACGTTCAAATATAAATTATAAATTTTGGCATGTGACATTATATTTCAGGTGAAAAAAGGTAATTCAGTGCAACCAACGTGACCTGAACGACGTTCAACCAAACAAAACGAACTCGGTTCTAAGTTAGTTTAGTTGAGCTAACGTTCACCTGTTACATCTACAACCGGGCCTTAAATGTCACTTTAGGCAAATTCTAAAAAATCCTTTATGTCGATTTTGAAATCAATTACATCTATTAATTGATCCAACATAAAATTAAATTCTTTATGTCTCTTTATGCAATCGGTCGTATTAGCTGACTAGACACCATTATATTGTAACAATAATAATAAAATGTATCATCCTTAAAAAACGTTACTACATATTTTAGTTATACGACTACAATTACGTCGGAATTATTAC
Source organism: Phyllotreta cruciferae (assembly GCA_917563865.1). Classification (NCBI taxonomy): domain Eukaryota; kingdom Metazoa; phylum Arthropoda; class Insecta; order Coleoptera; family Chrysomelidae; genus Phyllotreta; species Phyllotreta cruciferae. The sequence continues at coordinate 477,464 of OU830614.1, read as the reverse complement.
AATTTATTCGAGCGGGTGGAAGCGAAAAGCGGCTCGCGTGCTGGCTTTACTCGACGTGTTGCACTGACATTTTATCCATCTTATAGTTCCATCGCGTGGAGCAACATTTTTTTTTTCTTCGTTCCGGCCCCTTTTTTATTTTATTATAATATATATCGGAATTCCCTACGACGTGTTTATTACCGGCATTAAAGTTTCGCTGGAAGTTTCCCTCGATGAAATCGACCGAAACTTTCGTCACACGAATTTTCCGGCATTATTTATTTAAGTCGCTTTATGGAAAAAGTTTCGCTTCGAATTAGGTGAAGGTAATGAGCGGAAACGGTGCGGAAAAAATTAAATTAGATACGAAGCTCGATGTATTAGTGATTTCTTTAATATATCATGCGCAATTTTCCTGGGAAAATAATCGAATTGAGCGATCCCGGTTGGTATGAAAAATATAATTTATATTATATTTACGCCGCTGCGAACGGTTATTCTTTATTTCGAGTGGTTTCTAGCGAAGCAATTTCATTTTCTTTTAATACAACGAAACAGCAGGTAGTCTCTTATTTAATATTTTCCAACCTTGGGAAATAGGGAAATGTATTATACCCGTTCAAACCGACGCGACTTGCTTATTCTTGTAGAGACAATATTGAGTTTTTTTTATACACTGTAGGGAAAACGTTTAGAGAGAATTTTTGACAATTTTGACAGCTGACGTGTGACTGATGAATTTTCGTCTGTGATTCACAAATAATCGCTTTTGTATTTTATTCGGGGAAACCTTGAAATGTCGAATTCGAAACGAGGGAAAGCCATCCAATCGAAAGATATTTTCCTGTAGTGGAAATAAAAAGGAAATGAACTCCGTTGCGACTCTATTGAATGTTATTTCTGAAGAAGTCGAGCGGCTATGTATCAATTCGGCGCTTTAATTGACAGGAAATATAAAGTTTAATCGGATTTCATCGTTTCGGGAAATTATTGTTTCGCGCGATTGCACGTGGGAAGGAGGAAATTTTCTTTCGCAATTAAAAGTTTTCTGACAATTATTAAGAACGCGCCTACTTATTGGGAGATTCTTTCAGAAAAATCAAATACAATATTTTCCCTTCATAAATCATAAATGAACATCCCCTGCATTTTCGCTTCGCGTTTTTCGGTAAACGAGAAGTTTTTGTATATTTTTCTTTTCGCGAAAAAGATTAAAGATTAATTATAATCGCAGTATAAATTTTATGGGGCGCCGTTTTTAAAAGACCTTTGATAAGGAACAAAAAGCTTTTAATTTCTTCGCGCAATTCATGCATCTTAGCAAATTATACCTCTTTTATACCGGAAAATACGACTTTTTTCTACAACGTTGGACGTTCATTTTGCCCAATTAACAATGCGGAATTTTTATATACTAAATGCGCCGAGGCATCGATAACGACAGGGGCGTACTTAATTGTTTTTATCCGAAGGTATATTTATTTGTTATTCTATCTAATTATACGTTAACACTTACCCTTTTATTTGGTAATGCAGCGAATAATTTAATTAACAAAACGGTCGTTTAAAGAGATAATTAACATAAAAAACCGTAGTCTAGGGGTTGTTTCTTTCAGCCAAAAAAAGTTTATTAGAAATTTCGCGGTGTAAATTCCCCAACCCCTATTTAATCAGAATTGTTAATCCAACGGAATTAACTCTTTGTCTGATTACATGAATAGTTCAGTAGATTCTTCCTCTTTTTTTTAAGCGAAGTATACGAACAATGCAAATGTAATTTTTCCCTAATTTCCATTCGCAATAAATCAGAGGGATTCTCTTTATGTTTAAAATAACGTTATCTACCGTCCGAAGCCGTACGAAATCCAGTAGGAGGCTCTATGTCCGGCGAAGGAAGGCGAAGTTATTCCAGGTTATCGTTAGTGCTCGCTCCGGTGCACAATGCCTTCTTACTGCGCGAACTTTGTCCTCCATTTACTCCATTCCCATCTATCCCTTTTCCCGACGTTCCGTTCCATGACGATTGTTATATACGTGTAACGCACGAAATGCGAAATACCCTTTGTACAATTAACTATACAGGTACGCGGAGCGCTTTTCTCTTGTAGATATTCGAAGAGAAAATTTGCTAAACAGTCACTTTTTTGCTTCATTGTAGGTACTCGATGTAAATATGAATGAATGAGAAATATGATTGTATAATGGAAGCCAGATATATCGCTCATTCGATTATCACCTTCTTTTTCTATCTACAGACAAGGGCAAATATGTTCGCAATATGGTCTATATGGGTGCAAGAAAAACAACTTCCATTAGTGTGATATAAATAAGGAACAAGAAAGACTGATAATGTTGTGGGATTGCAACTTTCTTACCTTATAACAAATGCTACTTTAGGCCCGGTTGTAGATGTCACAGATGAACGTTAGTTCAACTAAACTGCGAGTCAACTTTAAGCCGGTTTCATTTTTGTTTTCGTTGTAAAGTGCAAGATCAACATAACTTTGGTTGAACGCGGTTCAGGTCACGTTGGTTGTACTGAACTCCCTTTTTCCATCTGAAATATAATGTCACATGCCAAAATTTATAATTTATATTTAAACGTTGGCAGTGTTGATTCTATTTTGATGTGTCACTTTTGATATTTCGTTTATTTTGAATTATTTGGACTGAAACTATCAACATTTGAGAAGTTCTTGATAAATTAATACCTAATCGAAATCTGATTTAAATTCACATACATTTAAATGCACATTTAAATTGAATATCGGGACCATATTTCGCATGATTGGGACTATTTCTGAAGGTTTCTGGTCTTCTAGGATGTAAAATACTATTCAAAATTTGTAAAAAATCTTAATCGTTGTTCTAATAATATGTTCATTTTGAATAATCAGAAATTCAACCTCACTTTTTTGGGTTAACAACTAAACTTCAAATGTTAAAACCTTTTTGAACCGCCTTTGAATGCTCTTGAAGAACCGTTCAAGTAAACTTCTCTGTGAACCATAGATCAATAGAGACTGACGTACTTAATTGCAACGCAAATTTGCAATTAAACTCAGTTCAACGCAGAACCACAGTTGAACTATGCACCTACAACCGGATCTTAATAATAATATTTGTTCAAAACACGTTGAATTGAATTTGCACGCCTGTATACTTACTGCAAGTTAGATAGAAAAACTAAAATTCCACCATTATTCATTGAAAAAACGAAATTCATTAAAATTCAATTAATTCATTGAAAAAAACATCTACATGTTTTGGAGAATGAAAAATTTCGAAAACACAAATTTCGTTATATTTTGACTTTTTTGTGATAACTAATTGCGGCAACTAATTAAGATAAAAAAATGAAATATTCACCGTTTTCTCAAAAAACCAATTATCTACAAGTTTTGAAGATTAAAAAATTGTCCCTATATTGTCAGACATTTAAGGGAAACTTTTAAGTGACAGTTAAATCGTCAGACTTTTTTTACTTTATACGAGACTAATATGGAAGTTGTCTTTGTTGCACCCATAAACCATATTGCGTACAAATTTGCACTTGCCTGTAGGAGTGGCGAAGTGGCGGGGTGTCTGCCGACCATTGTAAAAGCCGACCATTTTAAAAGCCTGCGAGGCAATGAATGTAATTACCGGCTCCACTTTTTGGAAGAGTAGAAATAGTTTTCTATGGACAAACTCCACTAATGGGACAGTCCTTTGATTATTTCAAGTTCTGTTTAGTTGGTTGCAACGAAATGAAAAAAATCGAATTGTATAGTCGCAATTAGCGCACATTCGCTACGTATTGCTCTTGTGCAGGTAAATAATCCTTCCAATAAACGAGCTATAAGTCCCGATTTATTGAAAAATCTTAAATGTTGCGAACATTGCGATTCTTTTATTGTCTTTTCAGCAGTTTTAATATTGGAAATATTGCTCTATAGAGTAAATAGCGGCTACTTGAGGATATTAAAAAGGCGACTGGTATTGTTTTTGTTCACTATGATGCTTCACTATTCTGATAACTTAAGTTATTTACTGAAAAAGATCTCCCGTAACATAAACGAATTGACATATATGTATGTCTATACGCAGAAAAGATGCTAAAAGACTAATTATTTCTAGAAAAATTTTCATTTAACAGAAAAATAAGAGAATTCCGAAATAATCTTTTTTTTAAATTTATTATTATAGGATTTAAAAAATGCGCCTAATTTTGGCAAATAAAATTAATTTTAACTATAACAATGTTGCCGATAAGAGATATTTCTTGAACCGTAATATTATGTCCTAGATTAGTTTTCTGATTTACCTGTTAGAACAACTGTTTGTTAGAGAAGTTAAGTTATATTTTGGTTGTCAACTATTGAAATTTAAGATAAACTGAGCCATGCGTCACAACTATTTTATTCAGAGGGTATCTCGAAATTTAATGTAATTACGAAAGAAAGTATTTATTAGGAATTTTTCAAAGAACATTTCGTTAACAAATTTCTATTATTAAATAAATTATACAGTGTGGCCTGGAACTCGATTTTTTGATCGATTTGAAAGTAAATCGTTCATTAATAGCCACAGCTGATTTTGGCAGTTTTTGTTAACCTTGAGTGTAAAAAGGACATCTTTCAATAATGTCAAATTGGTGTAGGTATATTTAATTCACGTCATTTTCACATATATGTGAAATGCTACTGTGGGATTGGTCGATTTTAAACCTCTTTATTTACCAAAGGAATAACTTTTTCATGTCTTCGGCTGCAGTTTTAGCATCTCCATTGTCGGTTCCATAAGGCCTTTCCCGGTAGGGCGTGAGTTCTGGGCCACCCTGCATATGAAAATAATTAGTTTTGAATTACTCATTAAAATTTCAAATGTGCTAAAGCAAGTTTTAAGATAGCGTTACCCTTTTTTAAGGTTTATCGGACTACTTCCTACAGTTCCGAAATCTACTACATAGAACAAAGCTAAAGACTACTAAAATATAACCCTTACATTTTTTATAACCAATAAATAAAGATAGCGAACGAATGAGATCATTTGGCAAAAAAATTTTGAATACAAGATTCTATTGGTACACGTGGGGTATACGTAAATGGTTCAGCGGGTTCATCGAAATTTGATTTTTAATATCAAGTTTTAACAACAAATTTTTCTTCGTTAATAGGAGGTTTTCAGTTGTAAAAGTCGGATATTCTTGTAAATTCGATCCCAAATATTACCATAGACTATTAAAAAAAATCGTTACGGGAGCCCATTTGCGATAATTGTCCATAGAGATTAAACGCAAGACCATATTCGTTCGTTCCTTCAATTCTAATTTAGGTATACCTACCATTACATAGACAGTTAAAAGTTCATTAATTACTGTAACATCCAATAATTTAGCGGGCGGTATAATCGCCATAATCGGCCTTTTAGTTGTATTGAACGGCACGAAAATAATTAATCATATATCGGGAATAGAATGGTTAAAATTTCGATGTCAAATGAGCGTCGATAAAGCAACATAGGTCGCATTTCGAGTGCCACAATACAGCCGGGGGAATATCTCTCAACAAATTGATTTATAATTGACGTGAATGGGAAGAAATATGTCCTAATTAAGGATATACGCACAACACATGCCACCATGAAAATAATAGTGGGTAATGCATTAATTTCGAGATTAGTAATGAACGGGATATCTCCAACAACTACGATCTGTTTTAGTGGGGGGCGGCGGCAAGAGGCAGTCCATTAATCAAGCGTATTACAATTCCCGCGCACCGCCAACAATACCAAAACATGTCGTGCATTTCCCCCATATTCTCGCACATAATATTATATAATTGCGGCATTGTAGAATGTCGACCGTGCACGTTGCGTTATTTCAGTACATGCTATTACAACTATTCCACTTATTTCGCAAACGATGATGATTAATTGGCAATTCGAATGCTTAATTATGTTAATGATTCGGTTTTTCGTTATTCGATGCCGCGCATTCCCATTAATCGCTAAATCCGTTGTAAATATTTGCATACAATGTGAATTATTGGTATAAATTTGACACTATTTCGGACTCTTAACAACCGGGTTCAAATGAATTTCACTGAACTTTAATTAACCTATTCAAGGCTAAGCTGGACAGCGGTATAATACCTGTTAATATTAGTTTTAAAACTATCATTATACTAAAATTACTTGATAATGTTCGGTTCGCATTAACCTTCATTTCCTATTCATCAAATTGATAACTAAGATGATATATTCGATAATCATCATTATTGTTGTTATTAAAGGTAAATTACTCCATAAAAACTTAATGTTACCATAGACTCCATTATAGAACTTATTTCTTACAAGTTGGGTCGAAAACCCAATTATACAACGTTAAACTTTAATTAAGAAAAGGGCGTATGTAATGTTCATAGCAAATCCCGGTAAACAAATTGTTTAGGTAAAGGGTGGGCCATTTATGATTTGGAATTTTAATCGGCTATAAAATATAAAACTAATGAATATTTTTTCAAAATTTTGAGTTTATAAAAAGATTGAACCTTTCAATTTAGGAATTGAAGACAACATCATTAAAATGACTGCCACGTCTAGCTTTACTATACTCTATTCGATTTTTGCCCCCATTTGATGAGCCATGCTAAGCCATTTTTTGTTTCCCAAAATGGAAGAGGATGACATAGACGACATTTGCTTTCAACAGGATGGCGCAACGTGCCACATCCTACTTAACAATCGATTTTTGGCGCACTATTTTCGAAAATTGCATAATCAGCCGAAATGCTGGTGTCAATTGGCCACCTCGAAGCTGCAATTTGACTCCGTTGGACTTTTTTTATGGGGGTCGTTAAGAACAAGTGTTACGCTAACCATCCAGAGAAGATTGACGACTTCAATCATGAAATCAAAGTTGTCATTGATGAAATAGAGGCCCAAACCGTCGAAAATGTACTGAGAAATTAGTCTGATCGAATGTGGTTTTTTAATGCTAGCTGTGAGAGTCATTTTAATGATGTTGTCTTCAATTCCTAAATGGAAAGGTTCAATCTTTATTCTAATTAACTTATAACTTCTTAAAAATATTCATTAGTTTTTATTTTATAGCCGATTAAAATTCCAAATCTTAAGTGGCCCACCCTATGTTATGCTAAAATAACAATTAGTTTTGTAAAAAACTGTTTTTTTATTGTACAAATTCATGACTCAATTAATCTGATATACAGGAATCAAATTCATACTATACAGCATTTTTTGTCGTTCGCAATTCTCCCGAATTAGTTTCGTTATTTCAATTTGCATCGTCGACCGTCGATCAAAAAATTCAACCCCTAAAAATCGATTCGTAACGACAATACCGTATGCGACTAATTTAATCAACTTGTAGAGGAAATAAAGCAAACGAATTCAATATCGAGTCTCCCGAATAAGTCCTCTACGAATTATTTTCTCCGTATACTTTCGTCGAACGTCTTCGTAATATAAAATTACCCTGCACGTCTCCTCTGAGTGAACATACCATCGGTCTATGTGAAATATTCAATAAATTGAGCAGTCGAATGCATATAGTTCAAAGCATTGGCGTTGCCTCCGGGATAACATATTTCTATAATACAGAAGAAGATACTATAGAAGTAGATAGTTTCCACTATATAGTTTCTATAGTAGATAGATAGATATTCTATCTGTAGTATTGTTCGTTTTAATTATATCAGTTATTTGTCAGTACCTAATTTCGTAATTTTATAGCAACAATAATTTTCTTTTCGTATGTGAACAATTACGATTTATGATTTCGATTTAACCTATTTGGCGAACAATGGGAAGCGCCCGATGTTCTTGGAATTGTCTGGTATGTGTGTGTTTTTTTATATGTTCCGTATAGAAGGAAAAACTTGGCGTGTTCGAGGTGTACCTTTGTGATTGAATTTCCGCCAACTGTTGGCGCTCAAATCTATTTCGGAACGTAATCACGTTTCAGCAGGTGAAAAGTGAAAAATCGTCTGACAAAATTCCATTTAATTTAGGACGAAAATAAGGGAGGCGCGCTATCGAATCGGTAATTTCGGCACGTGTCTTTTCGACCTCCTTTCATTAATAAGACGATAAAACTTTTGTTGCTTAATTTCAACGTACCTACCTATAGTTTATCTCAAGATAAATGGAAATAATGACCTCTAAGAAAAAGACTATCTTGTTGTTTCTATATAAGCAAACGGTTGAAGTAATTACCGAATTGGCAGGGACGTATTTCAACTCGCATCAATTGTATACCAATTATTAAATATACAAAAATTATTAAATATCTCGTGACTGATGAAGTTTTTGTATTTTAATTATCTATCCAACGCCGTTTTGATATTTAAAATAGGATAAACTTGAGAGCCCAGCAGCTTTTCTACTTTGAAAAATTTTTGTTTTCGCCCTCGTAGAGGGTTTATTTGAAGGCAGCTATGAATTTGGTATTTGAAAAAAGTTTTTGTATTTTAATTACCTATCCAACGCCGTTTTGATATTTAAAATCGGATACATTTGATAGTTCGACCTGTTACTAGTTTCTATTATTTGAAGCCGTATATGAATTTAATATTATTAAAATAATTTTGTTTACTATTTATTACAATACTTATAATAAAATTTTGTCACAGCACTAGTTGTTTACTAGTTGTTTCAAATGTTTTTGGGGAAATTTCAGAACAAACTTGCCTTATTCTATCTTTTAGTTCATCAATTGTTTGTGGTTGTGTTATATAAAACTTTTATTATGCTTATTGTTGTTGTTTTGCGGGTAGGTCTTTTTCAGCCTCGTGACCACCTAGATCTAAGGATCCTCTGTAGTTTCCCGCTGTTTTCTAAGGTCATTGATTCTGCCAGAGGTCACAGGTATTTGCGAACCTCGGCAGTTCTGAAAAAATGATTATCCCATTAAGAAAAAAATCAAGGCGGGTCAAGTCTGGTGACCGGGCAGGCCATTCCAGTGATGGACCTCGTCGGCCAATCCACCGTCCTGGAAATATCTGGTCCAAAAAATGCCACTTAAAATGTAACATTTCTTTCTTACAAATATTTCTTTTTTACAAAATTGAACTATTGTGTTTCTAAATTCAACATTCTTAACATCATCATATGTAATGTTTCCTAAATATTTCTTTAAAGCCCTTGCCTACGAATGTAATTATTGTTTAACACAACTTACGTGTTTAAAAATTACATTTTATTGGCTGTTTTATCGGTTATGACGTCACATATTGTTATGATTTTTGTTACATATCGGCACTGTTTTCAAAATGTTTTTCGCTTCATGTCAGCACTGGCTTTAATTCACTCTATCCTTCATAGAGATAGGTCGCCTATTTCACTCGCACATTTCGCCGATTCAATGCTATTCAATACAGACATACGAACTCAGATTTTTTCTTCGTAGAAATATACCTAACAATTTTATTTTATTATTTTCGTAAATTATTATGCAATATACTGTCGGTTATTGCAATTTTTTATTTAATTACAATCTAGTAGAGTTAGTAAGAAAAAAGGAAGATAAAAAGTCGGGGGCTCTAAATAATATGAGTACATTTCTGTACACTAATAGTTTGCGAAACACGCTGTATAGAAATAAGAGCGAGAGCGATACAATTTCAAAAATTCGTAAAATTTGAAATCGGTTTCCCATTTCTTATGCTTATTTTTTACTTTAACAGAAAATTTTATATAGAAAAAAGTTTATAAAAACTATTATCTACAATCTCTCAGAATTACATTTTTAATATTTTATATTTCATGTGGATTTTTATTTATATTTCCAAAAAGTATGAGGTAAAGTGAAAAAATAATTCTGACAATTTCTTCGCAAGTTCGCAATTGACTTCTCACAAAAATTTGAACAAAATTTGACGATAAATAACGGAGATATTTGTGAAACCGATATCTAACGAATAGGTATTAGGGTGATAGAAGCCTTAAGTATTTAGTCAATTGTAATAATCACTAAGCTCCCTACATTTTTTTTCCTATTTGTCTTTAAATAAACCAAACCTCACTGTGGAAACATCAAATATTATTTTCAAAAATCTTTTTTACCCACCTACTTTGTCATGTATAAATTTCAATTATAAAGTCGAATTGGCCAAATTAGCAGAATCGTCGATAGAGCTATTATCGAATGAAATCGATTCTCTTAATTCGAAAATTGAATGGATCGTTCGTTTTTGTTTGCACGTAATTGCGACAGTATAATTATATTCCATCCGTACATCGAGCGTTGCCGATTCGAATTACACCGATCAAAAGATCGACAATTAATAAGCAATTTCCGATTCCAATTGAAAATTTTTATACGCTCCCAGTTTTATTATTAATTACCCGTCGAATTCCACCCGACATTTCTCGCGCCGAAAGGTCCATTTCCTGACTGTCTGCGGAGTAAGCTCGCTCCATCCCTTTCCGGGCGATTGACGGATCGAGATTCCTCGGGAATGCGGAGAATCCGCCGAACAATGTGTCACCGCAAAACCCAGATAAAGACTGGAGGTGAGACGGCGCCCATTAATTGCGTCCTGCGAATCGTCAAACGCCACGGCGATTATGTCGAGAAGGGTCGCGGGCCGCTCATCAATCAGCCCTCCCGTTAAAACGAAAACCGAAACGGATTACGCGTGCCGGCGTGTATATACACGCCCGCCGTGCGCGTATACGACGTATACACGCATACAAATGAGTGGCTAATAAATTGATTGTTACTCAATTAGGAAAGATTTACGGATCGTGGGCCCGACGTGAAATGAGCGATGGCACGCGTGTTGTCCACTTCAATGGGTGGAAGAATTATGGCGTTTTTGGAAAATTGTTTAATTGTCTGAACGAATTCGTTTTGAAAAAAGAGCGAAGGTGGTTCTAGCTCATTTTTTTATTTTTGTTTCAGAAGAATGGTACGCCGCTAAATTGCTGAGCGAGCCCAGCTTCGGGCATCCCATACAGAACGTGACCATAGCAGTGGGAAGAGAGGGTGTTCTGATGTGTAACGTGAAGCATATAGGAAAATACAAGGTAAATAAATTTATAAAATCATAATTTGTAAAGTACAATGGCACATTTTAATATAATGTTCATCTGAAGGTGTGTAGATTATTGAATGATCATCGATCAAGCAGGTACAATGGTTGGCAGACCTATCGCTCACTCGACCTTTTCTAGTACACCAAGCCACTCATATGCAGGTAAGTGCAAATTTGTTTGCAATATGGTCAATTCAATGTGTTGAACAAAGATTATTATTAAAAAAACAGTTGTCAGAGAGAGAAAATTGCTGTTCCGCAATGTCACGCTTTCTTTTTTGATGACAATGGATGAAGTTGTCTTTGCTGCACCCATATAGGCCATATGGCGGACAAATTTGGACTTGCAATAGGGTCACATCTATGAGTTGATAGAAGAGTAGGTAAGTACTATGGTGGACAGTAAGATCGTGCGGTCATAAAACGCGCTCCTCGTTTAACTCGCCCTACCACCTATTTAGATGGCGAGCGTTTTGAGAGCGCATTGTAAAGCTGGCAACATTGCTATTGCCTGGGCCAGTTTGAATCGGATGTCGTACTGTTCGTTTCGGGTCCCGTCTCCGAATATCGAGTATCCATTTGTTTATACATTCGATGCAATATCGATAATGATAATATCCTTTATCGTGGTCCTATAGTATGTCAACTTGCCTTGGATATTAAAATAGTTTTATAAATAAAGGAAAATCTGATTACATGTCATTCATTAAAAAAAATTAGCATACACAACAAGTTTTTCAAAAGAAAAAAACATTCATTAGGAAAAAATAAAAAATCGACCTACCTATTCGTGGATTATTGTGAAAAAGCAAATCCTAGGGATTTGCGTATATTGTATGTGATAATCCTGCGAAGTATTTGCCTTTGATGAACCCGAATTAGTTTTTGAATCATTCGTTTTGATCATTTATGTTAATGAAGATGACCGACTACAATTTTTCTTATTTTAATATTAGTTTATGTTTTTTTTAATTAACATTATATTTTTATATTTTTTAAAGACATTTCGTAACATAAGCAGATTTCTAAATTTATCTTTCATTAATAATTAAAAAAATATTTTTTACAAAAATTTGCTTCTTAGGTATAATCTTACCGCATGAGGGGGTGAGAAAATTTAAAATATTAACATTACATTAAAAGCCAAGTTATAATAAAAAAAATAAAAATTATTTGATCTCATTTTAGGAACTTTTTATTCATAAGAAATAGGTAAAAAAAGGCAGGCCTTTATAAAATTTTATAAAACATTTCATTAACATAAATGATCAAAACGAATGATTCAAAAACTAATTCGGGTTCATGAAAGGCAAATACTTTGCAGGATTATCACATACAATATACGCAAATCCCTAGGATTTGCTTTTTCACAATAATCCACGAATAGGTAGGTCGATTTTTTATTTTTTCCTAATGAATTTAATGTTTTTTTCTTAATGAATGACATGTAATCAGATTTTCCTTTATTTATAAAACTATTTTAATATCCAAGGCAAGTTGACATACTATAGGACCACGATAAAGGATATTATCATTATCGATATTGCATCGAATGTATAAACAAATGGATACTCGATATTCGGAAACGGGACCCGAAACGAACAGTACGACATCCGATTTCAACTGGCCCAGGCAATAGCAATGTTGCCAGCTTTACAATGCGCTCTCAAAACGCTCGCCATCTAAATAGGAGGTAGGGCGAGTTAAACGAGGAGCGCGTTTTATGACCGCACGATCTTACTGTCCACCATAGTACCTATATTACATTAATAGTGAGTTAGAGTGAGAAAGTTCACTCCCAAAATATCACTTTTTCCTTTTTCCTTCAGATGAGACCAATCGCGGTTTTCTTTGTTGCATCCATAGACCATATTGCATACAAATTTGCACTTGAAATATGGACATTTCTATGAGTTGAAAGAAGAGCATATTACATAACAGTGAGTTAGAGTGAGAAAGTTCCAATCCCACAATATTACTCTTTCTTCTTCCTTTATATGGACTAATGGAAGTTGTCTTTGTTGCACTCATAGATCATATTGCATAGTTTTTCAAAACCGTGTGTTCTAGAAGGTTTGTAATGAAATTTTTATTTTTTTCTGTGGCCAAATAAGGCCGCAATTAATTTTTAAAGTTTGAATAACGTCACACAATCGTCATACACTCTGCTCCAATCAAAGCGAGAGTTGCAAAGGGAAGTCACATTTAGCAAATTTGCCACGTTTCCTATTACTCTTCTTTACTCCGCAAATTGTGCGTTTTTTGTATATTTATTGCAATAAACATTTTCTGATTTATCCATTTCTTCCATTACCTAATGGATAATTCGACATATTAATATAGAAATAACATCTTCATCTGTATAAATTGTAACCGATTTTCGTGTTAAAAACACAAATAATGGTCCTGAAAAATTTATTTGTCAACATTCTTGTCAACGTCAATATTATCAGTAAAGTGTTTTGTGCAGAACTGCAATTCGTGTAATTTGTTTTGTGCATTTTTCAGAAAAATCTGACAAATAACAGTTTGATTTTTGTTCGTTTGTGTATTCTTTGTTATTGCGTTCGAAAATTCATACTATTTACTATACAACAAGACGTGAGTGGTTTATGATTGGTTGATAAGGTATCTGGAGTCAAAACCCGACATTTTTAAATTTCGAAGGGCTATAACTTTTTAATTATAACACATTTTGAGCAACTGAAAACGGTTTTGAGCTCTAATAAATCATTTCTAATCGTATCTTTTGCCGAAACCCGCTTATCTCACATCGCGGTCTTCTCCATTTGTACTTGGCTACACCTAAATATAGATAGAAAATAAAGACGATCATCGATTGTGCGTTAGGTCTGCCCCATTGTATACAAATATTATAATAATAAGAGTTTTTAAAATAATAAGACGGTTGATGATTAAAATCAGATATGTATATCTGATATATCTATAGGGTGTATCATAAGTTGATACTTCTTTTTCAACTGTGTATGAATCTCTTAATTCTAAGCAACTTCTTCAAATACATTTTTTGAATATTATTAATAACAAAGAAGATAGAAAATTTTAAAATTTCGAATATTTTCCAATACGTACCTGCTTTATTTAATACGAAATTTATTTTGGCAGTCATCTGTCAAATAAATGCCGAAAAATAAATAAATTTCACATGAAACAGGTACGTATTGGGAAATATTGGAAATTCGAAATAATGATAACATTTTTTAAAATTTTTTATCTTTGTTTTTCAGAATATTCAAAAAGTTTATTTGAAAAAGTTGCTTGGAATTAAAAGATTCATACACAGTTAAAAAAGAAGTATCAACTTATGAAACACCCTGTACAAAATCATCTGAAAAATTAATAATCTTTTGCGAATGAGAAATTTCTCGGTGTTGATCGATTCGCATTGGAAACACGTTTACCGGAAATAAGGGTGAAAAATCGATCTTATTATCCGGCTCTACCGGTCATTCTTTGTCGGCCGCTTGTTTCTTCGGAGTTGGAAGGTTTTGATATTTCATCTACCGGCCGAGATGATCATTTATTCAGCCGCTTCTGCACGAAATGATACCTCTACGTCGTTTATTATTTTGTGTAACCGGAGCGAAAATTCGCGGTTCGTCTTCTCCTCGACGCCTCGTTGAATTTTTCAGGCGAGGTCTCTCGGCTCGTACGATGATCGAAATTTTTATTTTCATCATCGTAATAACACAAAGCAAAACTATATCGAAGGTGCGCACGTTAGAGGATATAGTCGATTTGTTAGTAGGCAACAATGTCTCGAAACGTCGACTCCGGGCCAAAATCGATACCTGATTATTCTTTGACGCGGAATGCGAATAATGAGAAACCATATATCTCGGCCGTAGGCGAAATATTTGCATTTTGAAAGTAGGAACTGCTGAACGAGATTAAAGAGTCTCGGCATCAAGAAAATATATCAGTATCACTGAGTCGATGTTAACATGTTATTGGAGTCGAGAGCAGACGAACAAAAGCGCAGGAAAAATATGATAATAGATGACGACGAGCGTAAACTTTTATACAGGGTGTAACAAAAAGGTGGGTCATAAATTATGCCACATAAAATTTTCAGGGGTACATTTTATACCCCCGTATTTTTCCTTTGATGCTGTAGATTTTGGTTATTTTTTTACGAAGTGGCAAAGTCGGACCGCAGCAATGCAGGAGCGGTACAGTTGATTATTTTGCAATGTATCGCACAGAGAGCGCGTATGATACTATGACGCGCTGAAGCCACGCCAGCTCTATGTCTTAATATTGAACGTATTTTTTATTCTCACTATTTTACATTTTATTGAGTTATTTTCTTTATAGTGTACCGACAAAAATTTGCCTCTCTGTATATGTTGGGACAAAGCCCAAAATATTCTTGCATTATCCGGGTAATTCTATTATTATCCAATATAGGGACTTTGCCCGTTGTTATAAGTTTTATAAGTTCCAAAGCCAACTATAAACATTTTATTATTTACAAATTGTTACCAAAACTCGTGATAACTAGAAAAGTATCACTTTTTCGAAAAAAACTTCAGAGATGCAAAATCTTCAAAATAAATTCATTAAACTGGAGAACGTCAAAATGTAACATAAGTGTAAATTAAAGAAAAAATAGGGGATTTAAATACAATTGACTCCCCTAAATATTTTATGGGTGTCCGATTTTGTTAATTTTTTGTTATAACATAAAATACTGTAGAAATGACATGTGGAAAATTTAACAATGATTCATTGAATAGGTATTTCAGAGATTATTGAAAAAAATCGATTTTCAGCCCTTTGAAACAAGCTATAACTTGTTTTTATGGCATTTTAGATAGATATATGTAAGTAAATAGGGTGCAATCGACTTAATTTTAAACCCAAAATATGTGTTATAATTTATGACCCATCTTTTGTCCCACCCTTGCGTATTATATTGAGCATTTTCACAAGTCTTCATTCCTTTGTACTCTTCTAATATCCTTCTGTACAAACAGTAGCTCATCAACACTCAGCCATTTCAATCAAAGGTGTGACAGGTGACAATAAAACTAACATTTGATACTTAATTATTAATGGTATTATACTTTCAACTTTTGTGTGAGTTGTTGTTAGGTGTTCAGGGATCTCTTTGGTTCGTTCCGTCACATAAATAAATAGTTAGCGAGCGGTAAATAGGGAAGTTTTTCTTTCGGCGCGCCACCGGAAAGAGAAACTCGGAAAACTATTTGCGGGGGAATGGCGGATCCGTTCTGTAAATGGATCGAAAGGAAAGTTTTTAAGACGACGGCGGCCGTCAAAGGGGAAAAGTTGGGATCCAATGTTGTGTCGTTAAGGGGAAAATCGACATCGGAGGTTCGAGAGGGTAAGTGCCGGTTTGTTGAAAAATTCTAAGTAATTTCGATTAAATTCGTTGTAAATGGTGTAAATCGGATTTTAATTTTGTCGATTCGTCACGTTGTGTACATGTTTGTTTTGAGGTGCTTCATTATTTTATTTAAATAATTATTTAACAATTTAATTAGCTCATAATCATAATTAGTAAAAGATATCCTTTAATTAAGATGCTTTTAGATAAAGTGTCTTTTAATTTTATTCCTAAAGAAAAAGGTCTATGGACCTTAGCATCTCTCTTTAAAGTTACAGTCAAGCTAACAACTTGACATTTGAACATTGTTGATATGGAGTAACTATGGACATTGTTACGACTTAGAGTCACTCTAAGTTGTCACTTTTATGTCCGTTTGCACCGTTTGTCTAAGTACAACTTAAGTAATGCTTAAATATTAAGAAGCCATTTTACGTTGCACCGTTACCAAAACAGTGCTTAGATTGATTTAAGAAATCATAAAGTTAAGGTCTCAAATACCAGCGCTTAAGTTCATCTTAACCAATTGATTCCCGGTATAACCTCAAAAATTCGTTGTGTTGTGCGTAAGTGTGCGGAAAGAAACATTTAAAAACGATGGAACTAGCGATTTTCGACATTCTGGAAGATGATCTGGATGACCAAACTTCGCAATAAACAAACCAATAACCCAAGAATAATATACAATGCCAATAACCTACAAATCGAACAGTCAAACTATCTTTTAGGCGCGAACTGCTGAAATGTCATTGTCAACCAACTGCTCTACACAGAAAGTTACTAGAATGTCACCAGATTTTGCGACGTTGCAATATGCTCCTAAACTTAAGGGCTACTTTATTAAGAACAGCTTGTTCTCCGACGGTGCAACATGCGACAAACTTAAGTTATTCTTAAACTTAAGCAGAACTTACGTAAGCAACGCTTAAATTTCAAACGGTGCAAACGGGCATTAGAGTCACTCTTAGAGTCAATCTTAGAGCAATGGTGCTTTTAAGATATTTTAAATAGTTAGCTAACCTGAAAATCGCGGTATATAGTTTTCAACTAATTGATACTTACGTTTCGATTGCTTAAATTTGTTGGATGAGAAAGATGGAAATTTCGAAGACTAAAAAAGTTGGCTCTACGTATTTTAGTGGAGGAGAGAAATTAGATTTGCTCCCTGGTATTTGAAAAATTGAAGCATTCATCTATTTCATACAAGAGATACTTACAAAACTGTTTCTTTTTTCAGGCGAAAACGTTGGTAAAAGACTAGCTCATTTGCATTTTTGGAAATTCTTTTCCTTTTATAGATATTTTATACTTTTTTTACACTTTTGGTCTTCTAAAATAAATTAATTCTTCTTCATCATCAGACGAGCTTAAACTCGAAGTTACGAAATTATTCATCTCTGAACAAAACTGAGCATAACTTGGAAGTATAAACTTTAACATGTAGATACTACATAATAATTGAGGCTTGGCAGGAGGTAGTAGTTAAAGAAAACTTTAGCGTGTTAAATTTTGAAAATCGATAATTCAAATTATTCAAATATCGCTTTAGGCTTAAGAAATCTCTTAAATTTATTATAAAATAAATTATACTTCTATTAAAGGATCCATTAAAGTTAAAATACTCTTTATGTCTCTTTGTGAAATCGGCCGTTAATCCCCTCATTTAATTTAAGTAACTAGTTAGGCTACTTTTACACTAAAACTTTTAAACTAAACCCAAGTTTATCGGATGTATAGAGGAAAGTTAACGCGGGCGTAAAACGAAACTTCGAACTTATTGTTTCGAATCTCCTTTTGTATTTTCGTCAACCGAACGTATTTTCAGCGAAACGTACAGTTCATAAACAACTGTAAAACGACAACGCCATATATCAGTGATATTCCGTATGACGTTCACGGAACGACAGAGCGAGAACGGGGCGCATTACCGACGCCAAGAAAAGTTAATTACATTGTCGACGTTAGATAAAAGCGAATGGGTTCGCGTTTCCGAAACAGAGAAGTCAATGCCGGAATGTATTTGTTATTCCCGTTTCGGCGGGGCTCTTTCCCCACAACAAACTGTAGCGGCTAATTGAATTTTGGTTCTGCATATCAATTGTAATTAGTATTCAACGTTGTCTATTATACAGTGCGAACCGTATGTTATGAATAAGTTCGTTCTGTTTAGTTAGTTTTCTTAAGTTAGTATAAATAATATTCAATACAGTGATGGGCAAAAGTATGGAACCAAGTGAATATCTCTGGAATGGTTAGATATATCGAAATGAAATTATCAGGGTACATATTATACTAAATTATGCATTTGTTTGTTGTTGATATTTTCAACAATTTTGAACATCCGGTTAAACCGGAAGTGATATCAATTTTTAATGAAACACCTTATATATTTTTGCATTTTTAGATTCTACTCCATGAGCTGATTACAAAAAGGGGTCACACTTGGTATCTCGGTTTCATAATAACGGTTATACAGCCATTCAAAAATCACAACATTTTGAATTTAGGCGGCTCTGAAAGCCAAACTGTTGAATATCGAGAAAACCGGCTTACATGGTCCCGTCCTAACTTTTCAAAGTACTATCTAATGACATGATATGAAATGTATACAGGGTGATCAAAAATTTTAAAATTTTTATCAAAAATATTTTTGTACCATTAGATAGTACTTGAAAAGTTAGGATGGGACCATGTAAGCCGTTTTTTTGTTTCAATTTTCAACAGTTTGGCTTTTAGAGCCACCTAAAATCAAGATTTTGTGATTTTTGAGTACCTGTTAACCTTTATTATGAGACCAAGATACCAAGTATGTACCCTTTTTGTAATCAGCTCATCGAGAAGAAGCTAAAAATGCAAAAATAAAATCTACTGGATCTACCATCCAAATTTCATATCGATATCTCTAACCATTTCAGAGATATTCACTTGGTTCCATACTTTTGCCCATACATTTTGTAACATTTCTTTACTAATGAAGAAGACCACGATGTGAGATATGCGGATTTCGGCGAAAGATACGATTAGAAATGATTTATTAGAGCTCAAAACCGTTTTCAGTTGCTCAAAATGTGTTATAATTAAAAAGATATAGCCCTTTGAAATTTAAAAATTTCGAGTTTTGACTCATACCTTATCATAAACCACTCACGTTTTGTTGTATAGTAAATAGTATGAATTTTCGAACGCATTAACAAAGAATACACAAACGAACAAAAATCAAACTGTCATTTGTCAGATTTTTCTGAAAAATGCACAAAACAAATTACACGAATTGCAGTTTGGCACAAAACACTTTACTGATAATATTGACGATGACAAGAATGTTGCCAAATAAATTTTTCAGGACCATTATATGTGTTTTTAACACGAAAATCGGTTACAATTTATACAGATTAAGATGATATTTCTATATCTATTAATATATCGAATTATCCATTAGGTAATGGTAGAAATGGATAAATCAGAAAATGTTTATTGCAAAAAATATCCAAAAACGCACATTTTGCGGAGTAAAGAAGAGTAATAGGAAACGTGGCAAACTTGCTAAATGTGACTTCTCTTTGCAACTCTCGCTTTGATTGGAGCAGAGTGTATGACGATTGTGTGACGTTTTTCAAACTTTAAAAAATAATTGCGGCCTTATTTGGCCACAGAAAAAAATAAAAATTTCATTACGCACCTTCTTAGAACACACGGTTTTGAAAAAAAAAATTAAAAAAAAGTCGTGGTCTTCTCCATTCTGTTAAAAAAATCAACTCAAATTTGAAATACAGGGTGTCCCAGTGAAAGATAGCCCATTTTATCAGCTGTTCGTTACGTGCATGTAAATCTGCACCCTGACTACATTAGTGTGAAACATATACACAACGACTTTTTCTTAATTTTTTTTTGAGGTGTCGTCAGAAGCCTATCCTTTCAATTTGAAAAAATTGGGGTGGTAAGTCTCATAGTTAGGGGTGAAAATTTAGTGAAAAGTTACTAAATTCAGTTTAAAGAGCAAAAATTTCGACCTACATATTTCATGAGGATTTTTTGTCTATACAATTTTTTTCATACTGTACGGGTGTCCCAAAATTCCGTATACACATAAAGTTAATACAGTATGTGGTGAACTAAAAAACGCCAGTAGCTATTCCATTTTTATAAAAAAATATATGAAGTGCGTCCATAAAGTAAAGCACAAATTCATTATTAGCTAAATAAATAGTAATATGAAAAATTCCTGAAACAGGTCGATTTTTCATTTTATTTGATAATTTTTTTAAACAATGATCTGATTGATCTATCGTACAGAGTGAAACCTTTGAATGATGACGTCAACATCAGTTTTTTTAATTGAAACACCCCTCTTTTTTTTCAATCTTCGGATTTCCCTTACTGATCTGATTCCAAAAATATATCACAAGTTGATTCAAATTGATATAGGGTAGATAAATACGCAAAAGTTTTTTTATATTAAAATGGTATCTATAACCACCTGCAAAAGATATTTGTGGCAGTTTTTAACGTCAAATTAAGTCATTAACCATAAAGATATATTTTTTATTCAAATACCATGAGAGATATACTTACATGTCTTTCGAAATAGACAAAAAATTCTACAAGTGAATACAGCTCTATATACAAAAATGGGAAAGGGGCCCTAAAACAAAAAAAAAACATGTCATTTATGTTAGCATTTATAGGGTGGTTTTTACCCTTCCATAATTTCCGTTGATGTAATTTTTGTTTTGAACAATATGGCTCTTCAATTAAAATAGCTACATTCCTACCAAATTTTAAAAACACCGAATGAAGGGTTACTGAGTTATTAAAAAAAATTAAAATATTCTTTCAACTTTGAAGCTGAGGAGAAGAGCTGAGATACCTGAAACTTCCTCACAGGCAAAAAAAAAACTTTGTGAAATAGGTAATTTTGGCTCAATCGACTTATTTTGATCTTACCAACATACAGTAGCTCTATATGTACACGGAATTTTTGGCACCCTGTATAATTACACATACATACACGGCAGCCAAGTCGGGCCGCTGCAATTTATTGAGCGGTACAGTTGATTATTTTGCAATATGTATCTAACAAAGAGCGCATATGATATTATGACGCTCTGAAGCCACGCCTACTCTATGTTGTAGTATTGAAAGTATTTTCTATTCTCACTATTTTACATTTTAATTGAGAGCTTCTCTGTACGGTACACTTTCTTTGTACTTCTTTCTCTGTACACTATACAGTGTACCTACCGACAAAAATTTGCCTCTCTGTATACCTGTGTGTTTAGAGTTACAAAAATTTTAGTAATTTAATGACGTCTTTTGTTTTACATTGTAATATCGCTTATTAAATACATATTAATACATCTACCTAGATATATTTAAATTTATCCATCAATTTTTTTATTACAGGTATAATACATTACTGTATAGGGGAGTAACTCGCGTAAATTCGATATAAATTTATTTTGGAATTTTCACATAAATCCGCATATTAATTACTTGGTCAGTATTAAAATTCGTTCTCGTCGAATGATTTTTACGGAATATTAATTTTAATAAAAACGGATTTTCGGCGGCCAATGAATGCACGTTCGAAGTCGAGCAAATTGCAGTAATTAAAACGCCATTGCGATTTAATGAAGCTAAATGAAGTCAGGTATTCAACGTGCCCGCAGGAAGCATATTAATTTAAAAAATATCGTGTTATATGCCAATTTCGCGCAATAGACGAGTTGAGTATCATTGGCGTTTAGTTCTTATGTTTTATTAACTAATCAATAATTATGTATTATTCTAATTCAATAATATGGGTTCCTATACCTACTGCCTTGTTAAACACAAACGCGCTTAATTGGTGCGTAGATATAGGAATAATCAATAAATTAATTATAATACAAACGGATAGTATGCACAATAACGAGGATAATACCTTATTCAATCAAATATTCATCAATTAAATCGAAATCAATACCACAATAGTACGAATAGGTATTCATATTAAATCTTGAGGTTCACGAGTATGTTATAGAAGTAGTATATACTCGACATGGATTGCTTCAAAGTCTATCAATTTACATGATCAAGTTTATCAAATTTTTCAAAAATAGCAGCACACTTTATGCAAAATTTATCTATATTCTGTAGTACATTCTAAACTTGTAATAGAATGGTTTGGAATGCGATTGTAAATAATTTCCACGGGAGTTTGTTAAAACTTTAAAGTTTTCGCGTGGGTCCGAAGTGTCTGGGATCATGTCTGAAATTGGATTCAACCTCGCTGAAAAAAAAATAAGACAATAGTGAATCCGCTTTATGCACCCGACCTAATAGTGTCTCGATTCGATGGAAACTTTCTTCGAAATCTCGGGGAGTTTACGAAGTCGAGGAACTTTACAAACTTTCCTATATTCCGTCTAATTAAACGTAAATTAATATACTTGTATACGATGAGTTCCATAAGCACCGTAAGCAAGGAGATTGATGTTTTAACATCGTGTTTGTTCATTATCCTTTATCCCTTTATTTACTAGAATTTCCTGTATTTTGTGAAAGGATAAAGGACTCCGTTTTGGATTTGAGAGTTTACCCGAAACACGAAGGTAATTATAATTTCCTAAACAATGGGATTTTTAGTGTTAAATCTCCTTTGATTCTTCTATCTTACAGATGTAGTTACACTACAAATGATACATACTTTAACAGTCTTAAATATACGGGGTGTTTGCATAGCCTCCTAACCATTTTTCGAATAAAATAGCTTTTCTCTTTTTTGAGCGTTTTAATAAAATTCAAAATATAGAGTTATGCCGTATCATTAAAGTAAAAAAATTACAAATAATGGGCAATAAAAATACAGTGTTCCATAAAAAAATGACAAGTTAGTGTCATATTTCAGAAATGGTAACCCCCATAAAAAAACTAAGGACATCGCTGAATTCTACGTAAAATTATCTGTAATAATTAATTTATACATTTAAAATATCTTCAATAGTAAACGAGATACGGGAGTGGCAACATAATTTAGGAAAATGCGCCACTCAACGGCCTTCCAAAACTCTAAAGAATCCATTGCTCTCATGGCTCGATGTATTTCGAATGACAGTTTTAATAAATAGCTATTTAACTACGATACCTACATCTTTAAGCTGGACAAAATTTGCTTTAGGTCATTATACCAGCTCTACAACATAACAACAAAGCCATTCAACCTGGAACGAAACCTTGTTCAGCTTATAGTTCAGCAAATACAAATCACGAATGAGATAGCTGAATAATAAAGCATATTGAAACTGAATAAGGTCCTATTCAGCTCATTATTCAGTTGTCCAAAATGAATTCAGGAAAGCTGTAGAGATATGAATATTTAGGGTGACCAAAACCTTGTTCAGCTTATAGTTCAGCAAATACAAATCACGAATGAGATAGATGAATAATAAAACATATTGAAACTGAATAAGGTCCTATTCAGCTCATTATTCAGCTGTCCAAAATGAATTCAGCAAAGCTGTAGAGATATGAATATTTAAGGTGACCAAAACCTTGTTCAGCTTATAGTTCAGCAAATACAAATCACGAATGAGATAGATGAATAATAAAACATATTGAAACTGAAAAAGGTCCTATTCAGCTCATTATTCAGCTGTCCAAAATGAATTCAGCAAAGCTGTAGAGATATGAATATTTAAGGTGACCAAAACCTTGTTCATCTTATAGTTCAGCAAATACAAATCACGAATGAGATAGCTGAATAATAAAGCATATTGAAACTGAATAAGGTCTTATTCAGCTCAGTATTCAGCTACCCAAAATAAATTCAAGAAAGCTGCAAATGTGTACAGGGTTATTCACGGTAGCCGTGCATTACAAGTATTTCGTGAATAGATGTATATACAATTATGAAATTTTGTATACAAGTTGTAAGGATGTAAGGAATTCATCTAAAATTTTATCAAAAAAGGCCGATTTCCGTTTATTAATTAAAAATTTTTGTACCAATAGTACTAGAAAAGTTTGGATTATAACCATGGTAGTCGTTTTTCTCGATTTTCAACTGTTTGACTGTCAGAGCCACCTAAATTGAAAATTTTGTGACTTTTGAGTGGCTGTAAAGCCTATATTACGAGTATGAGACCAAGATACCAAGTGTAACCCTTTTTGTAATCAGCTCATCGAGTAGAATCTCAAAATGCAAAATACACAGGGTGTCCCATTTAAAAAAACGAGGTAACGGTCAACTTCCGCTATAAACGGAAGTCGGTCATTTTTGAAAATATGTTAGATGAATTTCTTACACCTAAAAAACCAAAATTTGATAATTGTATATACAGCCATTCACGAAATACTTTTAATGCACGGCTACCGTAAATAACCCTTGATATTTTGACTGAAGAATTCTTATTTAGCATATTTTTCAACAAATTATCTTAACCAGTGAAAGCATTAGATACCTATAGGTACAGCTGTTAATTAGCCTAAATACTGAATTAGGTCCCAAACCAGCTTGTCATTGTTTGTTGGGTACTAGTTTTGAAGATTAAGATAATTCGAAAAATACCCTAATTTCCGAGATTTAAGTGGAATCTTGTTGATTATGGGAGTGTTGTTGATAATGGGAGTTAAATCTTGTCTTTCTTTTTCCTTTATATGAGAATATAAATAAATGTTCTTTGAGAAGTTTTCTTTGTTACACCCATATACCATATTGCATACAAATTTGCATAAAGTTATGCACAAGTTCATATAAACTTTCCATCTCAAAATTAATGATTAATCCTCTAAAGATTGTACCTATATAATAAAAGTACTTATACTTATACAATATTTAAATTGATTGAAAACTGCGGGGATAGAAAACGTGTAAAAATAAACGATTATGTAGTATAATACAGAAAGAAATTTATTGACAATTTTCTTTGCCGTAGGGCGCTGTGATCGCAATTCAACAGGGCGACGATAACCCAGTTTACCCATCAGTTTTCCTCGTTTACCTCCCATCCGAAAGACGTTTAAATACGAATCCGAAATCCGGCAACGCGTTCGTTATTCCCCAATTTCAATTCAAGAATCAATCCCCCTTCGAAAAGAAAAAATTACCGGAAATCCCGTTTTACGACCGCACATTCGGCTTTTCTCTCCCGGCTCTCCCGGCCCTCTCTCTCCAAATATTTTCCGATTCACTGCCGGAGTCGACGAGGGTTGCGCTAATACCTTCCGGAAGTCGCTTTTGACAAATGATATAATATTCTTTTTATCTTCTGCGGCGCAGCGTCAGGCGATCGCCCCGCCGAAAATGATACTCCGGGGTGCCGATATACGGGGAGCAGGGCGGCGAATGCGAATATCCGTTTGCAGGTGTCTGTAAATGCCGTCGTTTTTATTCCGCTTTGTTACGTTTTACGCCTCTCGATAGCTGTTACCGAAAATACATTCCGTATAGATGCCGAGAAATTTTCTCTTTAACCTATAAAGATGTCGGGCTGGTGTCGAATTTACGCACCGGATTTATCTTATACACCAAATATTAGATAGGTATATCCAATACGTTAGAATTCGCAAACTATAATATTTAATTAGATAAAATACAGGGTGTTAATTAATGCAATGTACTTATTTTAATGGGTGATTCTTGGGCTAATTTTGATGTCCTCCGAAGCTCCTATATCTATTCTAAGACCTACCAATATGTACGCCACTGGGTAAAATAAAAAAAAATATTTTCTCTTTAAAAAATGCGCATTTAATATCGCAAACAGTTTTTAAAATTTTTTAAAAAAACCTATATAAAAATAAAACTTAAGCCGAGCTTCGGAGCACATACCTTATATGAACTTTTCGACTCAAAATTAACTAAAGAATGATCGCTGTAGAGCTAATAATTGAGACCCAATGCGGAGGAATGATGGATAAAGAGAGTACATATAGTTTGTTCAAAACAAAGGTGATGAATGCACGTCACTAATGTCGTTATATTTGCCAAGCATTGTGCGAATCTTTTAAAAATGAACATATAGAACAGATTAAGTTTAATACAGTATTTAATTTAATATTAACAAGGAATGATAGAAAATGTTAAAAAGCAGAATTAAACAGTCAAAGAAAAATTTATATTTCAAAAATTCCACGTTTGTATATAAAATAATTATTTTTCCCTTATAATAGGTTGGTAAGCAATGACTGTCAAGTCGCATAGTTACCGTTTTCATCCAATCAGTACTTTTAATTTTCAATTTCTTCTTCTTCTTTCTAGTTTATTAGCCTCAACTACTAATGGCTATTTGACCGAATAATCAAGATAATAATTTTTTGCGCAGTTATTTTTTTCACATGTTTAGAAGTGACACAATTTGAGCACTAAATAATAAATATTTAATATTTTACAAAAGTACAATTTTAAACAATTTTAAATTTTTGTGTAAAATATATTTCAGATGATAAAGGAATTTCTTGATAATTATAGTGAGCACCTGATCGAACACCGTCCGCCGTTTAGGAACGTGAAACAGGACCCCCAATTTTCAATTCGTTTTCGTTTTCCATTTGGCAATTTTAGAAAATTCTTAGATTTTGTAAACTTTCTAAAAGTTCGGCAACACTGTCTCTTTGTGACGTAGTAAATTTATGGTGACGTGCTTCGTTTTTGGTTTGCACAAACTATACATACAATAGTACACTTATCATATAAGGGATGAATTCGCAGAGGAACACAACCCTGTATATGTATTTATGCGAATAATTCATATAAGAAATACAGGGTGTGTCAAAATTATAGGCCATAAATTAAACCACCTATTCTGGGGCCAAAAATAGCTCGATTGAACCTAATTTACCTTAGTCCAAACGTGCACCAAAAAACGTTACAGCCCTTGGAAGTTACAACTTAAAAATCGATTTTTTCCAATTTCTCCAACATTTTAGTATTTTTTTATGAAAATGGACAGATGGTTCTTCTATGGCAAGAGCAACTTTCTACAAAAAAATTACGAAATCTGTGCACCCCATAAAATTTTTATGGGCGTTGTGATCCTTTCAACCTCCCCAAATTTTTGTATACGTTACAATTAAATTATTTTTGTCATGCCAATAAAATTGGCTAATCGAAAAAGAACTAAGAGACAAAAAAGTTTCCAAAATAATGTGTTAAACTAATGGCGTTACAAAAATAATTCAATTGTAACGTACACAAAAATTTGGGGAGGTTGAAGGGTTCACAACCCCCATAAAAAAATTTATAGGTGCACAGATTTCGTAATTTTTTTGTAGAACATGGCTCTTGCAATAGAAGAACCACCTGTCCATTTTCATATAAAAATACTAAAATGTTCTCGAGAAATTTTGAAAAAATTGATTTTTAATTTGTAACTTCCAAGGGCATCCTATAACTTTTTTTGGTGCAGATTTGTACAAAGGTAAGTTAGGTTCAATCGAGCTATTTTTGGCCCCAGAACATGTAGTTTAATTCATGCCCTATAATTTTGATACACCCTATATATCGCATACCCAATTCGTTACATTTATTCACAAGTAACCATATTTTACTCATAATAGAGCTAATAAATGAGCTCAATGAGGAAACACGAATAAAAACTACGCATTAATACACTCATCATACAAGGAATCAATTCGCAGAGGAACGCAACCGAAAATTAATAATTAACCCGGAAAGGATTGTTTGAACACGAACCGAAATTTCGGCGCCCCCTTCAGCGGATAGTATAATAAATCACGCACAGGGGACCTTGCCCCGATTGCGATTCGACGTAGCCAAACACCATTGATACGTTGAGTGCATTTCGATGTTGGCCTTTTTGTCCAAACTTCTGTTAATTGAATCGCTCTAAAAGGAATCCGGTTATTCGACAAGATTAGAAGATGTATTTTCAAAAATTATTTGAATCGCCCCCACCCCCAATTTCTCGCATACAAACTTTATTATTAAAACACTCTCTGTTACTAATTCTTTATTTTACAAGACAGCCCTTAGGTAATTGATATTTACGAGTCAGTTCCGAATGGACGAGTCTAATAGGGGGCGATAAAAATTAAAATTAATTGCGATTAATTAACTTATGTTACAATTAAAATTCGGGCTCGAACGCGCCCGGCGAGCAACCCTTCCTAATTAGAGAAGGTGCGAAACGTGTAATGGTCGGGTAATTTAAGTCCGAAATACAACGAAAACGGTTTATTTGCGGGAGACGTCTGTTTTCGTTTCGGTTGAATAAACAAAAGTCAAGAGATCATTAATTCAAAAACGTTTGTAGGAATCGTGGGGAGGGTAGGTTTTGGAGTGCGGTGGGGTCGATTTTTTTTGCGAAATTAACGATGTTTGGGGAAATTTATGAGTAGTTAATTGGATTTGTACAATTCCTATGTTTGTAAATTGAATATGTTGTTGGAAAATCCGAATAATTAATGGAAGTTTGTTTATATTTTTGCATTTAATTAATTAAAAAACAAAGAAAATTAAACGTTTAAATGTTTGAAAAACACGAGCTAATTATTCAATTCTATATAAGCAAAATATTTTGAATGTCAATAACTTCTGTAAATAAATTCATTAGCGGGTATAATAAATTGTTATATGTATCTAAACCTAATTTTCCTCGTATTATTTCCCGAATACAATACGCGCGTTTGTGCTGTAGCATGATAAATTCAAATAGCTTCTCGAAACTTCCAACAGAACCAACGGCGTAACGAAGTGTACTCGAAAAAATATTTTTTATTCCCATAAACATCTCATCACTTCTATACATGCCCGGCATGAAGAAGGGCTATTTATCAAACTTTCCGGGAGCCCGCCGGCTCCCGCTGAACATCCATACAGAGGAAAATTAACCAAAAACTCTCTTTTCGTGATAAATGAATACTTAGAATTTAGAATTTCGGAGGGATAGGTGCAAAAAAGTTTCCAGTCACAAAGGGTCTGTTATCATGTTTCCGGCGACTCAAAAAAGAGGAGTAAGTATTATTACATTCGAGTGTGATTTTGAAAAGGTATAAAAAATTGTAATTGTTATGTACACAATTAAAAATAAATCGAATAATGTGCTTAATTTTAAACTTTTGAGATATGAAATAAAAAAAACCCGTTAAAATAAATCCTGAAACAGCGCTAGATATACGACCCAAAACCGCAGGTAATTACAATAATTCACGTAATCAGAACGTCGAGCTTGTTCTTGCTTATTATTATTAAATCGCCGGGGGTCGAAAGTCGAAAGTTATGATGAATTATTACTGATAATAAAGGCAACTCGTTACCAACTTCTCGCATCGTTTAAACCTCATGACCTCCATTATTGCGAAAATGGACTAGCATTCTGAAATAAACGCCAATACATACATATACATATAGGATGTGTTTGTTTATCTGATATTAGAGGGTGAAATTATTCTTTTAGTAATTTGAATACGGTCATTAGGATATACGCATAATTTGGATATTAGTCGCACAAAGGTGTTTTATTTATCACAGTCAGCATTTAATATCCTTATTTCGTGCATGCGATTCGTTCCATGCAACGAGAAAATTGCAATAACCGTAGCGTTAACAATTTTCCTTGATGATGATGAGAATGCAGTAGTAAAAACTTCTATACCGGGTGTTTCCGAACTTGGGGTAGATTTTTTAATGATGAAGTGACAACGGTTCATCTTAGCGAATTTATGTGATTATTTAATCAAAACCGTAAAGAAAATTAATTAAAAATGTAAAAAATAGAATCGACGAAATAATGATTGATTAATTAAGAAAGATATCTCATTCACATTTATTTATTAGGATCCTCATTTATTCCATATGGTCTCTAAATTTTTAGAATCATGGATAAATTATGAAATTAACCCGGGTTTTCCAAATAATAGAAGAAAA
Source organism: Phyllotreta cruciferae (assembly GCA_917563865.1). Taxonomy (NCBI): domain Eukaryota; kingdom Metazoa; phylum Arthropoda; class Insecta; order Coleoptera; family Chrysomelidae; genus Phyllotreta; species Phyllotreta cruciferae. The sequence goes on along the minus strand of OU830614.1, from coordinate 447,202 downwards.
AAACATTCAACTCAGAGGTAATATTACCTCATTCATTTTGTTGTAGAAAAATGGCTTGAAGTTCATAGTAATTATCCAAACATCACCGTCTCTTTACACACTAACTTGTTAAACTGAAAAGATCACTAAGAACTAACTAAACTGAGAAGAACACGAAAATCTAACAAACTTAGAAGAAAGCTGAGAACTAACAATATCAAATAAATCACAAAAAAAAACCGTATAAAAAAATCTATTTGAACGGGAGGTTAACAACCCTACAATACAATACGAACTAGAAAACAATCGGTATCGGCTACGCATTTCGAAAACGGGAGGGAGGAGGGAGAAATTTGCACGTCCCATCTGTTTTTGAGTTGTATTTTGTATTCGCTCTTTGTTTTTTTTATAATGATGGCTCTATTTTGTTTATAAAACATTTTTTAGAAAAACGAAATCTGCGAATTGGTCTCAAATTATGCGAACTACCACCCCTAGATAATTGTCCCCCAAGTTCGGAGACACTCTGTATACTAATGCGTCCATGCACCAAATGATCGTTGCAAAATAACCATCATAGGTTACTACCTCTAACCGCTCGAATTAACCTTTTGGGGTTGTAACGGTATACCTAACAAGCGTATCGTTTATTTCACTCGAATTCACCGCCCATACGGTAATGTCTTCAATAAGGGAAACGCACGCGGCTTATCATTAACTAATGCAATTCGGGCGTAGCGAGCGAGCTTCGAGCTTTTATCTACCGAAAATGTAGCAAGGCATTGTTCCCGGCGTAGGGGCTCCTCCTTCAAGACTCCAACACGCTTTAGTCTTGATTAAATATAATGCACACACACATACACACACAGACACAGAGAGAGAGTATCGAGCAATTTTGCATGAACGCCACGGATCGCCGGCGAACAAACGTTCCGTCTTGATGGAATCTTGTTTAGTTTGCATTCGGGAGTTGATTAATTTCGGCGCGGCCCCGTCTCATATAACAATTACTCTTATTAACTAACTTAACGCCGTTGTACGGCGTACACTCGAGGATATTATTCGACTCTGCTTCAATATTTGTATCCTTATACAACTTCATGGGAACGGGTAAATAGATGATGCTATTGTTAATTGTCTGAATATTGCGATACATTAATTCGGCAAGCTGAGTTGTACGTTTGTATTCGTAGATACATAGTTGATAGTTCGTAACATAATTTATCTAATAATTTATGATTCAATAGTGCGATTTTACAAGAGGATACAGTAGCATACAATAATTTACCATTCAAAAACTGGGTAAAAATTCGTTTTATAGGATGTCGTTTTTGATGACAGATCATGCCGATCAACTGGAGGAGTGCATGTGCTTAAAGACATTTTTCCATTCTATAAAAAAAGGGGGGTAGGGTAGAAGTAGGGTAGGGTACAGGGTAGGGTATAGGGTAGTGGGCTGGACAGAGGGGTATGGTCGGAAGTATATATAGAGTGAAAAAGGTGCGTTATCTGAAGTATTTCTAAAAGTTTTAGTGCATTTTTGTTCATATTGAGCGCTTTTGTGTACCCTTTTTCTTTCCTGCTCGCTCATTCATTTTCATTTCCTCGCTCTAAGAATGGTACCATTCGAATCCTAATCCAAAATTATCACCAAATCGACATCCTATAAAACCAATTTCGTATAAATTATTTAGTAAAATTATATTTCGTATAAAACGAGTTAATAATTTTATTGTTGAGCTCAATAATTATACAAGATGTTTATTAAGTACATACTTTAATAAAGAGTGAATCTTGGATTAATTTTGAAATGACATGTTCTTATGAACTCTTGTATACAGGCAAGTGCAAATTTGTACACAATATGATCTATGGGTATGGGTGCAATAAAGACAAATTCCATTAGTTTTGCATATAAAGAAAAAAGAAAGAAATACCGGAGTATCCGAGTTCTCTCCCGTATTCGAGCAGGTAAATTCTTATGGGTCGAGTTCTCCCCGGTACGGCAGGTAGCATTTAATTTCCGATTAATCCTTCTTCGTTGAAACCCTAAATACTTATTAAAAGTAACCAACTTTTAATTTTTATTATTTCAAACTTTTTTAAATTTGAGATATTTTTTGTAGTTATAACTTCACTTTATGTAAGTACCTACCTATACCTACATTTTAAGTATTACAATTTAAATAAAACTAAAATTTCCTTTTACATGATATACAATTTATTTAATATGAAACACAAATACTATCTAAGTATTACTCTATAAAAATAGATTAAGGGTTTCTAGGAAGGACCGATGGGAATATTTATAATTTCAAAATTCTCTGGCAAATTTCGATTATGCATTTTCATTTCGTAGTACAATTTTATGAGGATTTTATGATTAGGGGAAATTTTTTGACTTCTGTCTTTTTTTTTCTATTTCAATATAGGGAAAATCCCATCCCTTCCAGTATACTTATAGAAAATTAGGTGTACTTTCCATAATAACAAATTTCGATATTGTAAAATATGAAGATACATTACTCTTGAGCAAAATTCACATTTTTTGACATACCTCGTATAAGATTGATAAAATTTGATTTTTGATGGTTGCATCTTGGGTTTTAGATCATACAGAACTTTTTGTGAAGAATAACTTTGTTTCGTAAAATTAATGATAAAGTTTCCCATAAGTTCACGAAAGGAACAGTAATCCTCCTTATCAGGCAATTAGCCCCTTATAAGCTACAACTACCCGTTAACAATAGACGGGAGAGAACTCGGACACGACCTCTTTTCGTGCAGGTAAGATTTTGAAAATTGGGAGAGAACTCGAACCCGTCCAGAAATACGACTTAACAAGTGAACTGGGGTGAAACGAACAGTGATCTTTTGGGATTTTTCATATTTAAATCTTATCAATAAGATGTTGAAAAATTGATATTTTTTAAAAACTCAACATGCACCCCGTCATTTGATAATAAGGGAAAGGAAGGCAAAACAGACCACTTACCAAATAACTACGAGTGTAGAATAAAATATATCAATATTATTGAATTTTTTCAAAGTACAAAATACCAACATGGTTAACTCTAATTATTCACCATCTAAAAGAAAGCAAAAACGATTATTATAATATTAAATCATTTATCTTTCCCTAATTTCAGTAATTTCATTAAATTTCATTAGATTAAGACAAAAAGGTATCTTTACCAATATCTTTGTGATTTTGTGATCTTTGTGATTTTATCAAAGTCTGATTAGAATGTAATATAGTGTTAACAAGGTTCATTATTATTGACTTTGAAGAAGTTCAATAAAATATTTTTTTTTTCTTTACTAGTTATTTGAAGTGGTCAGTTTTGACTGGGTCAGTTTTGCCTTTTTGCTATAAACATCGAAATTCAAAATTTTGAGGTAATAAGTTGAGATAGCGTCGCCAAACTTGATTATTAGCTTAATCATATGTCAGTTTACATACATTTATCATGAGAATACTCTATCACAAACAAAATTGTTCGGTGGAATTGAGTACATCGAGAGCAGGAATAAGGAGGCTCTAAATTTGACGTAACAAATTCATAGCTACACGTTTCAAAATCATCAAGGTGGACCCTTTTGCCCACAGAGGCCGTTTTGCCTTCCTTTCTCCTATATCGTTTTGCGATGCATCTTCATCGAACAGAAGTTATTTATTTGTTGCAAAAGTTATTAAAAATAATTGGAAATAAAATTTTAATTTTAACAACCTGCATCTCCCAAACGAAGTATTTGCAGACATAAGCATGTTCATGAACTTTTCCTTTTAAAAATTAGTGATTTAAAGTTTGCACTCAAAAGTACTTAAACTATATACTGGTATTGAATCGATTTTTTATAATAAGATACACTATATTTATTTAAAACTATTTCATATAGTAGGCATTATTATTATTAAACTATAGATATAATTAATGTAACATGTCTCTATATTCAATAGTAGCAATTACACATGTACACAATGTACTGTTAATTAATCATTCTCCACACGATTCAATCAGTGTTGAGTCGGTGGAATTTGTGAAAATTTAATTTCGGAACAGGGACAAATAAAAACGAAATTAAGTTAGTGGGCATTCCAATTATTAGGGAAAATAACTTGTTACGTGCTTTTTAACGTCCCGCGGGGAATTTATTTTTTTTGCATCGTTTGTGGGTCGAATGGATGTCGCTGTATCGAATTGAATTAACAACGAAAGCCAATAAAAAAATGCGTGTGCACATGGTAAAATAGTGTTTGCTTTAATTCCGTTCAGTTTTTGTTGCTGCACCTGAAATTAATTAGAAAAAAATATAGCCGGGCATAGAATTCGATGTAAAAATACTTTTTGAGGATAGTATAAAAAACGTTTGGGCTGTTAAATTAAAACATATGTTTGATTTTTCAACAGAAATAAAAAAAATATGCGGAATAAAGGATTTCGTTGTGTACGGGAATATTATTAAACCGTTTTGTTTTCGGTGAAATTTTAACGCAGTCAAACAATTCTCGTTCTACGCCAATATTAGCGAAACTTCGAATAATATTTCTCCTGGAGAAAATTCAACCACGAACTCTATTGCAATTCGAGCATTAATATAGTTATTATACTAGCGCATAAACTTAATAGAAACAGGAATTTCGCATGTATGCATTTTCATAAACTACCGAGCGTACGAATCGAGATAACTTGTTTACTTTGTCGTTAATTATTCGCAGTGAATACAGCAAAATCCATTTTTAATATAAGCTGTTTATGCAAAAATTCTTTGACCGAAATCCGAGCAGGTTTCAAATGGAAAACCTCATCGCATGTGCCGTAATTAAACTGGTTTTTGCCTTCTTTTACCAACGCAGATAAGTCGAATATTTTACCCCTTTCATGCAACACGAAGTGAGATTACTAACTGTACGAATTTTCAGAATATACCTACAAATTTTAAAAAATACTCATAATTCAATTTAAATTCGAAAGTGGCATTTTGCACAACATACGCGAACATTTCGACAATAAAGCAAAATTCAATAAACATAAATTTTTCATTCGTATTATACGCGACAAGACCGATTTGCATCCATTTGAAATACGTGAAAAATAAACAGTTTAGCAAATGCGATTTTTTCTGAACGGAAATAGCGAAAAATTATTCGATTATTTCCTGTAATTTCGTTGGAATTTTAATGAAAATATATCAAATTTGTAAAGCTTATCTATTAGAAGTTCGGGGCCAGAATTTGTGCAAGATGTCGATTAAGATATTTGCGTCACGCACCCGAGCTGGAGACGATGTAGAATAGCATCTGGAGGAGTACCTGCTGAATTCCCTCAGGAAGTCACGCACGGCTTAGGGTCAACATTCAGAAAGTTTGATTGAAACTAATTGGGGTTCAAGAAAGTAATTAAAACGGCGGGCGAACGTAACGTGAGCCCGAATTATGTTAATATAATTGGATCCAATTCGTCGAGTTATCCCATAGAATTATTATTTGAATGTATGTAGGTATAGGTTTGTGTCAATCAAACAATGATTATTGGAATAAAAAATAAGGATAGGTTCATTGTGACTAATGTATTTTATAGTGTGAACCATAATACCTACAGGGTTTCGCAAAACGATTTAACCGAACTTACCTATATCCAAAATAGCTTAGTAAAAAATTAATAGGGTTTTGAAGTTAATTGTTAATTGTAATAATATGTATGAAATAATAATCTCTTTTTCTGACGTTTTTTGAAATCCATATTTTCAGCACATTTTTGCAAAAAAAAATTTTTCTTTACTCCTTTTTAACAGATTAAGTTATTTTCAACAATAACCTAGGTAATAAAAGTCATGACAGCACATAACGCAGAAAAAAATAAACATTTAAAATTTTAAAGATTTATATTTTAAAAATTTGATTTCAGTCATTTATACAGAGTGATGGGCAAAAGTATGGAACCATGTGAATATCTCTGGAATGGTTAGAGATATCGAAATGAAATTTGCAGGGTAGATATTACACTGAATTTTGCATTTGTTGTTGACATTTTCAACAATTTTGAACTTCCGGTTAAACCGGTAGAGTCGATTTTTAAATTTTTATTGAAACACCCTGTATATTTTTGCATTTTTAGATTCTACTCGACGAGCTGATTACAAGGATGGTTCACACTTGGTATTTTGGTCTCATAATAAAGGCTATACACCCACTCAAAAATTAAAAAATTTTGAATGTAGGCGGCTCTGAAAGCAAACAGACGAAAATCGAGAAAAACGGCTTACATGGTCCTATTCTAACTTTTCATACTCTATCTAAAGACATGATATAAAATATATACAGAGAGATCAAAAATTTAAAAATTTTTATCACAAATCTTTTTGTACCATTAGATAGTACTCGAAAAGTTAGGATAGAGCCATATGTAAGCGGTTTTTTTTTCAATTTTCAACTGTTTGTCTTTCAGAGCCACCTAAATTCAAAATTTTGTGATTTTTGAGTGGCTGTGTAGCCTTTATTATGAGACCGAAATACCAAGTGTGACACTATCATGTGGATCACTATCATTTTTGTAATCAGCTCATCGAGTAGAATCTAAAAATGCAAAAATCTACAGGGTGTTTCATTAAAAATTTATCACTTCCGGTTTAATCGGAAGTTTGAAATTGTTGAAAATATCAACAACAAATGCTCAATTTAGTATACCATCCAAATTTCATTTCCATATCTCTAACCATTCCAGAGATATTCACTTGGTTCCATACTTTTGCCCATCACTGTTGATAATGACGGTTCAATATGACCTCCATTAATGATTTAATAAACCGATTTATATTCATTTTTTGAGAAGCTTGGGTGCTGGCTAGTGCTCTATAATCTGGAATGAAGACTCTTAAATTTAGTGCAGGAAAAGTTCCGAAATGAGCTGATAAGTTTTCCCACATATATCTGGGAAAGTTTGGAAATCGGATTTTATATATTTCGTCTTTTAATCAAAAACTTATACCTACGGAGCTGCTTAGAGCGATTTCATCATCTCCTGCAACGCCAGCCGCAGTCTTTCCTGTATAGAGACATCTATTGTTTTCCAATAATTCGGCGCATTAGGCAATAACTGGAAAATGTAGTGGAGTAGTCCGGAAAACATAAGCGTAATGAAATATTCATGTAGGTTTATGTGGCTCGGTGTACGCCGAGCCGAGAATCGTTTCTGAGGTGAAATATAGCTCAGATGCTGGAAGAACGTTTTGCAGGTGGAAATAATCTTGACAATTTACGGTTAGATTCGTTTTGTATAACGCGAAAATGCTTTCCTGCTAAAACGTTCGTACATACCATCTCCATAATCTTAATCTGCACTGAAATTAGGTAGGTATAAAGTAATATAATTAATGAACATATTTGATTAGGTTAATAATGTCTAGCAAAGGATTAGTAGTTTCCAGGACGCGATGCAATTTTATTAATTAATCAAAAAAAGGAATATTGTTAACAAGACAAAAGGTATGGTAAGAACCCGTAATTAAATTGGAAAATTTGTTTTACAATTCGTACCGTAATAAATCAGGAATTTTCATTTATTTCTACTGCACTTCCGATTCCCTAAGGTAGTATTCCAAACACAAACAACTTTCATGAAACCCAGCGCACTGGTTCGAATATATAACGTACTATTATTCCGAAACTTTTATATGCAATATGTGGTCGTTAATGAACGAAACGACAAAGGAATTTATCAAATAATTAAATCCGCCCGGGGTCAGTTTCATTCGTTTCTCAACATTAATAAATTATTAATTCCGAATCTGTGTTCCTGCATTTTTCCTTCCTTTTGTTATTGTACTTATAAAAAACTACTTAAAAAAATTACTAAAAAATACTTATAAAAAATTGTCGCTATAATTTTCCTAAGGAAGAAACAAACGGACAATCGCTCACTGTCGTCTCGAGAATTATTACACGTCGGGAAAAATTACAACATTCTCATTTGTTACGAAAAAGGATAAACGTCTACTGGAAGCCTCATTAATACGATAACAACCATTTAAGATATAGTAATGTTGTACAGCGTTTAACCAAAAGGTGTGTCTTAAATTGTACCACATATTCTGAGGCCAAAATTGGACCTTATTTGGCTATATCGAAAATGCCATGCATACGAAGTTATAGCCTGTTTAAAGTGCTACTCAAAATCGATTTTTTCAATAACTTTTTAAATAATTTTCAATGAATCTTTGAAATTTGACTCACATTAATTTTATAATTTGAGCATATCAACTTTTGTTATCAACAAAAAGTTTCTACAAATGTTTAAGAGGGGGAGATTACACCTACATTTTATCCCTCGTATATTTTCTCTACTTTAGATTTAGGTTATTTTTTTATATCCACAGTTTAACAAATTAATTTTTTTGCCTCTTAATTTTTTTTTTGAATATTAAAGGTATGTTTGAAAACATTTGTGATGTTTCGGTATTTTTTTTCGGTAATTTTTCAATTCTTTTACTGAAAGTATTTCTACTTTATAAACATTGTCTTAGGCTCGTGTCGATCAGCAAGCAACTTGCGACAGTTTTTGCTATATTAAGGTATCGAAAAACGTCTGAGAGATGAACCTGCAAGTTAAATTTCTTGCAGCATTAGCTTTCAGGCAAGTATTTAGGCAAATCGTGTATATGTTTATATTAAATGTCTGATAGTACTTCCACCAACTTTCCAGAATGTACTGGAAAATTTTAGTGATAGCAGAACAATGTAGGACAAAAAGTGTTGCTCGAGAGAAGAAGTAATCGATTTAATAATGGGAATTATTTCCAGAGTTGTGAGTTGTGGGGTTTTCATGCGAAGAAGATTGTTGAGTTCTTTAGGATCTTCGTCTTTTAATTCAGTTAACAATGTTTCACGAAAACCGAGTGTACAATAAAATTTCGTACCCAAAGTTTACCTTTTTTTTTCCTTTTTTTTATCTTTTAGCTATTATACACGCAGCCGCACATTTACGTTTTACACTCGACATTATTAGTCCAGGGCACTTAGCTCAAATCGGCCGAATAGCGGAAATTTGGGGGTGAAGCAGATATCGAGATGCGGTTTTCTGCATTGTGTTCAGGAAGGTCCCAGGAAAGAAGTCGAAAATGTCTGGTTATGCAGTTTTTTGAAAAACGCATTCTGGACCGGAAAATGCATTTTCCATTACTTCCACCATTATAGGAGCGACTAGAAACTCGAAAAAATCTTACATACCCAACTTGCATAGGTAGTCCATGAAAATCACTCCAAAATCGTTACTCGAGGGAATTCGGCGTCCTCTAAAACCCCCGAGTTTCTAGTCGCTCCTATAATGGTGCAAATAATGGAAAATGCATTTTTCGGTCCAGAACGCATTCTTCAAAAAAATGGCATAACCAGACATTTTCGACTTATTTCCTGGGACCTTCCTGAACACAATGCAGAAAACCGCATCTCGATATCTGCTTCACCCGCAAATTTCCGCTATTTTTCTAACTTCCCTGGACTATTACGTAGGTCTACTGGTTCTGATTATATGGCAAGACTACGTGTATACGCTTCCGACATTTCTTGCGGAATAAAGCGAGTGATACCTCTCGCAAATGCAGTGCAGAAAGTACTCATTTTTGCTTTAGGTGTACATACTTTTGGAAGTCACACTCGCAAGTACTTTCGCAATTTTATTGCTAGTCGACACAACCTTCATAAATTCAAACTAACTAATTTTTTGTTTTTTATTGATTCCATACAATTTATTGAGTTGTTTTTAATTAAAATTATCGAATTTCGTTCCCACAAGCCAACCAAACATTCTATTACTCAAAATTTATTACCTATAGGTACTTGTTTTCATTCTATTTGTTCTTTACAAAAAACTCCCAATAATCATCCCGAAAAATTTCAATTTTTCGAAAAAAAATTAAGAGGTGAAAAATGTTCAAAATGAATTCATTAAGCTAGTCTAGTGGACATATAAAATTACTTAAATCTAGATAAAATAGGGAAAAAACAGGAATTAAATATGTACCTACCTACATGATTCCACTAAAAATATTATGAGTGGTCCAAGTGTATTAATTTTTTGTTGATAACATAACATTGTTATAAAAATAATAGTATATTAGTAAGCAAAAGGCAGTAAGCAAAAAATTGTTGAATAAAACGACCAAAAAAAATCGATTTAAACGGCGTCAAGTTGGTATTATTCGCAATTATAAAATCCTAATTAATCTCTATACACGGCGCACGACGTTTCGTGCTGCAAGAAAACGCTAAAAATATAGGTCGTCAGCCGAATAATGGTATTTGCATCTCGAATGCATGCACGCGGTCTCGTGAATTTGCTCCGTATTTTATTTATTGCCGGGCGCCCGAAGGAGGAGAGGCGGGCGAATCGGAAAAACTTATCTACGCCGGGTTAAAGAGCTCGTTATCTTTTTGTCATAAAACGGGCAGAATTAATCTATTTGACTTTGCTTAATTAAAAGTTGGATATAACATGCTAACGTTCGCGTGCGAATTGTTTTATATAAACAAAGAATGTATAATACAAAGAGAGCCGGAGTACATAGACGGTGAATTAAATTCACGAAAGTAAAAACTACTATACCAGATACCACGAACCACTTACTTTTGGATACACAAAACGGCAAATAAAACAATATTAAGTTAGTGGAGTTTATGCTAAGTAATTCGTCTGAGTTTGAGTTCAACAACTCTCCGTAAACGCGCAAAAAGTGGTTAATTCCGAATAAATTCCAAACAGCCGGAAATGCTCTTGTTACAGGTCCTCGGAAAATCATAAAAGTTAATTAATGTAACGCTCGCGTTCGGCTCGCACGACTTTTACGGGACGTCGCGACGCTAGTTCGGGCGCGACGAAATCTTCGCTCGGGCGACTTAAATTAATTAGATATTAAACATAAATTAGGGAATCTTCCCTTAAACTGAATGCAATGTTTCTAATTTGAATATGCAAATGGAATGTTGTTGTACTACAGAAAACTATTTAGGTTTAGTCGTTTTGCATATATATTTCCACGAGGATTGCGATACTGGGAAATTTCTATTAATATTATTACTGTTATGTATTCAAATAAGGTTGACGTTGTTAAGTTTATCAATGTAAAGGGTGTCCAGTTTTATTCAAAAAACTCAGCTATATGTGATACCTAGAACTCTGAATATATAGGTTCTGATATACATTCAAATTACCTTCCTAATCCATGTATGCAGGGTGTTTCATTAGGAAAGGACAATACCGAACTTACAGGGTGTTTTTTCAATTTGGCCAATTTTTTTCGTGTCTCATAACTTCTGAATCACTCAGTTAAAGTTTTGGATATTCGGCTTAGGTAATCTAAACCTTTAGAACAATTTATCGAACCAATAATTTTTTTTAAATAAACTGAAAACATTGATCAACTTTTAATTTTTTTCTTATACCATTTTAGTAGGTACTTGCATGTTAATGTGAAATCTTAACATTTTACCTTTAAAACCGGTTTTAGTCCTAACAAACACCATAGTTACCTACTCAATAACAACAATGTAAAAATGCCACTTATGTTATAATAGCGTTACTCTAACTTTAAAATGGGGCGCTGAATACGGGCCATAGTGTTTCTGTTGATTTACAATGTAATCAAAAGGGTTTTAATTATAGTTTTTATAGATATTTGTATACAAAAATCAAATTTACATAACATTTAAAATTTTGCCTTTTCGCAATGAGACACCCTTTATACTGTATGTATGTATATGTATGTATGTATGTAATGTACTTACCTATTATATTATTATTAATACAATGCAGGTAAATGCTAAATTGTTAGCAATATTGTTAATTCAATGAGTTGAATACTTATTAAAATGTACCTAAGTATATGCGATAAAATGTATCATATCATGGTACGCGCCATATTAAAGCAGTAGGTACTACGACAAAATGGAACAACGATTTCCTTCGGTGATTTTCGGAACCTTAAATCTAGAATACACTATTCCTTTGCGAATAATAATGCAGAGTTAAGGCGGCGTTACACGGTGCCAGTAACTTGTACAAGTCGCTAAAATCCAGTACTAAATGCGAGTGCTTTTGAATGATTGTGTAGTATACATGGTTCCAGTAACTTGCTTAAGTCAGCGAAGCCAAGTAGTTAATTTAGACCCCTTGCAAATAGGTAGACCTCAAGTTTATAATTTTATTTTTACCTATGCAGGGCCGAAATCTACTATAATAGCCATTCCATCGACTATTCTTTTTGTATAGCTGTCTCACGTGCTTGCTAATTTTTATAAATTGCAAGCTGTGCATCACAGCACATACTACACAGATTAAACTAGTAGGTAAATTTTGTATCAACTTGCACTTTTAGAAGCGCAGAATAGCCACTTGCTCCAGTAAATAGAACTGCTTTCTATTCGATGGACTGGAATCATTACTGCAACCAGCGCTAAATTTTAGTACTAAAATATCTACCTACACACAGCAAGTACTAAAATCCAGTACTGGATTTCCAAAATAACGAAGTAACGGTCAACTTCCGGTATAAAGGGAAGTCGGCCTGTTTTGAAAATATTTTAGATGAATTCTTTACATCCAAAAACCTTTATATTCAAAATTTCATAATTTTATAACAGCCATTCACGAAATTCTTCTAATACACGGCTACTGTGAATAACCCTGTATTCTCTACCTATTTATAGTTTTGGTTGAAAATTAAGATTATTAATGCTAAGAATAATAGTGATTTCCTTAAAAATCTGGAAATACTTCAATTAATAATATTTTAAGCTTTATCGAATAATTTTTCGTGTTGATTGAAATAAAATTTATCGTCAAGACTTTAATGTTTCTAAGTTTTTTCTTGCTTCAAAGGAAATATTTTATTGATTCAATAAATGGAAATATCAACATAATAAATTATATTCTTGACTTTAAGAAAAATATTTTCTCAGTAGAGCAGTTTAATAAGCTTCAATTAATCAATTAATAGTCATTATTGAACCAAGGCTAGATTGGCTTACTTCAATTTTATAACCCCGAGAATAAAGACCTCTTTGAAACTAACCATTTTTTCGATACCACAGTGGTTTATAGAATGTGAAAGTTGCAATCCCACAATATCGCTCTTTCTTTTTCCTTTATGAGACTAGTGGAAGTTGTCTTTGTTGCACCCGTATAGACCATATTACAAACAAATTTGCACTTGCCTGTACAAGTACCTACTGATACGTGTACCTGTTTGTATTATGGATGTACCATTAATTTGTATAACGACGGGTAATCGTTAGTTGAACTAATTAAATATCTGGCGTTTACGTATAGAAACTAATCTCAGTTTTCAATTTGTACGTCCTTCGATAAGACCAGTCGGATTAACGGATTAGTTTTTGGGCGAGATACAGGCAGGAAATACAGCAATGATAATCCCATTATAACATCAAAACGTATCCCGCTAAATGCCCGAATACAAGGTATACAATTTTCGCGTGTCCCGTTCGCATTTCGCATGTGAATTATTCAAGTCCGCCGTATATGCGGGCGCAAAACGTCCGGAGGAATTAGAGTAATTACCCGGAAAAAACCGCTTTTCTATTTCGAATTAATCAATTCATTTCGAATTTCGGTATCGAAAATTAGTGTGTTTCACTCAAATACCTAGTGCATCACTGTTTAATTGGTTTAATGTGCTTAATTAAGTATATGTGTGCAATTAAATCTAACCTGTTGCAATTAATTTATAGGTATATTATTTATATTTCTTTTGTGTATAATGTTAAATGATGATCGGCAGAACAATGACATTCCTTTTCTAGTAATTCCTTTTCTAGCCACTCGTACACAGGGTGATCTAAAAATTAGACGGGGGTTATTTTTGTGTGTTTCTTTTTTGAGAAATTTGACAGGTTTACCTACTATAAACATGGGTCCGAAAATTCAGAGTTTTCAAGATACAGGTTACATTAAAAAAATACACTTACATACATTAAAAAATATTTACTTGATTCTATTGAAATTTGGTAATGGAAAAGTTGGAGAAACACTCTTTTCTAAAATTTTTTTTGATTATTTATTTTTCAAGGCACTTATGATTTAGCAATAATAATAGCAAAAATAGCAAAAATTTGATAAACCAATTTTGTCCAGTCACCTGCAATAAAACGGTTTTTATATTTTTCTTCAAAAACGAAGTGAGATACGAAAAAAATACAACAGGTAAAGAAGTTGTATTTTTAGATGCTTAATAAAACCAAAAATATTTAAGTTACAAAAAAGGCAGTGGCGTACATTTTTTTTCAATAATATCCGCTTAAGTGCCCCCGGGACGCCACTGGACTTAATAATTTTAATCTCTTTAGGGCTAAATTAGCCTCCTTAATAAAACAATTTTGTATATATCATGTAAATATTTTTTAATTTTTTAATTGAACATCTCGTATCTTGTGTTTCCGTACCCATGTTTATAGAAACTTTCTTTCATATTTTTTAACAAGGAATCACCTTCTAAAATATCTCCGTCTATTTTTCGAACACCCTGTAGATAAAAAAGGAAGAGAATAATCGAGTGAGCGATAGTTCTGCCGACGACTGTACTTAATATAACGTCATGATGTACATAAAAGTTGTAAATTAGAACTGATGGTAAAACCAGATTGAGTGAACAATTTCAATTTATTTTGAGCAACTGGGCGTGCCTATTGTACAATGTACACATGCGAATTTCGAATTTAGTAGATAGTGATTAACGCGTAATCATTTTTTAATCGCAGGTAGAAAAAAGATACTAAGTGCGTTAAATAAATAGTGAAATGTAGCGTTTAGGGGGCGTTAATTTTCAGTTTAACTCGCGCCCGTTGTTCGAAAACCGTTTATTTATGATTAATTGCAACGTAAATACGCGATATTGGCGGATTTATCGAACGCGGCGCGCGGCTTTTGTTGCAAAACGCTAAAAATTTATTATTATATACGAAATTAGAGCCCGGATTAAAATGTACAACCAACAATGGCCGCGGTGATTTCATTTTATAGAAAGCATATCGATTCGGTACATAATTCATTCGGCGTTGCGTCGCCTCCCCATGGCCGTATAGAAAGCAAAAAAAAGTAAAAAATTAGGTTGTCGAATAAATAATTTTTTAATTTTTCTAATGGAATCCCTTCCTTCGCCTTTCCCTTCTTATAGATATCTACTTGTTACTGGATGAGAACATCGACTATTGATTCCATTTAATAGATACATAATATATGCGAGTAGATAGGCAAGTACTCTATTTATTGTAGTATATAAATTGATCCCTTTACTATTCAAGTTTAACGAACCGTTCCTCCATAACGATGCAAAAGGATTTTCGAACTACAATCGCACACTTTATGTATATACAGGGTGATTCAGATTTTATCTGTATAACTTTGGGAGTTGATAGAAATTGTAAAAATAATTTTAGTTCTTGCAAAAACCTTTTAGTTTCGGAAATACAGGGCATTGAAGTTGCGTATTTTTTTTCTTTTTTGTTCATAACTTTTGATTTAGTTCTTCGATTTATTTCAAATTTAAAACAGAAACACTTCTTATCTTTCTGCATAAGCCTTAAAAGTAAGAAACTACCCAATCATATTTAGTGATGGGTTCCTAGGTTCCTCCCCCTACTAAATGTTATCAAAACTTTTACAAATATTTCCATTCAGTAGTAAAAACTATTTAGGACTATACCTTGATTCATTTTAAAACTATTTTCATTCTTGTAACTTTTTGATATTTTGCTTTGTTCTTGAGATAATTTATAAAATTTGAGGGAGAGCACCACCCTCTTGCATCAAGCATTAATATTATTATATCATAGTTAGGTATGTCATAATAATTTAAAATGACAGGTCTAATGTAAACTGACGTTACATGTCATAACTGCTATCACCAGTGTTGTTATTACTATTAAAAAAATGGTTATAAGTGTAAAAGTGTTTATAAATATGCCTAAAATTTTTCAACTTATTAAAATTATTTATTAGCTTATAACAAAATAACTTTTAAAATTGGAAATATTTGAATTATTTGATATTAAAAACTTCAAAAGAATCATGTCATTTTGATTTTTCATGGCATACTATGATTTTCTTCTTTTTTTTGTTAAAATAGCTACACACCAGCCGCATTTACCAGCCGTATTTACGTTTTACACTCGACATTGTAGGTAACTAGGTACTGGCTCTGATTATATGGCAAGAAAACGTGTATATGCTTATAATTTCATGCGCAAAAAAATGAGAAATACCTCTCACAAATACTTGCTGCAATTTTTGCTTTAAGTGTACATACTTTGGAAGTCACTCTCGCAAGTACTTTCGCAATTTCATTGCTATAGTCGCCACTATAATAAAATACTATAATAGAATGCAATCACTTTTTTATTTTTACAAGTTTCAGCGTATTTAATCACACTTTTAGTATACTTATCGTGGCTTGTAATCTTCGTGTTACAAACATTATTTTTTTTATCGAACAAACTCCCCCCGCGATGGTACGCAATTAATTCGGTGCAGTTACGCGAGCTTTTAGAGCGAAATAACGACTCGTAATAACCGGTGACTAAGTGTCCGGCGTAATTTAAACGGCGGTTTCGTAACGTAAACGACGCGTCGGAGCGTGTCGTTAATTTCTATCGGCGCCTCTGATAATTTCGGATCGCATGCGGGACCGCTTAGGATTCGATTTCGGTTCGGTTTTTTTACTAGTTGCACGGCAAGTGTGTTCGATCGGATTCGGAAGTGGCCTTTTAGATTTGTTATAGCGAGTATTTTATACAGGGTGTAACAAATAGGTGGGTCATAAATTGCAATGTACTACATATGCCGATTCTACATATACGTATTATTTTTTTAACAAAAATTTAAAATCAAACCGGAATCTTCTATAAATTATTTGGTGCTGTCATCATGTACGGGGTCGTCAAATAAGGATGGCACTCGGCCATATCTCGCCAACTAATTTTTACTCATTATTCTTTTTTACACTTTTAATCACACAATTTTAAGTCACTATACAAGAAATCAGAACAAAAAAAGTCGTAACGACTTGCGGTAGAAAATCTTATGACTAAATTGGCCAAGAGAAAATGCTGGAAATAAATCTGAAGTCTATCTGAAGATATTTTTTTTTTTATATTTTTTCATATTTCCATTTTCATTTCATATTTTCATATTTTTATATTTTCATATTTTTTTTCATTTTTTTTCAAGTATTTTTGAGTCATGTCTTTTAAAATAAATTGGTGGGGATATTTTGAAAATGTTTACAAATAAATGTTAATAACTTCAAAACTGAACGGATTTTCATAAAAATGAAATCGCTGAAAAGAGCTTTCCGTAGTCTATATTATTATATCACTCACACTTTGTAAAATATTATTTCGAGTATTAAATTGGCCGCAAGAGGACGTTTTCCGACATTACTTCAAATAACATCGATTTTCTCAAAAAATTTAAATGCAGCAATATCACTTTTTATTTGTTAAAAGATAATCAAGGAATTGCCCAACAAGTCTTCGAAAACCGCATCACGATATCACTTTCCTAACCTAAAATATACGCAAAAAATGGTAAAAAATGTTAAAAAAAAAATCTCAAAAAATTTGGATAATGGGGATATTTTTGGTACAGCTATCTTTGTAAAAGCCTCTAATTATCATTGTTTAATTCACAAAATTATTTGATTTATTATTAAACTCCAAATATTTTAGGTACATATATTTAAAATCCCCAAACTAATTATTATTCATTCAATAATTATTGAATCTTCACTTTTTCACTGATGAAGCGAACTTCAAAAAATAAAGCATACCATGAAAAATAAGGAACATTAGGATATTAGTCATATTTAGGTTAATTAGCCATATGTAGGTTATTAGTCACATTTAGGATTAGTAAATCAAATCCAATCGATTTTATTTTAACCTCAAAATACACTCATGCCCAAAAGTTTTGAATACTTACAAATAAAGTGGTTTGTTAAAGACAAACTGTAGAGTGGTTTAAAAACTGTTGTTGATATTTATTCTAGAGCATTTTTAAATTAAAATGATAAAATGATAAATTAAAATGATTGATTCGTTTTTACACTTGTTTTAAGTGTAGGACAAAATCTGAATATCGGCTGAAAAACTCCTCTGCTTCTGCTGTTCCTTGGTCTCCGGTATGTATTGGTGGATCCAAGTCTCATCCACTGTTACCAATCGCATGAAGAAATCCCCTGGATTGCATTGAATCCTGACTGGACACTGAAAGAAACTGGCCTAGAAACTGAGGGTCGAAAATGATAGAGTAGATGAGCCAAGAAACCTCCAGCAAAATATTTTGAATTTGCGTGGCCGTTGTCCCAGCCATCCAGAAATGTTTTATAACTGCACGAAATTCGTGTTTCTCCATTTCTGCGGAACCACCTGACTTGCTGGACGAATCCCGCACGTAAACACCAACTATTGACAGTACACGTCTGAAAATTTGACAGGTGTCATAAAAATTCCGGACAAATAATCTACTTCATTTTTCTTGTCCTATTTCTTGCCGATTCAGGAAACTATTCAAGTTGTCCTCTAGGTATATAAGTTTTTTTTAAAAGTGTTTTAAACAAGCCTTTTATCCCAATGTTCGGTGAAATCCAGCCGGAAATAAACCGTTTCTTCGCTAAAAAGCCTGTGTATAGATCCGGTTACTCCGACCGGAAAACTAAAGACACCCACACAAATATTTTCCCCCTTCATTATAATGAGGTCCAAGCCGTGGAAATCCTCTCTCGCAGCGAAATCGAATAAACGTCAGCCTTTCGAATTCGGCCTCTTCAGAATCGAGCGGGCTTTGTCGCTTCCGCTCGAAAGGTGTTAATTGAATCCGGAGGAAA
Source organism: Phyllotreta cruciferae (assembly GCA_917563865.1). Classification (NCBI taxonomy): domain Eukaryota; kingdom Metazoa; phylum Arthropoda; class Insecta; order Coleoptera; family Chrysomelidae; genus Phyllotreta; species Phyllotreta cruciferae. Next base: position 428,332 of record OU830614.1, on the reverse strand, counting down.
GATTGGCAGGTTTTTAGCGACGCGTCCCAAGATGGAGTTTTAGCGCGCCGTTAAAAGCCGGATATTTCTTCCCCTTGTTAGGAGGCGAAGTTCTTAAAGGCGTAAGTAATAAATAAACATGTTTTTGGCCTGTATGGCTTCCATGCGCGATCGCTCGTCGGGAATTTATTTCCATATATGCAAAACGGCCGGTGCTCGGGGCGTCGAAACGACATGTTCCCGTAATATTTTACGAAACCACTGATTTCGGGAGCTTGTGTACTCCTATTTCGGCCAATTTGACCCTAATGAGACGTTTTGTATTCAGATGGCGGCGCGAGAAAAATATGAAAAGCGACGCGACTACTTTTCCGGGGCGAAGGATTGCGTTAAGGAATATCTACCATATACGTGGATTTAAACCAATTTCTCCGGGCGGTCGACGTGTTGAAAAACTACTCCGTGTTATTATTCCAAAGCGGAACGCATTATTTCTACTACAAACTTTACAGAGTTTGTTAGAGTTTTTAATGAAATTTAATGCAAAAAATTAATCTAAAAACTCCCTACTGATGTTATCTTTAAATTACATTGGCCGCTCGATCGAAATAACTATTTCAATTATATTATATCTAATAGGCGGATGCTCTAAATATTGGATTATTCGAGTAAAAAGCGCCGGTAAATGTTTATAAAAGTCGAAAGCAGCTGTTATTTTTAATTAATTGATAATAAATCTGTTCCTTTTCGGAATTTGCGCGTAATTGAATTTAACGAATTCGCGTTAACATCGAATAATGACCGATTTTATTGAGTTATTAATTAAAATTGACCCGCGAATTTTAATTGAGTAGCGACGAAAATATTTCGAACTGTTGGACATGTATATATAGATACTTCATCGGCTAGGCTTCGGGCGGTAATTTTATTTCACCTACTATTAGTTTTTTTTTGGTACTTTTCATGCTTTAAAAAGGTTTTTTTTGTTAAAACTCTAAAAATATTTGTCGTAAAAACATTCCGTATGTTTGTTAAGGCTCATGTCGATTAGCAAGTAACTTGCGACAGTTTTTGCGATAGCACGGTATTAACTTGTCGAAACACGTGAGAGCTGAGCCTGCAAGTTAAATTTCTTGCAGCATTCGCTTACAGGCAAGTTTTTAGGCAAGTCGTGTATACCTACTTACGTTTATATTAAAGTGTCTGATAGTACTTTCCAGAAGGCATTGGAAATTCTTAGTGAGAGTAGAACAATGTCGGGCAAAAAGTGTTGGTCGAGGGAAGAAGCAATAGATTTAATTTCGGGATGGGAATTATTTAAGGTAATTGAAATCTTCAATTTTCATGCGAAGAAAATTGTTGAGTTCTTTAGAATCTTCATCTCCTAATTCAGTTAACAATGTTTCACAAAAAACGAGTGTTGAAACTTCGATTTTTCAATTTCCCGCTTCGATTCATGACGGAATCGATCATTTCACCAATCCAAAAATTCGAATTGCGGTCGTAACAAATCTCCAATCAGTGAATCAAGGAATTACCGTTCCAGCTTTATTTTTTATAATTACATACTCCCAACCTTACGCTGACGAATTAATTAACGCTTTTCACCGTCATATTCAAGGGAAAATGAATCTCCGGGCTCGATTGGGTAACTCGCCGAGTGACTAATTATTTTCTCAATGTTTAGGGATTCAGGTGATAGTGTCGCGACTGCCAATAAAGGAAGCAATCTCTTTGGAATATAAGATTAGTTCTATTAGCGGATTATGGCCGGGACGACAGTATATGTTATTAGGGCGTCCAAACTTGGATCATTAATTCTCCCCCGTTTCCTAAGATAATAATGCTCGAGGAAAATGGGGGTTTTTCTTTTTTGCCCACCCGAATCCACCAAGTTCCCTAATTAATATTCCCCGGAGATGTATTAGGCGTGGAAGTACAGCGCATACTTACCCATATTGATTCAACGAAATATCCTTAATAAATTACGAGCAGCAAAATCTTTAAATTATCTACACGATTTCCCGGAGAAGGGCCGGAAAATTCCCACCCTCGAGCAATCGATTCGATTTTATCGCGTCGATCTCCGGTCCAATTCTATTCGATTTTTCGGTACATCGGCTCGATTCATCACCGGCGTGGTCGTTTGTTTCAGGTCGCCTGGGTGAGGGCCGAGGACCAGACCATCCTCAGTCTGCACACGAAAGTGGTGACCCACAACAATCGCGTGAGCGTCACCCACGACGACGTGGAGACGTGGAAATTGCGGATCAGGCCGGTGAAGGAGTCCGATAGGGGATGCTACATGTGCCAGATCAACACGCAGATACTCAAATCGCAGAAGGGCTGTCTGGATGTGTTCGGTGAGTATCGGATGCGGATGGATGTCTGGCTTGCGAGTTCTGGAAAGGTTTCCTTTATTTAAATTTTCGAAGGCCATGCTTTGGAAGTTTTGGGGAAATTGTCAGTGAAGGAATATGTACTTAGTTGTTATTGACAAGTGGTATTTTATATAGAATTTATGTGATCTAAGTAATGAGATTAAATATTGCAATGCTGATGCATTTGTAATGTTTTCTTTCAGATTTCAGATTTTACAATATATTGTATACAGGGTGGTGTAGCCTATTCGCGTCGGTCTCTATAGAAGAAACGGCTTTTAAAATGTTTTTTGATTTTAATTAATATAATACTTATAGAACCTTTGAAGCTACAATAATTATATGAAATATTTTGAATTAAACAGGGTATTTTGAAAATAACAATAAACAACAAAGTTATGATTTTTTGAATAGAAAACCATATACGGGGTGTCGCAAAAAGGTTGGGACATGGCTTAACCGCAGACTCCCGGGACAAAAATAAGGCGATTTAACCGAATTTACCTATATCCAAAATTGCTTAGTAAAGAAGTTATAGGGTTTTGAAGTTAGGAATATAAATGAGATTTTTTGATATTGTGCCAGAATGGCTTTACTTTTTTTCGTGAAAATTTGCACAGAATATCTCTGTTTGGTGACATATTTATGTGTAAATTTTGTTTTTTAATTTATTTATTAAAGTTTATTTGAAAAAGTTGCTTAGAATTAAGAGATTCATACACAGTTGAAAAAGAAGTATCAACTTACAATACACCCTGTATTAAAATTTTTAACATTTCTCCCTTATTCTTAATTTAGACAAATTCGCTTTAAAATTTTACGTTGTTTTCAAAAATGCAATGAAATATAGAGTCTCCCATATAAATTTTTATAACATCATATTTTTTCCAATGCAGTATTGGATTGAAATTTGTTTCAGCCCAAAAATGTATAGGTACAATATTTAACACATGAATAAAAACTGTTTAAAAACAGTATTTCACTGTTTATAAAGCTAATGCTATAAAGTATTAATTCATTTACATAGTCTGAGACTAAGCATTACCAGTTAAGTGTTAAAACGAGTAGTTTTTTCCTATACAATCAAGTCGAACTTACTAACATATATATTTCGTAATTTCTTGAGAATTTTGTATATATTCTAGTGATAAAGCGGCTAGTTAGAGCGCTAATAATTCCTGTAAACACATTATATCCTTTCTCGAGCACACATTCAGGGCAAACCGAACGCATATCTCATGCCTACAAATTATATAAACTTAGCGCTTTAGAGGGATAAAAGCTAATTATTCGATTCTACGGGCACGAACGACCGGCGAAACAGACAATGAAGATATAACTTATGTAGCAGTGTTCCCTTTCGCTCGAAAAGAAACGGGAGGAAACCGGGAGGACCGGGAGAACGCGAATCCGTTTAGTTCGGCAATTAATAACCGACAAAACGTGAATCTGTTTCCTATTTTGATAACGCCAAGTGAACAACGGATTCGTTTCGTATATGCGGGAGAAAACTTTTCGACTTCCTCTGTTCCATAACTTTGCTATATAATTCGGATTTATGCGCGTTTATCTGCTTCCTAGTTTTTCATTTCCACCCTCCTTTTTTATAATATTGCTGTTAATTACGTTCAAGTGAAAGTTTAGAAATTTATTGACAAACAGTGTGTGTCACGAAGATGGTCCATTAGTGAAGTATCTGGAAAAATAGTGGTAATTAAAATTTTACAAGTTCAGTACCTATAAGTATTTGTCGATAAGCTCTAATAAAAATATTTTCATCTTTGTCTTACTTCCGGTTACACCGGATGTGGACAGCCACTTTATTATTTTAAAGAACACCCTATATATTAATATATTTTTAAAATCTATAAAATTTTAGATTACTTTTGTCTAATATCTTTGTTCTAAAATGTTCTTATACTTCTTCAATTAATAATTTTTTTGTAAAAAATTTGACCGATGCGGACCTTTATAATAATTTGTTTGGGTACAAGAAAGGACAAAGGTATTTGAACCATTGATGTGAGAATCTTTTTATTGTATCCAGGGTGTGTATAAAAATTGTGAAAAGTTGAACTTCAAATATAATATATTTTTTTTTATTTTTAATGGAACCATTTTTCCTGCTTTATTTATATCAACGGCAATAAATAAGAGAAATCATATTTATTATAATTTATGATAATCTTCATTGTTTAATTTTAAACTAGACAAACTAGAAACAACATACACTATTGATAATAAAACAGGTATACAAAAAAAGAAAAAAAAGTGTCCGGACTATTTGATCGGACCATGGTATTATTTTTGCGTTCCGAATCCGATCCCGGGGTCAGTTATGCCCCATCACGTCAGAAAACCCAGATTTCAAGATCGTTAAAATGGTGCTATTTTGGAACCGGCCCGGGGACAATTTCACAAGCGATCTGTTAAGTTGGGGTCTAACTGTCTAGGACATGAGTACCTTCCAAACATTGTACAGGGTAAAAAGCACCATTTTAACCTCTAAATCTGGGTTTTCTGACGTGATGGGGCAAAACTGACCCCGGGATCGGATTCGGGACGCCAAAATACCTAGGAATACCATGGTCCGGTGAAATAGTCCGGATTTTTTTTTGTAAACCTGTGTAATTAATGTTAAATGACGCGACACTGCAGAAATGTAAAATTTTGAATTTCTCTATTGGGTTGAGCTTTAGAAAAGTATTCATGATCTTCCCTTATTTTTTATCTTTGATTTCAATAAAACAGAAAAAAAGGGATGAGTACATTAAAGAAATGAAGAAAATGTTTAAAGTTAAACTTTTGACAACATTTATACACACCCTGTATAATAATAAATAAATAGTTTTTCAACACACGTTTAAATAACTTTGACCTTACTAGTAGCCACCCTACAAAAACCTTTTCCAATTCTTTAATCGGAAGCTTGTAAAAATTAATTTATAAGGATTTGCATCGGTCAAATATTGTACAAAAAAAATATTAACTCCAAAAGTATACGTTTTTGGAATAAAATAGTTTACACAAAAGTACTCTAAAATTTTACGTACATGTCAAAAGTTCAATGAAATATGTACCATTTAAATTTTCATAATTTATTTTGTTTCAAAATTGGGACAACATGCCTAATTTTAAATTATAACCACCATATAAGGTACGTATTTAACCGAAGGAATTTTAAAAATTTCTTCCCATTTGCCTGCAATATTCCGTCCCATTGAGCACGACTCACCCTGTATTACATTTAATTTCGTTCAAGTGAAAGTTTCGTTAGATATTTACTGTATATCGATATGCGTTTTCACTTATCAAAAAATATTCTCGCTCGACTGTAAATTCGATGCGAATTATTGTTCGGTTTGCCGAAATTTTCCACATTTTGTGCCATTAAAATCAGATGAGTTTCTGGTATAATGCGTTTCCACAATCAGCGAATAACATAATTAAATTCATTACCGATAATGAATCATCACACTGACGAGCATTGTGGTATGTTATCAATTTCAATTCGGTACGTTTATTTTATTATGCTCCCGTGTTCTTCCTATTTACAAAACGCATATTTTTCCTTGTATTAGATACATTTATTTCATCTAGAAAAGGGTAATTTAAGGGCCTATACCAGTGTGACATTTTCAAAAAATCGATTTTTATTTTTTGGCTTATTCGATAGTTTATGCTTTCAAAAATATCCTATGAAAGCAGAAATGTCGTATCTTGAATAGCCAGAATCATGTCAGCAGTTAGGGAACTTTTTTTTGGCACCTCCGAAGACAGCACATAACTCCGTTATTTTTCAATATTTTTATAAAAAAAATCTCAAAATATAGCTGAAAATGTATCTTATTATGTCCAAAAAAGTTCAAAACATTCTATCGAGTACTTTCTTTTAAAAAAATTCGCGAAAATCGCCTAATTTTTCATATGTTATTAGGTACACTGGTATAGCCCCTTAAGTTAAATATGTTTAACAGAAATGTTGATTATGTTTATTTATTATTATGTTGATTATGTGAAAAGTACCTATCCTTTAACAAAAGGATGCTTTAAGATAAAGTGTCCTTTATTCTTACTTCTAAGGACAAAGTAATGGTTTCATAATCATGTAAAATGTCCCTTTATAGGGAAAGGGTGCTTTGAGGATATTTTAAAAGGTTGGCTAACCTAAAAATCGGTATAGTGGAACAAATCGAACTATTTTTGAACTATTTATTTGGCCTTTGAGCTTATTTGCATATATTAAGTTTGTTGGAGAAAGATGAAAATTTCGAAAAATAAAAAAAATGGCTCTTCAAATTTTAGTTATAGAGTAGAGAAGTTATATTTGTTTCGAGAAATTGAAGATAAGAAGCATATTAGAGAATGTTTTCCATTTCATGCAAGAGATGCAACTTTTTCTCTTTTTCAAACGAAAACGTTGGTAAAAACATAACTCGTAACATTTTCAAATTTTTGTTAATGGGTGTTGTTTGTCAATTTGTCAGTTTTATTTAAAAACATTGTCAAGTCTTAACTGATTTTCAAATACGATGCTCTCGAGTATTCGCAACGGAAAGGGCTTTCAAATGATGTATTGCAAGTAGGGTAGTTTCATTTGAAATTCTAAAGTTAGGGTGGCTGGGGGTTAGGGGGATGAACATATGAAGTTGGCGTCAAAAATGCTCCCCTCAAGAACAAAAATTGACGGGTCTCAGCGAAATTTGAAAAATTCGGTTCTCTCGTTACAGGGGGGGTCAGATTTCTTTGTAAGACCCTGTATAGAGTTTTTATAGATTTTTGTCTTCTAATATAAGTAAATTCTTCTTCATCAGACGAGCTTGAACATAAAGTTTCGAAATGATTCATCTCGCAAAAATGGCAAAATGTATAACTTGGCGGTACAAATTTTGGTTCACATGATACATAAAAATTGATGTATTATGTTATTGTTAAATGAAACTTTAGAGCTTTATATTTAAATTTAAATGTCACTTTAGGCCAAATGAGTCCTATAAGTTGATTATGAAATCAAATACTTCTATTAAAGGATATCTATTAAAGGACCTCTCTTAAAGGACAACCATTAAAGATTATGCCTTCTTACGCCTTATGACTCTTTACGAATTTGTCCGTAAAACAAATTAAAACGTAAGAATAAAAATTTTTACATTGGTTACCGAGATATTCATGAAAACAAATATCTATAATTCAATCTTTAAAATTTGAAAATGAATAATTTGCTATAAATCAAGAATTATAGGAACTTGCTTACATTAATAATGACAGAAGGTGATAGAATTAATCATAAATTGTTAACATCACTGTAGCAACCTATGCCAGAGCAATTTGATGATTGCGTTTTTAATAAATTTAATTTACAGATTGGATTTTAGACTTTGTTTTTTATAATTCACTGTAACCAACGACGAATCTTACGAATCTTACGATAAAACTTGTTTCAGTCTCCCCATTCATATTCGGAAATGACGGAGTGTCAATTTCGAGACACCCGGTATTTAATAGAAGTTTGATTATATCTAGAGATGCCATGATAATTAATAAATACAGTAGCAGTTACGGTGGTATTAATTAGAATGAGTGCTTACAGAATTGAGCCCTTAGAGATTGAGACTTGACAAGCGCTGTAATGATGATGTAGGTGAATTAGTCCGTCCGAAACGCATAAATCATTAGAGGAATTAACCGGCAATAAAGATCACTTAGTGTTTAATTACGACGATGACATCGCGAGCCAAATAGTATTCGCCGAGATTTATCGCCACTTTATTGCTTTTTATTTCGATGAAAACCGCCTCTCTCTCCTAGAGAGGAAATTAAATCGCCCGGTTGCGTCCGTTAATCCGGGAAACGCCGTTTTCTTATTGTTTATGGCGTTTCTTCGTTTTGAAATGGTATTTTTCATTAAATTTGCGGCGACCGGATTTTCAGAAAACTCGTGTTCTATTTGGCTTCCGCATCACTAGTATTACAAAACTGGGAAAATGGAAAAATTCAACAGGATGCTCTAAAGAAAAAAAAAAAGAGTTCCTACGAAATATAAAACTAGCGAGAAGTTAACAAGTTTTATGAACTCGCCGGTAATTTATATTATTAGAAACATAAATATTTTATCAAGCTGGGAAAGTAAACGGATAGATGTAGTGGTATCGTCTTGGAAAAATATAGTAGTAATCATCATCTCGGGGGGATATCGCAAATGAAAATAGAGCAATTTAACATCGACCTAATTCATTTCGCAGCTGGACGCGTCTAAGAAAATGGCGAGAAAGATGAAATATACACCTGTATTATTAATAAGAGTTCTCGTTTTTTTTTGGTTTCAGATTCTTTTGTTGCGCCCGAGAACAATGTACTATAATATGAGATTAGATATTGTTTACTCTCTTCGAGCTTTGTGCTTCGAAAAGCCCGGAGTTAATTAGATCTTTTGAAATTTTAATTAAATCGCCGTTTTTGTATAGAACTAGTCGGATGCGAAGTTTTAATTTCTGCATAATACAAATACAAATAGCACCTGCATTTCGTTTCTCTGCTTAAATAAAGGGTGTCCTAACAATAACTCACATTTAAATTTGCCGCCATTTTTCTAGCGGGAAAAAAAGAGAAAAAATAGTTATATGCTATAGTAAGTGAACATTGAAGTTAAGTTACCTAAAAGATATTTATACATCTAATGTCCAAGTCGTCGCGGTAAATCGAGTCGATGAAACAGTTAATTACTTTGCAATGTATCGAACAAAGAGAACATATGATAACTATTAAGCCCTGAAGCCACGCCTGCTTTAAGTTGTAGTATTGAAAGATTTTCTATTCCTTATTATCTTACATTTTGATTGAGAGTGTCGTTCTATAGAGTGTACAGGCAAAAATTTGCCACTCTGTATGCTGCCACAAGGCCACAAGTAAACATTGAAGTTGATATTATGGTAACGTACAGGATCGAACAACAGGTAGAAATTGTGAAATTTCGCTTTGTTATTGAAGGAAGCATTGGTCGCGTCATCCTAAGACCTGATTGTAGATGTCACAGGTGAAGGACAGTTCAACTAAACTGCATGTCAACTTTGAACAGAGGTCATTTTGGTTTTTGTTGTAGAGTGCAAGATCAATGTTTGGTTGAACGCCGTTCAGGTGACGTTGGTTGCACTGAACTCCCTTTTTTCATCTGAAATATAATGTCACATGCCAAAATTTATAATTTATACTTGAACGTTGGAAGTGTTGATTCTATTTTGTTGTCACTTTTGGTATTTCGTTTATTTTGAATTATTGGGACTGGAACATTTGAGAAGTTCTTGATATTAAATATCTAATCGAAATCTTCATTTAAATTCAATATCGGACCATATTTCAAAATGACTGGGTCTATTTCTGAAGGTTCGTGGTCTTCTAGAATGTAAAAAACCATTCAAAATTTGTAAAAAGACTTCATCGTCAATTAATTCTTCTAATAATACGTACATTTTGATTTTAATACATACATTGAACCTCTTGAACCGCCTTTGAATGCTCTTCAAAGACCGTTCACGTAAACTTCTCTCTGAACCACAGATCAATAGTTACTAACCTACTTACAACACAAATTTGCAATTAAACTCGGTTCAACACAGAACCACAGTTGAACTATGCATCTACAACCGGACCTTAGGGAGGTAAACGTCAATTGGCCAACAAGATCATGCGACTTGACACCGTTTATAGATCTCTTTCTGTGGGGTTATTTTAAGGATAGAATGTATATCAACAAAATTGAAATTATTGAGAATCTCTTAAAGATGAAATTTCCTCCCAATTATAATAACATGCCATGGTAAATTTGCAATGGTAAATATGTACTCTGAAGGTAAAGGGTGGTCATTTGTCAAATGTTTCTTATCAAACGTAAACTCTACATGCCTTCTTTCTAAACCAATAAAGTTATGAAATAAAAAAATGTGGTTTATTAAAGATTTTAAATGTCAGTTACTTTGGGCGACCCTTTTATTATTAGCTGCATGTTCTTTTCTCGCGCGAATGAATATCCAGAAGTTTTGGAAATTCGCAAAATAACTCGAACGAAAAGGGAAAAAGGGATGCGAATTCCTAATTTTCGATTTGTCACGCCATTAATTCAAGATGGCCTAATTGCTTTTTTGTACGTCGGGCGAGCGCGAGAATTCTAATCGGCCGATCGAGCCCATCCGGCTAGGTAAATCTAATCGAATTCGAATGGAAAATACTGTTTCCTTTTACGCCCCTACGCGTTTCGCGAAAATGTCTAAGTAAAAAAAAATTAAAGGAAATCGGAGTGTGCTGTAATGGAAAGAGGTTCAGTGCAACTTCAGTAGATTCAGCGGGGATTTAAAAAGTGTACATACTTTCCCATTGCATACGGTGTTTCATGTTATTTCGAAAAATAAAAAAAATACTGATAGATGAAATATGTATAATACTTCAAGAGTTAGCTGAGTCGATATTATTAATTAAACCGTCTTTAAACGGACTCGTAACCGCAACTGTACGCGGTACGTTTTCGGAAAGTTTTCCAATCTAAAATACAAACAAAGGTGTATTTTGTACATTAAAATTCAAACGCTCGAAACGAATATTAAATTAGGCTGATCCTGAAGAGATTTTATATCGAGCGACATTTAAAATTTCCTCAAGAAAGTCATATAAAAGACGCGTTATTTCACCTTTGTTTGAACCAAGTTCTAGAAGTAAACCGGCGAGAACATACAGAGAATATTATCAATCACATCACGTGGGACATTTTCACTTACCTAACTACGTCGAAAATATGATTTATTAACGCGGCCGCGTCGGACTTCAATTTTCATTAGCCTAACAATGGCAAAGTTTTCCCGTTTTGCAAATAAAGGAAATATTCCGTATTCGGTTATTGATTAAAAAAATCGATTTTAGAGGTTTCTTTTTACGCAATAAAATCAAAGAACCCTGTAAATTACTTGAAAAGTTTCGATCTATCGCGGAATCTAATGTGGAAAATTCAAGTGAAATATGAGAATTTTTTGTTGGCGCTGAAAAATGCGCAAAGGTCGGAAGAGTTATCTCGCCGGTGGAGAAATACCAGCGGTAATTTGTAATTTCCTTTCTTAAGCAAAGAGTCGCGGGCGAAAAATAAAAGAAGAATGTGTGTTTTTTATCGAGAAGGAAAAGGCGAAGTCGAGAGAGTTTTATTAACTTTGGAGTTCAGGTAAGTATTAATGAAGGAGCTTTTCCGAAAGTATGAAATGAGTTTTTCGAACGACTCACTTTCTGCGAATACAACTTCATGCATACAGGGTCTTCCAAAAATAGACGGAGATTCCTTGATAAAAAATATAAAAAAAAACTTTCTATAATATACGGGTCCGGAAATGCAGAGTTTTCAATATACAGGATGTTCAATTAAAAATAGAAAAATATTAATGTACTCGTATTAAAAAATATTTACGAAAAGAAGATTGATTAAATATTTATTTGAATATTTATTTTACAATAAGAAAATTGATTCTGAGATCGTCCTAATCTACTGTTTCAAATGGTCCTAGTCAATTCTAAAATGGTGCTAAATACTTCTGGACAGATCGACAATGGTTCTAAAATCGTCCTGAACTACTGTAGTCCAGTTCTACAATAGTTCTAATTGATTCTGGACAATCTAAATACTTCCAAGATCGTCCTAGATTGTTTCAAATGGTCCCAGTTAGTTCTAAAACGGCTATAAATGATTCTGGACGGACCGAAAATGGTTCTAAGATCGTCATGAATTACTGTTACAAATTTAATGGTTCTAGTTAGTTCTAAAATAGTTCTATATGATTCTGATGAACAGTTTTATGGTGTTAAGATCGTCCTAAACTGTTTCAAATGGTCCTAGTCAGTTCTATAACACTTCCAAAAGATTCTGGACAGTTCGGGTGATTCATTGTAAAAAAATATGACAAACTTTCTATAAATTTGGGTCCGGAAATGTAGAGTTTTCAAGCACAATGTTAAATTAAAAAAATATTAATACTATTAAAAGTATTTACTCTGTTGAAATTTGGCATTAATTTATTAATTATTATGTATTAAGAGGCTAATTCTAAATAGATTAAAATTATAAAGTTCAGTGGCGTCCCGAGGCACCTTATCAAATATTATTGAGAAAAAATGTACACCCCTGCCTTTTTTGTAAATTTAATAATTTTTGTTTTATTAAGCATCTAGCAATGCAACTTCTTTATCTCTTGTACAAAAAAATAAAAACCGTTTTATTGCATGTGACTGATGGGCAAAAATTGGTTTATCAATTTTTTGCTAAAAAAATCATAAATGTGCCTTAGAAAACATATGAATTATGACATATGAATTTTTTTTTAATATTACATCCCGTATCTTGAAAAATCTCCATTTCCATTTTAACCCTCTAAAATATCTCCGACTATTATTCGAACACCCTATATATATACTGGCGCAGCGAACGAACAAAAGGGCAGTAAAAGAAGAAATAAATAAATCTGCCTCGAAATACATAAATAATTCCGGCACGTAGTAAACCTAATTCGAAAATAAATATTTAATAAATAAAAATAACGTAATTTTAAATTCGACTCGCAGCTCTTAGATTAAACACTTTTCGAGAGATTCCTCGTGAATAATTTATATCCGGGATGTTTTTGAAGAATTATACAGCTCAGCCTCCGGCTGCTTCGAATTGAATGAATGAAAACCCCTTTAATTTAATGGAAGACCAGGAATTTCTCACCGCCCGAAAGGATAATAGAACGATTTTGACAGGGTGATTTCGCTCGAAGACGGACAAATCCTATCATTTTCTTTTCGACGAACGCCACCCCCACGACACACACCCCCATTTTCCTTTTCTCCGTGCAAATCCTTTATGTCTCTACTGCGCGTTTTCCGTGTCATCTTCGGGTAATTACGTTGTTTGAGTTCCTCTCGCTCGAAAGTGGCGCGCTCTAGGGGCGTTTTTCCACCTCTAAATTATTTATTAAAGCGCGTGAGATTATTTCCTAAATTTCGGGGGCGAAATGACAGGTGAAAATTGCGTCATTATTTTTAACGCAACTCTCTAACATTTGGTGGAATTGCTTATTTCTTTACCAGTATTTTTTGTTGGATGGAAGAAATAACGAATTTTAGGGGATGAAATTATCGATTTTAATTTCATCGATTTTCCTTTTGTATAAGATTGGAGAGTTCGCCGCTGCTCGGATACCGGCTTAAATATAAATGAAAATTTCCAACTAACAATTCCGCTCAAATGATTTTATCCTCTGTCCTTAACGAAATGGCGAAACGTCGGGGCCTTTAATTTAATCTCCCCTTGCCGGCGTCGAAGTTGTTGCGCCTTTTCAGGACGCGCTAAATGAAAGTGTACTCAACGGACTATTGTTTTATTGTAGAAAAATTTTCCGTCTGCATTTTCCTCCCCAATAAAAAAACCTAAATACCAACGAGTTTCTTTTTCGAACTAATATAATATTAACGATCAGTTTCTTCTAATCCACCCCGTCTCCAAGCGCTAAGAGCTTTCCTCGCCCCGCGACGCCGAGGAAAAAACCGGGAAAACTCGTCGTTTGGAGGGTGGAAACTTCAATCATTTCGGATCTGCTCTTGACGGCAGATGTTGCGAACGTTGTTTGTCGGGCTTCAGCGTCGCTCGTTACATAAGAAAATGCACTGCGGAAACTATTAATCGGCGAGTTTCCCGTCTGCCGTATCGGAAATCGACGTGGATACGTTCTTTTGTCGAGCCCGTTTGAGGTTTTCCGAATGTCTCGAATGGGAAATCGATTTATGCCGTGCAGACTAAACGAGGCGATACGAATGCAGCAGTTGTGTGTAGATTGTAGATGGCCGTGATCGTGGGATTATTTAAAACGAGGCGTAGCCAAGTCGGTTTTAATCTGTGGTATATTTAAAGGCTTGTGTCCACTAGCAATAAAATTTAATAAAGTACTTGCGAGAGTGACTTTCGAAAGTATGTATGTACACTTAAAGCAAAAATTGCAGAAAGTTACTGTCTGCAATTCATTGTGACAGGTATTTCTCGTTTTCTTGCGCAAGAAATGTCGGAAACGTATACTCGTATTCTTGCCATTTAATCAGAGCCAGTAGTTACCTATACATAATGTTGAGTGTAAAAAAACGTAAGCTATTTTAACGAAAAAAGAAAAGTTTGGGTACACCACTCTCATGGTCATACCCAACAAAACCAAGAGGCAATTAATGATGAGGTACAAGGTTTTGTTCAGTAGAATTTACGATGCGGTTCAACTGAAAAACAATCAGAAAAAAGACTAATATTTTTGTTAACTCATAAAAAATGTATGATCTCTACTTATGTATTATTGCATTGTATCCTAATAGATAAAAATTATAATAAAGCATTAGAAAATTATTATCCCTTATTGGCACACTCAACACGCAAATTGAAACAGAGAAATTGGATATTAATAAGATGGACTCGGTTTTTGTGAAACATTGTTAACTGAATTAACAGACGAAGATCCTAAAAAACTCAACAATTATCTTCGCATAAAAATTAAATATTTAAAGTCTTGTTGATTCCACTATTAGTTAACTATAGGTATACATATATGAGAATATTCTTTCTCCGGAATAATATTTATTTTCCAATTTACCGGAGAGCTTTATATTATTCCTTATTTCGCTCCGGTTTGGGAGTATTTCAATTTTTACACCTCTCCCTCTCTCAGAATATTTATTTCGATGGGAAACCTTTTCGAAATTATTTCTTAGAGCGCCGTAATAACCCTCCGGACGTATTCGAGAATCTGTTATTTTATAACAAAAATATTTCTCTTCTTTTTCTCCCTTTCAGTGCTTCTCGAGCTTTGAAGTGTTGATCAAACAAATTAAATACTCGAAAAAAGGGATTTTTATGATGGATCTAATTCGAAATAAATCTCCTGTTTTCTGCTTGGGGTTGGGAAGTGGAAAATTTCTATTTCACTTTATGTGGAAAAACTATTAATAAATTGTCGGTATTACGTGTTTCCCTTAAACTTGGCACTTCATTATAGAGTCAGGTGGACTTAATGAAGTTTAAAAATTTCACCGGCGATGAATAAATGCATAAATAAAAATGTCGTAAATCAACCGTAAAATTTAAATTTTATTGCTAGAAAATTGTGTATCGTCGAAATAATTTTTATTTAATCTAGAATATGTCCGCAATCATTGGAAATTAAATATTTTATTGAAGCAAAGGGAATTTGGAATTTCGTTAATTTATATACTCGATGTAACGAAATAATTTGGTTTTTAAAAAATAACAGGAATGTTTTCGGTCGCTTTTAATTGAATTGACGAGGGTAAATTGATTAAATAGATTCGCCAATAAAAATTGTATTTTGAAATATTCGAAAAATTTCCCCTTCATTGTTTACCCTATAAAAACGCGTTTCACCGGCACTTCGTTTATTCCATTTTTTTTTCCGGTTTCCCCGTTTTATTTCATTATTTAGCTTATTAGGGTTAACGTGAACGAGAAAGTTCAACAGGCAAAAAATACGGTCTCCTGCTGCCTCTTAATCACAATTTATACAATTAGGCTTTTCGCCCTCCGGCCATCCGAACACATGATACTCCGTTAAAAGCGTTATCGATGGAATTCGAGGGCGTTTTCTCCGGGCTCCGGCGTTTTTCCGGTAATTCCGCGTAATTTTCCCGTGTCCCGACGTATCGACAGGAAATGTGTTTGGTTAATTAAACGAAAAAATAAAATTATTTGCGTGTTACAGGATTCCATTTTTTGGCGAAGGTCCCTGATGGTTTAAAATTTGTTAAATAATGCGTAAACAATTCAGTTCAAAATGCACAAAAATAAGTGTACAGTGTGTTCGAAAAATAGACGGAGATATTTTAGAGGTATAAGGAGGTATAAGGATGTTACATTAATAATTTATATCCAAAATTGCTTAGTAAGAAGTTATAGTGTTTTGAAGTTAAGAATAAAAAAGGGTTTTTTTGATATTGTGCCACAATAGCTTAACTCTTCATGGAAAATTTGTA
Source organism: Phyllotreta cruciferae (assembly GCA_917563865.1). Classification (NCBI taxonomy): domain Eukaryota; kingdom Metazoa; phylum Arthropoda; class Insecta; order Coleoptera; family Chrysomelidae; genus Phyllotreta; species Phyllotreta cruciferae. The sequence continues at coordinate 411,941 of OU830614.1, read as the reverse complement.
CAGAATATCTCGGTTTGATGACATATTTATGTGTAAATTTTGTTTTTTTTTTAATTATCCATCCCTCTCTGATTTATCGGGGGTGGCTAACCGCCTTAAAACTCTAATTGTTCCGCCAAAGAAATTCATCTAATTTTTTAATCGAAACTAGATTTATTGGTTTATATAATGCGGCACCCTGTATATTAAAAAATATTTACTTGATTCTGTTGAAATGTGGTATTGGTAAAGTTGCAAAAACATAGAATCTTTTATAGAATTTTTTTGATTATTTCTTTTCCAATGCACTTATGATTTTTTTAGCAAAAATTTTATAAACCAATTTTGCCATCAAGTCACACGCAATAAAACGGTTTTAATTTTTTTCCCCGAAAACGAAGTGAGATTCTAAAAAAATACAAGAGGTAACAAAAAATATTCAAGTTACAAAAAAGGCAGTGAAAGGCAAATTCGTGAATTTGGGTGTTACAAGATTCCATTTTTTGGCGGAAGTCTGATGGTTTAAAATTTGTTAAATAATGCATAAATAATTCGATTCAAAATGCACAAAAAAGAGTATATAGAAAATATTTCAATAAGCACTTGTCTATAGCATAAAGTTAAATTGCCTATAAATAGTTAAGAATATGAAATAAAACGAAAGTTAAACGCTTTTATTATCGAGAAAAGAGTTTTATTTCCATTTCGGAAGTTTATATAGTGCAATAAGCGGCTCATAAAAGGCGTCCAGTATTAAATTCTCTACCAATAAATAACTGCGAAATTCCATTCCATCGACAAAAACAATTAAAAAAGGAATTTTATTATTAGAGGTATTACATTCCACGGACGCAAAACGGAATAAACGCAATAACAACGAGAGCCGGACAAAACGAAAAAAAAAACGAATTAAGTGCGCTTTAAATTTTTGACCGGGCACTATTAAAAATCCGGCGAAACGCTCTATTTTTTTCCTCTCGCCGTCCTGTGAAAGTTCGAACGCGGCAAAATTCGGATATGATACGCAATTTTAATTCGCGCGACCGTTTGATTTATAACCTTATAGCAGATGAACCGGAAGCGTGTAACTTGTAGGTATGAGAAATATTTACCGGATTACCGGATTACCGGAATATTTACCGGTACCTGGTTACTATAACATTTCTAATTGGAATCTATATCTTATTAGATAAGTATTTGTTAAAGTACCTAAAAAGTGGGTCATATATTATTTCAAATATTTTGGGTTAAAATTAAGTAGATTGGACACTATTTTCTAATATCTAAAATGCTTATACGAAGCAAATAATAACCTTAAAGTGCTAAATACAGGTGTATAGTAAGTTGATAATTCTATTTCAACTGTGTATGAATCTCTTAATTATAAGCAACTTTTCAAATAATAGTCGAGACAACGAAGCATTGAAGAGGCAAAAGATAGGAAATCTTTTAGGACAGGACGAATCGGAATGCGGTTTTTTGCATTCGCTTCCAAACATTATTTTTACCATTCCTACCTAATTTCTACCTATTACAAACCGGAAGTTTCATTGCTGCAGCCAAAAATGCATTAAAAAAATGCATTTTTTGAGGAAAATTTAATATCTTTGTAAATATAAGATCATAATTGGCCCAAGTCGGGTACCCAGGGGTTTTTGAGGTCGCTGATCACGATTTTGATGTTTAAATTGACCCCCCGAACACCTGGAGCTCAGGAACGCCGACGAACGTCATCTCCGTGAGACTCTCGAATCGGAATAGAAACTCGGCGCCCGGTGGTTTTTTGGGTCGCTGAATTCAAATATGCCATCGGCGAACACCCCACGGATACCTGGTGCGCCCTAACCTGGATGCGGACGTCATCTTCGAGTATTTTCCTGTGGAAATATCGACATCAAAAACGAACCGAAAATCGTTGTGGGCGCGTTTTGTGGGGCGCTGAATACGAATTTCATGTGGAAAACGATCCCCCGAACACCTGGTGCGCCCTAAACTGGCCCTGAACGTCATCCCCGAGGCTTTTCCAGACACAATTGAAAAAGACGAACCGAAAATTATTATGGGGGGTTTTTCGGATCGCTTCATCTAAATTTCACGCCGAAAACTCCTCCCAACACCTCGTGCACCGAAACTTTTATTTCGACATCGATGTCCAGGGGTATGTAACTCTTATGAGAGTGACATTTCCTTGCCGATTAGTTGAGTACACAGACACGAGAGGCGCTGACATGCAAGTTTTCCACAGAACATTGGCAAACCTGTTCTGAAAATAGTGTTTTCTGAATGTGTGACACTTGTGACAGTGACAGACTTTGTGTCGGTTATCTTATTTAAACGATTGTTTGACGACGATTGTTATTGGAAAAAACTTAAGAACTTTTAATACTAATAATCTAATAATCTAATTATACCGAACAATAGGAGCGAAGTGTTGTGCTAAAAACTGTGGAAATACTAGCAAAAATTGTCAATTACATATCTTTCCAAACGATATGAAAGTAAGCTAAATTTTTATTATTTACATGCATGGTTCTAAAATGCTTAACATCATTCTCAGGGTGGTAAAACTTCGTGGCTAAAACCCCTATTTCTCGACATTTTTTAACCATACTGTGTACGTATACTTATGCATGTATATTTCTAATTTAATATTTTTGGTTTAGATTTGTTCTATTTGGTTAAAAAATATTGGTCGAGAGGATTTGACAAGTAAAACCGTGAAGAATTTAAGGGCAGCTTATCTTGTATATGTGACAAACATTTCGCAGAAGATGCAAAATATATTGGAACTCGCCATACAATTTTTCGCCATGGAATATTTTTTTTATTATTTATACTTATTTCTTATTTTTATTTAATATTTATTTGCTTTTAATTAAATTAAAATATATATTTAATAATAAATGATTTTTATTTAACCTTTCAAATTCTTTCAATACGTATAACGCATAATACGCATAGATATTTTTTAAATCGCCCGCCAGCGAATCTTAATTCGGTACACAGACACGAGGGGTCGCAGGAACTTTTGTAGCAGCGAGAGTTACCCATCTATAATATTATAGATATCTATGATCGATGTCATTCCCATGAATGTCAAAATCTGATGTTAGTCGGGGATGACGTTCAGGGCCAGTTTTTTCCAGTTTTTTTAATGCATTTTTGACTGCAGCAATACAACTTCCGGTTTGTAATAGGTAGAAATTAGGTAGGAATGGTATAAGTAATTTTTGGAAGCGAATGCAAAAAACCGCATTCCGATCTGTCCTGTCCTAAAAGATTTCCTAACAGAATGCTTCATTGCCTCGACTATAAAGTTTATGAATATTCTGAAAGAAAAAAAAAAATTTAAATTTTATCTTTGTTTCGAATTTCGAATATTTCCCAATACGTACCTGCTTCATTAAATACGAAATTTATTTATTTTTCGGCATTTGTTTGACACATGACCGCTATAGTTAAATTTATTATTTATTAAAGCAGGTATTATACCTATTGGAAAATATTCTAAATAAAAAGTTCTGGATGGTCCAAAAGTTAAAATGCAACCATCAGATATCAATTTTTTAAAGCAGTACTTATATGAGGTTTGTCAAAAAATTTGAATTTTGTGCAAGAGTAAAGTACTTACCTTTATTTTTGAAAATATTACAAATTATTATAAAGAAAAAATGTTTAGAATTAAAAATAATTTTCATATATTCAATATTGTTTATTTATAAAAATATTTTTTTTGGCATTTTATCTGAGAAAACGTTGAAAAGTGAAATGTGAAATCCGGTACCACTTTTAAAAAATGCCGGTGCATCCTAATTTTATTATGCAATAAAGTGCAAACTTAAATTTTCAACATTTTCACAGATTATTTTTAATTCTTAAAATTTTCGATATTATCAAAAAAATGGTACTTTACTCTTTAGCAAAAATCACATTTTTTGACAAACCTCGTATACGACTGAAAAATTTTGATACCTGATGATTGCATTTCAGGTATTGGACCATGCAGAACTTTTTATAAACAATACTTTTTGTCATAAAACCACTAATAAAAAAGTTTTCCATATGGTTCCCACTTAAGTAGACACAGTGTATAAAAGTCGATTTTTTTCAATATAACTCCAAAAGATATATCTAATGAATCTTCATGAAATTTGGTACCCAATGATATTTATGACAAAGTTATCAACAAAAAATTCAAATCGGACATCAATAAAATTTTTAGGGAGTCATTCACGTTTAATTTAAATTAAAAAATTTATTTTTAATATTTTTTACCACTTAACTTTTTTCCGAAATTTTTTTTCTAAATTTTTCGGGGGAGCTATTTGAATTTGAGAACAAATACATGAATGCATATATATTCAGTAATAAAATGGGTAAAAATTCGTTTTATAAGATGTCGATTTGGTTTCTTTCGAATTTGGTGTCATTCGACGCGTCTCCACGAGTGGAATGTTCTTAAAGCCAGGAAATGAAAATTAATCCCTAAAAACGAAGAAAAAAAAATACCCAAAAGCGCCCAAAATGAACAAAAATGCATTAAAACTTTTTAGAATATTTCAGATTTGTTAATGTGTCTATAAAACCTTTAATATTCTAAAATATTCGCTTATATCATTGTTAATTTTTATCATTCGGTTAAATTTGTATTTGCAAAAAACTGACGTCATATCGAACATTATCTAAAATGAACATTATTATCTTGTACTGCAGTTATTTATCTTTGAAATTTTAATTTTTCTAAAAAAAATAAGTGCTAAAAATGTTCAGAATGAATTCATTAAACTGGTGGATAAAAATGTTATAAATATAAAGTACAGATAAAATAGGGGGTTCCACAAACACCCCTATAAAATTTATTGTAAATTATGGAAATGTAAATTAAACCCAGAAAAAATTGAAGTAGATATAATTTACGACCAACCTTTTTGTTACACCCGGTATGTTTGTTACGAATATGACAGAAGATAGGGTCATTGGAAGAAAAGTAGTTTCCATTCGGAGAAAGATTCCGCAATATAACCGATAAATGGTTACTCAAAGCGACCATGAATAGCCATAATTCAGCAGCGTGGGGTGCGCGAAAGTGAAAGATATTTCAAAGATTTTCGCTACATTTCCATGCATTTATACACGTCTCGGACGGGCGACGAAGTGTAAAATTATATCTGCACTAAATCATCAAGGATTACGCTTTTCCCTGCCTCCCTGTGCGAGCCGGCTTTCTTCTTATTTTGTATTACACTCAACTTCGCATTGATCTCTGGGACATTCGAGCAATGTTAAGTGGTGCTCGGGAACCTCTCGAGTGTTTTATACATTCTTTGAAATATACAGGAATTCTCTTATATTTGTAAATGTAAATAAATATTAGATGGAAAGGGTACGAAATAATTGTTTACTTTTTTTTCGATCTAACAAATCCAATCTTATTACCCTGCAAACGAGGAATTCCCGCGCCGGGGAATTACAATCAGATCGGGAATAATCCCGAACGTTGAACATTAATAAAACCGGGAAATCCTGAAAAGATTCGGTTTTCATCTTGCTCCGATATTACCCGATTTAATGGCGATAAAATTAAGTTAGGCGGACAACTCATGAAATTGTTTTGAAATTAACTTTTGAATTATTCAACGAAACCGACTTTTCGCATTCCGAATTCTGTAAAGGAATTTCACCGTTTACTTTGTAAATAAAAATTTATTGGTTAAGATCCAATTCAATTCGCAAAATTTCCAATTTAATTTAAAATAAAAAATATCTGATAAAATAACTTCCTCTTAAATTAAAAGCGTATTTAATAGAGAGTAATTAACGGTAAATGCAAAGATGGTTTTAAAAGTTTATCTACGACTAGATTAATGGAAAAAAGAGAGTAATAAACGTCTCAATTTTCATTGTTCATCGTCCGGAAACTTTTACAATATCTCCGTCCTCTCGTTATTACTCTCGGCGTTCTTTAATTCGTTAAGGGCATTCATCATCGTCACATAGCAGGAGGAAAGTTTTCGCGAGTTTATAATTAACTCTTCGCGATGCCATATAAAACAATTCTATGTAGGTTTATTTGCGAAATTAACGATCAAAGTTTTTCGGTGTCGACGACGCCCTGTAAGCGTAAATATCGATAGGATAATTGAATAATATACAGAGTCTTCGAAAAATAGACGGACATATTTTAGAGGGTGACGCCTTGTTAAAAAATATGAAAAAAAGTTTCTCCGAAAAAAAGGTCCGGAAATGCAGAGTTTTCAAGATACAGGATGTTCAATTAAAAAAGAAAATATATCTATTAATATCTACAGGGTGTTTCATGAGTTGATACTTCTTTTTTAACTGTGTATAATTCTCTTTATTTTAAGCAACTTTTTTTCAAATAAAACTTTTGAATAATTTGAAAAGCAAAGTTAGAAAATTAAAAAAAATTTTCCAATACGTACCTGCTACAATAAATATGAAATTTATTTGTTATTCGGCATTTATTTGACAGATGACTGCTATAAATAAATTTATTATTTACCTATTGGAAAATATTCGAAATTTTAAAATTTTCTATCTTCTTTGTTTTTCAAAATATTCAAAGTTTATTTGAAAAAATTGGTTAGAATTAAGAGATTCATACACAATTGAAAAAGAATAAGTATCAACTTATGAAACACCCTGTATATTAAAAAACATTCACTTCTTTTAGAACTTGACAATGTTATTTGTCGTATTAAGAAGCTAATTTAGCACTAAATGGGTTAAACTTAATGGCCCGTATTCAGCGGCCTATTTTAAAGTTATAGTAATTTTTACCGCGCGAGCGCCTTTAACTTGACAGTTCTATATTGTTGTTATGGAGTAACGAATGACATTGTTTTTGTTTAAGTGGCTCGCTAAACATGCATTTAACGTTAAAATGGGGCGCTGAATACGGGCCATTAAGTCCAGAGTCGTCCCGGCGTCCCTAAGCGAATATCCTTGGGGAAAATGTACGCCACTGCCTTTTTTGTAACTTTAATATTTTTGGTTTTATTAAGCAACTAAAAATACAACTTCTTTACCTATTTTTTTCGTATCTCACTTCGTTTTTGAAGAAAAATATAAAAATCGTTTTTTTGCATGCAACTTAGACAAAATTGGTTTATCAAAATTTTGCTAAAAAAATCTAATAATCTTTTGCTAAGTGCCTTGCTACACAAATAATCAAAAAAAATTCTAGAAAAGAGTATTTTTGTAACTTTCCCAATACCAAATTTCAACAGAATTAGGTAGGGGAGAGGGGGGATAGTTGTTACAAGGGTTAGTTATTACAAGGGTTATTTGTTACAAACCCAATAAAAATGAGTATATAACAGATAGGCAACCGTAATTCTGGCCATGAATACTTGCCATGAAGCCCCAACTATGAACGAATGTTGATTTCGATAGTTGTACGCAGAAGCCCGTAAATCCCCGATATCGTTTTTTAACGTCAAAATTGTAAGTGAAATGTTGGTGTTTCGATCAAGGTCTTCACTAACCTGTAGGTAATTTTATTTTCAAAAACGTGTCGTTTTAAAGCTTACATATCACTCTTTCATTTGCGCTAATAGTTTTCCTCCAGAAATGAAGCGAACTAACAAGACCCAATACAGAACCTCAAACTTGGGGCTAGTTGTTACAAAATTTTAGGTGGCACATTGTTACAGTAAAAAATAACCCCACTTAGAAGTATATTCCATGAGAAACCTTTGCAATTGAACCTTCAATTGAACCTGACGCTCCTGAGCACATAAGAAAAAGAGAATGCGTCTTCCACGAAAGAATAAAAGCAAGTTAAAAAAACTTCAGGCATGACTCCTCTTCTTAGGAATCCGAAGAAGAGGACTCATTATCTTAGGGCAAGTTGTTACATTTTACACGCCCTCATAAATGTTTAATTTAAATGTGTTTTTCTACATAAATTGTTGGATCTAATTTCGGAAATGTAGAGCAGAAACATTGGGCCGTATTGTCTCAAAATTTGGGACCGATTCAGTGGATAGTTTTTATGGAAACAAATCAAATGTAAATTTTGTAACAACTATCCCCCCTCTCCCCTAAACAGTTTTTAATATATGAATAATTTTTTTAATGTAACATCCTGTATCTTGAAAGCTCTGAATTTCTGGGCCCATGTTTATCCATATCTCCGCCTATTTTTTGAACACCTCGTATATACAGGGTGTATTTTAGACCTATGTAGAGGTCAGTCAGGTCACCCAAAAAAAACTTATATAGTATGGATTTTGCACACTTTATAACAGACTTACAGGGTGTAATTTGAATTTGGTCCGTTTCCTTCATGGTTCATAATTTTTGAATCACTCAATACCTATATTTTTTTGATATTTGCCATAGGTCATATACACCTTTAGGACAATTCATCGATCCTTTAACAAATATAAATTCCTGATCCTGATTGACAAAAAATATTAAAATTATAGCAACACTAAAACAACAATCTGTTTTGAATTTCTGTTTCGAAATTGAATTTCAATGAGCATGATAAACTGGGTGGATTAAACAATTTTTTATTTTTTACATTTATCTAATAATTTAACATAAATTATAAAATTTCTTAATTTTTGTATGAGAAGGTTGTATCGATTATAATCGAATAATATATAATACACAAATCGAATCGGCGTGGCCGTGTATGATTGATGCTGGAAAATTAGACGACCCGCTGTAGGTGGATAAAAAATTGGAAAATCGTTATTGATGGTCGACCGATATCTTATAAAAAATGCACGGGGATGTTAATAAAATTTGAAAAGGCGATAAATCATTTTCGGTAAATTGTTTTAGAGATAGAGCCCTCCTTGCAGTGCGATGTTCAAAATTTATTATTCTACCGACTCTGGCTAGTAATTTACCAATTAAGAAAACGACTTTATAGTTTAATTTAAAATATTTGGTTTACAACATTTTTCCTTTACCACAAACGATTCTTTTGCCACAACTGTCAGATGTAAGATATTCGCCTCAGCCCACATCATTAACTCCGAAACGCCTTCCCTACCCGAATTACACCCTCCGGGAACACATTCACCCTTTCTTTATCCGGCTTTTCCGTGGTTACGAATTTAACAATTTTAATGTCTCGAATAAAGTCTTAATAAAGGACCGAGTAACGTTCGCAGGAGCTTAATTGTAGTTTTCCATCAGATATTAATGATAATTATTACAAAATTAAGGGTTGATGGATGTATTTGCTTATGTAGTTTTGTTTGTAATCGATGCATGCAAAAAATTATCTCAATTAAATAAAATAGGTTATTTTTTTTAAATGCATTCTAGTTAATTATACAGGGTGTTTCCGAACTTGGGGTACAATTTTTAATGAAGAAGTGACAACGGGAAATCTTACCGACTTTTGTGATTATTTAATCAAAACCGTAAAGAAAAGTATTTATCAAAAATTAATTAAAAATGTAAAAAAAATCTCAGAAATGCGCCGGGCCTGCACAGCAGATATTCACAGCAATACCTCGACTCGCGCGATAAGTTCGAGTTCACGGTAAAGTTAGAATCGACAGACATAATATGATTGATTAATTAAGAAAGATATCTCATTCAAAATTTATTAGGACCTAAATGTATTATGGTCTATAAATTTTTAGAATAATGCATAAATTATAAAATTAACCCGGGTTTTCCAAATAATAGAAGAAAAAAAAATTCAACACAAAAGAAATATTAGCTCACCTATTTTGATGTGGAGATGTGGAAAAATGGCTTGAAATTCATAGTAATTATTCAAACTTATCACCGTCTTATTGTAACTACACACCAACTTGTTAAACTGAGAAGAACACGAAGAACTAACTAAGACTTCGAAGAACACTTGGAACTAACAATATCACTAAAAAAACAGTATCAAAAAATCTATTTGACCCCGAGGTTAACAATCCTACAAAACATTACGCACTAGAAACTATAGAAAACAATTGGTATCGGCAACGTTTTTCGAAAACAGGAGGGATGAGGGAGAAATTTGCACGAAGCATCTGATTTTGAGATGTAAATACCGATCAGCTGACTATCGTGGCCAGGGTTGTATTCGCTCTTTGATTTTTTTTATAATGGCTCTATTTTGTTTATAATACATTTTTTAGAAAAACTAAATCTGCGAATCGGTTTCAAATTATGCGAACTACCACCCCTAGAAAATTGTCTCCCAAGTTCGGAAACACCCTGTAATAAATATCGCTGCAACCCCTTCGCGTAGAAAGAGGTATACGCCGCTGTTTGGGGCACCGAGCCATAAGCATTATTAGGGGAGTTGGATTGCAACTTGCGAAATCTGAGGTCGCATTGTTTGGAACTAAATTCGAAGTAGGGGTGCAATCGGGCCCGGTTTTTCATCGAGCTGCATTATACCGCGAAAGTTTTCGATACATGAGAGTTGCAATATGGAAAAAAGAAATCCGCCCGGATGCGCGCCGGAGTTTCGGGAGTTTCGATCATCCGATTATTGAGGAAGTTGCCGGCTATAGAATGCGAATCGGTCCTCGTACGTAATTAAATTAAGTGCTTTCTCGTTGGAATTAGTACCTACTTTGTAATTTATTGTGAACTTTCACTTTTATGTGCTAAGCTTTTTTTTGAAAGTTTGATTGACTATTTTCTGGCTATTTTCTTTCCTATTTAATTAATGTAGGTACGAATAAAAAGTAATGGCAGTTTTCGATTTTCCAGGTAAAATTTCCGGTTGTAACTAGTATTTTGTATACCGTACTTATTTTCTTTCATTAAGAGCGTACCGGAGCTCTCGCATGTGTAACAAATTTCGACCTTATTAGACCTTTCTATAAGGTTCCAATGAAAAAAAGGTGGGAAAGCTTCTCATTTAAAATTTAAAAAACTATTTTAAAATATAAAAACGACAAAATTATTTAAATTATCTATAGAATTGCGCGGACTCCTTTTTATCCAGAAATTAAAAAAATTCAAGAAAAATTTTTAAAAATAAAACGATTACAAAAATTTCAATGAGTCTCCTCAAAACAATTATTATTTTTAAATAACTTCCCCAAATTTCATAAAAATCGGAAAAAAACTAACGATTCTAGAAGTATTCGCGTTTTTATGAAAAAAAAAGAGGTCCGGTATCCTCTTAAACTTCATTCGTACAGAACACATACAGACTTAAAACTCCTTTAAATCTCATCTACTATTGAGTTCTCTCCAAAGTTAAAAAAACTAGCAAAAAATAATAATTGTGAAATTTTAAATGTTCATGAAAAAATGAGCAAAGGGTGTAGCTTTTGAAGCAAATTTCATAAAAATTGTAAAAAGGAAATTGTAAAATTCGAAATTTTCATAAATAAATTAACAAAGGAACGCCATTCTGACGCCAAATCCCATAAATATTGCAAAAATAAAAATGTAAATGTTGAAATTTTCATTAATAAAATTAGCCCAGGTGGGTACCTGCAGCATTTGGACGTTGACTTATATCTGCTCCGTTTTTTTTTAATTTTGCTCAATTTTTTTATTGCAATTAATGAATGTATGAATAAAAAATATTGGCAGTTTTCGATTTGGCAAACATTTCTTCATCCCCTAAATCAACAAAAATTTCCAGGTAAAAAATTGCTAGTTTTGTAACTAAAATTTTGTATACCTACCGCACTTATTTTCTTTCATTAAACTTCACTCGTACAGAGAGCCCCTTACACAGACCTAAAAACTCCTTTAATTCTCATCTACATCAAGTTCACTCCGAACGGCGGCGGAGCGATAAAAAATCTCCGGTTACGTTGTTGTTCAACATCGTCGTCGTTTCCCATTCGGCGAAGCGACTCCGCAACTCCTCGGCGAATTACGTGCATTATCAGGAGCACATCCGAGTCGCACCTGGCGCTATTATTAATGCATTCCATTAGCTCACTTCGGACGCATCCGACGAACATTATCGGATTTTAGCGCTAAACAAAAGTCTTTGTGCGAGCGCGACGGGATTCTTTTTGCTCCGGAACGGAGGCGGCCGCCTCTCGGGGGACGGCAAGCGGACGTATAAAGAACAGGCGGCGGTTTGTTTTTTTTGTATGTACCCAACCGGTTGTTCGTTACTTTTGTACGTATAGAGAATTATCTCGAGCTTGTTTGTTCTTTTTTTGTGAATTGTTCCACACCTACCCTTCGTTCAAAGTGTATAACGTACCAACACAAATTCATTAAGAATGCATGAAAGAGGATTTCGAATACATAGCAGGTATAGGTACGTAAATTCCTTATTATCTTACTATTTTTTTTACTCTCCCCATATTCCTGCTATGCAAATCATTACATAAAATTATATGCTATAACTTGCGTGTAAACAACTTTTTTCAAAAAATGCATACCTACTATGAGTTATTAATTTTATACGTATAAAAAAATGGACAAATGCAGAGCCTTATAAACTATTTATTTACGAGTATCAACTAAATTAATGAAAAAAGATTTATGTAGGGTGGCTACTAGCAAGCTCGAAGGTATTTGAATCTGTGTTAAAAAACTCTTCTGTTGAAATCAGGGGTAAAAAATAAGGGAAGTCCATGTTTACTTCCCTATATCTAGGCCTCAATAACTCAAAAAATATGCATTTTTTGGAAAATAAGTTTTTATGCAAATTTATACCCTGTAACATTTTACGTAGATTTCAAAAATGCTTTAATATGCAGTGTGTCTCAGGACGAATTAAAACTGTCTGTATATTGGAAACTAAATAAAAGATTTTAATAAAATTAAGTATGCATATATTAGTTAAAAGATGAGTATTTCAAAAATATTTTGATAGTCATTCCGGAAGCACCGATACTGGACAACAACTTTCTTATTGTAAATGGGACACCCTATATATTTTTGCATTATTGGATTCCATTCGATGAGTTGATTACAAAAAGGGTTCAAACTTGGTATCTTGGTCTTATAATGAAGGTCTTATAATAAATTTTGAATTTAGGAGGCTCTGAAAGCCAAACAGTTGAAAATCGAGAAAAATCGGCTTACATGGTCCTATCCTAACTTTTCAAGTACTACCTACTGACATGAAATATGTACACAGGATGATCAAAAATTTCAAAAGTTTTTAAAAAAAATTGCTATGTACGATATAGTAAGTAGGTTACTTGAAAAGTTAGGATAGGACCATGTACTTAAGTCGTTTTTCTCAATTTTCAACTGTTTGAGCCGCCTAAATTCAAAATTTTGTGATTTTTGAATGGCTGTATAGCCTTTATTATGAGACCAAGATACCAATTATGAACCATTTTTTTTGTATTCAGCTCATCGAGTAGAATCTAAAATTGCAAAAATATAGAAGTGGCAACGCCGCAACGTTTAAAATATTTTAAATCGATAGCGCAGGATCAATAACCAAAATAACCAAATTTTCACAACGATCCTATGCTCCGTTCTTTCAAAACCTTCTAACGCGAAGTATGCACCTGTATGCACCAAATGTTATTTAAATCGGTTAAGCAGTTTCCAATATACATTGGCCCGTATTCAGCGCCCCATTTTAAAGTTAAAGTCATGTTTACCGAGCGCCTTTAACTTGACAGTTTTACATTGTTATGGATTAACTAAGGACACTGTTTACGCTAAAGTCGCTCGCTAAACATGTATTTAACGTTTAAATGGGGCGCTGAATACGAGCCACATAGTTTAAGCTCGTCGTGAAACATCCTGTATAAGGTTATTTGTACTTACGCAATTCGTATGAAATATTTCTTGAATTCAACGTTTTCTGCGCTACGATAATAATATATACGAAAGATACGGGAGATGCGGGAATCCCGGAAGATATGCGAATAGATAAAGCGTGTAAAATAAGAGTATATGCAATTTGTTATGAGCAGAGTGTTCCGTTGCTATCCGAGGAATATATGGGTAAGTAAGTAAAAATAACGAAATAGAGAGGCTCTTTTTAGTTGTATTTGCTTTATGTACATACGGGAGTAACTTAGTAAGTTTGTAGGTGTTTATACACGCAGGAGTAATTTTACTCCATTTGACTTTCTACAGGTAGCAAAGGAGCAAAAGTATTAAAACAAAATCAATAAGAAACACTGTAACGAATAATATAAAAAAATCACATCTGTATGATTAAGGATCAACGCGGAAAGGTAGCAAAGTTTCGCCATTAGAAAGGAAAACTCGCAACTTTCCTAATCTCCCTCGTACAACCGCACGAAGAAAATATAAATCGCCGCGTTTTGACAACCTCCCCCGTCATCAATAAACCGTTCTCGATTTTTCTCGCCAGCTCATTTTCTTTCATTAATCACGGGGCGCGATTCGAATGGGGGGAAGGGGTAAGGGCGCGCGCGATTTTCCCAAATTTTCGTGTTAGCATTCAATTACGATACGTCAATGTTTACTACGTTTTTCCACCATTTATCTTTCAAACGTTGACCTATTCCAGACGTTCCAGTTTTTCCGTTACGCTACGCTATCTGGATTATTAATCAAATATGTACGAGAGCGATGAATCGATTGTGGCGAGAGTGTCATTACCGATTCGTTTGTAATCGAATCAATCGATTATTTAGGAATTATGGGGAAAATTTTTAAGGAAAATACATTTTTTCAAATATGAATAAATTGAGAAGATTAAAATAACGAAAAGAAAAATATATACGAAAGTGACGAATCGATTGTGCATGGCAAGAAGAACCCACTCGTCACTACCCATTCGATCAAATCAATCGATTATTTAGGAATTATGGAGAAATTTTTTAAGGAAAATACACTTTTTCAAATATGAATAAATTGAGAAGATTAAAAAAGAAATGAAAAATATATGTATACGAGATTGATGAATCGATTGTGGCAAGGAGTGTCATTGCCGAATAGTTTGAAATCGAATTAATGGATTATTTAGGAATTATTGAGAAAATTTTTAAGAAAAATACACTTTTCAAATATGAATGAATTGAGAGGATTAAAAAAAAGAAAAATATATAAGAGATCGATGAATCGATTGTGACAAGAGTGTCATTACCGATTCGTTTGTAATCGAATCAATCGATTATTTAGGAATTGTGGAGAACATTTTTAAGAAAAATATAATTTTAATAGAAAGATATGATTTTACTGAAAATTGGTTTAAAATGAATCAAGCTAAGGACCTAAATAGTTATAACTATTGAAAAGAACTATTTGTAAAAATTTTTTAAAACATTTAAGAGGGGGTAGCACCTAAAAATCCACTTAATAATAAAGAGTGGGTGGTCTCTTACTTTTAAGGCTTAAGCACAACTATAAATTTTAATTGAAATAAATCGGAGAACTAAATCAAAAGTTATGAACAAAAAAATGCACAACTTCAATGTCCTGTATTTCCGAAACTAAAAGATTTTTGCAAAAATATTATACCTATAAAACATTATTTTTACATGTTTTATCAACTACCGAAGTTATGCAGATAAAATCTGAATCGCCCAGTATAAAATGAATCGATTGTGGCAAGAGTTTCATTACAAAATAGTTTGAAATCGAATTAATCGATTATTGTGGAGTTGCCGAGAAAATTTGGAAAATACACAATTATCTAGGAAATTCTAAATTGAGAATATTAAAAAAATAAAAAAATAAATGGAGTATCTCCCCAAACTTTTGGTATAACCAAATCTGCTATTCTGAAACTGAAAATATTTCCAAAATATCTTGCACAATTCCACAAAGAGATAATTTTACGGGCTATAGGGGTTACTAATACGCATCATGTTAACTAATACAAATACAAATTCGTCATTTAAACAGATCTAACGAGTATGCATTTAACAGGCGTAGAAGTGCCTCCGGCTCGAGAAATCCGATACCGCCGCCAGAGAGCTCCTTAATTTCGGATTATTACTTTAAACAAAAGCGAACCGGAGCCGCCTGCGTTCGTCGTTAGAGCGAAACAGTGATGAGGTATTCGTTCGATATCTAATGGCGCAAAGAGGATTTTACCGTTCGCTTTAACCGCTCTCGTTTATTATGACGAATATGCACGAATTGCGTACACTTTATTAGCCATGCAGATTATTATTGAAAACCTGCTCTACTTATAATAATCTCTTAACTAACTGCACACACGTATAATAGGTTAATAAAGATTTGAGAATTTACTCTCTACTCTCTACTCTCTACTCTCTACTCTCTACTCTCTACTCTCTACTCTCTACTCTCTACTCTCTACTCTCTACTCTCTACTCTCTACTCTCTACTCTCTACTCTCTACTCTCTACTCTCTACTCTCTACTCTCTACTCTCTACTCTCTACTCTCTACTCTCTACTCTCTACTCTCTACTCTCTACTCTCTACTCTCTACTCTCTACTCTCTACTCTCTACTCTCTACTCTCTACTCTCTACTCTCTACTCTCTACTCTCTTCTCTATTGATACAGTTACATCAACGAATATGTGACCTGCGTGGACTTGTCACCCCCAAACCATAAAAATTTAATTTAGTGCTATTTTAGTTCGATATGTTTTGATGGGCCCTTTTTGATTGCAGTGCCCCCCGATATACTAAACGAGGACACCAGCGGGGACATGTCGGTGTCGGAGGGCGAGAACACCACGTTGGTGTGCAAAGCGGCCGGTCACCCGACGCCCCGGATTGTTTGGAGAAGGGAAGACGGCCACGGCATAATGGTGAGGAGGAATTTGAGGGAGTACAATAAAGGTGAGTTAGGTGATTTCAATTGCTGCTCCCCAATTTTTTATAGTTCATTCACGGCAAGTTTTGCGGGTTTTAGATTGAAAGATTATTTATTGCTAATGATGGTGAATGGTCGGACGGGTTCGAGTTCTCTCCCAATTTTCAAAATCTTACCTGCACAAAAAAAGGTCGTGTCCGAGTTCTCCCCCGTCTATTGTTAACGGGTAGTTGTAGCTTATAAGGGGCTAATTGCCTGATAAGGAGGATTACTGTTCCTTCCGTGAACTTATGGGAAACTTTATTATTAATTTTACGCAACAAGATGCAATCAAATTTTATCAATCTTATACGAGGTATGTCAAAAAATGTGAATTTTGCTCAAGAGTAAAGTACCTTCATATCTTACAATATCGAAATTTGTTATTATGAAAAGTACACCTAATTTTCCAGAAGTATACTGAAAGGGATGGGATTTTCCCTATATTGAAATAGAAAAAAAAAAGACAGAGGTCAAAAAATTTCCCCTAATCATAAATTCCTCATTAAATTGTACTACGAAATGAAAATACATAATCGAAATTTGCCAGAGAATTTTGAAATTATAAATATTCCCATCGGTCCTTCCTAGAAACCCTTAATCTATTTTTATAGAGTAATACTTAGATAGTATTTGTGTTTTATATTAAATAAATTGTATATCATGTAAAAGGAAATTTTAGTTTTATTTAAATTGTAATAAAAATGTACAATGTGTAAAAAATTTTATTATTTTATTATTTTATTATTTTTTAAAATGTAGGTATAGGTAGGTACTTACATAAAGTGAAGTTATAACTACAAAAAATATCTCAAATTTAAAAAAGTTTGAAATAATAAAAATTAAAAGTTGGTTACTTTTAATAAGTATTTAGGGTTTCAACGAAGAAGGATTAATCGGAAATTAAATGCTACCTGCCGTACCGGGGAGAACTCGGACACCCTCGGGGGAGAACTCGACCCATAAGAATTTACCTGCTCGAATACGGGAGAGAACTCGGATACTCCGGAATGGTCATCAGTTCTTTCCCACAGTGTTCGGGTCGATTGAACTATTTAAATATTTTTTGATAACTGCATTTTTTCCATATTCTCTCAGCTATCAGAGATGTCAGATAGTTATTTATACAATGTAAAATCTTATCTAATCGGATTAGGATTATTTTGACCGCGGCGACCAAGCGGTTAACACCGATGAATTCATTTGAATTTATAGCTTGTATCTACTACTTACAATTCAAATAGACTTTAAATTGACCAATTCATATTTACCCAAGAAAGAGATACAATTTTGAGGTATAGGTACAGGTCTTGCAATTCACTGTAAATTATTAATACCGAGTAAAAAACCCGAGTAGGTTCATTTGAATGGACTATGACTATAGTGTACTTCATCGAATGTAGCTTGGCAGTTGGAATTTTTGAGAAGTTGAATAAGCCGTAGGGAAATTTAAAGGAAGGTGAGGGTTGAGCTCAATTGATACTCATAGATCGAGGAGTAATGATAGCAAGATATCCAGTGGCGTAGTCGATATATTATATATTTTCGGAGTGAATTAAATATTTTTTTAAAAGCGGAGTTTTAAATTATTTTTTAAATTTGATTAAGTATTACTGGAGCATTTATGACTGAAGATAAAAGGCATCTTTAAAACCGTCCGTTTCTTATTTTATTTTTCAAACTTTAACAAATTAAATATTATTTTTTCGTGTAATTAAATTACAAGTAAAATTAATGTAATAATGTATTCGCCGTCACTGCATAAAAAATTTGTACCTTGTCAGGCAGTTGGTAATGGTGAGAGACTCCATAAATTTTTATGAAAAATGGGTCCTTTTTATGGAAATTTGATAAAAATAGCGAAAAATGAGATTGTAAAAGTCCAAATTTTTATGAAATATTAGCATTGATGGTATCTTCTAATGCAAACTTCAAGAAAATAGCAAAAATAAATAGTGAGTTCAACTTTTCATAAAAAAATGAGCAAAGAACGTAAACTACTCAAAATGAATAAGGCACTTCTTAATTTTTGAATATAAATTTTATTTTTAGACAGAATCAATTCAAATTTCTACTGTTTGTAGCAACAAAATACATAGAGATGTTAGATTTTGATAATGGAGAAGACCACGACTTTTTTTTTATTTTTTTTTTCAAAACCGTGTGTTCTAAGAAGGCGCGTAATGAAATTTTTATTTTTTTCTGTTGCCAAATAAGGCCGCAATTAATTTTTAAAGTTTGAAAAACGTCACACAATCGTCATACGTTCGGCTCCAATCCAAGCGAGAGTTGCAAAGAGAAGTCACATTTAGCAAGTTTGCCACGTTTCCTATTACTCTTCTATACTCCGCAAAATGTGCGTTTTTTGTATATTTATTGCAATAAACATTTTCTGATTGATCCATTTCTTCCATTACCTAATGGATAATTCGATATATTAATATAGAAATAACATCTTCATCTGTATAAATTGTAACCGATTTTCGTGTTAAAAACACAAATATTGATCCAGAAAAATTTATTTGGCAACATTCTTGTCAACTTCAATATTATCATTAAAGTGTTTTATGCCGAACTGCAATTCGTGTAATTTGTTTTGTGCATTTTTCGGAAAAATTTTGACAAATGACAGTTTGATTTTTGTTCGTTTGTGTATTCTTTGTTACTGCGTTCGAAAATTCATATTATTTAGTATACAACAAGACGTGAGTGGTTTATGATTGGTTGATGACTTATGAGTCAGAACCCGAAATTTTTAAATTTCGAAGGGCTATATCTTTTTAATTATAACACCTTTTGAGCAACTGAAAACGGTTTTGAGCTCTAATAAATCATTTCTAATAGTATATTTTGTCGAAATCCGCATATCTCACATCGTGGTCTTCTCCATTGGGACACTTTTAACATAAAAAAATTAAAACTCTAGAAATGTAGTACATTACAAAGAAACTAAAAAAAACAATTATTGCAACAGAAAAAATGAACAAATTTAAAAACTAATAATGTGTTCTGTCTCCTCTTGTTCGAACCACCTCAGCACATCGTCGACCCATGCTCCCTATAAATTCTGCGATGGTATGTTGCGGCAAAGCCTCCCATTTTTCCATCAACAGATTTTTCAGAGCCGCGAGGTTTTCAATGGATTGACGCTGCTGCAATTTTCGCCCAAGAGTGTCTCAAAGGTGCTCTATAGGATTCAAATCGGGACTATTGGCTCGCCAGTCCATTACCTCTATATGGTGCTGATTGATGAACTCCGTAACTAACCTAGCGGCATGGGGCCTCGCATTGTCGTGTTGGAGAATGAAATCTTGGCCCATGTTATTGGCAAATGGTACTACAATAGGTTCTAAGATCTCGTCCCGATACCTCGCCGCTGTCAGTGGTCCACCTCTAATTACAATGAGTTCCGTGCGTCCAGTCAAAGTTATGCCTGCCCATACCATAATAGACCTTCTTTCAAAAGGAATGACTTCTTGTATAGTTGACTCCAAATAACGTTCTCCGGGCCGTCTCCATACTCGTACACGTCCATCGTTATGGAAAAGACTACATCTGGACTCATCGGAAAACATGACGTTGCTCCACTGCTTTCTTGTCCAAGTTTGATGACGCTGTCCGAACAAACGCTGAGCTCTTCGATGCGCAGGGGTTAATCTAGGGCATCTAGCGGGTCTTCTGGAACGCAAACCAGCTTCGTGGAATCTATTTCGTACTGTCTGGTCCAAAATTCGTGTTCCAGTCGTTAGAACTAGACGATTTTGGAGAGCTGTCGATGTAAGTGTGCGGTCTCGCAACGCCCAAGACCTCAAAGTTCGGTCTTCCCGGGCATTTGTCCTTCTCTGTCGAACTGGATATGGAGCAATTCGAATAATACCATGGAATAGGTACCTGTTTCATGCTC
Organism: Phyllotreta cruciferae; assembly: GCA_917563865.1. Taxonomy (NCBI): domain Eukaryota; kingdom Metazoa; phylum Arthropoda; class Insecta; order Coleoptera; family Chrysomelidae; genus Phyllotreta; species Phyllotreta cruciferae. The sequence continues at coordinate 391,369 of OU830614.1, read as the reverse complement.
TAGATATAGCGGAATCACTCACGTTCATTCTTCGAGCAATCTCTCGCTTCGAATGCCCTTCCTCAATCAAGGTTACAGCCCTTGTGATTTTAAGGGTATTTAAGTACAGTCTATGAACCCTTCTTCTACTCACAACTTCGCGATCCATAATTGTGCCGTTAATCAACTACTATCGTCACAATAAATGAAATGAATTTCGATGATTGAGTTGGCTCTTCAAAATTTTGCAGATGAGAGGATTTCTGCTTGTTTAAAGAAATTGAAAAATTGAAACATAATATATTTCAAAATGTCTTCTATTTCATGCAAGAGATGCAAAACTGCCTTTTTTTATGCGTGAGTACGTTTGTAAAAGTCTAGCTCTTAGTATATTTGGAAAACAGTCCTTTTCTTTTACTTTTATAGACTTTTTTGTATTATTTATCTTTTTGGTCTCTTAATATAACTAAATTTTTCTTCACCAGACGAGCTTGAACTCGAAGTTTCGAAATGACTCATCTACCAAAAATTACAGAAAGACTAACTTGGCGGTAGAAACTTTGATTTACATACCACATAAAATTATTAAATATTTTGTGGACATATTTTTCAAAAATCGCATTAATTGAATTAATTTTTAAATATGATTACTGATCCCTTCAAATTAATTCGGGATTATTCCTGGATTATTTATCATTAAAGATTCAAAATACCACAATAATTCCTTAATTATTCATCAAATCATTTAATCACTCTGTCACAAATTTGCATCGTTCCACAGTTCCAATGTACTCTTCCTTTAACTGTGCCCATCGTTCTTTCTTTTATATGTGCATCTAATGCAATTATCAACTGCCAAGCTACATTCAGTGAGGTATAGAAAATTAAGTAAGTAGGTGCGTTATTTTTGGATAAATTTTCTGCCCGTTTGGTAAAAAGAAAGAGAATAAGGCACCGTCGGTGCTTCCGCCGTCTCCCATCGGACGTACAATCGGCGGGAAAATATTACCGAGAGAGGGTATTTTTTCCGAGGAAGTTGTATTTTTTATTCGGGTCAAAAGGAAAATGTAGGGAAAGAATAAATTTCGTCCGTAGAGAGTTTAAAGAAAGAATACTTATCTCCTTTATTTTTTGTATGTATTTCGCAAAAGAATTAAAAGTTAACGCAAACACTTAGTCCTGTTCATATTTACCCTCTTATGTACAGGGTGTGAAAAAATTAATGGCTATTTTAAATTTTACACCATTTTTCCGAAATTGTGAAATTTTAATTTGTTATTGCCAGAAATATTTAATGGTCGCGTTATTATCTCTAAGGGGGGTAATGTTAATTGGCCACCAAGATCCTGTGACTTGACACCTTTAGACTTCTTTCTTAGGTTATCCTCAGGATAGAATGTTTATCAATAAAAATGAAATAATTGAGTAATCTTAAAAATGAAATTATCCTCAACATTGCGAATATTTTCCCCAAATATTTATTTTACTTGACATGGAAAATTTCATCAAAAGGGTAAAAAGGCTTTAAAGGTAATGTGTGGTCATTTGTCAAATGTTTTGTAGAAAGCGTATCATCAAAGTATCTTCTTCCTAAACCAATAAAAATATTATAAGTTATGATATATGTATAAAATGTGTTTTATTAAAGCTTTAAAATATCAGTTGCTTTTGGGAAATCCTTTATTACTCAAATAACACTAAAAAGTAAACTTGAGCCGAGCAAAGAGGCGAATATGGTAATAGTTTAATTTAAACAACGACCATAAACTTTAATGCACCTTGTCGTAAGAGGAAAATCGAAAATTTAATTAAAGTTAACGTCCGAACTTGCCGATTTACGGCCCCCCCGTACGTTAGTGCAGCGCCATCTACGACCCTGCAGTTTCGGTGGGTGCATTCGCTGGATTTTTTTTTTCAGCCTCGAAACTTTTAATTGCGAGAGTCCGCGTAATTTTCAAAGTTTCTTCTCTCGGCTTCCTTTGATTTCGAGCTGGGCGAAAAAAATCGCGCTCTAGCTGTATTAATCAGCGTAATTAAGGCGCGGAGTGACAGGAGTGCATCGAAAAGCGACTCGCCGTAATAATGCAATTTCGTTTCCTTCCGTTTTAGCGATTTCACCGGTTCATTCGTAAAGGAATAAAATTTGCCATTACGACGGTAAAGGGTGTTCCAACAGTACATGACGTTTTAAATCTTTAATACAACACATTTTATATTTTATAACTTATGCAGGGTGTCGCAAAAAGGCTTAACCACAGACTCCTGGGACAAAAATAAGACGATTTAACCGAACTTACCTAATATATCCAAAGTTGATTAGTAAAGAAGTTTTGAAGTTAAGAATAAAAAAGAGATTTTTTGATGTTGTACCAGAATGGCTTACCTTTTTTTCCTTAAAATTTGTACAGAATATGTACTCTTTGGTGACATATTTATGTGTAAATTTCTTTTTTTAAATTGTCCATCCCTTTCTGATTTAAGGGGGTGGCCAACCGCCTTAAAGCCCTAACAAAAAATTTTTCATAACGCCTTTTTGACAGATTAAGTTATTTTCAACAAAAATCTATCAATCTATCTAATCATTAATGGGGGTCATATTGAACCGTTATTATAAATAACAGAAATCAAATTTTTAAAAGATAAATCTTTAAAATTTTGAATGTTATTGCTTTCTGTGTTATGTGCTAAGTGGTAAAATTAATTGATAGATTATTATTGAAAATTACTTAATTTGTTAAAAAGGTGCGATGAACTTTTTTTTCTCATTAATGTGCTGAAAATCTGGATTTCAAAAATCGTATGAATGCCAAAAAGAGAGTAATCAGTTCATTGAGTAGAATCTAAAAATGCAAAAATATACAGGGTGTCCTATTTAAAATAAAGAAGGTAGGGTCAACTTCCGGTATAAACAGAAGTCGGGCATTTTTGAAAATATTTTAGATGAATTCCTTATATCCAAAAACCCTTGTATACAAAATTTAATAATTTTATACACAGCCATTCACGAAATACTTCTAATGCCCGCCTTACGTGGGACAGGGTGTATATTATACGTTGAAATCAGACTTTGATAAAATCACCAGACAATAAAGATATTGGATGATTTGTAATACCTTCAATAAGTCCGTTTTACCTTCATGGTCGAGACTAAACGGACCATACACAAAACTAATAAGTCAAAAAATTATTCACCATCTAAAACAAAGCAAAAATGATTATTATTATATTAAAACATGTATCTTTCTCTAATATCAGTAATGTCATTAGATTTATATAATTATATTCACGTTACTCGAAGGCAAAAAAGGGACCCAGGCAAGCCAAAACTGTACCTTTACCAATATCTTTAATATCTGTGATTTTATCAAAGTCTGATTTGAAAGTAATATTGAGTTAAGTATGTTGATTATTTTTTACTTGAAGAAGTTCAATAAAATTAATATATTTTTTCTATACTTGTTATTTGTAGTGGTCCGTTTTGCCTTTTTGCTAAATTAAAAATTTTGAGATACAGTTATCATGCATGTGAATACTTTATCACAAACCAAACCAAACTGTAGGCTGATTAAAAATTGCAAATTTTTAACAAAATCTAAAGAAAATAAATTTACTTGCAAAATCAGTGTACATGCGGTCGGTGGAATTTTTTTGGTTTTGCCTTCCTTTCCCCTATAAAATTATTTTTGGGACATCCGTTATTATAGCGTTCGGCTTAAAGTTGATAATGCAGAGTCCAATTTTTTACAATAAAATTACCGTGCTAAAGTAGCAATACCGAACGTGTGAATTTCGTTGGCCCGAATAATATTGGTCAGTTATAGTATTACATATTAAGAACATGTATAGTTCAATTGAATTGGAAAACTTAGTTGGATATATAAACTTACTCAATATTATTCCGGACACTCTAGGGCTCTAGGGTATGTAACAACGAGCTTAAACTATCTGTATAACATATTGGAAACTGTTTTTCAGCTAAAATATTTTGGAACATAGAGATTCTTAAAAGATCTTCTAAAAAGATTTTTATGACTATTTTGAAATAACATATTATTTATTACAAATATTTTACATTTTTTCATTATTACTTATTACTCGGTTTTATAGTTGAACATGTATTAAAAATAAATTTTATTAATTTTTTATGTTTAATTTCAAAGTAGACAAATAAGAACTAACATTCTCGAAAGATCTTATATATGTACTTTGAAGTTAAGCATTTAAGATTATTTAAATTTATTTTTATTACATGTTCAACATAAAATCGAGTAAATTAAGAATAATGAAGGAATGTAAAATATTTTTAATATCTTCAAAACTATTAGGTTTAGGTATAGGGAAGTGAACATGAAATTCCCTTATTTTTTACCGCTGATTTCAATAAAATAAAAAACGGGTGGTTCCATTAAAAAAATTAAGAAATTTTATAGTTTTGAAGCTTCCTTCACAATTTTTACATATACCCTGTGTGCAATAGAATTTTTCACAACACATTCAATTACATTTGATCTTGCTAGTAGCCACCCTACAAAACCTTTTCCAATTCTTTAAACAGATGCTCGCAAATAAATAATTTATAATCTATCAAATTTTTCATAAAAAAATAGTAACTTAAAACTTAAACATTTTAGAAATAATGATTCTTAGGCAAAAGTACCTACTCATGCATATGGACTTACACAATACATAATACATAGTATATAGGGTGTTCCAATTAAAACAGCAAAGTTATGGTTCACTTTCGGTACTTTCGGCTACCTAAGAAGCACCCTAGAATCTTTAAAAGATTACATAATATTGCTTAATAGTTTTAATACGTACTTATAACATATGATATCTTATTTAAATCGTAGTTTCCAATATACAGGTTGTTTAAGGTCATGGCGAAGTACCCTGTATAATGCATAAGTTCCCTGTATTTGCACTGATGAACACAATGAAGGTTAATTTATAATTAGGGATTCTTTAAGGAAATTTTGCGAGAGCAATTAAATGTTAATTGTATCGTTGTAGGTGATCAATTTTCCAACAGCTCTTGATAAAGCGAAAGGAAACTTCGTAACGCGTAAATGGGAAAAACTGGGACTCGATCGTCGGTAAATAGCGTTTGATTTTTCATTAAACAAAAGACCGTCACGGACCGCAAAGAAGGGTTTTTTTTTTAATTCTTTGTTTTCCGATGCCCCGTCGAAAATGTCAAATGCCCTCTGCGTGCTCCCCCGCAGTCTGTATCCGATGGAAAGTTAATCAAACGGCGAGGAAAAACGATTTTCCCGCGTTGATAACGTACATTGTTCTTTATTCGATCTAACGCGTACATTTTTTATTTCATTTTGAAATTTTATTGTCCAATCATTTTGCTTAATGACTGGTTTCAAAATAATGTAAGCTCCTTAATGCCGGCTTTCTATGGTTATTCATGCTGCCTAAGCCTAATGCGATGTTTCAACTAATGAAAGCTGCTTAATGCAAGCTAGCAAGTGATGCAAGCTAACAAGTTGTACAAGCTAACAAGTGATGCAAAAGCTAAAACGTTCAAACTTTCAAGTCATGGAAGCTTTCAAGTTAGACAGGCTTTCCAGGGTTTATGCAAGTTTTTTAATGCGATGTTTCAAGTAATATAAGCTGCTGAATGCATGCTTTTAAGTAATGCAAGCTGTTTAATGCAATCTCTTTAATGTAAGCTGTTTGTTGTGAGTAATGTAAAATTCAAAAACTCTAATCTATTAAGTTATCCATGCATGCAAGTTATGCAGGTATTTCAAGTTATTCAAGCTTTCATGTTATACAAGCTTTCAAGTTATGCAAGCTTTCAAGTTAGACCGGCTTTCAAGGCATTATGCAATTTTTTTAATGCAATCTGCTTAATGTGGGCTACTTGTGATAAGTAATATAAAAGTAATGTTCAAGTAATGTAAAATATAAGAACACTAATCCATTAATCAGCAAAAACTAAATTATATATTAAATCGTCACACAGTTACCTACGAATAAGTCACATGTAACTATAGTAACTGCACAGTAACACAAAATCCACAGAGCCCGGAAAATTCCTGGTGCCGTAAAACATTTAAAGTCGTTAGCCAGGTATTAACATTTAAATGTCGAATCGAGCGACTTCATTTTGGATGGAACGTCGGGCGTCGGGGCGTCGCGACGGACTCGAAACGAAGAAATTGAATATTTTATTGCGGAGTTTTAATGCAAACGAGACGAAAATGTTTTATTCAATATCAAACGAATCGCCGGAACGCCCTAATTTTTTTTTTGTTTTTAATTTGCCGGTACTTAATTATAATGTTTTTTAAGTGTACAAGTTTGGTTGAAAGATTTATAATTTTCTTTGCGTTAATGATTATTAGAGATAATAAAATTGGTGAGTATTATAGATAGTTTTAAAAGTTTCCAGTAGATACTTGGGGCCGAGTTCATAAAGAGACATAAAGGATGATTTAACTTTAATGGATCCTTTAATAGATGTAATTGATTTCATAATCAACTTAAAAGACTCTTTAAGCCTAAAGTGAGATTTAAAGTTAAAGTGTCGATTTTTACACCTTTTAAAACGCACTGAAGTGTCCTTCAATTATAACGTTACCTTAATTTTAGGTGTTATGTAAATCAAAGTTTCTACCGCCACAAGTTACTCTTTCTCTCATTTTTGGTAGATGAGTCATTTCGAAACTTCGAGTTCAAGCTCGTCTGATGAAGAAAAATTTAGTTGTATTAAAAGACCAAACAGATAAATAATACAAAAAAAGTCTATAAAAGTAAAAGAAAAGGACTGTTTTCCAAATATACGAAGAGCTAGTCTTTTACTCATACGTCTAAAATAAGACATTTTTAAATATATTGTGACGGATCGGGAAAATGCCCAAATTCATTTTATTATACAGGGTTATTCACGGTATACGACTCGGTCTATATCTCATTAACGCTACATTTTATGAAAATTTTGTAAATATAAATTTTGTGTATGTCTAATTAGGGTATAATTTAAAATTAGTTTCAAGTATACAGGATGTCCCAAAAAAGTTACATATCAAAGTTATGTTTCTTTAAATGGTTTTTATGATAATAAATTATGATTTATTATTAGAATATATGCATGAAATGGATTTCGAAACGTTGCTTGTTTCCGTAAATTTTCTCAATGACATGTTTTTCGATTCGTCTGATGAAGATGAGGAACCTAACAAACTTTCAGCAATTAAAAATTTTGCTGAAGTAATTGTTCCGAATTTTCAAACCCAGCAATTCAAACAATATTAGCGCCATTTTAGTGACGTTTATAAGTTTATGATCTATTTCGTTCGGTATGGGCACACGATTCCAGAGTAATCTAAAATCACGTGACTAATATTGGCTCTACTCTAAGACGTCGAAACCGAACTTAGCCTATATAGACGTGTTATACGTGACAATGCTATTTTAAGGAGTAAAAAAAGCTCCATCTGGGATCTGGTCCAAAACTATTTTCCATAAAAAAAGTCCATAAAAAAAGTCCATAAAAAAACCAAAGTTTTTAAAATGAATCAAAATTTATTACGCTACCCATGAAACTAAATACATAACAATATTAGTAATAATAATGAGTAAAATATAGAAAATCAAAATTAAAACGTTTCTCATGAAAGCATTTTCTCATGAACACTTAACATGAGGTCCATTTCACTGAAATCCGTAATATTTAATGCCTGTATCACTTTTTAAACCGTTCAATATATCCTTATTGGGATTTGGTAAACAAATGCCGAATTTTATCATTATATTTGCAATTCGGAATACAACATTTTTTAATGTAAGGCATGATTATTTACACATACACCACGACACAGCACTCAAACTTAAAACTTCAAACACAAAAGATGTCAAAAGAAACGCATACCTAGGTAAATGTCACTCAACAAGGGATCACACATTTTAAACGCAAAATGTAAAGTCCCTAGGTACAATTGTATTAGATTGCCATCTAGGGATCTGGTCCAAAAATAAAATGTTTACTCCACCTTGAGCCATTTACGTGAAACGTCTATATAAGTGACTGATCTGTGATTAGTTCTCTCAAAACGTCTAATAGGCCATCCACCCTGCATAGTAATAATCAACATTGAATTTCAGTTGTTTCTGTTTTGTCCGTTTAGTGGAAAACCGCCTTTAAAAGTATCCCAATTATCAAAAATCTAACATGTCTCTGTAGGCCCATCTTGTTGCTATTGATTCTGTCTAAAAATAAAATTTATACTTATTCAAAAATTAAGAAGTGTCTCCTTATTCATTTTGAGTAGTTTAGTTCGATTAGGTAGAAGTATTTTACCGTTTGTTTCCGATTTTCAGGTTAGTCAGGGAAATTTCAGGTTCATGTGTCATTATTTTAATATGAATATCAATTTGGCCCTCCTCAATTAAATTATCTATATTTTCAACTTCATATGGTACAGCTCGCATATTTTTTAATTATAACAACAAAAATTCTTTAAACTATCAACAAATATTATAGATACTAAGTGTAAAATCTGGTAATCTCAAGTGAGATTTTCATCTAAGGTCTCCTAAAGATGAAAAGTACGTATGGTTAAGGCATATATGGTTACAAATAAAGCATTTTTAGTATCAATATATTTTGTAGGCAAGCCCACTGAGCTGTCCTAACTTTAGGTAGGTATTTTCTATCACCATAACATCGTGAAATGCAAATTGTACTAAATCCGGTTTAAGCATTACCTACGTAACTTTAAGTTCCTTCAATGTAAGGATACTTTAACGCATTATTATGAAATCGACCCTTAAAAATAATAACAGTAACATTACCCTCAAAATAAATGGAGGTACATAATGTTGGCAACGCTGGGAGCGCATCGGTTAGTGTTTAGATAATACAAGCGGGACAAATAGAGCCGTGTTTCGGTTTTATTGCTTCGGAAATCGATATGGCTCCGTATATCTGTGGATAAATATCCGGCTGATTTATCTCTGTTTGCAGTGGAGACTTACAACGGCTCGAGCTTGCATTTTTGGAGGCTGGACCGTCGACAAATGGGAGCTTATTTGTGCATCGCCAGCAATGACATCCCTCCGGCAGTCAGCAAAAGGATTTCATTAAGCGTCAATTGTGAGTATAGAAATTGATAATAAAACATTTTATTTTATGTATGTTACGTAAATGATAAGTTTCGAACAATATATCTACAAGGTGGAATATAAATGTGGGTCATAGATTATCTATACCAAATTTTCTGGGGTGAAAATTTAATCTATTTGACCCTATTATCGTAATCTGTATCTAAAGTTGTAGTCTCTGATGTTTTAATGTGTTATCTGATAATCGATTTGTTTTTCAATAATTCGAAAAATATTCAATGAGCCTTCATGAAATTTGGTATACTTTATTTTTACAACATGAACATGTTATCAACAAAAAATGTAAAAAATCGAACCCCCCATAAATTATTTAGGGGGTCATGTACCATCTTCCCTTATTTTTTCTGTAGGTAAGTACTTCAGAATTAAATAATTTTTTGTATCCATCAATAGTTTAATGAATTTCACCATTTCTTAGATCTTAATGTTTTTTCGAAAAATATATAGATACCATTTTAATATATGGGATATTAAATTTACATGAAAAAAATATATAGAATTTCTTAATTTTTTGTTGATAATATAAATAAAAATAATTTGCCAAATTTTGTGAAGATTCATTGAATTTTGGAGTATTGAAAAAAAAAACAATTTTCAGATAGCACATTAAACAGGCTATAACTTGTTGTCTATGTGACACTTTAGATATATAGGTTATAATAGGCTCAAATCGACTTAATTTTGGACCCAGAATATGTAATATAATTTATGACCCATATCTTTGTTACAACCTGTATAAGGATATAAAGAAGAAGTCTTAACATGCTGTAACAGCATATAAATTTGTACTTGATGTATTGTATCTTTGCCTGTTAAATACGTAACGAAAACTCGTCTCTTGTCGTTGAAAAATTCAGTTTATCGCAGTGCGAATCAAATAGTTTCCGGCGCATAAGGAAACCTTCTCTTCCCTAATACGCGCCCGGTTACGGCGAAAGATTGAATATATTAGAGCCCAATTTAAATATCGCCTTTATGGATGCGGAGTAAATTGGAATTTCGTTGGGAAAATTGGCTGAAATTTGAGAAATACGCCGTCGAGGATCCACCTGTAATGGAGAAGACCACGACTTTTTTTTTAATTTTTTTTTCAAAACCGTGTGTTCTAAGAAGGCTCGTAATGAAATTTTTATTTTTTTCTGTGGCCAAATAAGGCCGCAATTAATTTTTAAAGTTTGAAAAACGTCACACAATCGTCATACACTCTGCTCCAATCAAAGCGAGAGTTGCAAAGAGAAGTCACATTTAGCAAGTTTGCCACGTTTCCTATTACTCTTCTTTAGTCCGCAAAATGTGCGTTTTTTGTATATTTATTGCAATAAACATTTTCTGATTTATTCATTTCTTCCATTATCTAATGGATAATTCGATATATTAATATAGAAATAACATCTTCATCTGTATTAATTGTAACCGATTTTCGTTTTAAAAACACAAATAATGGTCCTGAAAAATTTATTTGGCAACTATCTTGTCAACGTCAATATTATCAAAAGTGTTTTGTGCCGATCTGCAATTCGTGTAAGTTGTTTTGTGCATTTTTCAGAAAAATCTGACAAATGACAGTATGATTTTTGTTCGTTTGTGTATTCTTTGTTACTGCGTTCGAAAATTCATACTATTTAGTATACAACAAGACGTGAGTGGTTTATGATTGGTTGATGACTTATGACTTTTGAGCAACTGAAAACGGTTTTGAGCTCTAATAAATAATTTCTAATCGTATCTTTCGCCGAAATCCGCCTATCTCACATCGTGGTCTTCTCCATTGAAGACCGCCCTTTCGGATCGTATTTTTCTCGAATTTAGAAAATATGTCTATACACAAGTAACGCTATAAGATCGAAGGACTTAGTTGCTAATGAAAATCCTTTAATTTGCTAAAATATGAATAGTTTTAAGCATTTTCACAAAAATTTCAGGTATAATTAGCGCATCATTTTCCTAATTACATAGATGTCTATACAATTTGTTCCAAAAACTATTATCATTCGCACGCACACTCGATAATTATGCGACAGCACGGTTATAAATACCACAAAACTGATCAATAATTTTATGAACAGGCGACTAAGTCAATTAAAATACACACATTAGCAACAGTTGTTTAACACTTTACCGGAATATTTTCAACACTGTTAGTAACAAAATCGAGATTTAACGATGCTACAAAGATATAAAGCAAGGACTACCTACTTTATATGCGCATTAAGCCTACTCGTGTTGATTAGCAAGTAAATTTTTCTCCAACTTAAATTTCTTGCAGCATTCGCTTTCAGGCAAGTTTTTAGGCAATTCGTGTATAAGTTTGTATTAAAGTGTCTGATAGTACTTTCAACTTTCCAGAAGGTACTGGAAATTTTTAGTGAGAGTAGAACAATGTCGGACAAAAAGTGTTGGTCGAGAGAAGAAGTAATCGATTTAATTTCGCGATGGAAATTATTTAAGGTAATTGAAATCTTTAATTTTCATGCGAAGAGAATTGTTGAGTTCTTTAGGATCTTCGTCTCTTTACCGGCTAAACGGTTATAGATAGAGACAAACGGACAACGGCATTCGATTCAGCATAGTCTAAAACCTCTCTAAAAAAAAAAAAACTTAACGTTACATTAGTTAGAAGTCTCTCTACGGCGCACTGGGCCGTTCGTCCCACTTGTTTATTGTTAAAATAGTTATTATACAGGCAGTTGCACATTTACGTTTTACACTTGACATTGTGAAGGTAACAACACTGGCTCTGATTATATGGCAAGAATATATTCTTATACGTGTATACACTTCCGACATTCTTGCCCAAGAAAACGAGAAAAACTTGTCGCAAATATTTGCAGACAGTAACTTGCTGCAATTTTTGGTATAATTGTACATACCATACTTATGAAAGTCATTCTCGCAAGTATTTCGCAATTTTATTGCTAGTCGACACAAGCCTTTAGACAACAATTATCTATAAGTTAATAAAACAATAGACAACCTGTTTATAATATAACATGACTTTTATATGATTTATTTTCGTATAATAATATTAATTTTAATCGAGTTTAAAAAGTTAATTTTATTATATTCATGGTGCATAATACGAATAAAGGGAACGTAATAAAAATTCCTATATGATCTTATAAAGAGCGGTCGGAAAGTACAATATAAAACTTCTCGAGCGAGCGTGCGGAAACGGTCGGGAAATTTCCCGAAACAAAAATAAAAGAAAATTTTAGCCGAGTGCAGATGATCTGCCCGCATTGACCCCGTTTTCCCGTTGCACCCGTCCCACCTTGTGTCATCAGTATTACGAATAGTCTTGGCGGGATTTTTTCCTCCCTTTGTGCTCCGGGTCCGGCGTGGGAAAACGAACACCCGTCGAAGCAACGGGAAACTTTTGCATCGCCATCGATTTTCCGTCCCGGCTAAGGTTTTCCCGAGTCCGGCACTTCCTCGGGAAAAGCGATGAATTTACGCAACCACTCTACGAGATCTTAAATACAGGGTACGCCACCCTGTACATTTTAAAAGGGACATTTAATATTCCTTTGGCTTAAATATGTAAGTATATCTGTGTGTATGGTGGATATAATTTCAAATTAATTAGACACATTCGGTTATTTTTAATTGCAGTAAAATGAATTACCAAAATTATTCTTTCAAATCGCTATACACTGTGTCCACATTTCGAGGATCACCATTTCGAGGATGACCAAAATATTATTTGGAGAGTTATAGTAACGATTAAATGGGGAATGTTTTGCAGAATTAAATGTATGTAATATTACCTAATAACTCGAAAATAAATAATGTGATCGTTTTTAAAGTTTTACATTGTGCAGACATTTTTTCGAGACAAATTTTTTGATGTTATCGGAATCGTTCGATTTTCATTTGTTTTCAAGTTATCACTGCTAACTTTTGTTTTTCAAATGGCAGGCATATTGGATTTTGGGATAGTTACATAGCCCTTTTTGTAACTTTTCCAATACCAAATTTCAACAGAATCATATAAATATTTTTAATATATGAATAAATTTTTTTATGTAACATCCTGAATCTTGAAAACCCTGCATTTCCGGATTATATTGCATGATTATAGAAACTTGTTTTCATACTTTTTAAAAAGGAATCACCCTCTAAAATATCTCGGTCAATTATTCGAACAACCTGTACGCATTCTCCCTCTCCGTGCTGTGCTACGTTTCCTATGCTAATATCTATCAATTATACTCCGTTCGCTATCAAGAGATAGTAATAAAACCTTGAATTGAATGAATTCAACTAAAATAATTTCTATAAGTATTGAGTTAAAAAATTTACCATTAATCAATCAATTAATAAATCGACTTAAAATCCATCAAAAAGCGACTAAAATCTCTTCAAAAATTCGACCAAAATATAATCAAAAATCGACCAAATATTCTTCGAAAAGCGGCCAAAGATTGGTCACAAAAATTCACCAAAATCGACTAGAAATTGACAAAAAAGGACCAAACATTGATTAAAAATTTTCAAAAAACGACCAAACATCGAACAAGATTTGTTCAAAAAATAGACAAAAACGATTGGCCTACAATATCTACTCTATCCCGTTGAGCGTGAATCACCCTGTAAACTCTTATAGAAAAAATAATCTGTGTTTATTTCAATCTGTATAAGTTTAGAGAACGTGGAAATGGAAAACTGCGGGAAAACCCTCATTAGGGCGTCCCGGATGCGTTCGAAATGCGTGCGACGCAGACGAAAATTTTATTCCAGGTATTTCGGTGAGACGAGATGAAAAGTCGCGATTTTAATGAGGATTCCCGTCGGGTTCGGTCGTTAACAGGGGGTATTTTTTTATGAAAAATTCGCGCCTAGAATTCAACCGCGATTAATTAACGAGATTTTCATTTATAAATATCTACTAAATGATTTGCGGCGTTTAATGGTATACCGAAAATTCCCGTAATTAATTGTTTACTTGATTAAAATTAGATTCCGCGAATAACATAATATAACAACGGAGAACCGCTGTAAATTATTGTATTTTCCAAACAAAAAAAAAATTATTCGGGACATTTCGGTATTCCCAATACATTTAAAAACTTCACACATTTGCCTCACGTACTTTCCCATCGCCTATTAAGGCCCTTCCGGGACTTAGCAATTCTTTATTCTGGCCATGGGCGAACGACAAATTCAATCGAAAATCCAATAAAAAATTATTCCAATAAAGCCGAAATTTTTCCCATTAACAACCGAATCTAATATCCGCATAATCCCCCCGAAAGGAGACCTCTCCTTCGAATCGCTCCGGCTTAACACATCTCCCGAAACTTTGACATTACATTTGATGTACAGAATGTTTTTATCTTAAGGAAAGATGAAAAATAGTTGCTGTATCGAAAATGGGGATCGAAAGGTGGCGCAGCCCCCTTTCCGAGAATAAGCGAGTCTCCCGATAAGTTCGCAACTTTCGACTGGCTTCGCGCCCTTTAGTTAGATACACTTTTTTCCGGGTTTCCTATTAAGTCCGGCTCGTTCTAACAGAAACGATTAGCCAGAGAGATGGAATAGAAGGAGGAAAAACGCGGCAAAAATATTGCGCGTTTTTAACGGAAGATGATTCATCGGACCCTATCAACTGGTCTTCATTGTCCCGTCGCTAATGGCCGATGAAAGGGCGACCGGAAGGGGAGTTTTTCCTCTTCGGGTTTCTTATTAAATTGACGCAAAAAATTCGCCGATTAAATGTATTTTTCATGAACTGGATGTGGATTTTTTGCGGTCTTAATAGGTACATCAAACTCCAATAGCTTGGAGTTTTATTAACAAAAAGTGTTATTAAGAATATGTTTTGGAAGTTGTAGAAAAATTTAGATTTTAATATGATTTTTTAGTACTACATATGTTGTTTTGGAGTTTACAAATGAACATTTTATAAAACTTCTACAGTTTAATAAAAATTCTGTAAAATGGAGAATTAAAGACACCGTAAGTTTCCTTACAAAACGCAATTTCAATAAATACAATTTTACAAGGAGTTAGTTATCATTGTTAAATTGAGAAATTTCTAATTCAAAAATCTTGTAATTTGCGGAATAAATATTTTTGAAAGATAAATCTTAAATAATGAATTATTAAATTTGTTAATAGCTGTTTTCGCAAAGCAAATCCTGAACACATCCCATTATACCGAGTATAATCCTGAAATTCACGTATGCGTAATAAAATTGAAGATGCATTCAGAATTTTAGGATACTGCGAACGTTATATCTTATACAGGGTTAGGCAAAAGTCCGGAATAACATTATTATCTGTTAAACCAGTAACTTAAACAAAAAATGCTGAAGCACGTGAATTGATTTTACATTCGATGTAGTTGTTGCCAATATTTTGAAAGTTAAATGGGACACCCTATATATTTTTGGATTTTTGGATTCTACTCGATGAGCTGATTACAAAAATGTGTCATACTTGGTATTTTGGTCTCATAATAAAGGCTATACAGCCGTTTAAAAATCACGAAATTTTGAATGTAGGTGGCTCTGAAGGCCAAACAGTTAAAAATCGAGAAAAAGGGCTTACATGGTCCCTCCTAACTTTTCAAGTACTATCTAATGTTACAAAAATAAAAAAATCGAAATTTTTGATCACCCTATAAACATTTTATATCATGTCACTAGATAATATATAGTGTGTCCCATTGAAAATAAGAAAGTTGCTGCCCACTTCCGGTACAACCGGAAGTGTTATAACTGTCAAAATATTGGCAACAACTACGTCGAATGTAAAATCAATTCACGTGTTTCAGCGTTTTTTGTTTAAGTTACTAGTTTACAGATTATATAATTTTATTCCGGACTTTTGCCTGTATGTGATTTTGTCTTGGAATGTGTTTGTCAATTCAAGTATTTGTTGAGGACAATGCTAAATTATTTTTGTTGAGCTTTTTATTACTTCTTTTTTAATTCGAAAAATGTGACTCAAAAAGGATACATCCCTCTACACAGCGGCTTCATTGATTGAAAATCATAAAAATGAAAAAATTACTTTCAAAGGGCTTATTTTCACTGAATCTTCTTCCTGTTGATAGTGGAAATATTCAGTTGTTTCATATTTATTGATCAAATGTACAGCTGCGTCTCTTCTTAATCTGAAATGCTGTAAAAATTGTTAGTTACTAAATTAGGCACAGTTTCATTAAAAAAAAAACTATTCATTGGAACATTTAAAAATCCCACAATCTCTTCCAAATCATCGTCCCTTGAACTGAAGTTCATCATCTAAATAGTTTTTAAAAATAACATCTTTTGTCTCATGCGTATCAGCAAAACACGTATCTCTCATGGTATTTTCTTAAAAAAATGTATCGACTGATGAGTGAAATTTTCAAGAAAACTAGGTTGGTGGTTTTATGATCCCACGACATATCATCACACGACTATTCAACTATCGCGCAGCATTCCATCACGGACAGTTCATCACACCTATAAAAAATATGTAAAATAAAACAATACTTGTGTGTACTAAATTATCTAATGGTCGTGTTCTCATGACGGTAGAAATTAGTTTTTATTATTTTTTGAATTTTTCATTAACATTTTGATTGACTGGCATTATTAACATAATTTCATAAAGCAGACCGCAGGTATCATTCAGTCCCCAATTTCCCTGATTACCCGAAGTGCGGGGGTGAAGGAGACAAAGCCCACATGTTCCAACCATACAAAATATTAAGCAAAAAATAAAATAACAATTTCATCACACATTTATTCACACATGGTTGAGATAGAGTATAGAAGAAAGTGAATATTACTCCCTTGAAATACGAGGTGTTCATTAATTGATTGCCGATATATACTTAAGGGTGTCAGCCCTATAGTTCGTTGGCGAAAGACTTAAATGACATTTTTTTTATGAAGTACTATCAATATTTTCAGCACTTTATCTCCCCAAGAGTTTTGGGAACGAACTCCGGGGAAAACCTGTATATCTAATACCCATCCAATTTTTTTTTATTTGAAATGACTTAATAATTAAAGTTAATAATGGTTAAAGTTAATAATTATTCGGTATAGCTGGTAATGGCAAAAATCTCAAAATATTTTAGCTGCAATGGGCTTCCTGAAAAAGCTACTGCTAGCAACTAAATAGGTGAAAGCATCATTTCAAGCGAGTATTGACTTGCTTCTACACTGTACCTCATCTATGTGTAAATAAATCTGTGATGAAATTGTTATTTTATTTGTAGATATATTTTTATTTTTGTGCTTATTATTGTGTGGTGGAACACGCGGGCTTTGTCTCCTTCAACCCCGCACTTCGGTGAATCAGGGAAATTGAAAACTTAATGATAGGTACAATTCCGCTCTCCTTAAAGTCGCAGGGCAATAAACGATTCTTTGTTTAACCCTCCCTATATATATATATATATATATATATAAATAAATATATATATATATATATATATATATATATATATATATGAACTGTCCATGATGAAATGTCGCGTGATGAATAATCGTGTGATTGAATGTTGCGGAATCTGTTGTTTTGCAGTTTGTTATAGGTACTATAAAAAAGTTGCAAAACCCAGGAAATTCAATAAAAAAAATCCGTAAAATGGAGTGTTGGAGACTCTTTAACTTTTCTTATAAAATGCACTTAATAAACGCAATTTTACATCGGAGGTATCAGTGTAAAACTGAAAAAATTATATAATTTGAAGATTGAAAATTGGTTATTAAAAAAATCCTAAATATTTCGTAATTCATTCTAAAGAGGAACAGGTTTCCCAGTTACAGGCATTTCACCATGTAACTTTTCCTGATACAATGAAGAACTCCACACAACATATATACAAAGTACAGATATTCGGAGCTCGCTTAAAAAACGAACAGCTTCCTGCTAGAAAGAGCCCGAATTAATTTTATCGCTCACCGTAGTCGCTTATGTTGTAGAAAATAAACGCCCGGGCAACATTTTACCGGGAAATAAACCTGTTATGATGATATTTACGTTTATTACTGCGAATCGTAATATTTAATTCGGAGTGTATTCCGTGTTCCAGCTGCGAACGCATCGCAGTCTTTAGCTCGGGATGTTTATTGCGGGCTTCAAACAATTTTATTTTATTGAAACTGTAACTGTAACTGTTAAAACTGCCGCTGCGAGACGCGAATTTAGTTGATTTAAGGTCGGTTATTGCTGCATGTTTTATTGTTATAGTAAAAAAAAACCGTCTTTTATCTTTTATTTTATATGCCATATACTGTTTTAATTAAGTTTGTTTTGTTCATGATCGTTGTTTGTTCAAAGGCAAATAAATATGTTCCCAAAGAGGGTGTAACGAAATAGTGCCTCATAAATAAATAATAGCTGTGTTCGCGGGTCGCGTTCGGAACTCAATCCGAACTGTAACGCTGGCGCAATGGAAAACTGAGCGTTCGCAGCTCCAAAATTCTAGAACGGAACCGAAAACGGATAGTTCCTGTTCTGCGTTCGCGGGTTGAAAAGTTCCGATTCGTTATCGCTCCGAACGATTCAACGAGTTTGGAGAACTCGACCTGCGCAATACCTTAAATCATATCAGCATAGTTTTTAGATATCGGCCCGTTCTGTTCGTTTTCCATACTATCGCCACCATATTTTTATATTTCGGATATTTTATTAGAATGAGAAAAATGGAGATGTTAAAATATTTTTAAGCTATACGTGACGTCTGAGAAAAGGTTTACAAAATTCACAACGTGTTAACTTGACGTGTTAACGTGTTAACTTGAAAATGCACATGCAGACGCTGTCTGACATATGTGACACTTAAATTCTTCTCTTTACGAATGGTATCGAGTAGATATTAAAAAATTAGTAAAAAACAGTTAAAATAAGTAGAAAGCAATAAAAGTCAATAAAAATTAGTGGAAAATCAGTAGATAAAAACACTACAATTCAGTAGAAATTAGAAAATCTAGTAAAAATCAGTAAAAAATCAGTAGAAATTAGAAAAACTAGTAAAAATCAGTGAAAATCAATAAAAAAAAAACAGTAAAAATCAGTGGAAACTCAATAAAAAGCAATAAAAAAACAATAAAAATAAGTAAAAATTTGTTTGTTCAATCTATTATTTCGATAATGTTCCGCAATTTATTCCCCCCTGGTTTCCCCTGAAAAGGTCATCTCAATACCCAAATTTCTAAATTAGAAAACGTTTTGTTCAACATTGGAAACCGATTTATTGTTGGAATTTTCAAGATTCAGGGTGAAACGTACGTGATGAAATTGCAGTAGTGAACTCACACCCCTACGTTTAACCGATTGAGCTACTAAAATTTAAAACGTAATTTTTAATTTAGATACTTATAGAAAAAATAGTTGGGATTAAATATAAATAAGGTACCTAATATTTTATGTGGGGCCCGCTTTTGTTAAGTTTTTGTTGGTATTTAATACAAGGTGTATCATAAGCTGATACTTCTTTTTCAACTGTGTATGAATCTCTTATGCCCGCTCCAGACTCTCCACGAGGCTACACGAGGGAACGTAAGTGCGAGAGTGTGGACGGTGCGCTCGCCTCGCCTCGCCTCGCTGTCGCTCCGCTTCGGGTCGGTTTTTCGGACGCGAGTCAAAGGACGCGAGGGGGCAAGGTGAGACAACCAATCACGCTCTCGCTCTCGCTTTCTGGCTCTTTTACTTTGATAACTGCTGCTGATACAAGAAACGTTTATTAACGTTTATTCTTTTATCATGGTGGACTGGAATAACGATATGTGCACTACTTTTATGGAGGTATGCCAAATGGAAATCATTTGGAATCCAAAACATCCTTATCACAAGGATAAAAATAAAGTGAATGACGCGTGGAATCGAATAATTACGAATAATCGTAGAATTAAATACAGGGTGGCGCAGCCCATACGCATCGGTCTCTATAGGAAAAACAGCTTTACTTTTTAAAGGTTTTTTTTTTGATTCTATAATATACAGAACCTTTTGGGGCTAAATATAAAATTATTTAGACATATAAGTACAGAGTACATAAGTACAAAGTTATGTTTGTTTAAATGGAACATCCCGTATATTATTATATTTTTGGATTCTACTCGATGAGCTGATTCCAAAAATGGATCACACTTGATATTTTGGTCTCATAATAAAGGATTCAAAAATGACAAAATTTTGAAATTGAACGGCTCTGAAAGCCAAACAGTTGAAAATCGAGAAAAAAGGCTTTCATGCTTGAAAAGTTACTTGAAAAGGACCATGAAAGCCATTTTTCAGAATATTCAAAAAGTTTATTTGAAAAGAGTTGCTTGCAATTAAGAGATTCATATACACATCAGTCAAAAAAGAAGTATCAACTCATGATACACCCTGTATAAAATAATAGGTATATTTTCATGAAAAGTAATTCAACACTTTTGGAGTTATTGAAGAAAATCAATTTTCAATTAGTACTTAAAACAGGCTCTAACTTGTTTTGTATGATGGCATTTAGGTAAATAGTCCAATCGACTTAACTTAATTTTGACACCAGAATATGTTGTATAATCAATCTATGACCCCCCATTTTGTTACACCCTGTGCAGTTGGTTCGAAGATACACAGGAAAAATTATTGCCCAATTTACGATTTTACGACTACCCCCTGTTGTTGTAAAGCGTACCTTCTTATTTACCGAGGCAAATAGGAAAGTGACAGGACCGCACTTGATAATAGAGTAATCAGCCAGTAGGCATAGGTCCAATAGACTAGGACGGCAGTTGAAGGTCGCATCAGATGCGCGTTCGGGGAAGATAGATGAACGATATTAAAGAAAATTCTGTTAATAATTTTTCGTTTGTTCTACAGTGGCGGGCCATAAATTATTACTTTAAATTTTCCCGGGCTTTCAATTTAATTACACGCCTTTTATATACCATGTTATGAACCTTGCTTGTACCTATATGTTACCCTATATGTTAATTTTATAAATTTTCGAGAAATTAAAATTTATTTTGAATTTTAGTGTAATGACTAATTAAGTATCTTTATTAGTCGAATATTTATATGCAGGGATGTCTGTATTATCCAAAAAATCAAATAATAAATTAACCAAGCCACTGGAAATCTCATTGTTTACCCTTTTCCCTCTCTAAAATTTTCTACAGCTCATCCACCTAAAAAAATATTTGAACTGCCTTCCTACTATCGGTAACACATAGCAATTAAAACTTAAAAATTAAAACTTTCATGTCCGGTTTCACCAACGACAAATAAAAATTTATTTATTTATTTATTTACCAGAGTACAAGGTACAGTTACACTTACATAACCTAGCAGAGGAAAATATATTTCCTGTACACTAGCCTGGTATACAAAATTATAAACTAAACAAAAGCTTAGTGAATTGCTTAGTGAAAAGCTTATTGGATGAATAAATTTAATTGTCAAATAAAAATGCACAATTTTGTTCCGCGTGGTACCATTAACGTCAAATTATTCATCGAATAAGTTTATTTGTCGTTGGTGAAACCGGACATCAGTAAAACTTAGTTTATTCCTTCTGCAAAATATAAATATTTGGTATTCTAAATTCTGCATTTTTATAATCTTCAATTAATGTTTCCTAAAATTTTGTAGGTCCTTGCCTGGTAATCTATACTTTTTATAAATACTGTTCACTACCTGACCCAAGTAGGTACTTGAAATTTTCATTGTATTGGAAGGCGATACGTTAATTCGTCAATTGCTATAAATCCTAAGCTGTCGGCCATCTTTTCCTAATGTATATCTACGAACAAAGCGTATGCACTTTTCACATCAAATTTATGAATTTATGAATAAGTGAATTCAATAGATATGAAAAGTAGTAAAAGTTCTTGATAAAAATCAAAATAAAGTGAACTCCAAAAGTGCATATATCTTATAGAAACAAAACAGTAACGGTGTAATTTAATATCGGTAATGTTCTTAATGCACTTTGAGTAAAGTAACCTTATACATAAAATATAGAAGAAAATGTACTGCACGAGCTTATTTGTAGTCGTTACCTTTTAACATTGTATTTACTCGGATCGCATTGCACCAACACACATTCTACTAATGTTTTATTTTACGTTACAAAACACACACATAGATACGGAAGAGAGGAAGAATACGTTCGGCATCTAAAACCGGCAGATAAGGGCCGTAATTCAAAATGTACGGCGAAACAAAGTCGGGAGAGGCTCGGGATCTTTTCTAAGTGTTTCTATTTTACGGGCGCTTCTTTTCCCGCAAAAGTTTTAATAGAGTTCTACCACCTTCTAATGCCCGCGTATATATCTACTTACGACTCGTGTGTGTTTCGTCGGATTTTCCTTTCGACTTTTCTTTGTTTAGCGACCGTCAGTCATCCGCTTTACGTTACGATAATTGGTGTAAGGGAAGTTTCGGGCGATTAAATCACCGTTAAGTTTACGCTTCTTTTACTCAATAGATTCAATATACAAATCGAGGATTTGTTTGAGAAATCGGTCAAGGGCAAGTTTAATTCATACAGGATATGTCAGGACGAGTTTAAATTCCTTTATTGGAAACTAATTACACGATTTGAATAAGATTTTTTAAGCATTTTATATGCAATAAAGTACATGTTCTAAAAATATTTCAAATATTGTAAGTACATCTAATATAGGTACAAAAAAATTTATTGTTAAAAACTTCGAAATTTTTGATCACCCTGTATACATTTTATATCATGTCACTAAATAGTACTTGAAAAGTTAGGATAGGACCATGTAAGCCGTTTTTCTCGATTTTCAACTGTTTGGCCTTCAGAGCCGCCTAAATTCAAATTTTTGTGATTTATGATGGCTGTACAGCCTTTATTATGAGACCAAAATACCAAGTACGACCTTTTTAGAATCAGTTCTTCGACTATAATCCAAAAATGCAAAAATACAAAGGGTGTCCCAGTTAGAAAATCAAAGTTGATGCTACTTTTCGGTAGAAGTGGCAACGCCGCAGCTTTGAAAATATTTTAAATCGATAGAGCAGGATCAATAGCCTAAGTCAGGGATGGAGAACCTTTTTTTATGTCCGTGCCACAAAGTCATAAAAATTCTTTTTAAATAGGGAACGTGTCACAATAAAATTTCATTCGAAATGGTAATGTGGTGATACTATACGTAAATATAATTAAATAAACAAATAAAAGCAATTTTTCTTCAAATTTTGTTTGTATACATGCCATCAAAATTTTCAAACGTGCCACTTGTGGCACGCGTGCCGTAGGTATCCCTGGCCTTAGTAACCAAATTTTTACAACCATCCTATTCTCCGTTCTCTCAAAACGTCTAATAGGCCATCCACCGTGGGTCACCCTGTATACAGGGTCAAAAATCCCTTCGGGTAAAATATGTAATGTGTATCGTGGTACAATTTAAAATTATTGAGACGTATACTACAGGTTGTCTCAATGTTAAAAAATATACAGTTTTGAAAGTTATGACATTTTAAATGGAACACCCTACATATTTCATTGCATTTTTTACATCTGCGCAAAATTTTAGAGTATTTTTGTCTATATGTATAGTCTATTCATAAATGAGGCGGAGGAACAAATCGATCAATTGGCCAAATTCCAGCCTACACAGATGCTATACTAGGTGTATCGTAAGTTGATACTTCTTTTTCAACTACCTATGTATGAATCTTTTAATTCTAAGCATCTTTTTCAAATAAACTTTGAATATTCTGAATAACAAAGAAAATAGAAAAAATTTAAATTTTTAATATTTTCCAATATACTTACGTACCTGCTTCATTAAATAAGAAATTTATTGATGGCAGTCATCTATCAAACAAATTTTACCATTGCGGACTTTTAGGTATAAATTATTTTTTTACTAGCATCCGATTAAATATTTGAATAGGTTTTTGTATGGTGGCTATTGGGAAGGTCAAAGGTGGGTCAACTTTGGGTGAAAAACTCTTCATTTCATAACATACAGGGTGTGTATAAAAATTGTGAAAAGTTGAGCTTCAAAAATATCAAATTTGTTCATTTTTTTAAATGGAACCAGCCATTTTTTTGTTTTATTGAAATCAGTCGTAAAAAATAAGGGAAGTTCACATTTACTTCCCGGCCTATACCTAAACGTAATAGTTTAGTACTTAATAGATATTCAAAAATTTACCATTTCATAATTAAATAAATTGTCGTTATTTGACAATCGACCTGGTTGGTTCTTGTTTCTCTACTTTGAAATTAAGCATTAAATATTCTTTAAATTTATTTTTAATACAGGTCCAAATTTTAAAACCAATTTAAATAAGACTAATATAGAAATGTAAGAATTTTTTAATATTTCCAATATACTAATATTAAAAACTATTAAGTTTAGATATGTCATTCGATCTCGAGCTAGTGAGAGGAAAAGACATTATTTTAATTATCTTAAAGAAACCTAAAATCCACCGTCTTTACTCATCCTGTTAATATGCATACCAAATTTAATTTAAATCGGATAGATAGTTTATGGGGAAATTTAGTTAATAGGAAAATAGTTATAGTTTATAGGAACATTGTGAGGAAAAACGACTTTTCCAAAGACTCCTTTAGGAATAAAATTATGAATAAAAATTCCATAGATATCCGGAATATTTTTCTATAATAACATCTTTCAATTCATTTTTGCGTTATTTTATAGTATTCGATTCGAGTGGAAATTTCCCAAAAATAAACATTTATATTGTCTCTCGTGCATAAAACCTCTTAAATAACAGATTGTCGGGCGAAAAAACATCACTAAAAACGAATAAAGCGATCGCATACGCCGTATAAGTAATCTAATTTTATCGCTTAGCTTAGACATAAAAAGGATGGGAACCGTATAAAGCGATTTTTATGTATTCCCGCCGTAAAGAGCACCTTTCAATCAAAAGAATCCATTCCTCTGTATTTCGAAATTTATAGCAGGAATATTTCGATTAACGTCATACGTAAGAAAAAAATATTTTCGTCGGACGAGCGTAGGATTCAGTTTCTATTTTTTTTTTTTTTTCGACACAGACGAATGTATTCTGTCGAGAGAATCGATTACATGCGAAAAAATAATTCATAAGAAATACGTCTATAATAACAGCAAACTAGGTATTTTATTTATAAAAAGAAAAATATTGATGTTTAGGTACCCTTTAAATAAAATCAATAATAAATTTAATTGGGGGTTGATAGATACATTTAATGGAAACAAATAGAGCCTGTATTTGCTCTAAAAAAAATCATAAATTTATATCGCAATGCATGTAAATTCAAATACGAAATATGCACGGGCTAATTAAAATAAATCAGCATTTTAATTCGATTCCGATCGGATACGATTCAGAAATAAATATATATACTACATTGATTGTGACAGTTTTTTGAAACGTACTATAAATCATTTGCGATAAATAAAATCTAGAATCGAACGAATCCCAGACGGCCATAATTGGATACATCTTTATAATCAATTATAATCGATATAATTGCACAATAATTTTCGATTAATCATCTATTAAGGATAATAATTATTTTATAATATTAACTATAAATGACTATTTTGTAATATTTTATTTCAAATACATGTATCTATTAACAAACTGCATATTATCTAAATGCATGTTAAATGGAACTTTCTATAAAAATGGAAGATTCCATAAAAATAATAAACGCTCGATAAATATTTACAGGGTAAAAATATTAAAGTAAAAAAAAGGTCGTCGGTTACTCTTTTTTGCCAATAATATTCGCTAAGGTGCTCCCCGGTCCGCAACTGGACTTAATAATTTTAGATTATTTTTATAATCTATTTAGGGATAAATTAGCCTCTTAATACAACAAATAACATTGCCAAATTTCAACAGAATCAAGTAAATTTTTAATATATTAATATTTTTCTTTTTTAATTGAATCCTGTATCTTGAAAACTCTGTATTTCCGGACCCATGTTTTCAGAAACTTTTTTACATATTTTTTAACAAAGAATCACCCTCTAAAATATCTGTCTATTTTTGGAATACCCTGTATCGTTTATATGCTCCTTAAAATTAGGGTAGTGTGATATATTTTTTAGAGTAGACATTTAATTAAAATATATAAATTCTTATTTAGCATGCAAATTGAATGTTTAATATTGTGATTTTATAATAAATAAAAGGCGTTTCTTGTTACTTTCTTATTACTACACAACCGTGCGCTAGGTATACTAAACCTACCCTGCCCTTCACTACACTCTATTATCATGTCCTACCCTACCAACGAAAACCAATCGTACAATAATGGTGCATAGTGAGCTAAAAATTTTCCTTTCTTTGTGTAATTAGAAGACGCCGAGGAAAATTTTCGGTATTGATCCCATTCTCCCCCTAGAACGCCTACCTAATGGAAGAATCGTAGGTGGCTCTGTTCGCCATTTATTAAATAAATCGGCCGAAAGAAATAATTTTTTCCGTCGGAAGATACATCCTTTTCCTGAGGTACGATTTTAGAGGGGGCTCGCTTTTCCGTTTGTTCCGTTTGTTTTCTTTTCGCCTAATCTCATTGTAAAGTCTAATGAAAAGCCATTGAATAAAAAGGAAGCGATTTAACTCGAATAAATGTAAGTGATTAAGCAAATAGAACGGAACGTCTCAGTCGAAGAGGAAGTTCGTCGAGGATTTTCTTGCGAGTGGAAAGAAAAAAAAGGAGAGAAAATATTTTCCGATGGGATTTTTTTTTGGATTTTTTCGTTGGGATTTTTGGAACGGGTCACTTGTTGAATTATGCGTTAATGGGTATTTGTGTGTATTTTTTAGTTGTGTTTAACTGGTGTACTATAAATTTATTATTAATGATTGGATTGTATGCAAACTGCATTTTTTTGCATATTTTTCATGTTTCGAGTAATTTTTGTATATTATGCATATTTTGAAGTAACTATGTAGGTACTTAAAGTCTATTCATAAATGACGCGGAGTAATATTGTATTGGGTTTGCAAAAGGATTTAAACAACGGATTACTCCGCCTTATTTATGAGTAGATTATAGCTATTTTTATTAAAAGATTAGATAAATTTCATAATAAAAAATAAACGAAAAATGAGATTGAAAAATTGAAATTCCTTTCATGGAAAAAGTTAGCAAAGGGTTACACCATTTGATGCAATTTCATAAAAAGATAAGCGAAAAATGAAAATGAAAAAAGTTTTCTTCTAAGTTTAGTTAGTTCTTCGTGTTCTTCTCAGTTCAGTTAGTTCTTTAGTATTCTTCTCAATTTAACAAGATTGTGCGTACAATGAGACTGTGATAACTGTGTAGAACAATTACTTTGAATTTCAAGCCATTTTTCTACAACAAAATAGGTGAGCTATTTCTTTCGAGTTGAAAGTTTTTTTTCTTATAAAATATTTGGAAAACCGGTTTACTTTTATAATTTATCCATGATTCTAAAAAATTAGAGACCTTAATTTATCGATCATTATTTGGTCGATTCTATAACTTTATAGTGAACTGGATGTTACCGCGCGAGTCGAGGGAATGCAATCGCTGTGCAGGACCGCATTTCTTTGAATTTTTTTCACATTTTTAATTAATTTCTGATAAATATTTTTCTTTGCGGTTTTGATTAAATAATCACACAATTAATTCGCTAAAATGATCCGTTATCACTTCATCAGTAAAAGTTATTCCCAAGGTGTCCCCCTGTACCTATACACGCATGTTTGATCAAATTTTTTGCATATATTCCGAAGCTTTATTTATAATAAACGGCGCTCAAAGAATATTTCAAATGTAGGTATCCCATACACCTGGCATTATTTTTCGTATTTATTAGCAATCCTTTTTGTACATAATATAATTTTCGTATTAAATAGGTAATACCTACCTTTATCATCCTATACCCGAGATATTTTAATAATTTCAAAGTCAGTTCGTCCTTAATGGGCAAAGCGTAGAGATATCGATTGTAACATCTAAAGAGAATTTAATTAATCGCTTATTTAGAGTTTAGCATATTTTAATTAATTAAACCTCGGGTTTAGTTTTCCTTCTAAACAAGGTACTTATTACGAAAGAATTTTCTTTGTAGAGAAAGCGATATTTTCGAAATAAATTCGCTTTAATAGAATCATGTTAAATTTCATATAGAATATTTTTGCATCGTTTCGACGAACATCCCTGATAAAAGGTAACTTAATAACCTTGTATTTTAGGATCAACAAATCCTTACCCCTTTAATAATTTTTTTATGAAAATTAAAAATTTTTATTCTTATTTTTCGTTATTTTTATATATTTTTTTTTACATTTGAAATTTGCATCAAAATACACCCTTTGCTCAATTTTTCATGAAAATTCCAAAACTTTATTTTTCACTATATTTATGAAATTTTTAGTAGTATAAAACTTTTCTTTATTTGTTTAATATACGATTTTTTTGGAGGTTGTCAAAAATGTTTGTTGCAAGTATGCAAGAAACATAGCAGAGATACAGGGTGCAGCAGTCAAACCAGCATTCTTGAAATAACTGTATAAAATACACTGATGCATTTTTTAAAATTCTCTCGCCTCCAAGAATAAGAATGGACAAGATCTTAATAATGCGATTATTAAATGGTGTACCCCCTTTTGCTCATTTTTTATGATAATTTCGAATTTTTCAATGTCAAATTTACTATTTTTATGAAATTGGTCTACGATGATACCACCCGCGCTCATTTTTTAATGAAAATTTCCATTTTACCATCTCATTTTCCTATTTCTGTGAAATTTGCTTCAAAAGCTACCCCGTTGCTAATTTTTTTATGAAAATTTCAAATTTTTTAATCTCATTTTTCCTCCTATTTATATGAACTTTTCATTTAGTACTCCTTTTGCTCTTTATTTCATGAACATTTAACATTATAGGTAAGTACAATCACATTTTTCTCCAATTTCCCAAAAGCATTATTTTCAAAATAAATTCGCACTTTAAAATAGAATCTCATTAAATTTCATATAGAGTATTTTTGCATCTTTACGATGAACTTCCCCTATAAAAGGTAAGTTAATAGCATTGTACTTTAGCATCGGCAACTCATATACGAAATAATATCGGCGGGGATGTTGGGATCCTTGCACCGAAACTGGGGATTAGCCGTATAAATTAGTTTTCGTACCGAAACAGGCCAATTAGAGGGTCTAATAGAAAGGGCGCACTCTTGAAATGCGGGGTGATTCGCACGCAACTTCACTGTAATAACACACAAAACGAAATTCCAGAGGTAGGGATTTACAATCTAATTACGATGTGTTTTAGCAGATGACCTAAGGGTTGTGTTAGAAGGGATGATACATAAGAGGGGTTGTTAATTCATCCGCGAAAATTTCACCATTTGAATTTTAACAATTTGAATTTTACAATGTTGTCAGCAGTCATGATTTTGTTGTTTTTTTCCTGTTGACCTTATAAATAAAGCTCGGTATTCCAAATATTTATGTGCAAAATATTGATCAAATGTATTTATGTGCAAAATCTAAGGTATGCTAAAAATGTGCAAATACAAAATTTTACAATATAAATAATGCAATAATTAATTACACAAGTTTACAAATTCGAGTTAACTTTTTGACCCGAGCAGATGAAAACGATTTTTAATGTTATTTGATGCCCTGAACTCAGATCTTCAATCCGTTGGTCAAGATTGGTTCTAGTTTTCGAGTTCGCACTGATGGTAGTACTGTACTCTTATAACGGCTGTGAGCTAACTATGTTGCATTAAACATCTTTTGGGACTTCTTTATATACTGTGATTGTGCTTCGGAACGTGCGAAAATGCAGAGACAACGTTGCAAAGTCGATTCAATGTGTTTTTGTTACGTTTGTGGGTGTTATATGCTCGGAAAACGTAGAAAAACTATGACAAATGCAATCAAAGACCCGTATTTGCAGTAATTTGGTTTTTCTGCAGTAAATACTGATGGGTATACCGAAATTGTTATGTAACGCGTGGAGAACAAGGCTGTACAAGTGGTCACTTGGTGCAAATATGTACTTTTCATTTTCCGTGCCAATCTGCAGAGAATAGAAAAATCATATACTCGTAGATGATTGCTACTTTTGCTCAATGCATGTGGTCGGTATAAAAGCAATAATTACCAGAAGATTGGAGCTCGAATGTCTCTCAAGATAAATTTTCTGCATTCACATCTCGGTTTTTTCCCACAAAACTTGGGCGACATGAGCGATGAGCAAGGAGAATAGCTGCATCAAGATATAGCGAAAATCGAAAGACGATGTCCAAGATTTTGGGAAGAAGGCATGATGAGGGAGTACTGTTGGACCCTAATGCTTGAAACAGATCCCAAGCAGTATAAAAGACTCAGTTTAACTTCTGTTCATTACTGATTTATGCTTTTTAATTCAATAAATAGACGCTAATGGTCAAAATTAGTTAAATAATGAATTTATTAAATATTTCGAAAACTAGAGCCAATTTTAAAAAACGGGCTGCAGATTTGGATTCAGCTCCCCAATTTACCTTAAAAACAGCTTTTGGTTGCTCAGGCCAAAAACCGTGTAAACTTGTGTTTGTATTCCTCAAAAAGAGGTTCATACTTTGTATATAGAAAAACGGTTTACATGTTCCTATCCTAACTTTTCAAGTACTATCTAGTGACATGATATAAAATGTATTTGATATCATTGAAATTTTTTTGTACCATTAGATAGTAGCTACTTGAAAAGTTAGGATAGGAACATGGAAGTCGTTTTTTCGTTTTTTAACTGTTTGTCTTTTAGATTCACCTAAATCCAAAATATGATTTTTGAGTGGCTAATATAGCCTTTATTATAAGACCAAGATACCAAGTATGCACCCTTTTTGTAATCAGCTCTTCGAGTAGAATCTAAAATTACATAATATACAGGGTGTCGCTTTAAAAAAAAATCAAAGTTGATGCTACTTTTCGGTAGAAGTGGCAACGCCACAGCATTGAAAATATTTTAAATCAATAGAGCAGGATCAATAACTTAAATAACCAAATTTTCACAACGATCTCATTCTCCATTCTCTCACAATATCTAACCTGCCATCCACCGTGGGTCACCCTGTTTAGTTACGACAAAATATGCATAATATTT
Source organism: Phyllotreta cruciferae (assembly GCA_917563865.1). Classification (NCBI taxonomy): domain Eukaryota; kingdom Metazoa; phylum Arthropoda; class Insecta; order Coleoptera; family Chrysomelidae; genus Phyllotreta; species Phyllotreta cruciferae. The sequence goes on along the minus strand of OU830614.1, from coordinate 360,177 downwards.
AAACAATATCTAGCTTGCATATACCCGAAATTAACATAAAATAGATAAATAGATAAATAAATAGTTGCAATAAAATAGGTATTATGCATAATATGAAAAGATTACTCGAAATCTGCAAAAATTTGCAAAAAATCCTGTTTGCATATAATCAATGCAAAGTTGTACTTACAAAGAGAGATAAATAAATCGACACTAATATAAGGAAAGTTATAATATAGGTGCTAAATATTTAAAAAAATCTAGTTTGCATTATAACGACAGACCAGTCACTATATAGACGTTTCACGTAAATGGCTCCAAGGTGGAGTAAAAATTTTATTTTTGGACCAGATCCATAGATGGCAATCTAATACAATTGTATCTAGGGACTTTACATTTTGCGTTTGAAATGTGTGAATCCCTAGTTGAGTGACATTTACATACGCGTTTCATTTCATTTCTTTTGTATTTGAAGTTTCAAGTTTGAGTGCTGTGTCGTGTAAATAATCATGCCTTATATTAAAAAATGTTGTGTTACAACAATTGCAAATATAATGATAAAATTCGCCATTTATTTCCATCCCAATAAGGATATTGAACAGTTTAAAAAGTGGATACAGGCATTTAATATTATTTACGGAATTCAGTGAAATGGACCCCCTGTCTCATCATAAGAAAACGCGTTCATGAGAAACGTTTTAATTTTGGTCTTCCATGTTTTACTCATTATTATTACTAATATTGTTATGAATTTAGTTTCAGGGTAGCTTAATAAATTTTGATTTATTTTTAAAAACTTTGTTTTATTTCATATTAATATTAAAAAAACATATTGGTACAAGTGATTTAACACTTCTGTCAACTTTTTTTATGGGCCAATAATTATGGACCAGATCCCCCAGATGGAGCTTTTCTTACTCCATAAGTGACTGGTTTGTGATTATAACCCGAGCTTTAACATACAGATCGTTGCAAGTTTACCCGGAACATGGTCCATGGGTGCGACAAAGACAAATGCCATTAGTATCATATAAAGGAAAAAGAAAGACTTATAATTTAACTCCCACTCCTCAGTTTACCCTTAGTGAATTTTGATTGGTCTGTCTAAGGCGTCATTCGTCTTACATTAGACGACATTAGACGTCACATTCACTTAGAACTATTTGCGGGGTAGGGGCACAAACCAGTCACTTATAGTCTGTGGGTCTGTGGGTCTGTGGGTAGGGGAGGTAAATGTAGGCTCTCCAGATTGATTGCAACTTGCTCACTCTAACCACTGTTATTTTAATAATCCTTGTTCAACTCATTGAATCGACCATGTTCCGAGTAAATTTGCAGCAATCTGTATAAAAATAGACAAATAAATACTTACGATCTTCCATTATCATTTAAAATTATTACGGATACGCTAATCCAGTCCGGAATTAATCGTTACACCGGATATTCTTCCAAGTATACATATCGTGAGATCGCCCTTTCTAAAGGGTTTTCGGCACTCGAAGGCTTTTTGTTGGCTCAGAAAACGGCGATAATGCAGCAATTTACACTGGATTAAGAGTCGGTACACTCCGATAACCGCCCGATAATTTTCTAGGCTTCATCCCCTAAACGTGGAAAGGGGTTTTATAACGATAGGGCGCGAGTGGCTCGTTTCCCTCGATGAGAATGCAATTAATTAGGCAATTAAATGAAACCGTTATAAGAGTTTTCATCGTTTTATCACACGCTATTTTTGTATACTTATTAAGTTTATTACATACCTGTATACAGGGTGTTTCGTAAGTTAATACTTACTTCTTTTTCAATTATTGTGTATGAATCTCTTAATTCTAAGCAAATTTTTCAAATAAACTTTTTGAATATTCTGATTAACAGAGATAGAAAATTTTAAAATTTCGACTATTTTCCAATACATCATTAAATGCTGATTATGTGAAATTTATTTATTTTTCTCCATTTATTTGACAGATGATTGCTATAAATAAATTTATTATTTAATAAATCAGTTATACGTTTTGGAAAATATTCTAAATTTTAAAATTTTCTGTTGGTGTTGGATCGGTTGGTGGATTCGTACAGAGAATATATTGGTCGGAGACTCGCAAAAATACGACTGGCTTGAGTAACAGTTTTATTGACAATGATTATTTATAACAAATATAACAACAACAGTAACTACCGCAACATAGCGTAACATAAGCTCGCTACTTATTGTCGGTGGTCGAGTCGCGTCTATCAGCTTCAACACTTCCCCTCGATGAGACCGCTAGTCCCATCATCGCCATACAGCGTTCGTACTGTGGCCTGGGCAACGGCTTCGTCAAAACGTCTGCTGCCATGTCCCCGGATCCAACGTGCTCCAACCTTACCTGGCCGGACTCCACGACTTCCCTGACGTAATGATGTCGAATGTCGATGTGCTTCGTTCGCGCATGGTACACGGGATTGGACGCCAATTTTTGTGCCCACACGTTGTCGACGCACAGGCGAATGGACTGGAGTCCCGGCGTCCCCATCTCCTGCAAAAAAACGTTTTAGGTATTTGGCCTCCTTTACGGCCTCGCTGAGGGCCATGTACTCAGCTTTGGTCGTCGAAAGGGCCACGGTGCGCTGCTTCCTGGAGTCCCAGCTGATCGCACCACCTGCCAACAGGAAAACGTATCCAATAAATGATCTCCTGTCGTCCACTGACCCCGCCCAGTCCGCGTCCACGTATCCGATCGTAAAGCCTTCTTCGTACCTGTAGAGTAGCCCTGAATCGGGCGTCCCTTTCAGGTACCTTAGCACCCTCTTGGCGGCGTTCCAATGGGATCGGTTGCAGCAGTCGTTGAACTGGCTCAGTGAGCTCGTTGAGTGAGCGAGATCCGGGCGCGCGGCCACTGACAGGAATATCAAACTCCCGATCAGCTCTCGGTAAGGCGGCTTACTTTCTGCCTCCTCCTCCGACTATGGTTTGCGCGCCTCAACCTCGTTCCGTTGTCCATTGGCGTGGTCAATGTATTGCAGTCTTGCATTCCAAAACTTTCGAGAATGTCGCGTATGTATGCCGTCTGGGTGACGAGTATACCGTCCGACTTCCTGGTGAACTCCATGCCTAGACAGCGTCTCGCCTCCCCCAGGTCTTTTAATTCAAAATCTCTTCCTAGCTTCGTCCCGAAATCGATTAAGATTTCGAGATTTTGGCTCATCAACAGTATGTCGTCGACGTAGATCACGACGAGCAGTCTCATTCTGCCCTGTCCTCTTACGTATACACATGGATCCCCCGTGGTCGACTTGGCTCCCAGGGCTCGGAGATCCCCGTCAAGGCGCTTGTACCAGGCACGGCCCGCTTGTTTTAGGCCGTGAAGTGCCTTCTTCATTCGGCATACTTTATCACCTGTCGTTAGCTCCTTCAGCATCGCCGACGCCTTCTCGACCGTCCGGTGACGCCCGTTGACGATGTGACGCAGCGTCTCCTCCACTTGAGGTGGCGGTTCCATGTACACCGTCTCCTCGAGATCGCCGTTTAGGTAGGCGGTCTCCACGTCGTACTGCTGAATGTGCATTCGATTTTGCGCCGCCACAGCCGACAGCGATGGCTGCCCTTATAGGACTAAGGCGCGCTACCGGGGCGTAGGTCTCGTGGAAGTCCTTCCCATAGGTTTGAGCGTAGCCCTTTGCTACGATTCTTGCCTTTCGCCTCTCTACGGTACCATCTTGACCGTACTTGTTGCGCAAAACGAACCGACTTCCGATAACTCTCGATTCTTTTGGTCTGTCGATCAGTTCCCAGGTATCCTTTCCTAGAATCGACCTGGTTTCGCTGGCCATCGCCTTCAGCCACTCGTCTCGTTCGGGACCGCCTAATGCTTGATTCATGGTAACTTCTGCGAGTACAGTATTCGTCCCCGGAATCAGCATAGTTTGCATTCGCGTACACTTTGCGTGGTCTTCCAGGCTGACCCGTGCGCAAAAAGTGTGGCCTACCTCGACCTCGTCTTGAATTATTTGGCGCACTATCTCCTGCTGATTCTTTCGGTTGATCAAGATCGCGTCCACGATCAAGGTCGAACTCGACGATCGGAGCATCGTCTTCCGCGTCGTTTGGAGTTGTCGGCTCTTCCAGGCTCGTTTCTTGTGGACAAAAATCTACGTACCCACCGCCTGATTGAGCAGGAAATTTTCGGAGAAATTTGACATCCCTCGTTATCTCAATCTTCCTATTCTCCGGTATCCAGATTCTGAACGCCTTGGACTCTGAGCTGTACCCAAGAAACAGCCCTTTCCTGGATCGTGGTTCGAGCTTCCCCTTGTTCGGCGATCGATCCATGGCGTAGACCTCGCTTCCGAATGGCTCGAACATGGACACGTTTGGTACTCTCCCGACCCATTTTCCGTATGGAGTCGTCCCGTTCAGCTTGCTGGTCGGCGATCTGTTTCTGATAAAGTTTGCCGTGTAGACTGCTTCTGCCCAGAAACTCGCCGGAAGATGGGATTGAATTAGAAGACATCGCGCTGTCTCCATCAAAGTACGGTTTCGCCTTTCGGCAACGCCATTTTGCTCGGGGTTGTAAGGAGCTGTCAGACGTCGCGTTATCCCATGCGTTTGTAACAGTGCATCGAATTTTTCATTTACGTACTCTCGCCCGTTATCTGACTGCAGCTGTCTAATTCTCTTCCCCTCCTTTAGCAAGATTATCTATTTTTTTAGATTTATGGAATGTAGCGTTATCAAGAACTACGCTGGGTAAGTAGAAAGGCTCTGAATTTTTCAAATTCTTCCATCACTTGGTCCTTGCTTCGAATGAATCGTACCTCGCACCATCCCAAGAAATCGTCGATGAACGTGACGAAGTAACTTTTCTTTCCCATGGACTCTACGCGCATAGGGCCGCAGACGTCGGAGTGTATGATCTGCACAAGCTCGGTTGCCCTCGTCGACGCCTTGGGAAAAGGTGCTCGGTGCATTTTTCCGCGCGCGCATACTTCGCATTCGAGTTTCCCACTGACGTCTTTGATGTCTGGTGCCCGAATAGATCCAGACCTGACTGTTTCGCGGAGATCACGAACGTTTAAGTGTCCCATCCTCAAATGCCAATCGGCAAGGGAGTTCTTCTTTGGCACCTCAGAGGACGTCGGACGGAACTTTATTGCATGTCGGAGCATTTGGTTTTGCGATGCGATACAGCCCGTTCACGCGATCCGCTGCTAACAGTACATCGCCTTGGTGGTTGACAACTTCGGCCTTATTGTTGCTGAAGATGACCCGATGACCCTTTTCAGTCACCTTTCCAATCGATATCAAATTTACACGAAGATCTGGTACGTATAACGCGTCACCAAATTTGACGGTTTTACTCCTCCCATCTACGCTTACAGCTACGGACGCAACGCCTCGTCCTCGAATGTCTGTGCAGGCGCTGCTCGCGAGATTCAGCTTACCGCGGTCGCAGTCTTGGTCCAAATCGACGAAGGACTCGACGTTCCTGCACATGTGCGAAGTGCACCCGCTGTCCAGGATCCATTCGTCAGAGTCTGGGCTATTGTCAGCTTGGAATGAGGTATCTGTCGACGTGCCGCATTGACTTACGACAAAACAGTCGTTCTCAGCGTTAGCGGAGCACTCCTGGTTCCTCTTTGGGCAATTTCGCGCGCGGTGTCCGACGTTCCCGCACTTGAAGCATTTCATCTTTGAATCGCCATTGGTGAGATCCTTTCCAGATTTTTCTCGATTTCTCTTCGATTGGAAAAACTTCTTCCCCGGCTTGTTCGCCGTCATCGCGATCGGGACGGGTTTCTTATGCGCTCGCGCGTCGAACTCCTCTGCAATTTTGATGCACAACTTCTCCAACGGTGGTAGAGAGTCTCGGGACGATACCGCACACCTGAAGTTCTCGAAACATTCGGGCAGGCTTCGAAGCATCATGACCGTAAGGAGATCGCCATTGATTTCGACCTCCAACTCGGCTAGCTTGTCGAATACATCGGTGAACCTCCGACAATGTTCACGCGCGTCGTCCCCGTCACACATTCTTATGGACATGAGCTGATTCATAAGGGCCACCTTTCGTGCTGGCCCCTTGGACTGGTAAATTTCCTCCAGGGTCTGCCATACTTCACTCGAGGTCAGGGGGGTGGCACTTACTCTTGAAAATTTTGGCGAACGATTTTCAGCGCCATCCTTTGTCGGTGAACAACATTTTCTGTGACCGAACAACATTGGCAGATAAGTCCAAGCAAAATAAAGGAAAAGAAGAATTCCTAAACAAATTATTGTTATTAGCTCTGTTTACATGAGGGATCCAAACAGACTTCAAGTCGGCTTGAAGCCAAGGTCGACTCTCCGTATAAACACGGATCGAGTTATGACGAAGAAAAAAGATACCGGATCGAGTTGACTCGACAAAGAAAAAGATATCTCGAGTCAATCTCGAGTCGATTCCTGATACCTTCATGTAAACGCGGTAATTGTTTACAGTTCGCCATTTTACATTTTAACGTTCATAGACATGTGTCATGTGTATATATTATACATATTATTATCCTTTATTTATGTAATTATATTATTTTGCAGCAGTTTAATATAAATATACAAAAAAAATTTTGTATTTTTTATTCTTAAATCACTATCCCACCTGCTATATTTGAATATGTGAGAATTCCCGCCAATAAATGGTAAAATCTGATAGATTCCTGTAATAGGTTTTGTTCACCGTCAAGAGATGGCATCCCATTCAAGCGGACCACTTTTTTGACAGAGTCTCCAGTCTATATATGTATTTTGTCTATGCTCGAGGTCTTGCAGTGCTTGATCTGCTTGATCTCAGACGGGCTTATTGCGAGGATGATGTCCGCCTGCGCTTTTGAGTCGTTCTCTTCCCACGCACAAACCGCCTCCGCCGCCTTTGCCGTATTGCACGCTTCACCTTCAGCGGTCGCCGCTGGTTTGGGTATTCGGCCGTTGGTGTAGCCCCACGCATCGTTCTTAATCAGGACGGCACGCATCTGTATCTTCCAAGTGTCATAGTTATCCTTGGACAGAGTTCGGAATCTAACACCGGTTGAACTCATCATCGCTCCAAACGGGGAACACGACGACACAGGTTCACTTGCAAAATCTCTGCGAATTTACTCTTCGAAATTACTACTACTGCACGAAAGCACAAAGTGCCCTGGGCCTATAACCTGTTGGTGTTGGTGTTGGATCGGTTGGTGGATTCATACAGAGAATATATTTGTCGGAGACTCGCAAAAACACGACTGGCTTGAGTAACAGTTTTATTGATAATCATTATTTATAACAAATATAACAACAACAGTAACTACCGCAACATAGCGTAACATAAGCTCGCTACTTATTGTCGGTGGTCGAGTCGCGTCTATCAGCTTTAACATTTTCTATCTTCATTGTTTTTCAGAATATTCAAGAAGTTTACTTGAAAAAGTTGGTTAAAATTAAGAGATTTTCATACACAGTTGAAAAAGTAACAATAAGTAACAACTTATGAAACGCCCTGTAGGTATACTTATTAAGTAAATAAAAATTATTGTTGCAAGTATGATAAATTTAAGTTATTGGTAATTAAAAATTTAATGTTATTCAGAAATTAATTGAGTATTGTTTTTGGAATGACCATCTACGCTCTAATTTATAAGAAAATTACATCAAAAGGTAGTACACCCTTTGTCATTTTGTCATAAATCCAAAATTTTCACTCCACTTTTTCGCTATTTTTTATGAAATTTGCTTCAGTTGAGTTTTTGTTTAGTGTTAGTTTTCTGAAACATTGAAAACAAAACTGAAACCCCTATACCTACGTGTCCATTACCGGATTCGAGCGGGATTCGAAAAACAAAACTCAAACTGTCGGAAAACATAAAAGTTTTCAAAATGAGCTTAGGTTTTGTCCGTTTAGTGGAAAACTGCCTTAAGGTACACCCTTTGGTAACTTTTGCAAAAAAAATTATGGAATCTCTCACCACCTGAGAACTGCCTAACAAGGTACACATTTTTATACAGTGGCGGCGAATTCATTTTTGCTTGCAAAGGTATGTAATATAATTACACGAACACACAATATTTTGTTAAAGTTTGGAAAATAAGCATTATACGAACAGAATGCTTTTAAATATGTATTTTAGGTACTATACCGTTACCTTATTGTTACCCTCTATATTAATTCTATGAGGAATTAATGCATATTTTTGAATCATTAACGACAAATGTTACGGGAATACCAAATTTAAAAAAAAACACTTTTCGAAAAAAATTTAAAAAAATGTTCAAATCACTCAATAAAATGTATAATATAAACCAACTACACCACTGGAAACTTTTCAATCTTTATTCTTCCATCGATCAGTAGGTATCAATTGAGCTCTCGTTTGCTCCTCACTATTCTTTAAATTTTGCATCGAACTTCTCTAAACTTCCAATTGCCAAGCTACATTCGCTGAGGTACATACCTATATGTATAGAAAAGTACGCATTTGGGGCAACTAGTGTAAATCAGAATGGCAAACGAAATATTAAATCCGAAACGGATGAACATTTCGCCTTTTTGTAACAACGGATAAAAACGTAACGGTATTTCAAAAATTCAGCAATAAAGAGCAATTTTTGCCGCATTTACATTTCGAAAATTTATTTTACGACGCACCGGAGATGAATTATTACTAAAATGCACGAGCCCGAAACGAATGCAACTGCATTTCAATTTTTAACGCAATTTCTTACTTCATTTTCCGGAAATTCTATTCCCGTCCACGATATTTATTCTTCAACTCTATATCTCTTTACGTTCGATAGAAATGATTACTATCGAAAGGATATTGATGATGAATGATAAAACGAAGAAATGTGTATACAGGGTGAGTTACGCTCAATGGGACAGCGTATTGTAGGCAAATGGTAAGAGATTTTAAGATTCCTTCGGGGCTTAAATATGTACGAGATCTATGGTGATTTGTTATTGTTTCGTACATCAGTTGCATGGCAAGGCAGAACTCGGCACTCTACTTTACAGTAGTAGTAACATTTTTTAATATCTTCAAAACTATTAGGTTTAGGTATAGGGAAGTAAACATGAACTTCCCTTATTTTTTAATCCTGATTTCAGTAAAAACGGAAAAATGTGTGGTTGCATTTAAAAAAATGAAGAAATTTGATATTTTTGGAGCTTAACTTCTCTCTTTTTATACACACCCTGTACGCAATAGCGCTGTTTTACCAAACGTTCAAATACCTTTGACCTTTTTAATAGCCACCCAACAAAAATATCTCAAAAATATGCTTTTTTGAAAAAAGTTTTTTACACTAAAGTATACCCAAAAATTTTACGTGGATTTCAAAAATATAATAATATACAGGGTATTTCACGACGAGCTTAAACTATCCGTATACTGGAATTTAAATATCCGATTATAATCAAATTTGGTATGCATAATATTAGTCAATAAGGTGAGTCTTTCAATAGCTATACAGCGACTCAAAAATCACAAAATTTTTAATTTAGGCGACTGTGAGAGCCGAATAGTTGAAAATCTAGAAAAACGACTTCCATATTCCTGTATGACTTTTTGTAATCAATTCATCGAGATAGAATCTAAAAGTGCAAATATATATATATATATATATATATATATATATATATATATATATATATATAGGGTTATAGGGTATAGGTTATAGGGTATAGGTTATAGGGTATAGGGTATATATAGGGTTTTCCATTTAAAATAACGAAAATATTTTAGATGAATTCCAAAAAAAAATTCTTAATGTTATAAAAATAACACAGGACAACAAAAAAAGAAAAAAAAAAGTGTCCGCACTATTTGACCGGACCATTTTGGTGTCCTGAATCCGATCCCGGGGTCAGTTTTGCCCCATCACATCAGAACACCCAGATTTCAAGGTGGTTAAAATGGTGCTTTTTCGGAACCGGCCCCGGGACAATTTCTCAAGCGATCTGTTAAGTTGGGGTAACTGTCTAGGTCATGAATACCTTACAAACATTGTACATGGGCCATGAATCTCGACCAGGACCAGCGCAGGGACAGCCCAGTGGATAAAATGTTACCAAGAAGAAGCACCATTTTAACTTCTAAATCTGGGTTTTCTGACTTGGTGAGGCCAAACTGACCCTGGGATCGGATTCAGGACTCCAAAATACCTAGGAATTCCATGGTCCGTTCCAATAAACCGGACATTTTTCTTTGGAAACCTGTGTAATTGTATAGTAGCTGGTACCATATAGTCCGTTCGTTGGAATCGTGCCGGTTTCGGATTAAGCGTTCAATGTTTACAGTCCCCAAAAAATACCTGTTTTCGGGGAAAACGCCAACAGCTCAAAATTATTTTATTTTATCAAACTTAATCTGCAGTAAAAAACGGTGTTGGTCAATTGGTCCCCACGGTCATTTTTGTTAGCGGGGTTCCATAATCGTACAGGTCGATTGGTCCCCAGTTTCAGAACTTAATGGGCTAATTGGTCCCCGCGGTCAAAATATTCCTAATCCGATTAGATAAGATTTTACATTGCATGAATAACTATCATATATTTGGCTAACATCTTCTGGTGTACTTATATAGCTGAGAGAATTTGGACAGAATGCAGCTTTTAGTGTTAAAAAATATTTAATATCTAAGCATTAGTAATTTAAAATATATACAATTGGTACCATATAAATAAAAAAAAAATATCTGTACAAAAAAAGAATTATTTTAGTTTTAATATACGAACCGATTTCAAAAAATAGTTGGCAACATATGGGAAACTTCATTATTAATTTTACGAAATAGTTATTCTTCACAAAAAGTTCTGCATGATCTAAAATCCAAGAGACAACCATCAAAAATCAAATATTATCAATCTTATAAGAGGTATGTCAAAAAATGCGAATTTTGCTCAAGAGTAAAGTATACCTTGATATTTTACAATATCGAAATTTGTTAATATGAAAAGTACACCTAATTTTCTAGAAGTATACTGGAAGGGATGGGATTTTCCCTATATTGAAATAGTAAAAAAAAGACAGAAGTCAAAAAATTTCCCCTAATCATAAAATCCTCATAAATTGTACTACGAAATGAAAATACATAATCGAAATTTGCCAGAGAATTTTGAAATTATAAATATTCCCATCGGTCCTTCCTAGAAACCCTTAATCCGGTATTGGGGACCAATTGACTGATAGCTTTCGAGTCGAAAAAGGATTATATTTGGGTAAATTTGACCGCGGGGACCAATTGAACTCCACCCGTAAAACACTGTGAACAATATTGTTTTCCCCGAAAACAGGTATTTTTTGGGGACTGTAAACATTGAACGCTTAATCCGAAACCGGCACGAGTCCAACGAACGGACTATACTATCAAAAACTGTTAGGTAATCCGTGCTGTAGTTATTTGCGGTTAAAATATCAATTTTACGATTAAAAATTAAAGAGTTGAAAAATGTTAAAAATGAATTTATTAAACTAATCGACATAATACAAATAAACCAAATCTAAAGTAGTATATAAAAATAGGGGGCAATTTTTCGTTAATAACATATGATCTTGTTATGAAAATACCTAACACGTGCCAAGTTTCATAAAAAATAATGGAAAACTTTTGGAATTATTAAAAAAAATCGACATTTAGTTAGCACTTTAAACAGGCTATAACTTTTGTAATTTTTGTTTTGTACCTCATTTTGGATATGGGTAAATAGGATCTAATCGGTGAAATTTTTCTCCCAGAATATTTGGTATAATTTATGACCTTCCTTTTTGTTACACAGATATGTATACAGGGTTGGACAAAAGTCCGGACTAAAATTATTATCTGTTAAACCAGTAACTTAAACAAAAAACGCTGAAACACGTGAATTGACTTAACATTCGACGTAGTTTGCAGTAGTAGCAGCAACTTTCTTATTTTAAAAGGGACACCCTATATATTCTTGGATTTTTGGATTCTACTCGATGAGCTGATTACAAAAACCTGTCATACTTGGTATTTTGGTCTCATAATAAAGGCTATACAGCCATTTAAAAATCACAAATTTTGAATTTAGGTGGCTCTGAAGGCCAAACAGTTGAAAATCGAGAGAAACGGCTTACATGTTCCTATCCTAACTTTTCAAGTACTAAGTATCTAGTGACATGATATTAAATGTACACACTGTGATCAAAAATTTCGTAAGTTTTATCAAAAAAAATTTACCATTAGGTAGTAGTTGAAAAGTTAGGATAGGACCATGTAATCCGTTTTTCTCGATTTTTAACTGTTTGGCCTTCAGAGCCACCTAAATTCAAAATTTTGTGATTTTTAAACGGCTGTATAGCCTTTATTATGAGACTAAAATACCAAGTGTGACACATTTTTGTAATCAGCTCATCGAGTAGAATCCAAAAATCCAAAAATATATAGGGTGACCCATTTAAAATAAGAAAGTTGCTGTCCACTTCCTGTACAACCGGAAGTGCTACGACTGTCAAAATATTGGCAACAACTACGTCGAATGTTAAATCAATTCACTATTTCAGCGTTTTTTATTTAAGTTACTGGTTCAACAGATAATAATTTTATTCCGGACTTTTGCCCAACCCTGTATACGAAGTGGCAAAATCGGACCGCAGCAATGTATTGAGCGGTACAGTTGATTATTTTGCAATGTATCGAACAGAGAGCGCATATGATACAATGACGCGCTGAAGCCACGCCTGCTCTATGTTTTAGTATTGAAAGTATTTTTTATTCTCACTATTTTACATTTTAATTGAGAGTTTCTTTCTATATACAGGGTGTTCCAAAACTCCCTGTACACAGAACTACTGTATGTTGGTGGGATCAAAATAAGTCGATTTGACCAAAATTACCTATATCAAAAGTTCTTCGTTTGCCTCTGAGGAGTTGAAATAATATTTTCATTCTTTTTAATAACTCGAAAACGCTTCGACCGATTTTTATAAAATTTGGTATGTAGCTCTTTTAATTGAAGAGCCATTGTTGAAACCAAAAATTATACCTACTGAAATCATGGAAGGGTAAAAACTACCCTTATCCTACCATAAAAGACAGTATTTTTTTTGGAAGGTCGCCCCTGGTTCCCCAATTTTTTTGTATGGAAAGCTGTATTCATTAATAACATTTTTTGTCTCTTGCGACAAACATGTATCTCTCATGGTATTTGAGTAAAAAAAAATTATGGTCTGAGGGTTAGTCATTCATAATTTTCAAGAAAACTTATTTGGCGGTTATAACAATCACAACTCGAAAATTGTCGATTTTAAAGTTATTACAATAAAAAAATCATCAATGGGCACAGGTATCGACTGGAAATTAACAATTAAAGAGAAGGATATTTTTTTACAATAAGTCTCTAACCATCTGTTTGAATTGTTATTTTTCAGTCGATACTTATGCCTATTGATGATTTTTTTATTGTAATAACGTTGTAAAACATTGTAAAACCGACAATTTTTAAGTTGCGGTAGTTATAACCGCCAACTTAGTTTTCTTGAAAATTTTAAATCACTGACCCTCAGTAAATAAAAAAATTTTTTCTCGAATACAATGAGAGATACATGTTTTTCGCAACATACAAAAAATGGGCGGCCCTCAAAAAAAATACGATGTCTTTTATGGTAGGATAAGGGTAGTTTTCAGTATAATTTTAGTTTCAACAATGGCTCTTCAATTAAAAGAGCTACGTATCAAATTTTATAAAAATCTATCGAAGCGTTTTCGAGTTATTAAAAAGAATGAAAATTTTCTTTCAACTTTGAGGCTTCCTCAGAGGCTAACGAAGAACTTTTGATATAGGTAATTTTGGTCAAATCGACTTATTTTGATTCCACCAACATACAGTAGCTCTGCGTACAGGGAGTTTTGGGACACCCTGTATAGTGTACCGACAAAAATTTGCCTCTATATATTTGTTTATTACAGTTGCTCCAGTTATAAAAGTTCCTAATCAACTGCTTGGAGCGCCCGTAGCAACGGACGTACAACTGGAGTGTTACGTCGAGGCCTACCCCAATACAGTCAATTATTGGATTAAAAATAGGGGAGAAATGTTACTTAACGGGTGAGTTTCAGTTATTTTGATATATTATTCTATCCCTTATATAATAAAGCTGGAAACGTCATCAACTGATTCAGAGGAGATTTTTTTGTTCGGCTATAAATCGACATTTTTGATAGGGTAAAATCTCGATTTCGACGTAAATTGACGCGCAAAATTCTAAAATCGACGTTTCGACTGAAGCAAACTTCTTCTTCAGTTTCAAATTTGCTGAAAACGCGCAGTTTTTCTCTTCTTTCCACTTTCTTCGAATTCAGTCGATTCTTTTTCTTGTCAAAATCTTCCAAAATATTCTCTATAAACTCCTCTAACGTCCATTCATTGTCGTTTCTCATGGCAGATTCGTTTTGAATGAAATTTAGGTTTGTAGGATTTTATAAAAATCGCAATTATACTCCTAAACCGTAAGATTTACTAAAATTTTCTATTGTTTCAAAAATTTAGAGGATATTTTTGTCCATTGAATAAGAAATTTCGGGAGTTTTTGCCATAGGTAAGTATTTTTTGAGTTTTAGCAAAAAACCGCATTCTTTAGCAAAAAGTACTTTAAAAAACTATTTTCGCCAAAACTCGAATTGGTTTTAGAAACTTTCAGAAGGGTTCAAATTTCTAGAACACTAATTTTTCAAGCTAACAAAAATATGTATTTTGATTATGAAGATTTTTCTATTTTAATACACCATTGATCGACGGCTGATGCCCTCATTATACGTAGATAATGAATAAGTAGAGCTCGCGCAGCGAGAGAGCATAGAAGGCCACTAGGACCGTTGTTATTTCATAAAGAAAAGGTCGAGCTCGCACAGTAAACGAGCCCTTGGGCTGTTAACTGTAGTTAGCGTATAAGATCGCTAGGCCTTCGAGCTTCAGTGCTACGCTGAAGAGCATACAGGGTGTCTCACGACGAGTGAAAACTATCTGTATGATTAATGAAAATTTGTAGGTTTAGGTTTTCGAATACGCTCTTTTTAACTAAAATATTTTCATATATGGCCGACTTTCGTTTCTATCGGAAGTCGACATCAACTTTCCTATTTTAAATGGATATCTTTGCATTTTTGGATTCTACTCGATGAGCTGATTACAAAAAGGACTTGGTCTCTCGGTCTCATAATAAAGGTTATACAGCCAAATCACAAAATTTTGATTTTAGGTGGCTCTGAAGGCTAAACAGTTGAAAATCGAGAAAAACGGCTTACATGAACCTGTCCTAACTTTTCAAGTACTATCTAGTGACATGATATACCTAAAGTGTATACAGGGTGATCAAAAGTTTCGAATTTTTTATCAAAATTTTTTGTACCATTAGAAAGTAGTTGAAAAGTTAGGATGGGACCATGTCAGCCGTTTTTCTCGATTTTCAACTGTTTG
Organism: Phyllotreta cruciferae; assembly: GCA_917563865.1. Lineage (NCBI taxonomy): Eukaryota > Metazoa > Arthropoda > Insecta > Coleoptera > Chrysomelidae > Phyllotreta > Phyllotreta cruciferae. The sequence goes on along the minus strand of OU830614.1, from coordinate 344,770 downwards.
GCTTTCAGAGTCACCTAAATTCAAAATTTTGTGAGTTTTGAGTGGATGTCTAGCCTTTATTTTGAGACCAAAATACCAAGTATGACACCTTTTTGAAATCACCTCATCGAGTAGAATCCAAAAATGTAAAAATATACAGGATGTCCCATTTAAAATAAGAAAGTTGCTGTCGACTTCCGGTAGAAACGGAAGTCGGCCATCTATGAAAATATTTTAGTTAAAAAGAGCGTATTCGAAAACCTAAGCCTACAAATTTTCATTCATCTACTATAAGTAGGTACTTTTCCATATACAGATAGTTTTCACTCGTCGTGAGACAACCTGTATAGGTAGATACCAATAAAAGGGCTCGCGCAGCGAACGAGCAATCAATCTTTCCAAGAGTTCCAAGAATGGGCGAATCTAACAATAGATACTTTTAAAACCTTTACGATTAAACATCTTACAATTAAAACATTGTAAACATTCTTAGTATGGAAAACAGCTCTAGTGCTACTATAGCGCACCCGTTTCGACATGTAATTCTCGTTGTAACACTATCGTTAACGAAGGTATAAAAATTTCACGCCGGCCAGTAAAACCGCCGGTAGTCCGATAAAGTCTGCGCATCAATTTCCGCGGATGCAGCGTTGGCTATGTAAATGTTTCATTAGGAATTCTCGAATCTGAAAACTTGCAGCGGAAACTGCACTAAAAACGTACGAAAAGTTAGCTCGATGGTATCGGATTTTTTTTCACTCGATGTCTTACGGCTATCGCGATCGTGCGAGGGTGATAAATTATTTCCAAGCCTCGCCAGCAAGTCGTGTTAGGGGTAAGTATAGGGTAAATTTTGTTATTTGTTCGCTGTTGTTTGTGGTATAAAACGGAATAAAATATACAAATAATGTCTCAAAGTGGAAGTTATGTGCTTTTTTATACATAGGTACACATGTATAAGGACTATGTAAAATTGTATTATGATAAATAAATATTTCATATCCAATTAGAAATATGTGTAGTGATGGCAAAAGTGTGGAACCAAGTGGATATCTCTGGAATGGTTAGTGATATCGAAATGAAATTTGGAGGGCAGATATTGCACTAAATTGTGCATTTGATGTTGATGTTTTCAACAATTTTGAACTTCCGTTTTAACCGGAAGTGACGTCATTTTTTAAAATTTTAATGAAACACCCGGTATATTATTTTAGATAAAAATGCAGTGATGGGCAAAAGTATGGAACCAAGTGAATATCTCTGGAATGGTTGGAGATATCGAAATGAAATTTGGATTGTAGATATTATACTAAATTGTTGTCCGGTTAAACCGGAAGTGATGTCAATTTTTAAATTTTTAATAAAACACCCTATATATTTGTGCAATTTTAAATTCTACTCGATGAGCTGATTACAAAAAGGGATCACACTTGGTATCTTGGTCTCATAATTTGGTCTCAAAAATCATTAAATTTTGAATTTAGGTGGCTCTTAAAGACAAACATTTGAATATTGAAAAAAAACGGTTTACATGGTCCTATCCTAATTTTCCAAGGTAATTTTCCAAGGTACAAAATTTCTAATGGTACAAAAAGATTTCTGATAAAAATTTTGAAATTTTTGATCACCACATTTTATATCATATCATTAGATAGAACTTGAAAAGTTAGGATAGGACCATGCAAGCCGTTTTTCTCGATTTATCACTTTTTGGCTTTCAGAGCCGCCTAAGTTCAAAATTTTGTAATTTTTGAGTGGCTTTATAGCCTTTATTGTGAGACCAAAATACCAAGTGTGACCCATCCTTGTAATCAGCTCATCGAGTAGAATTTAAAAATGCAAAAATATACAGGGTGTTTCATTAAAAATTCATCATCTTCCGGTTCAACCTGAAGTTCAAAATTGTTGAAAACATCGACAACAAATGCACAATTTACTATAATATCTACCATCCAAATTTCATTTCGATATCTCTAACCATTCCAGGGATATTCACTTGGTTCCATACTTTTGCCAATCACTGTATAAATATTTACAAAAAAGTCTAAAGAACGCGAAAAGCTAATGATAGTAGTCTAGTAGTCTTATTAGTATTAATTAAATTAATAATCATATTATTAACTAAAACTAAACGAATAACAAAAAAATGGAATAATTATACAGGGTGTATCAAAATTATGGACCATAAATTGAACCACTTATTCTGGGGCCAAAAATAGCTCGATTGAACTAACTTACCTTGGTACAAATGAGCACCAAAAAAAAGTTACAGCCCTTGGAAGTTACAAAATAAAAATAGATTTTTTCCAATTTCTCGAGAACATTTCAGTAATTTTTTATGAAAATAGACAGGTGTTTCTTGTATTACAAGAGCAACTTTCTACAAAATAATTACGAAATCTGTGCACCCCAATTGTGTACGTTACAATTAAATTATGTTTGTCACGCCATTACTTTAACACATTATTTTGGAAACTTTTTTGTCTCTTAGTACTTTTACGATTAGCCAGTTTTTATTGATACATATATGGGCTCTTTTCGATTATGTTTTGAAAATTCTGAGACTATTCTCTCTTTTCTATAAAAAGTAGATTATAAGTGAAATTTCAAGTCATTCGGATGTTAAAAAAATTTTTATTGAATCTAATTAAATATTTTATGTTTTATAAAAATGGCGTCCATTTTCTTGAACACCTATGGCAACGTTTTATCAAGAAAAATAGAATATGTTGGAAAATCATTGGCTTCTGAGAGAGCACAAAATATTTAATTAGAATCAATAAATATTTTTTTAACATCCGAATGACTTGAAAATTCACTTATACTTTACACTTTATACAGTATTGGAAATAGAATCATGCATAATAGAGAAATCAATGTTAAATTCTTAGCCGTCCGAAATCCAATCGACCAGTGTAAGTTTCAATAGAACGTCGCGATAGATTATAATAAAATAATTAACTGTTCCTCTGTAGATAGCACTCCGCGCTTTGGTTCGGTTAGATCCAAAATCAAATAGCTACAAAAATATCACAAATATTAATAAAGAATTCTGCATTTCTTTCTGCCAAAATGCTTGAAAATAAAGTGAATTCTAAAAAATAAATAAAAAGGAAATTTCAAAAATAAACAAAATGATAATTTTAAAACAGAAAGTAAAAGAGTTCTAAAAAACTAAATTCTAATAAAGAATGTATATTCATTATTCACCATAGTATAACAATCTTATTAGAATATAAAAGTTCGTGTGCGGCATGACAAATACTCTTCATACTTACAATACTAAATTAGAATTGTGTGTGAATTATTCCCCATAATAAATCTTCCGATTTGACGCGCTCTTTTTTGATTAATCAACCGTTTCCGATAGGCTGTGCTCGTGTTTTCTTTCTTCGCGGGATATTTTTTATAATACACAATCGGATCGCTGACGGGAACAAAATATTTTTCGGATAAATGAATTAGAACAAACAGGTGATTTATGAGGTTTCGATTACGGCGCGTTTTCGGGGTATTGCCCATATGAATAAATTGAATCAATTTACGCCGGGTATTCACGAGTTCTATCGTTCTTGTGGATGATCGGATAATTTACCACGACATAATCCAGGTGTAAATCATTTAGATGCCACACTTCACGTAATTATGCAGCATTATTGTACAAAAAATTAACAAGTAGAACTCGCGCAGCGCGGGCGAAACTTTGGATAGTTAACTGTCTTAAAAGAAGTAGACCTAAACCTTCGAGGAGTGTTGCTATAGCGTTGCCGTATACGGCAAAGCCTATTATTGTTCATAAATGAATAAGAGGAGCTTGGGTAATTAACTGTCTTTAGCATAGAATGCCGCTGGACTTTACTATTTGACGTCCAGCTGCGTTATTATTGTTAAGAACGAAGCTAATATTGAGGCTATTCATTGCAAGAAATGTACACTAAGCTTGCGCAGCGAGCGAGACATTGTGTGTAATTAATTGTCTTTAGCTAGTAGCTTTTGAAGTTAGCTGTATCTGGGCCTTCGCGCTGCGTGTCAAGGCTTGTGTCGACTAGCAATAAAATTGCGAAAGTACTTGCGAGAGTTAGTTCCAACAGAATGCAGGTACACATAAAGCAAAAATTGCGGCAAGTTAGTGTCTGCAAGTATTTGCAAGAGGTATTTCTCATTTTCTTGCGTAAGAAATGTCGGAAACGTATACACGTATTCTGGACATATAATCAGAGCCAGTCCTAGACAACGTCGATTGTAAAACGTAAATGTGCGACTGCGAGCATGATAGATAGCTAAACTACTTACTCAAAATGAATAAGGAGACATTTCTTAATTTTTGAATAAAAATTTTATTTTTAGACAGAATCAATTCATATTTCTACTGTTTGTAGCAAAAAGATAGGCCTAATATAGAGACATGTTAGATTTTTGATAATCGGTACACTTTTAACATAAAAAATTAAAACTTTAGAAATGTACCTACATTACAAAGAAACTAAAAAACAATTATTGCAACTGAAAAAAATGAACAAATTTAAAAATTAATAATGTGTTCTGCCTCCACTTGTTCGAACCACCTCAGCACATCGTCGCCCCATGCTCTCTATCAATTCTGCGATGGTATGTGAGGCAAAGCCTCCCATTCATCAATCAACAGATTTTCCAGCGCAGCAAGGTTTTCAATGGGTTGACGCTGCTGCAATCTTCACTCAAGAGTGTCTCAAAGGTGCTCTATAGGATTCAAATCGGGACTATTGGCTGACCATTCCATTACCTCTGTATGGTGCTGATTGATGAACTCCGTAACTAACCCAGCGGCATGGGGCCCATGTTGAAAAATGAAATCTTGGCCCATGTTATTGGTAAATGGTACTACAATAGGTTCTAAGATCTCATCCCGATACCTCGCCGCTGTTAGTGGTCCACCTCTAATTACAATGAGTTCCGTGCGTCCAGTCAAAGTTATGCCTGCCTATACCATAATAGACCTTCCTCCAAAAGGAATTTCTTGTATAGTTGACTCCAAATAACGTTCTCCGGGCCGTCTCCATACTAGAACACGTCCGTCGTCATGGAAAAGACTATATCTGGACTCGTCGGAAAACATGACGTTGATCCACTGCTCTCTTGTCCAATTTTGATGACGCTGTCCGAACAAACGCCGAGCTCTTCGATGCACAGGGGTTAATCTAGGATATCTAGCAGGTCTTCTGGAATGCAAACCAGCTTCGTGGAGTCTATTTCGTACTATCTGGTCCGAAATTCGTGTTCCAATCGTTAGAACTAGACGATTTTGGAGAGCTGTCGATGTAAGTGTGCGGTCTCGCGCCGCCCAAGACCTCAAAATTCATTCTTCGAGCAACCTCTCGCCTCGAATGCCCTTCCTCAATAAAGGTTACAGCCCTTGTGCTATTGATGCTATTAAGAGTATAGGGCGGAGACTATTATTGTACAATAAATACCAATAAATTACCAATAAATCGGCTACGTAAATGTCCAAGTCGAAGCCGTGATTTGAAGTGTCGGCGCCGTCTTTCGAGTATTCAGCGAATCAATTTTATAAAAATTCCCATTTGGCGATGCCGTTTTCATTATTTTCGAGGACACATCAACGAGAAATTCGACGTTTAATCTGAGATTGGTTTCGCATCGGCCGGCACGACATCAACAACATTGACAACAACAACCAACAACAACGAGGACAACAAAAAAAACGCAGTAATTAATACGGGAACGTCCGTATTCTGCATATTCAAACACTGTCCCCGGTTAGTCTGAATCGAAAACATAACGCGCTGTTAGTGAGATAACAAACGAAAACGGGATGACTTTGAGCGATTTCCATTTTGTCGAGCAGCTGCTGACGAGACGGGAGAACTCGCCTCTGCGCGTATGTATTCGCTCTCTCTATTTACATTGAATAGTTAATATGAGATAATTGAAATACTAAGCGAGGCATCAAAATGTCCAAAGAGCCTACGCCAATTAATACGTATATACATATTAATGGGTGATGCAATAATCGATTTATTTCCTGGCGAAAGGTACCGATTTTGTAATTAGTCATTAACTTGTAGGATCCCTTGTATACTTGTAGGACCCTCTCTTTAATACTGATTTTAACTAAGAGTTGTGGTTGAAGTATTAAAAGAAACGATACTAACTTAGATTATTAAATATGTGTACCTACCTAGAGTTAGTGTAAAGTAATGTAGTTAAGAAAATTTTTTCAAAGTTATAACTAAAGCTCGGAATACATGTAAAAAAATTGTATGCGCATATACAAGTGCAAAACGTTTTCCTAAAATATGCTAAATATACAGGGTGTTAGGTAAGTTGATACTTCTTTTTTAACTGTGTATGAATCTCTTAATTCTAAGCAACTTTTTCAATATTATAAAAAAAAACAAAAAGTTTAAAATATTTTTTCTTTTTTTCGAATTCCGAATAGTTTCCAATACGGACCTGCTTTATTAAATATGAAATTTATTTATTTTTCGGCATTTATTTGACAGATGACTGCCATAAATAAATTTCTTATTTAATAAAGCAGGTACGTATTGAAAAATTTTCGAAATTAAAAAAAAATAAAATGTTCTATCTTCTTTGTTATTCAGAAAATTGACAAAGTTTATTTGAAAAAGTTGCTTAGAATTAAGAGATTAATACATAGTTAAAAAAGAAGTATCAACTTACCTAACACCCCGTATGCAATAATAAATTTTCTTTTTTCGTTATTTTTAGAAATTTGCATCAAAAGGTAATCCCCTTTGCTAATTTTTGTCATGAAAATTTCAAATTTTTGAAACCCTCATTTTTGTTAATAACTTCTTCCATTTTATTATTTACGTATTTGCCTATTTCACCCTGTCCTCATTTTTTTCTATTTTTTTTTCTTTTAGACCCGCGCGGTTGAATATATCACAGACGAACGTTAGTTCAACTAAACTGCTAGTCAACTTTGAACAGAGTTCATTTTGGTTTTTGTTGTAGAGTGCAAGACCAACATTAGTTTGGTTGAACGCCGTCCATGCCACGTTGGTTTCACTGAACTCCTTTTTTTCAACTGAAATATATGATGTCACATGCCAAAATTTATAATTTATATTTGAAAGTTGGCAGGGTTGATTCTATTTTGATGTCACTTTTCATATTTCGTTTACTTTGAATTATTTGGAGTGGAACTATCTACATTTGAGAAGTTCTTGATAATCAATATTTAATCGAAATCTATACATTTAAATTCAATATCGGACCATAGGTATTTCAAAATGACTGGGTTTATTTCTGAAGGTTTATGTTTTTTCTGAATGTAAAAAATTTGTAAAAAATCTTCATCGTCGGCTAATTCTTCTATGATTACGTTCATTTTGAATAATGAATTGTATATCAGAAATGCAGTCTCACTTTTTTGGGTTAACAATTAACTCAACGTCAAATGTTAAAACCTTTTTGAACCGCCTTTGAACGCTCTTCAAGGACCGTTTACGTAAACTTATCTCTGAACCACAGATCAATAGCGACTGATACTTACGTACACAACACGTACTTACAACACAAATTTGCAATTAAATTCGCTTCAACGCAGAACCACAGTTGAACTATGCATCTACAACCGGGCCTCAATTAAAATATTTTTCTTCTAGTAAATTAACCCCGACAGGTGAAGATAAATTTCGAGATTTTAATTTATATACAGAATTAACGTTACAAAATATGCAAAGATTACTGGAAAAATGTAAAATATACCTAGTAAAAAATGCAATTTGCTTACAATCCGAGCTTTAATTAAAACCCTTTAAATTAGAGAAAAAAATAACATTAACTAATACATATTTTGGGGACATCCTGTACGAAATTTGAAGGTTTCGACTCGAGTGCTTTCGATGAAAAATTGGAAAAATTACCGATTTTCTGCACCCGCTCCCGTGGGATTTGTAAAACGGTTTCCGACGCGCCTTCTGCGATATAACTCGGTATAAAATATGAGACAATCGAAGCCATCGATAGTTTTCCCTTGCTTTTCCCGCCGCATATAAAATTTTTCCTTGTTCGTATCGCCAAACTACGCCGATAATATCGAACAATCTTTATATTATTTGAATAAAGTAAATATTGAATTTTATACAGGGTGTAACATAAGTAATGACGTTAATTTCAGGTGGTGATTCCTTGTCACATTTTATGAAGAAATGTCCATATAAACGTGTGTCCTAATTTGCTTCAGTAGCGTACATATTTTTACCACAAATATGAATCAGGTAATCCTGTGCGGTGCCACTGGAATTAAAATTCAAAATATAATTTCGAGGCAAGAAGCCCTTTGTTGCTGCTAAGAAGCACACAAAGTTTAAGCGAAATCATCGAAAAGAATTTTATTAAACCTTTAACACCTCATTACTCGGAAACGAAGGAAATTAGGACACACGTTTATAACTTTTCTTCATAAATATACAGGGTATTATTGAAATGAATGTACATATTTAAACTGTGAAGAATATTCGATATCAAAAAATGAACGGCACTAATTTTACTATTAAATTCTAACAAATAAATTTGGGGCAAAATACCCCTTTTCCGACCTTTACACTACGCCTAGTGGAACGCCTAGTTCTTTGCGGTGTATTTATCTGAAGTATCTGTTGTTTGCAAATTAGTGAATTCTTAGTTACAAATATGTCATTCCAGGACTTTTCTCTATAATGCAGCGACGTACGTTCATTTTAAAATTATTTTTCAAATTTAATAAATCCCTTAATAATAGGTATTTTTAAAAAATAGTATTTATCCCCATTCTAGAGAAGTGTAAAGATAAGCCCGTTTCAATATGTACATTAATTTCAATAACACCCTGTATAACAAGGAATCACCACCTGAAATTAAAGTTATCACTTAAGTTACACCCTGTATAATTTTACTGTTACTGTTTGTATAATTTTACTTTACAATATTCCGTATTTTCTATTTCAGTACAAAGTATTGGATCAAGGAAGAAAGGAGCGGTTACAAAGTGTATATGTGGCTGGTGATCAGATCCTTCTCGTCCTCCGACAGCGGTACTTACAATTGCGTTTCGACCAATTCGTTGGGAAAAGCGGAGGGAACTTTAAGATTATACGGTGAGAAACTTACTATATTATAATAAACATAAAATAAACATTATCGCCATTTATTTACATTAACTTTTAAGGCACATACAAATTTCGACATGACCATCACACTCATTATTCATACAGTGTGTCACGACGATCTTAAACTATTTGTATATTGGAAACTACGATCTAATAAAGTTTAGTATGGGTTTATTATGCATTAAAGTGCATCTTCTAAAAATATTTTCACAATTGTACGACTTCCGGTTGTACTACAACCGGAAATGAACAACAAAATTTGTTATTTTAAATGGAACTCCCTTATATTAATGTATTTTTGAAATCTACGAAAAATTTTAGAGTACTTCCCTTAACCGTTTGTTTCAATAAAACAGGTAAAATGGGTGGTTCCATTTAGAGAAATGAAAAAAATTTTATATTTTTGAAGTTTAACTTTTTAAATATTTTTGCACGCCCTATACAGGGTGACCCACGGTGGATGGTAATTAGACGAACGGAGAGTAGGATCATTGTGAAAATTTGGTTATTTAGGTTTTTGATCCTACACTTTATGACTTTGTGGCACGGACATCAAAAAAGGTTCGCCATCCCTGACTTAGGCTATTGATCCTGCTCTATCGATTTAAAATATTTTCAATGCTGCGGCGTTGCCACTTCTACCGAAAAGTAGTATCACCTTTGATTTTTTAAATAGGACAACCTTTGTATTTTTGCATTTTTGGATTCTATTCGACGATCTGATTCTAAAAAGGGGTCATACTTGGTATTTTGGTCTCATAATAAAACCTGTACAGCCACTCAAAAATCACAAAATTTTTAATTTAGGCGGCTCTGAAGGCCAAACAGTTGAAAATCGAGAAAAACGGCTTACATGTTCCTATCCTAACTTTTCAAGTACTATTTAGTGACATGATATAAAATGTATACAGGGTGATCAAAAGTTTCGAAGTTTTGATTAAAAAATTTTTTGTACCATTAGATAGTACTTGAAACGTTAGGATAGGACCGTGTAAGTCATTTTTCTCAATTTGTAACTGTTTGGCTTTCAGAGCCGCCTATTTTCAACATTTTGTAATTTTTGAGTGGCTGTATAGTCTTTATTATGAGACCAAAATACCAAGTATGTACCCTTTTTGTAATCAGCTCATCGAGTAGAATCTAAAATAGCAAAAATATACAGGGTGTCCCATTTAAAAAATCTAAATTTATGCTACTTTTTAGTAGAAGTGGCAATGCCGCAGCGTTGAAAATATTTTAAATCGATAGAGCAGAATCAAGAACCTAAATAACCAAATTTTCACAACGATCCTACTCTTCGTTCTCTCAAAACGTCTAATAGGCCATCCACCGTGGGTCACCCTGTATACATTACTGCCCGATTGCAAGAACCCTAACCAAATCTCTCTTCATGTTAAAAAATTGATGAACCATGATTGGAAATCCGGTTGCACGAAAATAAATTAACTCATGTTAAGTATATTCATCATGTGATTGCAGTTGTCGAAAGATGTGGCAACATTGCTATAAGAGTTTTTCACCACACAGGTTCAAATACCTTTGAACTTCCTAGAACCCAAGCTACGTAAATCTAATTAGCAGATGCTCGTAAATAAATAATTTGAAAGGTACAGCATCGATGAAATTAAAAAAATATTAATAGCTCAAAAAGTAATTTAGACAATAGTAAGTACATACCACTCAAATTTTACGCAGATTTCAAAGATACAAACAGGGTGTATCATTTAAAATGACTAAGTAGTTGTCATTTCCGGCACAACCGGAAGTAGTTCTACTATAAAATTTTTTAACAAGAAGCACCTTATTTCATACTATACAGGGTGTCTCCGACGAGTTAAAACTTTCTGTATATTGTAAACTAATTACTTCACAGACCAAATATACTATAGACATTTCACGCAGATGGCCCAAGATCAATCTCTTTTTGTAGTACCGATTCCAACTAAGATATGTCGCTGTTAGCAAAAAAAAAGTTAGGTTGGTAGTAAAGGCGCCGTTAACAAAATAAGTTAAGTTGGTATTATTGATAATTGGCAAGATTGTCTTTGGTAACAACTCGAAACTTCAACCAACATATTCTTCCATTTTTGAAATTTAAATACATTTGATGTTCGGCATTAGGTGGTAGAAGTTGTAAATTAAGTTATTTCGGTATTTCGTGCGGCTAGACTTCACTTTAGCCAGATTCGCCCAAGGGGGTAAAAATGGTCTCAATCTATAGCAAATGTCGAGCTGAAACGAATGAGACCAACTTCAATCACCGAATAAAATTAAAAATATTTTAAATTCCTGAATTTATTTGCAACTTAAACCTAAGTACGAACTCTCTTAAACGGAAAACGTGAAAAAAATGTCATGAATTTTGCAGTTTTACAGGACTTTACTGGAGATAGTTTTACGTCCACCCAGTTAAGTTTTCCGTTCATGAGAGTACGCGCTAAATAAAAATTGCCTATCTTGCATTTAGTACGAAGTGAGTACTAGGTCAGTGACGAATCGAGTACGAAGGTGATGTCGATGTCATATGTCATATTAATACAGATTCCAACTAAGAGAGGGAGCTTTTTTGGATCTAGACACAGCATTGGTGTGAACCAAATATTTTGACAGTCATAGCACTTCTGGTTGTATCGGAAGTGGACTTTCTTATTTTAAATGGAACACCCTGTAAATTTTTGCATTTTTAGATTCTACTCGATGAGTTAATAACAAAGAGAGTTCATACTTGGAATCGTGGTCTTATAATAAAGCCTATGCAGCCATTCAAAAATCATAAAATTTTGATTTCAGGTAGCTCTGAAAGCCAAACAGTCGAAAATAAAGAAAATCGGCTCACATGTTCCTATCCTAAATTTTCAAGTTTTATCTAATGGTTCAAAAATTTTTTTATCACCCTGTATACATTTTATATCAATTCATTAGATAGTCCTTAAAAGCTGATTTTCCCGATTTTCTCAATTTTTTAAATTTTTTCAAATTTTTCGATTTTCTCGATTTTCTCGATTTCATTGATTTTCTCGAGTGGCTGTATAAGCTTTATTATGAGACCAAGATACCAAGATAACCTTTTTGTAATTAGCTCATCGAGAAGAATCTAAAAATGCAAAAATATATAGGGTGTTCCATTTAAAATAAGAAAGTTGCTGTCCACTTCCGGTACCACTGGTAGTGCTATGACAATCAAAATACATTTGAAAGACTGACCTTATTGTAATATATGCATACCAAATTTGATTCAAATCGAGTAATCAGTTTCCAATATACAGATAATTTTAACTAGTCGTGAGACACCCTGTACGTACACCAAATTTAATTTAAATCGAATCAGTAGTTTCCAATGTATAGATAATTTAATCTCGTCGTGACGTACCTTGTACCGTGACGTACCTTGTAGCGATACCCCCAATTACCCCCAGTTACTCTTCTATTGAATAAATCGAATTCTCCAACGCGAACTCCAAATTGCCCAGCATGTCCTTCACCGTCTTGCTACCCACGTCTCTGCACACATGGATGTTCCTTACGAATTCCTTCTTGCTTGGAGAAGAGCATGGCTCTTCCCTTGAGGCCGTTGGCACCTTGAACTCCTTCATCAAATAAGATGATTTTAATATTCCGCTTTGCAAATTCGTATCGTCGAAAATGTGCTCTTTGTCATCATCATCATCATCATCATCGTAATTGATGTTATCACCATTACCAGCGTTTTCGAAATATTCAGTTTTATTGGGACCGGAAGTTTTGGTTATGCGAGCTTGAAGCTCCTCGATTTTAGCCAAAAATGCATCTTCATCGTCTTCGTTATCTGAAGGTTGAATGCCTATTTCGTTCCTTTGCTTCGACTCATCTTCTTGGAAACTACCCATTACCATTTGGTAGGCGTTCTTGTCTTCTTGGACACTATCTGGTACCATTTGGTAGCTGTTTTCGTCTTCTTGGAGATTTTGTAGTACCGTTTGGTAAGCGTTCTTCTTGGGGCTACTGGGAGGAGTATTCATTTCCGTAAAAGAATTTACCATATTGGAAGCTTTACATTGGAAACGAACCTTCTGTGGTTTTTTGATACGTTTCGCATTATCCTGGTAACTCAACTCAGAGGATTCCTCTTCGTCCAAATTCACGGCCTCGTCGAATTTCCTGTACAGGCACTCCAACGCGCACCGTTCCTTCACACTTTTGTAATACGAAGGCGACAGATTCTGCACCTCTTTGTTCAGCTCTTTCAGTTTTCTTCGCATCGTGGACAAGCTGGAGGACCTCTGACTGTCGCAATACGAATGGCAGCTTCGCAGTTTCGGTCGCGTTTGAACCTCCACTTGCTTCCTCTTGGTGTCGATCAGTTCTTTGATATGCTTCAGTTGCTCGTCGGCCACGTCCAGTTCTTTGTGGGTTCTATCCAGAACTGTGGACGCGGTGTGGTGGATGTTTATCTTGGAGTCTTTGGATAAGGTGTGTTGCAAGGAGGACAGTTTTTTGATTAGTTCGTGAGGTTTCTGGGGCTTGGGGCTCTTGGGCGTCGGCGCCTTGATGATCTTCTTCACTGTCGGTTTGCTGGGCTCTGCTTCCATTAGGGGCATCTCCAGTTGGATGGTTTTGACGTTGATACGCGGCCGTTCTTGGTGCGCTTTTTTGCCAGAGAACGGTTTGCTTCCATGGTGTTTGCTGAACAGATGGCCGTAGAGTCTTTGGAATTCTCGAATGTCGATCGAAGAGTTTTTGGGCACTTCCTTGGGCGGTACGGCGTAGACCGTGAGAGGGCTAACGATTGGTTCCTCTGTTTCGTAAAAGACAGTTCGGCTCATTGCGTTTTCAAAAATTGCGCTTTACTGCCATTTTGACGTGAGTTGTTGATTGTGACGTAACGATTGTACCTCATCGATGTAGCTTGGCAGTTGAATTTGAAGAAGCTGCATGCAAAATGTAAATATGGGAGAAGATAGGTTAAGAAAGCTCAATTGATACTTATTCTATCGAAGGGTAGAGGTCGCAAGATCTCCAGTGGCGTATAGTTGATTTATATGTATATATTATAAATATTCATAGTGTGAGTCCTAGTATAGTTCATAGTGATTAGGGATAATTTGACTTTTTTTCAAAAATGTGTAAATTAAGTTTAAGAAGGTTAACTGCGTTTAAAATCCTTAAACTCTCTTGGTGAAATTGGGCCTTAGTGTGTTTAATACAAAATGGAGTACGTTAACAGTGAAAAATGCAACCGAAAATTGATTAAAGGATCTTATATTTTTAAAACAATGGACTTTTTATTAATTTATTTTTTAAATTTTATATAGTAGGTATAATTCGAATAATTGTTCATTCGAGCAATTGTTGGATTCGAAAAATTGTTTTCGAATAATTTACCTACTTCGCATTTACACACTGACCGGGCCTAAAAATGCAAAATTATATAGGGTGTTCCATTTAGAATAAGTAAGTTACTGTCCACTTCCGGTACAACCGGAAGTGTCATGACTCTAAAAATATTTTTGAAAGACACCTTATTGACTATGCATACTAAATTTTATTAAAATCGGATAATTAGTTTCCAATATACAGATAGTTTTAACTCCTCGTAAGACACCCTGTATATTCTGATATGTATGTCAATAATTGAAGGGCCTTAAATTTAGGTACCTTAAATGCCAATTGTCCCGTATTCAGCGCTCCATTTTAAAGTTAAAGTCATGTTTACCGAGCGCCTTAAACATGACAGTTGTTATGGAGTAACTAAGGGCATTGTTTACGTTAAAGTCGATCGCTTAAAATGGGTTTAACGTTAAAATGGGGCGCTGAATACCGGACCAATATATTCACTATAAAAAGGAATTTAAGTGATTTTCTGCATTGAGAGCTATCTATTGAAGCATTGAATCACCTTTTTATACTAAATAAATTGGCATTAGTATTTAGATCTATATTTAAAAAAATGTCACTTGGACACCTTTTATTCTAGGCCCCTCAATAATAATTACGTTCCAAGAACTATATTAATTGAGTCTATTTAAACGTCCATCCCGATCGCCAGACTTGAATCCTTCGCATTGCTAATTTTACATCAACATTTTGTAATTAATATCTACTATTGTTCTGAATACTTTCAATGGGCCCTGTTCTCTGTATAATTATAACGTATTTATGAATTTTTCAGAAATAAAAGTCGGACCGGATCATCACAACAATAACGTCATCGTAGGCGGTAAGTACTAAAAGCAAGTGAGCATAATGAAGCATTTTCTTATAGACTAAACTAGACTTCTTTAAAGTCTAATTCAATCAATCACTAATAAATTGTTATTGATGTATTTTATTTATAACTATCATGTAATTTAAAAACTTAAAAATGGGTGGTGAAAGTGCCTCTTGAACCACAAGAGCCTCAAACTTAGACTTCATCTGAGTCTCAAGATGATCCTCAAGCCTTGAGCCTC
Organism: Phyllotreta cruciferae; assembly: GCA_917563865.1. Taxonomy (NCBI): domain Eukaryota; kingdom Metazoa; phylum Arthropoda; class Insecta; order Coleoptera; family Chrysomelidae; genus Phyllotreta; species Phyllotreta cruciferae. The sequence goes on along the minus strand of OU830614.1, from coordinate 329,244 downwards.
AAGAGCTTTATGAGAGGAATATCCAAGGGTCTCTTTTCATCCTAAATCCGTCCCTGATCTAATGGAAATGTATTTTTTAAAGGGTTTTTTTAATGGTTTTGTGTTTTTGAAGGATTAGCGGAGCCTGCGAGAGGTCATCGATCCAGTACGTTGAATTCGGCGGCTTTCGTCAGCCCCTGCCTCATAGCGGTGACGTCCACTTTAGCGGAATTATGGTGGAGGTGACAGAGCTAAATGGAGATTTTTCTACATTTTTTTCGAATTAACTTTTCTTGCTGTATGAAAAATTGCGAGAAGAAACGTATAACGTTTAAGGTTTCTAAATTAGTGGTAGGCGCCGAGTTTCCTACTGTCAATTAAGATTAACATCCGTATTTTTAAATTGAAATGTAATTATACATACAGGGTATCCCAAAAGTGTGGAAACGGTCGAATACCAGTTAAATTTTAGGCCTAATGGCAAAGTCAAAAAACAAAAACACATTTCGAATTGTCGAAAATTATTCAAAAAAATTGGATCGATGGATAGATTTTGAGAAAATATTGGATACTTACATATTTTTTGATTAGGTCTAAAATTTAACCGATATTCGACGGTTTCCATACTTTTGGAACACCCTGTATAATCAAGCTGTATACAGGGTGTTTCATTGGGAAAGGGCAATATTTTAACCCTTCATAGAAGTGATACGGAGGATCACAAAAAATCCATATACTCAGTGCGGGTTTTGCGCCCTTTATAACCGAGTTACATTGTGTTTTTTTTGAATTTGGCACATTTCTATTGTATCTCGCTCGTAACTTTTCAATCACTAATATTTTGAAATTGAGGCTATCAAAATGTGTTGAAAGTAACAAAATTTATCGAAGCTAACAAAATTTATTGAAGCTAACACAATTTATTGAAGCTAACACAATTTATTGAAGCTAACACAATTTATTGAAGCTAACAAAATTTATTGAAGCTAACAAAATTCATTGAAGCTCAATCACAAGCTTCTCATGAAAAATTAAAGAAATTTTGAAATTCATGTTCGTCTTAAATTATTTAATGAATTATAGAAAAACAATTCACATTTGAAATTCAATTTTAATGAACATTGATAATAATGATTTTAATGAAGAATTTGGAGTTCCTATACTTTTAATAATTTTTATCAATCAAATGGGCCAAATTCAAAAAACACCCCGTAACTCTACCCTGTAAATAAAGAGCGAATAACCAATACTATATAGATTTTTTTATGCTCAACTGGGTGAACTCTATGTAGGGTTAATATATCGCCCTTTCCCAATGAAACACCCTGTATTTGTAAATATTCCCCGTAATTTTGAATATGTACTTCATGCTTTCGCGACGACTTGTACATATCATGCTTTCAATTCTGTAGATAGCGAAAATGAGTCTGATGAAATTAGATTTTTTAAAAACGTTTTAATACCGATTTAATACTGTACTTGACGCTCGTTCTGTAAAAACTTGTAATTTCGAAACTATCAATGCGAAATGACCTGGCCTAACTTCCACGTTTTCATCATAGAACGATACATTGAAATATTTCCCATGTTCCGAGATGAATTGTAGAAGAATACATTAGTTTCTCCACGACTGGCCATATCAGGATGATCAATTAATTTTTTTACTATATTTTATTAAAGATCGTAGTCGAGAAGTATTCATAAATTTGGGTATTATTGGAAATTACACAGTAGATGAGTATGTATTTTTTTGTAAAAAATTAATTCTAAAACATTTTGAACAGTCCTAAATGATTCTAGACAGTTCTAATTGAATCTGGACAGTTCTAAATGATTCTAGACTGTTATAATTGATTTTGAATAGTTCTTTCCGGAAATTTCTAAATGAATCGGAGCTGTTTTAAATGTTGTGGACAGTTCTAAATCATTTCGAATGGTTATAAATGATTCCGGACAGTACGAAATGATTCTCGTCAATTCCAAATGATTCTAAACAGTTCTATATGATTTTGAATTATTCTAAATGATTCTTTGCAGTTCTAAATGATTTTGAATTATTTTAAATGATTCTTTACAGTTCTAAATGATTCTGGACAGTTCTAATTGATTTTGTAGTTCTTTCTGGAAAATTTTAAATGATTCGGGGCTGTGTTAAATGTTGTGGACAGTTCTAAATCATTTATAATGGTTATAAATGATTCTCGTCAGTTCCAAATGATTTTGAATAATTCTAAATGATTCTAGACTGTTCTAAATGATTTTGAACACTTTTAAATAAAATTTTAAATAGTTTCCCCACGATTGTCTATATCAGGATAGTCAATTATTTTTTTATTAGATACTATTAGATATTAAAGATAATTTTTATTTAATTAAGTCGTGGTCAAAAATTCTTCATAAAATTAGGCACTATTGGAAATTAAACTGTAAGTGTGTATTTTTTTGTTAATAAAAACTTTTCGAATTCTAGATTTTGAAAGACTGGGTCCTCTAAAAAATTATTTTTATAAATGTGAGTCAATTGTTAATTAAATGGCAAATGTATATAGTAAAAAGATATGATGTTTTGATTAGTTTTAAGTAGATTTAAATGGTATTTAATATCGAGTTGTGCCAAATCAAATAAAGGTATAAATTGTATGTAAAAAGAAAATTAAAACTTCGATCGAATTAGTGACTTGGTTTATTTCACCTTCTACTTATCCTCTCTCTTATTTATTATAATTAAAAATAGCGTGGAAAACTTTCTTTTATAATACAACTAATAAATATGAGTAATAATAAAGTCCTCAATTTTCTCATGCAAAAATTTAAAACTTGAATAATTAATGATGATTAATTAATGAATTAATTTGAATTATTTCAATTTTCTTAAGTACCTACGGATCTGTAATAATGATTTTTTATTGATTTATGTGAATGTTAATTCAAATCCAATCTGTTTATTACAAGGATTTCTATGAAAAAGTGGTGATTCATCACTTGCGCGTACGGTCAAGTTTTCTTACCCGATGGCAATAATCTGTACCCTTCACTTGCGCGCAAATTGAAGTAATCCGACGACCCTTATTCTAATGAAATTCTAATGAGTTCCGTTCATATAGAATTCAATCAATTTATATAGAAACTGGACGTTGTTTCATCCAAGCTTTTAAAATTTTTAACATTAACGTTTAAAGTAATATGTCTTATGGTTTTCTACAAGTTTTATGACTAATAAATTTTTGTTGAAAATAAGGAATTTCGAAAATCATATGAACGCCAAAAGAGTAAAAATCATTATAAATAAACCGTTGACTCTAGTTTCAATTCAAAAATTAGTTAAATAACTTGGGCGGAACAATTAGGGATTGAAGGAGTTTTAAAAAAATTACACAAAAATTATGTACAAATTTTCTGTATTGTACTATTACGGCTCAATCAAAAACCTCTTTTTTATTTTTAACTTTATAACACGTTGTACCTATCTTCTTTACTAAGCACTTAAGCAGGTAAGTTAGGTTAAATCACATCACATTTTCGTCTCACAAGTTTGTTTGTTAAGCCATGTCCCAATCTTATACAACCTGTATAGTAGATTTATTTTCATACTTCACTGTGTATTATTTCCAAATTGAAATTTTTCAGATTCGATTTCATTAATAAATACATAAGTTAGTATGAAATAATTTAGGTGTTCGGCTAAAGTACTTATCTACCTGAATTTATTAACCGCTGCGCGCAAGTGACAATCTACCTTTTGCAACCTTGCGCGCAAGTGAGTTACCGGATTAGGACAAAACTGACCGCTGCGCGCAAATGATATACGCCCGAAAAAGGGCGAAATATATATTCTGCAAAGCCTGCAAAGCCTTCACAGAGATACACAGATATATACAGAAGTGCTTAGTAAAGAAGATATTGTAGGTACAACCTGTTAAAGTTAAAAATAAGAAAGAGGTTTTTTGATTGAGCCATAACAGTACAGTACAGAAAATTTGTACATATTTTTTGTGTAATATTTTTTAATCGATCCGTCTCAGATTTTACAGTGGGTCCAACCTCCTTCAAACCCTAATTGTTTCGCCCATGTTGTTTAACTAATTTTTGAAACCAAACTAGAGTTAACGGTTTATTTATAATGATTTTTACTCTTTTGGAGTTCATATGATTTTCGAAATTCCTTATTTTCAACAAAAATTTATTTATTAGTCACAAAACTTGTAGAAAACCATAAGACATATTACTTTAAACGTTAATGTTAAAAATTTTAAAAGCTTGTATGAAACAACGTCCAGTTTCTATATAAATTGATTGAATTCTAGGACGAGTTCGAGTTCTCTCCCAATTTTCAAAATCTTACCTGTACGAAAAAAGGTCGTGTCCGAGTTCTCCCCCGTCTATTGTTAACGGGTAGTTGTAGCTTATAAGGGGCTAATTGCCTGATAAGGAGGATTACTGTTCCTTCCGTGAACTTATGGGAAACTTTATTATTAATTTTACGGAACAAAGTTATTCTTCACAAAAAGTTGTGTAAGATCTAAAACCCAAGATGCAACCATCAAAAATAAAATTTTATCAATCTTATAAGAGGTATGTCAAAAAATGTGAATTTTGCTCAAGAGTAAAGTACCTGCATATTTTTCAATATCGAAATTTGTTATTATGGAAAGTACATCTAATTTTCTAGAAGTATACTGGAAGGGATGGGATTTTCCCTATTTTGAAATAGAAAAAGACAGACGTCAAAAAATTTCCCCTAATCATAAATTCCTCATTAAATTGTACTACGAAATGAAAATACATAATCGAAATTTGCCAGAGAATTTTGAAATTATAAATATTCCCATCGGTCCTTCCTAGAAACCCTTAATCTATTTTTATAGAGTAATACTTAGATAGTATTTGTGTTTTATATTAAATAAATTGTATATCATGTAAAAGGAAATTTTAGTTTTATTTAAATTGTAATACTTAAAATGTAGGTATAGGTAGGTACTTACATAAAGTGAAGTTATAACTACAAAAAATATCTCAAATTTAAAAAAGTTTGAAATAATAAAAATTAAAAGTTGGTTACTTTTAATAAATATTTAGGGTTTTTCAACGAAGAAGGATTAATCGGAAATTAAATGCTACCTGCCGTACCGGGGAGAACTCGGACACCCTCGGGGGAGAACTCGACCCATAAGAATTTACCTGCTCGAATACGGGAGAGAACTCGGATACTCCGGAATTCTATATGAACGGAACTCATTAGAATCTCATTAGAATAAGGGTCGTCGTATTAAGGGATTACTTCAATTTGCGCGCAAGTGAAGTGTACAGATTATTGCCATCGGGTAAGAAAACTTGACCGTGCGCGCAAGTGATGAATCACCATTTCGACAATGACTTTAAAAAAACAAACATAAAAAGTTCTGCATCACGTTATAATTAATAATCAATTAAAACAAATCCACATTATATATAGACAAGTGCAAATTTGTTCGCAATATGGTCTATGGGTGCAACAAAGACAACTTTCAAATAATCTCACATACGGAAAAAGAAAGTGATATTGTTGGATTGCAACCTTCTCGCTCTAACCTCTCTTCTTTTAATATAATCATTGAATTGATTATATTGCAAACAAATTTTCACTTGCCTGTACAGGCAATGACAATTATATGTAATACAAATGTGAATTGACTCTTACATTTACTTATTTAATTACATAAGTTTAAAGTCCCTAGATACATTGGCCCGTATTCAGCGCCCCATTTTAAAGTTAGAGTAACGCTAACAAAAGTGATTTTTACATCGTTATTATGGAGTAACAATGGACTTTGTTAAAATACTTTAAAACCGGTATCAACGTAAAAATGGGCCGGATATACGCGAAGAATGCGTGTCATTAATGGCCACTTGCATCAACAAGTTAAGCAAATCTTATGTTACATCTTTAACTTAAGTAACAGATAAGGCTTACACCGCTGTAAAATGATGATTTAACTTGAATTTAAGATTCTTAAACTTTAGTTGCCGTGTTCGACCCCTTAAGTTCTTCTTAACAATCTTAACCTAATTTTTATTATATTGCATTTGTTTTTGGGAATGTAATGGAATTATTTAATGACGGTCTGGAGTTTCCTAGAGCTTGTAGAAAATGGTTTTCCTATGAGAATATATGATAGGTAAATAAAAATTGAATTCTCAACGCATTTGCTTCTCAGCAAAAGTATAATTTGGGGCTATTCCTCCTACTTTAGCCTTTGCTTTTGAGAATTTTCTCATTTTTCCTCCTTTTCCATTTTTATTAGTAGTAGAATTACACCTTACACTCCACGGTTTCACTCGCCCAATTATTATAGTTTATAGTTATAGTTAATGCTAATAAACTGCGAATAAACATAACACCTAACCTATAAAAATCTTTTTACTGTAAATCACTGTAAATAAAATACACTGATGCCAGAAAATCGATCAAGTGGGCAAGTGGGCATTAGTATCGCAATCGATTAAGCCAATAAGATAGAAAAAGATAGCGATAGAAATCCCAAACATGGCTGCAATTTGACATTTTTTTGACAGAAGTGACTAATCTCCTTGGAAAGAGTGCATTTAGCCTAATTTTTTAGGCCGATTAGCCTTGGTTGCTGAGGCATTAAAAAAGTATAAGCATAAGAAAAAGGAACCTAAATTTTATCCTAAAAGTTAATTTATCTGTCATTACGTATCTATTTTAATGTTCGATTCACATTATGCTCTGGACCTTTTTCTGTCATTTTTGAATTTCCCGCTTAAAAAAATCCCAAACATGGCGGACGGTTGCGCTACTTAATGTATCTAGGGACTTTAACATAAGGATAAGCTTGTGTACTTAATACCCTCTTCCTCTACCGCCTCTTCGATAATTTGATTTACCGCCACCCCTTCTGCCGCCTCTCGATTGGTATTGCTGATTGTGCTGTCTCTCTTCTACGTATTGATCGGCGTACGAAGATTTATTCACTTGAAAAGAATCAAAAGTTTTAGCCCGTTTCGTCTGTTGGTAATCCTGCGAGCCGTAATTTCCATCGCTGTAACTATTCCCCTCCGATTTACCTTGAAATTCCCCGTAATTTCTCGCCCCCGCGCCGTAATTACCATAACTGCTTGCGCTGTCAAAGTTTCCGTCATCTCTCGCTCCCATACCGCCGGCCGATCGGTAATTACCCCTATCATCATGGTAATTACCCCTATCAGCATGGTAATTGCCGCTCCCCGATTGGTAATGGCCGCCTCCCGCTCGCTGATCGTTGAAATCCTGATCTACTGGCCTATAATCGGCGTTTCCTCCGCCCCTACCGCCTCCTCTGTTATAATTGCCACCTTCTCTGTTATAATTGCTGCCTCCTCTGTTGTAATTGCCGCCTCCTGTGTTATAATTGTCGCCTCCTCTGTTATAATTGCCGCCTCCTCTGTTATAATTGTCGCTTCCTCTGTTGTAATTGCCGCCTCCTCTGTTATAATTGTCGCTTCCTCTGTTGTAATTGCCGCCTCCTCTGTTGGAATTGTATGTAGAGGCAGATCTTTGTTGCCAAGACGGCATTTCGGGTGGCGGAGGAGCTGTTTCGGACGTTCTGCCCCCTCTGTCGGGTACCTGTAAGTATTTACAAGTTATTAGTTATTACGGTTGAAATTCATTTGGGAGTCATTCATTCATTTGGTTGCAAACGATGTGAGAATCGGCCTTTATTAATCCGACGACACTTATTCTAATGAGATTCTAATGAGTTCAGTTCATATAGAATTCAATCAATTTATATATAAAGTTAATTGTGTGCAGATCTACTGGCAGAATTAACCTACAGGGTGTTTCAAAAATAGAGGAAAAATTGTTTTCTCTTCTCCCCTGTATATGCGGCGAGTACTAAATTACTTTTATATGTCCGAATAATAATTTTAAAACTACAGTATTTTATCTAAAAGTTGCTAAAAAATTCAAATAAATCAGCCTCCGCATTTGAAAGTTCGAGCATTTTTAAATAAATCATTATTTTGAATGGATCGAATTTTAAGTCGGTGAGTGTACTTGGTATTTTGGTCTCATCATAAAGGCTGTACCTACAGTCACTCAAAAATTACAAACATTTAAGTAAACATTTGAAATTCGAGAAAAACGGCTTACATGTTCCTAACCTAAATCTTCACGTACTATCTGTAAAAAAATGCAAACAAATTTTTGATAAAAATGTAGAATTTTTGATCGCTTTGTGTACATTATCATGCTATTAGATAGTACTTGAAATTTGGCTTTCAGAGCCATCTAAAATCAAGATTTGTGATTTTTGAGTGGCTGTACAGCCTTTATTATGATACCAAGATACCAACTATGACGCCTTTTTGTAATCAGATCATTGAGTAGGGGTGGTCAATTGGTCCCCGCGGTCAAATTTACCCAAATATAATCCTTTTTCGACTCGAAAGCTGTCAGTCAATTGGTCCCCAATACCGGATTAAGGGTTTCTAGGAAGGACCGATGGGAATATTTATAATTTCAAAATTCTCTCGCAAATTTCGGTTATGTATTTTCATTTCGTAGTGCAATTTAATGAGGATTTTATGATTAGGGGAAATTTTTTGACGTCTGTCTTTTTCTATTTCAAAATAGGGAAAATCCCATCCCTTCCAGTATACTTCTAGAAAATTAGATGTACTTTCCATAATAACAAATTTCGATATTGAAAAATATGCAGGTACTTTACTCTTGAGCAAAATTCACATTTTTTGACATACCTCTTATAAGATTGATAAAATTTTATTTTTGATGATTGCTTCTTGGATTTTAGACCTCTTTGGATTTTTTTCTTTTAATATATATATTGTACCAATTGTATATATTTTAAATTACTAATGCTTAGATATTAAATATTTTTTAACACTAAAAGTTGCATTTTGTCCGAATTCTCTCAGCTATGTAAGTACACCAGAAGATGTTAGCCAAATGATAGTTATTCATGCAATGTAAAATCTTATCTAATCGGATTAGGAATATTTTGACCGTGGGGAACAATTAGCCCATTAAATTTTGAAACTGGGGACCTATCGACCTGTAGGATTATGGAACCCCGCTAACAAAAATGACCGTGGGGACCAATTGACCAACACCGTTGAGTCGAATCTAAAAATACAAAAACCTACGGGGTGTCCCATTTAAAATAACGAAGTAATAGTCAACTTCCTGTATAAAGGGAATTATACCTTTAAATTTTGGATATAGGCAGAGAATATCTAACTATAAAGAAGCGAAAGTCGGCGAATTTCCTTTGATGTTTCATAGTACAAAAATTTCTGACAGCGCTTGACAGAGAATACCTTTATCACATACACTAAGAAATATAATCGCATTCACGTTGTGTAGAGAACATCGCTACACTAAAAAAAGTGTAGAAATTGTTTATTTATAAAATTTATAAACGCATCAAAAATGTGTCAAGTGCAAGTCTAGACACCAAAATTGCGTTTCCTAAAACAAACACATAAAAATACACTGATACAAAAATACACATAATAAAATATGAAAACTGCTATAATCTGCTTAGTACGACATCTATTGCATCTAATCACAATTCCTTCGTTTGACGTTAAACTCATCTACAGTGACGCATGCGCATTCAAACTTTGAACCACATAATTCGCCGAGTTTCGCTTCTTTATAGTTAGATATTCTCTGATATAGGTAAATTCGGTTAAATTGTCTTATTTTATCCCAGGAATCTGTGGTTAAGCCAAAGACATTAGAATTAAGAGACCAAATGTTACAATGATAAATATCATAAAATTGCGGACTATTATTGTTTTAAAATTGTTAGTGAGTGGGAGAGAGAAAGACATATCTCTTATGACTCGCTGGGAACGCTGTAACGGATTGGCAATGAAGTGTCATTATGATCGCCAGTGGGGTAGTTTTAAACTTAACAACATTCTAACCAATCACCATTCAAATAACAGACCAAATTGTTTACATTTTCATATGGCAAATCATTAATTCCCACCCGATATTATCGCAGGTTAGGGTCATTGCGTCATTGTCGGTTTAGAAAAATGGAATTTGATATATTATAACTTCCCTACAACTACAATTTTATATTATATAAATAAAACAATATGTTCTGGGATAGTACGAAGCATGGGAAGACCAAGAAAATGAAGGAACGATATTACCATTGATGGAGATTAGGCATGGAGACGAAGAAGGAACAGGCATTGAATGGACATGTATAGGAAGGAAGAAGAAAAAGAAGAATAATTTAATGATATAAAAAAATTTATTTGTATATTTATACATATACCTACTTACAACTTCTAATTTTAGTCTTTTTCTGTAGGCTGAGCGCCCGGACTACGGTCGACGTTAATCGTACCACCCGCTGTGATAATGACCAGTAATAGGCGATTATTTGGTGGACTCCCGATGTAAACCCCTAACCCCATGTGAAAAAGATAACTTCGGTCCTTTAGCCATGTTCTTCTTTTTCTTCTTCTTGTTCCTTCGTCTCCATGCCTAATCTCTAGCAATGGTAATATCGCTCCAACATTTCCTTGGTCTTCCCATGCTTCCTACTATCCCATAACATATTGTTTTATTTATATAATATAAAATTGTAGTTATAGAATATATCAAATTCCATTTTTTTAAAGGAATTTTTTCAAATAATTATTACAGACAGATAAAATCGACAACGACGCAAAAACCCGCACATGCGATAATATCGGGTGAAAATTAATGATTTGTCACATAAAAATGTAAACAATTTGGTCTGTTATTTGAATGGTCTTTGGTTACATACTGTTAAGTTTAAAACTACCCCACTGGCGATCATAATGACACTTCATTGACACTCCGTTACAGCGTTGCCAGCGAGTCCTAAGAGATATGTCTTTCTCTCTCCCACTCACTAACAATTTTAAAACAATAATAGTCCGCAATTTTATGAGATTTATTATTGTAACATTCGGTATCTTAATTCTAATGTCTTTGGCACAAAATAATTATTCATTTGACATATTTATCGATTTCTATGGCGAAAAAGACTACTTTCTTTTAAAAGACAGCCTATTTGATTTGTTTCGCGTTTAATTTTTCGTGTATCAAAACATAGTGGTCGTTCAATCGATTTTTCTCGAAAATGGATAGAAATATCAAAATGAAACAAGAATACATAATTAATGTAAAAATAATTGATCTTTCAGTTTTTGGATCAAATTTCACGTCAGAGATATAAGGTAAAGATTTATTAACTGTAAATGTCGGTGAAACGGGAGTAAGTGGCGCCCTCTCTGAGCAACGCTCAAAATATAATACGCATCTTATTTGTCACCTAAAAAACCATAACTGCACAAATTTTCAAGTTCCTATCTTAGATAATTTCAGAGTAATGGCAAAAAAACTATTTAAAATTTTTACTTTCAACATCCTGTATTTCCGAAAGTATAAACGTTCGAATAAGGCTACGGTTACTATACATGCGTTTTCTGACGAAAATTTGTTCTGACGAATTCGTCCGAATTAACAAACGTCTTATTTCTAAATGAGAGTGGTTACAGTGGCAACGACAATCACATCCGAATTCGTACGAATTCGTCCGAACCAATTGAGCGTTCAAATCAGTTTGATTTTTTCGTACGAATTGCACTTATTTTGTGTTATAGTGTATTCAATTTCGAGTGATTTAGTTATTTCATTATGGATAATGATAAATTATGTTCAAATGCTGCTGGTCTCATCCCAGAATTACTTGAAAAAAATTTTCCGGTTGGTCCCATAATCCATATATGTTTTCTGACGAAAATTTGTTCTGACGAATACGTCCGAAATTCTCGTCAGAACGAGATGGTTACACTGTGCGCGTTTTCTGATATTATTAATGAATTTTTTTTTATAATCCGTTAATGAAGTTATTATTGCTAATTGGTCAATAAACAGAACATGCCAACCAGTTATTTCCTAGTAGAGACGACAAAGAAGAGTTTAAAATGATGTTTTAAGAATAAATTAAAAACATAAATCTGGAGAGCTTGAACCTTAAACTAAAAAGAAAGTACTCTAAATTGTCGATAAAATGAACTGTATACGAGAAAAAATAATAAACCAATTCATGTTTTATTTTTAATGAAACAAAAAATAAGTAAATAAATAAATAAATAAAAATACTTTAAAAAAGTACTTTAGACATACATTGGAAGTACTTTAAAGATATTTAAGAAAAACCTACATATTTCCAGAGACGTACCCTTATCTCAGTAGGGATAGGACCTATAGAGAAAAACTTTATAGGAACTTGTCATCTTATTTTTTCTTATCATCATCTCGTCATCTTATCTTATGTTATATTTGGATCCGAGAGATTTCCCACATTTCCCAGGGCACCCTGTATACAATACAGACATAAACAGACATAAAACCATTTTTAAGTTATGTATTAATAGATAAATATTCGGTCTCTTTATTCTAATGTCTATGGGTCAATCTGTTTTATGTATTTATTTTTAAAAGTTGGACACAATGCTTGGCAAATGTCGTCCCTTTAGTGACATGCGTTCAATTTTGTGTTGCACCAACTGTATTTACGTACTTACTACCTTTTGTTTAACAATCAATTTGATAAATTTTGATCATTTTATATAAGGTTTGTTCCCAATTAGCCAGCGTACTAGTACAAAACGGTTCGGTCATTGCGCATTAGATAAAAACCGTTCCAACTGGGTTCGGACTTGTACACGGACAAATTTGACAGCGTTCGCAATAAGTTAGCACTGGTTTACGAATGGTCAAAACAGTACTTGCTCGAGAGCTTGTACTGGCCTATGAATTTCGGACGACATGCGCAGTAACAGCTATAAAACAATAACAAGCTTTATAATGATATGATGAATTAGGTTACGGTTACTATACATGCGTTTTCTGACGAAAATTCGTTCCGATGTGTTCTGACGAATTCATCCGAATTAACAAACGTCTTATTTCTAATGAGAGTGGTTACAGTGGCAACAACAATCACATCCGAATTCGTACGAATTCGTACGAATTCGTCCGAACCATTTGAGCGTTCAAATCAGTTTGATTTTTTCGTACGAACTGCACTTATTTTGTGTTATAGTTTATTCAATTTCGAGTGATTTGGTTATCTCATTATGGATAACGATAAATTATGTTCAAATGCTGCTGGTCTCATCCCAGATATACTTGAAACACTTTTCCGGTTGGCCCCATAATTCTTAAAAGAGCATTTAAACTCTTCTTTGTCGTCTCTACTACGAAATAACTGGTTGGCATGTTCTGTTTATCCACCAATTAGCAATCATAACTACATTAACGGATTATCAAAAAAAATTTCATTCATTAATAATATCAGAAAACGCGCATAGTGTAACCACTTCGTTCTGACGAGAATTTCGGACGTACTCGTCGGAACAAATTTTCGCAACCGTATGGGAAACTTTTATAATTATAAAGTTTTCGAAAAAAAATATTCTTTATAAATAGTTCTGCTTGGTCCAAAACCTAAAATACAATCATCAGATATCAAGATTTAGTAGTCATATGCGAGATTTGTCAAAAAATGTGATTTTTGCACAAGAGTAATGTACCTTTATTTTTGACAATATCAAAAATTAATATAATGAAAAAATGTTAAGAATTGAAAAAAACTTTCAAATATGCAACATTGTTTAATTATAAAAATATTTTTTTCATTTCATTTTTTCATATTTTATAATTTTCTCTGTGAAAAGTTGAAAATTTAAGTTGTACTTTACTGTATAATTAATTTAGGATGCACTGGCATTTTTTAAAAGTGGTACCGGATTATACTTTAAAACGTTTTCAGAGAGAAAATTTTTTTATAAATAAACAATGTCGAATATTTGAAAGTTATTTTTAATTTTAAACATTTTTTCTTTATAATAATTTTCGATATTACGGAAAATAAAGGTACTTTACTCTTGAGCAAAAATCACATTTTTGGACAAACCTCGTATACGACTTCTAAATTTTGATATCTGATGATTGCATTTTAGGTTTTGGACCATGCAGAACTTTTTATAAAGAATAACTTTTTTTCGTAACATTACAAATAAAAAAGTTTCCCATACGTTGCCAACTTTTTCAGACATACTGTATATGTGCATATATTAGCAATTTTTTTGCATATATTCCGCTCTTTATTTATAAGTAACGATCGGTGACATCTATTCGACTTACTTGACCAATTATCACTTTATTTACGGCAGTTTTTGTATTTTTTCGAACGGACGAGCTGCTGGTTTTTTCGATAATCGCGATGTCAGTTCGAGCTGCTAATAAATCCGTTATATCGACGTCCGGTTCCGCTTTTAACATTTTCCGTTTGTCTTTGTAGGTCATTTCGAAGACGCTTTCCTTTCCTTTCGTCCTCTCAGACCACTGCAAAAAATATAAGTACATATACTGGGCATATACAGTGTGTATGCTCCGAATATATGCAAACAATTTTGATCAAATTCGCCTATAATATACAGGATGTCTCATGACGAATTAAAACTATCTGTATATTGGAAACCAATTACCCGATTTCAACAAAATTTGGTATGCATATATTAGTCAATAAGGTGAGTCTTTCAAATATATTTTGACAGTCATAGATAGCACTTCCGGTTGTACCGGAAGTGGACAGCCACTTTCTTATTTTAAATGGACTACTCTATATACAGGGTGTCGCAAAAAGGTTGGGACATGGCGAGACTGGCCAAAGTACTCGGCAGAGCAACCACTCCTAATCTGGACTGCTTGAAAAGACCAGACGGAGAGTATACAGAAACAATGAAGGACTCACTGAATCTTTTGATGGAAACCCATTTCTCGGGATTCAGAGAAGACACCAACAACCTACCAACCGAGGAGATGCAATACCGGGCTGAAAGCAAGACACGTCACAAGAGTATGGAGCTAATGTAGAATTACTTTCATGCCAAAACCTGGAAAAAACGGTCATCTGTTGGCCAAAGATTTCCCATCAGTGTCTCTACCTTCATTCTGAAGACGTTGGAAAGACTGGTGGATACTTACATCAAGCATAGGACTATAGTGACACGCCCCCTGGCCCCTCTCAGTACGCGTAGAGAGCAGGGAGGTCCACGGAGACAGCTTTACACCACTTGGTGGGTAAGGTAACGGAGCAGCTAGAGTCTAAAGGCTATATGCTATAGGAGTCTTTATGGATATTGCAGAGGATGGATATTGTCTTTATGGATATTTCGATAGCACCTCAAACGTAGCCATAAAGAAAGCGATGGACAGTAGAGGGATACCCGAAACCCTCACTGACTGGACATAGGTCATGCTTAAAGGCAGGAAACTGTCAATAAGCATGGGAACAGACCAGGTAATAGGACGTCCAAACGGCGGGTGCCCACAGGGGGGAGTACTCTCACCTCTGTTGTGGTGCCTAGTGGTGGATGAACTACTGGTAAAACTCACGGAAGCAGGACTCTCGGTGTTTGGCTATGCGGATGACATAGCTATAATAGCCAGAGGAAACTTCCTACCAAGACTCAGGGACATGATTATGGGTGCCCTGAAAATTGTAGTATAATGGTGCGCCGCTGTTGGTTTCATGGTAAACCCAGAAAAGACGGCAGCTGTGACATTCACTAGGAAATATAAACCCGAGCCAATAAAGCCATTAAGGCTTTGAGCGGTGGAGATTCCTTACTCCAATACAGTCAAATATCTGGGAGTCCACCTATGCAAAACTGAATTGGAATACTCACCTCGAAATAACGAGGAAAAAATTCTACAGCACCATGTGGGCATGTAGAAGAGCCATATTGAAAAACTGGGGGTTAAAACCTAGGGTCCTTAGGTCCTAGGGTAACTCTATGGCTGTACCAAACGGTATTAATACCAAGATTCCTGTATGCTGCAGTAGTCTGGTGGCCCAGGGTGAAACTGGTGGGGAATCGGAACCTGTTAAAAAGCCTGTAAGGTAACTACCTGCTGGCTGCAACAGGGGCCATGAAAACCACAAAAACCTAAAAAAAATTATAAATAGTCCTTAAAGCTTCTAAATGAATCTGAACAGATTTGCGCACTCTCTTAGATGCCATTTTCGTAAGTTTTCGAAGAGGAAAATTTTGTAGGACTTGCTAAAATGAAGCTGCTCACGAAAAATTAATTTTGTATTATTTGTTTGCAAAATTAGTTCTGGGCTCCTGGTCTATTATAGGGTTTTGAAGTTGAGAATAAAAAGGAGATTTTTTTATATTGTGTTCTAAAAAATTACTTTTTTTACTTTTTTAATTTTATTTAATTTTTATCGAAACTAGATTTATTGATTTATTTATAATGATATTTACTCTTAGTAGTTTTCTATAAAACCCATATTTTTGGAGATAAATATCTTCTTTTGGCGTTATTACGATTCTTGAAATTCTGTACAAATTTTCATGAAAAAAATTTAAGCCATGCTGGCACAAAAAATCTCATTTTTATTCTTAACTTGAATACGCAATAACTTCTTTACTAAGTAATTTTGGATATAGGCAAGTTCGATTTTTGTCTGATGAGTTTGTGGTTAAGCCATGCCCCAATCTTTTTGCGACACCCCGTATAGAAGTACCTGGAAGGATTGTATGGTGACATCGAGACGAGTGAGCAGCATTTCCCTGCGGATTTTATACTCTTTGTGCAGATCTTCTTGGACGCCGTCCAAAATGTTCCATTGTTTGGATGATAAATAACCGTTGAAAATTCCCTTGCCAACGATGTCCGTTCCGGCTTTATTCACTACCAACGGAATGGTGGGTACCAGCTTTTGGAATAAAGTTGAAATGGATATATTGCTGGGGGGTTTGGGAAAACGAAGAGTTTGCAATATCAACCGCACGTCCTTGCCTTCGGCCGTTTCTTGCTGTAATACAAAGATGGATTCAATTTAAACGAGTCATGAAATTTTAAAGCTGGTTGTATATAATGCGATAATTGATGCACCGGGTCGGTGTTGGTCACTTGGTCCCCACGGTCATTTTTGTCAGCGGGGTTCCATAATCCTACAGGTCGATTGGTTCCCAGTTCCAAAATTTAATGGGGTACTTGGTCCCCGAGGTCAAACTATTCCTAATCCGATTAGATAAGATTTTACATTGCATGAGTAACTATAATTTGGCTAACATCTTCTGGGGTACTTACATAGCTGAGAGAATTTGGACAAAATGCAGCTTTTAGTGGGGCTAGGGGTTACCTCGGGAGTCCACCAAATAATCGCCTATTACAGGTCATTATCACAGCTGGTAGTACGAACGTCGACCGTAGTCCGGGCGCTCAGGGTACAGAAAAGACTAAAATTAGAAGATGTAAGTAGGTATATAAATTACCTATAATTTAATAAATACGTATATTTTTTACGATATTTAGGTAACGAATAAAATATTCATATTCTATTTATATTATTAATTTTCGTAACATTCGATCATCTTTAAGCAGTTGCTCATTCTATTATTCGTTTAAGTATTTTGTGCCCTAATAAGGGCCATTTTAATTACTATTTGGATGTTTTTGTAAACCAGAATTGGAATTTATGGTGAGAAAAATATGTTGTGTGCATCGACAAAACTTTGGAACATTTCTTGATGTGTCCTCTACAAAATCCATCTTTAACAAAAATATAACTATTTAATAAATTGACACTAAAAAAAATAGAATCTAAAACGAATCTGAATCAGGTACCTATGGGTTACAAAAATTTTGGGTAAATCAATTTAATCCTAATTAGTGTACAAAACCAATTTACGCTAAATTAAAGGCAATCAGGAAAAACCTGTAAATTATTCCTCGTTTACCAAATAGGTATAATATATAATAGTCGTAGCTGTCCTGTATAATACCCGATTCGTAGAAATTCTACCTGTAGTTGAACATAAAATAGTTAAAATATATTCTAAATTTATATTTGTTATCAAAGAACAAAATAAAAATATTTTGTGTAAATAATTTAATGTTGGTATAAAAATATGTGTATTAAATTCTGTAAACCGTTAGCGCCCGGACTAATGCCAACGATCTTAACTACCCCCTGCTGCGATAATGGTCGTAAATAGGAGATTATTTTGGTGGACTCCCGAGCAGGTACCATACCCAAAAAGGGCATACAAAAAAAAATTATTTTAGTTTTAATATACAAACGGAATTTAAAAATTCGTGTAATTATTTTGTTGGCAACATATGGGAAACTTTATCATTAATTTTACGAAACAAAGTTATTCTTCACAAAAAGTTCTACATGATCTAAAACCCAAGATGCAACCATCAAAAATCAAATTTTTTCAATCTTATATGTGAATCAAAAAATAAATAAATCAAAAAATGTCAAAAAATCAAAAAATGTGAATTTTGCTCAAGAGTAAAGTACCTTCATATTTTACAAAATCGAAATTTGTTATTAGGAAAAAAGTACATCTAATTTTCTAGAAGTATACTGAAAGGGATGGGATTTTCCCTATGTTGAAATAGAAAAAAAAAGCCAAGTCAAAAAATTTCCCCTAATCATAAAATCCTCATTAAATTGTACTACGAAATGGAAATACATAATCGAAATTTGCAAGAGAATTTTGAAATTATAAACTAAAAACCCTTAATTCGGTATTGGGGACCATGTGACTGGTAGCTTTCTAGCCGAAAAAGGATTATATTCGAGTAAATTTGACTGCGGGGGCCAAGTGAACTCCACCGGTGGGGTGCAAAATATCGCTGGAAAATATTTTCAAGTTCCTAAGACAGGCCGCACATCAAAGAAACATGAAACGTGAAAAAAGGGGGCATGAATCATAAAACATGAAACAATAAATTGCGAAAAATAAAACCGTTTCATCTTTACATAAGGTTTGTTCCCAATCAACCCATTTGATTCGTACATGTACTAGTGCACGAACTATGTTGTGCGCATGTCGTAAAATAAATTGATCAGTAATTTGTCCGAGATATGTGAAATGGGAACGTTTCTTGGATTACGCGAAGTTAACCGCCCTAAAGGCCCAGGTTTCCACTAAACGGACAAAACCCAAACTCATGTCGAATAAAAACAAAACTGAAACTTTTTGAAGACTTTTCAGTCTTTCGGCAGTCTGAGTTTTGTTTTTCGAGTCCCGCTCGAAACCGCGGTAATGGATAAGTATAGGGGTTTCAGTTTTGTTTTAGTTTTGGTTTTGTTTTCAATGTTTCAGAAAACTAAAACTAAACAATAACTCAACTGTCCGTTTAGTGGAAAACCGCCCTTAGATTACCGCAAGATGGCGTAACAGCACGGCAATTTAAAAAATGAAGTTTTCTTTATAAATGGCTTGTATTAGGCACAAATTTGAATTCATCAGCATAAACCTTGACCAAAACTGCGTCAATTTGATTAATGACTTTTTGTCGTATTTCCAATAATAAGGGTGGGGGAAGGGGCGGTTGTTCCTTCTCTAAAATTTAAATGAAACGACATGATCTTTTAACTGTGGGTTAGAAGACATCAAATATACCTATACAAACTGCCGAAAACCGCATTGTGACATCTCCATTCGTTTTAGAGTTATTCCAAAGTAACCGGTTTCTCAAATTATATTATTATTATTATTATTAACATTTAATCAAAACAGCCTTTGTGACAAAGTAAAAGAAAAACAACTGCAAATTATTGAAAAGTCATGTCGAACATCTAGAAAGGCATTGGCTCCCCTTTTTTTGAGTTATTTATTTTTTATTTAATATTAATTTTGTGTTTATTGTTATAATAGTTTAGACTTAGTCAGATAAACGGTTATTGCCATATTCTCACAACCGTGTAGCTAATCTTGTAAATGTTCTTTTCGTGTAATGTCTCTATTCCGGATACCGCATACTGGCCATACCGCGTATATTCTAGAGGCGACCGTTGAGTTCTGGTTGCATTCGAAATAAACTGCTAGCATATTATATGTTGCTTCATTTGGAATAAAATTCTCATTTCCAAGCAGACTAAATAAGAATGACTCTGCAATAATGACATTTCAATAATTTGCATTTGTTTTTATTTTACTGTTTTATTTTAACTCGAAAACGAATGCACATATCACAATGCGGTTTTCGCCAGTTTGTAGGTATTTTTGATGTCTTCTAACCCACTGCTAAAAGATCATATCGTTGCATTTTACTTTTTAGAGCAAATCTAGAAAAATCACCTCTCTTTTAAATAACGGCGTCTGCGGGGTTTACTAAAGACAAAATGACACCGCCAAGTATATCTTCTGAGAAACCTTAAAATTCTCTTTCCAACAAGTACCCACTTGAACCACTTTTGATCAAAATTGTGGGGGATAGAGCTCTTTGAAAGTTACATTATTTATCAACTTCCCCACCCTTATTGTTGGATATACGACAAAAAGTCATTAACCAAATTGACGCAGTATTGGTCAAGGTTTATGCTGATGATTACAAATTTGTACCTAATACCAGCCATTTTTGAAGAAAACCTCAATTTGTTTAAATTTGCCGTGCTGTTACGCCATCTTTCGATAGTCTTCGGAATTCGAAATATTTTCCAGCGATTTTTCTTGGCCACTTTTACTAAAGAAAAAATTTCCCGAACGCTGCGAGAAAAATAGTTTCCGAGATACAGCCGGCGACCTTTCTTATTTGGACACCCGGTACAAATTATACATTTTTGAAAACTAGAAGAGTGTATCTTTCAGAAAACGTCTATACATACAGGGTGTTTCCGAACTTGGGGTACAATTTTTAATGATGAAGTGACAACGGGTCAACTTAGCGAATTGTGATTATTTAATCAAAATCGTCAAGAAAAATATTTATCAAAAATTAATTAAAAATGTAAAAAAAAATCTAAGAAATACCGTCCTGCATAGCAAATGCAGTCGCTCTCGACTCGCGCGGTACGATCGAACTCACCGTAAAATTAGAATCGACAAAATCACAACAAAATAATGATTGATTAATTATAATCTCATTCAAATTTATTTATTAGGACCTTTATTTAATCCATATGGTCTCTGAATTTTTAGAATCATGGATAAATTATAAAATAACCCGGGTTTTCCAAATAATAAAAGAAAAAACATTCAACTCAAAAGAAATATTAGCTCACCTATTTTGTTGTAGAAAAATGGCTTGAAATTCATAGTAATTATTCGAACTTATCAGCGTCTTATTGTAAGTACACACCGACTTGTTAAACTGTGAAGCATTAAGTATCACTAGAAGCATTGAAGAACACTAAGAACTAACTAAACTGAGAAGAACACGAAGAACAAACTAAACTTAGAAGAACACCTAATATCAAATAAATCACTAAAAAAACAGCATAAAAAAATCGGTAATGTTTTACTTTCGGCTAACCAAAATTACGCATGCGCCAAAAACGAGAAATATATCGTCAAAATCCACGCATCGTTGCCAATATATATTTAATGTAGGTTGAGGTAAAATTAATTAACCTACTAGGAATAAAAATTAGTTATGGTAGGGTAGGGTAGGATAGGGGATGATAGGGTAGAAGGTCAGGTAGTGTAGGGAAAGGGTTTAGTTGGGTTGTATTATTCCAAATGATTGTTATTATTGTTATTATTGGCAACGATGCATGGATTTTGACGATATATTTGACGTTCTTGGCGCATGCGCCATTTTGGTTAGCCTAAAGTAAAACAATACCAAAAAATCTATTTGACCGTGAGGTTAACAACCCTACATTACAATACGCACTAATAGAAAGCAACAGACTACGTTTTTCGAAATGAGGCGCGCGGAGGGTGAAATTTGCTCGTCCTAGCATCGGTTTTTGAAACCGATCAGCTGACTATCGCGCCAGGGTTGTATTCGCTCTTTGATTTTTTTTATAATGGCTCTATTTTGTTTATAATACATTTTTTAGAAAAACGAAATCTGCGAATCGGTTTCAAATTATGCGAACTATCACCCCTAGAAAATTGTCTCCCAAGTTCGGAAACACCCTGTATATGTACATGGTGCTTCATTTGATACAATTTGGTTAATGTGAATTGAAAAGAGGGGATTTTGATGAAACACCCTGTACAGCTGATACAAAATTTCTGTGTCACTGAAACAAAATTTATAGCAAAATAAAACATATCTGCGAAAGAAAACTACGTATGTTTTCGCTACCTTTCGCTAGGACACCCTGTATTGAAGATTATTGAAGATCTCTTAATTCTATATTATCTGAAAGAGCTACTTACTAACTTCAGTTCGATTTTCTTGCCGGGTCTTTTCTCTCTCAAAATCTGTGCGCTCATGAGCTCAGTTAAAAGATAATCGAGCAGAAGAAGTCTATCAGACAGGTGCTGTAATCTTTCCGAGACGTGCCCTTCCGTCAAATTTCTATATGGACAATCTGAAGTTATTTAAATAAATAAATGACGAGTAAGTACACATACAGGGTATTTCACGACGAGCTTTTATTATCTTTATGTAATTTAAATGATGACTTTAATTTCAGGTGGTGATTCCTTGTCATATTTTATGAAGAAAAGTTCATATAAACGTGTGTCCTAATTTGCTTCGTTTCCGAGTAATGGGATGTTAAAGGTTTAATAAAATAATCGGTTTTCCATAAATTACTGAAAATTCTTTTCGTTGATTTTGCTTAAACTTGTGTGCTTATTAGCAGTAACAAGGGGCTTCTTGTCTCGAAATTAGATTTTGAATTTTAATTCCAGTGGCGCCGCAGAGGGTTGCCCGATTGATATTTATGGTAAAAGTTTGTACGCTACTGAAGCAAATTAGGACATACGTTTATGAAACTTTTCTACATAAAATATAGCAAGGAATCATCACCTGAAATTAGAGTCGTCACTTAAATTACACCCGTATTGGAAACTACTTAGCCGATTTAAATAAAATTTTAAAATATATTTAGGTTTAGGTATAGGGAATTAAACATGAATTTTCCTTATACACAGAGAGTTATTGAAATGAATGTACATATTGAAACGGGCTTATCTTCACACTTTTCCAGAATGGGGAAAAATATTATTTTTAAAAAATACCTATTACACTGATCTACATTAACTGTGCCACATGAACTTTGATAGCTAATTCTGCTTTAGCCACCTACCCTCATTGGTAAACTGCAGTAGTTTTGTTTTGATTGGCCTCAAATTTTTTGTGATGTGTTGTTAAATATCACCAATTCTACAGCGATAACCGCAAGTAAACAGTCGCAGAATTAAATGAAGGGTACAGGCAAAGAAGGCGATATGTCATTTTTTGTCGAAATTGAGTTAATCTTGCAATCTATGAGATAAAGATGTAAACTTTTCCCCTAGAAACTATCATGACTAAAACAGCGATCAGTCAGCAGATATAACCCGTTTGATTGTTGCCATACAGGCCAAAAAGGCGATACTTTTTGGGGAAAATGGCTTTTTTCTGCCAAAAAAATCTTAAAAAACTAACTGAGTCTATAAACCTGTAGAACAGAACCCTAATAATAATATGTAAAAATTTATCCTATGTTACTTTTATAAATTACTTTTTAGAGCTCTTAAAACGTTTAAAAGCGTTTTTCTCAAAACTAAGTTTTTTGACATATCGCCTTCTTTGCCTGTACCCTTCATATTTGCTAGAAAATCTTAAATAGCAATTTCATAATAGAACTTTTTTACGTTTTTTGTATCAGAAAGTGATTATTTTTTGAAATATTTAAATTATATCGGTTTATAAAATTGTTGGCCAATAGGGTAAAGTAAGGATAGATGCCCCATTGGGATAGGTGCCCCGATCTCCAAAACCAACATTTCCAAAATCGCAACAAAAATTTTATAAACTAAATAAGAAGTGTCTGTCCATATGTCTTAATGGTCCGTAGGCTGTTTTGGAAAAAAGACGCATCTTACTTGTGTATGTTTGATTATCTCCGCAACAAACGCAAAAAATTCTTCAAACTTTCAAAACCAAGTATACAGGGTGAGTCGTGAGGAATTGTACATACTTTAACAGTGTATAGAGGCACATAAGGGTAATATCAAATCAGCATTAAAAGTTGCATCCGCCTCTTCTTTAAGGAAATACAGGGTGATTTATGAATTTTTAGGAAATTTTCTTTCGTTTATATCTTCTTTGGGGTTAATTCGGTTTAGTTCATTTTTTGGTAAAAGTATACATTTTGAACAAGGAACACACTGGCATATTAAGAATTAAAAAAATCCAGGACCGTCTTCAAAAAAATGAGGTAAATTATTTAAAAATTAATATTTCACCCTGTATACACTTTTTGCAAATTTTCAATTGGTCATTGTAGAAGGTATAAGTAACTCGTAAAGCCTGACATTCGGAAATTTTTGCCACACTTTTATTAAATGGTCAATTTACATTCAACTATTAAGAAAAATTACACATTTAGTATAATCGAATATTTTACATTAAAATAATATTTTCCATCATACAAATGTTAATGAAAATTAATAATAAGGACTAATTACTTGTCCCTTCCTATCAAAATGTCCAAAAATTGCAAAAAAAGATTTCATATATAAAATTAAATAATTATAATAAAATATAAATAATAAAATAAAAAATTAAATTTTGATATTTTTTTAACAAATACTTTAGTTTAATTATGGTTATTTACGGATTCTTAGGATTATCATCTAAAGATTATAAATAAAACATATTAAAACTATGTATTTTACATGTTTTAATCCATAGGGCATAAATTTACACTAAGGGCATCTATCCCCCCTTAGCATTTTCATGGTGGGGCATCTATCCATACCGATAGGCATCTATCCTCCAAAAAATGGTTTTGCAAAAACTCAATTTTTTCAAAATCAGTGATTGTTAGGTCAATGAAAACAAATCATAATGTTGCACAAAGGATTAAACTAGCTATATGCGGAGGAATAATTATTGATAAATTAATAGTTTCAAAATTATGAGGCGATTTCAAAAAGTGGGGCATCTATCCATACTTTACCCTAGATTTTTTTTAATTGCACATTTACACTAACATTCACTCACCAAAGTAAAAAATATAAGTGAAGTCCGTGCAGCACGACAAATTCAAATTTTGTTCCCCAGTGTTATTAAAGGACTTATTGCATTTTGAAAAATAATTTTAAAATGAACGTACGCCGCTGCATTATAGAGCTAGGTCCTGGAATGTCATATTTGTAACTAAGAATTCACTAATTTGCAAACAACAGATACGTCAGATACACCGCATAGAACTAGGCGTACTACTAGACGTAGTGTAAAGGTCGGAAAAGGGGTATTTTGCCCAGATTTATTTGTTTGAATTTAACAGTAAAATTAGTGCCATTCATTTTTTGACATCGAATGCATCTTATTACATAAAATACTGTCCACGGATATAGGAGAAAAAATTTTATTATTCATTTTACGACAAGAAGTTATACTTTATTAAAATTTCTGCTTCTTTTGAAACATTGAGAAATCTACAGGGTGTTGGCAAATTATGAAAACAAAAATACATCAAGAGAGAAGTTATTATTGTTTATTTTACACAACATTTTTATAAGAGAAACTTATTTATAATCTAAAATAAGGCTGAATACAAATTTTCAAATTCCAATTATGTGTGAAATTTTTTCACGTTTTCTAATTTTACTAGCGCCTTATAAATCTTATCTAATTAATATGTGACTATTGATATGTGTGATATTGTTGACCTATTTGATATTTGAATCACATTTTCTCGACAAGCAAATTTTTTTCTAAAGAATTACTTTTTGTCGTATAATAAATAATCTTTTTTCACTGGCCAATTCCATCTTTGTGAACACAAAATTGGAATTTTAATTTGAAAATTTGTATTCAGCCTTTATTTTAGATTGGGGGAATATGGGGAATTTTTTGCTAATTATTTGCTTTATTTTCGATTTTTTTGCTCAAATACTTTTCCGGAAAATGATGTGCATGCTAGCTTGACGTCAAGCCTTTACTATTTTCAAAAAATTATTACATGGGATTTTTTTGCTAATTATTTGCTAATGATTTGCTACATTTCCAATTTTTTTGCTCAAATAGTTTTCCGAAATTTGGTATACAATATATATATGCTATGAATAGCATGACTTCAAACTTCAATCTTGACATCAAGCTGGCATATAGTTTTTAACCTTGTATTACAGAAATAAAAACGCAAAATAGGGTTAATGAATCAGTGTATGTAAATTTTAAAACAATTTTGCTAAGAAATAAATCCTAAGTTGAAATAAAATTAAAAAAAAAAGTTGAAATATTAAAATTGAATAAGTTGAAATATAAAAAGATGCACGGAAAGAAATTGAAGTAGAACAATTACTTATAAATCGCGGTAAAAATTTTCTGGTACTTTAAACTTGACTAACGTTAATGTATAACGTACGTCGCGGTAATATCAATCGGACCAGTAGTCACTATTATTGGATAAAATTGGTATTGGAATTGTATAAAAATAGTACGATATTACTAGAAAATCTGATTGCTAGAACTGGATTTTAAAATAAAATTTACTCGGTGTTTTTTAACTCCATTTGTTAAGGTATATTACTAAATTTACAGTCAAATAATGCTGTAAAAGGGAACATTGTATAACGCTTTTTCTAAGATAAAGCGTTACTTGAATATGTTACTAAACTAAAAATGGTTATTACTTTACAATATACTGTAGGGTGTAATGTTCCCTCAATAGTAATATATTGTATTCAAAGGAACGGTTAAAATTAACTTATCCTTAGGTAGTACAGACAAATTTTAATATAAAATGTATCTTGTTTACAGTATAAACATCTAAAATAAATATTTCCTAAAGGTTTATTTAGTTACTACGTTAAAGTTACTAAATTTAGTAATCCATAGACTACAATAGAAAGTGCACGGTTATTTATTGGAAGAGTTATTTTAATTCAAGGTAAGCCATGATTGTCATTTAGGTATAAAAATTAAAACCAAAAACGATTTTCCTAATTTTAGGTTTTAGGTATTTACAAAAATGTTTTCCTGTTTTCTTTGTAAAATGGCATGTACTTCTTACACATCGCTAAAGAATATGACTTTAATAAACTTGTTTTTAACATATCCGATTTTAAAATCTAAGTTATTAAATATTTTAAAGAATTCAGGAAATAAAGAAATAAATAAATTTATTAAAGAGACTAATGTTGACATTGAAACGATAGATGTGCTGCCTCTCTATTTATTGCCTCTCTACTTTCCTACAAAGAAACTGAAGAGTACATCTTGGAGACCATCAAAATTAGAAGTACAAGAATCTTTTATTATTTTAGTCAAGGTATGTATGTACCATTTATATTAAATTTTAAAATTTCTAATAATTTATATTTTTTATAGACTGTTGGTGATATATTGCCGATCATTACTTACAAAAAAATAAGTATGATAGGTTGAAGGTAACCATTCAACCATTTATAATTCTTGTAGGAGAGAGCATTGCAAATGTGGAAAAAAGTTTTGTGAGCATCGTGGATGTTCTATGGGAAATTGAATCCCCTATCCAAACTTTGGATTTATGTTTCAAATGTTTTCAAGTATTTGATGCTAAATACCCTGCTGCATCGGAAACGGTATGGCTGTGTATCCAGCAGGTATTTTTTAAACTTCTTACTCCTTTGGACAACCATTTTACGACAATTGAATGCCTTAAAAATGATTTAATGGTTTGTTATTATTTTTTTATTATTTTTTATGTTTTGTTATTATTTTTTATGTTTTTATAGGTATGTTTGTTCATTTGTTCTGTTTTTTGAATTTTTTAATTTATGTACCTACCTTTTATTTACATTTATTTTATTTATGCAATATTAGTAGTAGAAATAAAACATTATTTTAATTTAATCTGAGTTTTTTTGAAGTTATTATTAAGGAAAATAAAAATTTATAAAATGGAAAAGAATAATAAAATTAAAAATAATACTTATGGCAATGGAAAATAATATTCAATGTTTGTTTGTAATTGGATCTACTAAATTTGATAGTTTGAAAACAAAATTCAAAGTAAAGATTACGTACCCTTAGTTACAAATTGATAAAGCCGAACGTTTTAATATACTCTTCAAATTAAGGTACTTAATTAGGTATTTAATGCTAAATTTATTTGACCCGTAAAATCCAACCACAAAAATAATTTAAAATATACCGATAAGTCGCGGTATCTATAAACACTTATTGTTAGCGAATTACGGAGAATCTACCAGTCACGGTCACATTTTAATTTAATAAAGAGTAAAAACTGCTTATTAGAGTCGTGGTAAATTATGCTTCTGCATTTATGTTAAATATTATTTCTGATTTTTAGTTGCTCAGACTTTAATTCATGGTATATTTTAGCGGGTGGAGTTCAATTGGTCCCCGCGGTCAAATTTACCCAAATATAATCCTTTTTCGACTCGAAAGCTATCAGTCAATTGGTCCCCAATACCGGATTAAGGGTTTCTAGGAAGGACCGATGGGAATATTTATAATTTCAAAATTCTCTGGCAAATTTCGATTATGTATTTTCATTTTGTAGTACAATTTAATGAGGATTTTATGATTAGGGGAAATTTTTTGACTTCTGTCTTTTTTTCTATTTCAATATAGGGAAAATCCCATCCCTTTCAGTATACTTCTAGAAAATTAGGTGCACTTTTCATAATAACAAATTTCGATATTGTAAAATATGAAGGTACTTTACTATTGAGCAAAATTCACATTTTTTGACATACCTCGTATAAGATTGATAAAATTTTATTTTTGATGGTTGCATCTTGGATTTTAGACCATGCAGAACTTTTTGTGAAGAATAACTATTTCGTAAAATTAATAATAAAGTTTCCCATATGTTGCAAGCTATTTTTTGAAATCCGTTCGTATATTAAAACTAAAATAATTCTTTTTTTGTAGAGAATTTTTCTTTTAATATATATTGTACCAATTGCATGTATATTATTAAATTACTAATGCTTAGATATTAAATATTTTTTAACAGTAAAAGTTGCATTTTGTCCGAATTCTCTCAGCTATGTAAGTACACCAGAAGATGTTAGCCAAATGATAGTTATTCATGCAATGTAAAATCTTATCTAATCGGATTAAGAATATTTTGACCGCGGGGACCAATTAGCCCATTAAATTATGAAACTGGGGACCAATCGACCTGTAGGATTATGGAACCCCGCTGACAAAAATGACCGTGGGGACCAATTGACCAACACCGACTTACCTATTTTCAATATTTTGGAATTCATTCAAAAAATATTAATGGAAAAAGATGGGATTTGCCAAATTGCTTTCAAATAGCAAGTACAAAAATGACATTGTTCAAATAGCAAGGTTTATAGCAAGTTCTCTTTATTAGTAACAGATCATATTGTTTAAATTACACGAACAGAATAGGTTATTTTTTAGGACATTGCTACGATAACAATATCTTTACAAAATAGCCAATAACCATATTGCTAATTACAAACAGAATTGATCTGATTATTTGGTAAATATACATTAGTGATCCAATTTATAGACTGGCTGGATTTATATTCCTGAGTATTCCCTACTTTATGGGCCTGTTAAATGAATCTTTTTGTGCTATTTATCGATCACAAAATGGCTCCTGTAATACGTGTATTTAGGTACATGTACATGATAATAAGGAACACGCTGTATAAAATACAACTGGTGCTACGGATAAAGTGAACAGAATGGGCATCTTGTAAACTATCATATTACAATCTTGCTAGTAGTTTCGACATATGTAATCGTAAAATATATGTATAATTTTTTTTATTATCCTGTATCTTGAAAACGGAAGCCAATACGAACATTTTTTACTGAGCAAACTCAACTTATTTTCATGTCATGTTCTACCTCCCCTAGCAAAGAGGTAACCTTTTTTTAAACACCGTGTACATACGTATACAGAGTGCAAACTCTAGCACCTTAAATTCTTCGATACGGGATAGGAAATACGAATTACTTTAACTAAACAAAAGCAGCATCGACTGATATCACGTTGGCACAGCCCACCACCACTATACACTGTGTCCACATTTCGAGATTCACCATCGGTGGATTAAACGGGAAATGTTTTGCTGAATTGAATGCTTGTAATAAATCAGCTTTCAAAATTGCCATATTTATTTAGTTTTTAAGAAAATTTTATGAAATCAATATCGAACGAATTCAATTTTCCCTAATAACTCGAAAATAAATAATGTGATCCATTTAATCATTACTGTAATTCTCCAAATAACGGAGATACCAATAGTGAGCCTCTAAATGTGGACACATTGGTCGGTATTCAGTCCCCCTTTTTAACGTTAAAACCATGTTTAGCGAGCGAGATAAACATAACAATGCCCTTAGTTACACCATAACAACAATGTAGAACTGTCATGTTTAAGGCGCTCGGTAAACGTGACTTTAACTTTAAAATCGCAGTTGTCAGTTAAAGGGATATGTAAACAAACCTGTCAGTTCAGGTATCAGTCGCATAAAATTATGGAGAAATTACATAAAATATTTTTAATTAGTTTGACCAATCAGAAGGTTCAAAATGAAGTTTCTTTAATAAATTAAAATGTCTTCCATCACTGAACTGTGCCTGGCAAATGAATACTGACAACAAAACTGATCGTCTAACAACAACAGCATTTCTAAACTGAACTGAAACTGAGGCTGATCGGAGAACTGAACTGATCGTCTAAAAGTAACATTAGATACACGTATATGATCCATAATGCCCTCTCATTCTAAAATTGTGAAACATGCACATGCTCTAGTTTATACACTGTAGGGAAATATTCTTTTTTGTACATATCAAATGCAAACTTACTCAGTTCTTTCAAAAAAGACGTGATTTCCATTATGAACGAGACTGAATCTTCCGGTGAAGAAATTTCATTGACTTCTTCATCGATTCCCTTCAGTGTTCGTATTTCGGCTGTAAGGAAATTGACGAGTCTCGTGAATTCTACGCTTTTCGGGCCCCCTTCTGTTGCCCCCGACAGGCTAGATTTTTGCAATAAAGGACCATTGTAGCTAAAAGAACAGCATTAATAGCGAATTATTTGAGCCAATGAATGTTTCGAACTTACCCGATCACATCCAATGATGATAGTATTTTTTCTTCCAACCTGCACATAGTTATTTTGTCTCGTAATAAACGAATCTGAAATGTAAATTTGTCTTATACTTGTATGTACATACATTTTTTAAATTCCAATTCACCGGCTCAATTTTCTTCAACCCGTCTTTGTTTTTTTTGACTTTGACACTATTGACAGCATGACATCTGACAGTTTTAGTTATATATCTATTAGCGTTTTCCATTGGTAAAATAGTGCGCACTGAAAGTGCACTCAGTGCAAAATTTTTAGAAAAATCATGAGAATTCTTGATTACAAATTAGTAGAAAATGTATTCCATTTGGTGCACTATATCTTGGTATATATGGTGTGGTTATATTGTATTTCTTTGCACTGGTGCAGGGTATCATAAAACTGAGTGCAAACTCAGTGCATACCAATGGAAAACGCTATATGCATCTGACTGATCTGACATTTGAGAATCTTTCTTTAGCTCATAAATTGGTGATCTAAACGCGTTATAAAAACACTGTTGGATTCAAACGGCGTAACCGCGTAGCCCACGGACCTCGATTCTACTCGATTACCGCGTTTACATGCTGGATCCGGTGATCGGATCGGGATTGACTCGAGATATCTTTTCTTCGTCGAGTCAACTCGATCCGGTATCTTTTTTCTACGTCTAGTAATCAACTCGATCCGTGTTTAGTGTGTCCTCAGGAACGATCTAGGATTCAAGCCGACTTCGAGTCGGCTTGGATCCCGGTGTATATGAGCTGATTACAAAAAGGGGTCACACTTGGTATCTCGGTCCCATAATAAAAATTATAGACACTCAAAAATCACAAAATTTTGATTTTAGGTTGCTCTGAAGGCCAAACAGTTGAAAATCGAGAAAAACGGCTTACATGGTGCTATCCTAACTTTTCAACTACTTTCTACTACTGACTTCGTAACTTTCTTTGGACTAGTTAGGAGGTGAACATATCAAAAGTCCCCACTCGCAGCCTTTGAGCCGGGGGAGATAGAGGGGTCTGAAGATCCCATTTTTCGGTTTTTCGCTTATATCTCGGAAAATATGCGTCCCAGCGACACGACCAATCCATACAAAATGAAAGCTTATTAAATTTGCGACAACTTTTAATCCGACATGTTTTTCAATATCTTGTATTGTTTTCGATTATCAGCTATTGAAAGTTATTCCTAGTAATGAAAAGATATAGAGGGAAATGTTTGGAACACAATTTTTGACTTCGTAACTTTGTTTGGGATAGTGAGGAGGTGAACATATCAAAAGTTCCCACTCGCAGCCTTTGAGCCGGGGGAGATAGAGGGGTCTGAAGATCCCATTTTTCGGTTTTTGCTTATATCTCGGAAACTATGCGTTCCCAGCGACACGACCATTCTATACAAAATGAAAGCTTATTAAATTTGCGACAAGTTTTAATCCGACATGTTTTTCGATATATTGTATTGTTTTCGATATATATCAGCTATTGAAAGTCGGTAATATTGGAAAAAAAAACATTTTTCCATCACATTTTTTTTCACTTTTTGAGCGGATAGCTCTTCAACGACGCAAAAAAAATAAATGAACATAGAAAAGGGAATAACACATAAAACATTATTACAACAGTATTTAACATTCAGTCAAGTTCTTGCTCTCTTGGGGTGAGAAGGAGCTTCATTCTCGTCTTCGTTTTCATCATATTAATATCATACTTATTTATTCAGCTTTCATTTTGTACAGAATGGTTGTGTCGCTGTCGCTAGGACGCATAGTTTCCGAGATTTAAGCAAAAAACAGAAAAATGGAATCTTCAGAGACCCCCTCACCTCCGCCTCAAGGGCTACTGGCGGGAACTTTTGATATGTAGGTACACCTCCTATAACTAGCCCAAACAAAGTTACGAAGTCAAAAATTGTGTTCCAAACATTTCCCTCTATATCTTTTCAATACAAGGACTAACTTTCAATAGCTGATATATCGGAAACAATACAAGATATCGAAAAACTTGTCGGAGTAAAACTTGTTGCAAATTTAATCAGCTTTCATTTTGTATAGAATGGTCGTGTCGCTGGGACGCATATTTTCCGAGATATAAGCGAAAAACAGAAAAAAAGGAATTTCAGACCCCCCTATCTCCCCCGGCTCAAGGGCTGTGGGTGGGGACTTTGATATGTCCACCTCCTCACTAGCCCAAACAAAGTTACGAAGTCAAAAATTGTGTTCCAAATATTTCCCTCTATATCTTTTCGTTGCTTGGACTATAGATATTAATTATCAAGAACTTTTCAAATGTAGATAATTCCAGTCCAAATCAAAATAAACGAAATATCAAAAGTGGCATCAAAATAAAATCAACACTGCCAACGTTTAAATATAAATTTTTGGTATGTGACATATATATATATTATATTTCAGATAGAAAATAGGAAGTTCACTGCAACCAACGTGACCTGAATGGCGTTCAACCAAACTAATGTTGATCTTGCACTCAACAAAAACCAAAATGAACTCGGTTCTAAGTTGACTGGCTGTTTAGTTGAACTAACTTTAACCTGGGACATCTACAACCGGGCCTAACTATTAATAGGAACATGACAAATAGTGTGTTCATTTCTGAAAAACCCTTTCAACAACTTGAAATGACAACAAACTAAAGTTAACAACAAGATAAGTGAACGATAGAAATGTCTAATAATAATGAAAAAATTAACACTACTAAATTTCCAGATGATTTCATCTTCGGCTGTGCGACGGCTGCGTATCAAATCGAAGGTTATGTAAAAGTTTAATATCGTTGACAATACCTGTTTTACTAACATTGAAAATATTCAGGGGGTTGGCTGGATGATGGCAAAGGAGAAAGTCAATGGGATAGGTGGACTCATTGCACCCCCAGTCTCATAGCAAACAGCGATAATGCGGATATAGCTTGCGATTCCTATCTCAAGTACAAAGAGGACGTCGCTTTATTAGCAAATATGGGATGCCAATTCTACAGATTTTCTATTTCTTGGCCAAGGATATTACCTGACGGTATGTAAACCGTTAATTTTCTAAATTCATTGTTTTCTTAGTTGCCATTAATTTTGTATCAACCGGTCAGTGGTTAGTTTAATAATAAAATTCGTTGACAAGGTAATATTTTACATCTCGCGCTAACCAAAATGGCGCCGGCGCCAAAAACCGCAATTAACCTGAAATATATCGCTATGACAGCGTCAAAAACCATGCATCGTTGCCAGATAATGTATAATGAAATTCTATTTAATAATGGTTATTTTTTTTATTATTACGAGTTTGAATATAGTTTTGAATAATTAATTAAACTTATTACAGAGTGATGTAGTAACATTTCTCTAGTTGCACTTTATTTCGATCCCTTTCTGAACTAGCTTCTTCGTTGAAAATATAAAATTACCACTGTTCCATTAATTCATTTCATTCATTCGCACTTTTATTAAATATACGATCATCTATTTTTTATTTATTTACAAACTAATTTTGTATTCCTAGTAGAATAATTAATTTTACCTTAACCTAAATGATCCATTCATTTTCATACTATTTCTAATTATTTTTATAATTTTTCTCATTTGTGGTTAATAGACGGATTATTTATTATTATAATTATTATTATTTCGCTTTATTCCAATTATTTCCGTCAATTCATTGAAATAATATATACATTGGCAACGATGCATGGTTTTTGACGCTGTCATAGCGATATATTTCAGGTTTTTGACGCATGCGTCATTTTCGTTAGCGAGATATAAAACATTAGGGGTGACCGGGGGAATTCCGCGCACGGGGAATTCTGCGCATTAATATTTTGGCAATACGGCTTACTTATTTCAACATGTGAATACAATGCGCAGTCTCATATTAGTCACTTGGACGTATGTTTGTAATATAACGGCATTCGTAGTGTTGGTTTATGCAAGGTCGGCGATTATCTTTTTTCAAGACGGATGTAATTTTCAATCAATCCCGAAAAAGTGGTAACTGCCTTAAGTTATTAATTTTCAGTAAAACTCTTACATGACTTGTTTACTACATATTTATACATAATTTCACGAACAAAAACAATTATTTGTTTTTTGTCATTAATCAGCAATGACATTTTAAGTTAGGTTACTCACTTAGGGGAAATACCGCGCAGATGTGTCTGGGTAATTTCGCGCTGCGCGGTATTACCCCTTGTGAAAATTGGTGCTGATATTTAGTGTTTATATTAATTTTTAGATTTCAAAATCCCCTTACTTATGTTCGAAAATCCGAAAAATCAAAATGGACCCAAAATTTTGAGTATAGCTTTATTTAATTTCTGCGCTGAATTACCCCGTCACATGCGCGGTATTACCCAGTACTTGGGGGAATACCGCCCAATGGCAGTTTTTTAAAATAATTTTTTTATTTAAAATCGGTAAAACTTGAAACCTTTTTTTATAATGGGAATTATGTTCCCAATAGATGCAAGTTTCAGTAATTAAATTATGGCATGATATAAAATGTAGACAGGGAGATCAAAAATTTCAAAATTTTTATCAAAAAACTTTGTGTACCATTAGATAGTACATGAAAAGTTAGGATAGGACAATGTAAGCCGTTTTTCTCGATTTTCAACTGTGGCTTTCGGAGCCACCTAAATTCAAAATTTTGTGATTTTTGAGTGGCTGTATAACCTTTACTATAAGTCTGATATACCAAGTGTAACACCTTTTTGTAATCAGCTCATCGAGTAGAATCCAAAAATGCAAAATATACAGGGTGTCCCATTTAAAATAACGAAGTTACGGTCAACTTCCGGTATAAACGGAAGTCGGCCATATTTGAAAATATTTTAGATGAATTCCTTACATTCAAAAACCCTTGTATACAATATTTCATAATTTTATACACATCCATTCACGAAATACTTCTAATGCCCGCCTTGGGACAGGGTGTAGAAAGACCTTCTTCGTTCTTTCTATTTCCTGACATTCGGATTTTCATTCGGGTCTACCGATTCCGTACGATTATGCTTACGCGGTGCGATTCCGATAGAGATAGAGAAATAGGTAGAAAATTTCTTTCTATAAGGTTAGGCGGTACGCCTGCAGCTGACTATCGCGGCCAGGGGTTGTATTCGCTCTTTGATTTTTTTTATAATGGCTCTATTTTGTTTATACATATTACATTTTTTAGAAAAACGAAATCTGCGAATCAGTTTCAAATTATGCGAACTACCACCCCTAGAAAATTGTTTCCCAAGTTCGGAAACACCCTTTATGCAAAATTAAACTAGAGAATTACCTATAATTGGTAAAGTCAACAGTTTTGGCGCACCAGCGCCGCAAAGTGTGTGTTAAAATTAAACAAATTCAATTACCACTACATCTTCCCTGCGGATGACAAAAAAATAAACACATTAATTAAATAATTATTTTTTTCTTCAATTATACCACAATTTATTCCTGCTTTAATTAATTCTTCTTTGTTACCTAAGAGTACATTACCTCGGTAATAGAATAGATCATCAATCTTGCTATTAATTAGCCAATTTTTTTAATAGTCCATGGCAATATTTGGGATCGTTTATACAAAAATATCCGACTTTTACAACTGAAAATCTCCTATTAACGAAGAAAAACGTTTCAAATAAGAAAAAATCAAATTTCGATGAACCCGATGAACCATTGCGTACGTCCACGTGTACCAAAAGAATCTTGTATTCAAAATTTTGTTGCCAAATGCTCCCATTCGTTCGCTATCTTTATTTATTGGTTATAAAAAATGAAAGGGTTATATTTTTAATAGTTTTAACTTTATTATAGTAGATTTCGGAACTGTAAGAAGTAGTCCATTAAACCTTAAAAAAGGGTAACGTTATTTTAAAATTTACTTTAGCACATTTGAAATTTTAATGAGTAAGTATTATATCCAAAAAACGTTATTGTTCACAGTGTTTTAAGTATAACTAATCATTTTCATACACAATTTATTTAATAATAGAAATGTATTGACGAAATGTTATCTTTTAACAATTCCTAATAAATACTAATTTATTAGTAATTATATTTATTTCCGAGGGGTGATCGGTCACTAGCGCGCGCGTTTAATGTTTTTACCTGTCCTAATGGAGGGATGCTTGGGTACATGTAAATTGGTTCCCAAATTTAGGAAGGATTAATAATAAGATGTAAATTGGTTCCCAACCTTTTTTGGGCTTACCTGAGATTTGTATAAATTGGTTCCCGGCATTAAAATCTCGGAAAAAAGGAATCAAAAGGAATTATAGAAATAGATTTTCAAAAACACATTTATTATACAAATGAAATAGTAGGTACTTATACAGGATGCAAGCACATCTAAATACGCATACAAAAAAATAAAATGCAATAGGTACATAGAAAATTACAAATACATACAAATACATACAAATACATAGTTTCAATTTTCCATAGCGCAGTGAAATGAAACACTTTTGAGGAAATGTAACCGATTCATTTCATTTTTTGAATACGATTTTATCATTTTTGCTAAAATCTTTTGCCGATTTTTAACTTTAGCGTTATATATTTTACCCGGGATATGGGTATTTTGCAATTTGACATAAGTTTCCATTTGAAACTCTTTAAGTTTTTCCAAAAAAATTAAAATATTTGCATGCGACTGGTAAAAAGACGAATTAAAATGTTTGTGGAACGATTCACAAGCATTGGTTGTGCACGTCAGTTCAGCCGAGCTTTGAGCCCAAAGGTAAGGTGGGTAAACAGCTTCTTCTCATATATAAGTGTCCGTTAAATAATTCGAAAATTTTAAAATATTTTTGTCACTTGGTGCTATTGCTAGCAAATCGAAAACAAAACAATCGCTAACTTTGTCAGGACTCACAAATGTTAGTCCGAAAGTCAATCGTAACCATTTACCAATTTCTGAATTTCTGTTTTAATACTCTGAAATGAGGCCGTATTGTTCGATTTTTCTGTTCCATGCTTGGGCTAGGTGAAATCGGCATCCAATTATTTCTCCCAATGGAAACACTTGCTTGACAGCGTTGTGGATGGCTTCCTCAAAGTCAATAACAATGCTCGTTTGCTTCATGACAATGTTCTTTTATATGCTTTGTAACGGTTAAATTGTCACCTTCTCTCAAAGTAAAGACGAATGATTTGCATTTTCGGTTTGTCCAAATCCATCTTCTCTCACATCACTTTTCAATAACTTTTGAAAATCATATTTATAGTAATCTAAAACTAATAACTGTTTTCCTCGTTCACTTAGAATTATATCGGGATTCATTGCAGAAACGTAATAATATTAGAACTCAACTTCAAGCACAACTAAAAGCTACTTCTAATTTATTAACTAAAGGGAGTAAAAGTACAGTATTCTACCTGTCTTAATTGCACTTTGATTGAATTGAAATTTCAGACGCTCGTTAATATCGGATAAGAAGCTTAGTACCTGTTTACGTACCACTTTTCCTTTTGGGAACCAATTTACTTATTTGATAATTGATATCAGGTACTGACTTTTAATCTATTACCTGCCGGGAACCAATATACCAACACCTGGATGCTTTAATCCGTACAGGTCATTTGCGCGCCTGCAGGAGATTATCGATAATTCTACATTATATAATATCTACTTGGTATTTTGGGCGATTTACGATTGCACCACTTTAATGAGGGTCGGATTAAAAATTGTTACCATTGCACCAGGACTCATACAGGTAGAGACAGATCGCGTAACGATTGCACCAATCCACTTAGCAGGGAATTATAGGATTATGCAGATTGTTTTTTGTAACTGTAATGCAAATCTTATCTACCTCATTACGATAATACTCTAAATTGAATTTTAATAGAAAGCATATTGTCGACAAAAGAAGAGAATGGTCAATATCAATCTTATTTAAGTATTAAGTTGATTGAGTGGGTACCTTTAGTGAATATAAATACAGCCCTATATCGTATTTTTAAAATAGTATCGCTTGCGAATTGAAGAGATAATTATATAGAAATGGAGTTTCAAGAGATTGTTAGTGAAAGAAGTAAAACATTGCTTTTAATAAGTGATTGCAAATTTTACGAATGTCGTACCACAGCTACAGGTGAAGTGAAAAGGCGGTATACCAAGAGGACCTGTTCTTCAACTGTATACACCATCGGGATTGGTTCTGCAAGAATTATCAGCAAGGCTCCTTCAACGCACAACCATGAATCAGATAATGGAAGGAATCTTCAGCGCCAAATCATTAGTGCTGCAGTGAAACGAAAGGCTCACGA
This sequence comes from Phyllotreta cruciferae, assembly GCA_917563865.1. Classification (NCBI taxonomy): domain Eukaryota; kingdom Metazoa; phylum Arthropoda; class Insecta; order Coleoptera; family Chrysomelidae; genus Phyllotreta; species Phyllotreta cruciferae. The sequence continues at coordinate 289,929 of OU830614.1, read as the reverse complement.
TGAAATCATTGAACGTCCTAGTAAAATTCTGAAGAGTGTCATTAATTCGGGAACAGCAGAAACAACAGAATTGCTCGCCAATGACTTGGTCAGCATTCGCCAGTGCATCTACAGAGAAAAAAGAAAAATGTTGCCAAAACTTCCCAAAAGTTTAAGTGAAGTGCATGATGCCGTTCAACACCAAAATATACTCACAAATCAGGAAGAAAAATTTGTGAGAGGTATTTTGTATTTTGGTTCCATTATCTTTAAGTTTTATTGAGAATCGATTGATTTCTATCCTAGGAACTACTAAGTTGATGCAATTTTGATTGATGTATTGACCTATTTAAGGAACAGCTGGGTTTGTAGTAACCCTCAGTTGTTAAGAAATTGTTTAATAGTACAGTGCTTTCTAACTTAAAATTATACTTGTTAATAAAAATGGAAACTATGTTGAGTGCTCAAGGAAAGAAATTGTTGGTTGTAGAAGGGTTTACATTTGGAACGGATAAAGAAGTGATTTTAGGTGTATCCTACAGATGCACGAAAAGAGGATGTGTTGCTTCTTTGCTTCTAGATAAAAATGAACAAGTTACTATAAAATCAAATCAACACCATAATCACGCAGTTCCTACTAATTTGGATGTAAAGGTAAGTTACAATACTCATCTAAATTATTATTAGATATTAGATTATTAGATTATTATTAACTAAAATTTAAGGTTACCTAAGTTTAATTACCTAAGATAAAAAAATTTACAAAATGTTGTCAACTTTTACGCGTTTCTCAAAATTTCTACAATATTTCTTTTTTTATAGAAAATCAGAATGGTCTTAAACGAAAAGCTGTCGACGATATATCCGAACGTCCCAGCAAATTGATTAACCGGTCTTTACATGGGAACTGCCTTAACCATATAACCCAAAATCAGGTTCAAAATATACGCAAAACTATATATAGAGCTAGAAGAAAAATTGCGCAAAATCTACCTCGGTCAATAGAAGAGGTCCATGATGCATTGGATTCAATGAACTGTTTAACCGCCAAAGAAGAAAATTTCCTCTTAGTTAATAATAGACAATTTAATATTGTTATTTTTTCATGCATTACTCATTTGAAAAATTTGTGCTCCAGTAAAAAAAATTACTTAGATAGCAACATTTGAATATTGCGCAAATTTTTTTTTATCAACTATTTACGATTCACAGTTTCAAAAACGGCAATTACATGTAGTTTTTATTTTGTTGCCAAATAAGCAGCATATAACTTATCGGGTTGGTTTAAATTTACTAATTGAATATTGTGCAAACGAAAATTTCATATTTAAACCAACTGAAGTTATTTGCGATTTTGAACAATCAATCCATTTAGCTATTACTCGAATTTGGCCAGAAATAAAAATTACGGGTTGTAGATTTCACTTAACCCAATCGTGGTTCAGGAAAATCCAGAATTTAGGTTTAGTGACTGAATATAGAAACGATAATTCTGAAATTGGTCGTTGGTGACGATGGATCTTTGGTTTATTGTTTCTGAATGCTCAAGAAGTAGCGGATTGTTTTGTTGATGATTTCTATTCTGTTGTTCCGCCCGATAACAGAGTTATTTCTTTCTGTGACTACATATTTAATTTAAAATTGTATTGACGAAAGTGCCTTGTTTCCCCCACATTTGTGGGCACAATGTATTGCCACTGTTGAAAGAACGACAAATTGTTGTGAGGCCTTTCACAGCCATTTTAATGCTAATTTTCATCGTGCACATCCAGATATATTTACTTTTATTTCCGTTCTACGAGATTTTCAATTAAATAGTTACATAAAGATAAATAGCGCCGAGACACAACGCAAAGTGACAAATAGTGAATCGGTAAAACGAATGAAGTATGTGTCCAATTTAATTGAAATCTATAAAAAAGGGAATATTTCGCGTTTTGAATTTGTAAAAAGTGTTTGTGGTAATTACAATAAATAACTAATAAATAATAAGGTAATTTTTTGTATTCTTTTGTATGAATTTGCTTATTTGTTAATATTATCTAATATTTTGTAATAAATACATATATAAAACAGAGATTTTATAGTAGATAGGTAAATAGGTAACACATTTGAAAACCAAAATATGGTTTTATAAAACCGATAATTTTAACTTTAGGTAAGTAAGGTACCATAGGTAATTAGCGCGCTAGTGTCCCTTTACCTGTTCAACACACCGCGCGCAATTGTCCTGTAAGCAAAGGGTCAAACTGACCGCCGCGCGCTTTTAACCTATGGCCCGAGGGGTGATCGGTAAATAATTTCGGCCTAATTTTAAATTTCGGCAGTTGACACCCATAACATAAGTCGCATTTACATGATGCCAATTGGCGAGACAATTGTCAGAAGACAACTGACTGGCATGAAATTATTGGCATCGTGTAAACACTTTAGACCAATTGCCCTGCCAACTGCCCTCACAATTGCCTCAAAATCCAGTTGTCTCCGGGAGTAGACTGAGGACAATAAGCTGGGCTCAACGAAACCCCCGACCACTCGAAAACTCAGTTGTCGCGACAATTGGTGCCGTGTGAACGGTGTAGCCCAATTGTCAGTATTGTTTACGTCAAAAATCTGTTTACGTCATTACCAAAAAGCCATATTCAATGTCTATTGCTGTGACAATAGTTGTTCCCGTGTAAACAGGTTCACGTTCAACTTGAATGGCCTCCAACAATCCCGCAATCACATGAAGACAATTGGCAAAGACAATTGTCTCGCCAATCGGCATCATGTAAATGCGACTAAAAACCTAACTTCTCTAACAAACAGTTGTTCTGACAGATCTAATTCAGAAAACTAATCAACGACATAATATTTCGCTTCATGAATGTCTCTTATCGGCAACATTGTTATAGTCAAAAGTAATTTTATTGGCCAGAATTTGGCGCATTTTTTAAATCCTAATGAGTTTTAAGTAGGGACTATTTCGGAAATCCCTTATTTTTCTGCTAAATGAAGGTTTTCCTAGAAATATATTAGTCTTTTAGCAACTTTTCTACGTAAAGACATATGCCCATTGTTAATTTATCTAAAACATCACCTACTCTTAAATAATATCTACTCGTTTTCTTCCAAAATGCCCTAAAATAGTTTCATCATATAAATCCTTCCAGCAGGTTCCGTCCACAAAATAAACGAGCCAGGCGTCCAATACTACAAGAATCTCATCAGCGAGCTAAAGCAAAACAACATCCTTCCCTTTGTCACATTATATCATTGGGACTTACCTCAGAAACTGAGCGAGCTGGGCGGTTGGACCAATCCCTGGATCATTACGTGGTTCACAGATTACGCCAGGTTGTGTTTCGAGCTTTTCGGTGACGACGTGAAACATTGGATGACGATAAACGAACCGAAACAAGTCTGCCATTTCTCGTATGGAGTGGGCTTCCTGGCACCAGGAGTTTCTTCGCCTGGCATGGGAGAGTTTCTTGCTGTTCACAACGTAATCAGGGCGCACGCAGAGGTTTACCACGTATATATTAACGAGTTCAAGTGCAAACAAGGGGGTGAGATTCGGGAAAATAAGACCAATAGGCTTCAAACTAATTTTAGGAATGTTAGGAATAGTAGTTGATTCTGCTTGGTATGAACCGGAAGATCCAGGAAATCCTGATGATGTCGAAGCGGTCGCCTCGAAATTAAACTTTAGCGTAAGCGAAATGTTCATTCCAAGATCTCATCATTTTGCTCCCTAATTTTAGGTAGGAATATACGTACATCCTATGGTATACGGGGATTACCCGGATAAGGTGAAGGAAAAAGTGAAGAGACGGAGCGAAGCTCAAGGTTTCAAGAGATCCAGATTGCCGGAATTCACTGTCGATGAGAAGGTGAAATTAAAAAAGTGCTTCGATTTCATCGGCTTGAATTACTACACGTCTGGAATAGCCAAGGCGGATTTTTCGAATACAGAAGGCAAAGGTTACCTTGCTGACTGCGAAGCCATCGAATATCAGGCACATTGTTGGGAATCCTGCGCTCTGTTTTGGTTAAAAGTAATTATTTTTTTCATCAAGTATCTCATAAATGATCTGGTACCAATTCCTAACTTTCCACGATTCCTGGCTATGAATAAATAATTGCCATTTCCATATCTAGGTGGTTCCAAAAGGTATCAGATGTCTTCTAAAATGGCTCACTGATAATTTCGAACAGCCTTTGATTTACATTACGGAAAATGGATACGCAGATAATGGAGGATTAGAGGATGATGCTCGCATCAATTACATAAAGGTTAGCGAGAGGATCCGCAACCATATTACTCAAATATGTTGGAGAATTAGGGTTATACAGGGTGGTGTCGCAAAAAGGTTGGGACGTGGCTTAACCCCAGACTCTTGACACAAAAATAAGACTATTTAAGCCCACTTACCTATATCCAAATATTGCTCAGTAAAGAAGTTATTAACAAAAAAGAGATTTTTTGATAATGTGCCAGAGTGGCTTAACTTTTTTTGTGAAAATTTGTACAGAATATTTTTATTTGGTGACATATTTATGCCTAATTTTTTTTTTATTTATCGATCCCTCTCAGATTTAACGGATGTGGTCAGCCCCCTTAAAGCCCTAATTGTTCCGCCTATGTAATTCGCCTAATTTTTTAATGAAAACTAAATTCGTTGGTTTATTTATAATGATTTTTTGCTATTTGTAATTTTCTATAAAACCAATATTTACGGAGATACAGCTCGCGGAACGTATCGTAGCCGGTGAGAAACTCCGCCCCCAAGATGCGCCGTAGCATATTGCCTAATAATGCCCGAAACTCATTCTGTTGTAATACCACTATCGCCTATACTTGTACAGCGCTCTCACTCATTCGAATAATGAAAATGCCAAAAAAGAGATTTATCTTCAAAAATATGAATTTTATAGAAAATTCTAAAGAGTAAAAAAATCATTATAAATAAAACAATAAATCTAGTTTCGATTCATAAATTTGGTGAATTACCTGAAAAAAAATTACACATAAATATGTCTGCAAAAAGAGATATTTGTAGTAGAATCCTACTTTTTAAATATACCAAAAATGAACCAAAATCTAGCTGTGATTGTCTCGTTGAAGGACACCCCTATTGTTTGATACCATTGGTACGAAATTTTTTAAAGGGAGAGGATTGTAAAATAACAACAGAATCTTCTGTTCTTTCCATCGCATCGCATCATTTACAAATTTTCGAAAACTATGCAGTGTCGGGGAAACTAAATAAAAATTAGAATCAAACCATAGGCGGGTTCCTTCACATTCTGAACAAATTTTTACGAAAAAAATAAAGCCACTCTCGCACAATATCAAAAAATCTCTTTTTTATTATTAACTTCAAAACCTTATAACTTTTTTACTGAGCAATTTTGGATATAGGTAAAATGGCTAATTAAATAGTCTTATTATTGTCCGGGTTAAGGAGTCTGTGGTTAAGCCATGTCCCAACTTTTTTTTTTGCGACACCCTGTATAGCTGAATGAGGAATAGTTCAAATTATTTGATGACTGTTAATAGTGAGATCTCTATTTTCCCTTTACAGAGGCATCTGAGCCAAGTTAAAGATGCCATTGACTTGGATAACTGCAACGTCAAAGGCTATGCTTATTGGAGTTTGTTGGACAATTTCGAATGGAGAGAGGGATTTAGGTGGGTGAAAATAACGTAAATAAACGATCACTACCGTGATCTCTTTTGTAGGCCCAGAATGGGTTTGATATCCATCGATTACATCAGTCCCCGTCGAACGAGAACTCCAAAAAAATCAGCAGAGTACTACAAAAAAGTAATCAGTGCTAGAGCGGCGATCGACGCTCTGTAAATGCAAATGAATATTACTACTCATATTGTTTACATTCGACGATTTGAGTATATTATAGCAAGAAAATTGCTCTCCTTATGTAATAATAAAATTGTCCATAATTACCCTTATGTGTAATAAAGAAATGTATCATTATGCAAAGAAAGAAACTATTGTTACATAAAATACACTATAATTTTATACGTTTTGTTGGCTACCTACTTCGCCTCGTTTTCATTGGAGATGAAGGAAACAATTCATTTTTTCCCGAAGTGTCTACATAACCATCCACATACATCAGCGAAGAAATTACAAGAAATATTATCTACTAATCTAGTCTAGTACAGTGTGTCCACTTAAGTTCGCACCATATGGGAAACTTTTTTATTGTTAATATTACGAAAAAAAGTTATTCTTCATAAAAAGTTCTGCATTGTGTAAAAACTAAAATACAACCATCAGATATTAAAAATTTTCAGTCGTATACGAGGTTTGTCAAAAAATGTGATTTTTGCCCAAGAGTAAAGTACCTTTATTTTTGAACATATCAAAAATTATTATAAAGAAAAAATGTTTAGAATTAAAAATAACTTTAAAATATTCAATATTGTATACGACACCAAGACATACACCCTGAGCATCAACGGGAAAAATGTCGTGGTGTCAATAGACCGTCTAAAACCCGCTTACGTCATCGCGGAGGAAGGACTCGAGCAACCCGCCTCGCAGAAGCAAGCCGAAGACCCGCCGAAGAATCCAGAGCCAGAAACAAATCCATCATCTACTCAGAACACTGAACCAACGACGTCGGGAAACGTCACACGTCGTGACGTTACCTGCGGAAGCTACTAGAATTGAAGTTTTGCTCTGTATGAAGTTGTTCAAAGCATTAAAGACAGAGCAAAACGTACAGAGGAATCTCCACAACAAATTTTGTCATCAGTCGTTGCAAATATACATGGCAACGTAAGCGCTATTTTACCTCGAAAAGACAGCTTAAAAAGAAGCATTCGACATACTCGACAAATTACTGGTGTTCCGGCTCTTCCGCGAACTGTCCAGGAATTAATTATTCCAGAAGTAAGTACAAACACACATTTATATGATACATAAGAATTATTACTGTAATTATTTAAAAAATCATTGAACAGAAATTTATTACGGATTAAGTATTAAACGCACCCCAAAAATAAATTTAAATCAACGCCTATCTTTATTAACACTCTAGAATCAAGTAGTCAAGTATGTTAATACATCATACGATTCCACCTCATCCACCTAAAAACTGGTCCCTCCGTGAATCATACGTTTTGATACAATTCTTTCGTTTTAAATAAACATCCATCGCAGTGCCGTCCTCATATCTAACATAAGCAAATCTTAATAATCTACGGAATTTAAATTTTTGGGTATGACTTGACTCGCTGTGTTTGGCAGCTTGTAGATACGAAAATAAATATTAATTGATTAATGGAATTTTTAGGAATACAAGCACATAATTGTAGACGATGTCGAGCAACAATTTTTGCTATACGATTCCGAAGATGAAATTTTGCCAAATAGAATAGTCTTGTTTGGAACCAGAAGTAATCCCTCAAGTCTTCTGACGTATGATGAATGGTACATTGATGGCACATTTAGTACAGCTCCTCCAATCTTTAATCAGTTATTCACGATTCATACAAAAGTTGGCGGGACTGTTTTACCTGCTATATTTGCATTGCTGACCAGCAAAACAAAAGAAATTTACGTGCAGTTTCTACGAAGATTAAAGCAACTTCAGCCGAACTTATCACCAAGGACCATTATGGCCGACTTTAAAATGGCTTCGATTCAAGCGTTCCAACAGGAGTTTCCTGGGGTACATGTCACTGGATGTTTTTTCCATTTATGCCAAAGCGTATGGAGAAGAATTCAAAGAGAGGGTTTGCAGGTAATTATTGTGCTCAATTAAAGATCATACTTTTTTATATTCCATGTTAAAATATAAAATGCATGTATAATAGTAAAATTTACTTTTTATTACAGGTTCAATATCAGGAAAATCACGAGTTCGCAATGTGGTTAAGGATGCTTCCAGCCTTAGCATTTATACCTCCTGCAGAAGTGCAAAATACATTTAATGTTCTAATGGACGAAGGATTTCCTGAACAAGCTCTTCAGGTAGCGGACTATTTTGAGGATAATTACATTGGACGTTTAAACCGCAGGCAAGAAAGGCGACCTGCTCCATTCCCAATTCCATTATGGAATGTCTACGATAGAACTTTGCGAAATGATCACAGAACTAATAACCACGTTGAGGACACGCATAGGGCGTTTGTTGCCGCATGTGGGAGCTTACATCCTAATATTTACAAATTTATAAACGTATTAAAAAAACAACAATCCCTTGTAAATTTTACAATATCGTAGATAAGCGCTGGAAATCCTACAAATACAGCAAATAAAACTTACGCTGCGATAGGGACTAGATTACAACAAATCTCTAGTCAATTTGCTCAGAGAGACCGGCTCGATTATTTAAGAGGAATAGCTCATAATTATACATTTTAATATTTATTTATCCAAATAAATTTAGATATAGCCAATAAAACATGTTTTTTTATAAGGGGGCGAAATGATGTGTGGGTGCTAAATGTGAAGGGGCGAAATAGGAGAAACCGAAATGTGCAGAGGCGAAATGTGGGGGGCAAAACGTTGGGGGCGAAATGTGCGGGGCGAAGTTTCCATAAACCCGAGAAATTACGGCACATGGTAAACTGTTTGCTTATATGCTTTTTGTGGACAGGAATCATGGCAATGACTAATTGGCTCTTGAATAATTACTCCGTCGTTCTTTTTCATTAAAGAATTACACTTTGGCTGGTGATGGCTTCTTCTTCTGATTTCACCCTTTTTATATCCAAAAAACTGCTGACTTTGCCTTCTTAAAATACTGAACTTGTATTGTTTAAGTACAACTCTTTTGCATTACAAATCCTAATTCCATTCCTAGAAGTAAAATTATTTTCATAACCTCATTAATAAAAAAATCAATTAACTATTGAATAGAATAAAATTTTATAAAGAAACAATTTCTACACTTTTTTTCGTGTAGCGATGTTCTCTACACAACGTGAATGCGATTATATTTCTCAGTGTATGTGATAAAGGTATCATAGACAAAATATAAGAGACTGTTTAAAGTATAGGAGAACCACGACAACCGCGATACTAGTTCTGGAACCCCGTAAGAGGCGCTGCTATCGAAAAATTAAATTTATTTCCATAGAGAAAGAAATATGAGAGAGTTCGATCCTTTACTAAAAATTGGCATAGCGTTGATGGCACTGCCCCTGGTGCGGGGACCCAGGAACTAATATCAAGGTCGACTTTCAAAGTAGATTTCTTCTATATTTCTAAATCAAAAATAGGCGGTAAATTTAAATTTTATTCTTGTATTTCTAACTAAATAATATCATGCATTTGATAATTGCGTAGTCATTCAATAGCTAATCCTCAAGGATGGAAAAAGGCTATTAAATGGCTACAGAATTACCAAATTCGATTGTATATAAATGTTTAAAATAAAAAAAATAAGAACTACAACTTTTGTAAATTAGAAATGTTGGTATTTATTCAAAATTACATATACATATATAATATTATATACAGTGAGGGGAAAAATTATCGCGCCCTAAGGGCCAAAGCCGCCTATTCTCAAAAAAATGAATTTATTCCACAATTTTGCCCCTCACTGTACATAATTACATATACAAATAATACATTATATCATTAATTATTTATTTACAGTACACAAAATCATTCGACAAAAATAATAACAGTGCAAATAATACCCTTTAGCGTTACCCAGGATGCACCATAAGGCAAAGTACTAAAGTAGAACTGAAAAATAAATTGATTCAGGCTTCGTATTTTTTAAAGTATACATAAGTAAAACATTTATCGTTTATCAGCAAAACTATCCTCATAGGTCATAGGGAGGTATAGTATCAGCTCTTTGGATGAATGAGGAAAAACCAATAAATATAAAAATACTCACAAATTTAGGTTATACACAAAAATGGCATCTAAACACTCACGAAACTTACCGGCACAAACAAAAAAATTAACAAGAACAGCAAGGATGCTGCCGAACCGTGCCGGACGAAACAAGACGAAAGTCGCGATCGTTTGCATTCGGGCCTCTATCTAATTTACGAAATATATTTAATTTTTCTATAGCAGCGCCTCTGGTACTGGGACCCAGAACTAACAGACGTTGTAGAATAACTCCTATGTTTTATTTAAACAGTCTCTTATATTTTGTCTATGTTTATTTCAATTGTTTGGATTGGTTAATTTTACACGAGTGCCGAATGCAGGCGATCGCGATTTTCGTGTTGTTTCGTTCCGCAGCCTCCATGCCGTTTGCCGTTGACCGTTCGTGTTCGTGTTACCGGAATACCGGTAAGTTTTGTGAGTGTTTTGGTTTTGATGCCATTTTTGTGTATAACCTAAATTTGTGAGTATTTTTATATTTTTAATCGTGTGCTTGAAATGTCGTTACTAATTCGAAGAAAGGCTCTTTGATTGTGCATCTGTTGATAAAAATTGTATTTTTATGGCTTTTTCGGCTATAATCTTAACAAGCATTTATTTAAATTTCCTACTGATATTGAGTGTAAAAAAGTGGTATAAAATCGTAATAGTTTTATTGTTTCATCCGCTTAAAAATCGGAGACTGTTGTGAAGAGCCTTTTGCAGATAAATGTCTTGCTAATAGGTTAAAAATACGCCGATTTACGATATTTAAATAATCGATTTACTTTTCAGTTCTAGTTTTCCTCATCATGGGAGATGGGAGATGGGACCCTGGTGCACACCCATGGTGCACCCTGGATCACGCTAAAGGCGAAAGAAAGGGCTACTCAATACCAGTTTTTGTTATTATTTAAGTAGAATGATAACCGATTTATATTATGTTCATAAATGTATTATAGTTAATTTTGAATAAATACATTTTTAAAATTAACAAAAGTTGTAATTTTTATTTATAATTTTAAAAGTTTCCAATCTAAATTATTAAAAAAACTGAAATTAACCCCCTGTTTTTGATTTTGTGAAACTGAGAAGAAATCTACATAACCGAAACTTGCTTAGTTCACGTTTAAGCCGCGGGAACCGCACGCAGCGCTGACCATCAAACGCTATGCCAATTTTTAGTACAGCATCGAACTCTCTCATATTTCTTTCCTCAGATTAATAACTAAACATAGATACGGCATTCCCTATACTTCCCTATAGGTTTGTTTGACTTCTAAAATAACAAATGAATTGACAGCATTGTTGCCAGTTTATCAATTAGGTAAAGTTTTATCGGAAAAAATTACAACAATGAAAATGATTATAAACATTTTTTTCATTCATTAAATACTTTTATTTTTAATTTCTTAATTACACATGAAAAAATTATTATTTTATGCATTAAATATTGTGACTACCTATTTTTAGGCAACCCGGTTTACATATTGGTGTATGTTTGTGCAGTTGCCTTACCAGTTTCTGTTTCTGACTTTTTCTTTTTCTTTCAAAACTCACCCCTGCCCGCTGCTCGTCTGCTCTGCTCATTTAATTTTTTTAATTTTCTTACATTGTGCACGTGGTTCTTATACTTTTGTTTCATTATTGTTTTACGATGAAACGCCGATGAAACTCGGATACAGGATAACAAAACAAGGTAAATAAACGATGTTATACTATTAAATAAATATATTTAACTTTCCCCATATTACTAAACTCTATTAAAGAGAGGATTTTACATATTTTATTATTATACACCACATACCACATACACTGTAACATAAACTAAACATATTATCTAATAGGTACTTGTTAGTTTAATAGTACTCTGTTAATACTATTTATTTACAGGATAGTTTAATATATTGCAAGTGATAAACAATTAGCAACAGAATATACCTATAGCAACTTCGATACAGCATCTGCTCTTAAAGAGTTTTGACCATGTATAAAACCTTGAGGACTAGATGAATGTCTTGAGCAAATTCTACTATTCTTTTTTATAGTATTCTCATCCAGTTTGAGGCTGCGTATACAAGCTTCTCTTTTACTGGGACATGCTAGAAACCTACATATAAACATGTAAAAAAGGATATTAAAAGTATCTACCATAGAGAAAGAAATATGAGAGAGTTCGATCCTTTACTAAAAATTGGCCTAGCGTTGATGGAACTGCCCCTGGTGCGGGGACCCAGGAACTAATATCAAGGTCGACTTTCAAAGTAGATTTCTTCTATATTTCAAAATTAAAAATAGGCGGTAAATTTAAATTTTATTCTTGTATTTCTAACTAAATAATATCATGCATTTGATAATTGCGTAGTCATTCAATAGCTAATCCTCAAGGATGGAAAATGGCTATTAAATGGCTACACAATTACCAAATTCGATTGTATATAAATGTTTAAAATAAAAAAAATAAGAACTACAACTTTTGTAAATTAGAAATGTTGGTATTTATTCAAAATTACATATACATATACAATATTATATGCAGTGAGGGGCAACATTATCGCGCCCTAAGGGCCAAAGCCGCCTATTCTCAAAAAAATGAATTTATTCCACAATTTTGCCCTTCACTGTAGATAATTACATATACAAACAATACATTATATCATTATTTATTTACAGTACACAAAATCATTTGACAAAAATAACAGTGCAAATAATAATAATACAATATTAATAATACCCTTTAGTGTTACCCAGGATGCACCATGATAAGGCAAAGTACTAAAGTAGAACTGAAAAATAAATTGATTCAGGCTTCGTATTTTTTAAAGTATACATAAGTAAAACATTTATCGTTTATCAGCAAAACTATCCTCATAGATCATAGGGAGGTATAGTATCAGCTCTTTGGATGAATGAGGAAAAACCAATAAATATAAAAATACTCACAAATTTAGGTTATACACAAAAATGGCATCTAAACACTCACGAAACTTACCGGCACAAACAAAAAAATTAACAAGAACAGCAAGGGCAAGGATGCTGCCGAACCGTGCCGAACGAAACAAGACGAAAGTCGCGATCGTTTGCATTCGGGCCTCTACCTAATTTACGAAATATATTTAATTTTTCAATAGCAGCGCCTCTGGTACTGGGACCCAGAACTAACAGACGTTGTAGAATAACTCCTATGTTTTAAACAGTCTCTTATATTTTGTCTATGGTATCTACATAAGTAAAATCTTCTCGAATAAGTATGCATTATAAAATCAAATCCGTAGAATTGAAACCTGTTAGCAATTTTGTTGCCTATCATATTTTTTTTACTTTTACAACCTTTACAAGTAACAAATAAGCATTAAAAAGATTCCAAATAAAAGCTAAATACTAGATATATGTTCTTTATATACTTACCTATGAAATGAAGTCCCCGCAACAAATTTTGAACAACAAACGGTACATCTAACTGGCATTTTTAAAGAATCAAGAAACGACGAAAAAACTACTAAAAAAATCAAATAAAACTTATAAATTAGCAATCCGTAAATTCACCCAATTTCAAATTTAATAAAAGCAATAAAAGTTGATGACGTCTCATTCTTATTCACTTAACTTGATTCTGATTGGCCAAGTTTTCTAGTCTTGTCAAAAATAAACCAATCACGTGCCGGGGCCAACACGTCAAAATATTTTAGACTAAGAGGGGGGTATAAAATGAATTTAGTCGAAAAAACTTAATAATTTAATTATTTTAATATGAATTTTTAACCAGAGGTTTAAAATAATGCTCTTGAATTGAAAAATGTACAGAGTTAAGTTGTTTCCTCAGCTGTTTTAGTAAATAATCCATATAAAGTGCAGAAGACATTTGGCAACGTTTATTCAAAAAAATCGAGAAGAGCCAATCACGTGCCGGGGCCAATACGTCAAAATTCGTCTAAAAATGTTACAAACAAACATCGACGGGACCGTATCTATGTTTACTTGTTCATCTGAGTTTCTTTCTCTATGAAAGGTATTCTCTGTCAAGCGCTGTCAGAAATTTTTGTACTATGAAACATCAAAGGAAATTCGCCTACTTTCGCTTCTTTATAGTTAGATATTCTCTGCTGTGAGGTTAACAACCCTACATTACAATACGCCTAGAAAGCATTAGGCTACGTTTTTCGAAATGAGGCGCGCAGAGGGTGAAATTTGCTCGTCCTGGCATCGGTTTTTGAAACGGATCAGCTGATTATCGCGGCCAGGGTTGTATTCGCTCTTTGATTTTTTTTATAATGGCTCTATTTTGTTTATAATACATTTTTTAGAAAAACGAAATCTGCGAATCGGTTTCAAATTATGCGAACTGTCACCCCTAGAAAATTGTCTCCCAAGTTCGGAAACACCCTGTATACATGGTATTATTGAAATGAATATATTGAATGTACATATTGAAACGGGCTTATCTTTACACTTTTCTAGAACGGGGAAAAATATTATTTTTAAAAAATGCGCCCCGACGCCGGCCCCTGACGACTCATCGGGGCTTTGCTGGTACCATGTCCGCTGGGGAAATCGAGCCAACCGATGCAAGCCGCCCTGCGCATGGTCGGGCACCGTCGCCGCAGCGGCAGCATCATCGACGGAAAACTGAAGTTGCCGGCGGTGTCGGGCGACGCCGCCGGCCCTGATCCCGTCGAAAATCGCCTCCATGTATACGACCGGACCACCTCCATCCGCTTCCTGGTTGACTCTGGCTCGGTGGTGTCCATTCTACCCAGAAGCCTTTTCCCCGGTGGCCTTCAACGCCAAGACCTCACCCTCCATGCGGCCAACGCCACGACCTCACCCTCCATGCGGCCAACGCCACGAGGATTCCAACATACGGCCGTAGACGGTGCGTCCTCGACCTGGGTTTCCGCCGGCGAATTATCTGGGATTTCATCATCGCCGACGTTCTCACCGCTATTCTCGGCGCGGACATCCTCACACAGTGTGGGATCGTCATCGACCTCCAGGGGAAGCGCCTCTTGGACCGGCACGCTAGCCTATCAGTCCAAGGCTCCCTCGAAGTGGCCCAGGTTCACAGCGTCACGGTCACTCCGGTATTTACGGTCCCCGAAGGATTATTAGGTGAGCGATACACTACACTGATACAGAGCTTTCCAGAACTCACGGCGCCCCTGGAGGTCGCCGCGACACTGCCGGACATTCAGGCCAGGCACGTAATCCATACAACTGGACCTCCGGTGTTCGAACGACCCCGTCGCCTGGCCGGGGAACGCCTAGCTGCAGCCAAGGAGCAGTTCTCAGCTCTTCAAGACCGAGGGATCATCCGCCCTTCATCGAGCCAGTGGGCCAGCCCGCTCCACCTCGTCACCAAGCCGAGCGGAGGCTGGCGCGTCACCGTGGACTACCGCCGCCTGAATGCGGCCACTACCCCTGACCGCTATCCTCTTCCAATAATCGAGGACATCCTGCAGGAGAGTCGGGGAACCGTGTTCTCCGTAGTGGACCTCCAGAGGGCCTTTTACCAGGTCCCGGTCGACGAAGATAGCATTCCGAAGACAGCTGTGACCACACCGTTTGGCCTCTTCCAGTTCCTGGGCATGCCTCTAGGCCTGCGGAACTCGGCGCAGACGCTGCAGCACATGATGAACCACCTCCTGCGTTCATTGGACTTCGTCAAGTGCTACGTGGACGACTTCCTCGTCCACTCTGACTCTCATGAGCTGCATCTGGAACACCTCCGCACTTTGTTTCAGGTCCTTCGGGATGCTAACCTTCGCATCAACGGGGCCAAATCCACTTTCGGACAGGCTGAGGTCATCTTCGCCGGATATCATGTCTCTGCGAAGGGTTACCAACCACCAGCCCAGAAGGTCGAGGCAATCCTGAGCTTCCCACGTCCAGACGATTCAACCGAGTTGCGACGTTTCCTGGGCATGCTCAATTTTTACCGCCGCTGTCTGCCGAACGCCGCGTCTACTCAGGCCCCCCTCACTGAACTTCTGAAGGGGACCTCGGCGAAAAAGTTCAAACTAGCCTGGTCAGACTAAGCGTCCCAGGCCTTTCATTTCTGCAAGGAGAGCCTGGCTGCAGCCACCAGCGTCGTTTTCCTCTCACCGACTGATCCACTCGCTGTCAGGACCGACGCTTCAGGGACCTCCATTGGCGCAGTTCTGGACCAACAATGCCCCGATGGTGTTTGGGTCCCCTTGGGTTTCTTCTCCCGGAAGCTGAGCCCGACCGAGCAGCGTTACAGCGCCTATGATAGGGAGCTCCTGGCTATCTTTGCGTCCATCAAACACTT
The DNA here is from genome assembly GCA_917563865.1 of Phyllotreta cruciferae. NCBI lineage: Eukaryota > Metazoa > Arthropoda > Insecta > Coleoptera > Chrysomelidae > Phyllotreta > Phyllotreta cruciferae. The sequence continues at coordinate 273,810 of OU830614.1, read as the reverse complement.
CGCCCGAATCCTGGAAGGCAGGGTTTTCGACACTTTCACCGACCAGCGCCCTCTCACCTACGCGCTCCAACAGCGCTCGGACAAGGCGTCACCTAGGCAGCAGAGACAGCTCGACATGATCGCCCAGTTCAACACCCAGTTGCGGTACACACCGGGCGTGGAAAACGTCGTGGCCGATGCGCTGTCCCGGGTCGAGACGATCACCATGCCCACGGCCTTAGACGCCGACACCATCGCCGCCGCTCAAGCCAAGGACGACCAGATTCAGCATCTCCTGGACAACCCTCGACTGAACCTTCAACGCCTTACGATCGATGGCCGCCGACTACACTGCGTCATGGAGGACAACGTCGTCAAGCCAAACCTATCTCCCACCGCCACCGCTAAACGCCTCGCCTGCAAGTATTTTTGGCCGCACATGCGCAAGCAGACGTTCCAATGGGCTCGACAATGTCACGTATGCTAAGTCGCCAAAGTTCACCGCCATAACCGCGCAGCCTTAGGCGATTTCAACGCGCCAGATGCGCATTTTGACCATATCCACGTGGACCTGATCCAATTGCCACTCGTTGACGGTTTGTTGTACTGCCTTACAATAATCGACCGCTACAGCCGCTGGCCTGCTGCCATTCCGCTGGCCGACAAATCAGCCCCATCCGTGGCACAAGCCATTTTCGACCACTGGATAAGCGTTTTCGGAACACCCTTCACTTCAGTGAAGTCACTTCAGACCAAGGGAAACAATTCGAAGCGAACCTCTTCTTCCAACTGCGGAAACTAATCGGCGCGGACCACACGTTCACCGCCCCGTATCATCCGCAGTCCAACGGGATGGTGGAGAGGATGCACCGGACTCTGAAAGGCGCGCTCATGTGTAGCCCGACAACGCCCTGGCCTCGAGCTTTGCCATCCGTCCTTCTCGGCCTCCGTACAGTTTTTAAGGAGGACCTTCAGGCATCACCGGCTGAGATGGTTTTCGGCTCGGCTCTTCGCATCCCAGGGGAATTCTTCGCAACCCAGAACTCCACCGTAGACCCGCAAACCTTCGTAGCCCAGTCCCGGCCTCTCGTCATTCACAAGGTGCGACAAGGTGCGTAAACCGCTGGAGCCGCCTTATACTGGACCGCACCTCGTCCAAAACCGCCTCAATGACAGGACCTACATCGTGGAGATGAACGGCAAAAGCAGAGCCATATCGACCGACTGCTTGAAACCGGCCTACTTGGACGCGTCGGACTTGCTTCCACACTCGTCTCCGCCGCCGGCGCGATCTCTGCCGGTCCCGCGTACGCCGAGTCCACCCTCGTCGCCGTCGTCTCCTCCGCCGGCGCGGACTCTGCCGGACCCGCCAGCGCCGAGTCTACCCTCGTCGTCGTGGTTCCCTCCGCCGGACCCACCTACGTCGAGACCACCACCGTTATATACCACCACCACCATCGTCGGCAGCTCAACCCCACCGAAGGGCACGGAAGACAGTCACCTTTTCGCTCCCCCCCGCTTGCAGCGGACGTCACTAGGGGGGGGGGGGGAGTGGCTGTGGCGCCCTCGCTGACGGTGACGGGAAAAAAGCGAAAAGCAAAAAAGCGCACAGGGAAAAAATGCAATGAAAAATGCGCACAGTCACACAAACGCACAAGAAATATCGGCACATAGAAAAATGCGAACACGGAAAAAAGCGCACATGGAAACAAGCTCACGGGCATATTAGCGCACACCGAATAAAGCGCACATAAAAATTTATTTTTATATATATATATATATATATATATATACAGGGTGGTCCTTAATGAATGGTCAATATTTCAATAGCAGATAGCGGAGGTCGAAATAATATGATTTAGCCGCACATACCTTAGTGAAATTATTACTCGTTAAAGAGATACAGAGCGTTTAGTGGAAAAATTTTATTTCAATTTTCTGCAATTACGCCCAAAGCAGTAGAAGGATTAAACTGAAAATTTGAAAAACCCAGTTTCTGCGGACGACAAATCACAATAAGGCACTCAATCTTGAATTACTCCTAGGTCTGACTAGTTTCGCCACATTAAATCGATAAATTATTTCTTATCTTTTTTATCGGAAATTTTATTATTATTTTGGTTAAAAATTATGATGTAGACATGGTTTCTGAAGAAAAAAGGTATACTTGTTGAAAGTCTCCAAAATCAATAGTATTCGTGAAAAATGCAAATAAAGTTACGAGTGTAGGACCAATGTCAAAAACTAAAATTAAAATATCAAGTCCAAGTAACATTAAATTTAAATCAACACGTTTTCAAAATGTCCCCCTTCCAATTCTACACATTTTCTTAACCGTTTTGTTAGAGATCCTCCAACCCTGAACAAAATTCTATCTTGGTCATTTTTGATAGTTTCAGCAGCACGTTGAATTTTCGTCCATAGTTCATCACGATTGTTGATAGTGTCTTTGTAAACCAGTGCCTTTATGTGCCCCCATAAATAAAAGTCCAGAGGGTTGAGATCTGGGCTACGTGGAGGCCATGGAAATTCGCTTCCACGACCAATCCAGCGGTGAGGAAAACGCCTATTTAAATGGGCACGCACATTATTTAAATAATGAGCCGGCGCGCCGTCTTGCATAAACAAGCAATGTTGTCTCACGTTTAGAGGGACTTCGTCCAGGAGTTCGTGGAGGTGATTTTGTAAAAAATTCAGGTACAAGTTACCATTGAGCCTAGCAGGCAATTCGAACGGACCCACCAGCCAATTTCCAATAATACCACACCAAACATTAATGGAGAACTCATGTTGAAAATGTCTTTCTTTGGGCAGGTGCGGGTTTTCGGAATCCCATGTATGTCGATTTCTCCAGTTAAAAACTCGTCGACGGGTAAAAGTAGCCTCGTCGGTGAACAGAACTTTGCCCAAAAACGTATGGTCTGCATTACAACGTTGAAGAAACATCTGAGAGAAACGTAATCTTGCTGGAAGATCAGTCGGCAATAAACTTTGTACAGGAGTGAAATGGTACGGATACAGGTGCTCTGAATGTAAAATTCTGTGAACAGACGTTTTACTCATACCGACAGCTGTAGAGAGACGACGTTCACTAATCTCTGGGTTTTCCGCCACTCGAATCAGAACTTCTTCCTGGTCTTCAACGCGTAATCGACTAGCACGTCCAGCATCAATATTATGCCGTTTGGGACGAAAAGAGCCTGATTCACCAAGTCTTCTAAAAAGATTGATAAAGAGCCTGCAATCAGGCTGTCTTCGCAAAGGATACGTCCTCAAATATCTTCTTGCCGCAGCAGCAGCAGAAAAATTTTCTTGCGCATAAATGCAAATCATATCCCTCATTTCAGAATTGGAGAATTCATTATGCCTCGGCATGATTGATGATTGACAAAACCTTTTAAGCTGACACAATTACATCTGCATTCATAACTTCATTTGCATTTTTCACGAATACTATTGATTTTGGAGACTTTCAACAAGTATACCTTTTTTCTTCAGAAACCATGTCTACATCATAATTTTTAACCAAAATAATAAAAAAATTTCCGATAAAAAAGATAAGAAATAATTTATCGATTTAATGTGGCGAAACTAGTCCGACCTAGGAGTAATTCAAGATTGAGTGCATTATTGTGATTTGTCGTCCGCAGAAACTGGGTTTTCCAAATTTTCAGTTTAATCCTTCTACTACTTTGGGCGTAATTGCAGAAAATTGAAATAAAATTTTTCCACTAAACGCTCTGTATCTCTTTAACGAGTAATAATTTCACTAAGGTATGTGCGGCTAAATCATGTTATTTCGACCTCCGCTATCTGCTATTGAAATATTGACCATTCATTAAGGACCACCCTGTATATATAGTAAGTATATATAGTAAGTATATATAGTAAGTATATATAGTAAGTATATATAGTAAGTATATATAGTAAGTATATATAGTAAGTATATATAGTAAGTATATATAGTAAGTATATATAGTAAGTATATATATATAAACTGTTTTTCATTTTCTTATAAAGTAGGCGAATCTATTATTTTTTGTTAAAGTTCCTTATGCTACAATAAAGTCACAGTTACCAGAAAATGTACCTTTTACATTCGTCTGTTTGTACTTTAGGAAATCAGGGGCTGTCGGGTATACGGTATATAATAAACTCGGTAGTTACTTGCAATTAGTACTTTATTACGCGGGGCGATTGTTACTAGTGTTAAGGATCTTTTCTTGGCTGGTCAAGATTCTGGGTTTTTATACTTTATACCCTCGAATCGACCTGCTTTTTGGGTACAACATGTATAAGGCGAAGCCACATGTGTTCGCCTTTTTTTGACCAGCTCCTTCTGGGTACGACGATGTAGGGCGAACACAGTACTAATTCGCCACTGTACTAATAGATTACGTCTTGCCAAAGTTCAGTTAACATTGTGAATTTGTTCAGCTAACATTGTGAAGTTTATCTGTGAATAAGTAAAATGGAGTTTTCAAAAAGCCAAAAAGGAAAGAAAGTAATCCTTTATAATGGATTTGAATATCTTCATTTTCGAAATAAAAATGGAGTTGATACTTGGAGATGTCGTGAGAATAGGTCAACAAAGTGTCATTCTTTAATGAAAACGAACGACGGAGTAGTTATTCAAGAGCCATCTAGTCATTGCCATGATTCCTGTCCACAAAAAGCAGAAGCAAACATTGCCAGAAGCCGAATGCGCGAAGCTATGACAGCTGTGAATGCTACTTCCAGAAATGTCATTGGTGAAGTTTTATCCGAAGTAAGCGATGATGTCCTGGCTTATATTCCGAAACCATCATCTGTAGCTAGAACACTTAGAAACCATCGACAACAGAAGCATTTACCGAATCCATCTACAATCGATTTTGCAATTCCTGATAAATATTTGGAACTAGTGTTATATGATTCAGGTATGGAAGATGCAAATAGAATTTTAATTTTGGGAGATCATCAACTATTAGGCAAATTAAACCAAGGCACTATATTTGGCGATGGAACATTTGATAAAGCGCCCAAGATGTTTTACCAACTTTATACTTGGCATGCTAAAGTAGGGAATTCGTACCCACCATGTGTCTACGTTTTATTACAAAAAAAGAATGAAGCCACATATATGGAGATGTTTCGAATTTTGAAGCAATTAAATCCAAATATGGCGCCACAGAAAATACTTCTAGATTTCGAAAAAGCTTGCATGAATGCTGCAAGAACCTCTTTTCCAGAAGCTGAAGTAAAAGGCTGTTATTTTCATTTGTGCCAAAGCCTTGTAAGGAAAATCAATACAGTTGGCTTAAAAGTTGAATTCGAATCTAATATAAACATAAAGTTAATGCTAAAGTCCCTTGCTGCATTAACTTTCATTCCGCTAGAAGACGTAAGAAATATATTCGACCGATTAGCAGAGAGCTTTCCCGATGAAGAAAAATATAATGATATCCTCACTTATTTTTTTTCGACCTACATAGAGGGAGCCGCAGGAAGAAGTCCTCAGTTTCCTCCACGAACTTGGAACCATTATGACGCTGCACTTGACGAATCGCCAAGAACTACAAATTGTTGCGAGGGATTCCACAATGCCCTAAATTCCTTATTCCATTGTAGTCATCCAAGTATATGGACGCTTTTCGATGGACTAAGAAGAGATTTGGCTTGCCACAAGCTCACTTTAGTAAATGCCCAAGCAAATAGATTGGAGCCTACACAGCGAAAATACAGGCAACTTTATGCTATTGTTGCTAGCTCTGTAGAAAAATACAATGAAACTGAGGATAAATTGGCTTACTTACGGAGAATAGCCAATTTGCAATAAGCTTAAAATTAGTTACAAATTTAATCATCTTATTATATGTAAATGTAAGTGTGTACATATATTATTATTGTATTATTGTTCGTATATGTGTATTGTATATTTTTTAATTAAAAAATGTCGATTAATTCAAGTGATTCGTATATGATATATGATAATACAAATAGAGATACCTACTATCGCATGTAGGTAATTATCGTTGAAAATATTAGTCTTTCGAAATGAGAATAAAAAACTACAAGTATCTAACAGAACAGATATTTCATCTAGATTGAATGGTTTTGATTTTCTGCTGTATACTTCAATTACTCAATTAGTTATTTTTTTATAAATTGAAAACTCTATTAACATTCATTTTTCGTTTTTCCATTTTTTTTAAATTGACCACATTACCCCGTTTTGTCCTATTATAGGTATAATTTTAAAATTTCAGTAAAGGATTAAAACAAAAAGTATTGTCGAGCTTAGTGGTATATTGACAATATGATATAATTTTTCTCTTCTGTGCGCAAAATGCCTTGTGCGTACTTTACACTGTGCGCTTTTTACCGTCTATGCATTTTACCGTGTGCGGTAATTTCTCGTACGCTTATACGACTGTGCGCTATTTTCTATGCGCTTATTTCCTGTGCGCTTTTTTCCTGTGCGCTTCTTTCCTAGATCCCTCGCTGACAGCCCCGTCCCGAGCGAGACGGAAACAGCAGCTCGTCCCTCGACCGGTGTTCTGACAGACGTCAGCTGTCAACACCGGTGCGAGGAAAATGTCACCACTGTCCGAGTCTTATGACTTCGCTTTCTAAACTCGTCGAAACAAGTCGTGCCATCGCTTCGCCGACACACACATGATTAAATTCTAAAGATTTTGTACCGAGTTTTAATATCGCTGAATAAATTGTGTTATTTGGAGTCAGCCTTTCTTTATACTCCCGCGAACTCATAAGACTCGGACACATGTACTAACTTATGAATTTCGGACGACATGCGCAGTAACAGCTAAAAAAACAATAACAAGCTGGATAATGGTATGATGAATTAGGTTATGCTATTTTGCTTGCGTTATATTTATTTTATACTTATGATGAGTGATTTAGAAAATGAAAATTTCTTGTCAAGCGAAGAGGACGAAGACGATTTGCATGTGATCGGGTAAATACGACAAAAAAAGAAAATTATTTTCTTTTTGATAAATATAAAAAAACTTCAGCACTAACTTGGCGTAATCCAAGAAACGTTCCCATTTTACATATCTCGGACAAATTACTGATCAATTTATTTTACGACATGCGCACAACATAGTTCGTGCACTAGTACATGTACGAATCAAATGGGTTGATGGGAACAAATCTAGTAAAATTAGTGCCATTCATTTTTTGATATCAAATATTCTTCACAGTTTAAATATGTACATTCGTTTCAATAACACCCTGTATATGTTTATACTTTTTTTCTACTTGTAGTAGAACATAAAATAGTTAAAATATATTCCAAATACAAAGACATTAGAATTAAGAGACCGATTTTTTTACATTTTTAATTAATTTCATTCCCGATTATCATTAATTTCCACCCGATATTATCGCATGTGCGGGTTTTTACGCTGTTGTCGATTTTATCTGTCTGTAATAATTATTTCAAAAAATTCCTTTAAAAAAATGGAATTTGATATATCCTATAACTACAATTTTATATTATATAAATAAAACAATACGTTTTTAATCAAATTATTCCTTAAAATTTTTAATACAAGGTAAAAATTTAAAAATAAATCAATTGTAACGAACGCCTTTTCGTGATAACAAATTAATTATAAACACCAAACTATACAATGACTACAGTACTATTCGACAATGTCGCCAAGACGCTCGCCAAGACGCTCGCCATTGAACGCCCAAAACCGTAATGTGCTCCTTGCAGCTTATCCGCCATAAGCTTCATTCGCCTTAAGCTCCATTCGCCCTATCCTGGAGAGTTCCGCCTGGTTACCTATCAGCGCCTAGGCAAGAGTTCCCGCAGATCCCTCTTGCGGTTTATTCGGCCATCCTGTAAAATTAAATGTCCTCATTAATTCGCCAAAATTGTACGTTACCCATTCACCTGATTCGCCTAGTCTTATTCGGTCTTTCACCCGACTCATAGTCCACTCGATTAGTCGCTTCTCGCCCATCGCCATTCTCCATCCTTTCAGCCGCCTAATTTATGTTCGCCATCGCCTCTGCTCGCCGCCTAGACTTTGTAGTCTGTTCGTTGGACTCGTGCCGGTTTCGGATTAAGCGTTCAATGTTTACAGTCCCCAAAAAAATACCTGTTTTCGGGGAAAACAATATTGTTCACAGTGTTTTAGTGCAGATTAATTTTGAGCAGTTGGCGTTTTCTCCGAAAAAAGGTATTTTTTGGGGACTGTAAATCCGAAATCCTTAATCCGAAACCGGCACGATTTCAACGAACGGACTATACCACACACTCTCCTCATCGATGAGACTTGGTCGACTTCGTTTTCCAGGAATTTCATCAACATCACATACCATTTTCGACCCGATTACCGGACATGCTCGTTTCGAACGTAACCTGGCACTTCGCCTTAAGCCGGCTGCGGACTACGAGCGATAATATAATATATATTATAGCTCTATAATGGGATATAATATCATATTACATTAAGGGTGCAGCAGTTTAGGATATAAAAATTTTATATTTAGTACTATTTCACGAGGCATATCGACAGGTTGTGTTAGTTTGTGTCGTTTTAAAAATGGAACAAATCGTCGAAATTCTTGATACCATTGATAGCTCTTCAGAAGATGAAGAAGCAAAATGTGACCATGATTTGGCTGCTTCCTTCATTTCATTATTTTTGTAATCCTCTCCATCCACTTTCCATAAACATGGATTTTCCCTTACGCTTTCGATAAAACGTTCCATTTTATTAAGAGGCAATAAATAGGTTAAAAAAATTCAACCTTGTTTACTGCCCGAAATGCGTGAAACTGAGTTGCATTTTCGTAGCGCGGGGGCTTAGACGTAAGGTGGGAGGTGGGATATACTCCAAAATATCGCTCGAAAAGCATATCTCTGCAGATACTTAATATATCGCCTGGATATAGATATATATTATAGCATTAATGCGCGGTGTTACATTTAATTTTGTTTAAAGCGATTTTTATGTAATATGTAAGATATAATATATATTATATTATCGCTCGTAGTCCGCAGCCGGCTTTAGTGCGCCTTAGTGCGAGTATTCGCCATCTTGATTTTTAAAAGCCATTTTTTTTTTAATTTCTATAGTAGAGGTATCAAAAATTACATTTTATTTTGAGAGTTGAGAGAAATTCGATTCTTTTTTTTTGTTGCATATTTTTGCCTCTAACTTTTAAAATAAAGTGGCGGGGGAAGGTTGAATATGTTTACAAATAAACGTTAATAACTTCAAAACAACTGAACGGACTTTCATAAACATGAAATCGTTGAAAAGGGTTTTCCTTAGTCTATAACTCACACATTGTAAAATATTATTTCGAGTGCTTACCTGCTTGGCCACAAGAGGGCGTTTTCCGACATTGCCTCAAATAACAACGATTTTCTCAAAAAATTAAATGCAACGATATAACTTTTTATTTAGCAAATGATAGTCAGGGAATTGCCCAACAAGCCTTTAAAACCTTTTGAAAAGCGCATCTCGATATCTCTTTCCTATCTTAAAATATACGTAAAAAAGAAAATTGTTAAAAAACGATAAGAAAACTGTAAAAAAATGGATTACGGGGATATTTTCGGCACACCTATAAAAGATTATTTTTAGGTGCTTGTCACGCTGATGATATAGGTTACCTATTCCATGTAAATGCTCCAGACTCTCCAATGTGTAGGGGTCATGTCGAAACGACGGCCATAAAACGCTTCGTGAAATTACGGACGAATTTCTCGAAAACTTCCAATCCTACGCCTCCCAATAATAGTCTATATAAATACCATTTGGAAGTCTATCGATGGAACGGATATTAACTTCCGGGATATCGGTGCGGAACTTACTGTGCACAAAAATCCAGAATCGGAGAGAATGGATGTGTGGAAAGAAATATTTCAGCTATCGCCAAACACAATTAAGCCATTATTAGTAATGTAAATAGGCAATTACGGGTAGATAAAGTTTACTTTTTGTTTTAGGTACTCATTTTAAATGAATTATTATCTATTACATTATCGCTGTTACTTTATAAACAAACGTTGTGTGCAACCAATGTAAAAAATAAATTTAAATTATTCTAAAAATGTTTTATAATCTATGATTGCAGAACAGAGCCGTAAGTAAGATAATATTATTTTATAATGTAAATTTAATTTAAATGTATCGTTAAACTACACATACCAGAAATTACTTATAAAATGTTACTAGCAGAAGTGAAGCGTGCAATATTCGTACTTTATAATGAACCTGAACATAAATAAATCGTAAAATAGATTTAAAATGCTGATTTCGTCTCTGTCCCAGTTTCAGATAGTGACACCTTACGTTTTAGAAATTAAAATCAAATTGTCACATAATAATACAGTACATTAATGAACATGGCTTCACCGATTGTAAAAATCGAGGAAGGACAACTACAAGGAAACGTAAAGACGAATTTCGATGGTGAAAAGTTTTATGCATTTCTGAACATACCATTTGCGAAACCACCTTTGGGAAATTTAAGGTTCAAGGTAAGATAATACTTAATATAGGTACTTAATATACATGGTGTTATTGAAATGAATGTACATATTGAAACTGGCTTATCTTTACACTTTTCTGGATCGGGGAAAAATATTATTAAAAAAAAACTAATATTAAAGGAGTTATTAAATTTTGAAAAATATAGTGAACGAAAGAATGCAAGCATTAAAACGTATAAACACTATTTATTTAGAAACGATATTGCAATTACAACTATAAGCTATAAGACTCGTCGCTTATCGCATCGCTTCTTGCCATGCGGTCGGTCGGTGGTCTAACTTAAGCCCTACCGCTACGCATCGGCAAGCGCGTTGTCGGGGTGACATCTATGGGCCCTCGCGGCTAGTCCGTGTGGTGCGGCAGGCCCCTATGGCAACCCAAACGTCAGGCGGAGCAATGGGGGTTGCCTAACGGGAGGGGTACCGCTACAATCTCCCCCTCTGACGTCGATGGTCGTCCCGATGAGACGTCAGTTCGGCTGCTGTGGGAACTGCATTCTTCCGTGGCCTCCCTCGCTTCCTAACTTCTACTGGCTCTTGGGTAGGCTCTGCATCTTCGGGTGCGGCTTGGTTCGTTGTCACATCAGTGGTCGATGGAACAGCTGTCTTCCGTGGCCTCCCTCGTCTCCTAATTTCCCTTACAGGTCTCTGATTCGTCTCGGTGTCTACCGGTGCGGCCTGATAAGGTGTCAGGTCGCTGGTGTGATAGACACCCAGTGGTTCATCGTTTTCCATATTCGCGATCGCGTAGCTAGTCGGGCCGTGCTGTCGTAGCACGCGATACGGTCCATCCCGACGTGGTGCCAACTTAGTAGAGTACCCCTTCGTGGCGTCGCTTAGAAAGTGGGTTTTAACTAGCACCTTATCGCCAGGTTGGTAGGTCGGCCCTTTTTCTCTCTTTGGATTTACATATGCTTGATTTCGGTCCTGCCGTACCTCGGTTAATTCTCTAGCTACCCGGAGAGAGGCTGCTAGGTCCTTCAATCGGGGTGTCACATCTGCGACAAAGTTTTCGTTGCGCACGACAGCGCTAAAGTCATTAGTGACATCTTCTATGGTTCTCAGCTCTCTTCCAAAGGTTAAATATGCTGCTGTTTGGCCGGTGGAATCACTTTTCACGGTGTTCATGGCAAATCTAATGGTGGTTAGGTGTTTAGGCCAAGTTTGATGTTCCCGTTCCACTAGTATTGCTAACTGCGTCTTTAGGTCTCGATTCTTGCGCTCGACCATATTAGCTTCGGCGTGATAGACAGGAATTAAGGCCTGTTTTATACCCAGACAATATGCTAGTTTCTGCATGATGGCGGATATAAATTGAGGGCCGTTATCACTTATCATCCGACGGGGTATCCCATAGCGCAGGAATATTTCGTCGATCAGTACCTGAGCGCACTTTTCCGCTGTAGCTTCTGATAGTGCGAAAAGCTCGATCCAGCGACTGGCCGCGTCCTCGATTATATAGACCCATTTCAGACCCTCTGGGCTTGTTGGCAAGGGCCCGAATAAGTCGATTGCGATTACTTCAAATCGCTGGTTAGTGGCAACCGTCTGTAGTAATCCGGTTGGCTTCCTATTGATGATCTTATAGCGTTGACATTCTTGGCAAGTCGACACATGCTTGATGGTGTCCTGCCGCATGCCTATCCAATGATATCTTTTAGCGATTCGGTTTACGGTTTTGTCGACGCCGTAGTGACCAGCGGTCGGTGCGTCGTGGTACGCTTTAAGGATTTTTATTCGTTCCTCCTTTGGAACTACCATCCTAGCATCTTCATCTTCCTGTTCAGGTGTATACCGGTATAGGACTCCGAGATGTAGAAAATATCCCCTTTTGATCCACTTCTGGTTCTCTTCATCGTTGTCATCTTTTTCCAGTGATACGATGATATCCTTGAGATAAGTATCCTCTAATTGCTTCTGTCGTACGTCCTTTATGCTTGCCGTAGGCATATCCACCTGTACGTTGCAAATTTGACACGTCTCTTCGTTATTATGGCATTGCGGTCGCGACAAGAAATCTGCCGTTACATTGGTTCGGCCTGGGGTGTAACGGATCTTTAGATCATACGGTAGTAGTCGTAATGCCCATCGAGCTAGACGTCCTGTTGGCGTTTTTATGCTCATTAGCCATTTTAATGGCTGGTGGTCCGTCAAGAGTACTGCTTCTGCTCCCTCTATGTAGCCTCGGAATTTGTCCACTGCGTACACTAATGCGAGTGCCTCTCTTTCAGTGGTCGTGTAATTCTTTTCAGGTGCCGTTAGCAAGCGGCTGGCGTATTCAATGGGGTGTTCTTCCTCCTTCTCCCCCTGGACCAGAACTGCCCCGAGAGCGTATGAACTGGCGTCTGTTTTTATGATAAATGGTTTGCTATGGTCAGCCTGCTTCAATATCGGTGGAGTGATTAGGGCTTCCTTTAGACGGTTGAATGCTGCTTCCTCTTCTCGTCCCCATTTCCATGTCGCCGTTTTTCTCGTTAAATTCGTGAGTGGTCTGGCCACCGCAGCAAAGTTGGGTACGAATCGACGGTACCAAGAGCAGGTTTGAATAAACGATAACAAATGCTTTAAGTTTGTCGGTGTTCTTATTCCTGATATGGCGGCAGTTTTGTCAGGATCCGTCGTGATTCCCTCTTTGGTGATTAGGTGCCCCAGATATTTCACCTCTGCGCAGCCAAAGTTGCATTTGGCTCGGTTAACCCTCAACTGGAAGGTCCGTAAATGTTCCAAAATCATTCGTAGTTCTTCTACGTGTTTTTCGAATGTAGGCGATCGGACGATTAGGTCGTCCAAGTATACTAGTAATTCACCCCCCTTCAGCGTAGCTTTAAATCGGTCCATTAAACGCTGGAAGCTGGCGGGTGCATTTCGTAGTCCAAAGGCCATTCTCTTAAATCGGTATATCCCGAATGGGGTAATGAATCCGGTTTTGTCTTGGTCCGCTTCCGCTATTCGCACCTGCCAATACCCTGATTGGAGGTCTAAGCATGACATAAATGGGCATCCCTTTGCCGCATGTAGAAGATCATCAATCCTCGGTAATGGATACCTGTCCGGAACGGTGATAGCGTTGAGTCTGCGATAGTCGACACAGACTCTGAGATCCTTATCTTTCTTGGGCACCATCACTACTGGCGATACCCAGGGCGTATCACTTTCCTCAATGATGTCTTCATCCAGCATCTTGTCTAATTTCTCCTTGAGTATCTGCTGTCTAGCAGCACTTAGTCGGTACGGGGCGCTGGCGATCGGAGCGTGGTCCCCAGTCGGAATATAGTGCTCCGCGTATGAAGTGGGTGGTCCACTTTTAGCGAATACGTCCTGATAATCGGAGAGTAGTTTATCGAAAACTTGTCGTTGCTGATCGGTGAACGAGGGCGCTTCTTCGTCCCTTAAGGTAATGTCGATGCAATTGAATTCGAGTCTTCGCCTTTTCCTTGGGTCACTCCTTTTCGGCGGAGTCATTGTGGGCGGAAGAGCATCTTGGAAGATGGCGTATATTGTGTACGGGGAGCCTGCGCCTCCCTGATCACGTACGTAGTTTGGTCGAGGTGGGGTGTCCATTGGGACCAGCTGATACGGTGTTAATGGTCCGTATACCCCACTGTCCATTGGAGGTTCGTCGATTTCTTCCGGCAATGGTGAACCAAATATTTCTAGGAACGGTGACCGGTTAATGGCTGCACCTTGCATGGCTGCCACAGGGTCGGTACTTATGTTCTGACAGGCTAGCGTTTGATATTCCCCGATACCGAGGAAGTTGAAAACTTCGTTGGGTTTATCGGCGTAGCACCAAGCCCTTTGCGGTAATATTAAGTTGATGGCGGCTTTTTCGAGGAAGTCGATTCCCAAAAGCGTCCGGTTGTCCCCCGCGTTTGGTAGGATTACAAAGTCGATGTCGAATGTGCGATTTTCAATCACGATAGGTAACGTAGTGCTGAGGATTTCCTTCGGTAGGCGTCGTCCGTCAGCAAGGGTAACGTCTGCTTGTTGCGGTCTGAATTGGCAGATTCCTTGCGCCTTCAGCATCTTGTAGAGGGATGAGCTGGCTACACTAGTTTTTGCAGCGGTGTCGATGTGTGCTATTCCCTCGATGCCACACACGTCGATGGCGACCGTCGGGACTTGAGCGGTTCCTCCTCCCAGGGCGTCGACTGCGTAAAAGTGTACCGTGCGAGCCTTTTCTTTACGTGGTGTTTGGGGGGAGCAATCCGGGCAGTTACTCCGGAAATATCCCTTTTTCCCACAACCGTAACAGGATACTGTTGTTTCTGGCTTCGGAGAAGGGTCTCTTGGTTTCGGAGCTTGCTCTAGCGTCTGCCTCGTCGCGCCAGATGCGGATAGTCGTCTGCGACATGCCTCGAAGGTGTGCCCTCTGTAGTGGCAAAATCCGCATTTCCCATTCGGTTTCCGGTTTACGTCGGTCTTCGGCAAATTCTTTCCTACTTCGGTTTCTTCTTCCCTCTGAATTTTTTCGATTTTCCGGACTCTTTGTATTAGCTCGTCGAGCGAAGTGACAGATTCCCTTGACACGTGTTTCCGTAGCTGAATGGTTAGTAAACCGTAAATTAGGTCGAGCTTGGTCTCTTCGTCATGGCGATCGGCCGGAAGTTGTGCCAAAAGAGCTCGTTTTTTCGAGATGAACTCGTCAATCGGTGTAATGACCAGTTGTCTTTCGTTGAATATCTCCAAGTAGATTTCGTACGGCGGTTTTGTGGGCGAGAATGCTTCTTTTATCAGATTTGTAGCATCTTCCCATGTCTCGGCCTTTTCTTGTACTCCCTCCCACCAGACTGCGGCGTCGTCAGTGAGTAACAAGGGCAGCCCCTTTAAGGCGTCTGCGTCGTTGATCTTCTGGATTTCCCGATAGATACTGACAGTCTTTATAAATGTATTGACGGTATTTCGGCAGCGCTTCCCGTTAAACCTAGCAGTGCAGTTGCTAAAACTTCCCGCCGTGGTAGGGGGTTCGGGAGCTGTATTGTCTGCGTTGGCGTTCGCGCCGTTTGCGGCGTTTACCGCAATGGTAAATCGCTCCATCAGTTGTTGAAATTGATCCGGTGAAAACGATACTGCCATCCTGCTTAGGACTGTCTGGCTCCTTGTCGTTCTCCGGTTTTCCTCAATGATGGGGATTGCAGTCTTCTTTTTTCGGATGAAGACGGACTGGAAACTGCGTACTGCGGGTCTCCGATACCCTAGGTCCTGGGCGGTCGGATTTGATTGTCCTCTTTTCGAGAGGCACGAGAAACTAAGCCAAGTTGTAAAACCTGTGCGAAAGTTTCCGAGCTCTTGCGCGAATTGGTCCCTTTGATGGAACACGGCGTATTCCGAGGTTTGATCTCCGAGTCCGATGACTCAGATGTTTGAATTGGATGTTGTCCTCCTTCTGAGGAACACGAGAAACTAAGCTAAGTTGTAAAAACCTATGCGAAAGTTTTCGAGCTCTCGAAAGAATTGGTCCTTCCAATGTCCAAATTCCAAATGGAAATTCCAAAGCGAAGACAAGATGTAAATCTCGATCGAAAGCTTTTCCGAATTTTAAATCGATGGCTTTAACGTTGGGCGCCAATATAGTGAACGAAAGAATGCAAGCATTAAAACGTATAAACACTATTTATTTAGAAACGATATTGCAATTACAACTATAAGCTATAAGACTCGTCGCTTATCGCATCGCTTCTTGCCATGCGGTCGGTCGGTGGTCTAACTTAAGCCCTACCGCTACGCATCGGCAAGCGCGTTGTCGGGGTGACATCTATGGGCCCTCGCGGCTAGTCCGTGTGGTGCGGCAGGCCCCTATGGCAACCCAAACGTCAGGCGGAGCAATGGGGGTTGCCTAACGGGAGGGGTACCGCTACAAAAATAATTTTAAAATGAACGTATGCCGCTGCATTATAGAGATAGGTCCGGGAATGACATTGTAACTAAGAATTCAACCAACCAGATACGTCAGATACACCCTATAGAACTAGGCGTACTACTAGACGTAGTGTAAAGGTCGGAGAAGGGGTATTTTGCCCCAGATTTATTTGCTTGAATTTAATAGTAAAATTAGTGCCATTCATTTTTTGATATCAAATATTCTTCACAGTTTAAATATGTACATTCATTTCAATAACAGCCTGTATTATTATATAAAGTACACTTTACATTATATGATTTATCATATGATTTTCCTCATGATCTAAAATATTTATATGGTTACACTGCGTGATTTATCATAGAAATGTATCATAAGCGGAGTCATGCGGCCTCTCATGACAATGTCTTTGGAGTCACAGGTGTCTATTCTGCGTGATGAAACATATGATATTATCATATGGATAAATCATATGAAAAATCATGCAATGTAAAGTGTACTTAAGACTTGGTATAAATTTTCAGCCAACTATTAATCTGAATAAATTCTTAATAGGCTCCAGAGCCCGTCGAACATTGGAAAGGCCTCCGAAATGCCGCTAAAGAAGGAAATGTTTGTATGCAGAAAGATAACCACACACACGAAATTAAAGGCTCCGAGGATTGCTTGAATTTACATGTTTTTACAAGAACTGTACGTTACTCACTTAGGTAAACCATAAAATAAATTAACTTGTAGGTGGATTTTTAGTTACCATCCGAAGAAAATAAACTAAAACCCGTCATGGTATGGTTACACGGCGGCGCCTTTAAAACCGGCTCAAACGCACTAGCACGTCATGGCCCCGAATATTTACTAACCGAAGATATCGTATTAGTATTACCCAATTACCGGTTGGGAATCTACGGTTTTGCCTATTTCAACGATGATGCGTTGAATGTGCCAGGAAACGCAGGTCTGAAAGACCAACGTTCGGCCCTCCAATGGGTTCAAAGGAACATCCGGAGTTTCAACGGAGACCCTAACAACGTGACGCTCTTCGGAGAAAGCGCAGGCGCAGCTAGTGTGCATTGCCATTTGCTAAGTCCTGGTAGTAAAGGCTTGTTTCACAAGGCTATCCTGCTCAGCGGATCTCTGTTGAGCCCGCGTCCTTACAAAGACGACATCTGCATGCAATTTGTTAAGAAGATACAACCGAGTGTAAATACAGAAGCCGAAGCATTAGATATTTTGCAACAGTTGTCTACTGAGGAACTGCTACAATATCAAGAAAATTTTTATCAGGTTTGTTAAGGTTTGTGTTATAGAAATTTGGAAATACGTTTAGTTTCGATTTTAGGAAAAAGGAGTTCGTCGAATTTTTGGTCCGACTATAGAATATCCGAACGAAACCGCTTTTTTGACTGGGCATCCTGGAAAATTGATCGTATCCGGACAGTACCACAAAATACCACTGATTTTTGGATACTGCGACAGGGAAGGTTTAATCATGGAAATCATTTTTAAATCACTGGCTATTAATTTGGACGATTTTATTCATCCGGATATGGAATTGCCACCAAACGATCCCAACAGATTGGTTATTAAGAAGAAGATAGCAGATCTATATTTGCAACCACCTAATAATGAAAAATCATTAGTAAAAGTTCAGAAACTCTCATTCGTCCATTAGTTTAATGACGTTTCTGATTTATTAGATATTCAGTGATTACGACTTCATTGTTGGTATAATTGGCAGTGCTAAAATTCACGCAAAGGCCTCTTCCCAACCGGTATATCTTTACAGAATGTCCATAGACGCTGGTTTGAACAAATTAAAGAAAATGTCAAAATTCAAATCCAAAGGTACTAATATTTACAAGAATGTAATAATCGAATTGATTGGATAAGTACTTTTCCAGGTGTTTGTCACGCTGATTACTTGGGCTATCTCTTTTACATGGACGAAGCATCTTTGAAAAACACTGGAATGTACCGTGGTGATACAGAAACAACAGCAATGAGGAGATTCGTAAAATTATTTACTAATTTCGCAAAGACTTCTAATCCAACACCACCAGCGAATGACTTAAAAATAACATGGAAACCGGTGGACCAAAACGAAACTTATTTCCTGGATTTGGGCACTGAACTTATTCTACACACCAATCCAGAAGCTGACAGGATGAAGGTGTGGAAGGAAATATTCAAACTATCACAGAACACCATCACTTATATGTAAAAATACAATTTCCCCTATATGCTTATTCTCTGGTGGTTTGATTGGCACAGTCACAGTTATGGTTAAAGCTCCCTTGCGACTTCCACTTTCCGCAAAAATTACGCTAATTTTATTCGAATCGCCGAAGTCAGCGTCTCGTGATTGTAGGAACCGAGTAAATTTAATTACAACTTTAAAGCTTTGAAATAAGTCAATAATTGATTATCCTCGAGCGGAACTTTTCGATCATTTTAATTAACTTAAAAAGGGGAGACGAAAGACACAAAGCCGATACGTCATGCAGGTGGAAAGAAACTTTTCCACTGCGCGCTGCGATGTATCAATTGAACCTGTAGGAGGTAACGGAGGTTGATAAAATATGTATTCCTCTTTATTATTGAAGAGTCTCGTTTATTTCTCGAATGGCCTTTAAGGCGAATAAAGGTAAATAAACCAAAGGGCTAGGCTATATTTCGACTAAATGTTAGTCGAAAACAAAACATATCAATTGGGAAGCGCGAGATATGGTGGCGCGGCACTGGCGGATTAATTTGAACTTGCCTATGTGAGGAAAATTTTTTTATTTTTTTTTTAATCGTTGATTTTAAATGTATTATTCTGTGTTTTTAAGATATTGCGTGATTTTTGTTGTAACAAAGTGGCTTGTATTAAGCAGAAACGTAATCTGTCTTAGATTTTTACCCTACATAGAGCCGCCGTATTGACAATTTCTAGCGCCACCTATAGTCGCTGGCGCTTCGCAATTTCTCGATTACTAAGTTTATACAGTGTGTTCACTTAAGTTCGCACCATATGGGAAACTTTTTTATTGTTAATATTACAAAAAAAGTTATTCTTCATAAAAAGTTCTGCATGGTCCAAAACCTAAAATGCAATATATCAAAATTTGGAAATCGTATACTAGTCCAGGGAAGTTAGCAAAAATAGCGGAAATTTAGGGGTGAAGCAGATATCGAGATGCGGTTTTCTGCATTGTATTCAGGAAGGGCCCAGGAAAAAAGTAGAAAATGTCTGGTTATGCCATTTTTTGAAAAATGCATTCTGGACCGAAAAATGCATTTTCCATTATTTTCACCATTATAGGAGCGACTAGAAACTCGGAAAAATCGCTCCAAACTCGTTGCTCGGGGGTGCCGAATTCAATTCAGGCATTGGAATTACACGGGGCGCTCGGGGTTGGCTGTGCGGGGGTATCCGGGGGGTCATTCTGGGGGAGAACTTGCATAGTCCATGAAAATCACTCCAAAATCGTTACTCGAGGGAATTCGGCGTCCCCGAAAACCCCTATCATTTTCCCCCCAATCACCCCCAAAGAGGGACCGCCGAGCACCCCCGGGTAATTCCAATGCCATAATTGAATTCGGCATCCTCGAAAACCCCCCAGTAACGATTTCGGAGTGATTTTCATGGACTATGCAAGTTCCCCCCAGAATGACCCCCGGATACCACTGTATTTACACTGTATTTACAAAATTTTCATAAAATGTAGCGTTAATGAGATATAGACCGAATCGTATACCGTGAATAACCCTGAATACTTAGCAAATTAATCATTTGCCACATACAATGTAAACAATTCGGTCTCTTAATTCTAATGTAATAATTGAGGACATTGATGCAAGAGGGGGATGAGTCACTTACCTTAAGATGTTCAGGAGAGACAAAAAAAAATTGTACAAAATACCAATAATCTATTTTTATTTGGGCATTACCTAATTTATAGGGTAATATTCCTGGATTATCAATTAGGTTGTGAAGGTTTGGGTAGGTTGGTCCGCCTGCACAGAGGTGGATGGATATCCTATAACAAGGGGAGGTTGTTTTAATTCTTTTATGTGTATAATTTCTTTTTTATTTTTATTTGATTTACTTGTAATTTCTACTTTATTTCGATCTAAAGTATTAGTTATTTCGTAAGGGCCAAGAAATTTATTATCGTTTTTACTGCGATATTGGGAATTTTGTTTAAATACTGTTTGTCCGATTACAAAGCCGTGATTTTCGTCTCCTTTTGTATTACGTATTCACTACGTTAATTTTTTGGTCCTGTAATTTAGTTTTTACCATTTCGTAAACGTGTTCTAACTTTTTCTTATGGTTTTCAGCATAATCTGTAAAAAATGTATTTGGAAGGAAAATTTCGTTTGGATTTCTTGTATTGGTATGGCCATAAATTAATTCAAATGGGGTGTAATTGGTTGAGCTGTGTATTGAGCTATTGTATCCTAAAATCGCATAGTCTACAAGATCCTCTTGATCGTTATTGGGGTACGTTTCTTTGAGTAATCTCAAATGCTCTATTAAGGTGGAATTGAATCGTTCGACTATACTGTTGGACTCATGATGTGCTACGATCGTGAAATGGGGTTTGATTTTATGCAAATTTAAAATTTCTTTTACTGTTTCGTTATTGAATTCTCTTCCATGATCAAGAATTATTTTTTCAGGAACACCAAAGGACGAGAAATATTTTATCAAAGCTCTACTTATATGAATTGCTGTTTTTCCTTCAACATAATAAACTTGGTCAAATTTTCAAAAATAGTCTACGATAATCAAATAACTTTTATGGTTATAATGGAAAAGGTCAATATTAATTACTTGGAAGGGTTTTGAGGCTGGTTTTTTTTATTACTAAAGGGGCATAAGTCGGATGTCTGCCATATTTTGCTCGCTGACAAACTTCGCATGAATTTATATACTCCGATATACTCTGATAGACTCTTTTTCATATTTCTCCAGTAATAATTTCTTTTCAATTTCTCATAAGTTTCGTCTATACCGCGATGGTTACTTTTTCCTTCATGATTATATTTAGTCAGCATAATTTGTTCTTCCTTGTCTGTTATTGTATTAACTATTTTTAAACATCTAATCAGTTTTGGTCCTTTTTCGGAGAATTTTTGTAAATAAATTTTGTTGAACGCGTGATATAATGAATCTGTATGAAAATAAAGGAAGTACATTCTTTTTGTGATAGTATAATCTCTTAGGAATTCTAGTATTATTCCTTCATTATTTTCTGAAGGAATTTTGACATTGATTATTTTATGATTCTCATAGGTTTCTTGGTTTACGAGTAATTTATGATAGGGGTGTGGTGCGACTATAATTTGGTTAGGTTTTTTGTTAATTATTTCGTCTATTGTTCTTATTCCATCGTTTGTTGTTTCATTGTTAGTGGTATGTTGCGTCCCTTATTCCCTTTCTATTGTACTGTATTTCTGTTCAGATTCGTTTAACGTTCTCGATGCATTTGGATTTGATGAAATCCGCTTGCAAGGTCGAGAGTGGTAAAATATTTGTACCTAATTTGTCAAGAATTTCTGTTATGTTTGGTAAAGGATATTTGTCTGGTATTGTTTTTTCATTTAATTTGCGGTAATCAATAACTAATCGAAATGTTCTTTTACCTGCTTTGTTAGGGCGTTTTGGGACAATCCAAATAGGAGCTGAGTAAGGAGAATTCGATGGTCGTATTATTTCCTGATCTAACAACAGAGTCTGTGGTGAGCGTCATCGAGTTCTTGGTCAGTTTCCATTTTCTCCATAAAGTTCATTTCACTAATATTTAGGACTTCTACATCTACTGGGTTTTTAAAAGATATTTTAATCGGATTGACATTCGAATTTATTATGGTGGTAAACGCGAAATAGTTTTTTATGTTTACAAGCGCTACTGGTGATTCAACTAGAGGGGCATATTTTTTATATTCCAGTAATCCAATTCCTTTTTCTATCGCAACGGGGATTTTGACTAATTTCTGTGTTCTAGGAGGTATTATTAAATTATAAACTTGAAAGTTAAGGTTTTGTTTTTCACTGGTTGTTGGTTCATCCTCACCTTGAAATATAATTGGAATTTTTACTTGAGGGGTGGTTATTGTGGTGTGTACTGAAGCTTGTATATAACTGGTTTAATAAATCAATCCATCATATTTATCGCTGAATTTAAACAAATAGAATTTATGGTTTTCAGGAACTTTAAAAATTTTGAAAATTGGTCTTTCTACGACTTCATCGTGGTAACTAATGTCGTGTGCGGTTTGAATATGAA
This sequence comes from Phyllotreta cruciferae, assembly GCA_917563865.1. Taxonomy (NCBI): domain Eukaryota; kingdom Metazoa; phylum Arthropoda; class Insecta; order Coleoptera; family Chrysomelidae; genus Phyllotreta; species Phyllotreta cruciferae. Next base: position 251,168 of record OU830614.1, on the reverse strand, counting down.
AAATTTCCTTATTAATTAAACTGTTATAATATTTGTAAGCCAATTCGGGTGTCATTAATCTTTGTGAACTACCTGTATCTATGAGGAAATTTGCCTTTAACTCGGGAATGTAAATATACGGTCGATTGGATTTTGACAAATTTAAATTAATTATGTGGGGTTGGTTGGAAGGCTGGTTTGAGGAAAATTTTGCGGTTCGTTTCCGTCATTTTGAAAATCCGGGAAATTATTAGGATTAGAAAAGTAGTCATCAGTTTCATTGATTTCGGTCTCAAATGGATTCTCAAATTGTGGATTGATATCTTTTACAAATACTTCATTTTTCTTGGTTAACCTCGTATTTCCAGAAAACGTATCCATTGGTTCAGGTTGGAACAGTCTGTAATTAGAGGTTGGAGCGTTTTGATTTGGGTTAAATTGTCCATTTCTGTAATTATGTGGTTGCCAATTTGATTGATTTCTTTGAAAAAATGGATTAGGGTTTCCTCCGCGTTGCATTCTTGTATTATGAGAGTTGGGTCGTTTGAAATGATTGAAATTATTATTATTGTAGTTGGGTTGGTTTTGAAATGGCTGCGGGGGTGGATGAAACGGTGGTTGTTGAACCATCTGGGGGTTTGCTCTTTGATAATTAGTTTGATTCTGGTATTGGGGTATATTATGGCGGTTATGTTGTATGTTATGTCTCATAGGAGTTAATTTTTGGATAGGTTTGTAGGGTTGATAATTCAAGAAATTACCCTTGTTTTGGCTATAGATGGAATTTTCTTCTTCAATCAACAAAGACATTGCTTTTTCAAGGCTGTCAGGGTTACGCAGTCCGATATTATTTTGTACCGGGTGTCCAAATAAGAAAGGTCGCCGGCCATATCTCGAAAACTAATAGACGTAAAGACTTGCGGTAAAAATTTTTATAACTAAATTGGCCAAGAGAAAATGCTGGAAATAATTTTGAAGTCTCTGAAAAGGCCACCAGTACGAGTATTCGCCATCTTGATTTTTAAAAGCCGTTCTTTTCAAAAGTTTCCATAGTAGAGGTATCAAAAATACATTTTATTATGAGAGTTGAGATAAATGCGATTCTTTTTTGCTATATATTTATGAGTCTAACTTTTAAAATAAAGTGGTGGAGGAAGATTGAATATGTTTACAAATAAACGTTAATAACTTCAAAACCCCTGAACGGATTTTCATAAACATGAAATCGTTGAAAAGGGCTTTCCTTAGTCTATCACTCACACATTGTAAAATATTATTTCGATTGCTTACTTGGCCACAAGAGGGCGTTTTCCGATATTCCCTCAAATAACATCGATTTTCTCAAAAAAATGAAATGCAACAATATACCTTTTTATTTAGCCAATGATAGTCAGGGAATTGCCCAACAAGCCTTTGAAAACCGCATCTCGATATCTCTTTCCTATCCTAAAATATACGTAAAAAAAGAAAATTGTTAAAAAACGATAAGAAAATGGTAAAAAAATTGGATTACGGGATATTTTCGACACACCTATTATTATAAAAGCCTCTAATTATCGTTGTTTAATGCTCAAAATTATTTAGTTTGTTATTAAACTCCAAATATTATATTTAAATCTTCAATCTAATTAATAATCATTCAACAATATTATCAAATCTTCACTTCCGCGTTTACTAAATGCAATCTTCAAAAAAAATTAGCATGCCATGGAAAATAGGGAAAATAGGGAATTATTTCCAGCATTTTCTCTTGGCCAATTTAGTTATAAAAATTTTTACCGCAAGTCTTTACGTCTATTAGTTTTCGAGATATGGCCGGCGACCTTTCTTATTTGGACACCCGGTACATGACCACTTAAACCTCTGATGAAAGTTTTAAGCGCCAAATCATTAAAATTATTAATTTTGATTGCCTTTTCGGCAGCAGTATCGTTACTAGCATTTAATTGAGCAATGATCAAGCTGCGTGCATCTTGACAGCGCATACCAAAATTGTAAGGTGCCTCATTTTTGTTTGGGCGTAAGACTATTAGATTTTGGACGAGACAATCAATATTTCTCTGGTCAACAAAGCACAATCGGACGGTTTCTTTATTGCTTTCCCATGTTCTCAATTCAGTTCTCGAACCTATCAGTGTAAGAGCTCTACCAACTAATTTTCTCATCAATGCTCGCAATAGAAAACTATTTAATTGCGCATCTGTGTTACTATAAAATTGATTTATTAGATTTTCGCAATTAACAATAAAAATATTTAACGTATGTGGATTTCCATCATACTGGGGAATGGTATCCACATATAATTTCAGTAAATGATATTTAGTTGCCATTATTTTAGTTTTTTGTACCTTTTTACTTTTCTTATTTTCTAACTTAACTGTTTCCTCAAATAGCGTTGCTAAATTATCTACGTCTTTATCAATGTTCATAAGATATTCGAAATTTATAATTATTCAAGTTTACTTAAGGATAGGTAAAATGAAATTTTTCACAGTAAGATGAATATCTTCATGCTCTGCTTCCAACTGGATACGGCGATGTGGTCCATCGGGCGATGTAGTCCCTTTGTCCTTGTTGAACAAGTCACAAAAATCCCAAAATTCTAACAGATTCTGGTTGCAAACAAACCGTTGAAACGGACCGGTTAAGCGATTTTTGTCGAACCGTTTTGCAATCCTACTAACTGCGCCAATTGAGCTAGGTTGCCCATTGCGCCGAGTAGAAAAGCCGAAATGTTTTTAAAAAATTTCAGAAACTTTATTTCTACAAAACCGGTTTTGAACCAATTACAAGAAAGGCTAAAAATCAACTAAACTATCCTAAGTCCGAAGAAATGTCGTTCGCTGTGGGACCGACGAGTCAGTGTTCTCACGATGGTGTACTATTTCGGAGATTCTGCTAAACCTGTTACTTAACTCGCATTTTTGGCTGCAGCAATGCAACTTCCCGTTTGTAATAGGTAGAAATTAGGTAGGAATGGTATACATAATTTTTGGAAGCGAATGCAAAAAACCGCATTCCGATCCGTCCTGTCCTAAAAGGTTTCCTATCTTTGGCCTTTTCAGTGCTTCATTGCCTCGACTAACGGGAAATTTTCCCATTTCTGTCCTGATCGATTTAACTTTATGTAAATTGTTGTTTTCTATTAACTTACCTACGTATATCTATTGGTCTAGATTGACAATTTTTGACTGTGTTAATTTTTAATTATGTGTGAGATTGCATATTTTTCAAAGCTTCAATAAATATCTATGTGTATATTTGGTTGCGGATGGCCGCAATAAGAATCAAATTTCGAATGAAACGATTCACAAGTGTTTTTTGTTCGCCAAAAGGCGGCTGTGTTTGCTGCCCATATGGAAGGAGGGAAAACAGATTCCTCATCAATATGTATCCACTCTAAATAGTCCGCAAATTTTCTCACTTTTTCACAATCTGGTTGGTCTGTGCCAAAATCGGGAAAGACATACATTATCCCTCAGCCCATTAATATGAATTGGGCTGACCGTACCGTAATTTGGATACATTGTAATGATGATACCCTAAGTACTCGTACCGGAATTCGGACGTGAATTCGGACCGGAATTCGGTTCGCCGGATCGATTATTGACCCCTTTGGATAGCGTACCGTAGTTCGGACATCTACTTTAACTATCCCTCGAAACCGTACCGGAATTCGAGTGCACCCATGGAGTTGATTTTTAATTAAATAGAGTCGTCACATCGACAATCCAATCGTAGTGGGAGGCGACTTTCGTGTACAAGGAGCTCTTCTGCATTTGACATTCCCAAACTCACAATTCCATGCACATAAAATCTATTATTGCGTGTAAATACCAATCCCCCGCCGCTGTCGCCTTTACACACCGAAGTACCTAAAAAAAATTGAAATTTTTGACTGATTGATTGAGGTTTTATTTTTTATTATTTTTTGCTAATAAACGAAAAGAAAAATTTTCTGGTATTGAATCTTACTTTTGTAGAATTAAACGTGGGAATTGATAGTGTAGGTTTTATTTCTCGATACAATCGTCAACGCAGTTAATTTAATGTGAATGGAATGATGAATGACAATCAATAACTATCGTGTTTCCACGTCAACATAATATCTTAACTAATATATATACACCTAACTACGTATAGTATCTAACTACGTTCCCTACACTTTTGTATGTAAAACCGGCGCAAAATTGTCATGGGTGAGAAAATCGTTGAGCCAATCCAAAGTGAAATCCACCTGACAGGCCTTGTTGTCTTTGTAAGGCACAAAGAGCTCTTTTAGCTTATCAGATGGCGTTCCCGAACGCTCTGTATAACCCCAGCCGGTAACCTAAAAAAAACATATTTCCCAAAAAAACGAATTCCCCTCCCCCTCACCGAATTTTCCAAGACAAACAGCGCTCAATACGAGAAAATTTCCCAATTGACCATCTTGTTATCGCATATCGTATTAACAAAATGGCGTTAATGCGGTTGGCATATACTGTGTATTTGTTCTAGAGTTAATGGTCTGTATTCAGCGCCCCATTTTAACGTTAAACCCATTTTAAGCGATCGACTTTAACGTAAACAATGTCCTTAGTTACTCCATAACAACAATGTAGAACTGTCAAGTTAAAGGCGATCGGTAAACATGACTTTAAATTTAAAATGGAGCGCTGAATACGGGGCAATGTGAATACACGTGTTGTTGTAATCCTGTAATTTCGGTGAAAATACTTGTAACATATCAGAAGTGGGATTGAGCTACGGCTGGAGCTAAGTGAGAGTGGTTTTCTCGAAAAAGAAGGTGTTCTTTTCGTGATAAAAGATAATCAAGACGTTGATAAATTCAAGGCGTGAAGGCGGATGAAAAGCTAGTAACAAGCGGTTAAAAAGAGGTGAAGAGGTTTCTGAAAACCGTAAGTACATTTTGAATTATACCGTGTGCGCCAGTTTCCAACGCAAGGCCTACGTTCCTATAAGTGGAAGGAAGAGCATAAAATTACATAGGTATGAGTGCGGGAGCGAGTGAGTGCAAGTCGGAGTGGGAGCTCGCCTGAATCACGTCACGAGACGAAGCGTCAACTCAGCGGAGATCCCACTCCGACTTGCACTCACTCGCTCCCGCACTCATACTTATGTAATTTTATGCTCTTCGTTCCACTTATAGGAACGTAGGCCTTGCATTGGAAACTGGCGCACTCTGTATATATCGGCGGATAATTGGGCTACAAGTGAAACCGGCGAATTGCATTTCGAAAGTTCTAGAATATTCGATTCGACGGCCATATTGGAAGCGGATTGGAGGCGATCACGTAATGCGCGCGCTGGCCGCTTGATTTTCAACGAACGGTGGCGTGACAGAATCGATTGAGGAATCGATTAATTGAATTTGACGGCGAATCAAATTGACAGACGGTTTGTTTACATCGGCATGATATTTAATGCTGAAATTAATTACAGGCGGTATTTTATTAATTATTGGCGATTATAATTATCAGTGGCGTACTGAAATATATTACAGGCGGTATTGTTCAAATTAATTGTTGGCGATATATTATTAATTTGGTGTTGGATTTTTAGATAATAATGGCTGGTTCCGGCGACCAGTTGATCCTAGATGAGGAGTTGCATCTGGACGACGAGTCACTACGGCAAAGTGGAAGCAGTCAAAGGCGGGTAGGCCTATTAGAACCGAAGAGACCCCAATCTAGGCGAGAAGCGGATCTGTCGGCGATGCCGGTTGGAGAACTGGTAAAAGCGTTGATAGCGGGCGGCTTAGCTTCGAGTATAGAAAAGATTGCGAAGCAGCAGGCGGCATTAGTAATGGGCGATATTACCGATTCGGCTGCGGCCACGGCGTCTACGAAGGCAAGCGACGTAGTAGAAATAGAGGACGGTATTAGAGGGAGGCGTTCCTTGGTACTGGGGTCCGAAGTGGTTGATAAATTTTACCCGGACGACTCTGACTCTAACGTAGAGCAGTGGGTCCAGAAGATTGACCAACTTGGGGCGATTCACGGCTGGACGACCTACGAGACGATGATGCTGGCTCATTCCAAGCTGAGCGGGGCGACAAGGCGTTGGTTTCATCAGCGTGATGATTACAGCGGCTCTTGGGCGCAGTGGAAGAGCAAGTTGTGCGAGGCATTCCCTAGGCGTAGAGATTTTGCTTGCATGCTGGAGGAACTCGTTTCTAGGCGAAAGTTGGCGTTGGAGGGCATGACAACTTACTACCATGCAAAGTTAGCGCTGTGCTATCGGGTGGATGTTAAAGGAGTACATGCGGTTTCCTGTATAATATGAGGGTTACCGGAGGGTCTTCGAGCTAATGCGCAGGCGGCAGGGTGTACTACTCCGGTACCATGGCGAAATGGCGCGAAAAGAAAAAGAACCTCGACGACAGGCGGCGGCGTACCGGCCTAGCGGTTCCAACGAGGCGGAAGTAAAACAGCGGTGCTTCAATTGTCAGCAAATAACAACTCACTTAGGTAGGAATTGTCCATTTTCCAGGGAGGACAGATGCAGGGCGTGCGGCAAAACTGGTCATCAAGCGAGCAGTTGTACCAAGCAGGCGGGCGAGGAGCGACCACCAGCGGCGGCTAACCAGGTGAGATTATTTATAACTCCTAGTAGTGCCAGTTTCAGGCATGTTGTATTAATAAATGGCGAACAAGTTAAGGCGTATCTCGATACCGGGAGTGAAAAAAATTTGATTACTCTTGCGAAGGCACGACAATTGGGACTCTCTATCCAGGCAGGGAAAGAGAATCAGGCGTTATGTGGGTTTGGCGGTGGCCTTGTATTTCCACGAGGCGAAGTAAAATTCGATATGGTACTAGGCGATAGTAGTTTTGAGGTAACGGCGTTGGTAACCGATTACGATATGGGTGCCATTGAGTTGTTGATAGGGCAACCTTTACTTCAAAGTCAAGGCGTGACAATGGTTGTGCGAGCTGGCAAAAATTATCTTGTTAAGGAGCCTGACCTTAATGAGCTTATCAGGCGGATTACTCTCGAGGAGACGAGAGCTAGACCACGAGTATGTTTGGCGGATGATGTGGTGCTGGCGGCGAATTCAGTTAATTTGGTTACGGTGGACGTGCACGGCGGTGTACTGGGCGTTCGCTACTGTTTCAGGCAGAAAATGCTTCCACAAGGGGCATCCACGATTTCAATTCCGGGCGCGTTGATCAGTGGACTGCAGGAGGCAATACGGGTGGTAAACATTGGCGATGATTCTATTTCTTGGCGGGAGGGAAAACTGATTGCTCGGGCGGAAAGCTGCGTCGAGAACGACGGCGGCGTAATCACGCATAATGTTAGGCGAATTGAAGTAAGTGAACATTTTTAATATTAATGTTGCAAGCGTAGGCGACGTATCGAGCGAATGCAAGGCGAAATTGTTTGATTTACTTAGGCGTAAGGCGAATTGTTTTTCTAAAGGAGATGGTGATTTAGGTTCGACGCATTTAGGCAGTATGCAGATAAAACTTTCTTCCGATGTGCCTATTTATTACCGTCCCTACAGGTTGTCCCACCATGAGCGAAAAATGGTTCGACAAAAGGTGCAAACGTTATTGGAGGCAGGCGTTATTAGAGAAAGCTAGTCGGCGTACGCTAGTCCTATTGTTTTGATACCAAAGAAAAATGGCGAAATGAGAATGTGTAAAAGATAGGTATCCTCTTCCTTTAATTGCAGATCAACTTTGCAGGCTGGCAAATAAAAATCTTTTTACAACTTTGGATTTAGCACAAGGCTTCCATCAAGTTTCGATGAATCCTGAGTCAGCTGACAAAACGACTTTTATTACTCCGGATGGACATTATGAGTATTTGCGGGTACCTTTTGGTCTCTCTAACTCTCCGGCGGTGTTCCAGCGAGTAATTAATAAAATGCTAGGTAAATTGCGACACGGCGAGGTATTGGCGTATGTGGATGATTTACTCATTCCTTCTAATGGCGAAGAAGAACGTTTAGCGTTGTTAGCGTTGGTGTTAAATTTAATAGAGCAGTCAGGAGTGGAGCTCAAACTAGAAAAATGTTCCTTTTTGCAGAGTAGCATTGAGTATTTAGGTCACGAGGTGAGCAGTGAAGGCGTTCAACCTGAAAGGCGAAAGGTGCAGGCGGTATTGGACTTTCCAGAACCTAAAAACGTACATGGTGTTTGACAGTTTGTTGGGTTGGCGTCCTATTTTCGGAAATTCATTTCCCAATTCTCGATTTTGGCGAAGCTGTTGACTGAGCTCACAAAGAAACATGTAACCTGGCGGTGGTGTGACGAACAACAGAAGGCGTTCGAGAAACTTAAGGAATGTTTATCTAAAAGGCCGGTGTTAGCTTTGTATGATAGTCGGGCGAATGTTGAAGTTCACACGGATGCCAGTAAATGGGGTGTGTCTGGTATTCTTTTACAATTGGCAAGTAATGGAAAATGGCGACCTGATACTATAGTCGAGCTACCACGGCGCAGGAGCAAGTCTACCATAGCTACGAGTTGGAAACTTTAGCGGTAGTCGAGTCTATTAGGCGATTTAGAGTTTATTTAGTAGGTGTACACTTTACGGTGGTAACTAATTGTTCGGCGGTAAGAGCGGCGTTACTCAAAAGAGATTTAGTTCCTCGAATAGCACGGTGGTGGTTGGCGATTCAGGAGTACGATATGGAGGTGAAATATCGACCGAATCCAAAAATGCAGCATGCCGATGCTCTTAGTAGGAATCCTTCGGTTGGCATTAATATCGTACAATTGGAAGAAGGCGATTGGTTTAAGATTATTAGGCGTCATCACGATGATGTAGGGCACCCGGCGTACGAAAGATGCTTTACATTGTTGTCAGAAACTTATTGGTTTCCTAAAATGAGGCGATTTGTGTCTAAATATATTAAATCATGTTTTAGATGTGCGTTTGGTAAAGGACAATATGGGCGAGGAGAAGGACAACTTCATCCAATCGAACGGCGGCCGATACCATTCGATACGGTGCATATCGATCACCTAGGTCCCTTCGTAAGGAGTACGAAAGGCGATATTTACATTTTGGTTTTGGTGGATGGGTTTAGTAAATTTGTTCTGGCGAAACCGACAAAAACTCTAAAATCGACGGAGACGATTTTGAGACTTAACGAAATATTCGGCGAATTTGGTTATCCTAGGCGAGTGATATCGGATCGAGGGAAGGCGTTCATGAGTAAGGAGTTTCGATCGTTTTTGTTAGAACATGTGGTGAATGCGGTGGCAACACCAAGAGCTAACGGTCAGGTGGAGTGTTATAATAGAACTATTGTAGAGGCATTATCAGCATCAGCGGAGACGGAAGGTCGATGGGACGAGAAGCTACCGGATGTTGTTTGGGGCCTTAATAATACGAATAACTTCAGTACGCATTTCTCACCAGCGTGCCTGATGTTTACGTTCAACCATGGTAGAGTACCCGATTTGGCGATTGGCGAGCTAGCTAGCGATGGGACTGGTGATAGTCAAATGACCGGTGATAGTCTGGTAGACGCAGGAGGCGTTCAGGATGTCGATAGTACAGATCAGGCGGGCGAGAAAATGTTAGTTGACGATATTGAAATCGATATCTGGCCTGATGAGCAGGGTGACGACTCTTCTCGACAGGTTTTGAGGCGTAGTAAGGCGAAACGGCTTAGGAGAAGCCAGGCAGAACCGCAACGGCGACTGAAAGATCAATCGGTGATGGTCAAGCTGAGGCGTCAGGAATATGCGATTCAGTGGCTTCATCAAGTACGAAATACGATGGCGATCGTAGCGTTCAGTTTGTTGATTCGGAGGAGTCCGAATTATACGCGAATTGTACTAAAGCCAAGGCGAATATTAAAAGATCTGTACAGGCGGCGAATGTATCCGATAATGGATTAGCTGAGGCGTCAGAAGTGAGCGACTTGATAGAAACTGAGGTGGCGATTCGGCGGCTTCAACGAGTTTGAATACAGCGGCGGCTACCCCGTATCACAGTGGTCTAGAGGAGTCTAGATTACGTGCAAATCATATTCAAGCTCAGGCGAATATTGAGAAGTCTGCTCAGGCGAAAAGCGAAAAGCGAATTCAACGCTTTCCATTAACTTAAGGAAAGTTTTAGACACTCCATTATCTATTAAGCTATTTTTAAAATTAATTTCAAATAACAAATCTAATTTTTAAACGAATTCAACAAAACTATCTTCGGGAACTCTTAAACCTCCGTATACACTAGTTTCATTTGAAAAAGCTTTGAAATATGTTAACCAGTGATTGATATCTAATCCGTACAAACATTACAACCATGTAAATGCAGTGCCTTCTTTATCAAGTAACCATACACACATAATTGTAACATAATTGTAACATAACTTTATAAGGAACACTTATGGCTCGAGATTCTTTGGAATTTACTTGAGTTTCATAATTAGTAACTTTTGTAAATTTTAAATTTAATAACAATTCATCAAGATCGTCTATACAATTCATTTGATTTGAATGCAGGTAGTTAAAACAAAATAATTTTTTCAAATGCCCGTTGGAATTGTATTGGCGTCGGGTTTAAGCAATTGCCACCTTGCTGTCTAATACTACCAAAAAAAAATTCTAGGCACAGACTATGAAAATAAGACGATTTAACCGAACTTACCTATATCCAAAATTGCCTAGTAAAGATGTAATAGGGCTTTGAAGTTAAGAATAAAAAAGAGATTTTTTGATATTGTGCCAGAATCTAAGTAATTAACACTTAACCACATAACACAGAAATAACACTGAATCGAATGGAACCATTCTTAAAGCAAGGAAATGAAAATTACCCCCTAAAAGAAGGGGGAAAAGGATGCCTAAAAAGCGTTCAAAATGGACCAAAATGTATTAAAACTTTTAGAAATAATTCATATGACGCACATTCTAAAAATAACCTTTAAAATTTTAAAGATTTATCTTTCAAAAATTTGATTTTTGTAATTTGTGGTAACGGTTCAATATGGTCCCCATTAATGATTAATAAATAATTTTTTGTTGAAAATAACTTAATCTGTTAAAAAGGTGTTATGAAAAATTTTTTGTTAACAATAACAATAACTTGCTGAAAATGTGGGTTTTGAAAAATCGTATGAAAGCCAAAAAAGAAATTTATTCCGAAAATATGGGTTTTATAGAAAATTACAAAAGAGTAAACAATCATTTAAAAAAATCAACAAATCTAGTTTCGATTAAAAAATTAGGCGAATTACATGTGCGGAATAATTAGGGCTATAAGGGAGTTGGTCTTCCCGTTAAATCAGAGAAGGATGGATAATTTAAAAAAAATTACAAATAAATATGCCACCAAACAGAGATATTCTGTATAAAATTTTCACGAAAAAAAAGTCAGGTCATTCTGCCACAATATCAAAAAATCTCTTATTCTTAAATTCAAATCTCTATAACTTCTTTACTAAGCAATATTGGATATAGGTTTGGTTAAATCGTTTTATTTTTATCTCAGGAATCTGTGGTTAAGGTCCAAACCTTTTCGCGCACCCTGTATATAATCATACTATCAAGCTGATACTAATTTAGATAAAAAGGAACGAATAAAAAAGTAATGCAATTCTGGTCAAAAATTCATTATCTACTAGTAATTTTAGGATGGAACTAATATCAATTTTTATTTTTATAGGTGGTAAAAGCTGGATATATGTACTTACATCGTGCTTAGTTTGCGGAATAAAAAGTAGAACAAGTAATAAATTAATTTGCTCATTAGAAATCAAGAGGATGATACCTATACCAAAAGAAGAAATATTAATGACACTTAAAGCGACCTTATCGAAAATTTTTAACTTGTTACTTTAATACAATTTAGAAACCACCCTTATTGATTCTGCTATACATTGTTTACCTAAATAATAAATTATGCACTAAATTAGGCACAGTTATCTCTGTAATTTCAATAAATAGGTCATTGAACAAATTTTATTCTTTTATTCATTATGAAATTACCTAGTTCAATTCGTAATTTACTTTTCTTTTCTATTCATTGGTTTTTCTCGCGAAACTTGAGAATTCTTTCACCCTGATTGGAAGGAACCATTGTACAAGGCAATTAAGACATGGGCCAATCGTTACTTTTCAAGTCTTGGTTAAAAATTATTGTACTATTGGACCAAGCCTTGGCCCAGACTTGGTCCAGTAGTTATCAGCTAAGGCTTGGAAAATAGCAACTGGCCCAAGACTCGGCCATTTATTAACATTGGAAAACCCTACCTGGGCAATTTCTAATTTTTTGTAAGAAAACAAAGATAAAATTTCATGATTTCAATGCACTTACAGAAACTGAAAAAAGGGACAATAAATGCACTTCCAATGAATCACATTCCTTTTATTATTGCACAAAAACTTATACATTAATTGACTAGAAGGAGAATGTGTTCAATACATTTGGTTCTTTTATAAGCATATTCAAAGTCTAATAATGCGCTTATTTTAAATGGAACACCCTGTATTTTGATTCTCTATCATGTAGAAAATTTATTTCGCTTTTAAACTGTATGGGAGTGTTCTATGCCTAACTCTTTAGTATCTTAGATTTTTGCAAATTATTAATAAAAATCATAAATTATCACAGTGTGCCATTTGTTTTATTGCATTCATTAGGATGTCACAATGTCCTTTGAAAAGAGAATCACATTGTGCATTGAAAAAGATGGCCATAATTTAAAGCTATTATTAGGTATAATTTTTATAATTTTGTTATATATATTTTTTTTATTTTCTTGTTATTCTTGTTAAAAAAGTAATCAGTACTAGAGCGGTGATCAACGCTCTATAAATGCAAATGAATATTACCACTCATATTCTTTACATTCGACGATTTGAGTTTATTATAGCAAGAAAATTGCTCTCCTTATATAAAAATAAAATTGTCCATAATTACCCTTATGTGAAATAAAGAAACGTATCATTATGCAAAGAAAGAAACTATTGTCACATAAAATACACTATAATTTTATACGTTTTGTTTGCTATCTACTTCGCCTCGTTTTCATTGGAGATAATGGAAACAATTCATTTTTTCCCGAAGTGTCTACATAACCATCCACATACATAAGCGAAGAAATTACAAGAAATATTATCTTCTAATCTAGTATACACTTCCATGAAATTTCGAGTATAAAAACCAACTCTTCAGCGACATGCCTACTACAATTCAACATGACCTACGATTGCTACTTCTTGAAGCTCACCAAGTACCTCATGATATCCGGCGGCACCTGGCCCACGGCCAACCAAGGGAGATTGTATAAAATTTTCAGCGTACTCATTCAATCGTACTTCGTGGTGTTCGTCTTCACAATATCCCTGAAATGCATCATGCTGATGAAGGTGCTGGACACCAGCGCCAGGGCCAATGTCTTCACCTTCATATTGGAGTATTGGCTGACGCTGTGGAAGGTCGGGGTGCTCAAGAAGCAACCCATAATGAACATGATGCGAGAGGTGGCCGACTTAGAGAAGGATTTACGGCGAAGGAACGATCCGAAGTTGATGGAGATTTACAAGAAATATTCTGTTTACAACTTTAAAATAGGTATGATGGTTTGGGAAAAAGATGAACGATTACGAAAACTTGTTAGGGATGTTTAAGGCCCGGTTGTAGATGTAGCAGGTGAATGTTAATTCAACTAAACTGCCGGTCAATTTTGAATCGAGTTCATTTTGATTTTCGTTGTAAAATTCAAGATCAACATTTGGTTGAACGCCGTTCAGGTCGAGTTGGTTGCACTGAACTCCCCTTTTTCACCTGAAATATATTGTCACATGCCAAAATTTATAATTTATGTTTATATTTGAGTTATTTTAGAGGGTGATTCCTTGTTAAAAATGAAAAAAGTTTCTATGAACAGGGGTCCGGAAATGCAGAGTTTTCAAGATACAGGATGTTACATTAAAAAAATTATTCATACATTAAATAATATTTACCTTGATTCTGTTGAAATTTCATATTGGAAAAGTTGCAAAAACACTCTTTTCTAGATTTTGTTTTGATTATTTGTGTTCCAAGGCACTTACGATTTTTTAGCAAAAATTTGATAAACCAATTTTTTCCAGTCACATGCAATAAAACTGTTTTTATTTTTTTCTCCAAAAACGAAGTGAGATACGAAAAAAATACGAGAGGTGCAGAAGTTGTATTTTTAGAGGCTTAATAAAACAAAACAAGTGGGACGAACGGCCCAGTGCGCCTTAGAGAGACTTCTAAACAAATGCAACCGGAAGAGCATTTTCTTTGCTCTTTTTTCTTTTTTTTTTTTTCTTTGAAACGGGAGATGTTTTAGACTATGCTGAATCCAATGCCATTGTCCGTTTCTGTCTATCTATAACCGTTTAGCCGCTGAAACTCGCGACAGACAGACAGACAGACAGACAGACAGACAGACAGACAGACAGACAGACAGACAGACAGACAGACAGACAGACAGACGACGTCAGATCATAAGACTTCGTTTTCTATTGTTAGAAGTCTAAAAATGTTAAGAATTGAAAATAACTTTCAAATATGCAACATTGTTTGATTATAAAAATATTTTTTTCATTTCATTTTTTCATATTTTGTCATTTTCTCTGTGAAAAGTTGAAAATTTAAGTTGTACTTTATTGTATAATTAATTTAGGATGCACTGGCATTTTTTAAAAGTGGTACCGGATTATACTTTAAAACGTTTTCACAGAGAAAATGTCGAATAAAATTTTTTTTATAAATAAACAATGTTGAATATTTGAAAGTTATTTTTAATTTTAAACATTTTTTCTTTATAATAATTTTCGATATTACGGAAAATAAAGGTACTTTACTCTTGAGCAAAAATCACATTTTTGGACAAACCTCGTATACGACTTCTAAATTTTGATATCTGATGATTGCATTTTAGGTTTTGGACCATGCAGAACTTTTTATAAAGAATAACTTTTTTTCGTAACATCACAAATAAAAAAGTTTCCAATACGTTGCCAACTTTTTCAGACATACTGTATATGCGCATATATTAGCAATTTTTTTGCATATATTCCGCTCTTTATTTATAAGTAACGATCTGTGACATCTAATCGACTGACTTGACCAATTATCACTTTATTTACGGCAGTTTTTGTATTTTTTCGAACGGACGAGCTGCTGGTTTTTTCGATAATCGCGATGTCAGTTCGAGCTGCTAATAAATCCGTTATATCGACGTCCGGTTCCGCTTTTAACATTTTCCGATTGTCTTTGTAGGTCATTTCGAAGACGCTTTCCTTTCCTTTCGTCCTCTCAGACCACTGCAAAAAATATAAATACATATACAGGGCATATACAGTGTGTATGCATCGAATATATGCAAACAAGAATTTTCCGTTGTTAGAAGTCTAAAATATTAAAGTTACAAAAAAGGCATTGGCGTACATTTTTTACCCAATAATATTCGCTTCTATGGCCCCCGGGACGCCACTGAAATTAAAAATTTTATTCTATTTAGGTCTACATTAGCCTCTTAATACAACAAATAACATTACCAAGTTTCAACAGAATCAAGTAATATTTTTTAATTGTATATTAATAATTGAAAATTGAAATTTGAAAGGGCCGTAACTTTGGCCCCCGTCGTTTCCTGCGATTGAAAATGGTCTCAATCGATTCAGCTCGACATTTACTATCGAGTAAAACTATGATTACCCCCAAAATTCCATTTCACTAATGTAAAGGCACCCCTTTATGGAAAATATTTTTCATATTTTTTAACAATTAATCACCCTGTAAAATATCTCCGATATTTAGAACACGTATTTTGATGTCACTTTCGTTTATTTCGAATTATTTGGACTTGAACTATTTACATTTGAGAAGTTCTTGATAATTATTATCTAATCGAAATCTACATTTAAATTCAATATCGGACCATTTGTATATCAAAATGACTGGGTCTATTTTTAAAGGTTTGTGGTCTTCTAGGATAATCATTCAAAATTATTAAAAAATCTTCATCGTCGGTTAATTCTTCTAAAATACGTTTATTTTGAATAATGAATTGTATAGTAGAAATTCAACCTCACTTTTTTGGGTTAACAACTCAACGTCAAATGTTAAAACTTTCTTGAACCGTCTTGGAACTCTCTTGAAGGACCGTTCAAGTAAACTTCTCTCTGAACCACAGATCAATAGTTACTGGCGCAATTACAACACAAATTTGCAAATAAAGTCGGTTCAACGCAGAACCACAATTGAACTAAGCATCTACAACCGGGCCTAAGAGTTTTAGTATCGAAATCTAAATTATCGAGTGCCTGCATGAATTTTGTATTTTCAGGCCTTATTCTACCGTTAACGACAGGATTTTGTGCCTTGTGCATGACCGGCGTGTTTATAGAGCAATGGGACATTTTCAAGGGAGACAAAATGTTCGTTTTACCACAAAAAATACCATACAAAGATCAGTTCTACGATTTCTACTACTGGAATCAAGTAAGTGTATAGGTACAGGGTTATTCACGATAGCCGTGCGTTAGAAGTATTTCGTGAATGGTTGAGTAAGTATAAAATTATGAAATTTTGTATACAAGGGTTTTGGATATAAGGAATTCATCTGAAATATTTTCAAAAATGGACGATTATACCGGAAGTTATTTTCGTTATTTTAAATGGGACACCCTGTATAATCATGTACTTTTGGATTCTACTCGATTAGTTGATAACAAAATGGAGTCATACTTGATAATTTGGTCTCATAACAAAGTCTATACAGTCACTCAAATATCAACATTTTAAACTCTGAAAGCCAAACAGTTAGAAATCGGCTTACATGTTCCTATCCTAACTTTTCAAGTATAATTTAATTGTACAAAAAAAATTAATAAAAAGTTTTGACATTTTTTATCACCCTGTGTACATTTTATTTCATGCCATTAGATAGTACCTACTTGGAAAGTTAAGTAAGGAGATGTAGCCGATTTCCTCGATTTTCAACTGATTGGCTTTCAGAGCCACCTAAATTCAAAATGTTGTGATTTGTGAGTGACTGTATATCTTTTATTATGAGACCAAGATATCAAGTATGACCTCTTTTTGTAAACAGATCATCTAGAAGAATCTAAAAATGCAAAAATATACAATGTGTCCCATTTAAAATAGTCAACTTGCGGTATAAAGTCGGTAATTTTTGAAAATATCTTACAATTAGATAAATTCCTTATATCCAAAAACACTCGCATGTAAAATTTCATAATTTTGTACAAATCCATTCACGAAATACTTCTAATGCACGGCTACGGTGAATACTACGTTTTATTTTCGCTATAACCCATCGAAAACAATTTTTGTTAGTTATTCTGCGGTATGCTCGGTGCTATTTACATCGTTTGCGTGGACGCTTTAATCGTATCTTTGATCATATTCACAACTCTTCGAATGAAATTGTTGGGGCAAAATTTGCAAATGCTGTTTCGCGATGAAAACATGAACCGAATTGAAAATAACAAACATTTACGTACGCTGATAATAGAACACCAGAATATCATAAAGTAAGTAAAGGCTTCGAGATTCGATTCAAATCTTAACTTTCCTCAATGTTGAAACTATTTCTTCATTTTAGTCATGTGACAGAGTTAAACGACAACTTTAAACTTCTATTTTTCGTGGACTTTTCGATAAAATCGTACCAATTATGTCTAGCAATGTTTAATTTACTAGAGGTAATTAATATACCTACCTAAAGTTTTTCAGGAGAGAAATAATAAAGTTATTGGTGTATATTTACTTAGGTCGCTGGTGTACCATTAATGTGGGCTATATTCAACACATCGGAGAGTTTCCTCTTACTGTTGCAATCTGTGGTTATATATTCTCAATCCAACGATATAATTGTAGAGGTAATCAATAAAAAACATTAAGGACCGGTTGTAGATGTCACAGGTGAATGTTAGTTCAACTAAACATAGAGTCAACTTTGAACTGAGTTAATTTTGGCATTCGTTTTGTAGAGTGCAAGATCAACATCAGTTTGGTTGAACGCCGTTCAGGTCACGTTGAATGCACTAAACTCCCTTATTTCATCTGAAATACAGGGTTACCCACGACTCTGTCTATACAGGGTGTGTCACGTAGAGGGCCCATTAGAAGTACATGGATAAGTAGCGGTAATTAAAATTTGAAAATTTGTATACAAGTATTTGTCGATACGCTCGATTCAATGAAAATATTTTCAACTATTTCTTACTTCCGGTTATACCGGAAGTAGACTGTAACTTTCTTATTTTAAATGAAACACCCTGTATATTTTTGCATTTTTAGATTCCACTCGATGAGCGGATTACAAAAAGGGGTCACACTTGGTATTGTCACGATAAGGGGGTTGTTCCACCCTGTTCCCTACCGTTATCGTATTTGGGCCTTTAGTTCTTCTTCGCGTCCTAAGGTTACAGTCTAGGTTGATGGGGTTGTAGCTCGAACGAACAAGAGGTTTTCAATTTTATACAAAATTTATTGGATTCCTGAGTCATACAATGTTTCGCAGTATACCCGGACACAAATAGATACAACTTCCAATAACTTATAAACTACACCTACCTCATTATAATTTGTACAACGGCGTCCCGAAGATACTCGTCGCAACGTCGTTGTTCAGGGGTCTCGTGGTGAGGGCACGTCACAACTCGTTACACCAATACGGCGGTACTACACGCACTTACTTCGCGTCCGCGGCTATTCGCGACCCAGGAGACAATCCCCTAATCTGGGTCAAACCGTAGTATTTAAAGGGTGAGCTTGTGCTGACTCGTCCCCGGGTCACCACAAGTTCTTTTCGTAATGTTAAACAATATATAATATATATTAAATAAATTTATTTTGACTTGAGACTATTTTTGCTAATTTCGATACACGTGCGATGTAAACAAAGTTATTTCCAAATGAGTTAAATTTTGAACTATACGGTTTGAGCCCATTTCCCATTTGTGACAGTATCTCGGTCTCATAATAATGGTTAACAGATACTCAAAAATCATAACATTTTGATTTTAGGTGGCTCTATGAATGCCAAACAATTGAATATCGAGAAAAACGGCTTACATATGGTCCTATCCTAACTTTTCAAGTACTATCTATTGACATGACATAAAATGCATACAGGGCAAAGACATTAGAATAAAGAGACCAAATGTTACAATGATAAATCTCATAAAATTGTGGACTATAGTCCGTTCGTTGAAATCGTGCCGGTTTCGGATTAAGCGTTCAATGTTTACAGTCCCCAAAAAATACCTGTTTTCGGGGAAAACAATATTGTTCAGTGTTTTACTGCAGATTAATTTTGATAAATTAAAATAATTTTGAGCAGTTGGCGTTTTCTCCGAAAACAGGTATTTTTTGGGGACTGCAAACATTGAACGCTTAATCCGAAACCGGCACGATTTCAAAGATCGGACTATATTATTGTTTTAAAATTGTTAATGAGTGGAAGAGAGAAAGACATATTTCTTAGGACTCGCTGGCAACGCTGTAACGGAGTGTCAATAAAGTGTCATTAAGATCGCCAGTGGGGTAGTTCACAACAAACACAAAGTTAACAGCATTGTAACCAAAGACCATACAAATAACAGACCAAATTGTTTACATTTTCATGTGGAAAATCATTAATTCCTACCCGATATTATCGCAGATTCGGGTCATTGCGTCATTGTCGGTTTGGAAAAATGGAATTTGATATATTATAACTACACTACAACTACAATTTTATATTATATAAATAAAACAATATGTTCTGGGATAGTACGGAAGACCAAGGAAATGATGGAGCGATATTACCATTGATGTAGATTAGGCATGGAGGCGAAGAAGGAACAGGCATTGATTGTCCATGTGTAGGAAGAAAGAAAAAGAAAAAGAAGAATAATTTGATGATATTTAAAAGAATATCTGGTACCCTACTCCACTGATATAACTTCCACGCAATATAACTTAACCTAAAAGTACTTACCGATAAAAGGACAAATTTGGATTGAAATGATCCACTTTGTGGCACACTACACACCAGCATGCACCATTATTGTTTATAGTTTTGAAAAAAGTTTAACAAAAAGACTAAGATTACTCACGAAAATGCACATAAACACAAAATAGTCGTTAGGACTTACTGGCAACGCTGTGATAATATTTTGTTGCCTTATTTACGTAGCTGTTTACAATCTTAATATTTCTTTAATTGAATATTGATTTATTTTTAAACTTTTACCTTGTATTACAAATTTTAAGAAATAATTTGATTAAAAACGTATTGTTTTATTAATATAATATAAAAGTGTAGTTATAAGATATATCAAATTCCATTTTTTGAAAGAATTTTTTCAAATAATTATTACAGACTGATAAAATCGACAACGATGCAAAAACCAGAACACGCGATAATATCGGGTGGAAATTAATGAATTGCCACATAAAAATGTAAACAATTCGGTCTCTTAATTCTAATGTCTTTGATACAGGGTGATCAAAAATTTTTAAATTTTTTTCAAAAAATTTTTTGTACCTTTAGTTAACCAAGATGAAGATAATAAACCAAAGAAAATTTCATAAAATTCATAAATCACCCTGTATTTCCTTAAAGAAGAGGCGGATGCAACTTTTAATGCAGATTTGATATTACCCTTATGTGCCTCTATACACTGTTAAAGAACTATGTACAATTCCTCATGATTCACCCTGTATTTGAGAAGTTCTTGATAATTAATAATTTTCTAATCGAAATCAACATTTAAATTCAATATCGGACCATATACATATCAAAATATCTGGGTCTATTTCTCAAGGTTTGTGGTTTGTAGTTTGTGGTCTTCGGGGATATAAAAAACCATTAAAAATTTACCATGTAAAAAATCTTCATCGTCGGTTAATTCTTAATACGTTCATTTTGAATAATGAATTGTATATCAGAAATTCAACCTCACTTTTTGGGGTTAAACAACTCGGCGTCAAACCTACTTGAACGGCCTTTGAACGCTCTTCAAGGACCGTTCATGTAAACTTCTCTCTGAACCACAGATAAATAGTGACTGACGTACTTACAACAAAAATTTGCAATTAAACTCGGGTCAACGCAGAACCACAGTTGAATTATGCATCTACAACCGGGCCTAAACAAGCAATCCTTGACCTATGTGAACTTAGCACCCCACTTTGAGATAAAAAATAATAATTTATATTATTTGATAGAAAATCGTTTGTACCCGTTTGTACCACCTTTTTTTTCGTTTGTACCCTAAGGGCAAAAAAATTAGGGGGTGTCGAAAAATTACTCAGCACCCCACTTAATTTTTCTTTAATTTTTCCAAAGGCATTTAAAAGAGCATGGTTTGTACCCGTTTGTACCACTTTTTTTTTTCGTTTATACCTTAAGGGTAAAAATATTAGGGGGTGTCGAAAAATTACTCAGCACCCCACTTAATTTTTCTTTAATTTTTCCAAAGGCATTTAAAAGAGCATGGTTTGTACCCGTTTGTACCACCTTTTTTTTTTCGTTTGTACCTTAAGGGTAAAAATATTAGGGGGTGTCGAAAAATTACTCAGCACCCCACTTAATTTTTCTTTAATTTTTCCAAAGGCATTTAAAAGAGCATGGTTTGTACCCGTTTGTACCACCTTTTTTTTCGTTTGTACCTTAATGGTAAAAAAATTAGGGGGTGTCGAAAAATTGCTCAGCACCCCACTTAATTTTTTTTCCAATGGCATTTAAAAGAACATTGTTTGTACCCGTTTGTACCACTTTTTTTTCGTTTGTACCTCAAGGGTTAAAACATTAGGGGGTGTCGAAAAATTGCACAGCACCCCACTTATTTTTTTTTCCAACGGCATTTAAAAAACATCGTTTGTACCCTTTTGTACCACCTTTATTTTTGTTTGTACTTTAAGAGTTAAGAAGTTATTGGAAAATGTAAATTGCTTTTTAAATTACAATTTTTGTTGAATATCATGGCAATCACAATAAAATCTTTGATTTGGCAACATTGAGCGAAATACAAATTCTACAGGAGAAGGGTGGGGAACGGCTCTAGCTCTATCGGTGGACTGCATGCACAGACTTGTCATCGAAGTATCGAATGCTCAATCGCACAACTTTTTACTTTTGTTGTAAAAATGCCTCGCCCTGCCAAAGTGTCTCATGACGAAATATATGAGAGTATTAAAGAATTAAAACTTTTTGACAACAGTGGACAATTACATGAATTTTCAAGCGAAATATGGATTAATGTTGTGGAATGTTTAAAAAACAATTAACTAAAAAGCGCATATATTTATTGTGCAATATTTACTATGTTCATAATAAAAAAAATAATAGTTTCAAACGTATCTATTTATTATTTCATCAGTAAATACCTAAATTACGGTTTCTACAAATTTCATTAACCCTCCATGACTTTTTAACTCTTTTAAGGCGCAAACAAAATAAAGGTGGTACAAACAATGCTCTTTTAAATGCCATTGGAAAAATTAAAGAAAAATTAAGTGGGGTGCTGAGCAATTTTTCGACACCCCCTAATTTTTTAACCCTTGAGGTACAAACGAAAAAAAAGGTGGTACAAACGAGTACAAACGATGCTCTTTTAAATGCCATTGGAAAAATTAAAGAAAAATTAAGTGGGGTGCTGACCAATTTTTCGACACCCCCTAATTTTTTAACCCTTGAGGTACAAACGAAAAAAAAGGTGGTACAAACGAGTACACACGATGCTCTTTTAAATGCCATTGGAAAAATTAAAGAAAAATTAAGTGGGGTGCTGACCAATTTTTCGACACCCCCTAATTTTTTTTCCCTTTAGGTACAAAAAAACGAAAAAAAATGTGGTACAAACGGGTACAAACGATTTTCTATCAAATAATATAAATTATTTTTTTTTATCTCAAAGTGGGGTGCTAAGTTCACATAGGTCAATCCTTGCATATTCTTTTTAGAGCCAAGAACTCGCTACGTCGATTTATACGGTGAATTGGTCCGGTCAGCCAATAAGCATCACCAGAAGCCTACTAATAATGATGATTAGGGCTCAGAGAGCTTTGAAGCTCGAAAGCTACGGCATTGTCATCTTGAGTAGTGATTTACTGCAAAAGGTCAAGAAATTTTCTGTATCTATGGATTATTCTTCATCTGATTCTTAATTTATCTTATACAGGCAAAATGAAAATTTGAATATGCAAATGTTGTCTATGGATGCAACAAGGACAACTTTCCAAGTACCTCATATAGGAAAAAGAAAGAGTGATATTATGAGATTGTAACTTTCTCGTTCTAACCACTGTTATTTTAATATAATCTTTGTTCAATCCATAGAATTTCAAACAAGTTTGCGCTTACCTGTATATCCTCATACCAAGCTGATGCTAGTTTTGATAAAAAAGTAATGCAATTCTGAATCACAAATTCATTATCTATCTACTAGTTATTTTAGGGTGGAACTAATATCAATTATTTTTTTATAGGTGGTTAAAGCTGGATATACTTACATCGTGCTTAGTTTGCAGAATAAAAAGTAGAACAAGAAATAAATTAATTTGCTCGTTAGAAATCGAAAGGAAGATACCTATATCAAAAGAAGAAATATTAATGACACTTAAAGCGACCTTATCGAAAATTTTTAGCTTGTTACTTTAATACAATTTAGAATCCACCCTTATTGATTCTGCTATACACTGTTTACCTAAATAATAAATTATGCACTAAATTAGGCACATTATCTCTGTAATTTCAATAAATAGGTATTCATTGAACCAATTATTCTTTTATTCATTATGAAATTACCTAGTTCAACTCGTAACCTACTTTTCTTTTCTATTCAATGGTTTTTGTTGCATAACTTGAGAATTTTCCCAATTTCCAATTTATTATAAGAAATCACAGGAAAATACAGGATATCGCAAAAAGGTTGGGACATGGCTTTAGCACAGACTCCTGACATAAAAATAAGACGATTTAACACAACTTACCTATATCCAAGATTGTTTAATAAAGAAGTTACAGGGTTTTCAAGTTAAGAATAAAAAAGAGATTTTTTGATATTGTGCCGGAATGGCTTAACTTTTTTTCGTGAAAATTTGTATAAAATATCTCTCTTTGGTGACATATTTATGTGTAAATTTTGTTTTTTTAATTATTCATCCCTCTCTGATTTATCGGGGGTTGGCAACACCCTTAAAGCCCTAATTGTTCGCCCATATAATTTATCTAATTTTTGAATCGAAACTAGATTTATTGATTTATTTATAATAATTTTTTACTCTTTGTAATTTTCTGTAAAACCCATATTTTTAGAGATAAATCTCATGTTTTGGCATTAATACGATTTTTTAAATCCACATTTTCAGCACATTGTCAAAAAATTTATTTCATAACACCTTTTTGACATATTAAGTTATTTTCAACAATAATTTAATAACTAATAATACCACTTATCACTTATACACACCCGGACCCGGGTATGTTTTATTCGAAAAGATTTACTTTCTTAATGGAGAAGACCACGATGTGAGATATGCGGATTTCGACAAAATATACTATTAGAAATGATTTATTAGAGCTCAAAACCGTTTTCAGTTGCTCAAAAGGTGTTATAATTAAAAAGATATAGCCCTTCGAAATTTAAAAATTTCGGGTTCTGACTCATAAGTCATCAACCAATCATAAACCACTCACGTCTTGTTGTATACTAAATAATATGAATTTTCGAACGCAGTAACAAAGAATACACAAACGAACAAAAATCAAACTGTCATTTGTCAAAATTTTTCCGAAAAATGCACAAAACAAATTACACGAATTGCAGTTCGGCATAAAACACTTTAATGATAATATTGAAGTTGACAAGAATGTTGCCAAATAAATTTTTCTGGATCAATATTTGTGTTTTTAACACGAAAATCGGTTACAATTTATATAGATGAAGATGTTATTTCTATATTAATATATCGAATTATCCATTAGGTAATGGAAGAAATGGATCAATCAGAAAATGTTTATTGCAATAAATATACAAAAAACGCACATTTTGCGGAGTATAGAAGAGTGATAGGAAACGTGGCAAACTTGCTAAATGTGACTTCTCTTTGCAACTCTCGCTTGGATTGGAGCCGAACGTATGACGATTGTGTGACGTTTTTCAAACTTTAAAAATTAATTGCGGCCTTATTTGGCAACAGAAAAAAATAAAAATTTCATTACGCGCCTTCTTAGAACACACGGTTTTGAAAAAAAAATTAAAAAAAAAGTCGTGGTCTTCTCCATTTTGGCGTGATCGTCTAATTATATGGTATCAGGTATATAGAGCTGACGCTAGATTAATTAGAATAAAACAACGGAAAAACCTCAAAATATTTATATTAACTGTTTTAATATTTACCATACATTTACATCAATACAGGGTGTTCTAATGTACAGGGGTACAGTTTTGTTCTAAAAAGCATGGAGCATCGAATAACATTACTGTTATTTGCAAAAAAGTCAGTGACGTAAAGGATTTTTTTAAAAAAGGGCAATGGCATACCCATATCTCCGCCACTGGTTTTTGTAATTTATCACCATATTCCCTAAATCATGAAGGATCCTTAGCTTATCCTGTGTGCCAAATTTTAATTTTTTCCAAGAAGCCGTTTTGGCAATATTCAAAATAATACATATATTTTTTTTAATTTCAACACCCTGTATCTCGAAAACAAAGCTTTCCCGGCTATAATAGTATTGAGAAATTATCATTATTTTAACGTAATCCATCATTTCCTAAAGTTATGCCATTATAAACTGGACTACCCTGTATAACCTTTACCTAATCGGTTCAGAACGGGCCTCTACTGGACCACGTCCGAACGGCCACTCCCAGCCATTACATATTGACAATTAATTTACCATTATATTTAAATTGGTTGACCTCCTAAGAATTCGATTACCCATAACCGTCTTACACGAGGTTGGCCATAGGTGCCGCCGTACTAGGATTCAGCGAATCCCTTAGTTTCCGATCGACACGTAATATCTTTTATATCTATAATATATAAAGACATCACATGACATCTTTTTATATTAAATATCCGGTACACTCGGAGGGGTTTGGATTGTGGTAAGTAACGCCCATGTGGCATTCCAACTCGGTAGTAGATCAACCAACAATTGCGGGTCAAGTTAAATATGCTTGTCTACCCGACCAAAGGAACCAGATGTTGTGTAATTATTAATATATTGCAAGACAGGCTACAGCTCGAACCGTCCGCTCGGACACTGTCCCGCAGCGGCGTCGTTCCTCCCTCAGGCTTGGCTCCACTAACCTGGTGATAAAAAGGCCACAGGCATGCTAACGTCATCGGACGTTTCGGACTCGGATTCGATCATGTTTTATGAATATGAATTGCAACGGAGTGTGTGTTTGTATCAGACGGTAGAGAACAGGGGATCGTTCGTATAGAATCGGCGGGCGTCTTTGGTTCGTCGGACTTCCACGGGTCGTCAGGACGTCCACGGTTCGTCGGGCCGTCGGGGCGTCAGCGGTCGTCGGGCGTCTACGGGTCTTCTGGGCGTCGGGGCGTCCACGGTTCGTCGGGTCATCGGGGCGTCGGGGCGTCAACGGTCGTCGGGCGGGCACGGATCTTCTGGGCGTCGGCTTTGGTAATGTGGGCTTCTGGTGCAATTCGGAGGGCAGCGTCGGCGTCGGCGTCGTGTTGTTGTCTTCAGGAACTTGGTTCGAAAACTGAACATTGATCGTCCGGATCTCACCCTTTTTATACACGCCACATCCGTGACGTAGCACGAATTCTACCCTGTTTCCCACGGGCTGTACCATCTTAAGTTGTCATCGTACACTTACGGTCTTAACTTTTAGCGCTTATCTGCCACTTGTAGAAAATATTTTGTATAGAATATTTTCGATTAGTGCATTCCTTTCGGATACGATAATTTTGTGAGATACCCGGGTCTGATAGGTTACACACACCCCCAAGATGTTGGTCACTACTACACCGCAGGTGTTAGCGAACAACATCTAAGCTTTGAATCTATTTTAATTGCCTGGGATCTTGACATCAGTCGGCGAGGGAGTACAAACCAGTCTATACCATTTAAAAAAAATAAAATATTTAATTACCCTACTTGAATACAAAATTAAAATTAAAAAAGAAACTTAAATTTACATAATGTATTAACCTAAAAGAGAAAGAAAAAAAACAAACGATTATTTTGTTGACGCTGCCCTCTGTTGTTGACCATTCTCCTCGTCACCTCGTCGCTTCGTCCGCCGTTTCGACCTCGCTCCCTGTTCTCTTCGGAGCCATTCCCGACTCCCTGTCCACAATATGGGCATCCTCCTAGTTTGGTCCCGCGTATAAATGCCGGCACCGGTAGTGTGAGCACCTCCCGCGGTGAATGGGTGGGCCTTTTTCTGGGGTCCAGTCTTTTTATTTTCTGCGCAATTGCCTCGACATCGCGCCCGGGGGTCAAGGGTCTCCCGTCTTCGTGCGTTACCGTCTCGTTGTAACATGGTTAAGATTAGTCTGCAGATAATCTTCTTCAACCATAACCTCTCCCGGTAGTTCTTGCGTAGTTGCTCTATTGATGTAATTTTTGGCATGTTGTAGTGTGACTCGTCTGAAGAAGGAATGACCCTTGGAAAACTTGTGTTTTCTTTTTATGCGTTTTTAGTATAATTATTCAATCCTTGTTGACTTTTGCATGGAGATCTGGTCTTCCTATTTTCGTCAGTTTCTATAATATCGAAGCAAATTATCGGTATTACAAGTGCCTTTAATTTTGTTTTTGTCAAGAGTGCTAATTTCGTAGACATTTTTGAGGTATCCGGGTCACACGGTACGGTCCTTCGTTCAAAAGATCGAATTTCTGGGCTATCCCTTCTGCAGCATTAGGTGTTGGTTTGGTTTTTAGTAACACTAGGTCATCGATTTGGTATTCTACAAATGTTTGTTTCTGCTGTCTGGCCCTTTTCTCGGACATCTTAATGGTTTGTTTAACCACTTGCAGTTTTAGCTTATCCAGCGGCGTAACCGGGGTCGATTTGATGTAGGTATTTGTGAATTATATCATGAAGTTGATATCTCGTTGTTTCTCCCTTTATGAGTTCATTCGGGCTGCATCCGGTGCTTGAGTGCGGTACTTTGTTTAAACAATCCTCTATATCCTTCAAATAGTTGGCCCATCCTGTATGTTTGTGATGACAATTTGTGCGGAAAAGACGACCTAGCTCCTTCATGTACCTCTCCGCGGGGTTGGATTTCGCATTTCTTATTGAAGCATAGGTGAACTGTATCCCGTTTTCCTTTAATTTGTTTTTCCATTTATTTGATGTAAATTGTGTCCCATGGTCACTAAGTATCTTTCTGGCTCCTACCGTTGGTACGACGTCTTCCAATATGCGTTTAACTGCGGCGGTCGAATTTGCCTTCTTTAGAGCGAATAGTTGTACGAATTTTGAGAAAATATCTACGGCGACTAATATGTACGTCACACCTCCGCGACCTTTGGGTAGCGGTCCGTAAAAATCAACTGCTACTAATTCCCCGATTTCCTTTGCAATAATTGGTTGTAGTTGTCCGTGTGGCAGTTTGTTTGGTCTTTTCGCCTTTTGACATAGGTCGCAACTCTGTATGTATCTGTTTACGTGTTTTCGCATGTTGGGCCAATGGAAATACAATTTGAGAACTGAAAACACCTTTCCACCCGCAAAATGTCCCATTTCTCGGTGGTATTGATCGATTATCCTCTCTTGTAGAATTGTTGGCACGGCTATGGTTTGTCGGTTTCGAAAACGGTCTAGGTATAGTAATACATCATTTTCGAGCACGTAGTCTTCCAAAATTCGTCGAATATTTATAGCTGTTCTTGGATTCGTTCCCTCGATTTTATTCTTAATTATATCGGATAAAAGTGTATCTTCTTTTTGTAGTTGTGGTAATTTTCTTAATTCCTTAATGAGTTCTCTAGTGCCTTCTACTGTAAAAGCGGCTACTATAGGTTCCTTTCCGGTAGGTATGTTCTTAAGATCTACCGGGTACCTTGAAAGGATATCAGCAACGGTATTTTCAGATCCTTTGATATGTACAATTGAGAAATCGAATTGTTGTAGGAACAACATCCATCGGGTGATTCTATCATTCAGAAACCGACATTGCTTTAGGAATACCAAGGCGTGGTGATCCGTCCTGACGACAAATGGGACTCCTTGCAGGTAGAGCCTTAGTTTTTGGATTGCATAAACAATGGCTAGTATTTCCTTCTCCGTGGTTTTATAATTTAATTCCGGGCCCTTCAAGCTTCTACTCAAGAAACTGATTACTCCTCTTCTGCCATTTTCGAATTCTTGGAAAAGTACTGCGCCGTTTCCGTAGTGTGAACTATCCGTCTCCAAGTAATATGTCCTTGTATTGTCTGGGTGGTCTTAACGGTCATTTGTGCAACTTCTAGACTTTGTAAAACGAGTCTGATATGTTCAAGGTGCTCCTCAAAGGTGGGCGATGCTATCAGTAGGTCATCTACGTAATTATGAGTGAAATGTCTTAATGCAGGTCCTAGAACGAGATCCATACATCGGGAGAAACTTCCGACTGCTGTTTTTAGGCCAAATGGTAGGACTCTGAAGCAATAACTCCTTCCATTGTATAAAAATGCCGTATACTTTTTACTATTTTCGGATAGTGGTATTTGCCAAAATGATGAAACCAAATCAAGATTTGTCATGAATTTCTGTCCGTGAAATTGTTGTAATATTCCTTCTATTGTTGGAGGATATTCGATATCATTTGGGAATTTAGGGTACGTGCATCCAAACAAATCCGTACTGATCCATCCTTTTTCTTTACAACTGTTATAGTTAGAATATGGTGGTATTGTTCTTTCAATCGCCTCTTGTTCTACCATTTCTCCTAATTTTTCTTCGACTGCGGTGGGCAAAGCATACGGCACTTGGTAACTCTTCTTGATAAAAGGTGTTTCATCCGTCATTTTTATTTCGTGGTAATAAATATTTGTTCGTCCAGGCTCCTTGGAAAATACGTGTCGGAATTCCATTAATAATGCGAATAATTGGTGTTTCTGTTTTTATTCAATTTTACATTCATTTGCCTTTTTTCGTAATAGGCAGGTAAACTCATCATCTAGAGGCCCTTGTTTCCCTATCGTAAATATATCCACATCGTCTAGTTCTACAGATGGTCTTTCGGCATCTTTGTTCAAAGTTGGCACGTGTCTTGTTTTCAATGATTAGCACCCTTTCTTTGAAACAGATGGTGCACTTGTTTTCGTCTAGCCAGTCACATCCGACGATACAGGGTTGTACCAGCCCCGGAATTATTAAACAGCAAATTTGGAATGGGTGGTTGTTGATTATGAATTCGAGGTGTACTTGTTTAGTAATTCGTTTACTCTTCGGTCCAAAGGCACCCCTGATCGATATAGCTCGTAACGGCAATGTTGGCAGTATGTTGTGGTTTTCCACGGACAATTTGTTGTAGAGTTCTTCGGAGATACATGATATTTCGCTTCCTGAATCTAGCATTGCTAACGTCGTCGTGTTTCCGTTTGATATTGTAATTTCTCTAGATACCCTTTTTTTCTAAAGATACTCTTATGGCGTTTGCGATCGTTGACCAGTTGGGAAGCGGTTCAAGTTGGCGGTTTTGCGTAGGAGGCCATTTTAGCAGCGTCGAACATAGTGGCCTATCTAGTTCGACCGTTCCTCGTTTCCCTAACGATTATTATTATTCTGTCGGTGTGCGGTACTAGGTAGCTCGGTCCGCACTTTCTTGTAAGGGTTCGGCGTATTGTTTGAAAAATGTCCACCTCGGTTGTAACTCGATACTTCCGTGGAAATGTCCTCTTGTTGCCGGAGAAAGAGGGTCGCGTTGGTTAGTGTCTTGTCCTCCTTCAACATCCATAGTGACTGAATTTGTGGTGGAAAATGTCGCATCAAGTCGGCCAGTAGGACTTCTTCTGGGATAGGCTTTGTTAACAGGCGAAAAAAAACTCTAAACTCTTCAGTGACTAGGATGACGCTTCGGGCTCTATTATACAGAGTGGTCCACTTTTATGTGGTAGGACTTTAACAATAGATGGAAAAAGATAAT
This sequence comes from Phyllotreta cruciferae, assembly GCA_917563865.1. NCBI lineage: Eukaryota > Metazoa > Arthropoda > Insecta > Coleoptera > Chrysomelidae > Phyllotreta > Phyllotreta cruciferae. The sequence goes on along the minus strand of OU830614.1, from coordinate 220,106 downwards.
TTAAAACGAAAATTTCATATCAACATATATCGGGAAAAGCACAGTTCCCAAGGTAGAGGGCGCTGAATTTTTGGAAAAATATGAATTATTTTTTATACACTGTCCGAACCAGTGGAGATATTTAAACCAAATTTGGTGTGTAGTACGACCTTATTGATTACGATATTCAGTGATAATATGAAGGCCTTGAAATAACCTCTACCATAAGGTAGGAAAGGTAGGAACATAGGTGAAATAACCTACCTTAAAATAACCAGTGGCGGAGTTATGGGTTTTCACAATCATTAAATTTAAAAAATAATTAGTAATGGCATTTTAATTCTCTACATAAAGTGTTTCAAGTGTGCCATGGAAAACAAAATCTTATTGATAGTTATTATACACTGCTCAACAATTGATAAGGATCATAATTATTTTTTGACTATTTTTAATTTAAATTGATGATACAGCTTTTTATTTTTGGTTGTTGCTAGAAAAATAATCTATCATAATATCTATTATAATATCATAATATCATCATAATATCTATAATAATCTGTTGCTAGAAACTCTGGCTATTTCTGACTTTGATCCTATCAATTGTTAAGCACTGTATTATAATAATTATTTTTTAAATTTAATGATTGTGAAAACCCATAATTTCGCCACTGGTTATTTCAGGACCTTCATATTGTAACAAACTGGGTTCACAAGAAAACTCTTTAATAGTAAATCGAGGCCGAACCGTCCGTTCGGCTTTCTGACACACAACTAATTTATATCCATTGACAATCCTTCCAAATAACTTCGGTTGTCATCACTGCTCGCCATGACGACCGTTGTCTCCACTGGTTCCCGTAACCCTACCCGTAATACCACCCGTAACACTACACCCCCTCTTATCTTGATAATTCGTCCCGAATTCCCAAATACTCCCGTTGGATCCAGGTGGGTGGCTTATCGCCCTGGTACCGGGCCAGCCTCTCTAGATGCACTACCTTGGGTTTGTTCCTTGGCTTCCAAATTTTGTATTTAGGTGGCTCTAAAAGCCAAACAGTTGAATATCGAGAAAATCGGCTTACATGTTCCTATCCTAACTCTGTATACATTTTATATGATGCCATTAGACAGTACATTAGAAAGCCCTTTTCGTTGCGAATATTTTGGCGATTCGTATTTTGAAAATCGGTTAAGATTTGACAAAGTTATTAAATAAAATAGAAAGCTCTAACTTTAGTATTTCAAATGGATCTACCCTGCTTCCAATATATCAATTGAAAGTTCTTTCCGTTGCAAATACTGTAATGTAACCATCCTCCCCCCCCCCCCCTAAACCACCTTCATTTAAAAATACCTACTTTAGTCTTAAAGTGACAGCACGTGATCGTCTTAGTTCGGACAGCCCCTTGTTCTTTTGTACATTGTTACGAAAATTTGAAGTGGACTGGGTTCAAAGTAAACTACATAATTATCCCATAATACGTTTATTGGGATTACCTTGACAACTGGTTCTAAACGCGAAGAGTGGGGAAAGAACCAGTAAGAAAACCCTCTCTTTATAGAAATAATCAAACCAAGAGCAAACAGATAAATAAATAAATAAAGTAAATAAATCAAGTCAAGTAAATATATAAAGTAAATAAACCAAATAAATAACCCAAATAAATAAATCGAGTAAATAAATAAAATAAATAAACCAAATAAATAAGTCAAATAAATAATCAAGAAAATAAATAAATAAATAAATAAACCAAATAAATAAGTCAAATAAATAATCAAGAAAATAAATAAATAAATAAATAAACCAAATAAATAAGTCAAATAAATAATCAAGTATTAGAGGTGTCTTTAATCCCAAACATTCAAGAGAAGAATAACGTGTTAGGTGTAAAAGGAAACGAGCTGTAACAAGCTAAGTCGCGCCTAATATAGTTGGCACATGGCTGGTACTTACCTCACCGCAGAAGCGATCGCTTTACTGGGATGAGAACCGTCACGGAAGAAATTATTAGTTTTAATGAACAAGGCCCATTCAGAATCACTACCTCTTTCGCAACGACTAAAAATTCACAACGACTAAATACACCAAAAATATATCACAAGCACACACGCCCTTCAGATTTAATATACCTGAGAAACTCTTCGAAGTATCTGAAATAAATGCGATAAGTGGCAAAATAAAAATAAGCCGAATAAACGAATAAAATGAAACATCGCAAAATTATAAGTAAAATGTAACATTCCTGTAAGAGACAAATGATAAGTGCTGTAATATATCATGGATTAGTACAAAGGATAAATAATTTAAACGAATAGGTGGCCACCCAGTACCCGGTAAAAGATACCTTACAGAAATGTCAGCTCGAACCCAATCGCACAAACACTAGTTAAATAAAAAAGAATTCGCTTACTACAACACAACTGTTCTCGACCACGATCTTGAATCATCTCCCCGAGCCCTCGAGTTTATTTCCCACCGATCCCTAAGAATGTGTTTGTTTTCTTTAAACTCGCCGATTATTAGATGCTGTAAAATAATTTGGAATTCTTGTAGTAATTTTATACGGGGTGAGTCGAGTAGGATCCTTTCAATACTCTGGTTCATCGTGTTTGAGGATTGGTTAAGATTTGACAAAGTTTTTAAATAAAATCGAAAAATTGACAACCAAAGCAAAAAATTGACAAAAAAATTTATAGTCCAAGCAACGAAAAGATATAGAGGGAAATGTTTGGAACACAATTTTTGATTTCGTAACTTTGTTTGGACTAGTTAGGAGGTGAACATATCAAAAGTCCCCGCCCGTATCCCTTGAGCCGGGGGAGATGGAGGGGCCTGAAGATCCCATATTTTTCGGTTTTTCGCTTATATCTCGGAAACTATGCGCCCCATCGATCAGTCTATACAACATAAAAGCTGATTAAATATGATATTAATATGATGAAAACGAAGACGAGAATGAAGCTCCTTCCCACGCCAAGAGAGTAAGAACTTGACTGAATGTTATATACTGTTGTAATGTTTTATGTTATTCCCTTTTCTATGTTCATTTATTTTTTTGTGCGTCGTTGAAGAGCTATCCGCTTAAAAAGAGCATAAAAAATGTGATGGAAAAATGTTTTTTCCCATAATAAATTTGTCTAAATAAAACATGTTGCAAATTTATTCAGCTTTCATTTTGTATATACATATATGTATGGTGGCTACAATTTAAAATTATTTAGACATATACAGGTTGTCCTAATTTTGAGAAAATACACAAAGTTATGTTCTTTTTAAATGGAACACCCCGAATATTATTACATTTTTGGATTCTACTCGAAGAGCTGGATTCCAAAACATGGCCACACTTGGTATTTTGGTCTCGTAATAAGCCACTCAAAAATTACAAAATTTTGAATTTAGGTGGCTCCATGGTGGCTCTGAAGGCCAAACAGTTGAAAATCGAGAAAAACGGCTTACGTGGTCATATCCTAACTTTTCAAGTACTATCTAGTGACATGATATAAAATGTATACAGGGTGATCAAAAATGTCAAAATTTTGATCAAAAATTTTTTTGCACAATTAGATTGTACACTTGAAAAGTTAGGATAGGACCATGTAAGCTGCTTTTCTCGATTTTCAATTTTTTGGCTATTACAGCCGCTTAAATTCAAAATTTTGTGGTTTTTAGTGGCTTTTTATGTGACCAAAATGTGTGACCCCTTTTTGGAATCAGCACATCGAGTAGAATCCAAAAATGTAATAATATATGAGGTGCTCCATTTAAAAAGTGGGACGAACGGCCCAGTGCGCCGTAGAGAGACTTCTAACTAATGTAACGTTAAGTTTTTTTTTTTTTTTTTTTTTTTTTTTTTTTTTTTTTTTTTTTTTTTTTTTTTTTTTTTTTTTTTTTTTTTTTTTTTTTTTTTTTTTTTTTTTTTTTTTTTTTTTTTGAAACGGGAGAGGTTTTAGACTATGCTGAATCGAATGCCGTTGTCCGTTTGTCTCTATCTATAACCGTTTAGCCGCTGAAACTCGCGACAGACGGACGGACGGACGGACGACAAAGCCAGATCATAAGACTTCGTTTTCGAAAAATTCGAAGAATTTTCCGTTGTTAGAAGTCTAAAATACATTGATATGTACAACTTTGATATGTAACTTTTTTTGGGGCATCCTGTATACTTGAAACTAATTTTAAATTATAGCCTAATTAGACATACACAAAATTTATATTTACAAAATTGGAGCGTTAATGAGATATAGGCCGAGTCGTATACCGTGAATAACCCTGTATAGGATGCGGCGGAATATTTGGGAATCATCGCCTACACGATTATTTCGTATAAATTGCACGTATTTAAAAGATAATTAGAAACCAAGGACGACGAGCATCGACCGCGGGCAACATTAATATCAGATCATAAATACATCGTTTCATTGATAACAAAGCAAAGTTCTCGCATAAAAAAAAATTAATTAATTTACAAACAACGTTCGGAGTTTGAAGTGTGTACATTCATATAGATAGTGAGAATATTTTCTATTTTTTTTGAGTCAAATTAATTTTTCGAAATGTGGGTAGCGTTGACTTAGGTTGCTATGGCTACGTTTTCTTGGTATTGCTATCGGAAATTTAACTATTGGAGAAAATTAGGCGTCCCACAGACTTCTTTTTGGTTCAATATTAGCCAAATTTACGACATGTTCGTTCAGAAAAGGAGTCTCGCCGAAACGGTGGCTTTATTGTACAGCATGTTTCCGGAGAAGAGGTAAGTATTCTGTCACGTCATCACCGAATTAAATTGACCACGCTATACAAGCTGGCCCTAAATTATGTACTGTAATTTGTAAAGATGAGAGCATGAGCAAATGTAAAGAGTAGGTATTGTTTTATATACCTTTTTTATGGAAGGATCAATTCCAGTTACCCTTGAAAACAAGTTAGACAATGTCAATGCCAACACATATTTTCGAGCATCCTTTACTGATTAGAAATCTTACTGATACCTCTATACATAAAAGATAAAATAATTATTAATTTGTTTTCGAAATTCTTTGTTTTTTCAGATATTGCGGCATATATTCCTTCAATTCTCCGATTCTGATGATAAAAGATCCGGAGTTGCTCAAAGAACTGACAGTGAAGAATTTCGATCATTTTACCGATCACACGAACGTCATATCGGAGAAGGCCGAACCTTTGTGGGGCAAAAATCTATTTGCTTTGAAAGGTATAAAAAAAATCTGATCAATATTGATACATCTCAAAGTGTTCGAATTTATATACTGTGAGAGGTTTAAGTAACGAATAAATTCATTTTTGGTTCAATTATTCTACAAAAATGTATAAAAATGTATGAATTTTTAATTTGCCTCCTCTACAATAGGAAGGAGTGGCTTGATGGAAAGGTACTTCTTTAAAAATAACTTATTAGAGTAGGCCTTATTGTATTATTGTAACCTATTTGGAAAACGTTATTATTATACATGTTCAAAGTGAAACCCTAGCATATCTTGAAAATAACATAAGCTAAATATAAAAGCTACTGACTTAAAAAAATTAATTATGATTTTCTGCATAGAATTGTTACCCCCTTGGAAGTTAGTGAAGGTGATAAAAATTAGCTGTGTTTTAAATTTTTTGTTTGTTAGCTTATTTTTAATTTTATAGCAATTTAAAAAGGAAGTTCATAATTGTGAGGAAGGAACAAACTCACGCAGTGAGCTAAATCTTTTTAAGAAGTGAGGTTTTGACAAAGGTTGAATTAATGAAGAAAGGCGCAGAGGAGTAGGTATCATTAAACCGCTTATTTTTCTTACAAGCTTCTTATACAGGGTCCGGTAAAATGATCTCCCACATTTTAATCTTTAATAAAAAAGCAATTGAAATTTTTTATGGCAAAGCAATTGGAATGTTTTATGGCATTTATATTAAAGATTAAAATGTGGGAGATCATTTTACCGGACCCTGTATTTGGTAAAAAATCAAAAATAAAAATTTGAAAGTATTTAAAAAAATGAATCGGTAATTAAAAAAATTACCCGATTTATTCGATTTATTTCATTGCAAATGCTTAAATTATAAAATTATTCCAAGTACATATTAAGAGATGGTTTTTACTTAGTTAGTAGTTCAATTTGCGAGAAAGTTCTTACGAGGTGTTTTTTAATTTTTCAATACTTTTATTTTCAATTTTACGAGGTTCATTTATTTATTTATTATTATTAGATATTAATACTATTAGGTATAATATGAATTTTGTTTTAATAAATTTAATATTATTTTTATCTGCTATTATTATTTTTTTACTACAAATGGGTACATTACTAAATGCTGTATTCCACGTAAAGTATTACAATATTTTATATTTTATTAGGTAAATTACTTAATTCCTTATCAATTTTTCACTACAAATTTTAACCTTACTAAGAAGGCAGACCATCAGAAACGTGAAATTGAAGGAAAAAACTCACAAATAAGAGTCCCAATGGCTTCTTTTTTTTATTAACTTCCCATTTTAGGTAAAAGATGGCGGGAAATGCGACCCATTCTGAGCCCGTCGTTCACCAGCAGCAAAATGCGCGCCATTTTCGTTTTAATATCAGAATGCGCGGAAAATTTCACTGATTACTTCAAAAAATTCGATGAAAAAACTGTCGAAATCGAATTGAAAGACAGTTTCACTCGCTTCACCAACGACGTCATCGCCACAGCCGCCTTCGGCGTTAAATCAGATTCATTGACAGATAAGGATAATCAATTTTACCTCATGGGAAAACAATTGACGAACTTCAGCGCCAGTTTCTTATCCACTTTGAAGATTTTGTTTATCATCGCTTTCCCTAAAGTAATCGAAGTGAGTATTCCATTTATTGATTCAACCTTTCCAGACGGAAATTTTACATTTTCCAATCTTGCAGGTGCTGAAATTGAGGATATTCAAAAAAGAAGTGGCAGATTTCTTCGTAAACACAATAGAAGATACGGTGGAGACGAGGAAAAAGAAGGGTATCGTTAGACCGGATATGATCCATTTGTTGATAGAAGCTCAAAAAGGATTGTCCGAGAACAATAAGGAAGCAGAAGTGGAGGATCAAAGTTTCGCTGCCCAAACGGAATCATATTTGGGCAAGTATTTTAAAATTTATACTCCTAACCCTCGGGATGGACCATGCAGTTTACCGTCCGAGTGGTTTAATATAGATTAGTTTCATTTATGTATCTAAGATATATTCCAACAGCGGGTACAACCTTTTCAAGCAAGGTCGTACTTAAAGTATTGAGCTAAACAAAAAGAAAACGAAAAAAGCAATTTTGGAGTGGAAGTAGGTTGAGACCGCTTGGTTCCCGCTTATGGTTCAGCCTTTCGGTGAAACTATGCATGGGGAAATCTCATAAATCCTATGATCTGGTCCTGTACATTGTCTTAGGTAATTTGATCATATGGAAAATAGCCATTAGCCTCCGGATTTTTTTAGGGAGATCGTCGGGTTTGGCGACTTGGAAAATCTTGGGCTTTGATTTGTGCAGCTTTTCATTGGGGATACTCAGTCGTCTTTGTGGCGGTCCTGCTCCAAGGACTTGGCAGGCTGCCACCGCCCTATTTACCGTCCGACTAGTTTCGAAGGTCAAGATTATAGTCAAGATTATATTAATACTTCAATATTTACCAATGATATTTCATTGGTAAAAGTGAGAAAGTTGCAATCCCACAATACATATCACTCTTTCCTATTCCTTTATATGACACTAATGGAAAGTTGTTTTTGTTGCATTCATAGACCATATTGCGCGCAAATTTGCACTTAACTGTAGAACAGATTACCGTCCGACCAAAATTTTTGTATCTCAGTTGCCCATTCGACTAGTTTTTCGCATCTAATTCCACTGAATCTACTGAATAATTAATTAGTTAATCAATTTAAATTTAGGTAAAACACAGAGTATTCAACAGGAACTGACGAATATGGACATCGCAGCCCAAGCTTTAATATTTTTTTTTGCCGGTTTTGAGTCTGTTTCATCTTTGATGTGCTTCATGGGATACGAATTGGCAGCTAATCAGGATATCCAGGAGAGATTGCGTGAAGAAATTTTGGATACCTTGAACAACAACAATGGAAAATTAACCTACGAGGCTTTGATTAAAATGAACTACATGGATATGATAGTATCTGGTAATACAAAGATTTTAAGTTTTTGAAATATGAATATCTCAATTAATAATTTTCATGCAAAAAATCAATCATCTGGAAGAATATTTAAAATTTAAATTTTTTATTATGTTGAATGCTTCAACAATTTTAAAGAACACCAAATTTTTCGACAATCTCTTAAGTTGATATCTATTTGATTGACAGCATTTGATTGAAAGCATCTATTTGGTTGAAAAACAGCTATTATCTCGAAAAATTTCTAAAATATATATATTTGACATAATATACCGGGTGTTAAAAAAAAGGGTACAAAAATTAAATGAGGAGTAGTATGGCCCAAAATATGCAGAAAAGTCTTAATAAACATATGTCCGCAAATTAACGGTTTCGGAGATGATGTTTAACGTTAATGATATTTATTAACAAACAACAGAAACATAGTGTCAAATAAGATATTCAAAGTGCCCTCCCTCAATTTCAATGCCTGGAGGGACTGTCGAACTCTTTCCAAAACACTCATATTGGCTAGGATTTGATGACATCCCAGCTCTACCTTTGCTGCAGCTCCTCGATGTTATTCACAAGAGTGTTAGAAACTGATCGCCCAAAATACTAAATACCATTCAAATGTTTAATAAAAAACGAATTTGATGCCTGGATTCCCCAATATTATGCGGATTTTCTTCGGCCCAGATACATGATATAAACACACAAAACACTCCGTATCTCCGAAACCGTTCATTTGCGGACATATGTTTATGAAGACTTTTCTGCATATTTTGGGCCATACTACTCCCCATTTAATTTTTTCACCATTTTTTTAACACCCGTATATTTAACATAACCTATAAATTTCAACGTATCTGTATTTCAACCTCGCGTCGTAAAATTCCCCTAGTGAAATGGCAGAATTAAGATTGGCACTAGGGAAATGTTGAACTGCATGGAAATAACTGAAAATGACATAATAGTCTTTTAAGAGCGGATGAACTTTACTAGAATATTCATTTAATAAGTTTTTTGAAAAATTAGCAACACAATTTCTGTCTCATTCCAATTATTCGTTTAACTATACACCGTTCGCTATCAGTGGATAATATTAAAACCTAATTTTGTATACAAAAGAAAGGGCGAGTGACCCAACAAAAAAAAACATAAAATTGCACAACTTTATGGCTGTTATTCTCCCATTGAATAGTAGGTAGTAATGTTTATTTTATTTTAGTAGTATTACTCTATGTACTGAGTATTTTTCTTTACCAGATAATATGACCTAAGCACATTAGAAGAGTTGTGCGCCTGGTATATTAAATAGACACTAAAAGAAAATAATAAAATTAAAATTTACTTACATACAATAATAGATATTAAACATCGCTTTAATTAGTTATTTATCAAATTACCAATTCAATAACGGCTACATTTTATTTATTTATTGGCTCACTGCTACAAGAAGTTTATTACTATCGCCTGATAGCGAACGGAGTATAACTAAAAAATTTACAGAGGCCTTGAGGAAATGGCCATCGGCTGCAGCAGTAGACAGGGAATGTACCAAACCCTACACCATTGAACCAAAATTACCAGGTGAAAAACCGGTTCACGTCCCATTAAAACAACCCATATGGCTACCAATATTCGCGATACACCGCGACCCTTCCATCTACCCAGATCCGGATAAGTTCGATCCAGAACGATTCAACGACGACAACAAGGACAACATCAACCCTTACAATTACATACCGTTCGGGGCAGGACCGAGGAATTGCATCGGATCCAGATTCGCTTTGTTGGAAATCAAAACGATTTTCTTCCATTTGCTGGCCAATTTCAAATTGGTTCCCACAGAAAAATCGCAGATACCGCTGAAATTGGCGCTGAGAAGCTTCAATTTGACGGCAGAGGGCGGCTTTTGGTTCGGTTTAGAGAAGATTAGTAATTAATATGATGATTATGATAAATATGATGATCAACATTATAGGTCGAGTCATAACTGTTGGGATACAGATGTTATTTGGGCTTAATCACATGAGGTTATTTTATTATTAAAAATTAGTCATAACTCATAACAAAATTATTAGAATTAAATTTAACAAAAATAATTACTTATATGAATTTACAAAGTTTTAGGCTGAACTAAAAGTATTAAGAATCATTTAGAATGCTACAATATGAATTAGTAAAGTCTTGTACAATTTTGAATGCATCAGGATAAATTAGAATATGGATTAGAATTAGAATAAGAATTATAAATTTTATGTTTATATTTCTAACTAAATAATATCATGCATTTGATTATTGTATAGTCATTCAATAACTAATCCTCAAGGCTAAAATGGCTATTAAATGACTACACATTTACCAAATTCGATTGTATATAAATGTTTAAAATAAAAAAAATAAGTTCTATATTGTTAATTAGAGATGTAGGTCAAAATAAAAAAAACAATACATTAATATCCTTAATTAAAAAATTACAGTACAAAAATTTGGTTCGACAAAAATCATTCGACAAAAATAACAACAAATATAAACAATATGGTGGATGAAATACGTATAATAAGATATAATAAGAAAATAATTCTGCAAATAATCTGGTTAAACTAATCTTGTTGTTTTACTAGCCCTTAAAGAGTTATCCAGGATGCACCATGATAAGGTAAAGTAGAACTGAAAAATAAATAGATTCAGACTTCGTATTTTTTAAACTACATAAGTAAAACATTTATCGGTTATCAGCAAAACGATCTTATAGGGAGGTATAATATCAGCTCTTTGGATGAATAAGATTTATATATATGAATATACAGGTTTTTACCTGTAAATAAAAAATAAAATACTCACAAATTTAGGTTATACACAAACAAGTGGGACGAACGGCCCAGTGCGCCGTAGAGAGACTTCTAACTAATGTAACGTTAAGTTTTTTTTTTTTTTTTTTTTTTTTTTTTTTTCTTCTTTGAAACGGGAGAGGTTTGAGACTATGCTGAATCGAATGCCGTTGTCCGTTTGTCTCTATCTATAACCGTTTAGCCGCTGAAACTCGCGACAGACGGACGGACGGACGACAAAGCCAGATCATAAGACTTCGTTTTCGAAAAATTCGAAGAATTTTCCGTTGTTAGAAGTCTAAAATGGCATCTAAACACTCACGAAATTTACCGGCACAAAAAATTTAACAAGAACAGCAACCAGCAAGGATGCTGCCGAACCGTGCCGAATGAAACAAGACGAAAGCCGCGATCGTTTGCATTCGGGCCTCTATCTAATTTACCAATCAAAACAATAGAAATACAGTAGTTGCCGCTTATAAGGATCACGTTTGTCCAGCTAGTTTTGATTCTTATAACCAGAAAGCAATTTTTAAAAGAAACCAAATACAGGGTGTCCCATAATTCCGTGTACGCAGGTCTACTGTGTTGGAAGGATCAAAATAAGTCGATTGAGCCAAAATTACCTATATCATAAAGTCCTTCGTTTGTCTCTTAGGAAGCTTCAAAGTTGAAAGAAAATTATAATTTTTTATTAATAACTCAAAGACGCTTCTATCGATTTTTATAAAATTTGGTAAAAAGCACCCTTATCCTACCATAAATGACATCGTATTTTTTTGAGGGTCGCCCAATTTTTTTAATGTACTGGATTATGTTTTTTCAAAGGCAGGGCATTTATTCTAATCAAGAATACCAATCAATTATACCAAGAAAGGTGATGAAAAAGGGTGAAAATTGTAAATCGCAAATTTTAAATCGCATATTAATGACCTATGTTATTAATTTCAATGCATAGTTCCAGTGAAATACGGTATCTTTTAATCTTTAGTATGTTGGGGAATTTCGGGATTTGAGTCTTATAGCCGAAAATATGATTCTTATAAACGAAATAAATTCAACAGTATTATATTATAATGAATCGGGTTTTCCAAATTTGATTCTTATAAGCGGCTGAGTCTTATAAGCAGTGAACCATAGACAAAATAGACTGTTTAAAACATACGAGTTATTCTACAACGTCTGTTAGTTCTTGTTCCCGCTCTAGGGGCGCTGCTATCGAAAAATGAAATATATTTCAATGGTTTTGATTGGTAAATTTTCATAGAGGCCCGAAAGCAAACGATCGCGGCTTTCGTTTTCTTTCGTTCCGTAGCCTCCTTGCCGTTCGAGTAAGTTGAACTTTTTGTGCCGGTGCCGAGTGCCGATAAGTTTCGTGAGTGTTTAGAAGCCATTGTTGTTTATAATCTAAATTTGTGAGCATATATCTGCTGATATTGAGTAAAAAAAGTCTTATTCATCCAAAGAGATTAGACTAGGTGAGACCGTTTTGCTGATAAATGTTTTACTAATACGTTAAAAACACTCCTGAATCGGTTTACTTTTCAGTTCTAGTTTGCCTCATCATGGTGCATCCTGGATCCTGGGTAAGGGCTAATAACAATATTTGCACTATTATTATTTTCTGATGATTATGTTTCATGTTTATATTGTTATAATTTTATTAATTTCTTATTAATTAAGGATATTAATGTATTGAATTTTTATAATTTTGAATAAACACATATCTTATTAACAAATTCTTATTTATTCTTATTTATAATTTCAATGTTATTCATTACTTACATAATTTGTTAATTGTGTAGTCATTTGATAGCAATTTTCCATCTTTGAGGATTAGCTATTGAAATGACTACACAATTATCAAATGCAAGATAGTAGATTTTAGAAAAAAAAAATTTTTAATTTACCGCCTATTTTTGATTTTCAAATATAGAAGAAATCTACATCACCTAACCTTCATATCATGCTTAGTTCACGGTTAAGCCATGGGTCCTGGTAGCAGCAGTACCATCGACGCTCTGCCAATTTTTAGTAAAGGATCGAACTCTCTCTACTTTCTTTCTCTATGCAGTGAACCTTATAAGCGGCAACTACTGTATATTTAATTTTTCGATAACAGCGCCTCTGGTACCGTGACCCAGAACTAACAGACGTTGTAGAATAACTCCTATGGATACCGCCATTCACGAAATACTTCTAATGCACGGCTACCGTGAATCACTATACAGGGTGATTCGAAAAAGGTGACCCCTATGCTAGGAGAGGTATAACATGACAAATAGGATAACATGACTTAAAAATACTTACTTTATGCCAACATCAGTTATTGCTTCATCATTTTCAAATCAAAATATTTCGAAAACGGTACACAGTATCGAGTTTTACCAAGAGTACCTATTTGGTATAACATTGAATGGTGTTTGAGCTTACATAAAATTTCTACTAGAAAATTTACCCTCAAAAAAGTTATGTTTAAAATAACTCGGTACGAACCGTGCAACTAGAGCCCTCTATGAGACGCAGATGAAAACACGCAGATAAAAACAAATTTGTACGATGAGTTAGCTTCCAAAACATATTTGTAAAAAATTTCAATACAATCTAGCCAGTAGTTTCGACATAATCGTAAAAAATGTGTAAAATAATTTTTTTTTCAATACCCTGTATCTTGTAAAATTTTCTACTGAGCAAACTCAACTTATTTTGTCATGTTCTACCTCTCCTAGCAAGGGAGTCAACTTTTATTGAAACACCATGTATAGTGATTCACGGTAGCCGTGCATTAGAAGTATTTCGTGAATGGCTGTGTATAAAATTATGAAATTTTGTAATCAAGGGTTTTTGGATGTAAGGAATTCATCTAAAATATTTTTAAAAATGGCTGACTTCTGTTTATATCGGAAGTTAACCGTTACTTCGTTATTTTAAATGGTACACCCTGTATATTTTTGGATTTTTGGATTCTACCCGATGAGCTGATTACAAAAAGTTGCCACACTTGGTATCTCAGACTTATAGTAAAGGTTATACAACCACTCAAAAATCACAAAATTTTGAATTTAGGTGGCTCTGAAAGCCAAACAGTTGAAAATCGAGAAAAACGGCTTACATGGTCCTATCCTAACTTTTCAAGTACTATCTAATGGTGCACAAAAATATTTGATAAAATTTTTGATCGACATGTGTAAATTTTATATCATGCCATTTTTCGTTTTTCGAAAACGAAGTCTTATGATCTGACTTTGTTGTCTGTCCGTCTGTCTGTCGCGAGTTTCAGCGGCTAAACGGTTATAGACAAACGGACAACGGCATTCCGATTCAGCATAGTCTAAAACCTCCCCATATCAAGAAAAAAAAAGCTACTTCCGGTTGAATTTTTTTAGAAGTCTCTCTACGTCGTACTGGGGCGTTCGTCCTACTTGTTTTTTACTACTGAATTTAGGTACTCACTTCTAGCAAAATTATATAAAAGAAGAGAGCATTTTTTTAATAATAAATGAAAATACGTAAAAGTCTTTACTCGATTATGATTCTGTTCCTGAGGGTTTCATTTTAATAGGTAAATTAATATCTGTTAATGAAGCACCTAATTAATCATTGCTGATACATTAGTCAATTAATTTTATTTACTTTCATTTTAAATGATTGATTACAATAATGACGATCATTATTAAATTTAGATTGAATTCGTTAATTGTAAAATAAATATTTTGTTTATTTAATATATGACCTAATATACTATTTGTTAATTAGAGAAACTGTTTTTTAAACATTTAAAATCATTTTTACCATTAAAAAGGTAGGTAATAATATAATTAATTCGTTTAAATTATAATTATAATGGAACCAAATATAATTTTACTTAATTCATTTTTAAATTTCAATTTCAATTTTAAGTTAATTAAAGTTAATAGATTCTTAATCATTTCGCATGTGTTTTTTTGACCCAACTCTATCGCAAGGTTTCAGTTTAAAAACAGTGCATATACAGGGTGTCCCAAAACTAGTGAGCGAAACTTCAATTCTGTATTTTTTTGTCAAAAATAACCTAACTTTTCCTCATAAACATATATCGGCAAACATCCCTAAGGAGCTACGCCCCTTTATAGGGACACTTGAAGATGGTTTTTTCTAATTATTTCCGAAACGGTAAAAAATTACATTTTCAAACTTTGAGATCCCATATATTTTGATATGCTGAATTGAAATCTGGATTTCAAAGATTTGATTACTTACTCATTTTGGGGGGGGGGTGAGCCTAAAAAATAACTCATTTATTTAAACTAAATTTTTTCGTTTTTTTCTTCAAATTTCAAGAATTTTTCGAATTTTCGAATTTCGTGATAGATTAGTAGCCATTTTAGCAACACACCATCTTCGCAGAGGTCCCCCTTCAACGTTCGCCCCGTTAGGGGGCGTTTGCAGACATATATTTATAAGAAAAAAATGATTTTTGACCAAAAAATACAGGTTTGAATTTTAGTCCACTAATGTTAGGAAACCCTGTATTTATGAATTGTCACAGCACACATTATTTATTTTGTTCACAGATTGATTGTATGAAGTCTTAGTCCTTCTGTAGGTATGCCTGTTTATAGGATATTTTTTTAATATCTATATTTGTCGACCTCCATATTTTGGGATAAGTAATAAAATACATATAACAATTACGATATTCGTTTATTATTTATTAAATCTATTTAATAATCTTAAGACTGGTTTAAATATTTTTTTGTCTGAATATTTAGCTAGAATAAAATCAGAATGCGAAAAATCTTCAGACACTTTTTTTACACCTATCAAATTCGGTAATTTTTTTGCCAACAGTTTCACGTCCTAAAAAGAAAATTTTGAAAATCATAAAATATAAAAATTTACCCCTTCGACCGTGATTTTTTTAACTTACTTCTTCGGTCACAAATGTATCATGTTTACTGAAAAAAAGCGCAGTGGGGTAAGTAATATTGTGCACATTATATAAAGGGGGATATTCCGTGCCGTACTTTTGATGATTCATCTGAGGACCCCAATCATATTGCTGGAAATTACCTTAAATACAATAATGAAGTAAATGTTAATGTTAAATACCTCGATTTCATTGCATTAGCAACTGAAATGTATGCCATGTGTCGCAGTTAAATAGTGTAACTGTTAAGACGTTAAAAAACACTCTGTGAGATTTTTTAAAAATTTCTAGCTCATGGCCCTTTTCACTTTCTGTAATTTTTTGTACATTATTATACAGGGTGTTATTAAAATGAATGTATATATTGAAACGGGCTTATCTTTACACTTTTCTAGAATGGGGAAAAATATTATTTTTTAAAAATACCTATTATTAAAGGAGTTATTAAATTTTGAAAAATAATAGGTCCGGGAATGATCTATTTGTAACTAAGAGTTCACTAATTTGCAAACAACAGATACGTCAAGAGTGACACGAGTTTATTTTGTTGCCAGATATTTTAAAATATTGTTACCTATACTGCATTGTATAAATTTGTTTAATTGTTTTTTTTTCTTTTTATGATCTTTTGCTATGGCGCAGTTTTTGAACTGTGACCTATTGAACTGACTGACATAGTTTTAGCGTATGGAGAAGCCGGTGAAAATTCTCGTGAAACCCATCAGAGAAACTTACTATTAATTAATATTAAACATAAACAAAGTTACAGATTGTAAGAAATAGTCCACATAGAACTAGGCGTACTACTAGGCGTAGTGCAAAGGTCGGAAAAGGGATATTTTGGCCCACATTTATTTATTTGAATTTAATAGTAAAATTAGTGCCATGCTCTTTTTCGGCGGGTGAAATTTCGTCACTAAATGATAGTTTGTACCTGCAATAATAAAAAGGTTCATTAATCCCCAAAGGAAATTTCGACACCAGAATGAAAATGCAGGTAGAATTTTTCAGGAGAGGTAATTAGGATTATATTCAGGTTATTAGGGGCATTTAAGGTAGGATTATCTGTGTTTCAAGTTTCATAGAATCTGTAGAAAGTTTGATAAAATCCTTATTGATTATTGTTGATTGGTTTGTCTTGATTGGTCTGTCTTGATTGGTTTGTCTTCATTGGTTTATCTTGATTGATATTTTTCTGCCTTGGTAGTGAATACCTATTTACTTACTCGTTAAAGTTATACTCGTACAGGCACTCGTGAAAAATTTTGCCCACACTTATTAAAAGTTCCCGCAATCGCGATTTGCTTGTTTTATACAATTATACGTTTTCAAAAGAGAAGGAGTTAAAAAGTGGAGAGGTATCCAAAAGTTGGAGGTGCATCCAGAGGAATACGAAATGTTCAGCCAAAGTGTTTACAGTCGGTATTGACTTAACAATTATTACAAGGAGTGAAATAAATCATAACCATGAAGCCAGTGAAAAAAAAAATTCAGACAAAAATAATTTCACAAAACTGCAAACGCAAAGCAGAGGACGATATAGCGGGGAAGCCATCGAAGATAATAAGAAAAGAACTTTCTGAAAACCTGCCTGCAGATTTGACAATTTCTGATATTAGTAATATCAGGAAAAATATATACAATAATAGTCGAAGGTGCTTACCCGGTCCACTACCTTCAAATATCCAAGAAGTGCACGATGTAGTGGAAGCTTATGAACTAAAAACTGTTAGAGGTGAAAATTTTTTACTTTTAAATAATTTCGAACACAATATTATTGTTTTTTCGTGTGAATCTAATATTAGTGTTTTAAAGGAAATAAGCATTTTGTACATGGACGGTACTTTTTCCTATTGTACAAAATATTTTTTCCAATTATTCACCGTCCATGGTTTAAAAAATGGACACTAAATGCCACTTTTGTATTGCTTGTTGCCAAATAAAGCCACTGGAACATACAAAAACTTGTTCACTTTAATCAAAAATGAATTGTTAAATAAGTTTAATATATGTTTTAAACCTAAGGAAATATTTGTTGATTTTGAAATAGCCATACATCGGGCTGTTTTAAGTGTATGGCCTGATACAAATGTTAGTGGTTGTCGATTTCATCTGCATCAATCATAGTTCAGAAAAATACAAACCCTTGGCCTGCCAATATATTACAATGATAAGAATTCATTTATTGGTAAATGGCTTAAGCATACATTCGGTCATTCATACCTAAAGGCGGAAGAAGTTGATGAATGCTTTGTTTTCGATTTAATGCCTTGTAAGCCAGAGCATGAACTGGTAGATAAATATGCTGATTATCTGTTACATTTCTATATTGAACGTAATGCACAATTTTCACCAATAATATGGGCACATGGTAATCCTTCTATTACATATACAACAAATGCGTGTGAATCTTTTCACGCCCATTTTAATTCGGCGTTTTATACAACGCATCCATCAATTTTTATTTTTATGCAAAAATTAATTGAAATTCAGACGAATACATATGTAGTAATACAGAGTTTACATATTCCTGCAAAAATTAAAGACAAACGTGTCAAAAATAAGTTAATTTTTTTGGAAAAAATGACTAAGATGTATGAATTAGGCCAGGTAACCAGGTTACATTCTATTAAATGTGTTTCACCATCCTGAATTCTTAAATGTAGCATTTTGTATATTTTGTATAATACGTAGTTTAAAAAGGTGTAGATAGTGTATAGATATGTACGTATACCTATGTAGGTATTATAAAATTTATTGTTAAGTGTTAATGTTTAATATTATACTTGTATTTTTAAAATAAAGGTATTCGTTATTTACCTACTTGTGTTCATATTTGCAGTGTCGAAAATATCCATAGGATTAAAGAACCCATCAAAATTCCTAGTGTCGAAATTACCTATAGGATTAAATGAACCCAAAATTCTTGGTGTCGAAATTACCTGTAGGATTACTGCATAATTATTTTTGGTGTCGAAATTTCCTACGCTCCATTTTTTGATATCAAATATTTTTCACAGTTTAAATATGTACATTTCAATAACACCCTGTATAGTGTGTAGAGGGCTTTGAAGTTACAATTTTTAAATCGTTTTTCCCATATAGGTAAATTTAAAACGGCTTATGCGATTTTGCTGAAATTTGGTATATTGCCAGTTTCATGTGACAAAAAATTGTATTTAATTTTTGTCCGATATTAATCCAAACAGAACTTGATTTTTTTAAATAATTGCACCTTTAAAAATTCTACGCCAATGGAAGAAAAGGAGTTTGAGTATGAAATTTAGATTGCTTAACTCATTTTCTTAATAAAAGGTACTCTTGATAAGACTCGATTACTCTCTTGGTTTTTGCTAAATTTGCGGATTAACAATTTGGAGTGTGGGTTACACAATTTTTTTTTTCAAAACGTGAATGAAATATAAATAATACTTTATCAAACTGTTTATATTGTTCACAGTTTTGATACATACGAAAATTTATACGATGAAAAACATAAAAATGTACTTTTTTCATATTTTGTTCAACACCTCGAGACAATCTTAGAGGTGATGAAGAAGTTATGGAAAGGATTCATTTTAATTTTCTTCGACGTATAACTCTTTGTATGCGTGAAAATTGTGAACATTTTGAACAGTTTCTGTAAAGTGCCTGTGTAAAGTATGTTTCACAATATTTTTGTGAAGCCTATACACTCTGAATTATTAAAACAGAAATTTAGCGAAAACCATGAGAGTAATCGAGTCTCATCAAGAGTACTTTTTTTAAAGTAAATGAGTTGAGCAATCTAAATTTCATACTTAAGCTCCTTTTCTTCCATTGGCGTAGAATTTTTAAAGGTGCAATTATTTAAAAAAAATCAAATTCTACGCCTATGGATTAATATCGGACAAAAATTTAAAACAATTTTTTTGTCACATGAAACTCTACCAATATACCAAATTTCAGCAAAATCGCACAAGCCGTTTTAAATTTGTATGGGAAAAACGATTTAAAAACTTCAAGGCCCTCTGGAGCCCAAACGATGCAACTTTGTACCAAGGAAATTTTACTTAAATCGACTTATTTTGGTCTAAGGAATATGTGGTATGTTTTTGTAAAGACCTTTTACAGACACCCTGTATAATAATATTTTTCTTTTTTAATTGAACATCCTGTATCTTGAAAACTCTGGATTTCCAGACCCATGTTTATAGAAACGATTTTTCACATTTTTTAACAAGCAATAACCCTCTAAAATATCTTCTTATATTTTTGGAACACCCTGTATTATCAAAAAACTAAGTTTGTTTTTCTTACCAGAAGTAATAAGTTGTGCATAATGAATCGGTTGTTTCACCGATACTGAAGATATCATCATTGAGTAAATTTGCTTCAGTGAATTCTGAAGTAGAAAATATAATTATAGTCTATTCATAAATGAGAAAGAGTTTTTCAATCAATCAATTGGCCAAATTCCAGCCTACACAGAAGCTACCTGCCCAACACAGTAATTGAAAAAAATAATGTTCTCGCTAATATTTTAATATTACTTGGATGGTTCACCCTGTATTGGTTTTTGCAAGGATTGCGATGGCGGATTACTCCGCCTCATGAATGGTCTATGGGAGAAATTATATTATTTTTTGAAATACCCACCTCTAATACCTGTCAATTTTCTCCATAAAATAGTACATGGGCATTTCGAAAAATAGCATTTGCTGTTTTCGCGGAACAAATCCTGAACGCATTCGGAGGGAATGCGCATGCGCATTTCAAATTTGACTGTTCGCAGAACAAAAAAATTATGTTCAGGATGTGTTTAGGATAAAAAATCCCGTGTTGGTGGAGAACTTTTATTCATTCAGATTAAGTTTTGAACATGTTCGTAATACATTCAATATACAGATAGGAGCAAATTTACTCGGAACATGGTCCATGGTTGCGACAAAGGCAAATGCCATTAGTGTCATATAAATTAGTGTCATTCGTCTGTCTAATGTGGCATTAGATTTGCTCGAACCGAACTACAACGCTTGTGCAATGGAAAAATTCGGAATCGTTAAGAATGAGACATGCGCTTTAAGCCCATTCTAAAAGGGTTCGGTTTACGGTCCGAACAGTTTCAATATAAGCGACGCGCGAACAAAGCTATTGTTGGCAATTCGCAATATTAAGACAATTTTATAAAAAATTAAAAGTTTTGTTAATTAATGACAGTAGATAAATTAATGTTTAGCAAAATTCACGAGAATTATTTCATATTAAAGAAGGATCTCGATAGGAATGGTCGATATTGCATTATTGGATTGAAATAGTTTACAAGAGTAGATAAGATATTTGAGATTGAAAGATAATTTCAAAAATTGGCAACTATGTTTTTAACTAAAATATACTAGAAAACAAAAACTAGTCAAGTGAAGTATACAAATTTTTGATTAATACGTCACACCCGGTTAAAACTATTTGCGGTGTAGGGGAGGCAAATGTAGGCTGTCCAAATTGATTGCAACTTTCTCACTCTAACCACTGTTATTTTAATAATCCTTGTTCAACTCATTGAATTGACCATGTTCCGAGTAAATTTGCACCTGTATGTCCCGGGATATTAGAAGGGATATTTTGTTCGGAATAAATCCTAACCTAAAAATGTTGTGTTTTTTTGTGACTAACTTCATATTTTCTTATTCTTATTATCCTATTTTTGTATTTAAATATCTTTTAAGTTTTTTAAATTGTAATTAGTTTTCACAATTCAGTGTTTCTTGTTTGAACAAACAGTATTAGTAATCGAATCAGACATTTATCAGACATTTTTTGATAAGAAAGTTTAATTTTAAAAAGTATTTAGATGACGAACTTCAGTTCAAGCGACGAAGAATTGGAAGAGATTGTGGGACTTTTAAATGTTTGAATACAAATTTTTTTGAAGAAACAGATTTGGTCTGTGGATGTATCCTCCTTAATCCATATTTTTCGAATTAAAAATGAAGTATTAAAAGGCTGAACTAAAATACTTTACCCTCAATAAATACCTGACTTGACAAGCACATTCCAAGATAAAATCACATAATCATTTAATCATGATTATCATTCCTTTGATAATTCGATCATAATTTGATAATTTGATAATTTCATAATTTGATAATTTGATCATTCTTCGTTTTTTTTTGTAAAATTCAAATAAGTCGTACGCGGTGTTCTAAAATTCTGAATGTATCCTGAATTTTATTGAGCAAACGTTCAGGATTATATTCGGCATATTCTCGGGATGTGTTCAGAATGTGTTCAGGATTTGCTCCGCCAAAAAATACAGCTACTATTGTAACATACCTAAATACATACATATTTTCTGTATTCATATTAAATTTGAACGTACCGAATCATAGAGGTACGGCTTCGACTCGCTGATCAAGATGAATAGTTCAAAGCACGTATTGTGCAACAGCGATGAATCGACACAAAAAGATTTCACCACGTCCCTAAGCTCCTCGGCGGACAAAAATGGCGGTGGCAATTCGTAAATTCTCAAAGATTCCGCCAAATCCTAAGTAAACCGTTTTTTTAACCAACATAAACTCTACACTCTAGCACCAATTACCTCTAGCACTTTGATGTTACTGGCAGCAAACCTCAACATATCGTTCTTGAGATGGCTATAGAATGCTCCGGGAGCC
This sequence comes from Phyllotreta cruciferae, assembly GCA_917563865.1. NCBI lineage: Eukaryota > Metazoa > Arthropoda > Insecta > Coleoptera > Chrysomelidae > Phyllotreta > Phyllotreta cruciferae. The sequence continues at coordinate 197,589 of OU830614.1, read as the reverse complement.
AGACCGACCATAATCCGGATTTTATCATTGTACTCCGGTCGTTCTGATCCCATCACGAACATGGAGGTGCAGCCTTGCGAATGGCCTATGTAGTTGAGATCCGTTTCATTGGTTTTGCTCAGAATGTAATCAATTACTGCTGGTATATCGAAAACACCTATTTCGTGCCAGCTGAAATATTGTAATTTTGGAATAAATATTCACAACTAATTTAGACTTTACCAGAAGGATTATAAGAGATTATACAGAGCTTTTCACGGTAACCGTCCATTAGAAGTATTTCGTGAATGGCTTTGTATAAAACTATGTAATTTTATATGCAAGGGTTTTTGGCAGATTTCTGTTTATACCGGAAGTTGGCCGTTACTTCGTTATTTTAAATGGGACACACTGCATATTTTTGCATTTTTAGATTCTATTCGATGAGCTGATTACAAAAAGTTTCATATTTGGTATTTTGGTCTCATAATAGCCACTCAAAAATCACTAAATTTTGAATTTAGGTGCTTCTGAAAGCCACAGAATTGAAAATCGAGAAAATCGGCTTCCTTTTTGTAATCAGGCTATCGAGTAGAATCTAAAAATGCAAAAATATACAGGGTGTCCCAATTAAAATACGAATAAGTTTCGGTCTACTTCCGGTATAAACGGAAGTCGGCCATTTTAAAAAATATATTGGATGAATTCCTTATATCCATAACCCATTATATACTTTGTAAATTTTCGATTTTTGATTTTAATTAGCAATTTTTTAAACAATGATCTAGCATAGATGGTGATTAACCTTGCTAACGTCATCAATTTTTAAAAAATGATGCAACCTTTTATTTCAATTTTCGGATTTCCGTTGTTGATCGGATTACAAATTGGTATACAGGGTGGGCATAAAGGCAAAAGTTTTTTTTAATTAACCTTATATCCATCTACTTGCAAGTGTAATCATAAGCCTTTGGACTAAACAGAAAATCTTTAAATGACTTTTCTTACATTTTTTTTTAATTTGACATTAGAAACTGTCACGAATATCTTTTTGGTTAGAGATTTTTTTATACATACATGTTAATTATGTTAATATACATATATATTACAATGTTAATTAAAAAAACTTTTGTGTTCTAGACCCTATATCAATTTGAATCAATGTGTGATACATTTTTGGAATCAGATAAGCAAGAGAAATCCGAAAATTTAAAAAAAGGGGGATGTTTCATATAACAAAACTGGTGCTGACTTCATCATTCAAAGGTTATTTATACCCTGTATTATAAATAATTGTTTCAAAAATATACTAAACTATAATAAAAAATCGTCCTGTGTTGGGAATTTTTCATATTAAATACTGGGGTTCGATGCTGGAGCGTTTGTATTCAATACGAATTCGTAAAATTACGAAGGAAAAAAAACAAAAGAAAAAAAAACTAGATAACTACGGTCTACCAAAGAAGCCCGCACCTCTTAGTGCGGGCATCTACAAAGTAGATGATTTTTTTATTTGTTTTTAAAGGAAGCACAGTTCGAATTTAAAAATCTGATGCAACTTTAGTTTGTCTCGTATTATGTCATGTTGTTAAGCCATTTTAGGTCCTTTAATCTATGGGTTACATGATGTCTCGTCCTAAGATTGAAAATAAAGCGAGTTCTGGATTTTCTGCAGCCTGCTTTTAGAGTGCAGATCGAGCCCCTGTTTATTTAGCTAATAATGAATGTATGCGTTACTTTATGGACGTACTTTACAAGGTGGAATCTAAATAAGTCTCGTAACTTCAACCGTTGATTCTATGTCTTGTGACTAGCAAAAAAGTTTATTACAACATAGGTCACAAATCAAAAAAAATAATTTTAAATTGGAAAAAAATTATTATTTTTTGTATAAATTAATGTTGAAGCGCAATTAGACGATTATGTAATGAACTGATAATAAAATAGTACTCATGCATGGATTTTGTATTTTGAAGTGGTATCATTATACTAACAAGTATAAACTTTGAAGTTAATTTTTTCGAAAACGGTAGGTTTTAGGACCTATGTTGTAATAAACTCTTTTGCAAGTCATAAGACATAGAATTATCGGTTGAAGTTACGAGACTTATTTAGATTCCATCCTGTATAATAAAATTATCTCAAAATAAGTATCTATAAAAATTGGACTATTTATGAAATACGAATCAATAGCTAAACATACAAGAACCTCTTTGGATATCCATTGAAACGAAGGAGAAGTTATGGAAGAAATAAATAGTTAAAATTAGGAAGATTTCATATGTGTTAGAAAAATAGGTTGTGAAACCCCCGTCAACATTTTACGAGAAGGTCAGTCTCCTGGTTTTAGTTATCTGAAGCAGTTATACAGAGACTTGGAATAATAGAGGAGATATTTAGAGGGCGATTCTTTGTTAAAAAATATGAAAAAAAGTTCCTATGAACATTGGTCCAGAAATGCAGAATTTTCAAGATACAGCATGTTAAATTAAAAAAAAATTAATTAAATTAATTTAATATACTTAATAATTAAATTAAGATACAGGGTGATTCAGAACTTATGCAAAAGAATTTAAGGGAATATATAGAGCATAAAATTCTAAACCCATATCGTGAAAAAAATTGTAATAAATTCTCTTTAGTTACGCCGGAGAAAATTAATAAAGTTTTACACATAGCGAACACAATTTATTTGACTAACTGTAAGCACCCTCTCAGCTGATGCAAACGTAAAAATTAGTTCCTGCGCGGGCGGTGACCTCTACGAGTTGAGATAGGTCATGAGATGCGATCTATTAGAAATTAGAAAATATTTTCTATTGTAGTAGGTCATTAGAGCAGCTATCAATTAGATGTGACTAGTGAATTAGTTTACAATGTTTACAAACATTGAGTTAATGGATATGGTGTTAATATGGTGTATGGTGAGGCAGGACAAAATGCATTGGCTGCCCGACGTTTATACGCGGCACGTTTTCCAAATAGACGAATACCTCATAATAGAACGATTGCATCTGTGGTACAAAGCGGTCGCGATACTGGTGCATTAATGGACAATCGCGGAAGGGATGGAGAACCGGTTGAACCTAACGTATTTTGGGAATTGAAGGCCAAATATTAAATATGTCCCACGAAAATCCGAGTATAAGTACTAAACATGCAGGCTGCCAGAGAAGTACCCGGAGTTTCCCAGTCAACCGTTTGGCGAATATTACATCAGGTACAGTTGTATCCTTACCATGTACAACGTGTCCAGGCGTTACAACCTGAAGATGATCCTCGTCGAATACAATTTTGTGAGTGGGTGTTGGAGCCACATGCCCTAAATCCTGAATTTATGGCTGATGTATTGGCTGCAGATGAGGCAATATTTAATCGAAATGGGCTATTTAACATCCACAACACACATAGTTGGGCATTGGAAAACCCTCATTTGATTCGACAGGATCATTTCCAGCATAATTTTTCCTTTAATGTTTGGGCTGGTATTGTTAACGATCGATTAATTGGACCACCATATTTTGCCAAATCGAATGGATGGTTTACAATATCTTCATTTTCTTCAAAATGATTTTCCTGGACTACTCGAAGATGTGCCTCTAGATGTTCGTCAACGGATGTGGTTCCTACACGATGGTGCTCCCCCACATTTTCGTTTAGCAGTTCGTCAACACCTTCAGAATGTTAACGGGATAAGGTGGATTGGAAGACGTGGACCAGCTTTGTGGCCTCCGCGGTCTCCAGACCTTAATCCGTTGGATTTCTTTTTAATGGGACATTTAAAAAACGAGTTGTACAGGACAGAAGTTCCGGATATTGAACAATTGCAGTTCCGCCTTACAGGAGCTGCAAACGACCTAAGCGACAGACCAGTTTTTCGTTTAGTTCTTGAAAACTGGATAAGGAGAGCCCAAATGTGTATTCCCGTTGGCGGTCAAAATTTTGAACATCTGCTGTAAAAATGGTAAGTGCCTATAATTCTGCCTATTTTATGGTTTAATTTATTTCATATTTGTTAAAAAGTTACCTCGTTATAAATTACTTGTCAAACGCCTCGTAAAATGGCAACGCAGTCGCCAGCATTTATCAGTTGTGATGCGCCGAGGAGGAGAAATTGCATACTACAGTCGTTTGGTTTTCATAGGCGTGCTGATGGTATTTTTAAATTAGTTTTTCACTTAAGTATTTTTAATCAAAAATCGCACTTGTTATCTCACGGTGTTATATGGTTTTACATAGAAACTGAAATCCTGGACTCTGCATTTTTTCTGTATCATATTTCTAGTATAAAAGTCTGTTTTACAGTTCTCACGCGATTTTGCCGGTTGTAATCATCTTGTTAACATATAATTTTTCTATTTTTGTAATCATAAGTTCTTTTTGTAAAATTAAAATTTTTTAAAAACGTATTTTTGAGAATACGAAATTTATTTCACTACTCGTTTTCTATGATGCTGTATTACATCCCGTTTAATTTTTTGCATAAGTTCTGAATCACCCTGTATATTAAAAAATATTTAATTCATTATGTGAAATTTTGCAATGTTATTTGTTGAATCAAATGGCTAATTTAGCCCCAAATAGATTCAAAATATTAAGTCCAGTGGCGTCCCGGGGGCACCTTAGCGAATATTATTGACAAAAAATGTAAAAAAGTACGCCACTGCTGTATTATTTGTAACTTTAATATTTTTTGTTTTATTAACCATGTAAAAATACTACTTCTTTGCCTCAGGTATTTTTTTCGTATCTTTCTTCGTTTTTAGAGAAAAAAATTAAAAGCGTTTTATTGCATGTGCGATTGGACCAAATTGGTTTATCATATGTTTCCTAAAAAATCATAAAGTGCCTTGGAAAACAAAAAATCAAAAAAAATTCTAGAAAAGGGTGTTTTTGTAATTTTTGTATTATATTTCGGCCCCGTCTTCGTAAATAAGTTGAATCGTAGTATCTCCGTCTCTGGCGTATTAATCACAATTTTTAAAGTAAACAATCTGCCCCGCTCCCCGTAACTCATGGGTGTTATACCAGGAGTATCATATACTATCAGTCGGCTCCCATGCAGATTCAGCGGATCCTATTCCAAGTTCCAGAAACCTCGTGGGAACTCTGCTAATCTTTCATTTTTTATCTATTTTACTTTTCTTGCATTTTTATTATTCTTTAGTTAGTCAGTTAGTAATTTTCGAGTTAATAACATCTTTTGTATTCCACTAGAACTTTTTGTGTAAAATAAAATTTTTTAAAAACTATTTTTCGAAGACAAAAACATTTCTGGCGCAGTCAGTAGGATATCCGGGAATTCACGTATCGAACGCGAATTTTTTCGTCGAAACGATTAACTGGATAACGAACCATATATACGAGGTGTATCGTTGTGTCAAGTGTTGTGTCTGGGCGGCTCCACAAAAATCGGGAACCCTCAACTACAATCAACGAAACATCGGGGATTGGAACCAAATCGTCCAATTTCGCAAGGAAGACCATCTGCAGCGAAGACAAAAATCGCGGACCTGTGGTGGACATCATCCTTACAGTTAAGAGAGATATGTACAAGATTTTTCTACTAATGTGAGTACAATTTATGAGTTTATGTCAAATTTAAATAAGACTAGTGGAAATTGGTCAATTAGAAATCCAAAAGAACTTTTAACCGACTCAGACGAAGAACCAAATAAAATTGACCCAATTTTTAAAGCATTAAACGAAATCGAAATTATGACTCAATTCAAAACCGATTATTTAGATTGTATTCCCGAATTCGACGGGAGTCCAAACGATTTAAGTAGATTTTTATCAACTAGCGAATCAGTGCTAGGTGCATTTTATGATGCAACAAACCCGAATAATTTTCTAAACGTTTATCTGTTAAATTCTATAATCCAAAAATTTAAAGGTAACGCGAAAAAGATAGTAAATATCCATAATGTGACCACTTGGGGCCAATTAAAAATAACTTTGACGCGAAGTTTTGCAGACACAAGGGATGAAGCATGTCTAAATCAAGATTTGGTTATGCTTCGTCAAGGCAATGAAAGTCCCCAAGAATTTTATGTTAAAGTTTTAAACATATTGAACCTGTTGTGCAGTTACGTCGATTTGCACGAACCAAATGCTAACGAGAGACAGTCGAAAATAATTCTTTACAATAGTTTGGCCCTAAAATCGTTCCTATCCGGTTTAAGAGAACCATTGGGAACTACTATCCGTTGTATGCAACCTCAAGACTTAAGTCAAGCCCTTCAAAAGGTTTTAGAAGAAGAAAATACCCGATACTTCCAAAATTTTAACCAACCTAACAGACAATCATTTTTCGAACCTAGAAAGAACAAAAATAACAATTTTAATCAAAATCGAAATGATAATAACTTTAATGCTAACCGTTCTAACAATTTCTTTCCAAGACAAAACTTTCAAGACTACCAAAATTATCAAAACTACCCCAGACAATTCCAAAACCAACCTCCAAGATTTCAAAATTTCCCAAACTACTTCCAAAATCAGATAGCTCCTCAATCGAGACAAAACACCAACGTTTTTCGACCAAACCCACAACAACAGCTAGATAAACCCACACCAATGAGTATCTCTATCAGAAATGCTTTTAATACTAATAGAGTCCCAAATAACAATCAGAACAGAAACAATTTTAATCAACCCTTTTGGAACCAACAAGGTCAAAGAAATTTTACCTCAGAAGAACTTTTTAATGTAGAATGCGACGACCCGATTTCAGCCAACAGAAATTTTGAATTTTCAAATTCTGGCGATAGAGATTTTGGAATCACATATGATTGGTTGATCTTAATGAACCAGAGGAAAATTTTCTTAATAAACCAAAGGAAAATTTTCAATGGAAGCCTCCTTCCCGAAACCGGAGATAACAGAAACCCATATTATCTCTTTTAACGAAACGAATTTCAGCGGACTACCATTTATAATACTTCCTGAACAAAACTTGAAATTTTTAATTGATACAGGCTCTTCTCGATCTTTCATAGACCCAGATGTCGCTTACCGTTTTTTCCCGAATCAAATACAAGATGACCCTTTCATAGTTTCTTCCGTATTCCAAGAATCTCAACAAAAATATAGTGTTTCGATACCAGCTTCAAAAATATTTGAATTACCAAACCCAACAAATTTAAAATTTTTCCTTTTTAATATTCATGATTCATTCAATGGAGTATTAGGAATGGATAATTTGAGGTTTCTAAAAGTGATAATAGATTTTGAGAACGATTATTTAAAAACTCCATATGCTATAATAAAAATATTCCATGAAACTCAAAAGGAATCATTTAAACTAACAGCTGTTTCCGCAGAAACCGAAAATGTAACTAAATCAAAATCCAAAAAATCCGAAAGACTGATTCAAAACGGACAAATTATCGTACCCAATCAGAAAATTAATAGTTGCAAGATAACAGAAAACCTCCTAAATACAGAAAACCGCGAAACGACAAGTACAATTTCAAATCAAAGACAAAAACAGAAAAAGCTAGATTTTTCTCGGCCAAAAATAGTTGATCAAATAAAAGAAACAGAACCAGAAAATTTATATTTCAATCATTTCCAAATTTATTCGAGTTCAAAATTTGATATTAGCAAAATTGGGACCGATCATTTAACCAACGAAGAAAAATCAGCAATTCCAACTAATCGTAAACAATTTTCGGACACATACTATTACGAAAACGACCCGTTTACTTTTACCAATAAGGTTAAACACCGTTGGAAAATTAAATTTTCAAACCCTACGACTTCGACGACATGAACCAAATGGACGCCTAAATTCAAAAAAAAAATGTTTCAGAAATTAGTAAATGCTAAAAACTAACCCTTTCGACTAGTATCCAATCAAAAACTACATACTATAGACAACTTAAAATGTCCCCTTCAAAACCTTGATTTCAAAAATTAACTTTAACCATTTATTTTCAGTTTACCCAGAATCCTCGGTATTCTGGAACGAATAGAAATAAGGAATTTAGAAAACAATCCCGGTCTTATCCCTGTAAAATCCGGTCAGGCAAGAATTTTGGACTTTTACTACAAAATTATCTACTATTATGATACCCAACCGATATTTATACAAATCAATCAATTGAGAACACATTCATCAACTTAGTAAACCAAAATAACAAATACTTTAATGATAGCTCAAATTATATAAAAATTTTGGACTTTATAGACAACAAAATTGAAGAAAGACTCTCAGACATTGTTCCACACCCTAACAGAATTAGACGCGGTCTCATAAACGATTTAGGATCACTTTTTAAGGCCATTTCAGGAAATTTAGATGCCAGTGATGGCGAACGCTATGATAAATTAATTTCAGAACTCCAAACTAATCAAGAAAAATTGGCAAATAATATTAAAAATCAAAATTCCCTCTCTACACGTTTCATTGATCAGTTCAATAATACAATTACCAAAATTACTCATAACGAAAAATTATTACAGTCAAAATTAAAGCAAATCGAAATAATTGTACAAGGTCAAGTCTACCGCGAAAATTCTGCCATTATCAAAGACACTTTCATTCAGATTATTGGAATGTATAATATCATATATTCGATAATACAAGATATTGAAAATGCAATAGTGTTCTCAAAATTAAATAAAATGCACCCTAGTATTATGAAAAGTAGCTACTTCCTTCATGAACTTAAACTTATAGAGAGTAGACTGGGAAAAGATAAGTTACCTTTAGATATAAGTTTAAATAACATTTTTCTCTTAGAAAATTTAGTTAGAATAGAAAGTTATTCATTTAAAAATAGAATTAATTTTATTTTGCACATTCCAATCACTTTCCCATTTTTAGTAGATCTATATCATTTATATTCAATACCCGTTCTTCGGAAAAGCCAGTTCAAAGTTATCATTCCAGAAAATAAATTTTTAGTGATCAATGAATTGTACTTTGCATTCACTGATAATCTCTGTATAAAAATCTCTGAAAAACTGTACCTCTGCGATGAAACGAGCCTACGAGAAATTCAAACCAAAAACCAATGCGAAATTGAGCTTCTTAATCAAAAAGACACAACAACTTGCCGCCAAACAACAATACCCATTAAACGCCCTTCGTCCTGGAGACTAGAAAATTCAAATCAGTGGATAATGGTCCTGCCCAATGAGACCAACACTAAAATCCATTGTCAACAACAGGAAGAAATCCTTAAACTGCGTGGTACATACCTATTCGAGATTCCATTGGGATGTCAAGTCAAAACCAACTTCAAAAACATCATTAACGAAGAATTGATCGTCAATCCCAGCCAAACCATTTTGTTTCCAAACATTCTACTTCCAAACCTCGAAGAACCACCCGAAAAATTCGACATTGAATTCGAAAATATAGATTTCGACGAACTCCAGGAAATCCGAAATGAATTAATCAATAATCAACCCATTCTGGAATCATCAATACCATCAAGTACACCTAGTATCTGGACAATCATCATCTACGGAATCAGTACCATTCTCATCTGCTTCATGGTCTACAAGAAATTCTTGGCCAAGACGAAGAAAGCTCCAAATCATCGCCAAATCACCGAATTATCCGATGTTCAACTCCCTCAGTAGCTTCGGGACTTGAAACTCAGGGGGAAGGTGTTATACCAGTAGTATCATATACTATCAGTCGGCTCCCATGCAGATTCAGCGGATCCTATTCCAAGTTCCAGAAACCTCGTGGGAAATCTGCTAATCTTTCATTTTTTATCTATTTTACTTTTCTTGCATTTTTATTATTCTTTAGTTAGTCAGTTAGTAATTTTCGAGTTAATAACATCTTTTGTATTCCACTAGAACTTTTTGTGTAAAATAAAATTTTTTAAAAACTATTTTTCGTGGACCAAAATCATTTCTTGGGCATATTTTTTTCAATACCTTATATCTTGAAAACGGAAGCCGTTACGAAAATTTATTACTGTGCAAACCCAATTTATTTTGTCATGTTCTAACCTATCCTATCAAGGAGGTCACCTTTTTTTGAAACACTCTGTATTTACCTAAATTGCCAAAACTCCCTCTCATCAGGGCTTAATTTCTCGTGCCTCTTGGAGTATCCTGTGCCTCGACAATTCATCATCCAGACGTCGTAACCGGCGTCTGCCAGGATGTACCCCAAAGATCGCTTAGGTCCTAATGTGATCCAGTTCTCCGATGAACCGAACAGGCCGTGATTGAGCAGAACGGCGTTCGTTCCCGTCTCGTTGGAGTTTCTTCCTCTCGGTAATCTAAATACTGTCAAAATGTATCCGTCCTCGGTGTGAACATCGTGGATTTCCACGGGGTACCCGATGGTGGACACAGATTTTATCTGAAAAGATCATTGCCCCATCCTCTTTGTAAAACTGCTGGATACAGTTATGTAGATTAGTAGTGATAATGGGCTCCCGTGACGTAAATGAATTGGCATACTTATGTCTTTATGCAGAAAAGATGCTTAAAGATATTTCCAGGAAAATCTTCATTTAAGAGAAAAATAAGGGATTTCCGAAATAATTCTAATTTGAAATTTATTTCAGGATTTAAAAAATGCGCCAAATTCTGGCCAATAAAATTAACAACTGCATAACAATATTGCTGATAAGAGACATTTCTTTAAGCAAATTATTATGTCGCTGATTAATTTTCTGATTTTTCGATATGTCAGAACAACATATTAGAGAAATTGTTATATTTTGGTTGTCAAATGTCTAAATTTAAAATAGACTGAACCGTGCGTCACAACCATTTTATTCAGTGGGTACCTCGGAATTAAATGTAATTACGAAATTAATGTTGGAAATCCCGCACCTTTCCTATTTTTTATTTGATTTTTTGATCAACTTACCCACTTTGGTTTTTGAGTTTTGTTTTGGTTGATTTATTTTTGAAGGATTTTTGTCAGATAGAAAAACATTGAGTGTATGAATTTTTTTTTTTCAAATAAAGCGGTTGCTAGTTACACCTTCGACTTTTACTACAAAAGGATCACCCACTGCTGAGACACCTAACAACAGGTTATGGGCCCAGTAATGCTGCATTGGTCTTCGAAGAATATTTTGTAGTATAGTCAGAAAGTTAGAAGAACGTCACGAAACATGGCATCCAGTGAAGAATTTAAAATATCGAAACTAGAAGACTCTAATTATTACCCTCGGTCGGTTAGAGTAAAAGCAGCACTTATTCAGAAAAACTGTTGGGAAGCTATAGAACCTGGGCTCAACAGAAATATAGACGAAATGAACGCCGAACAATTAAAAGCAAACGCAAAGGCATTATCATTCCTACTCCTAAGTGTAAATTACAATTTCATTGAAGATATTGGAGAGTCCAAGACTGCCAAACATGCTTGGGAGATCCTAGAAGAAATGCACACAAAATTTGGTTTATTGCACACTGTTATGCTTTTGAAAGAAATGGTCAATACTACGAAAACCGACGACATAACGATGCAAGAGTAAATTAGTAAAATCAGGAATCGAGTTCCCCTACAACTTACTATCTTGTTTCTACCTAATGGGGCTACCGATGAACCAATATGAAGGTCTAGTAAGAAATTTAGAACAAGAACAAATCCGATTGTCTACTAAAACGGTTAAAGCAAAACTGCTACTTGAAAAGAAAAGATTGAGGAGAGACAGGGAGATCGAAGATAACGGAGCATTAGCTGTGAAGGGTTCGAATAAATTTTGGAAAAGAAATTACAACAGAGCAGAAAATAATGAAGTCAGCAACAAAAGCTACAACAATAAAGCAGAACAACAAACATCCAAGACTGTATTTTGCTTCTCATGCGGAGGAAGAGGACATATTGCGAAATTTTGTAGAAAATCAAATATAAATAAAACTTACAAACTTGAACAAGAAGAAGGTAGCACAAATATTGCAGCAACGTTACAAACTAGCCAATATAGAGCATTGTGCGTAAAAGGCGCGTTCTCACGAGTCGATTTTAGTTGATCAAGAAAAGTTGAATTAAAACTGTTGTGAGAATCTGTCTTTCATTAAAGTTGATCAACGTCTTAGTTGATCAACAAAAGTTTGACCCAGTCAAACTTTTATCGTTCAAGTGATGCGTCATCATGAATTGTTTTCAAGTTGAAGCTTACCTTGACACATGTGAACAAGACTGTCAACATTTGTTGAATGTGATAAATAAATAGATAAATAATTATTTGCAACAGGCCGCGGTACCTAGGCGTGTTTTGATTTGTAGAAATAAATTATTAAAAGTATACAGTAGGTATTTCAGAAAAATGAGTTTGAAGCGGTCTGAAACTGTTATGTTTAAATTTTTGGAACTCTATCATAAACATGATTGTCTGTGGAACCACCGAACCGACAAATATAGAAATAAAGATGCTCGAATCAATTGTAAAGGAAATGGGAATATCTGGTCTTACAATGTACACATTCACGCACAATTGCATTCGACGCCATTTTACATTGAGACTGATAATTCAGTTTATATTGAAATATATGAACAACAATTGATTCAACTTGTATTCAACTTTAGTTGATCAACTAAAATCGTTCAACTAAAATCGACTCGTGAGAACGCGCCTTAAAATGATGAAAAGAATGTAGTTATTAATAAATGGACAATTAATTCTGGAGCAACAGACCACATGACGCCCTTCAAGGAGATTTTAGTCGATTTTATTGAGATCAACACAGGAAGAGTTCTAAAGAATATGGTAGTTCAAAAATAGAGTTAAGGGAGGTTCTTTACGTACCAAATCTAGAAGACAATCTCTTGTCAATAAGTAGAATTGAAGAAAAAGGTTTAGAAATTATAATAAGTGACGGGAAGGCAAAAATTTTAGACGGGCACGAAATCATACTCATAGCGCAGAAGAAAAAAACAATTATATGTGTTTGAAACGGAGTACAATGTAACAAAACTAGCAAGAGGAACCGCTAACAGTGAAAATTTAAAGATTTGGCACAGTAGATTCGGGCACCTTCACAATGAAGCGCTCAAAAAGATACAAGAACTAAAAAACCTCAAAAAAGTCAACACCACTGATTGTAACGTCTGTATACAAGGAAAAATGAGAACAAGAAGCTTTCCAAAGAATCATGTGAAGAGTACAGAGAACAATTTAGAACTCATCCATAAAGACATTGTAGGGAAGACCTCACCTAAATCATTAGAAGGAGCTCAGTATTTCATAACATTCCTTGACGACTACTCAAACCTCGCAACGATTCGAGTCATAAAAAATAAAAGCGATGCACTTTCAGAGTTTAAAAAATTTCAGGTTAAAATGAAAAACATTCAGAATAGAAAAATAAAGCAATTACAGAGTGACAATGGTGGTGATTATATAGGTCTACTTTTCAAAGAACGTTTAGAAGAACATGGGATCGTACATAGGAAAACCGTCCGCTATACCCCACAGCAAAACGGAAAAGCTGAAAGGCTAAACCTTACGCTACTAGATATGGTACGGTGCATGCTATTAGAATCGGGGCTACCACACAGCTTCTGGGCAGAAGCCTTGAGTCATCAGAAACAGATGCCCATCTAAAGCAATAAACAATGAAATTCCATATGAACGATGGAATGAAAAGAAACTAAACGAAGAAGACTTAAAGTTTTTAAAGACTTTTGGTTGTTGCGCATGGGTTTCAGTAAGAAAGAAGAGTAAAGTAGATGTAAAAGCTGAAAAATGCGTGTTATTGGGATACCCATAAGGTGTGAAAGGATATAGACCATGGCATATAAAGGATAAGAAAATAATAGTAAGTCGAGACGTAATTTTCCAAGAGGAATATTTTCCGTTCAAAGACGACGATGTCAAAGAAAGTAACGAGTTGAAAAATGAGCTAATATTTAAAGTCATAGATTACGAAGAATCTGAAACTAATGAAGAAACATTATTGGATGAAGAAGAAAATATAGAGGAAATTAGAAATGAAGTCGAAGGAATGTGTGAAAATCTTGACCAAAAAATTGTAATTCCAGGGGAAGTAGAAGAGAGCAATACAGGTGAAACCGATATTCAAACACCAATATCAACTGAAAATTTAAGGAGATCGAGCAGAATAAAGAAAAAGAACATGTGCCATATTTGTAAACTAGTAAAAGACGAGACGGGAGAAAAATCCGAACTCGGATTAGCCGAAGAACCATTAGAACCCAAAACACCCGAGGAAGATATGTCCGGTAAGGATAAACAAAACTGGTACAACGTAATGCAAGACGAAGTAAATAACATGAAATTATATGAAGTCTGGGAAATCGTGAGAAGACCCAAAAACGAAAATGTTATAGGAAGCAAATGGGTATTCAAAATAAAGAAAAGACAAGATGGGAAGATTCAAACAAATACCTGGAGTGGACTTTGAAGAAACTTACGGTCCAATTATCTACTGAAACACAGTGAAAATTCTACTAGCACTGTCCGTAGAAAAAGGCTGGACGTGCAAACACCTCGATCTTAATTCAGCATACTTAAACAGTCACATAGAAGAAACAGTACATTTAGAACAACCAAAGTTTTTTGAAGAAGCGGATAGAAAACAGTTCGTATGCAAGTTAAAGAAAAGCATTTATGGTTTACACCAAGCTGGTGTTTATTACAATGGTAAGAAAAACCTATTAATAGGACTACGTCGATGATATCCTAATCACAGGTATAGAAAACGAGGTGACGAAAATAATCGATAAATTAGCTACTGAATTCGAATTGAAAAATTTAGGGGAAGTGTCAAATCTATTATCTATGCGAGTGAAAAGGGCGAATAAGTATTCAGTAGAGCTTGGTTACACAAGTTGGTTACACAAGTACGAACGGCAATTCGGAAAGTTTTGAAGAAACACTTTACAGAAGAGCTATTGGAAGCATGTTGTACCTAGCGAACAGAACCAGACCAGATACAGCTTTTTCGGTACCTTACTTAAGCCAATTTAACTATATTGCAAACAGAAGTCATTGGACGCAGGTAAAACGTTTATTTCGCTATTTAACCTAAGGAACCGTTGACGGTAATCGTTGAAGTAATCGTAAATCGTGGAGCGGATTAGTTATAATATTTGCTGGAGGAGCTATCCAGTGACAAACGAAGAAACAAAGAAATGTATCCCTTTCCACGGTAGAAGCAGTGTATATAGCATTGACCGAAATAGCAAAAGAGTGGCTTTGGATCAAAGAATTTTTCACCGAAATTGGAGCGAACGAGTTTTTACCAGAACCATGTGTAATAAATTGTGATAACACAGGAGCAATCAGTCTAGCAAAAACGAACGTAGTATCATCAAGATCGAAACACATTGATATTAGGAGGCATTTTTTAAGGAATATGGTTCAAGAGAAGGAAATAATAATTCAGTATATACCCACGCATGATAATCCGGCAGATTTACTTACCAAAGTGTTATCGGCGGCAAAAACCCGGAAGATATCAAGAGTACTAGGACTTTTCGATGCGAGACAGATGCAAGTAGGTAACAGTTGTTCAACAAGGGGAAGTGTTGGGAATCCCGCAGCTTTCCTATTTTTTGTTTGATTTGTTGATCAACTTACCCACTTTGGTTTTCGAGTTTTGTTGGTTGATTTATTTTTGAAGGATTTTTGTCAGATAGGAAAACATTGAGCGTATGAATTTTTTTTTAAATAAAGCGGTTGCAAGTTACACCTCCGACTTTTACTACAAAAGGATCAACCACTACTGAGACACCTAACAACAATTTATTTGTATTTATTAAGAATTTTTAATATCAACAAACAAATTTCATCAACAAACAAATTTCATCAACAAACTCCAATTATTAAATAAATTGTATATGAAAATAATTCAGAATTACTTATTAAAATTATAAATGTGCTTAAGTAAATTTTAAGATAGCGTACCCTTCTTTAATGATTAATGGACTACTTTCTATAGTTCCGATATCTACTAGAACATCTGTCAGAACAACTGTTTGTTAGAGAAGTTTAGGTTATATTTTGGTTCTTAACTGTCGAAATTTAAAATAGACTGAACCGTGCGTCGCTATTTTATTCAGAGGGTTCCTCGGAATCAAATGTAATTACTAATTAATTTAGTATTTATTAGAAATTTTTCAACGATTTTTCATTCAACAAATTTCTATTATTAAATAAATTATACATATATGAAAATAATTAGTTAGAATTACTCATTAAAATTTCAAATGTGCTAAAGTAAATTTTAACACGTTGGCTGCCTTGTGTATTATCCGTGCTACACACAATCATATTTACCACAGGCAGGGTATTGCACATTGGCAATCCAAGCGGTGAAGTTGCGTTTCATCAATTTCCCATCAAGTTCCCGTTTCGTCAATTGAGTAATATTTACCTGATTTTGTCCCGATTCGTCAATTGTAATAAATTTGTAATAAAATTGTAAAGGTTATTAAAGTGTAGGACTTTATTTTTAAATCGTTAATCCTCTCAGGAAATTCGGTGGTACAACTCGACCGTAAGATTATACCTACCTGATATCTCATGGTACAACTCGGCGATCCCGACGCCAACGAAACGTTGACCAGGGGCTTATGTCTGTATAATCCCTTTCTTTAAATAAATGTCTTTAGATGCTGTTTTCTCGGAAACGCTTTTTCCAATCGAGTTCAAACATGTATTCCTTTTTTAAGTAGGTTTCAACGTAGAATGCAAAAAATAATATAAAAAAGCCATTATCGAAAACACAAGAAAGTTATGAGCAATCAAAATTTTCAAAAAGTTTCCAAGTTCGCCCCTGGTAAACAAATTTATTTTTGAAGAGGTCAAAAAGTCCGTTTTGTTAATCAAATTTAACAGCTAAAATTTGGTACTTTTATCTATTTCCATTTTTAAGAAAATTCAAAAAATAAAAAAAAAAGTTGACTTCAAGGGGCTGTTGCTCGGTTAAGGGGCACTTTAGGACATGGCTCCATAGGAATTTTTTTTCATTATTTCGGTTAAGGAATATGCCTGAGAATTTTGGGACACATTTTAAAGCACACCCTGTATATACAGGGTGGCGCAGCCCATTCGCGTCGGTCTCTATAGGAAAAACGGCTTGACTTTTAAAAGTTTTTTTGATTCTATAATACAGGGTGTCCCAGCGAAAGGTAGCCCATGTAGTCAGCTGTCTGTAACTTGTTTGTAAATCTACACCCTGACTACATTAGTGAAACGTATAAAACATGTTTAATTCAAAAAGAAAATGTTAATGTGTGATATTAATGTGTTTCCTAATGAAAAACCATTTAAGAAGCCTGATAAAGTATCCCTTAAAATGGAAAATTTATGATTTGTGGAAAATTTTATTTTAATTAAGGCGATTTGCATTATGTTATAATAAAACACCCTGTATAGTTAATACAAAAATTCTGTGTCACTGAAACAAAACTTATAGCAAAATAAAACATATATGACATGATATAAAATGTATACAGGGTGATCAAAAATTTAAAATTTTTTTATCAAACATTTTTTTGATAGTACTTGAAAAGTTGAGTACCTACTGATATAGGTACTATATACAAGGTCTTTCCGAACTTGGGGTTTAATGGGTAGATAAATGCGGTCGTAATTCAGAGTATCCAAAAATTGTCAATAAATGAGTATTCAAAAGAGTATGCAAAAATTGTATCCCAAAAAAAGCTATACCACTATTAACCACAAGCGAGACTATAGTCATTATAGAATAATGATTGTAAAAACGATGTAAACTTGAGATTTGACGTTGGGAAAGCAATTACGAGTCCCCAGCTTCACTCGCACCTATCGCTCGCATTGAATACACGCAGGCACTAATTGCGATCGGTCAAGAAATGTCAAGAATACGAAATACGATTGCGAATGCAAATGCGACTTCGAATTTGACTTACGAACGCTCCAGCATCGAGCCCCTGTTTATTTAGCTAATAATGAATTTATGCGTTACTTTATGGACGGTCTTTACAAGGTGGAATCTAAATAAGTCTCGTAACTTCAACCGATGATTCTATGTCTTATGACTAGCAAAAAAGTTTATTACAACATAGGTCCTAAATCCAAAAAAAATAATTTTAAATTGGAAAAAAATTATTATTTTTTGTATAAATTAATGTTGAAGCGCAATTAGACGATTATGTAATGAACTGATAATAAAATAGTTAGTACTCATGCATGGATTTTGTATTTTGAAGTGGTATCATTATACTAACAAGTATAAACTATATGTCAGTTTACATACAATTATCATGAGAGTTAAATGTCGTCGGTTCGAAATTAACTTAAAAAAAAAATTATTTAAGAAATACCCGAGAGTGAATTCCAAACTAGTTTATTCAAAAGCCGGTTAAGAAATGATACAAAAACTAACTACAAAAAAAATGCGAAATAGTGTGAAACATCGAAATAAAATACGAAATACGAAACTTCAAGAATATTCGAGAAACGGAACAACCAAGAGAAACAACCTGAGAATATTTCTAGAAATATAAAATGTTGATTCTGTTAAAATAGCAAAAATGGTTAATTTCCCATAATGTAGTAATACGAAGCGTGGGAATGTAACTTGAGAATACTTTATCAAAAACCAAACCAAACTGTAGGCTAATTGAAAGATGCAAATTTTTTTAACAAACTATTTGAAAAATCTTGCTAAGTCGGTGCGCATGCGGTCGGTGGAATTGAGTACACTACCCGAGAAAGGATATAAAGCGGCCGTGATTTTGACGTAACAAATTCATAGATGGCGCTACACGTTTAAAAATTATTAAGATGGTCCTTTTTGCCTACAGGACCCGTTTTGCCTTCCTTTCCCCTACATACTATTAAGAGGTCGATAAAATCGAAAAATCGACGAAATTAAATTCGATCATCAAGAATGTAGCAGTTTTCGCTTTTAACACACGCATTTTTCTGGAATTCATTTTTTAAGTGATGATGATACGTCAATGAAAACTCACAATTGACTGGTTTCGTGTAAACGACAGGGCTCCAGCGCTATGCCAGCCACGAATTGGCTGGCCAGTAAGACTGGCTACAGCTACTGGATTCGTGTAAACGATCTGGCTCCAGCGCTTTGCCAGCCAAGAATTGGCAGTCCAGTGAGACTGGCGCCAGCTACTGGATACGTCTGAATGTGCCTTTATTTGACAGATGACTGCCATAAATAAATTTCTTATTGAATAAAGTAGGTACGTATTGGAAAATATTCGAAATTTTAAAATTTTCTATCTTCTTTGTTATTCATAATATTCAAAAAGCTTATTTGAAAAAGTTTCTTACAATTAAGAGATTCATACACAGTTGAAAATGAAGTATCAACTTACAATACTCCCTTTATAGGACACTGGTGAGGTATAGTAAAAATGTTAGAAGAAAAAATGAAATATGCGAAATTTCTTAAAAAATAAGTAAAAACTTACAAAATTCAAATTCAAGTCATCTTTTTGAGACAGCGCTACGTGCAGCGTTAAAAACCAAATAAAAAAGTCCACAAACACTCGCATCTTCATTAACTGCAAATGCTTCTAGTCGGGTACTAATGATTAAATAATCATTTGCAGCGCCTTAAATACCTGTTTTTATATATAGATATTTTCGAATGCAATTAATAGTTTGTTGTTCATTAAATGATGCAGGTTCTCTTCCCACCTAATTTACAGATCGACTCAGTAGCGTGTCAACGAAAAAATTCTTATAAAAATAATCATTGTTGTCATGCAGTTAGTAATTTTAAACGTTCAATTTTAGTTTAAATTTGCGCTTTATTTATAATACAATACCATAAGATTATCTAGTGTTCCTTTATTTACGCAAATTTCATCTCTGCTCCGATTGATTAAAAATCGCCTGGTGAAAAATTTGAATACTAATCTGAATACTAATTAATACTACTGAATACTAATTTTAATGTTTTCAGTCCATTTGGGACTTATTTTATGCAACACTTTTCTAAGCTGTGTATACAGGGTGACCCACGATGGATGGCAGGTTAGACGTTTTGAGAGGATAATAATAATAATAATAAGGTTTTTAATCCTGCTCTATCGATTTAAAATATTTTCAACGCTGCGGCTTTGTCACTTCTACCGAAAAGTAGCAGCAACTTTGATATTTTAAATGGGATACCCTGCATATTTTTGCGTTTTTAGATTCTACTCGATAAGCTGATTACAAGGAGGGTTCATACTTGGTATCTTGGTCTCATAATAAAGGCTATACACCCACTCATAAATCACAAAATTATGAAATTAGGTGGCTCTAAAAGCCAAACAGTTGAAAATCAAGAAAAACGGCGAGATGTGAGATGTTCCTGTCCTAACTTTTCAAGTATGTACTATCTTACAGTAAAACATTTTTTGATAAAATTGTTGAAATTTTTGATCACCATGTATACATTTTATATCATGTCATCAGATAGTAAGGAAAAGGAAGGCAAAACGGACCACTTAACAAATAACAAGTATAGAAAAAATATATTGATTTTATTGAACTTTTTCAAAGTAAAAAATAATCAACATAATTCTACAGGGTGTTTCAGAATTATGGGATAAAACCTCTAGGGACTTCTTAGGCAACCCAGAAGACATTTGTGTACAAGAACCCATGTCCAGAAATGTCTCCCTAAGGCGCTACGACCCTATGACTCTTTAAGATCACTATGTGCAAAAATCGACGTAGAAAAATTCGCCGATTCCGACAACCTAGCAGAAGTAGGGAGAAAAAATCATTTACGTTTGCAATTTGAATTTTAAAGCAAAAATTTCGACAGATTACGAAAATAATTCCGTGTCCGACGCTATCCGACGATTCGCGTTCGTTTCGTTCAAACAAAAGTGCAACTCGGTGCAAGAAAATTTCGTTAATCGAAGCATTTCGTCGTTTTTAACGGTAGAGAATTAAAGAGAATGCAAAAATATACTCGCGCGTATAGTTTCAGATCGATCCGTCAACTAATCCCCGAGAAATTATGAAATTATTTTTAAAAAAATTACACCGATGACAGCGGCAAAGAACGAATTCGGCAAAGAACGAGCAGTCGAGCTCGCGCAGCGAGACCCTTTTAGCGAACTTCCTAGTGCGGAGAAGGCCGTTAGGCCTTCTAGCTTTCGACAAGCTATCCTTACATAATGCAAAAACACCCTGTATATCGACAAGATGTTCCTTATGAAAAAACTGGAAAAAATTAAAGAACTGATATACAGGGCGTTTTTACTTTATGAAAATTATAAAAATTATATACAGGGTGTTTGAATTTTAAAAGATACGTCAATGTCACCGAGCGAGCGAAGCGAGCGAGGATCCGGTTAATAGCCAACTGTAGAGCATTCGTTGAGTTCGCAATTATTAGTCGTTGCTAAGTGGTTATTTTGTTGATTAATCGATTAATGATTATTGCAATATATTTATACAATACTTGTGAAATAATAACAGGAAACGTCGCAAAGTTCGTAGACATTTTCGACTGTACTACTTTTTATGTTAACGCATATTTTTGGTTCAATAAAGCAAGAGACTCGACAACGATAAGACGTTTTAATTTAAACCTATTACATGGCGATCCTGCCGGTACTACATAGAAAGTACAGAACTTGTTGATAATTTAAGAAGATGTGCAACTCGAAACCTACAAATTTTAGAGAAGAATTGATTATTGAACAGAACGGACAAGGCAACAAGGCGAGTACAGAACAAGCAGAATCCCAGGTCCTCAGTAGAACCGAGTGGTTGGTTATAGTCCTGATTCTCATAGTACTTATAGTAGCGGGTTTTTTCGTTTACAAACACTCCAAGAAAGCCCTAAGAAGAAATATAAGAAGAGAATTTAGTAGGATGGAGCTGGAGAGGATACCCCAAATGTCTAAAGAATAAGACAATAAGACTACAAAGTGGTGTTGGTGCGTATAGCGAACAGCAGACGCGTGTGGTAATCAGTGATTCAAGACGTAGGCAAGCAGAAAAAAATCATTCCTTCCTGTATCGATGATTGGAATAAAGAAGATAAATTAGCAGTCCCAGTACAGCGCTGTAGTTGCAACCGAGATTCGTCGAACGGAGACACCCCCAGACCTCAGAAACGACGATAAATAGGCGCAAATGTTGCAGTAATTGGATTAAGGTTAGTGTAAATAGGATCATTAATTAAATGTTCGGACAATTATAAGTAGAAATAAGTATTCAATGGGTAGGTTAATTAGTTACTTAAGTTAAACGACCATACAGCAGCTAAAACTTCTTTACGAAACGGTCAAAAAATTCGTCGACAAGGTAGGCAAAGAATCTTTAGAAAGGAGGGAAGATTTAAATAGGATAAACAAATTACAACTAGAAGAGGGACAATTAGAGGAAGAGCTGTGTAGGTTAAAAGTAGATATTCGCAAGTTAAAATTAAAAGAAGAAGAAATAGATGCAATACAAACATACTATAGAGAAATAATTTTTTTTTGTTAAAGTTAGGACTACCTTGTTAACTAGATTAAGTAAAATAAAAGTTGAAACACTCGAAGTAGAAAACAAAATGGCGGTAAATGCAGCCGATTTTTTTTATTTAGCGAGTCGCTTAGTGCCGGTGCAATTCGATGGCAACAAGGAAAACTTAAAATCGTTCATAGATGCATTGGAATTAATTAAATTAAACGCAACAAATAATGAACAAAATGCATTAGCTTTCATTAAAACTAGATTGACATGTAAAGCGCGTGATTTAATAACTAATGAAGCCACGATAGATGAGGTTATAGATAGGTTACGGAGTTCAATAAAAATGGATAGTTCTCAACTTATTTCAGCAAAGCTTTTAAATTGTAAACAAAATAATAAGGAAAAAACTGTTTATATACATAACTGAAATTGAAACATTAGCAGGGAAACTACAACATGCTTATATTAGTCAGGGTGTTCCATGCAAAACAGCTGAGGAATACACAGTAACAAACAATGTTAGATGACACAAAACCTTCAAAATGACCGAGCTCGATTAATCATGGAAGCTGGATCATTTAAAACGGTTAGTGAAATTGTTGCGAAATTTACTAGTTTGGACATTAACTCGAATTCGATCAGTAGCATTTTTCATTTTAAGCAAAATAAGCATTATAAAAACTTTCGTGGCCGAGGTCGCGGTCGAGGAAATCGGTCATTTGATAGTCGGTTTTGTTCAAACCAGGAATATCATAACAACTTCAATAACAATAACTTTAATCCCTCTTATCAACGGTTTAATAATAATAATAGATTTAATTCAAGACGCGGTCAAATTAATAATTATAATAATAGGCAAAATCCTAGACAAAATGGTAATTATTGTAGAGGCGGATATAACAACATTAACTACACTATCGCTGATCATAATGAGTCGGAAAACCAATCAAGCCCCAATGTGCTCGATATAAAATATAATAATATATTTACGTTCAATCTTAGTTTATCAAATTTTGTAGCCCTTAGCGCAGACATGACAAACACATAATATTTTTTCCTAATAGATACAGGTGCAGATATTTCAATTATTAAGAGAACCAACGTAAATCCAAATCAGTTAGTAGATATGAGTAAAGCATGCAATATTAAAGGGATTACTAGAGGATGTAAAAAATCCTTGGGTGTAGCAAATAGTCATATCTCAATAAATAATCACTAACTTGGTCATCAATTCCATATTGTAGAATCGGATTTTCCCGTACCCGGCGACGGCATCTTAGGTAGAGATTTTTTCATAAAATATGATTGCTCTATTGACTACCTTAATTGGACATTGACCGTACGAGTAATGGACGACGAAATAGCAATTCCAATTTTGGGTGGACTACAGGAAGATAGTATTTTCGTCCCACCCCGATGCAAGGTGGTTCGCGCAATAAAACTTGCTAAACCATAACAGCAAGATTGTTTGGTTGTGAATAAGGAATTCATACAAGGTGTTTTCGAAGCAAGTGCTTTAATTTCTAAGGATAGGCCGTCAGTTCGTATAATCAATACTACGTTAGAAAACGCGACAATAAGCGTTGAAGATTTTGAATTTAAAAGTATCGATGATTATGAGGTGTATCAACTCAGTTCAGCAGAATTTGATAAGGATGAACGGAATTCACAACTTATGACAGAATTGAATAAGGACATTCCAGAATATTTACGTGACGATTTAGTGAAATTGTGTAAGGAATTTTCAGATATTTTTGCCCTTAAAACAGATAAGTTAACGGTGAACAATTTTTATAAACAAAAATTAAAAGTTACAAATCATAAACCCATTTATATAAAGAATTATAGGGTGCCAAACGTACACAAACAGGAAATCAGTAAACAGGTAAAAGAAATGCTGCGTAATGACATAATTGAACCGTCAATATCCGAGTACAACAGCCCCTTGTTAGTGGTTCCCAAAAAGTCGACTGATGGAGATAGGGCTTGGAGACTAGTCGTGGATTTTAGAGCATTGAATAAGGTCTTGGTGCCAGACAGATTTCCTCTTCCCCGAATAGATGATATCAGACCAGCTTGGAAGAGCATAATGGTTTTCAGTAATATATTTAAAATCGGGTTTTCACCAAATACCCTTGGACAAGAGTCTCGTGACATTACGTCATTTAGTGCAGACTCAGGTTCATTCTGTTTTAAAAGGTTGCCTTTCGGACTTCCAGTCAGCCCCAATAGTTTTCAGAGGATGATGTCATTGGCTTTCGCGGGAATAACACCAGAAAGAGCGTTCTTATATATGGATGATCTCATTGTAATGGGATGTTCAGAGAAACATCACTTTACTAATTTACGAAACACTTTTGAAACATGCAGAAAATTTAACCTGAAACTTAATCCACAAAAATGTATTTTTTTTCGAAATGAAGTAACATATTTAGGACATAGAATAACCGATAAAGGTATTCTGCCAGATGAATAGAAATATGATATTATAAAGAAATATCCGGTTCCTGAAACAGCTGACGACGTAAAACGTTTTGTTGCATTTTGTAATTATTGTAGGAAGTTTATTCCACATTTTGCAGAACTTACCTATCCACTGAACCAATTAACCAAAAAGAAAGCGGAATTTATATGGTCAGCGAAATGTCAGGAATCATTCGATTCGTTAAAAAATGCTTTTATTAGTCCACAAATTCTTCAATATCCAGATTTTTCTAAACAGTTCATTTTAAAAACGGATGCTTCAAATATCGCTTGTGGTGCAATATTATGTCAAGACTTTCATGGAGAGGAACTGCCCATCGCGTATGTATCTCGTGCGTTTACCAAGGGTGAAAGTAATAAATCAACTATCTTAAAGGAATTAACGGCTATTCATTGGGCTATTAAGTATTTTAGATGTTACTTGTATGGACAAAAATTTTTAGTTAGGTCTGATCACAGACCACTGGTATATCTGTTCTGGATGAAGGACCCGACATCAAAACTTACCAGAATGCGTTTAGAATTAGAGGAGTTTGATTTCGAAATCAAATATATTAAGGGAACAAGAAACGTAGCAGCAGATGCTCTATCAAGAATAAGTATAAAAGACCTAGAAGAAATTCAAAGTAAGGCTGCAGAGGTACTCGTAGTGACAAGATCGCGATTAATAGCAACGGAACAAAGTGGAGAGAGTGTCATAGAAAAACCACCGTTATCATCGGAAGAACCAAGAGTATATGAAGCATTTAATAATTGGGAAACAATTAATTTACCTTCAGTTCAAGTCATTCAAGGAACCGGGTAATAGATATAGTAATAAAATATAAAAAGAAATTAAAAGGAGAATTTTCAGTCGCCAATGATAATTTTGTTTTAGAGCAAATTTTATCTAGGCTAGAAATAATGGCCGGTGATTGTGGATTCTCAAAAATTAAATTGTGTTTAAATGACAAAATATTTAGTAGGTGCACCATATCAGAAATTATAGAAGTCGGTCAAAAGGTACTTAAAAAATTGACCATTATACTTTGCCCAGCCCAACAGATAGTAACGGATAAAAGTGAAAAATCCCGCTTAATACAACTTTTTCATGACGATCCTCTGTTCGGAGGCCACTGCGGTCAAAAACGATTGTTAAAGAAACTTAAATCCTCATACAAATGGAAGAACATGTCCCGTGATGTTGCTAATTATATAAAAAGCTGCCACAAATGTCAAATAAATAAAGCTAGCGTGAAACACATGGAACCTATGGTACTGACACCAACCCCTCAAAGAGCTTTCGATATCGTCTATGCTGATACGATTGGACCCTTACCTAAATCAGATCAGGGTGACTCATACGCCATAACGCTACAGTGTGAGTTAAGTAAATTTATTATTATTGTAGCGATACCAAATAAAGAAGCTAGAACTATAGCTAGGGCGATATTTGAGAATTTAATTTTAGTATACGGAATTCCATGTAACCGTCTGACGCGTAGAAGGCCGCGGAGGCCTTCGAGCAATCGAGCCCGCGGAGCGGGCGAGACCCTTCAGACACCTTGTACAACGACATGATGGACAGGGTGTTTTATTTTAAGAAATATTAAAAAAAACTGATATACAAGGTGTTTCTAATTTATGAAAAAAATAAAAATGATATACAGGGTGTTTTAATTTTAAAAGACACATCAATGTCAACGACCGAGCGAAGCGATCGGGGATCCGGCTTGCCAACCGTCTAGCGCATTTAGAAGGCCGCTAGGCCTTCGAGCTCTTGAGCTCACGGAGCGGGCGAGACCCTAAATGCAACCTGTATAACGACATGATGTACAGGGTGTTTTTATTTTAAGAAACATGAAAAAACTGATATAAAGGGTGGTTTTAATTTATGAAAAAAATAAAAATGAATACAGGGTGATTAATTTTCAATTTTGATAGAAATGTCAATCCGACCGTCAATCTAGAGGTGTGTAATGTTCGTACGTATTCCCCATTTAATTTTTTTACCCTTTTTTTTAACACCCTGTATATTCTATGAAAATAATTGAAGCCCGTTGTTGACTCGGTAGTTATTTATAATTCAGTCAATTAATTTTTCGGCGACATGCGAAAGATTATTGGGGCGACTTTCCAATTTGAATTTGTGATTTAGTGATTTACATTTTTAATTAGGTAAGTTACGCCTTTTTAAATAAAATATTATTTATTTTAAAAGGTATTTTACTTGTATGTATACCGCATATTACTAAATTTGTGTTTTATATGTATTTTAGACATGAATTATTCGTGTATTGCGGTAGGAAGCTTCCACCAAGGCGACAGAGAAGCTCTGCCGAGGACTAGAAACGCTAGCTGTGTCATGAATGCTAGCCTAGCCGTAGTATAAAGGCATCTGGGGATTCCGTTCTTTGGACAAGCAATTGATCAAATTTTGATGAACGGATCCGAAATACAGGGTGTTTCCGAACTTGGGGTACAATTTTTAATGATGAAGTGACAACGGGTCATCTTAACGAATTATGTGATTATTTAATCAAAACCGTCAAGAAAAATATTTATCAAAAATTAATTAAAAATATTAAAAAAAATCTAAGAAATACCGTCCTGCACAACAATTGCAGTCGCTCTCGACTCGCGCGGTACGATCGAACTCACCGTAAAATTAGAATCGACAAAATCACAACAAAATAATGACTGATTAATTAATATCTCATTCAAATTTATTTATTAGGACCTTTATTTAATCCATATGGTCTCTGAATTTTTAGAATCATGGATAAATTATAAAATTAACCGGGTTTTCCAAATAATAAAAGAAAAAACATTCAACTCAAAAGAAATATTAGCTCACCTATTTTGTTGTAGAAAAATGGCTTGAAATTCATAGTAATTATTCAAACTTATCACCGTCTTATTGTAAGTACACACCAACTTGTTAAACTTAGAAGAACCCTAAGAACTAACTAAACTTAGAAGAACACCTAATATTATCATATAAATCACTAAAAAACAGTACTTATAAAAAAATCTATTTGACCGTGAGGTTAACAACCCTATAATACAATACGCACTAGAAAGCAATAGGCTACGTTTTTCGAAATGAGGCGCGCGGAGGGTGAAATTTGCTCGTCCTAGCATCGGTTTTTGAAACCGATCACAGCTCATTATCGCGGCCAGGGTTGTATTCGCTCTTTGATTTTTTTTATATTGGCTCTATTTTGTTTATAATACATTTTTTAGAAAAACGAAATCTGCGAATCGGTTTCAAATTATGTGAACTATCACCCCTAGAAAATTGTCTCCCAAGTTCGGAAACACCCTGTATATGAAAATAATGTGCCGGTACGAAAAATTAATGCCGGCTTTTATTTTAAAAGTTTATCGTTTTAAAATTTAATGTTTGGATAGTATTATGGGGTGCCTTTACTTTAGTGAATTGGAATTTTGGGGGTAATCATAGTTTTACTCGATAGTAAATGTCGAGCTGAATCGATTGAGACCATTTTCAATCGCAGGAAACGACAGGGGCCAGAGTTACGGCCCTTTCAAATTTCAATTTTACCACTTCAAAAATACGATTTTCACCTTGTTTATCACGGTTTCTAGGGTAACCTAGTTTCTAGAAAAATAATAAAATATAATAAACAAGGTAAAAATTGTATTTTCGAAGTGGTAAAATTGAAATTTGAAAAGGTCGTAACTCCTCCATCCGTCTCCGGGTGAATAAAACCCGAGAAATAAAAAAAAACAAAAAACTTACACTCAAGTACTCCGTAAAACTTCGCAAATCTCGCCGGTTTAATTCATTTAAACCGGCGAATCACCAACAACGAACCACAAACGAAAAAACAATTAAAAAATCGACTCAAAAAATTTTCTGCAAAATTTCAATAAAATTCTGTTGAATTAACAATAGAACCGAGTTGGCAACGGGTATCAATTATTTTTACAGTCTGTCTAATCCTACTAACTATACAGCTGAAACCGAAAGAATCCATTCATTCATTCATTCATTCATTCACTGACTCATTGGCGTGTTTTATTTTTTACGGCCAAACGCGAAGGAAAATCGTCGCGGAAAAAACGCTATCCGACGTAACTCGACGAGATCTATCGGAAAATCCATATTTCGAAACCCGGAAACTTTTCCTTCCGGGTGAAAAACCGGATTTTTGGGGGATTTTTGGGGATTTTTGTGGTTTTTCGGGATTTTCTTGGAAAATCTTCCAACGATTTTCTTTAAAATTTCCCAAAACATTCTTCAATATATTACCAATCACCTCACGCAAACCGCATATCCGGGAAAATCCATTTACCGGAGTTATAGGAAAAACAAATTGTCATTTTCGCAATTTCGGCAAAAAAATTGAAATATCTCGAAAAAAGATGCGATTTCGAAAAAAAATTTATTCTTTGAAAATTGTAGAGAACGTTTTTCTCTATAATAGGACATATAAGGGGTTGTTCTCTTTTGAATCGTTTCTGAGTTATAACGATAAAAAACAAACTTTCCTTAGCGAACGAAAAATTTATATTTTACAATTACTCAAAAACTAGCCGTTTTTTGAAAATTTCTCAAGAATCGAAATTTGTAAAGAATAGTATTTTGTACAATATATGTGGATGGGGTGATTCGATTTTGAGCGGTTTCTGATTTATAGCGCGATATCGATTTTTTCAAATAAACGCGATTGCCAAAAAGTCGAAATAACTCGAAAAAAGATGCGATTTCGAAAAAAAAATTATTCTTTGAAAATTGTAGAGGATGTTTTTTTACATAATAAAAAGTTTACGGGGTGGTTCCAACTTTAACGGTTGTTGAGTTACGACGAAAAACCTGCGATATTGCTGGGTAAAACCGAGCTGATTGGAGTGTTTTTTTCTTACGGCCGTACGCGAAGGGAAATCGTCGCGGGAAAAAACGCCATATTTACGAATTTTGACGAGATCTATCGGAAAATCGACATTTCGAAACCCGGAAAAGTTTCCTTCCGGGTGAAAAATTCCGGATTTTTAGGGTATTTTTAGGGTTTTTTGCGATTTTATCGGAAACGAAGAGATCGATTTTTCTCAATCTCTCCTAAAATATTCGTCAAATTAATATCGATTATCTCACGCAAACCGCGGGAAAATCAAAATTTCCTTCGCGGAGTTATGGCAAAAGTAATTTAATTATAATTAAATTCTTTATTATTTACACGCTCAAATCTCGAAAACTATTAGGTTTACGATAATTTTAGAAGAATACAAATTTGTTAAGCGTAGTTTTTTCCAACTAAGAAAACAAACTGCATATGTTTATCTTGAAGAGTTCAAAAGTTATAGGGATAAATCTAAGTCGCGATCATGAGACTCGAGCGACGGATTTATGGTTCAAATTCGCGCAGCAAAGGGATTCCCGAAACCGTTCTCTCCGTAGAGAACAGGGACGGATCGAGAAGGAATTACTTTGTGAATAAATACATTAATATCTCCGAAACGGAAGGTTTACGAAAATTTTACAAGATACAGAAATTGTTTAGAATTGATTTTTCTATCGAATGGTATATTTTCCGAACCTCGCGAATAAGCCGTAACAAAAATCGTTTTTTCCGGAAAATTCAAAATCAAATATCTCCTAAACCGTTAGATTTACGAAATTTTTGGTGCTAGGTGATTTGTAGGGAATATTATTTTACATCGAATAGTAATTTACAAATTTTTATTCGACAATTAGTTTTTGAGTTATTAGAAAAGGTTTAATTTTAATTAGTCATAATTAAAATTATCACGCTCAAATATCGAAAACTATTAGGTTTACAAAAATATTACAAGAATACAAATTTGTTAAGCGTAGTTTTCTCTAACTAACAAAACAAACCGCATATTTTTAACTTGAACCGTGCGAGGGCATTTTACTTTGAAACGTTAACTTGAAGCGGTCGAGAGAGGGGTGTGCAATGTGCATTAATATTTTGGCATTTTGGATTTTGGCCGAGCGACTATTAGCATTAGCATATGTTAGAAATGGGGACGGCACTGCGATGGATATTTATTTAAACCGAAAGAATTGTATCGAAAATGTATGATTCACGGAGGGACTAGTTTTTAGGTTGATAAGGTGGAATCGGATGATGTATTACTTTACTTTGTTATTTTGTTCTTGGGTGTTAATAAAGAAAGATTTACAATTATTTATTTTTCGGGGTGCGTTGATAAACCTTATTTGATTCCTACTTTTGAACTTACAATTAGTGATTTGTGATAGTGAAGCAGTAGTGTATGGTTGTATAGTAGAGTGTATATAATGGTAGTGATTGCCTGACTAAGTGACAAGACCACCAAAAAATTTAATTGCAACAATTGACGACCTGGCAGCGGGTCAGTGTCCCAAGAAAGGGCGCGTTAGCGCCCTTTCCAACCATTCTGCGAGTCCTACTAACTATACAACTGAAACCGAAAGAATCCATTCATTCATTCATTCATTCACTGACTCATTGGCGTGTTTTTTTTTTTACGGCCAAACGCGAAGGAAAATCGTCGCGGAAAAAACGCTATCCGACGTAACTCGACGAGATCTATCGGAAAATCGATATTTCGAAACCCGGAAAAGTTTCCTTCCGGGTGAAAAACCGGATTTTTGGGGTATTTTTGAGGTTTTTCGGGATTTTCTCCGAAAATCTTCCGACGATTTTCTTTAAAATTTTCCAAAATATTCTTTAATATATTACCAATCACCTCACGCAAACCGCATATCGGGGAAAATCCATTTACCGGAGTTATAGGAAAAACAAATTGTCATTTTCGCAATTTCGGCAAAAAAATTGAAATATCTCGAAAAAAGATGCGATTTCGAAAAAAAATTTATTCTTCGAAAATTGTAGAGAACGCTTTTCTCTATAATAGGACATATAAGGGGTTATTCTATTTTGAACCGTTTTTGAGTTATAACGATAAAAAACAAACATTCCTTCGCGAACGAAAAATTTATATTTTACAATTACTCAAAAACTAGCCGTTTTTTGAAAATTTCTCAAGAATCGAAATTTGTAAAGAATAGTATTTTGTATAATATATGTGGATGGGGTGATTCGATTTTGAGCGGTTTCCGATTTATAGCGCGATATCGATTTTTTAAAATAAACGCGATTGACAAAAAGTCGAAATAACTCGAAAAAAGATGCGATTTCGAAAAAAAATTTATTCTTTGAAAATTGTAGAGGATGTTTTTTTACATAATAAAAATTTTACGGGGTGGTTCCAACTTTAACGGTTGTTGAGTTACGACGAAAAACCTGCGATATTACTGGGTAAAACCGAGCTGATTGGCGCGTTTTTTTCTTACGGCCGTACGCGAAGGAAAATCGTCGCGGGAAAAACGCCATCTTTACGAATTTTGACGAGATCTATCGGAAAATCGACATTTCGAAACCCGGAAAAGTTTCCTTCCGGGTGAAAAATTCCGGATTTTTAGGGTTTTTTGCGATTTTATCGGAAACGAAGAGATCGATTTTTCTCAATCTCTCCTAAAATATTCGTCAAATTAATATCGATTATCTCACGCAAACCGCGGGAAAATCAAATTTTCTTTCGTGGAGTTATGGCAAAAATAATTTAATTATAATTAAATTCATTATTATTTACACGCTCAAATCTCGAAAACTATTAGGTGTACGATAATTTTACAAGAATACAAATTTGTTAAGCGTAGTTTTTTCCAACTAACAAAACAAATTGCATATGTTTATCTTGAACAGTTCAAAAGTTATAGGGGTAAATCTAAGTCGTGAACATGAGACTCGAGCGACTGATTTATGGTTCAAATTCGCGCAGCAAAGGGATTCCCGAAACCGTTCTCTCCGTAGAGAACAGGGACGGATCGAGAAGGAATTACTTTATGAATAAATACATTAATATCTCCGAAACGGAAGGTTTACGAAAATATTACAAAAATACAAATTTGTTAAGCGTAGTTTTTTCTAACTAACAAAACAAACCGCATATTTTTAAATTGAACTGTGCGAGGGTATTTTACTTTGAAAAGTTAGCTTGTAGCGGTCGAGAGAGGGGTGTGCAATGTGCATTAATATTTTGGCATTTTGGATTTTGGCCGAGCGACTATTAGCATTAGCATATGTTAGAAATGGGGACGGCACTGCGATGGATATTTATTTAAACCGAAAGAATTGTATCGAAAATGTATGATTCACGGAGGGACTAGTTTTTAGGTTGATAAGGTGGAATCGGATGATGTATTACTTTACTTTGTTATTTTGTTATTGGGTGTTAATAAAGAAAGACTTACAATTATTTATTTTTCGGGGTGCGCTTATAAACCTTATTTGATTTCAAGCGAACAAATTTTTGGATTTGGACGCTATTATCAAAGTTTTATTAACAATTACGGCTAATAAACTTTTGAGCTTACAATTAGTGATTTGTGATAATGAAGCAGTAGTGTATGGTTGTATAGTAGAGTGTATAATAGTGGTAGTGATTGCCTGACTAACTGACAAGACCACCAAAAGATTTAATTGCAACAATTGACGACCTGGCAACGGGTAAGTGTCCCAAGAAAGGGCGAAATCGAAATAACTCGAAAAAAGATGCGATTTCGAAAAAAAAATTATTCTTTGAAAATTGTAGAGGATATTTTTTTACATAATAAAAAGTTTACGGGGTGGTTCCAACTTTAACGGTTGTTGAGTTACGACGAAAAACCTGCGATATTGCTGGGTAAAACCGAGCTGATTGGCGTGTTTCTTTCTTACGGCCGTACGCGAAGGAAAATCGTCGCGGGAAAAACGCCATCTTTACGAATTTTGACGAGATCTATCGGAAAATCGACATTTCGAAACCCGGAAAAGTTTCCTTCCGGGTGAAAAATTCCGGATTTTTAGGGTATTTTTAGGGTTTTTTGCGATTTTATCGGAAACGAAGAGATCGATTTTTCTCAATCTCTCCTAAAATATTCGTCAAATTAATATCGATTATCTCACCCAAACCGCGGGAAAATCAAAATTTCCTTCGCGGAGTTATGGCAAAAATAATTTAATTATAATTAAATTCTTTATTATTTACACGCTCAAATCTCGAAAACTATTAGGTTTACGATAATTTTACAAGAATACAAATTTGTTAAGCGTAGTTTTTTCCAACTAACAAAACAAACTGCATATGTTTATCTTGAACAGTTCAAAAGTTTTAGGGGTAAATCTAAGTCGCGAACATGAGACTCGAGCGACGGATTTATGGTTCAAATTCGCGCAGCAAAGGGATTCCCGAAACCGTTCTCTCCGTAAGGAACAGGGACGGATCGAGAAGGAATTACTTTATGAATAAATACATTATTATCTTCGAAACGGAAGGTTTACGAAAATTTTACAAGATACAGAAATTGTTTAGAAATGATTTTTCTATCGAACGGTATATTTTCCGAACCTCGCGAACAAGCCGTAACAAAAATCGTTTTTCCGGAAAATTCAAAATCAAATATCTCCTAAGCCGTTAGATTTACGAAATTTTTTCAAACTAGGTGATTTGTAGGGATTATTTTTTTACATCGAATAGTAATTTACAAATTTTTATTCGACAATTAGTTTTTGAGTTATTAGAAAAGGTTTAATTTTAATTAGTCATAATTAAAATTATCACGCTCAAATATCGAAAACTATTAGGTTTACGAAAATATTACAAAATACAAATTTGTTAAGCGTAGTTTTTTTAAACTAACAAAACAAACCGCATATTTTTAACTTGAACCGTGAGAGGGCATTTTACTTTGAAACGTTAACTTGAAGCGGTCGAGAGTGGGGTGTGCAATGTGCATTAATATTTTGGCATTTTGGATTTTGGCCGAGCGATTATTAGCATTAGCATATGTTAGAAATGGGGACGGCACTGCGATGGATATTTATTTAAAACGAAAGAATTGTATCGAAAATGTATGATTCACGGAGGGACTAGTTTTTATGTTGATAAGGTGGAATCGGATGATGTATTACTTTACTTTGTTATTTTGTTCTTGGGTGTTAATAAAGAAAGACTTACAATTATTTATTTTTTGGGGTGCGTTTATAAACCTTATTTCATTTGAAGCGAACAAATTTTTGGATTTGGACGCTATTATCAAAGTTTTATTAACAATTACGGCTAATAAACTTTTGAGCTTACAATTAGTGATTTGTGATAATGAAGCAGTAGTGTATAGTTGTATGGTAGAGTGTATAATAGTGGTAGTAATTGCCTGACTAAGTGACAAGACCACCAAAAGATTTAATTGCAACAATTGACGACCTGGCAACGGGTCAGTGTCCCAAGAAAGGGCGCGTTAGCGCCCTTTCCAACCATTCTGCGAGTCCTACTAACTATACAACTGAAACCGAAAGAATCCATTCATTCATTCATTCATTCACTGACTCATTGGCGTGTTTTTTTTTTTACGGCCAAACGCGAAGGAAAATCGTCGCGGAAAAAACGCTATCCGACGTAACTCGACGAGATCTATCGGAAAATCGATATTTCGAAACCCGGAAAAGTTTCCTTCCGGGTGAAAAACCGGATTTTTGGGGTATTTTTGAGGTTTTTCGGGATTTTCTCCGAAAATCTTCCGACGATTTTCTTTAAAATTTTCCAAAATATTCTTTAATATATTACCAATCACCTCACGCAAACCGCATATCGGGGAAAATCCATTTACCGGAGTTATAGGAAAAACAAATTGTCATTTTCGCAATTTCGGCAAAAAAATTGAAATATCTCGAAAAAAGATGCGATTTCGAAAAAAAATTTATTCTTCGAAAATTGTAGAGAACGCTTTTCTCTATAATAGGACATATAAGGGGTTATTCTATTTTGAACCGTTTTTGAGTTATAACGATAAAAAACAAACATTCCTTCGCGAACGAAAAATTTATATTTTACAATTACTCAAAAACTAGCCGTTTTTTGAAAATTTCTCAAGAATCGAAATTTGTAAAGAATAGTATTTTGTATAATATATGTGGATGGGGTGATTCGATTTTGAGCGGTTTCCGATTTATAGCGCGATATCGATTTTTTAAAATAAACGCGATTGACAAAAAGTCGAAATAACTCGAAAAAAGATGCGATTTCGAAAAAAAATTTATTCTTTGAAAATTGTAGAGGATGTTTTTTTACATAATAAAAATTTTACGGGGTGGTTCCAACTTTAACGGTTGTTGAGTTACGACGAAAAACCTGCGATATTACTGGGTAAAACCGAGCTGATTGGCGCGTTTTTTTCTTACGGCCGTACGCGAAGGAAAATCGTCGCGGGAAAAACGCCATCTTTACGAATTTTGACGAGATCTATCGGAAAATCGACATTTCGAAACCCGGAAAAGTTTCCTTCCGGGTGAAAAATTCCGGATTTTTAGGGTTTTTTGCGATTTTATCGGAAACGAAGAGATCGATTTTTCTCAATCTCTCCTAAAATATTCGTCAAATTAATATCGATTATCTCACGCAAACCGCGGGAAAATCAAATTTTCTTTCGTGGAGTTATGGCAAAAATAATTTAATTATAATTAAATTCATTATTATTTACACGCTCAAATCTCGAAAACTATTAGGTGTACGATAATTTTACAAGAATACAAATTTGTTAAGCGTAGTTTTTTCCAACTAACAAAACAAATTGCATATGTTTATCTTGAACAGTTCAAAAGTTATAGGGGTAAATCTAAGTCGTGAACATGAGACTCGAGCGACTGATTTATGGTTCAAATTCGCGCAGCAAAGGGATTCCCGAAACCGTTCTCTCCGTAGAGAACAGGGACGGATCGAGAAGGAATTACTTTATGAATAAATACATTAATATCTCCGAAACGGAAGGTTTACGAAAATATTACAAAAATACAAATTTGTTAAGCGTAGTTTTTTCTAACTAACAAAACAAACCGCATATTTTTAAATTGAACTGTGCGAGGGTATTTTACTTTGAAAAGTTAGCTTGTAGCGGTCGAGAGAGGGGTGTGCAATGTGCATTAATATTTTGGCATTTTGGATTTTGGCCGAGCGACTATTAGCATTAGCATATGTTAGAAATGGGGACGGCACTGCGATGGATATTTATTTAAACCGAAAGAATTGTATCGAAAATGTATGATTCACGGAGGGACTAGTTTTTAGGTTGATAAGGTGGAATCGGATGATGTATTACTTTACTTTGTTATTTTGTTATTGGGTGTTAATAAAGAAAGACTTACAATTATTTATTTTTCGGGGTGCGCTTATAAACCTTATTTGATTTCAAGCGAACAAATTTTTGGATTTGGACGCTATTATCAAAGTTTTATTAACAATTACGGCTAATAAACTTTTGAGCTTACAATTAGTGATTTGTGATAATGAAGCAGTAGTGTATGGTTGTATAGTAGAGTGTATAATAGTGGTAGTGATTGCCTGACTAACTGACAAGACCACCAAAAGATTTAATTGCAACAATTGACGACCTGGCAACGGGTAAGTGTCCCAAGAAAGGGCGAAATCGAAATAACTCGAAAAAAGATGCGATTTCGAAAAAAAAATTATTCTTTGAAAATTGTAGAGGATGTTTTTTTACATAATAAAAAGTTTACGGGGTGGTTCCAACTTTAACGGTTGTTGAGTTACGACGAAAAACTTGCGATATTGCTAGGTAAAACCGAGCTGATTGGCGTATTTTTTTCTTACGTCCGTACGCGAAGGAAAATCGTCGCGGGAAAAACGCCATCTTTACGAATTTTGACGAGATCTATCGGAAAATCGACATTTCGAAACCCGGAAAAGTTTCCTTCCGGGTGAAAAATTCCGGATTTTTAGGGTATTTTTAGGGTTTTTTGCGATTTTATCGGAAACGAAGAGATCGATTTTTCTCAATCTCTCCTAAAATATTCGTCAAATTAATATCGATTATCTCACGCAAACCGCGGGAAAATCAAAATTTCTTTCGCGGAGTTATGGCAAAAATAATTTAATTATAATTAAATTCATTATTATTTACACGCTCAAATCTCGAAAACTATTAAGTTTACGATAATTTTACAAGAATACAAATTTGTTAAGCGTAGTTTTTCCAACTAACAAAACAAACTGCATATGTTTATCTTGAACAGTTCAAAAGTTATAGGGGTAAATCTAAGTCGTGAACATGAGACTCGAGCGACAGATTTATGGTTCAAATTCG
This sequence comes from Phyllotreta cruciferae, assembly GCA_917563865.1. Taxonomy (NCBI): domain Eukaryota; kingdom Metazoa; phylum Arthropoda; class Insecta; order Coleoptera; family Chrysomelidae; genus Phyllotreta; species Phyllotreta cruciferae. The sequence continues at coordinate 159,597 of OU830614.1, read as the reverse complement.
CGCAGCAAAGGGATTCCCGAAACCGTTCTCTCCGTAGAGAACAGGGACGAATCGAGAAGGAATTTCTTTATGAATAAATACATTAATATCTCCGAAACGGAAGGTTTACGAAAATTTTACAAGAAACAGAAATTGTTTACAATTATTTTTTCTATCGAACGGTATATTTTCCGAACCTCGCGAACAAGCCGTAACAAAAATCGTTTTTTCCGGAAAATTCAAAATCAAATATCTCCTAAACCGTTAGATTTACGAAATTTTTTCAAACTAGGTGATTTGTAGGGATTATTTTTTTACATCGAATAGTAATTTACAAATTTTTATTCGACAATTAGTTTTTGAGTTATTAGATAAGGTTTAATTTTAATTAGACATAATTAAAATTATCACGCTCAAATATCGAAAACTATTAGGTTTTCGAAAATATTACAAGAATACAAATTTGTTAAGCGTAGTTTTTTCAAACTAACAAAACAAACCGCATATTTTTAACTTGAACCGTGAGAGAGCATTTTACTTTGAAACGTTAACTTGAAGCGGTCGAGAGAGGGATGTGCAATGTGCATTAATATTTTGGCATTTTGGATTTTGGCCGAGCGATTATTAGCATTAGCTAATATGTTAGAAATGGGGACGGCACTGCGATGGATATTTATTTAAAACGAAAGAATTGTATCGAAAATGAATGATTCACGGTGGGACTAGTTTTTAGGTTGATAAGGTGGAATCGGATGATGTTTTACTTTACTTTGTTATTTTGTTCTTGGGTGTTAATAAAGAAAGACGTACAATTATTTATTTTTCGGGGTGCGTTTATAAACCTTATTTGATTTGAAGCGAACAAATTTTTGGATTTGGACGCTATTATCAAAGTTTTATTAACAAATATAGCTAATAAACTTTTGAGCTTACAATTAGTGATTTGTGATAGTGAAGCAGTAGTGTATGGTTGTATAGTAGAGTGTATAATAGTGGTAGTGATTGCCTGACTAAGTGACAAGCAAGACCACCAAAACATTTAATTGCAACAATTGACGACCTGGCAACGGGTCAGTGTCCCAAGAAAGGGCGCGTTAGCGCCCTTTCCAACCATTCTGCGAGTTATTACGAATAAAGGCAAATGCCAATATCAAAAAAAATCACTTAAATGACAAGTTTATTCGTCCAATGAAATACGATTAATACATAAAATGACAGCATGTGTCATATGTGAATTGTGAGATCCTACACCCGAGCCCTTTCGAACCGCTGTATTAGAACCCCTGCATTCGAACCCCTGGATTCGTACCCCCCTTTCGTACCCCGGTTTTCGTTATTCTACCATAGAAACCGCGATAAACAAGGTAAAAATCGTAGTTTCGAAATGTAAATGGCCTTCGAACTGTCTAGCCCGCGGAGCAGGCGAGACCCTACAAACTCCTTGGTTATAACGACATCATGTTCAGGGTGTTTTTAATTTTTGGATAAAATAAAAATGATATACAGGGTGTTTTAATTTTAAAAGACACGTCAATGTCACCGAGAGAGCAAAGCGAGCGAGGATCCGGTTAATAGCCAACTGTAGAGCCTGTAGAGAACCTTTCCGCGTACTTACAATATACATACAAAAAAAAGCTCGTGGAACGTACCATGGCCGGTGGGAGAAATATTTTCTGCGCGAAGTAAGAGTCTGTGTGCGACAAGGAGAGTATTCGAATGAATGAGAGCGCTGTACAAGTATAGGCGATAGTGGTATTTCGCTTGCAAGTTTGCGGTAAACGGAATCAGGGGTAAATTCAAATTTCCCAGACCAATAATAAAAATAATTTAATACTGTAATTTATTTTTGATTTAAAAAAATTAAATCTTTTTTGTTTAGAATGTTCAAAAATAAATCAATAAGTTTAATTTACGCTCTATCTAAGCATAAATGCTATACTATTAAAGTTGAGCAGTTGTAATCTGGATTAATGATTAGGACAATGTACCTAATACTACACTAATTAGTTTTTTATATTGGGTACATATAATTTAATATTGGATTTGTATCAAGAAAATATAATAGACATTCCGAAAATACATAGATTTGTATACATATTTCTCTTGTTCCATGAATGTAAAAATATTACTAATCACATCGCCAGTTTGTCTGCTCAAGATACGTTTTTTCAACTTGCTTTACTAAATTATTATTATTTTTAAATTCCATTACTCCCTTAATACGGCACTGCACTTAGATGTTTCAGCGTTAGAAGGTAACAACAGAATGAGTTTCGGGCATTATTAGGCAATATGCTACGGCGCATCTTGGGGGCGGAGTTTCTCACCGGCCATGGTACGTTCCGCGAGCTGTACGTCTATTATACATATACCTGGCAACGGGTCAATGTCTCATTCACTGACTCATTGGCGTGTTTTATTTTTCACGGCCAAACTCGAGTTAAATTATCACAAACAGAAGTTGTGTTTTAAAAAAAGATTTTTATTGAGAAAAGGTGTTACAAGTACGATTGGCAAATAAAGACTGAATAAAAAATGTAATTTACAACTGAAAATGAAAAATGCAACTAATCAAAATTAAACAAGAACATTCTAGAAAAATAAAAGTTAATAAACCTGAAAAATGAAAATAGCAATTCTGAGAAATCAAAAGGATGTTAAACATGAGATAAAACAACTATTACAAGTGTGAGAAATAATTATACATAAATTAACAAGATGTTGAAATATGACTCGCGAAGGAAAATCGTCGCGGAAAAAGCACTATCCGACGTAGCTCGACGAGATCTATCGGAAAATCGATGTTTCGAAACCCGGAAACTTTTCCTTCCGGGTGAAAAACCGGATTTTTGGGGTATTTTTCGGTTTTTTGCCATTTTATCGGAAACGAAGAGATCGATTTTTCTCAATCTCCTAAAATATTCGTCAAATTAATATCGATTATCTCACGCAAACCTCGGGAAAATCAAAATTTCCTTCGCGGAGTTATGGCAAAAATAATTTAAATATAATTAAATTCATTATTATTTACACGCTCAAATCTCGAAAACTATTAGGTTTACGATAGTTTTACAAGAATACAAATTTGTTAAGCGTAGTTTTTTCCAACTAACGAAACAAACTGCATATGTTTATCTTGAACAGTTCAAATGTTATAGGGGTAAATCTAAGTCGCGAACATGAGACTCGAGCGACGGATTTATGGTTCTAATTCGCAGCAAAGGGATTCCCGAAACCGTTCTCTCCTTAGAGAACAGGGACGGATCGAGAAGGAATTATTTTATGAATAAATACATTAATATCTCCGAAACGGAAGGTTTACGAAAATTTTACAAGATACAGAAATTGTTTAGAATTGATTTTTCTTTCGAACGGTATATTTTCCGAACCTCGCGAACAAGCCGTAACAAAAATCGTTTTTTCCGGAAAATCAAAATCAAATATCTCCTAAACCGTTAGATTTACGAAATTTTTTCAAACTAGGTGATTTGTAGGGAATATTTTTTTACATCGAATAGTAATTTACAAATTTTAATTCGACAATTAGTTTTTGAGTTATTAGAAAAGGTTAGTCATAATTAAAATTATCACGCTCAAATATCGAAAACTATTAGGTTTACGAATATATTACAAGAATACAAATTTGTTAAGCGTAGTTTTTTCTAACTAACAAAACAAACCACATATTTTTAACTTGAACCGTGCGAGGGTATTTTACTTTGAAACGTTAGCTTGTAGCGGTCGAGAGAGGGGTGTGCAATGTGCATTAATATTTTGGCATTTTGGATTTTGGCCGAGCGATTATTAGCATTAGCAGAATGCTTAGATGCTAGTTAGATGCAGAATGCTTAGATTATTAGCATATGTTAGAAATGGGGACGGCACTGCGAAGGGTATTTATTTAAAACGAAAGAATTGTATCGAAAATGTATGATTCACGGAGGGACTAGTTTTTAGGTTGATAAGGTGGAATCGGATGATGTATTACTTTACTTTGTTATTTTGTTCTTGGGTGTTAATAAAGAAAGACTTACAATTATTTATTTTTCGGGGTGCGTTTATAAACCTTATTTGATTTGAAGCGAACAAATTTTTGGATTTGGACGCTATTATCAAAGTTTTATTAACAATTACGGCTAATAAACTTTTGAACTTACAATTAGTGATTTGTGATAGTAAAGCAGTAGTGTATGGTTGTATAGTAGAGTGTATATACAGGGTGTTTCCGAACTTGGGGTACAATTTTTAATGATGAAGTGACAACGGGTACATCAAAGCGAATTATGTGATTATTTAGTCAAAGCCGCCAAGAAAAATATTTATCAAAAATTAATTTAAAATGTAAAAAAAAATCTAAGAAATACCGTCCTGCATAGCAAATGCAGTCGCTCTCGACTCGCGCGGTACGATCGAACTCACCGTAAAATTAGAATCGACAAAATCACAACAAAATAATGATTGATTAATTAATATCTCATTAAAATTTATTTATTAGGACCTTTATTTAATCCATATGGTCTCTGAATTTTTAGAATCATGGATAAATTATAAAATTAACCCGGGGTTTACAAATAATAAAAGAAAAAATATTCAACTCAAAAGAAATATTAGCTCACCTATTTTGTTGTAAAAAAATGGCTTGAAATTCATAGTTATTATTCAAACTTATCACCGTCTTATTGTAAGTACACACCAACTTGTTAAACTGTGAAGAACACTAACAACTAACTAAACTGAGAAGAACACCAAGAACAAACTAAACTTAGAAGAACACCTAATAATATCAAATAAATCACTAAAAAACAGTATAAAAAAATCTATTTGACCGTGAGGTTAACAACCCTACATTACAATAAGCACTAATAGAAAGCAATAGACTACGTTTTTCGAAATGAGGCGCGCGGAGGGTGAAATTTGCTCGTCCTAGCGGTTTTTGAAACCGATCAGCTGACTATCGCGGCCAGGGAATTTCACCCAATATACATGGTGTAACAAAAAGGTGGGTCATAAATTAAACCACATATTCTGGGGTCCAAATTATGTCGATTGGTTCATATTTACCTATATTCAAAGTGCCATACAAAACAAGTTAGAGCCTGTTTAAAGTGCAAATTGAAAACTCCAAAAGTATTCAATGAATCTTCATGAAATTTGGCACGTATTATTTTTAGCAAGAGCATTTTATCAACGAAAAATTAATAAAATCGGACCACCCATTAAATATTTAAGGGGTTCATGCACTTTTAATCCCCCCCTATTTTTTTTGTACTTTAGATTTAAGTTATTTTTTTATGTCCACTAGCTTAATGAATTCATTTTGAACATTTTTTTACTCTTAATTTTTTTTCGAAAAATAAATATTTTTCGAGTTATTGCGAGTTTCTGTAAGAACAATTTTAATGCAAACAAATACAGGTAATAAATTTTAAGCAATAAAATGCTTAGGTGGCTTTGGAACTTACAAAATTTGAGTAGTTATTTCTGTTTTATACACTCCGTCTACACGAGCTCCTTTAGGATCCTCTCCGTCTACACGAGCTCCTTCAGGATCCTCTCCGTCTACGCGGGCTCCTTCAGGATCCTCTCCGTCTACACGAGCTCCTTCAGGATCCTCTCCGTCTACACGAGCTCCTTCAGGATCCTCTCCGTCTACGCGGCCTCTTTCAGGTCCGTCTGTCTACACGGGCTCCTTCAGGATCCTCTCCGTCTACACGAGCTCCTTTAGGATCCTCTCCGTCTACAAGGGCTCCTTCAGGATCCTCTCCGTCTACACGAGCTCCTTCAGGATCTTCTCCGCCTACAAGGCCTCCTTCAGGTCCGTCTGTCTACGCGGGCTCCTTCAGGTCCGTCTATCTACGCGGGCTCCTTCAGGTCCGTCTGTCTACACGGGCTCCTTCAGGATCCTCTCCGTCTACAAGGGCTCCTTCAGGATCCTCTCCGTCTACACGAGCTCCTTTAGGATCCTCTCCGTCTACACGAGCTCCTTCAGGATCCTCTCCGTCTACACCGGCTCCTTCAGGATCCTCTCCGTCTACACGGCCTCTTTCAGGTCCGTCTGTCTACACGGGCTCCTTCAGGATCCTCTCCGTCTACACGAGCTCCTTTAGGATCCTCTCCGTCTACAAGGGCTCCTTCAGGATCCTCTCCGTCTACAAGGGCTCCTTCAGGATCCTCTCCGTCTACACGAGCTCCTTCAGGATCTTCTCCGCCTACAAGGCCTCCTTCAGGTCCGTCTGTCTACGCGGGCTCCTTCAGGTCCGTCTATCTACGCGGGCTCCTTCAGGTCCGTCTGTCTACACGGGCTCCTTCAGGATCCTCTCCGTCTACAAGGGCTCCTTCAGGATCATCTCCGTCTACAAGGGCTCCTTCAGGATCCTCTCCGTCTACACGAGCTCCTTCAGGATCCTCTCCGTCTACACGAGCTCCTTCAGGATCCTCTCCGTCTACACGAGCTCCTTTAGGATCCTCTCCGTCTACACGAGCTCCTTCAGGATCCTCTCCGTCTACACGGCCTCTTTCAGGTCCGTCTGTCTACACGGGCTCCTTCAGGATCCTCTCCGTCTACACGAGCTCCTTTAGGATCCTCTCCGTCTACAAGGGCTCCTTCAGGATCCTCTCCGTCTACAAGGGCTCCTTCAGGATCCTCTCCGTCTACACGAGCTCCTTCAGGATCTTCTCCGCCTACAAGGCCTCCTTCAGGTCCGTCTGTCTACGCGGGCTCCTTCAGGTCCGTCTATCTACGCGGGCTCCTTCAGGTCCGTCTGTCTACACGGGCTCCTTCAGGATCCTCTCCGTCTACAAGGGCTCCTTCAGGATCATCTCCGTCTACAAGGGCTCCTTCAGGATCCTCTCCGTCTACACGAGCTCCTTCAGGATCCTCTCCGTCTACACGAGCTCCTTTAGGATCCTCTCCGTCTACACGAGCTCCTTCAGGATCCTCTCCGTCTACAAGGGCTCCTTCAGGTCCGTCTGTCTACACGGGCTCCTTCAGGATCCTCTCCGTCTACACGAGCTCCTTTAGGATCCTCTCCGTCTACACGGGCTCCTTCAGGTCCGTCTGTCTACACGGGCTCCTTCAGGATCCTCTCCGTCTACACGGGCTCCTTCAGGATCCTCTCCGTCTACAAGGGCTCCTTCAGGTCCGCCTGTCTACACGGGCTCCTTCAGGATCCTCTCCGTCTACAAGGGCTCCTTCAGGTCCGTCTGTCTACGCGGGCTCCTTCAGGATCCTCTCCGTCTACACGAGCTCCTTTAGGATCCTCTCCGTCTACACGGGCTCCTTCAGGTCCGTCTGTCTACACGGGCTCCTTCAGGATCCTCTCCGTCTACACGAGCTCCTTTAGGATCCTCTCCGTCTACACGGGCTCCTTCAGGTCCGTCTGTCTACACGGGCTCCTTCAGGATCCTCTCCGTCTACACGGGCTCCTTCAGGATCCTCTCCGTCTACAAGGGCTCCTTCAGGTCCGTCTGTCTACACGGGCTCCTTCAGGATCCTCTCCGTCTACAAGGGCTCCTTCAGGTCCGTCTGTCTACGCGGGTTCCTTCAGGATCCTCTCCGTCTACACGAGCTCCTTCAGGATCCTCTCCGTCTACACGAGCTCCTTCAGGATACTCTCCGCCTACAAGGGCTCCTTCAGGATCCTCTCCGTCTACACGAGCTCCTTCAGGTCCGTCTGTCTACGCGGGCTCCTTCAGGTCCCTCTATCTACGCGGCCTCTATCAGGTCCGTCTGTCTACACGGGCTCCTTCAGGATCCTCTCCGTCTTCGCGGGCTCCTTCAGGATCCTCTCCGTCTACACGGGCTCCTTCAGGATCCTCTCCGTCTACGCGGGCTCCTTCAGAATCCTCTCCGTCTACACGAGCTCCTTTAGGATCCTCTCCGTCTACACGAGCTCCTTTAGGATCCTCTCCGTCTACACGAGCTCCTTCAGGATCCTCTCCGTCTTCGCGGGCTCCTTCAGGATCCTCTCCGTCTACACGAGCTCCTTCAGGATCCTCTCCGTCTTCGCGGGCTCCTTCAGGATCCTCTCCGTCTACACGGGCTCGTTCTGGTCCGTCTCTCTACACGGGCTCCTTCAGGATCCTCTCCGTCTACGCGGGCTCCTTCAGGATCCTCTCCGTCTACACGAGCTCCTTTAGGATCCTCTCCGTCTACACGAGCTCCTTCAGGATCCTCTCCGTCTACACGAGCCCCTTCAGGATCCTCTCCGTCAACACGAGCTCCTTTAGGATCCTCTCCGTCTACACGAGCTCCTTTAGGATCCTCTCCGTCTACAAGGGCTCCTTCAGGATCCTCTCCGTATACACGAGCTCCTTTAGGATCCTCTCCGTCTACACGGGCTCCTTCAGGTCCGTCTGTCTACACGGGCTCCTTCAGGATCCTCTCCGTCTACACGAGCTCCTTTAGGATCCTCTCCGTCTACACGGGCTCCTTCAGGTCCGTCTGTCTACACGGGCTCCTTCAGTATCCTCTCCGTCTACACGGGCTCCTTCAGGATCCTCTCCGTCTACAAGGGCTCCTTCAGGTCCGTCTGTCTACACGGGCTCCTTCAGGATCCTCTCCGTCTACACGAGCTCCTTTAGGATCCTCTCCGTCTACACGGGCTCCTTCAGGTCCGTCTGTCTACACGGGCTCCTTCAGTATCCTCTACGTCTACACGGGCTCCTTCAGGATCCTCTCCGTCTACAAGGGCTCCTTCAGGTCCGTCTGTCTACGCGGGTTCCTTCAGGATCCTCTCCGTCTACACGAGCTCCTTCAGGATCCTCTCCGTCTACACGAGCTCCTTCAGGATCCTCTCCGCCTACAAGGGCTCCTTCAGGATCCTCTCCGTCTACACGAGCTCCTTCAGGTCCGTCTGTCTACGCGGGCTCCTTCAGGTCCGTCTGTCTACGCGGGCTCCTTCAGGATCCTCTCCGTCTACACGAGCTCCTTTAGGATCCTCTCCGTCTACACGGGCTCCTTCAGGTCCGTCTGTCTACACGGGCTCCTTCAGGATCCTCTCCGTCTACACGAGCTCCTTTAGGATCCTCTCCGTCTACACGGGCTCCTTCAGGTCCGTCTGTCTACACGGGCTCCTTCAGGATCCTCTCCGTCTACACGGGCTCCTTCAGGATCCTCTCCGTCTACAAGGGCTCCTTCAGGTCCGTCTGTCTACACGGGCTCCTTCAGGATCCTCTCCGTCTACAAGGGCTCCTTCAGGTCCGTCTGTCTACGCGGGTTCCTTCAGGATCCTCTCCGTCTACACGAGCTCCTTCAGGATCCTCTCCGTCTACACGAGCTCCGTCAGGATCCTCTCCGCCTACAAGGGCTCCTTCAGGATCCTCTCCGTCTACACGAGCTCCTTCAGGTCCGTCTGTCTACACGGGCTCCTTCAGGATCCTCTCCGTCTTCGCGGGCTCCTTCAGGATCCTCTCCGTCTACACGGGCTCCTTCAGGATCCTCTCCGTCTACGCGGGCTCCTTCAGGATCCTCTCCGTCTACACGAGCTCCTTTAGGATCCTCTCCGTCTACACGAGCTCCTTTAGGATCCTCTCCGTCTACACGAGCTCCTTCAGGATCCTCTCCGTCTTCGCGGGCTCCTTCAGGATCCTCTCCGTCTACACGAGCTCCTTCAGGATCCTCTCCGTCTTCGCGGGCTCCTTCAGGATCCTCTCCGTCTTCGCGGGCTCCTTCAGGATCCTCTCCGTCTACACGAGCTCCTTCAGGATCCTCTCCGTCTTCGCGGGCTCCTTCAGGATCCTCTCCGTCTACACGAGCTCCTTCAGGATCCTCTCCGTCTTCGCGGGCTCCTTCAGGATCCTCTCCGTCTACACGGGCTCGTTCTGGTCCGTCTCTCTACACGGGCTCCTTCAGGATCCTCTCCGTCTACGCGGGCTCCTTTAGGATCCTCTCCGTCTACACGGGCTCCTTCAGGATCCTCTCCGTCTTCGCGGGCTCCTTCAGGATCCTCTCCGTCTACACGGGCTCCTTCAGGATCCTCTCCGTCTACGCGGGCTCCTTCAGGATCCTCTCCGTCTACACGAGCTCCTTTAGGATCCTCTCCGTCTACACGAGCTCCTTCAGGATCCTCTCCGTCTTCGCGGGCTCCTTCAGGATCCTCTCCGTCTACACGAGCTCCTTTAGGATCCTCTCCGTCTACACGAGCTCCTTCAGGATCCTCTCCGTCTTCGCGGGCTCCTTCAGGATCCTCTCCGTCTACACGAGCTCCTTCAGGATCCTCTCCGTCTTCGCGGGCTCCTTCAGGATCCTCTCCGTCTACACGGGCTCGTTCTGGTCCGTCTCTCTACACGGGCTCCTTCAGGATCCTCTCCGTCTACGCGGGCTCCTTTAGGATCCTCTCCGTCTACACGAGCTCCTTCAGGATCCTCTCCGTCTACACGAGCCCCTTCAGGATCCTCTCCGTCAACACGAGCTCCTTTAGGATCCTCTCCGTCTACACGAGCTCCTTTAGGATCCTCTCCGTCTACAAGGGCTCCTTCAGGATCCTCTCCGTATACACGAGCTCCTTTAGGATCCTCTCCGTCTACACGGGCTCCTTCAGGTCCGTCTGTCTACACGGGCTCCTTCAGGATCCTCTCCGTCTACACGAGCTCCTTTAGGATCCTCTCCGTCTACACGGGCTCCTTCAGGTCCGTCTGTCTACACGGGCTCCTTCAGTATCCTCTCCGTCTACACGGGCTCCTTCAGGATCCTCTCCGTCTACAAGGGCTCCTTCAGGTCCGTCTGTCTACACGGGCTCCTTCAGGATCCTCTCCGTCTACACGAGCTCCTTTAGGATCCTCTCCGTCTACACGGGCTCCTTCAGGTCCGTCTGTCTACACGGGCTCCTTCAGTATCCTCTCCGTCTACACGGGCTCCTTCAGGATCCTCTCCGTCTACAAGGGCTCCTTCAGGTCCGTCTGTCTACGCGGGTTCCTTCAGGATCCTCTCCGTCTACACGAGCTCCTTCAGGATCCTCTCCGTCTACACGAGCTCCTTCAGGATCCTCTCCGCCTACAAGGGCTCCTTCAGGATCCTCTCCGTCTACACGAGCTCCTTCAGGTCCGTCTGTCTACGCGGGCTCCTTCAGGTCCGTCTATCTACGCGGCCTCTTTCAGGTCCGTCTGTCTACACGGGCTCCTTCAGGATCCTCTCCGTCTTCGCGGGCTCCTTCAGTATCCTCTCCGTCTACACGAGCTCGTTCTGGTCCGTCTCTCTACACGGGCTCCTTCAGGATCCTCTCCGTCTACGCGGGCTCCTTCAGGATCCTCTCCGTCTACACGAGCTCCTTTAGGATCCTCTCCGTCTTCGCGGGCTCCTTCAGTATCCTCTCCGTCTACACGAGCTCGTTCTGGTCCGTCTCTCTACACGGGCTCCTTCAGGATCCTCTCCGTCTACGCGGGCTCCTTCAGGATCCTCTCCGTCTACACGAGCTCCTTTAGGATCCTCTCCGTCTACACGAGCTCCTTCAGGATCCTCTCCGTCTACACGAGCCCCTTCAGGATCCTCTCCGTCTTCGCGGGCTCCTTCAGGATCCTCTCCGTCTACACGGGCTCGTTCTGGTCCGTCTCTCTACACGGGCTCCTTCAGGATCCTCTCCGTCTACGCGGGCTCCTTCAGGATCCTCTCCGTCTACCCGAGCTCCTTCAGGATCCTCTCCGTCTACACGAGCTCCTTCAGGATCCTCTCCGCCTACATGGGCTCCTTCAGGATCCTCTCCGTCTACACGAGCTCCTTCAGGTCCGTCTGTCTACGCGGGCTCCTTCAGGTCCGTCTATCTACGCGGCCTCTTTCAGGTCCGTCTGTCTACACGGGCTCCTTCAGGATCCTCTCCGTCTTCGCGGGCTCCTTCAGTATCCTCTCCGTCTACACGAGCTCGTTCTGGTCCGTCTCTCTACACGGGCTCCTTCAGGATCCTCTCCGTCTACGCGGGCTCCTTCAGGATCCTCTCCGTCTACTCGAGCTCCTTTAGGATCCTCTCCGTCTACACGAGCTCCTTTAGGATCCTCTCCGTCTACACGAGCTCCTTCAGGATCCTCTCCGTCTTCGCGGGCTCCTTCAGGATCCTCTCCGTCTACACGAGCTCCTTCAGGATCCTCTCCGTCTTCGCGGGCTCCTTCAGGATCCTCTCCGTCTACACGGGCTCGTTCTGGTCCGTCTCTCTACACGGGCTCCTTCAGGATCCTCTCCGTCTACGCGGGCTCCTTCAGGATCCTCTCCGTCTACACGAGCTCCTTTAGGATCCTCTCCGTCTATACGAGCTCCTTTAGGATCCTCTCCGTCTACAAGGGCTCCTTCAGGATCCTCTCCGTATACACGAGCTCCTTTAGGATCCTCTCCGTCTACACGAGCTCCTTCAGGATCCTCTCCGTCTTCGCGGGCTCCTTCAGGATCCTCTCCGTCTACACGGGCTCGTTCTGGTCCGTCTCTCTACACGGGCTCCTTCAGGATCCTCTCCGTCTACGCGGGCTCCTTCAGGATCCTCTCCGTCTACACGAGCTCCTTTAGGATCCTCTCCGTCTATACGAGCTCCTTTAGGATCCTCTCCGTCTACAAGGGCTCCTTCAGGATCCTCTCCGTATACACGAGCTCCTTTAGGATCCTCTCCGTCTACACGAGCTCCTTCAGGTCCGTCTGTCTACGCGGGCTCCTTCAGGTCCGTCTGTCTACGCGGGCTCCTTCAGGATCCTCTCCGTCTACACGAGCTCCTTTAGGATCCTCTCCGTCTACACGGGCTCCTTCAGGTCCGTCTGTCTACACGGGCTCCTTCAGGATCCTCTCCGTCTACACGAGCTCCTTTAGGATCCTCTCCGTCTACACGGGCTCCTTCAGGTCCGTCTGTCTACACGGGCTCCTTCAGGATCCTCTCCGTCTACACGGGCTCCTTCAGGATCCTCTCCGTCTACAAGGGCTCCTTCAGGTCCGTCTGTCTACACGGGCTCCTTCAGGATCCTCTCCGTCTACAAGGGCTCCTTCAGGTCCGTCTGTCTACGCGGGTTCCTTCAGGATCCTCTCCGTCTACACGAGCTCCTTCAGGATCCTCTCCGTCTACACGAGCTCCGTCAGGATCCTCTCCGCCTACAAGGGCTCCTTCAGGATCCTCTCCGTCTACACGAGCTCCTTCAGGTCCGTCTGTCTACGCGGGCTCCTTCAGGTCCCTCTATCTACGCGGCCTCTATCAGGTCCGTCTGTCTACACGGGCTCCTTCAGGATCCTCTCCGTCTTCGCGGGCTCCTTCAGGATCCTCTCCGTCTACACGGGCTCCTTCAGGATCCTCTCCGTCTACGCGGGCTCCTTCAGGATCCTCTCCGTCTACGCGAGCTCCTTTAGGATCCTCTCCGTCTACACGAGCTCCTTTAGGATCCTCTCCGTCTACACGAGCTCCTTCAGGATCCTCTCCGTCTTCGCGGGCTCCTTCAGGATCCTCTCCGTCTACACGAGCTCCTTCAGGATCCTCTCCGTCTTCGCGGGCTCCTTCAGGATCCTCTCCGTCTTCGCGGGCTCCTTCAGGATCCTCTCCGTCTACACGAGCTCCTTCAGGATCCTCTCCGTCTTCGCGGGCTCCTTCAGGATCCTCTCCGTCTACACGAGCTCCTTCAGGATCCTCTCCGTCTTCGCGGGCTCCTTCAGGATCCTCTCCGTCTACACGGGCTCGTTCTGGTCCGTCTCTCTACACGGGCTCCTTCAGGATCCTCTCCGTCTACGCGGGCTCCTTTAGGATCCTCTCCGTCTACACGGGCTCCTTCAGGATCCTCTCCGTCTTCGCGGGCTCCTTCAGGATCCTCTCCGTCTACACGGGCTCCTTCAGGATCCTCTCCGTCTACGCGGGCTCCTTCAGGATCCTCTCCGTCTACACGAGCTCCTTTAGGATCCTCTCCGTCTACACGAGCTCCTTTAGGATCCTCTCCGTCTACACGAGCTCCTTCAGGATCCTCTCCGTCTTCGCGGGCTCCTTCAGGATCCTCTCCGTCTACACGAGCTCCTTTAGGATCCTCTCCGTCTACACGAGCTCCTTCAGGATCCTCTCCGTCTTCGCGGGCTCCTTCAGGATCCTCTCCGTCTACACGAGCTCCTTCAGGATCCTCTCCGTCTTCGCGGGCTCCTTCAGGATCCTCTCCGTCTACACGGGCTCGTTCTGGTCCGTCTCTCTACACGGGCTCCTTCAGGATCCTCTCCGTCTACGCGGGCTCCTTTAGGATCCTCTCCGTCTACACGAGCTCCTTCAGGATCCTCTCCGTCTACACGAGCCCCTTCAGGATCCTCTCCGTCAACACGAGCTCCTTTAGGATCCTCTCCGTCTACACGAGCTCCTTTAGGATCCTCTCCGTCTACAAGGGCTCCTTCAGGATCCTCTCCGTATACACGAGCTCCTTTAGGATCCTCTCCGTCTACACGGGCTCCTTCAGGTCCGTCTGTCTACACGGGCTCCTTCAGGATCCTCTCCGTCTACACGAGCTCCTTTAGGATCCTCTCCGTCTACACGGGCTCCTTCAGGTCCGTCTGTCTACACGGGCTCCTTCAGTATCCTCTCCGTCTACACGGGCTCCTTCAGGATCCTCTCCGTCTACAAGGGCTCCTTCAGGTCCGTCTGTCTACACGGGCTCCTTCAGGATCCTCTCCGTCTACACGAGCTCCTTTAGGATCCTCTCCGTCTACACGGGCTCCTTCAGGTCCGTCTGTCTACACGGGCTCCTTCAGTATCCTCTCCGTCTACACGGGCTCCTTCAGGATCCTCTCCGTCTACAAGGGCTCCTTCAGGTCCGTCTGTCTACGCGGGTTCCTTCAGGATCCTCTCCGTCTACACGAGCTCCTTCAGGATCCTCTCCGTCTACACGAGCTCCTTCAGGATCCTCTCCGCCTACAAGGGCTCCTTCAGGATCCTCTCCGTCTACACGAGCTCCTTCAGGTCCGTCTGTCTACGCGGGCTCCTTCAGGTCCGTCTATCTACGCGGCCTCTTTCAGGTCCGTCTGTCTACACGGGCTCCTTCAGGATCCTCTCCGTCTTCGCGGGCTCCTTCAGTATCCTCTCCGTCTACACGAGCTCGTTCTGGTCCGTCTCTCTACACGGGCTCCTTCAGGATCCTCTCCGTCTACGCGGGCTCCTTCAGGATCCTCTCCGTCTACACGAGCTCCTTTAGGATCCTCTCCGTCTTCGCGGGCTCCTTCAGTATCCTCTCCGTCTACACGAGCTCGTTCTGGTCCGTCTCTCTACACGGGCTCCTTCAGGATCCTCTCCGTCTACGCGGGCTCCTTCAGGATCCTCTCCGTCTACACGAGCTCCTTTAGGATCCTCTCCGTCTACACGAGCTCCTTCAGGATCCTCTCCGTCTACACGAGCCCCTTCAGGATCCTCTCCGTCTTCGCGGGCTCCTTCAGGATCCTCTCCGTCTACACGGGCTCGTTCTGGTCCGTCTCTCTACACGGGCTCCTTCAGGATCCTCTCCGTCTACGCGGGCTCCTTCAGGATCCTCTCCGTCTACCCGAGCTCCTTCAGGATCCTCTCCGTCTACACGAGCTCCTTCAGGATCCTCTCCGCCTACATGGGCTCCTTCAGGATCCTCTCCGTCTACACGAGCTCCTTCAGGTCCGTCTGTCTACGCGGGCTCCTTCAGGATCCTCTCCGTCTACACGAGCTCCTTCAGGATCCTCTTCGTCTACACGAGCTCCTTCAGGTCCGTCTGTCTACACGGGCTCCTTCAGGATCCTCTCCGTCTTCGCGGGCTCCTTCAGTATCCTCTCCGTCTACACGAGCTCGTTCTGGTCCGTCTCTCTACACGGGCTCCTTCAGGATCCTCTCCGTCTACGCGGGCTCCTTCAGGATCCTCTCCGTCTACTCGAGCTCCTTTAGGATCCTCTCCGTCTACACGAGCTCCTTTAGGATCCTCTCCGTCTACACGAGCTCCTTCAGGATCCTCTCCGTCTTCGCGGGCTCCTTCAGGATCCTCTCCGTCTACACGAGCTCCTTCAGGATCCTCTCCGTCTTCGCGGGCTCCTTCAGGATCCTCTCCGTCTACACGGGCTCGTTCTGGTCCGTCTCTCTACACGGGCTCCTTCAGGATCCTCTCCGTCTACGCGGGCTCCTTCAGGATCCTCTCCGTCTACACGAGCTCCTTTAGGATCCTCTCCGTCTATACGAGCTCCTTTAGGATCCTCTCCGTCTACAAGGGCTCCTTCAGGATCCTCTCCGTATACACGAGCTCCTTTAGGATCCTCTCCGTCTACACGAGCTCCTTCAGGTCCGTCTGTCTACGCGGGCTCCTTCAGGATCCTCTCCGTCTACACGAGCTCCTTTAGGATCGTCTCCGTCTACACGGGCTCCTTCAGGTCCGTCTGTCTACGCGGGCTCCTTCAGGATCCTCTCCGTCTACACCGGCTCCTTCAGGATCCTCTCCGTCTACACGAGCTCCTTTAGGATCGTCACCGTCTACACGGGCTCCTTCAGGTCCGTCTGTCTACACGGGCTCCTTCAGGATCCTCTCCGTCTACAAGGGCTCCTTCAGGATCCTCTCCGTCTACAATGGCTCCTTCAGGATCCTCTCCGTCTACACGAGCTCCTTTAGGATCGTCACCGTCTACACGGGCTCCTTCAGGTCCGTCTGTCTACACGGGCTCCTTCAGGATCCTCTCCGTCTACAAGGGCTCCTTCAGGATCCTCTCCGTCTACACCGGCTCCTTCAGGATCCTCTCCGTCTACACGAGCTCCTTTAGGATCGTCACCGTCTACACGGGCTCCTTCAGGTCCGTCTGTCTACACGGGCTCCTTCAGGATCCTCTCCGTCTACAATGGCTCCTTCAGGATCCTCTCCGTCTACACGAGCTCCTTTAGGATCGTCACCGTCTACACGGGCTCCTTCAGGTCCGTCTGTCTACACGGGCTCCTTCAGGATCCTCTCCGTCTACAAGGGCTCCTTCAGGATCCTCTCCGTCTACACGAGCTCCTTTAGGATCCTCTCCGTCTACAAGGGCTCCTTCAGGATCCTCTCCGTCTACAAGGGCTCCTTCAGGATCTTCTCCGTCTACACGAGCTCCTTCAGGATCCTCTCCGTCTACACGGGCTCCTTCAGGATCCTCTCCGTCTACACGGGCTCCTTCAGGTCCGCCTGTCTACACGGGCTCCTTCAGGATCCTCTCCGTCTACAAGGGCTCCTTCAGGTCCGTCTGTCTACGCGGGCTCCTTCAGGATCCTCTCCGTCTACACGAGCTCCTTCAGGATCCTCTCCGTCTACACGAGCTCCTTCAGGATCCTCTTCGTCTATACGAGCTCCTTCAGGATCCTCTCCGTCTACACGGGCTCCTTCTGGTCCGTCTGTCTACACGGGCTCCTTCTGGTCCGTCTGTCTACACGGGCTCCTTCAGGATCCTCTCCGTCTACACGAGCTCCTTCAGGATCCTCTCCGTCTACACGAGCTCCTTCAGGATCCTCTCCGTCTACACGGGCTCCTTCTGGTCCGTCTGTCTACACGGGCTCCTTCAGGATCCTCTCCGTCTACACGAGCTCCTTCAGGATCCTCTCCGTCTACGCGGCCTCTTTCAGGTCCGTCTGTCTACATGGGCTCCTTCAGGATCCTCTCCGTCTACAAGGGCTCCTTCAGGTCCGTCTGTCTACGCGGGCTCCTTCAGGATCCTCTCCGTCTACACGAGCTCCTTCAGGATCCTCTCCGTCTACAAGGGCTCCTTCAGGATCCTCTCCGTCTACACGGGCTCCTTCTGGTCCGTCTGTCTACACGGGCTCCTTCAGGATCCTCTCCGTCTACCCGAGCTCCTTTAGGATCCTCTCCGTCTACAAGGGCTCCTTCAGGTCCGTCTGTCTACGCGGGCTCCTTCAGGATCCTCTCCGTCTACACCGGCTCCTTCAGGATCCTCTCTGTCT
The DNA here is from genome assembly GCA_917563865.1 of Phyllotreta cruciferae. Taxonomy (NCBI): domain Eukaryota; kingdom Metazoa; phylum Arthropoda; class Insecta; order Coleoptera; family Chrysomelidae; genus Phyllotreta; species Phyllotreta cruciferae. The sequence goes on along the minus strand of OU830614.1, from coordinate 141,769 downwards.
ACGCGGCCTCTTTCAGGTCCGTCTGTCTACACGGGCTCCTTCAGGATCCTCTCAGGTTGGAAAGGGCGCTGACGCGCCCTTTCTTTGCACACTGACCTGTTGCCAGGTCGTCAATTGTTGCAATTAAATCTTTTGGTGGTCTTGTCACTTAGTCAGGCAATCACTACCACTATATACACTCTACTATACAACCATACACTATTGCTTCACTATCACAAATCACTAATGATAAACTCAAAAGTTTATTAGCCGTATTTGTTAATAAAACTTTGATAATAGCGTCCAAATCCAAAAATTTGTTCGCTTTCAATCAAATAAGGTTTATAAACGCACCCCTAAAAATAAATAATTGTAAGTCTTTCTTTATTAACACCCAAGAACAAAATAACAAAGTAAAGTCATCCGATTCCACCTTATCAACCTAAAAACTAGTCCCTCTGTGAATCATACATTTTCGATACAATTCTTTCGTTTTAAATAAATATCCATCGCAGTGCCGTCCCCATTTCTAACATATGCTAATGCTAATAATCGCTCGGCCAAAATCCAAAATGCCAAAATATTAATGCACATTGCACACCTCTCTCTCGACCGCTACAAGATAACGTTTCAAAGTAAAATGCCCTCGCACGGTTCAAGTTAAAAATATGTGGTTTATTTTGTTAGTTAGAAAAAACTACGCTTAACAAATTTGTATTCTTGTAATATTTTCGTAAACCTAATAGTTTTCGATATTTGAGTGTGATAATTTTAATTATGACTAACCTTTTCTAATAACTCAAAAACTAATTGTCGAATTAAAATTTGTAAATTACTATTCGATGTAAAAAAATATTCCCTACTAAATCACCTAGTTTGAATAAATTTCGTAAATCTAACGGTTTAGGAGATATTTGATTTTGAATTTTCCGGAAAAAACGATTTTTGTTACGGCTTGTTCGCGAGGTTCGGAGAATATACCGTTCGATAGAAAAATCAATTCTAAACAATTTCTGTATCTTGTAAAATTTTCGTAAACCTTCCGTTTCGGAGATAATAATGTATTTATTCATAAAGTAATTCCTTCTCGATCCGTCCCTGTTCTCTACGGAGAGACCGGTTTCGGGAAATCCCTTTGCTGCGCGAATTTGAACCATAAATCCGTCGCTCGAGTCTCATGATCGCGACTTAGATTTATCCCTATAACATTTGAACTGTTCAAGATAAACATATGCAGTTTGTTTCGTTAGTTGGAAAAAACTACGCTTAACAAATTTGTATTGTAAAATTATCGTAAACCTAATAGTTTTCGAGATTTGAGAGTGTAAATAATAAAGAATTTAATTATAATTAAATTATTTTTGCCATAACTCCGCGAAGGAAATTTTGATTTTCCCGCGGTTTGCGTGAGATAATCGATATTAATTTGACGAATATTTTAGGAGAGATTGAGAAAAATCGATCACTTCGTTTCCGATAAAAACCCTAAAAATACCCTAAAAATCCGGAATTTTTCACCCGGAAGGAAACTTTTCCGGGTTTCGAAATGTCGATTTTCCGATAGATCTCGTCAAAATTCGTAAAGATGGCGTTTTTCCCGCGATGATTTTTCTTCGCGTACGGCCTTAAAAAAAAACACGCCAATCAGCTCGGTTTAACCCAGTAATATCGCAGGTTTTTCGTCGTAACTCAACAACCGTTAAAGTTGGAACCACCCCGTAAACTTTTTATTATGTAAAAAAACATCCTCTACAATTTTCAAAGAATAATTTTTTTTTCGAAATCGCATCTTTTTTCGAGTTATTTCGACTTTTTGTCAATCGCGTTTATTTTAAACAATCGATATCGCGCTATAAATCGGAAACCGCTCAAAATCGAATCACCCCATCTACATATATTATACAAAATACTATTATTTACAAATTTCGATTCTTGAGAAATTTTCAAAAAACGGCTAGTTTTGGAGTAATTGTAAAATATAAATTTTTCGTTCGCGAATGAAAGTTTGTTTTTTATCGTTTTAACTCAAAAACGGTTCAAAAGAGAATAACCCCTTATATGTCCTATTATAGAGAAAATCGTTCTCTACAATTTTCGAAGAATAAATTTTTTTTCGAAATCGCACCTTTTTTCGAGATATTTCAAATTTTTTTGCCGAAATTACGAAAATGAAAATTTGTTTTTCCTATAACTCCGGTAAATGGATTTTCCCGGATATGTGGTTTGCGTGAGGTGATTGGTAATATATTAAAGAATATTTTGGGAAATTTTAAAGAAAATCGTTGGAAGATTTTCGGTGAAAATCCCGAAAAACCTCAAAAATACCCCAAAAATCCGGTTTTTCACCCGGAAGGAAACTTTTCCGGGTTTCGAAATGTCGATTTTCCGATAGATCTCGTCGAGTTACGTCGGATAGCGTTTTTTCCGCGACGATTTTCCTTCGCGTTTGGCCGTAAAAAATAAAACACGCCAATGAGTCAGTGAATGAATGAATGAATGAATGGATTCTTTCGGTTTCAGCTATATAGTTATATGACTCGCAGAATGGTTGGAAAGGGCGCTAACGCGCCCTTTCTTGGGACACTGACCCGTTGCCAGGTCGTCAATTGTTGCAATTAAATCTTTTGGTGGTCTTGTCACTTAGTCAGGCAATTACTACCACTATTATACACTCTACCATACAACTATACACTACTGCTTCATTATCACAAATCACTAATTGTAAGCTCAAAAGTTTATTAGCCGTAATTGTTAATAAAACTTTGATAATAGCGTCCAAATCCAAAAATTTGTTCGCTTCAAATGAAATAAGGTTTATAAACGCACCCCAAAAAATAAATAATTGTAAGTCTTTCTTTATTAACACCCAAGAACAAAATAACAAAGTAAAGTAATACATCATCCGATTCCACCTTATCAACATAAAAACTAGTCCCTCCGTGAATCATACATTTTCGATACAATTCTTTCGTTTTAAATAAATATCCATCGCAGTGCCGTCCCCATTTCTAACATATGCTAATGCTAATAATCGCTCGGCCAAAATCCAAAATGCCAAAATATTAATGCACATTGCACACCCCACTGTCGACCGCTTCAAGTTAACGTTTCAAAGTAAAATGCCCTCTCACGGTTCAAGTTAAAAATATGCGGTTTGTTTTGTTAGTTTGAAAAAACTACGCTTAACAAATTTGTATTTTGTAATATTTTCGTAAACCTAATAGTTTTCGATATTTGAGCGTGATAATTTTAATTATGACTAATTAAAATTAAACCTTTTCTAATAACTCAAAAACTAATTGTCGAATAAAAATTTGTAAATTACTATTCGATGTAAAAAAATAATCCCTACAAATCACCTAGTTTGAAAAAATTTCGTAAATCTAACGGCTTAGGAGATATTTGATTTTGAATTTTCCGGAAAAACGATTTTTGTTACGGCTTGTTCGCGAGGTTCGGAAAATATACCGTTCGATAGAAAAATCATTTCTAAACAATTTCTGTATCTTGTAAAATTTTCGTAAACCTTCCGTTTCGGAGATATTAATGTATTTATTCATAAAGTAATTCCTTCTCGATCCGTCCCTGTTCTCTACGGAGAGAACGGTTTCGGGAATCGCTTTGCTGCGCGAATTTGAACCATAAATCCGTCGCTCGAGTCTCATGTTCACGACTTAGATTTACCCCTATAACTATTGAACTGTTCAAGATAAACATATGCAGTTTGTTTTGTTAGTTGGAAAAAACTACGCTTAACAAATTTGTATTCTTGTAAAATTATCGTAAACCTAATAGTTTTCGAGATTTGAGCGTGTAAATAATAATGAATTTAATTATAATTAAATTATTTTTGCCATAACTCCGCGAAGGAAATTTTGATTTTCCCGCGGTTTTGCGTGAGATAATCTATATTAGTTTGACGAATATTTTAGGAGAGATTGAGAAAAATCGATCTCTTCGTTTCCGATAAAATCGCGAAAAACCCTAAAAATACCCTAAAAATCCGGAATTTTTCACCCGGAAGGAAACTTTTCCGGGTTTCGAAATGTCGATTTTCCGATAGATCTCGTCAAAATTCGTAAAGATGGCGTTTTTCCCGCGACGATTTTCCTTCGCGTACGGCCGTAAGAAAGAAACACGCCAATCAGCTCGGTTTTACCCAGCAATATCGCAGGTTTTTCGTCGTAACTCAACAACCGTTAAAGTTGGGAACCACCCCGTAAACTTTTTATTATGTAAAAAAATATCCTCTACAATTTTCAAAGAATAAATTTTTTTTCGAAATCGCATCTTTTTTCGAGTTATTTCGACTTTTTGTCAATTGCGTTTATTTTAAAAAATCGATATCGCGCTATAAATCGGAAACCGCTCAAAATCAAATCACCCCATCCACATATATTATACAAAATACTATTCTTTACAAATTTCGATTCTTGAGAAATTTTCAAAAAACGGCTAGTTTTTGAGTAATTGTAAAATATAAATTTTTCGTTCGCGAAGGAAAGTTTGTTTTTTATCGTTATAACTCAAAAACGGTTCAAAATAGAATAACCCCTTATATGTCCTACTCGCAGAATGGTTGGAAAGGGCGCTAACGCGCCCTTTCTTGGGACACTGACCCGTTGCCAGGTCGTCAATTGTTGCAATTAAATGTTTTGGTGGTCTTGCTTGTCACTTAGTCAGGCAATCACTACCACCATATACACTCTACTATACAACCATACACTACTGCTTCACTATCACAAATCACTAATTGTAAGCTCAAAAGTTTATTAGCTATATTTGTTAATAAAACTTTGATAATAGCGTCCAAATCCAAAAATTTGTTCGCTTCAAATCAAATAAGGTTTATAAACGCACCCCGAAAAATAAATAATTGTACGTCTTTCTTTATTAACACCCAAGAACAAAATAACAAAGTAAAGTAAAACATCATCCGATTCCACCTTATCAACCTAAAAACTAGTCCCACCGTGAATCATTCATTTTCGATACAATTCTTTCATTTTAAATAAATATCCATCGCAGTGCCGTCCCCATTTCTAACATATTAGCTAATGCTAATAATCGCTCGGCCAAAATCCAAAATGCCAAAATATTAATGCACATTGCACATCCCTCTCTCGACCGCTTCAAGTTAACGTTTCAAAGTAAAATGCTCTCTCACGGTTCAAGTTAAAAATATGCGGTTTGTTTTGTTAGTTTGAAAAAACTACGCTTAACAAATTTGTATTCTTGTAATATTTTCGAAAACCTAATAGTTTTCGATATTTGAGCGTGATAATTTTAATTATGTCTAATTAAAATTAAACCTTATCTAATAACTCAAAAACTAATTGTCGAATAAAAATTTGTAAATTACTATTCGATGTAAAAAAATAATCCCTACAAATCACCTAGTTTGAAAAAATTTCGTAAATCTAACGGTTTAGGAGATATTTGATTTTGAATTTTCCGGAAAAAACGATTTTTGTTACGGCTTGTTCGCGAGGTTCGGAAAATATACCGTTCGATAGAAAAAATAATTTTAAACAATTTCTGTTTCTTGTAAAATTTTCGTAAACCTTCCGTTTCGGAGATATTAATGTATTTATTCATAAAGAAATTCCTTCTCGATTCGTCCCTGTTCTCTACGGAGAGAACGGTTTCGGGAATCCCTTTGCTGCGCGAATTTGAACCATAAATCTGTCGCTCGAGTCTCATGTTCACGACTTAGATTTACCCCTATAACTTTTGAACTGTTCAAGATAAACATATGCAGTTTGTTTTGTTAGTTGGAAAAACTACGCTTAACAAATTTGTATTCTTGTAAAATTATCGTAAACTTAATAGTTTTCGAGATTTGAGCGTGTAAATAATAATGAATTTAATTATAATTAAATTATTTTTGCCATAACTCCGCGAAAGAAATTTTGATTTTCCCGCGGTTTGCGTGAGATAATCGATATTAATTTGACGAATATTTTAGGAGAGATTGAGAAAAATCGATCTCTTCGTTTCCGATAAAATCGCAAAAAACCCTAAAAATACCCTAAAAATCCGGAATTTTTCACCCGGAAGGAAACTTTTCCGGGTTTCGAAATGTCGATTTTCCGATAGATCTCGTCAAAATTCGTAAAGATGGCGTTTTTTCCCGCGACGATTTTCCTTCGCGTACGGACGTAAGAAAAAAATACGCCAATCAGCTCGGTTTTACCTAGCAATATCGCAAGTTTTTCGTCGTAACTCAACAACCGTTAAAGTTGGAACCACCCCGTAAACTTTTTATTATGTAAAAAAACATCCTCTACAATTTTCAAAGAATAATTTTTTTTTCGAAATCGCATCTTTTTTCGAGTTATTTCGATTTCGCCCTTTCTTGGGACACTTACCCGTTGCCAGGTCGTCAATTGTTGCAATTAAATCTTTTGGTGGTCTTGTCAGTTAGTCAGGCAATCACTACCACTATTATACACTCTACTATACAACCATACACTACTGCTTCATTATCACAAATCACTAATTGTAAGCTCAAAAGTTTATTAGCCGTAATTGTTAATAAAACTTTGATAATAGCGTCCAAATCCAAAAATTTGTTCGCTTGAAATCAAATAAGGTTTATAAGCGCACCCCGAAAAATAAATAATTGTAAGTCTTTCTTTATTAACACCCAATAACAAAATAACAAAGTAAAGTAATACATCATCCGATTCCACCTTATCAACCTAAAAACTAGTCCCTCCGTGAATCATACATTTTCGATACAATTCTTTCGGTTTAAATAAATATCCATCGCAGTGCCGTCCCCATTTCTAACATATGCTAATGCTAATAGTCGCTCGGCCAAAATCCAAAATGCCAAAATATTAATGCACATTGCACACCCCTCTCTCGACCGCTACAAGCTAACTTTTCAAAGTAAAATACCCTCGCACAGTTCAATTTAAAAATATGCGGTTTGTTTTGTTAGTTAGAAAAAACTACGCTTAACAAATTTGTATTTTTGTAATATTTTCGTAAACCTTCCGTTTCGGAGATATTAATGTATTTATTCATAAAGTAATTCCTTCTCGATCCGTCCCTGTTCTCTACGGAGAGAACGGTTTCGGGAATCCCTTTGCTGCGCGAATTTGAACCATAAATCAGTCGCTCGAGTCTCATGTTCACGACTTAGATTTACCCCTATAACTTTTGAACTGTTCAAGATAAACATATGCAATTTGTTTTGTTAGTTGGAAAAAACTACGCTTAACAAATTTGTATTCTTGTAAAATTATCGTACACCTAATAGTTTTCGAGATTTGAGCGTGTAAATAATAATGAATTTAATTATAATTAAATTATTTTTGCCATAACTCCACGAAAGAAAATTTGATTTTCCCGCGGTTTGCGTGAGATAATCGATATTAATTTGACGAATATTTTAGGAGAGATTGAGAAAAATCGATCTCTTCGTTTCCGATAAAATCGCAAAAAACCCTAAAAATCCGGAATTTTTCACCCGGAAGGAAACTTTTCCGGGTTTCGAAATGTCGATTTTCCGATAGATCTCGTCAAAATTCGTAAAGATGGCGTTTTTCCCGCGACGATTTTCCTTCGCGTACGGCCGTAAGAAAAAAACGCGCCAATCAGCTCGGTTTTACCCAGTAATATCGCAGGTTTTTCGTCGTAACTCAACAACCGTTAAAGTTGGAACCACCCCGTAAAATTTTTATTATGTAAAAAAACATTCTCTACAATTTTCAAAGAATAAATTTTTTTTCGAAATCGCATCTTTTTTCGAGTTATTTCGACTTTTTGTCAATCGCGTTTATTTTAAAAAATCGATATCGCGCTATAAATCGGAAACCGCTCAAAATCGAATCACCCCATCCACATATATTATACAAAATACTATTCTTTACAAATTTCGATTCTTGAGAAATTTTCAAAAAACGGCTAGTTTTTGAGTAATTGTAAAATATAAATTTTTCGTTCGCGAAGGAATGTTTGTTTTTTATCGTTATAACTCAAAAACGGTTCAAAATAGAATAACCCCTTATATGTCCTATTATAGAGAAAAGCGTTCTCTACAATTTTCGAAGAATAAATTTTTTTTCGAAATCGCATCTTTTTTCGAGATATTTCAATTTTTTTGCCGAAATTGCGAAAATGACAATTTGTTTTTCCTATAACTCCGGTAAATGGATTTTCCCCGATATGCGGTTTGCGTGAGGTGATTGGTAATATATTAAAGAATATTTTGGAAAATTTTAAAGAAAATCGTTGGAAGATTTTCGGAGAAAATCCCGAAAAACCTCAAAAATACCCCAAAAATCCGGTTTTTCACCCGGAAGGAAACTTTTCCGGGTTTCGAAATATCGATTTTCCGATAGATCTCGTCGAGTTACGTCGGATAGCGTTTTTTCCGCGACGATTTTCCTTCGCGTTTGGCCGTAAAAAAAAAAACACGCCAATGAGTCAGTGAATGAATGGATTCTTTCGGTTTCAGCTTTATAGTTAGTAGGACTCGCAGAATGGTTGGAAAGGGCGCTAACGCGCCCTTTCTTGGGACACTGACCCGTTGCCAGGTCGTCAATTGTTGCAATTAAATCTTTTGGTGGTCTTGTCACTTAGTCAGGCAATTACTACCACTATTATACACTCTACCATACAACTATACACTACTGCTTCATTATCACAAATCACTAATTGTAAGCTCAAAAGTTTATTAGCCGTAATTGTTAATAAAACTTTGATAATAGCGTCCAAATCCAAAAATTTGTTCGCTTCAAATGAAATAAGGTTTATAAACGCACCCCAAAAAATAAATAATTGTAAGTCTTTCTTTATTAACACCCAAGAACAAAATAACAAAGTAAAGTAATACATCATCCGATTCCACCTTATCAACATAAAAACTAGTCCCTCCGTGAATCATACATTTTCGATACAATTCTTTCGTTTTAAATAAATATCCATCGCAGTGCCGTCCCAATTTCTAACATATGCTAATGCTAATAATCGCTCGGCCAAAATCCAAAATGCCAAAATATTAATGCACATTGCACACCCCACTCTCGACCGCTTCAAGTTAACGTTTCAAAGTAAAATGCCCTCTCACGGTTCAAGTTAAAAATATGCGGTTTGTTTTGTTAGTTTGAAAAAACTACGCTTAACAAATTTGTATTTTGTAATATTTTCGTAAACCTAATAGTTTTCGATATTTGAGCGTGATAATTTTAATTATGACTAATTAAAATTAAACCTTTTCTAATAACTCAAAAACTAATTGTCGAATAAAAATTTGTAAATTACTATTCGATGTAAAAAAATAATCCCTACAAATCACCTAGTTTGAAAAAATTTCGTAAATCTAACGGCTTAGGAGATATTTGATTTTGAATTTTCCGGAAAAACGATTTTTGTTACGGCTTGTTCGCGAGGTTCGGAAAATATACCGTTCGATAGAAAAATCATTTCTAAACAATTTCTGTATCTTGTAAAATTTTCGTAAACCTTCCGTTTCGAAGATAATAATGTATTTATTCATAAAGTAATTCCTTCTCGATCCGTCCCTGTACTCTACGGAGAGACCGGTTTCGGGAATCCCTTTGCTGCGCGAATTTGAACCATTAATCCGTCGCTCGAGTCTCATGTTCGCGACTTAGATTTACCCCTAAAACTTTTGAACTGTTCAAGATAAACATATGCAGTTTGTTTTGTTAGTTGGAAAAAACTACGCTTAACAAATTTGTATTCTTGTAAAATTATCGTAAACCTAATAGTTTTCGAGATTTGAGCGTGTAAATAATAAAGAATTTAATTATAATTAAATTATTTTTGCCATAACTCCGCGAAGGAAATTTTGATTTTCCCGCGGTTTGCGTGAGATAATCGATATTAATTTGACGAATATTTTAGGAGAGATTGAGAAAAATCGATCTCTTCGTTTCCGATAAAATCGCAAAAAACCCTAAAAATACCCTAAAAATCCGGAATTTTTCACCCGGAAGGAAACTTTTCCGGGTTTCGAAATGTCGATTTTCCGATAGATCTCGTCAAAATTCGTAAAGATGGCGTTTTTCCCGCGACGATTTTCCTTCGCGTACGGCCGTAAGAAAAAAACACGCCAATCAGCTCGGTTTTACCCAGCAATATCGCAGTTTTTTCCTCGTAACTCAACAACCGTTAAAGTTGGAACCACCCCGTAAACTTTTTATTATGTAAAAAAATATCCTCTACAATTTTCAAAGAATAAATTTTTTTTCGAAATCGCATCTTTTTTCGAGTTATTTCGACTTTTTGTCAATTGCGTTTATTTTAAAAAATCGATATCGCGCTATAAATCGGAAACCGCTCAAAATCAAATCACCCCATCCACATATATTATACAAAATACTATTCTTTACAAATTTCGATTCTTGAGAAATTTTCAAAAAACGGCTAGTTTTTGAGTAATTGTAAAATATAAATTTTTCGTTCGCGAAGGAAAGTTTGTTTTTTATCGTTATAACTCAAAAACGGTTCAAAATAGAATAACCCCTTATATGTCCTATTATAGAGAAAAACGTTCTCTACAATTTTCGAAGAATAAAATTTTTTTCGAAATCGCATCTTTTTTCGAGATATTTCAATTTTTTTGCCGAAATTGCGAAAATGACAATTTGTTTTTCCTATAACTCCGGTAAATGGATTTTCCCCGATATGCGGTTTGCGTGAGGTGATTGGTAATATATTAAAGAATATTTTGGAAAATTTTAAAGAAAATCGTTGGAAGATTTTCGGAGAAAATCCCGAAAAACCTCAAAAATACCCCAAAAATCCGGTTTTTCACCCGGAAGGAAACTTTTCCGGGTTTCGAAATATCGATTTTCCGATAGATCTCGTCGAGTTACGTCGGATAGCGTTTTTTCCGCGACGATTTTCCTTCGCGTTTGGCCGTAAAAAAAAAAACACGCCAATGAGTCAGTGAATGAATGGATTCTTTCGGTTTCAGCTTTATAGTTAGTAGGATTTAGAATTATATTGAAACGAATTAAATATAAATGATATAATAAATTGTACAAGTTTTTCAAGTTTTACAAGAAATTGGACAATACAAATACCTACAAGAAACAAATCGAATAGAAAATTGTGGTACATATAAGAGAGTTACATTCTAGCCCCTTTTGCTATGCAACATCCATTATTTCAGTTCCATCGCTGTTGTAAGGAAGCGTTCTACAACGTTTACGAGATTCCCACGGCGATGTCCCTTCTTGTTTACTGCATCCTGTATATTCTGATGTATTACAAGCTTCGCTGATAGATATTTGCGACAATGCCGAATGGGTATATCTAAATTTCAAATATACTGGTTACGTTAAGTAGGTTGACTAGCCATATCCAACTACTGTCAAAATCATTAATGACAGTTCACTATGAACATAAATAATAGAGGTGGGAACTTACTTTCGGATATAGAGATGCGATAACAATGTAACTGTTATTGATTTGCTATTGGGTCAGAGTCAAAAACCGCGGTACTAAAATGCCTTTTTTTGCCGCGGGGGGGTTGAAAGGGGGCGTAGCCCCCTTTCCGATCTTCAAGCGAGTCGCTATATATATAAAACCCCAGGGGATAGAGACTGATTGGCGACAGAAAGTAAAATTACACCGATGACAGCGGCGATGAACGAAATTTTGATTTTCGGAAGTTGCCATTCACGTATCAAAGGGTACGATGATGTGACGTTTAATGTACGGGGTGTTTTTTTGTCAATAAAAGTGCTATATAAAACTGTAATTCACTTCCGGAGCGATAGAATATAAAGTTGAAAAAAAAAAAGTTTCTGAGGTATAGAGAGACAGATGGGGGTACGTAGAAAAATTCGGCGACTCCGAAAATCTAGCAGAAGCCTGGCGAAAAAATCATTTTCGTTCGCATTTCGAATTTAAAAGTGATAATTTTGACGCTTTACGAAATAATTCCGTGTCTAAATTTACGCATTCGTTTCGTCCGAACGGAACTATACCGGAGTGCAAGAAAAATTCGTTATTTTAAACATTTCGTCGGTTTTAATGATAGGGAATTGAAGAAAATTTCGTAATTTATAAGTACGTATAGTTTTCCGATCGATCCGTTTAGTAATTTCCGAGAAAATATGAAATTAATTTTGAAAAAATTACACCGATAGCAGAAGTATGGCGAAAAAATCATTTACGTTCGCAATTGGAATTTTAAAGCGAAAATTTCGACAGATTACGAAAATAATTCCGTGTCCGACGTTATCCGACGATTCGCGTTCGTTTCTTTCAAACAAAACTGCAACTCGGTGCAAGAAAATTTCGTTAATCAAAACATTTCGTCGTTTTTAACGGTCGATAATTAAAGAGAATCCAAAAAAATACACACGCGTATAGTTTCCGATCGATCCGTTTAGCATTATCCGAGAAATGATGAAATTTATTTTGAAAAAATTACACCGATGACAGCGGCGATGAACGAATTTTTGATTTTCGGAAGTTATCATTCACGTATCCAAGGGTACGAGGATATGACGTTTGATGTACGGGGTGTTTTTATATCAATAAAAGTGCTATCAGAGAATATCTAACTATAGCTGCTTTCTTTCGTTGTTGTAAATTGAATCAGGATTGTTCCTTATACGATCATGATTCATTGAATCCGGATTCGTTTCATTACTTTTTAAGAAAACCGAAAGAACAACAAATAGGTTATAGGTTAGGTTTCACCGTTCAATCCAAACGAATCATAAAATTTTTTGGATTCAGGGGGGAAGGAGGATTACAGATCACGATTCAAATCAACGGCGGAGAGGGGATTGATCCGATTACAAGAGAACACTCCTACACATTCCTATCCTAAAATATACGTAAAAAAAGAAAATTGTTAAAAAACGATAAGAAAACGGTAAAAAAATTTGATTACGGGTTATTTTCGGCACACCTATTATTATAAAAGCCTCTAATTATCGTTGTTTTATGCACAAAATTATTTGGTTTGTAATTAAACTCCAAATATTATATTTAAATATGCAATCTAATTCATATTCATTTAACAATAATATAGAATATTTACTTCCGTTTTCACTGAATGCAATCTTCAAAAAAAAATAGCACGCCATGGAAAGTAAGGCACAATATCAATATTGGTTACCACATAATCCAAACTGATTGCAAAAGATCCAGAACCAAGGTCGTTGGTCTATCAGCATGTGATGGTGTGATGTGATGTGGTGTAGTGAGTGCAGAATTGTTTGTGCCCTATTTTTCACGGCATGCTAATTTTTTTTTTAAGATCTCATTCAGTAAAAACGGAAGTGAATCTTTCAATAATGTCAAATTGGCGTATAGTTAATTCACGTCATTTTCGCATATGTGAACTGCTACTGGGATTGGTCGATTTTAAACCTCCTTATTTACCAAAGGAATAACTTTTTCATGTCTTCGGCTGCAGTTTTGGCATCTCCATTGTCGGTTTCATAAGGCCTTTCCCGGTGGGGCGTGAGTTCTGGGCCACCCTGTATATGTTAATATTTAAAATTTAACCACAGCAAAATATTCTAAATTTTCGTAATTTTAGACATTTATTATAAGTAGGCGGGTTATATTTGGCGGAAAATTTTATATTAAATGGTATAAACAGGTAGGCCGTGAGAAAATTTGAAACAAGAAATATATTTCAAATAGAAAAAACAATAAAATCCTAACGAATTTTTTTATAGAAAAATTACAAAACTGATATACAGGGCGTTTTTAATTTTTTAAAAAAATAAAAATGATATACAGGGTGTTTTAATTTTAACAGACATGTCAATGTCACCGAACGAGCGAAGCGAACGAGGATCTTTGTACCCAACTGTCCAGTCGAGCTCGCGCAGCGAGCGAGACCGAATGTGTGCGGAGGCCCCTTTCCAATCTTTCCGCGAGTGCTTAAAATAATGCCATATACACACACCTTTTCCAGTGACCTCGAGTGCTGGTACACCCTGTATAGTGACTCACCTTATTGACTAATACATATATCCATACCAAATTTTATTAAAATCGGATAATTAGTTTCCAATATACGTTTGCGAATAGCAATGAATACGTGTCTACAGGAATATTTCGTAGGTATGTAATAACTCTTACAAGGAACAATTAAAAAAATCTAAATTTTTTTAAACAAAGAGACATTTAATAGTTTAAGGTGAAGAGATTAACAAACAAAAGGAACCATTTTAATGTAAATGTCTTATTTATTTTTCTGTTTCATATAAAGTTGGTGAAGAAGTCCTAACAATCTATAGGAAAATCCCAAATACTACAAAAAAAGATACAGTGTACAGCAAAGGAGAAATGAAGATCAAAAAGTTAATATTCAAAAAAATAAAATCATTTAATAAATATTGATATGAAAATATTTTGAACTCACCATAGAAATTATTTTTCTATTTAAAGCTGCACTCTCATATTGAGACACAGTCAATCCGTTTACAGTTGACATTAAAAATATATAATAATTTTTTTTGTTATTCTTTTCAAATGTGTACCATGGTAAAAATACAAGATTTGTGTGAATTTTGTTGTACTAAAAAATATATATCAAATAATTTCTTGTTCCCTGTAAAATGAAAAATATAAATAATTTACTTCTGATTCCACGAGTTGTAATACCTCAGCATTTAAAACACAAGCATATAGTACAGATAATGTTAATGAAAAGGAAAACCAAAAATTGGTTTCGTATTCCTAAAATAAAAATACAAGATTACGTAAAATAATAGATACTTAGGTACAGTTAATTTAAATATAAATAATTTTAGAAAAGATATAATTTATGTGTTCCATTAATCGAACAAACAAGTTTTTACCACCTCCTTTGTTATCTCCTTTGAAAATAACGATCACAGATTTTCTTGTCCACTGATAAAATTGAACGCTTTATCTATAAAAAATCCGGTCATATTGCAAGTCTTTATCCAAACGCTCAAACAAACCTTTCTTCTCAATCAACAGTCTGTCGCAACACCTCTTTCCCTATCATCTGAACCAGCTACCTCACAAACTCAAATTATAACCGCAATTACATCTCCCAACTAAATTGCATCAACTGCTTCTGAAACTCGCACTTATCCATCTCTCGCAGAGAAAGAACTGGTCCTAGCCCAGTGGATTCAAATGAGGCATACTTACATCAATAACATAGAACCATCAAGCAATCCTAATAATCCACATATCATGCCTTCTCATAACCAGCATAAAGAAACAATCACAAAATATGGCATAAAGAAGATGAAGAAGGATCCTACTCAAGAATCTAAGCTGTCAGAATCCACAAAGAAAATCATAACACAAATTTACAGTGATTCTCAAAATAAATCTTCTCTCTGGTCAAAATTACCAGATACTGCCAAAAACAAAACAAATGATGCGAACGGCTGAAGTGAAAATAGAAAGATAGAATTAGAAATGAGGATCTAAGACAAAAGTGACATACAAGATATAGAAACGTGGGTGCGACAACAAAGGAAATACTGGAATAAACATACAAGTAGGATGGACAATTGAGGATTGGTGAAAATTGCTAGACAAAATAATCCTACTGGAAGAAGATCCACAGGTAGACCACCGAAGCGGTGGAAAGAGTGCTGGACTTCGGAAGAGACCCAATAAGGAGGAAGCAGGCTTTAGCCTACCTACACATAGCCAACTATGTGTCAGTAAGAAAGAAAAAGAAGAAGGTGTCACAATATGCACCGCTAAGAACACTGGTCCAGAATCCCGTCGAAATTACAAGAGGTCCGACTTGCCGACCATTCGTCAAGCCGATCCAGCCTAACTCTAGTAAGAGTAGAAAAAATAATTACTCGCAGATTCCGAATTGTTCATATGCTTAATCAATAATATCTGATTTTTATTCAGCCCGTTTTCGAAATAATAGAAAAAATAATATTAATTGATCATTAACTTACTTCGTACCATATTATCCATATGTTCATCACCGAAAGTGTACCGATTGCATGAAGTGACACTGCAAGCAATGCATTATTCCATCTAAATATATTTATGGCTCTAAAATTAACCTATAATTTTATCTATATAGCATTTAAATATTATTTTACCCACCTTGAGAGTTTCTGAAAACAGACTAAACAAAATTTCATTCTCTTCTTGATCATGTCTTGATAAATGAAATTGTCTACTACTCGTAAATCAACTTGGGCATGATAACGTCCAGTTATTCGTTTTACTCTCTCATTTAGCATGGCTAATTGAAAAAAATAATTTGTAGCAAAATAAGGTAAACAACTGAAACCAATGTAACTAGTACACATTATTGAAAGCGAAATTAAAATTATCATATAATTATTAATTGCTCCAATTAGATTAACATTTAGATACAAACAATCATTAACTAAATTAGATGACCAATTCACCGTGATTATTTCTTTATTCACCCATATCAATGTTAGAACACCAATTATTACAATTTTTTGTAATTTGCATGAAGTTCTGAAAATTCTGTTTTGTAATTGCTCTGAGCAAAAATTTAGGGAATTGAAATATAATTCCATACGTTCGATCATAACAATACTTCCATACATTAACATTATCATTCCAGATAAAATAATGCAGTACTACAAAAATAAAATAAAATTTGTTAATATCTAGTGTTGTGTATAATAAAGGACCGATGCGAAAATAAGGGATATTTTCATTAATTCAATAATTAAGTAATAATAAATAAAAACTCGGTATAGTAAATAAAAGCATTAAAATCTCTAAACCGCATTAATTTTGAGTAAAGATAATTAAATTTTGAGTAAAAATAATTAAAGTGGTTACCTTGTGATGTAAAGTTCATAATAAACTAATTAAAACGAATTAAGGACCACTTTTTAAAATCCAAACAGTTATTTTAGATTTTCAACAGTCCCTGTATAATTTTATATATTTGTATTTTATCATGAAGAGATTAAAAATACGACAATAAGTACTGTTTGGTTCATAAGTTTTTATAGAACGTCCAAAGGCATGTTATTTTAAAAAATATTACAATATTTTAGCCTGTAGTTTTGCACTGTTTACTGTAGTCCTTTTATCGATGTTATAATAAAATGAATAAATTCGATGCTTTGGGAAGGAATATTGTCCAAAGAATAGCGGCAATAAGAAGTGGTGGTAGCAATTATTTTGTTTCAAAGACTACTCTGTTAGAAGTTTTGTCAGAAGACTGGAAAGAAGACATTCGGTAATTTGTAGGATTCTTAATCAGCATAGACACTTTGGACTGGCTATACGAAGACCTTATCCTGACAGAGAAAGGATAATCACAAACCGCGAAGATCTGAATTTGATAAGGTTTGCAATACATTGCTCCGAAATATTGCTAATTTTCATTACGCTGCTCCGGGAAGAGGAATATCGACCCAAACCGTTAGAAACAGACTCCACGAGGCCAATTTACGATCCATGGTTAGAGCTGTGAAGCCCCAGTTAACCCGTGAACACAGAAGAGCGCGATTAGATTGTGGCAGAAATCATTTGAATTAGGACATTAACCAATGGGCACACGTTCTATTTACGAATGAGCCAAGATATCGACTTAGTCACAACGATGTACGTGTACGAACATGAAGGCGCAGAGGTGAGCGATATTGAGGTGAGGCTTAATGATGAGGTTCCATTATGGTCTGTGGAAAAATTTCTTTAACAGGGCGTACAAACTAGCATATGTTTCGAGATCGAACCGTTAATGCTCGTACATACTTAGAGGACATTGTAGAACCTTATATTATTCCATTTGCTGAAGAGGAAGGTCCAGACTTTATCCTTCAGCACGACAACGCTAGACCTTACACCGCCCGACTGGTAACACAATATCTTCAGAAAAACAATATTGACATTTTAGAATGTCCAGCTAATGCTCCGGACCTAAACCCGGTAGAACATATTTGGGTTTTTTTCAGAGAAGGTTAGGCCGCTGAAAATTTGGATGACCCAGCAAAAATAATTCAGGAAGAATGGAATAATATTCTACCACATATTATAGAAAATCTAATAAATTCTATGCCCAAACGCTGCCAAGAAATCCGATTAGCTAGAGCGGGGCAATGCGTTATTGAGATTTTTAATTTTATAAAAAAACTGAAATATTTTTTTTTCAATTTTGTATGTTAGTATCTATTAGGTTTTTCATTAAAAAAAAGTTTTTTTGTTTTATTTTCTTTAATGATCCTACTATTTGATATATTTGATATATTGCCATAATCAAAAAATGATGAAAATATGAATTTTGTGTTCACTTTTAAAAGTGCTCCCTAATTCGTTTGGACTTAATTAATTAGAGATAAAGGGGAGTGAAAAATTTGAAATTATATATTTTCATTTGAAATTTTATATTTTTAGAATATTTAGGAAAAAATCATGCATTTATTTATACGCGCACATTATTTGGTTAAAGTTTTTTGCATATATTCCTAGCTTTAGCTATTAGATACTACTTACCGAAAAGAAAATACATGTACACCGTAACTGAGCTACGTTAGTAACGTTGATCTTTGAATTATATAACATATACAATTGCCATAGTGCAAAAAAATAATTTATCAATAATATTGGAATTCTTATTTTTAATATTTTTCTTGCCAATGTATAATTCAGCAATTTTAATATCGGTAGTGGATCAACTAAAAAATCACGTAAAATGGTATCACACAATATAACTTTCCAAATTTTTCTTTTTAACTTACTGGTTAAATTGTCTGTTTTGTCAATGTCCCAATTAATGGGCAGGTCCATTTCCTTTTTTAGGTAACAACGAAATAAGACTATTTTTTTCTATTGATTAGGTAATTAGTTTTATGAATACTTTCGTTTCGTTATGTCAATAAATATTAAGGCTGATCTATCGGTTGTGACGACAAGGATTGTTATTCTTTTTGTTACGCGTCGGCACTCTTTACAAAATAAACTCACCGGCAATAAAAACCGGCCACCCTAGAATAATTTAAAAAGTTATTCTAAACGGTATATTTAATAAATAAATAGTTTAGCAGTTATTTTTGGTTTTATCATTGCTTTAAGATGCCTAATGAATTTCATAAGACCTGGAGTTTTCATTTCATAGCCTAAATTATATTTTTAACAACAACACGTTTCTGAAAATCAAACAGCAATAGAACAAGATATCGTTTTGTAACATTATTTATTACAAAATGCAATTGGTATTGAACAATTGTCTTGAGTGATTTTAACAGTTAATCAATGATACCACTTTATAGTTCTGGTTTGTGATTTATGGAGGACGTGTTATTATTATTGTTAAAATGATCATTTAGCCCGTGAAATGAAAACTGCAAGTAGGTATTATAAAATTTATTAGACGTCTTAAAGCAATGATAAAACAAAAAATACTAATTATTTATTTACTAAATATACGGTTTTGGGTAACTTTTTATAATTATTTAAGGGTTGCCGGTTTTTATTGCCGGTGAGGGTATTTTCGCTTCAAGTCAGCACAACGTAATTCCATATACTTTTCAAATATAGGTCGCCTATTTCACACGCACATTTGTGAGTGAGTAAAAAACCGAAAGCGACATAGTTCCAAAAATTCGTAAATTTGTACTCGGTTTCCCATTTATTGCGCTTATTTTTTACCTTAAAAAAAATGTTGAATAGAAAAAAGTTTACAAAAACTATTACATACCTGCAGTGTGTTGGAATCAAATTTCTAAAACAGGGTGTATTGTAAGTTGATACTTCTTTTTCAACTGTGTATGAATCTCTTAATTCTAAGCAACTTTTTCAAATAAACTTTTTGAATATTATGAATAACAAAGATAGAAAATTTTAAAATTTCGAATATTTTCCAATACGTACCTGCTTTATTATCTTATTAAATTTTTATCTTTGTTTTTCAGAATATTCAAAAAGTTTATTAGAAAAAGTTGCTTAGAAATAAGAGATTCATAAAGTTAAAAAAGTAGTATCAACTTACGATACATGTTATGTTTCATGTCGATTTTTATTTTTTAATTGAAAAAGTATGACGTAATGTGAAAAAATAATTCAATTTGTTCGCATGTTTGCAATTGACTTCTCACAAAATTTGACTAAATAACGGCGGATATATGGAAAACTGCTAGAAAGCCTGCATAGAATGAATTGTCAAGGGGAGTGGAAGGAAAATGGTGCTGGACATACCAGAATCCATGCCCTAAGAAACATATTCTTTACATCAAAACAAGACAGGTTATGATTGAACACAACTACGAAGTAAAAATACCAACCAAAGAAGACTGGAAGGATAAAAAACCGACCGCCCTGGATCGGGCAAAATACCAACTACAAGGAGAGTATATTCCTGGACATGAGGGAATTATTGTCAATTTTACTAGCGGTTTCGGTATTCCTGATGTTAACATACTGTCGATTAACCCCGGGGTCCATACATTATCGAAAGCTTTTTGTGTATCTAAAGATACTGCTACGGTGTTTTGCTTTTTTCTAAATTTATTTTTTATCTCGTGCGCTACTCTGATAACTTGAGATTCTGTGGAATGCCCGGGCCTGAATCCGTATTGTATATTCGGAAGTAGGTTTCTTTCGGTTATTTCTTGTTTTAACCTCAATTAACCTAATCGTGCGGAACCTTATCTAAAATCTTACCAAAGACGGAAAGCAATGATATGGGTCTGTAGCTGTTAATGTTTGATGGGTTTTCATTGATGGGTCCTGGCGATTTGTTATTCGGCATATTTTTAATTATTTAGTATATTTCCTCGGGATTGGTTAAATATTTGTTAATTTGGTCTTCTGGTCATGTAATTTGTTTGTTTTAAAACTTACTAACTTTTTTTGTGGTTTCCTTTTGGTTTTCATTATCGGGGGTGTTTTGTGTACGTTTGACAGATTTTGTGCCAGGCCTTCCGCTTTTTCCTTATCGGATATTAACTCCCGATTTCCATACTTTAATGAAGAACACTCTGAAATTTTTTCCTTAGAGATTTTGTTATTTTCTGCAGGGAGTTATTCTGTGTTGACGCCTGCCTAATTTTCTGGTTTCATATTTTTTGTCTGTATTTTTTAATTCCCTCTTTTACTTTCCTTTTTAGTTTATTATAGTTTTGTTGGTCTATTGGGCGACCATATGGTTGCCATTGCTTTCTTTTTTGGTTGTTTTTGTTGTATTAGTGATTTTATAGTTTTTGGGAACTTATCTCTGTACAAATTAATTACTACTTATTCAGTGTGTTTCATCATTAATTTTTGTAATCTAATATACTATAAAAAGACAAGTCCTGACTCACTCATCAACGCCCAGCCCAAACCCTTGGACCTAAAAAGCTGAAATTTTGCACAGAGTTTCCCTTTATGGTGTATACAAGGAATAAGGAATGATATTTCGAAATTCAACCCCTAAAGGGATAAAATGGTGGTTCAAAATTTGTATGGCGAAACAATATTAAATAGACATTTCGATTCGAAACTTCGTAGGAGTATTCCCAAAAATAAATAACCAAATACGTCTTTCGTGATTTTCCGATAATCGACCCCTTAGGGGGTGAAATGGGGTAAATAAACCTATAGATCGAGATAACCGGGTGTCGTTATTTAGGTTTTTTGGGACGTTGATTGCGAAAATGGCAGTTATTTCGAAGTCAGACGGCGGACAAGACATAAAATTAATTAAATTGTATCCCAAACTCTGAATTCCCGTTTCACCACTATGTGCGGTTGTGCGACCAACTGAGTACATTCGGGTTCCATCACATCATCTTTGAATCTACAAGGGGTAAGAATTGTATTGACAACATTTTTCTCAACTTTGAAGCGCCGATGAAAAACATAGTATCGACTTGCGCGTTCTTGGACCATAGGTCACAGCAGGTTTGTCTGGGCTTTCCAGGCGAGTCTAGAGTAGTCAAACCTAATTTTATTAGTCCTTTAACTGAAAAAGGTTTCAACAGCATGTATGCAATACTGCAGAATCTGAATTGGAGGTTTGCGAAGGATGTCAGGGCTATTAGTGACGCATTCAATATCATTCAGGAAAATTTTATCGATTCGTTTAGAATGTCGTTTCCGGAAAGGAGGGTGAGAGATGATGGGTACCGAGCGGGCTCTTCCAGCTGGTATACTGGTGATCTCAGGGCAATGCTAAATCACCTTGATCTTTTAACTGAACTTTATGAAAATTTCAAAACTGAACACCTGAAACAATTAAAAAATAAACGAAAATTGAGGTATCGTCTAGAAATAAATAAAACGAAAAAAATTACAATGTCAGAGTAATCTTAAGGTCATCGAATAACCCAAGAACAATGTGGAATATCATAAATTCAAAAAGAAATCAGGGTTGTAAAAAGACAGAAGCCGGTATCAGTGCACAGGAGTTGAATGACTTCTTTATCTCAATACCCCATAGAACTATAAATTCAATAGCAAATAGAGATTCTACAAAAAAGAACTATTTATAAAACAAGTTCCAAAGAATTTAAAATTTAACTTTAGACAAGTCTCTGTAATTCTGTATCTCTGTATCTGTAAAGAGGGGTCATTGGATTGTTGAAAAATAGGCGTACCAGTGATTACTATGGTCTATCAGCTGTACTTATTAAAAGAAATGTGAACAGTATTATACATCCTGTTTCGTCTCGTCTCCGCAAGATTTTTGTAAAACGGAATCCTGTTGGCTAATTTGGTTCATTGGTGAACAACGCTTAAGGGCGCCACTTCATGGTATTTTTAAATGGGAAAACATAGGTTCAGCAATTCCAGTGAAATTCAAATTTGGCTTCATCAATTCATTTGATTCCTTTTTATACCTAATATAGAGAAACCAAGCAATGATATCTCCTATTTTTAATCTCACATATATCATTACATATTCAATAAAAATGAAATATTACCAAGTCAAAAACTGCCATTTATTTGCAATGCTTTTTAAATGGCTAATCGTAATTCCAGTGAAACTCGAGTTTCATAGAACAGATGTTTGAATAATTGAAGCAGGATGAAGAATATTTATTACAGAATGAAGTCTCCTAGTTTATAATGATCCTTAGACTGTATTAAATAAAAAAAAACCTGTTAAAGTATTTTAACAAACGATGAGTCACATATTTAGGTAGGTTACTGTAGAATTTTGAATAATTTGTAGTTTAGCAATTGTCTAAAAGGTGCTGCCTGACATAAAAGTCAAAACACAGAAAAGGAATTTGCAAATTTTACTAGCAACAGTGTTGCCAGTGGTTTCCGTTTTTCAGTAGATTTTCTTTGAATAATGATAATTTAATTAAGGCTGTTTTATCGGTTATGACGACACAGATTGTTATGATTTTTGTTACGCGTCGGCACTGTTTACCAAATTTTTTTCGCTTCATGTCAGCACTGACATTATTTTACTCTATCCTTCAAAGAGATAGTTCGCCTATTTCACTCGCACATTTCACCGATTTAATGCTATTCAATACAGACACGCACTCAGATTTTTTCTTCGTACCTAACAATTTTATTTTATTATTTTCGTAACTTATTATGCTATATACTGTCGGTTATTGCAATTTTTACTTTAATTACAATCTAGTAGAGTTAGTAAGAAAAAAGGAAGATAAAAAGTCGGGGGCTCTAAATAATATGAGTACATTTCTGTACACTAATAGTTTGCGAAACACGCTGTATAGAAATAAGAGCGAAAGCGATATAATTTCAAAAATTCGTAAAATTTGAAATCGGTTTCCCATTTCTTTTGCTTCTTTTTTACGTTAACAAAAAATTTTATATAGAAAAAAGTTTACAAAAACTATTGTCTACAATCTGTTGGAATTACATTTTTAATATTTTATATTTCAGGTGGATTTTTATTTATATTTCCAAAAGTATGAGGTAAAGTGAAAATACAATTCCAACAATTTCTTCGCAAGTTCGCAATTGACTTTTCACAAAAATTTGAACAAAATTTGACCATAATAAATCTGGGAGATATTTGGGAATCCGTTTTTATATGTAACGCATATAGGGCGATAGAACCAGCCTGACTAAACGCAATAAATAGCCAAGCGAAAAACTTTGCAATTTGAGAAATATCTACATAGGGGAAGGAAGGAATTCCTATTTTATATTGTTGTCAGTTTTATTTTATATCCAGAGTAGTCAAATAGGGAATACAAATTAAACTTTTCTCATGCCATCTATTGTGTAAAGATTTTACTAAAATTGTAAACATTTAGAAATAGTTCTATATTACCCTACGCATTATGAATTTGAGGGCGTGCTTTGGCGGCCTTAATATCCTAGCAAGAGGACTCCGTAGTTATGTACTGAGTTGTCAGTTATTGAGCTATATACGTCAAATCAACAAATGTAAAGAGGCAGTCTTTCCAAATTATTTGCACATTAAACATCATAACCCGACCGTTCACCTTTATGTAATATCCAGCGAATCAATAAATTTAACCCCAAAATTTAAGTGTCTGCATCACGATCATCTCCTGAATCCAACCCAGTTCCAGCCGGAGCTTTATTTGGTATCTTCCCTGTGGGTTAAACAGGTCTCGCCCATTTTGGCAATCTTGTGCAAGGGCGTGTAACAGTCCCGCGCCCGTATAAAGTGGTCCTTGGCCGGATTCGGACTCTACGGTCTACGCAGCGCTAGGAACAGCCCGAACGGTAGTCAGAGTCAAACGGTCTAGGAGTTTTGAGAGTGTAAATACCCTTTTGGGGGCGCCTTTACTTAAGTGAAATGGAATTTTGGGGGTAATCATAGTTTTACTCGATAGTAAATGTCGAGCTGAATCGATTGAGATCATTTTCAATCGCAGGAAACGACGGGGGCCAAAGTTACAAACCTTTCAAATTCCAATTTTATCACTTCAAAAATACGATTTTCACCTTGTTTATCGCGGTTGGATAACCCACGAAGCTGGATAACCCATGTCCCAAGTCGAGTTTATCGCTGCTTTCTTCTGAAGAAAGGTTATGCGAGTCGAATTTTTTAAAGTCCGTTCGGATGGATGAAACCAAACATTTATCGGTCGCCATCCCTTTCAATTCGAAATTACGTCTTTTAGGAGACTCCCGTCAAATTGCCGAGTCACGATTTCTCTTGTTGGAGAGAGAGAAAAAAAGAGATTAAAAAAAATTTAAATTAGTATGAGGAATATTCAAAATTCATTTCAGAATATATATCGCTAGGGCATATGACGGAAATAGGGGAAAGGGAATCCAACTTCTCGACCGACGGGAACAATATAGTGGATACAACTGTTGGCCCGGTGGACGCTTCCGAGATACCAGCTCAATTCTTTCCGCACCATGCGGTGATAAAACAAGATTCGCTAACTACCAAGTTGCGAGTGGTATTTGACGCAAGGGCCAAATCTGCTTCAAACGTATCTGTCAACGATGTTCAGATCGTCGGCCCGCAAATGCAGGACAACCTATTTGACATTCTTTTAAAATTTCGTTCATATAAAGTAGCTTTGTGTGGTGACGTCGCCAAGATGTATCGTATGGTCAACATTGAACCTTCTTGTCGGAAGTTCCAGCATATATTATGGAGATATAGCCCCAACGATCCAATTTCTGTCTATCGACTTAACACAGTAACGTATGGTACCGCTTCCGCGAGCTTCCTCGCTACTCGTTGCCTAACTTACTTAGCTGATCTTCACAAAAAAGCCTATCCCGAGGCTTGTCGTATTATTGCTTCGAATTTCTACATGGATGATCTCTTATTTTCGGCTCGGTCGGAGAACGAAGCTATGCTGCTAAAAACTCAAATCACTTCTATTTTGGCATCCGCTGGGTTAATAATCCGAAAGTTTCTCTCAAATCGACCCAAGGTAATGGAAGCTACCAAATCGCTCGATATCGAGCATCTAGTCGTCCCTGTCGGGGAGCGCTCGGACTCGAAGACTTTAGGTATTCATTGGGTTCGACAACTGACTCGCTATTTTGCAAGCTCGAATTAGGTTGCGACGTTTCTGCGCCGACGAAGAGGAAGGTTTTGTGCATAGTTTCCAAATTATTTGACCCTTTAGGTTTTTACGCCCCTCTCGTAATGCAAGGAAAGTCCTGATTCAAAGATTGTGGCAGGCAAAGGTGGAATGGGACGACCCGGTTCCCACGGAACTAATTCCCAGCTGGGACGCTTTTAAGAAGCAGTTTTCGGAGTTAAGTAGCATACGTATCCGTCGCTGTTTGGTTTCCTGCCCTGATACAACCTCTATACAGTTTCACGGGTTCTGTGATGCCAGCAGCACCGCATATGGTTGTTGTTGTTACGTTCGTTGTCTTCTACCTGATGGCAGCATTTCTACGAATTTATTATTCTCGAAAAGTCGCGTCACACCCTTGCGAACGACGTCTATCCGTCGATTAGAGCTTTGCGCTGCCGTGTTGTTAGCCGAATGGTGTTTTAAGGTCGTAAATACGCTGAATATTAAATTCAACGAAATATTTTTATGGACGGATTCTAAGATCGTACTTAATTGGATCAATTCTTCTCCGAATAAGTATAAGGTTTTCGTAGCAAATAGAATCGCGGTAATTCACGAGTCGACTAAGGTCTCGCAATGGTTCCACGTAGCTTCTGCTGATAACCCTGCTGATCTCGTACGGGGTTCGGACATTTCAGGGTTGCAATCAAGCGACATATGGTTTCGAGGCCCGTCCTTTTTGTCCCGTGGCCAATCTCAATGGGATCTTAATAAGGTCGTCGCGTCAAGCGAAGACACCCAGGCTAAGTCTACCAGTTTGCCTAGTGCCACTCAGTCCTGTATCTTACTTTCTTCTTCTTCCTGTTTTAATGCGTTACCTTTTTGTTCGTTCTACGACTCTCTTTTAGAAAGATCTTCTTCTCTCGGAAAGCTGCAAAGAGCATTTTCCTATGTTTTAAGGTTCATTCACAACTGCCGTAGTCAGGAAAAAAGGAACGGTAGTTTGACAGTAAAAGAACTCCAGACTTCCTGGACAATGTTAACGAAATGGTGTCAAGGATCAACTTTCGCTTACGAAATCAAATGTCTCGCCAAGGGGCAGGCTCTAAAAACTTCCTCGATCCTAAATCTCAACCCGTTCTTGGATGACGATGGATGCCTTCGCGTAAGCGGCAGGTTGGCTAACTCCGAGTTTTCCTTATTCAAAAATTTCACAAAGAGTTGCTACACTGTGGTCCGCAATCGTTGCTTTGTGCGATTCGCGAGCGTTTTTGGCCTATCGGTGGCTTATCGTACATTAAAAGGGTAGTATCGGGTTGCGTGAAATGCTTTAGGACAGGCCCTCGAACGCAGCACTCGTTGATGGGTGAGTTGCCCGAGGCAAGGTTGGCACCAGTTTATCCGTTTTACAATGTCGGTCTGGATTATGCGGGTCCAATATTAGTTAAAGATAGACGGACAAGAGGTGCGCGACTTACTAAGGCCTACATATGTTTATTTATTTGCATGGTTACTCGTGCTATGCATTTAGAGCTCGTTTCGTCACTTTCCACTGAGTGTTTTTTAAATTCATTAAAGCGGTTTATCTCTCGCATAGGGCTACCGGCTTGTTTATTTAGCGACAACGCCACCAATTTTCGTGACACTAAAACGCAATTAGATTCATTATGTAAATTGTTGCACGATGCAGAATCTAAACAAGTCATCGGCGAATACTTAGTCTCCAAGGGTATTCGTTGGCAATTCATCAACCCCCGTTCTCCTCACGAAGGAGGGTTATGGGAAGCAGCCGTAAGGAGGGTCAAGTACCATCTAAAACGCATCATAGGCGACGCCCATTTAATATTCGACGAGTTGGCAACCATTTTGAGTTGTGTAGAGTCGGTTCTGAATTCACGACCCCTCTCGTATATCTCTGCTGACCCGGATGACTTCGTCCCCCTGACTCCCGGCCATTTCCTGATCCGGCCTCCCGACGAATCGATTGTCTTCGTACCAAAGATGTCTCCAGCTGACGCACTTCTGGAAGCGTTGGAGTAAAGAGGTCGTACCCGAGCTCCAGCTTCGAGCTAAATGGAAGAGGAACTTACCGGACCTGCTTCGCATCGATTGTATCTTTCTGCTGCAAGAGGACAACCTCCCACCTCTTCAGTGGCGTCTGGGTCGCGTCATCGAGCTGCATCATGAAGATGATGGTGTACTGCGGGCAGCAACTGTACGCTGCGCCAACGGAAATGTCGTACGTCGGTCTGTGCATCGGCTATGTGTGTTACCTCCGGCTTGAGGTCATTGTATTTACAATTTTTTTTCGTTTCACCGTTGTTGAAATCTAAGGATTTCAATGGGGGCGAGTGTTTCGTCTCGTCTCCGCAAAGTTTTTGTAAAACGGAATCCTGTTGGCTAATTTGGTTCATTGGTGAACAACGCTTAATATCCTAGCAACAGGACTCCGTAGTTATGTACTGAGTTGTCAGTTATTGAGCTATATAAGTCAAATCAACAATGGTAGTGTTGTGGTAGTGGTGTGGTAGTGGTGTGGTAGTGGTGTGGTAGTGGTGTGGTAGTGGTGTGGTAGTGGTGTGGTAGTGGTGTGGTAGTGGTGTGGTAGTGGTGTGGTAGTGGTGTGGTAGTGGTGTGGTAGTGGTGTGGTAGTGGTGTGGTAGTGGTGTGGTAGTGGTGTGGTAGTGGTGTGGTAGTGGTGTGGTAGTGGTGTGGTAGTGGTGTGGTAGTGGTGTGGTAGTGGTGTGGTAGTGGTGTGGTAGTGGTGTGGTAGTGGTGTGGTAGTGGTGTGGTAGTGGTGTGGTAGTGGTGTGGTAGTGGTGTGGTAGTGGTGTGGTAGTGGTGTGGTAGTGGTGTGGTAGTGGTGTGGTAGTGGTGTGGTAGTGGTGTGGTAGTGGTGTGGTAGTGGTGTGGTAGTGGTGTGGTAGTGGTGTGGTAGTGGTGTGGTAGTGGTGTGGTAGTGGTGTGGTAGTGGTGTGGTAGTGGGACCTCAGTGGCGCGGTGGGTTGCCCATACTTAGCGAGCAGTAAAACGCTGAGAAGTCCGCAGTCCTTTGTGGATGAACCGGCAAATCCTATCTCCACCTCCTCGTGGTGGTCCCTGGGTACGGGGCGTGCTGTGGAAGTACGTCTCGTAGCTAACGGAGAAGGGTGACAGGCGAGTTCCGGCGCCTGCAAATAACAGGTTCAAATGGACTAAGGAAAGGAAAACCCCGACAGAAAACCTGGATTTTGGAATCTTCTATGACGAACAGGGCGCGGACACGGACTAAAAGAGAAAATTAAATTAATTATGGATAGGAAGGATAAGGAAACTAAATCTATCGAACAGGGGGTCGGATCCCCAGTTCCGGTCGGTGCGGATGGCGAGAGCGCGGGCCTCCCCGACCGTCAACCAGCGACTGCTCGGAGTCTACAACGGAGAGGCAGGTTGTCGACTCCCATAGTGCTACTGCCAAAACAGATCTAGAAGAAGTACCTGAAAAAGAAACAAAAATTAGTGAAAATCCTTTCGTGTTCACGCCGACAAGGACACTAGCGAGATCTCCGGTGAAATCGCCGGCAACAGCAGCGGTGCAAACACAAAACATAGAGGGCACAGAGAAAAAAAATGGAAATAGAAGGAGAGAAGACGACGGGAATAACAAAGATAGAGATGTTCCTGAGAGGAAGGAATACGAGTAGGGTAAGGTCAAACTCACTCACAAGACTAAAATTATATAGTGCATATATGCCTCCCAGTCTAGATTTACAACTATTTAAAGATCGAGTCGACGATATTATGAACGACATTAAAAAAACAAAAGGCGAGGCTATTATAGGTGGCGATTTCAATGCCAAGTCACATATATGGGCTCTCAAAAGTCGGACGAAAGAGGAATGTACTTGGAAGAGTGGATATCGGAAATAAAATGGAATTTTTTTTTTTTTTTTTTTTTTTTTTTTTTAGGGTGGAAAAATCTTTTATAGACACCGTCTAATACATCAAGATCCTTAAACAGAAGCTGGATATATCAAAACGACACCACGGTAGTGTGGGACTCCTTTTTATAGGTTACCCACTAAAAAACCATCCAAACTATCTAACCCCGACATATCTCTGGAATCACTCTTCGTATACATCAGAGATAGTGGTTGTCTGTCCAACATCTTTTATACGTTATCACGTTTCTTCGTTCCTCTCGCGCTCGCGTTCTTCAACCTCCTTTTCCTTTAAAATCCCTATTATATAACCATGCCCGATCTTCCAATTATTTTCTTTTTTACACATCCAGTTTAGTAGAGTGCTGACAGAGTCCATTTTATTTATGGTCACTAAGGCTTTCCGATTATTCTCCCACCTACTGCAATGTATAAATGTGTGACTCGGGTCATCTATTTCGTTAGGGCAGTACATGCACAGCGGATTCGGGACTTTTCCTATTCGGAAGGTGTAACTTCTGAAGCACCCATGGCCACTCAACAGTTGCGTTATATAGTAGTCTGTTGTTTTAAACTCGCAGGCTAGCCAGGCTCCAATCTCTGGTATTAACAACTTGGTCCACTGCGCCACTTCGAAAGTCTGATTCCATCTCTGTTCCCATTTCTCAATGGTTAAGTTTCTTTCCCGTACTTTGTCTACTGCTGTGAGCGTGCCAATCCTCTGCAGCCTCATTCTTTCTTCCACCTGCAGTTCTATTGGTGGAGTTTCTGCTATTACGCATAAGGCTTCTGCAGATACCGTACGGTATGCCCGAGTCACCCTCAGTAGGCTCTTCCTTTGCACAGATTGCAGCAACTTCTTATATTTTCCAAACTTAAGTACGCTGCCCCATACTGGCGCAGCGTATAGAATAACTGAAGTTACTACCCCAGCTAGCATTTTGCGTTTTAGAAAGCCAGGTCCATTCAAATTCGGTAGAATTCTCCCAAGAGCTACGACTTGTCTCTCCGCCTTCTCACACGTGCGCCTTACATGCTCATTAAATAGTAGTTTGTCATCCAGCCATACTCCGAGGTATTTCACAGATTTACTTGGTTTTATTTGCTGTCCACCTACACAGATTGTAATGTCTTCTCTATTTCTCGGACCTTTGACTATTATACTCTCCGTCTTAGAGGGGGCCACATCTAGTCCGTGTGTCTCCAACCATTGGCATATGACTAATAATGCTTCCTCTGCGTAAGACTTTAGATCGTCCTTGTTATTCGCGTTTACCACGACAGCCAGGTCATCTGCATAGGCCACTGTTTTGCACGTTTCTGGTAGTTTGGCTTCCAATACGCCATTGTAAAGCACATTCCATAGTAGTGGTCCTAATACAGAGCCCTGTGGAACTCCTTGCTCCAGCGTCATCTCAGATCTATCGACCTCTATTTTTCTGTCCATGAAGTAATCTATAACTGCATTAACCAGGTACCGGCTTACTTGAAGATTCTGAAGCGCTTCTATGACCTTGCTCCATTTTGCGGTATTAAAGGCGTTCCTGATGTCAACAAATATAATTATGCCCCATTTCCAGTTGATGCCTGTCGCAAGCCTGAGTACTTGCTCTACTGCATGGACTGTGGATTTTCCGGATCTGAAGCCGAATTGATTCTCTGATATACCAGATTTTTCCTCGAGTTCTTCTAGTAGTCTTCTCGCTATAAGATGTTCGTAGAATTTGCATAGCACGTTTAGAAGACAAATAGGTCTGTATTTTCTAGGTTCGACGTCTGGATTACCTTTAGGAATTAAAACCAATTTGGCTTTTTTCCATGACAGTGGCATCGTCTGTGTGGTAAGTATATGGTTGAATAGCTCCAGGAGCAACTCTGGATACTCCTCAACCGCCAATTTAATGGTCTCGATCTGGATTCCGTCTGGACCGGGTGATTTTTTAATCTTTAGTTTGTTGCAGGCTTGCGTGAGCTCATCTATGGTGAAGGGGGTGGGCGGACCACATAGCATCTTACCTGGAATAGGAGTATCTCTTGTCGATGGAAAAAGACCTGTAGCTATCTGCAATCTCTGGTAAGTAGCCATTTGATAGGGTTCCAACAGATGTCTTAATCGGCTAGTTACAATTTTGTAACCCATTCCCCAGGGGTCATTTTCAAGGTCATTGCAGAGACTTCTCCAGCTATGCTTCTTGGATTTGGCAATTTCGACTCTTAGATTTTTTCGGAGTGTTTTATAGTCGTTCTCCATTTCCGTGATTTCCACTCCTGGAATACCTCTACGCCTTGCTCTAATTAGGTCCCTTCGCTTACTAATGCATTCTCGTCTTAGATTTTGGATGTCCTGGGTCCACCAGTGAGGCTGTCTAGATGTGGAGTCTTGAGTCGAGTTTTCCATGCTGCATATCTGGGACTCTTTAATAGCTTTTGTTAATTCCTCCAGACCCATATCCCTGTTTATGAGTAGTTGCATAGCGACTCTGTTGGTGTCCCTGTTCCATAATCGGATCTCACGGTTTCTTTTCCGCTGTGCAATTACTCGGCCAGTCACCTCATATGTGATGTATCTATGCAGACTTAAACTTTCCTCGTTTTCCAGCACCTGCCAGTTGGTTACCTTGGCTGCTATACCCTCTGAGCAGAAGGTCAGGTCAATAAAGGATTTTTGTTCCCTCCTGGTGAAAGTAGGGATTAGGCCATCGTTTTTCAGTGTAAGGTGTAGCGAGTTGATCCACTCCTCCAGAAATTTGCCACGTCGATCCCTATAGTGTGATCCCCAGGACGGGGACTTGGCGTTAAAGTCTCCAGCCACAATAATCTCCTTGTTTTCGGCTCTAATGTCTTCCATCAATGAGTCGATCGATTTTTCAAAGGTGGTTAAGTCTGCACTTGGCGAGAGATAGCAGTTGTACAGCACATATGAGGGGAATTCCAGTTTCACATAGCCATTTTTGGACGAGTGGGAAATGATACCACAGTTCCTGTTAATACAGAACACAGCGGTATCTGATAATTTGTCGGTAATCCACCTCCGGTCATTTCGTGTTCTCGTTATATTCGGTTCTTGTAATAGGATAATGTCGATATTATTGTGGGTTGCAAATCGGTAAGCTAGGTCATGGGCCTTAGATCGTCTGTCTACATTTACTTGAATTATTTTAAGGGTCATTGTTAGTTAAGTTCACGGATTGCGTATCGTGTACGTCCTCCAGAGTTTCCATCACTTGGTTTCCTTCGTCTGTTCCTTCCTCGGTTGTTTTGTTTAGTTGTAATTCCGTTGGTTCTAGTAAATTGTTTGTTTCCTCAATTACGTGGTCGTTATTTTCTTCAGGAGCCCCGCTAACACTCGTGGAGACGGATGTTAAGCGTCGGATCCTACTATTTTGCCTAGCTCTATTAAGGGCCGCCTTAAACGCCGGGCATTTCATGGTGCCAGTTTTATGCCCTGTTTCATTGCACACAGGGCAGGCTTCCTCATTAGGGCAATCTTTCGAGCTATGTTCTGGGCCTCCACATCGGAAACAGTTACCATTCCTTTCCGTGCCAGTACATTCTGAGAGTCCATGGTCATATGACCAACACTTCGAGCACCTCGGAACCCTAACTCTTTTCTCCATCCAACATCGGACTAGGCCTACTTTCAGACGTCCTTCCTGCAGGATTTTGTTTGCATCTACCTCTGGTATGACCAGGGTTGCCGCTTGTTGCTCATTAGCCATGGGGCGTAATCGGAAATGAACCTAACATGTCATAACAACGGCGATCCAACGTTTATCAGAGGCAAAACTAAGTCACACTTAGACATAACACTAACAACACACAGATTAGCAGGACAAATTACGGAATGGAAAATAGTACAAGAAGAGATATTCACTATTCACAAACACATAAGATATACCATAGACGGGACGCGCAAGACGAAAAACACACAACAACACGAGGGAAGAACATTGGATGAAAAACAATTTCTAGAAAAAGTAAGAAATACGATGAATGTAAGCGACACCGATGTCAAAACTTTTAGCAAGAAATTACAAGAGGCGGTCGAAAGCAGCACGAAAGCACGAAAAAAAAGGGGAGACAGTAACCCGCACTGGTGGAATGACCAGATCGAGGAATACGGCAAAAAGAAAAGAAATACGGCAATATCACTGCGAAGAACACTCCCAAGGCTGTCTAAGAATTACGAGGAAAACGAGACCAGATGCACCGACCTGAAACAGCAACTAAAAACAACAATAAATGAACTAAAAAAGCTAATTCGCAAAGAAAAGAGGAAACACTGGAAACAATTATGCGAGGAATTAGAGAACGACATATGGGGAACGGGCTATCAAATAGCAACGAGATTTGTGGGAAGACCAAAACCACCATATAACCCAACGATGAGCCAGAAAACACGATGGTGCAAGGAGCTTTTCCCTAAAAAAGAAAAAAGAACACCAAACTGGACAAATCACAATGAGAACATCGAACAAATTTCAATCGAAGAACTAGAAAACGCTGTACATGCAATGAAAAATAAGAGAGCTCCTGGGCCCGACAATATACCGGCAGAGGCTATAAAATTACTATTCAGTATAATGCCACAAACACTGTTGGAATTATACAACAGGTTAATCGAAGACCAATACTTTCCAGAGGTATGGAAGAAGTCAAGAGTCATTCTAGCTTGGAAGGGAAAACCGAAACAGGAAGCGTCGTCATACAGGCCTATATGCCTAATCAACACATTGGGTAAACTTTACGAGCGAATTATAAAAACGAGACTCGAAGCAGTAATGTACGAGGAAGAACTTAACCTGTCTGAACAACAGTACGGATTTCGAAAGGGCAGATCCACCCTCCATGCAGTAGAGCGCGTACAAAACATTAAAGCAAACTCGAATAGTACTTGGATGGACATGATAACAATCGATACACGTAACGCATTTAACACCGTATCATGGACAGACATTATCGAAAAGTTAGAAAAAATGAAAATCCCGAACTACCTAAGAAACATCTTAGACAGCTATTTGTGTAATAGAAAAATCGTTATCGGTAACAAAGAGCTATGTACATACGAAGGAGTCCCGCAAGGATCAGTAATAGGGCCTGTATTATGGAATATAGTATACGACGATGTCTTGAGATTAAACTACGTGGAAGGGCTGAAAGCTATCGCTTTTGCGGATGATTTGGCCATCATAGTGGAAAGTGATTCCATCGACATATTAAATCTAAAAATAGAGACAACGATATCACAGATTACGAGTTGGATGAATAAAAAACAACTAAAATTAGCATCAGAAAAAACGGAATACATGCTACTAAAAGGTCGAAGAATAAATAGAGAAGACGTGAGAGTGGTTATTATGGATACCAACATCCAAAGGGTAAGGGAAATCAAGTATCTCGGGATTGTGTTGGACGATAATGGAACCTTTGGACCCCATATCAAATACGCAGCAGAAAAAGCATTAACAAGAGCAAAAATGCTATCTATGGTAATGCCAAACATAGGAGGACCGGGGTACTGGAAAAGGAAAGCTCTATATGGGGTTATGGAATCCATAATACTGTATGGAGCACCTATCTGGAAAAACGCAATGAACATCGCGAAATACAAAAATATCCTAATGAGAACGCAAAGAACGGCGATAATTAGAGTAATTTCTGCATATCGGACCATTTAACTAAAAGATACCAAACTAAAAGAAAGAATGACAACGATAAACAAGTGGCAAGCGAGGTGGGAGGAGGAAAGAGATAAAGCACAATGGACACGAAGGTTGATAAAGGATGTCAAAACATGGACACTATGCAAACACAGAAGGACAGAATATTTTCTGACGCAATTTTTATCCGGTCATGGAAATTTCGCGAGCTACACTAAAAGAATCCAAAAAACTATAACGGACGAATGCCGATACTGCAACGAAAGCGATTCCCCGGAACATACAATCTTCAGGTGTAATAGGTGGAATACACTAAGAAACGAGCTGGTACTTACGGTTGGGGAGATTAATACCGAGAACATCATAGATAAAATGATCGATAGCAAAACAGCATGGGATTTAATACATACCTTCGTACAGCTCGCGGAACGTACCATGGCCGGTGAGAAACTCCGCCCCCAAGATGCGCCGTAGCATATTGCCTAATAATGCCCGAAACTCATTCTGTTGTTACCAGGGCCTGGGCACTCTTCCATTCAAGGTCAAATCATATTTTAGTTTCGTATCAGGTCGCTTATGTCGCCACTGTCGCTAAATTTGAATCTAGCATGCTGCGCGGTAGTTGCCGTGTCGAGTGAGAGTTTCATTATCAGTCTGATTTAAACTTGAGTTTGTTCGGTTCGTTTGCGGCTGTTATTTTTATTGTGTTTTGAATATTTTATATTTGAACTAAAATGGTTTTAAAGTGTTGTGTCGTGTCGTGTAGTCAAGCCTACAACAAGTCCATCCCTTTAAAATTTCATTGCCTACCAAAAGATGAAGTGGTATGTATACAATTTTTAATTTGTTATAGCGAAAAGTTTTTTTTTACTTTACATATCCTTTTATGTAAAATTGTACTATATTTATTCATTCAATATATTCTTTATTATTTTAGTTGCGGGAGAAATGGTGTGTAGCCATAGGGCGAATGGATTTGAAGGATGTTGAGGGTAAACGAAGATACCAGTACAGGGTTTGTGAAAAACATTTTTCTGCAGATGCACTATTTGTCGAAGACCATAATCGCACAAATATTAAAGCCACCGCTGTGCCCTCCTTACATTTGCCAGGTTATTTCCCATTTTCCTAATAACATATTTTTGAAGCTGTTATATGTTGTAATTTATTACCGCAGGCCACAATTATCTAAATTTATTTATTGCAGCGTCAGTTATACCTACAGAATGTAAACTCCCTAGGACTTCTGAAAACGAGGATCACCAGGCATATTCAATATTAGAGGATATTTCAAAAGGACCAGGTAATTTTCACTTACTTTACATTCACTTATTAGTACATTATTTTGTTGCACAACTAATTACAATTTATATTTGACAGGTACTTCAACTTCATCAAGTAGCGAAAGTCATGCTGTTGGTTCTTGTTCTACTCCTATAACCCGACGAAGTAAGTTTAATATATTTTACTAACTTAATATGCAATAAGAAAATATTTACAAAATTATTATTATTACACAGATAATTTTGTTTCATGTACTTATACATGTATAATACAATATAATACCGAGTATATGATCATTTATTTTTCTATTGTTCAGTATTGACGAACATTAAAAACTCATTTAAGGTATTTAGGAATTACAGGAATTTGTATAAGTAAATACCAATTTCAATATTACATCATGATATTAACCATTCATTGTACTTATCCACTATCGGATTAGAACATCTTCCCTTTTACAAACACATTAGCAAATTACATACAGATTCTGAAAGTGTACAGCTACTTTATGAAATTATTACTCGCAGAATGGTTGGAAAGGGCGCTGACGCGCCCTTTCTTGGGACACTGACCCGTTGCCAGGTCGTCAATTGTCGCAACTAAATCTTTTGGTAGTCTTGTCACTTAGTCAGGCAATCACTACCACTATTATACACTCTACTATACAACCATACACTACTGCTTCATTATCACAAATCACTAATTGTAAGCTCAAAAGTTTATTAGCCGTAATTGTTAATAAAAATTTGATAATAGCGTCCAAATCCAAAAATTTGTTCGCTTCAAGTCAAATAAGGTTTATAAACGCACCCCGAAAAATAAATAATTGTAAGTCTTTCTTTATTAACACCCAAGAACAAAATAACAAAGTAATACATCATCCGATTCCACCTTATCAACCTAAAAACTAGTCCCTCCGTGAATCATACATTTTCGATACAATTCTTTCGTTTTAAATAAATATCCATCGCAGTGCCGTCCCCATTTCAAACATATGCTAATGCTAATAATCGCTCGGCCAAAATCCAAAATGCCAAAATATTAATGCACATTACACACCCCTCTCTCGACCGCTACAAGCTAACGTTTCAAAGTAAAATGCCCTCGCACGGTTCAAGTTAAAAATATGCGGTTTGTTTTGTTAGTTAGAGAAAACTACGCTTAACAAATTTGTATTCTTGTAATATTTTTGTAAACCTAATAGTTTTCGATATTTGAGCGTGATAATTTTAATTATGACTAATTAAAATTAAACCTTTTCTAATAACTCAAAAACTAATTGTCGAATAAAAATTTGTAAATTACTATTCGATGTAAAATAATATTCCGTACAAATCACCTAGTACCAAAAATTTCGTAAATCTAACGGTTTAGGAGATATTTGATTTTGAATTTTCCGGAAAAAACGATTTTTGTTACGGCTTATTCGCGAGGTTCGGAAAATATACCATTCGATAGAAAAATCAATTCTAAACAATTTCTGTATCTTGTAAAATTTTCGTAAACCTTCCGTTTCGGAGATATTAATGTATTTATTCACAAAGTAATTCCTTCTCGATCCGTCCCTGTTCTCTACGGAGAGAACGGTTTCGGGAATCCCTTTGCTGCGCGAATTTGAACCATAAATCCGTCGCTCGAGTCTCATGATCGCGACTTAGATTTATCCCTATAACTTTTGAACTGTTCAAGATAAACATATGCAGTTTGTTTTGTTAGTTGGAAAAAACTACGCTTAACAAATTTGTATTCCTCTAAAATTATCGTAAACCTAATAGTTTTCGAGATTTGAGCGTGTAAATAATAAGGAATTTAATTATAATTAAATTATTTTTCCCATAACTCCGAGAAGGAAATTTTGATTTTCCCGCGGTTTGCGTGAGATAATCGATATTAATTTGACGAATATTTTAGGAGAGATTGAGAAAAATCGATTTCTTCGTTTCCGATAAAATCGCAAAAAACCCTAAAAATACCCTAAAAATATCCGGAATTTTTCACCCGGAAGGAAACTTTTCCGGGTTTCGAAATGTCGATTTTCCGATAGATCTCGTCAAAATTCGTAAATATGGCGTTTTTCCCGCGACGATTTTCCTTCGCGTACGGCCGTAAGAAAAAAACACTCCAATCAGCTCGGTTTTACCCAGCAATATCGCAGGTTTTTCGTCGTAACTCAACAACCGTTAAAGTTGGAACCACCCCGTAAACTTTTTATTATGTAAAAAAACATCCTCCACAATTTTCAAAGAATAATTTTTTTTTCGAAATCGCATCTTTTTTCGAGTTATTTCGACTTTTTGTCAATCGCGTTTATATTAAAAAATCGATATCGCGCTATAAATCAGAAACCGCTCAAAATCGAATCACCCCATCCACATATATTATAGAAAATACTATTCTTTACAAATTTCGATTCTTGAGAAATTTTCAAAAAACGGCTAGTTTTTGAGTAATTGTAAAATATAAATTTTTCGTTCGCGAAGGAAATTTTGATTTTCCCGCGGTTTGCGTGAGATAATCGATATTAATTTGACGAATATTTTAGGAGAGATTGAGAAAAATCGATCTCTTCGTTTCCGATAAAATCGCAAAAAACCCTAAAAATATCCGGAATTTTTCACCCGGAAGGAAACTTTTCCGGGTTTCGAAATGTCGATTTTCCGATAGATCTCGTCAAAATTCGTAAATATGGCGTTTTTCCCGCGACGATTTTCCTTCGCGTACGGCCGTAAGAAAAAAACACTCCAATCAGCTCGGTTTTACCCAGCAATATCGCAGGTTTTTCGTCGTAACTCAACAACCGTTAAAGTTGGAACCACCCCGTAAACTTTTTATTATGTAAAAAAACATCCTCTACAATTTTCAAAGAATAATTTTTTTTTCGAAATCGCATCTTTTTTCGAGTTATTTCGACTTTTTGGCAATCGCGTTTATTTTAAAAAATCGATATCGCGCTATAAATCAGAAACCGCTCAAAATCGAATCACCCCATCCACAAATATTGTACAAAATACTATTCTTTACAAATTTCGATTCTTGAGAAATTTTCAAAAAACGGCTAGTTTTTGAGTAATTGTAAAATATAAATTTTTCGTTCGCTAAGGAAAGTTTGTTTTTTATCGTTATAACTCAAAATCGATTCAAAAAAGAACAACCCCTTATATGTCCTATTATAGAGAAAAACGTTCTCTACAATTTTCAAAGAATAAATTTTTTTTCGAAATCGCATCTTTTTTCGAGATATTTCAATTTTTTGCCGAAAATGCGAAAATTAAAATTTATTTTTACTATAACTCCGGTAAATGGATTTTCCTGGATATGCGGTTTGCTTGAGATGATTGGTAATATATTGAAGAATGTTTTGGGAAATTTTAAAGAAAATCGTTTGAAGATTTTCCAAGAAAATCCCGAAAAACCACAAAAATCCCCAAAAATCACCCAAAAATCCGGTTTTTCACCCGGAAGGAAAAGTTTCCGGGTTTCGAAATATGGATTTTCCGATAGATCTCGTCGAATTACGTCGGATAGCGTTTTTTCCGCGACGATTTTCCTTCGCGTTTGGCCGTAAAAAATAAAACACGCCAATGAGTCAGTGAATGAATGAATGAATGAATGGATTCTTTCGGTTTCAGCTGTATAGTTAGTAGGACTATTCAATTATCTTCAATTCTTGTGAATAATATATTGTTTTTTTTCTGTTTACAGGTCCAATTTTTCAGACAAAATTATTAAAATCTGTAGGCGTTAAAAGAGCAATACAACTTTCTCCTAAAGCCAGAAAGTTATATACAATTGCTTCTGGGCTAAAGAAAATAGCCAAAGTTTTGGATGACCAAAACAGCAAGAATATAGATCGTCTTCAGGAGGCACTAGAATATACAGAGACTCCCGAATTTATGAAAAATAAGGTGAATCAAACGACACTAAATTTTATTTGGTCGCAGATGAAAATGCAGATGAAAAACGCGAGAGGACGGCGTTATTCTTTTGAGGATAAAGTTTTTACGCTGTCTTTGTTAAAACAAAGTCCCAAAGCATATCGAATTTTAAGAGCGACATTTGCGTTACCTGCGCGCAAAACTTTGATGACGCTTCTAAGTCGAGTTCCATTTAATGTTGGAATCAACCAAAAAATATTGGCTACTTTGGCAGAATCGCTGAAACATTTAGACGTCTGCGACAGGTACTGTGTGTTGCTCTTTGATGAAATGTCCTTGTAACCATCATTGGCATATGACAAAAAAGGTGATAGGATCGTCGGATTTTCCGAAACAGATGAACGTCGTATGAAATTTGCAGACCATGCATTCGTAATTATGCTGAAGGAAAAAATGGAAGCAGCCCATTTCATTTTACATGAGCCAATCTGGAATGAATGCAACAGAAATTACAAAAATTTTAAAACGAAACATTGAAGAACTACAGAAAGTGGGATTTAAAATAGTAGCGACTATTTGTGATCAATTCACTTCTAACTCTGACAATAAAAAAGTTGATCAAAGATTCGAAGGGAGACGTAAATAGCGAATTAAAGCTGTTTAGAATAGGAGGCGAAGACATTGTGGCAATTTATGACCCGCCTCATTTGCTGAAGGGAATGAGGAATAACCTTCTCAACAATAATAAAGTTGAATTTATTAAAGGAGGCTTGAAGAAAGAAGCAAGTTGGCAAGATATTGTCAACTTATACGAAATGGACGTTGGGGATTTTAACGATAGAATGTGCTACAACTTAAGGAATTGCCATATAATATATATATATATATATATATATATATATATATATGTATATATATAAAAGGAAAAAATTTAAAAAATGAAGGTGAAGTATGCAGCACAAGTTTTTTCGCACCAAGTATCATCTACATTAAGATGGACTGCGAGACATGGTAAGTAAATATGTTAAAATTGATTTAGTAAATACAAATCTATCATTTTCATTTGCAGAAAAAGTAAATACTCTCGGGGCCAAAGCTGAGGACACCGCCGATTTTGTAAGCCTCATGGACCAACTCTTCGATAGCGTCAACGGACACTTAAGGTATCCTGAGAACGGGAAGGTTTTAAGATGCGCTATTGACGAAAATTCGGCTCACCATAGATTTTGGTCAGACAGTATAGGGATATTAAAGTCAGTAAGATTTTTAACCAAAAATGGAAGGGTGACTCCACCTTCCGTGAAAAATTGGATGTCTACGTTAAGGGGGTTCATGTATCTGTGGGCTAAATTAAAAACCAAAGGTTTTAAATTTTTAAATCCCCGTAACTTTAACCAAGACCCACTGGAAAACTTTTTTGGGTGCATTCGGAGTCATGGGGTGCGAAATGTTAATCCTACATGCACTTCTTTTATGAACTCGTTCAAAACCCTTCTTATCAACAATTTTAACGCGCCACACTCTTCCAGTGCCAATTGTGAAGGTGATGACAATGACGCATTAAGTTCATTGCGCATTCTTTTAAATGAGACTGTCACTGGTAACGAAGAGATCAGTTTTCAAATTAAACACAATGTTATTTTAACGGAGGCCAGTGACAATTATGTTATAAACAAACACAGTTACATTGCGGGGTATATAGCAAAAAAAATAATTAAGAAGGTAAACAATTGTACCATATGCGTAAATCAAATGGAAGCAATAAAATCCACGCATGAACATGGGTTTGTTAATGCAATGCAGTACGACACTGGCAAATTAATGAAAACGAAAATGCAGTTCCGTAGGATGTTACGCATATGGAACAATTGTTCGATCAAACGTATTTAAGTTATATTTTAGAAGACAATTTCAAATTAAAAATGATGCATGTATTTCAACAACTGCTTTTGAATCCCTTTATTTGCAAAACTCATAATATTTTTGAAA
This sequence comes from Phyllotreta cruciferae, assembly GCA_917563865.1. Taxonomy (NCBI): domain Eukaryota; kingdom Metazoa; phylum Arthropoda; class Insecta; order Coleoptera; family Chrysomelidae; genus Phyllotreta; species Phyllotreta cruciferae. The sequence continues at coordinate 99,167 of OU830614.1, read as the reverse complement.
TGTATGTTGATTTATTTTTAAATGTATACATGTATTCGCATTTAAAAAATATCAATAAAATATTGAAAGGGGACATTAATCTATTTCAAAGTAGTGATAAGTTAAAAAGTTTGGCAATTACTAGGTACCTTAGATTAAAAAAAAAGGACAAGATATCCAAAAATGTAATCACGTTAGAAAGTTAAGTACGTTAGAAATATACATAATTTTATGTTATCTTTTTAGTTTGTAAGAGTATGTAGCAATAGAAAAATTTTGATTTAATAAATGTTAATTTTTTCAATAAGTATTCAGTAGTATAATCAGTGGTTTAATATTATTTAACAACTGGTAACACCGAAACTGATGCGTATACATATATCAATCAGTCGATCAAAAAGTGCTAAAATATAAACTTGTTGGGTTCTTCTGTATTTACTACTACTGGAAAATTAAAGATTTTAAATTTTTTGTATTAGCGGTTAGTTTAATACATCATAACTAATTCGAACACAGTAAATATAAAATCTTTCATTTTCCTAGTGAATGCAAAAGAATCCAATAAGTTTGTACAAGATAAATATTGAAATAATTTGAAACTAGCGCGCTTAGTTCCCGTATCAGGTCGCGCGTGGCGCTAGTGTATCCCGTTTGCTTAAAACACAGAGAGTGGCGTATCTATATTATATGGTAATCTGTGGTTGTTACCATCTAACGCTGAAACATCTAACTGCAGTGCCGTATTAAGGGAGTAATGGAATTTAAAAATAATAATAATTTAGTAAAGCAAGATGAAGAAACGTATCTTGAGCAGACAAACTGGTGATGTGATTAGTAGAATTTTTACATTCATGGAACAAGAGAAAATATGTATACAAATCTATGTATTTTCGGAATGTCTATTATATTTTCTTGATACAAATCCAATATTAAATTATAAGTACCCATTATAGATAACTAATTAGTGTAGTATTAGGTATATTGTCCTAATCATTAATCCAGATTACAACTGCTTAACTTTATTAGTATAACAATTATGCTTAGAAAGAACGTAAATTAAACTTCCATTAACCTTATTGATTTATTTTTGAACATTCTAAACAAAAAAGATTTATTTTTTTTAAGAAGAATTAAATTAAATTTAAATCAAAAATAAATTACAGTATTAAATAATTTTTATTATTGGTCTGGGAAATTTGAATTTACCCCTGAGTCCGTTTACCGCAAACTTGCAAGCGAAATACCACTATCGCCTATACTTGTACCGGGTGTCCAAATAAGAAGGGTCGCCGGCCATATCTCGAAAACTAATAGTCGTAAAGACTTGCGGTAAAAATTTTTATAACTAAATTGGCCAAGAGAAAATGCTGGAAATAATTTTGAAGTCTCTGAAAAGGCCACCAGTACGAGTATTCGCAATCGTGATTTTTAAAAGCCGTTTTTTTCAAAAATTTCCATAGTAGAGGTATCAAAAATACATTTTATTTTGAGAGTTGAGATAAATGCGATTCTTTTTTGCTATATATTTATGACTCTAACTTTTAAAATAAAGTGGTGGAGGAAGATTGAATATGTTTACAAATAAACGTTAATAACTTCAAAACCCCTGAACGGATTTTCATAAACATGAAATCGTTGAAAAGGGCTTTCCTTAGTCTATCACTCACACATTGTAAAATATTATTTCGATTGCTTACTTGGCCACAAGAGGGCGTTTTCCGACATTGCCTCAAATAACATCAATTTTCTCAAAAAAATTAAATGCAACAATATAACTTTTTATTTAGCAAATGATAGTCAGGGAATTGCCCAACAAGCCTGTGAAAACTGCATCACGATATCTCTTTCCTATCCTAAAATATACGTAAAAAAAGAAAATTGTTAAAAAACGATAACAAAACGGTAAAAAAAATTGATTACGTGGATATTTTCGGCACACCTATTATTATAAAAGCCTCTAATTATCGTTGTTTTATGCACAAAATGATTTGGCTTGTTAGTAAACTCCAAATATTATATTTAAATCTGCAATCTAATTAATATTCATTTAACATTATTATAGAATCTTCACTTCCGTTTTTACTGAATGCGATCTTCAAAAAAAATTAGCATGCCATGAAAAATAGGGCACAAACAATTCTGCACTCACTACACCACATCACACCATCACATGCTGATAGACCAACGACCTTGGTTCTGGATCTTCTGCATTCAGTTTGGATTATGTGGTAACCAATATTGATATTGTGCCTTATTTTCCATGGCATGCTAATTTTTTTTTGTAGATTGCATTCAGTGAAAACGGAAGTGAAGATTCTAATTAATGTTAAATGAATATTAATTAGATTGCAGATTTAAATATAATATTTGGAGTTTAATAACAAGCCAAATAATTTTGTGTATAAAACAACGATAATTAGAGGCTTTTATAATAATAGGTGTGCCGAAAATATCCCCGTAATCCAATTTTTTTGCCGTTTTCTTATCGTTTTTTAACAATTTTCTTTTTTTACGTATATTTTAGGATAGGAAAGAGATATCGTGATGCGGTTTTCACAGGCTTGTTGGGCAATTCCCTGACTATCATTTGCTAAATAAAAAGTTATATTGTTGCATTTAATTTTTTTGAGAAAATTGATGTTATTTGAGGCAATGTCGGAAAACGCCCTCTTGTGGCCAAGTAAGCAATCGAAATAATATTTTACAATGTGTGAGTGATAGACTAAGGAAAGCCCTTTTCAACGATTTCATGTTTATGAAAATCCGTTAAGGGGTTTTGATGTTATTAACGTTTATTTGTAAACATATTTAACCTTCCTCCACCACTTTATTTTATAAGTTAGAGTCATAAATATATAGCAAAAAAGAATCGCATTTATCTCAACTCTCATAATAAAATGTATTTTTGTTACCTCTACTATGAAAATTTTTGAAAAAAACAGCTTTTAAAAATCAAGATGGCGAATACTCGTACTGGTGGCCTTTTCAGAGACTTCAAAATTATTTCCAGCATTTTCTCTTGGTCAATTTAGTTATAAAAATTTTTACCGCAAGTCTTTACGACTATTAGTTTTCGAGATATGGCCGGCGACCTTTCTTATTTGGACACCCGGTACAGCGCTCTCACTCATTCGAATACTCTCCTTGTCGCACACAGACTCTTACTTCGCGCAGAAAATATTTCTCCCACCGGCCATGGTACGTTCCGCGAGCTGTAATTAAAGTGATCTCGATAAAGGATAAAGAGGAATTCGAAAAAAGAGCGTTTATGTGATTTATTTATATATTTATACAGAATGTTTTATTTATACATATAGAATATAGTTATTTATTACATACATATATAATGTTATTATTTTTATTATGATATTATGTAAGGCAGGATTCTAACCGCTGGAATGTAGACGAACACTCTTTATGGAGTATACCTACATTCTAGAGAGGGTAAACATGAGGTGGTTTTAGTGGGTAACCAGGCATTGCACATAGTCTGGAGTCCCACACTCCCGAGGAAGGGTAGAACTTGTACTCGGGGTCCATAAAGAATCTCCACCTGTCAAAAAAAAAAGTGGTGTGGTAGTGGTGTGGTAGTGGTGTGGTAGTGGTGTGGTAGTGGTGTGGTAGTGGTGTGGTAGTGGTGTGGTAGTGGTGTGGTAGTGGTGTGGTAGTGGTGTGGTAGTGGTGTGGTAGTGGTGTGGTAGTGGTGTGGTAGTGGTGTGGTAGTGGTGTGGTAGTGGTGTGGTAGTGGTGTGGTAGTGGTGTGGTAGTGGTGTGGTAGTGGTGTGGTAGTGGTGTGGTAGTGGTGTGGTAGTGGTGTGGTAGTGGTGTGGTAGTGGTGTGGTAGTGGTGTGGTAGTGGTGTGGTAGTGGTGTGGTAGTGGTGTGGTAGTGGTGTGGTAGTGGTGTGGTAGTGGTGTGGTAGTGGTGTGGTAGTGGTGTGGTAGTGGTGTGGTAGTGGTGTGGTAGTGGTGTGGTAGTGGTGTGGTAGTGGTGTGGTAGTGGTGTGGTAGTGGTGTGAGTGATTATATGCGCATTGCAGTGGCAAGCAATGATATATAGTGCCACTGACACGCCAAAATGTCGTCTTCAGAAGGATGAAGATGCTCTTTTATTGGTACAAAACTAAAAATTAAACTTATTGGAGATTAGTGGCACCAGACTGACATCACGCCATCTTCAAAATTCCACGTCACTGCTATGCCATTTTGATACGATCAATTGAAAAAATTCAAATAAACTAGTTAGGTTAAAATTACCCCACGACCCCCCCGTTTTAACCCACCCTGGACCACTTTTTTAACTCGATTGTATGGTGCCGTATGACATTTCATTTGCTTAGTATGTGTACCAAATTTCATCATTATACCTTCACTATTAATGAAATTATTAATAAAAATACCTCTTCAATAATCCATCTTTAACACCCTGTATACTGATAACTAAGGACATTTCGAAAAAATGTCATTTACGTTTTTGTCATATTTTGAGGTTCTCTACATGCTCCGAAAGTTTGACCACTTTTTTCAGAAACACCCTGTATACAGTGTGGTTATTAATGCAATGTACTTTTTTTAATGGGTGATTCTTGAGCTAATTTTGAGTCGAAAAGTTAATATAAAAGTATGTCTTCCGAAGCTCAGTTTTCGATATACAGTTGCAAAGTTGTAAAGTTTTATGCATATCGACCTTTCAGAATTGGAATAAAATTTGCCTTTTTTTAAACTAAAATACTACTCAAGACAAATATACTCACCGGCACGAAAAACGGAGCACTTGCACATTTTATATATTTTTATTTATAAAAAAAGAAATTTAATGTTATATGATGTTCTATTGTTATAATAACTTACACACGAACAAAACAACATGTCTTAAGTAATTTCTAACAACAATCAATCGTTTATTTGAAAAGAAAAACTGGGATTTAAGCTCTTTTAGAGGAATGGGACCTTATTCCTCAAGAGGACATTCGGCATTCAATTTTAGGCATGCCAAGAGGATAGGTGCAATAATTCGGGCACGTGGAGCCAACACACGTTATTAAAAATGCGCCTCACTAGTTTTTGCTAGCAATACGTTTCAGTTTCCACTAATTTAAGGTCACTTTGGCACAGCACCAATCTGTGTTTTTTCAAATCGTTTTTTTTAATGTAACCAACCACTTTTTCTTTTTAAATAAACGGTTGATTGTTGTTAGAAATTACTTAAAACCTGTTTTGTTTGTTTGTAAGTTATTACAACAAAAGAGCATCATATAACATTACTCGCAGAATGGTTGGAAAGGGCGCTAACGCGCCCTTTCTTGGGACACTGACCCGTTGCCAGGTCGTCAATTGTTGCAATTAAATCTTTTGGTGGTCTTGTCACTTAGTCAGGCAATTACTACCACTATTATACACTCTACCATACAACTATACACTACTGCTTCATTATCACAAATCACTAATTGTAAGCTCAAAAGTTTATTAGCCGTAATTGTTAATAAAACTTTGATAATAGCGTCCAAATCCAAAAATTTGTTCGCTTCAAATGAAATAAGGTTTATAAACGCACCCCAAAAAATAAATAATTGTAAGTCTTTCTTTATTAACACCCAAGAACAAAATAACAAAGTAAAGTAATACATCATCCGATTCCACCTTATCAACATAAAAACTAGTCCCTCCGTGAATCATACATTTTCGATACAATTCTTTCGTTTTAAATAAATATCCATCGCAGTGCCGTCCCCATTTCTAACATATGCTAATGCTAATAATCGCTCGGCCAAAATCCAAAATGCCAAAATATTAATGCACATTGCACACCCCACTCTCGACCGCTTCAAGTTAACGTTTCAAAGTAAAATGCCCTCTCACGGTTCAAGTTAAAAATATGCGGTTTGTTTTGTTAGTTTGAAAAAACTACGCTTAACAAATTTGTATTTTGTAATATTTTCGTAAACCTAATAGTTTTCGATATTTGAGCGTGATAATTTTAATTATGACTAATTAAAATTAAACCTTTTCTAATAACTCAAAAACTAATTGTCGAATAAAAATTTGTAAATTACTATTCGATGTAAAAAAATAATCCCTACAAATCACCTAGTTTGAAAAAATTTCGTAAATCTAACGGCTTAGGAGATATTTGATTTTGAATTTTCCGGAAAAACGATTTTTGTTACGGCTTGTTCGCGAGGTTCGGAAAATATACCGTTCGATAGAAAAATCATTTCTAAACAATTTCTGTATCTTGTAAAATTTTCGTAAACCTTCCGTTTCGAAGATAATAATGTATTTATTCATAAAGTAATTCCTTCTCGATCCGTCCCTGTACTCTACGGAGAGACCGGTTTCGGGAATCCCTTTGCTGCGCGAATTTGAACCATTAATCCGTCGCTCGAGTCTCATGTTCGCGACTTAGATTTACCCCTAAAACTTTTGAACTGTTCAAGATAAACATATGCAGTTTGTTTTGTTAGTTGGAAAAAACTACGTTTAACAAATTTGTATTCTTGTAAAATTATCGTAAACCTAATAGTTTTCGAGATTTGAGCGTGTAAATAATAAAGAATTTAATTATAATTAAATTATTTTTGCCATAACTCCGCGAAGGAAATTTTGATTTTCCCGCGGTTTGCGTGAGATAATCGATATTAATTTGACGAATATTTTAGGAGAGATTGAGAAAAATCGATCTCTTCGTTTCCGATAAAATCGCAAAAAACCCTAAAAATACCCTAAAAATCCGGAATTTTTCACCCGGAAGGAAACTTTTCCGGGTTTCGAAATGTCGATTTTCCGATAGATCTCGTCAAAATTCGTAAAGATGGCGTTTTTCCCGCGACGATTTCCCTTCGCGTACGGCCGTAAGAAAGAAACACGCCAATCAGCTCGGTTTTACCCAGCAATATCGCAGGTTTTTCGTCGTAACTCAACAACCGTTAAAGTTGGAACCACCCCGTAAACTTTTTATTATGTAAAAAAACATCCTCTACAATTTTCAAAGAATAATTTTTTTTTCGAAATCGCATCTTTTTTCGAGTTATTTCGATTTCGCCCTTTCTTGGGACACTTACCCGTTGCCAGGTCGTCAATTGTTGCAATTAAATCTTTTGGTGGTCTTGTCAGTTAGTCAGGCAATCACTACCACTATTATACACTCTACTATACAACCATACACTACTGCTTCATTATCACAAATCACTAATCGTAAGCTCAAAAGTTTATTAGCCGTAATTGTTAATAAAACTTTGATAATAGCGTCCAAATCCAAAAATTTGTTCGCTTGAAATCAAATAAGGTTTATAAGCGCACCCCGAAAAATAAATAATTGTAAGTCTTTCTTTATTAACACCCAATAACAAAATAACAAAGTAAAGTAATACATCATCCGATTCCACCTTATCAACCTAAAAACTAGTCCCTCCGTGAATCATACATTTTCGATACAATTCTTTCGGTTTAAATAAATATCCATCGCAGTGCCGTCCCCATTTCTAACATATGCTAATGCTAATAGTCGCTCGGCCAAAATCCAAAATGCCAAAATATTAATGCACATTGCACACCCCCCTCTCGACCGCTACAAGCTAACTTTTCAAAGTAAAATACCCTCGCACAGTTCAATTTAAAAATATGCGGTTTGTTTTGTTAGTTAGAAAAAACTACGCTTAACAAATTTGTATTTTTGTAATATTTTCGTAAACCTTCCGTTTCGGAGATATTAATGTATTTATTCATAAAGTAATTCCTTCTCGATCCGTCCCTGTTCTCTACGGAGAGAACGGTTTCGGGAATCCCTTTGCTGCGCGAATTTGAACCATAAATCAGTCGCTCGAGTCTCATGTTCACGACTTAGATTTACCCCTATAACTTTTGAACTGTTCAAGATAAACATATGCAATTTGTTTTGTTAGTTGGAAAAAACTACGCTTAACAAATTTGTATTCTTGTAAAATTATCGTACACCTAATAGTTTTCGAGATTTGAGCGTGTAAATAATAATGAATTTAATTATAATTAAATTATTTTTGCCATAACTCCACGAAAGAAAATTTGATTTTCCCGCGGTTTGCGTGAGATAATCGATATTAATTTGACGAATATTTTAGGAGAGATTGAGAAAAATCGATCTCTTCGTTTCCGATAAAATCGCAAAAAACCCTAAAAATACCCTAAAAATCCGGAATTTTTCACCCGGAAGGAAACTTTTCCGGGTTTCGAAATGTCGATTTTCCGATAGATCTCGTCAAAATTCGTAAAGATGGCGTTTTTCCCGCGACGATTTTCCTTCGCGTACGGCCGTAAGAAAAAAACGCGCCAATCAGCTCGGTTTTACCCAGTAATATCGCAGGTTTTTCGTCGTAACTCAACAACCGTTAAAGTTGGAACCACCCCGTAAAATTTTTATTATGTAAAAAAACATCCTCTACAATTTTCAAAGAATAAATTTTTTTTCGAAATCGCATCTTTTTTCGAGTTATTTCGACTTTTTGTCAATCGCGTTTATTTTAAAAAATCGATATCGCGCTATAAATCGGAAACCGCTCAAAATCGAATCACCCCATCCACATATATTATACAAAATACTATTCTTTACAAATTTCGATTCTTGAGAAATTTTCAAAAAACGGCTAGTTTTTGAGTAATTGTAAAATATAAATTTTTCGTTCGCGAAGGAATGTTTGTTTTTTATCGTTATAACTCAAAAACGGTTCAAAATAGAATAACCCCTTATATGTCCTATTATAGAGAAAAGCGTTCTCTACAATTTTCGAAGAATAAATTTTTTTTCGAAATCGCATCTTTTTTCGAGATATTTCAATTTTTTTGCCGAAATTGCGAAAATGACAATTTGTTTTTCCTATAACTCCGGTAAATGGATTTTCCCCGATATGCGGTTTGCGTGAGGTGATTGGTAATATATTAAAGAATATTTTGGAAAATTTTAAAGAAAATCGTCGGAAGATTTTCGGAGAAAATCCCGAAAAACCTCAAAAATACCCCAAAAATCCGGTTTTTCACCCGGAAGGAAACTTTTCCGGGTTTCGAAATATCGATTTTCCGATAGATCTCGTCGAGTTACGTCGGATAGCGTTTTTTCCGCGACGATTTTCCTTCGCGTTTGGCCGTAAAAAAAAAAACACGCCAATGAGTCAGTGAATGAATGAATGAATGAATGAATGGATTCTTTCGGTTTCAGTTGTATAGTTAGTAGGAAATTTCTTTTTAATAAATAAAAACATATAAAATATGCAAGTGCTCCGTTTTTCGTGCCGGTGAGTGTAGACATACAAAACCAAACTAATTATAGTCAACCAAATGTATGGCACTCACTCACTTGATTTGGTGCAACGAACTAACTCAAATTGCCGAAATCCATATTACAATTAGTTTTTAATTATTTTCTTTAAATGTTAAGTTCTACGGCAAAAACGCAAGAAACTTTTTTGGTTTAAAATGAGATGTTTATCAATAATTTTTAAAGAAAGTCTCTAAAAAACAGTGGCGTACTACTTTTTTAGGTAAAATTATATCAAGACCTACCCATATCTACGCCACTGGTTAAAATAAAAAATATTTTCTGTTTAGAAAATACGTATTTATACCATAATATGTTATCCTAGAATTCAATGTAATATCACAAACGGTTTCTCAAATTAAAAAACCTAAGTAAAAATAAAACCTTACAACCCTGTTATCGAAAACCGAGCTTCGGAGGACATACCTTTATATGAACTTTTCGACTCAAAATTAGCACAAGAATCACCCATTAAAATAAGTACATTGCACTAATTAACACCCTGTATAAAGATTTCATTATTAAAATCAAATTTACTTAACATTTTTATGTATACGATATAAACGTATTGGCCCGTATTCAGCGCTCCATTTTAAGCGAGCGACTTTAACGTAAACAATGCCCTTAGTTACTCCATAACAACAATGTACAACTGTCAAGTTAAAGTCGCTCGCTTAAAATGGTTCTAACCATAGACAAAATATAAGAGACTGTTTAAAACATAGGAGTTATTCTACAACGTCTGTTAGTTCTGGGTCCCAGTACCAGAGGCGCTGCTATCGAAAAATTAAATATATTTCGTAAATTAGATAGAGGCCCGAATGCAAACGATCGCGACTTTCGTCTTGTTTCGTTCGGCACGGTTCGGCAGCATCCTTGCTGTTCTTGTTAATTTTTTTGTTTGTGCCGGTAAGTTTCGTGAGTGTTTAGATGCCATTTTTGTGTATAACCTAAATTTGTGAGTATTTTTATATTTATTGGTTTTTCCTCATTCATCCAAAGAGCTGATACTATACCTCCCTATGACCTATGAGGATAGTTTTGCTGATAAACGATAAATGTTTTACTTATGTATACTTTAAAAAATACGAAGCCTGAATCAATTTATTTTTCAGTTCTACTTTAGTACTTTGCCTTATCATGGTGCATCCTGGGTAACACTAAAGGGTATTATTAATATTGTATTATTATTATTGGCACTGTTATTTTTGTCGAATGATTTTGTGTACTGTAAATAAATAATTAATGATATAATGTATTGTTTGTATATGTAATTATGTACAGTGAAGGGCAAAATTGTGGAATAAATTCATTTTTTTGAGAATAGGCGGCTTTGGCCCTTAGGGCGCGATAATGTTGCCCCTCACTGTATATAATATTGTATATGTATATGTAATTTTGAATAAATACCAACATTTCTAATTTACAAAAGTTGTAGTTCTTATTTTTTTTATTTTAAACATTTATATACAATCGAATTTGGTAATTGTGTAGCCATTTAATAGCCATTTTCCATTCTTGAGGATTAGCTATTGAATGACTACGCAATTATCAAATGCATGATATTATTTAGTTAGAAATACAAGAATAAAATTTAAATTTACCGCCTATTTTTAATTTTGAAATATAGAAGAAATCTACTTTGAAAGTCGACCTTGATATTAGTTCCTGGGTCCCCGCACCAGGGGCAGTTCCATCAACGCTAGGCCAATTTTTAGTAAAGGATCGAACTCTCTCATATTTCTTTCTCTATGGTTCTAACGTTAAAATGGGGCGCTGAATACAGGCCATTAAGTTTGGGACTTAAACTCTATTCCAACTAAAATGAGAATTTGGTGATATTCCTGTCTTTTCCACGCAGATCAAAATTTCCCTAGTGTCAATGTTAATTCTCCCATTGGACTAGGGGAATTTTACGGCGCGCGGTTGAAATCCTAGATTTTGAAGTTACGCTGTTGCCATATGCCTTTGCAAATTTCAGTTACAAAATCTCGCTCGTTGTAGTTATATTTAAAAAATCGTATAATATTCAACTAATATAATACTCGCAAGCTCATATTGTCATCCTAATCCTCTTTTATAAACTCTATTCCAACTAAAATGACAAATTTAAAACGAGGTTACGATCCCAACGTTGCCGGTTTGCAATTCAAATCCTGTCTATTACTGATTTTCAGGTTATATGGTTATTTGAAGTTTGAAGGTTATGTTTACTTTCAATGTTTACAAATGAAAATAGTTGTAAATAGAGGAATTTAAACAATAAAAAGAGGATTAGGATATACGATTTTTTAAATATAACTACAACGAGCGAGATTTTGTAACTGAAATTTGCAAAGGCATATGGCACAGCGTATCTTCAAAATCTAAGATTTCAACCGCGCGCCGTAAAATTCCCCTAGTCCAATGGGAGAATTAACATTGACACTAGGGAAATTTTGATCTGCGTGGAAAAGACAGGAATATTACCAAATTCTCATTTTAGTTGGAATAGAGTTTATCATTTGCGCGCAGCGGTCAGTTTATTCCTAATCCGGCAATTCACTTGCGAGCAAGGTTGCAAAAGGTAGATGGTCACTTGCGCGCAGCGGACGCAGCGGTTAATAAATACAGGTAGATAAGTACTTTAGCCGAACACCTAAATTATTCTATACTAACTTATGTAATTGAAATCGAATCTATTTGAAAAATCCCAATTTGGGATTCCACAAATCTACTATAAAGGGCGTCGCTATAAGATTGGGACATGGCTTACAACAGACTTCTGTGGAGAAAATAAGGTGATTTAACCTAACTTACATATGTATAAACAAAAGTTGTTATCGGTAGTTAATATCGATCCCTCTTAGTTTTAAGGAGGTTCCACAATCTCCTTAAAGCCCTAATTGTTACGCCCATGTTATTTAACTAATTTTTGTACCGAAACTATATTTAACGGTTTACTTATAACGATTTTTTACTCTTTGCAATTTTCTATAAAACCTATATTTTTGGAAATAAATCTTTTTTTTGCGTTTATATGATTTGCGAATTCCCTATTTATCAAAAAAATCTATCAGTCATAGAACTTGTAGAAAACAAGACATACATTTATTATTTTAAACGTTAATATTAAAAATTTGAATTTTGAATTATAATTTATCATAGCTTGGATGAAGCAACGTCCAGTATCTATATGTATAGATTGATTTGAGTCTCATTACAAACTCATTAGAAATAGGGTCGTCCGATTAAGGGAATACTTCAATTTGGAATAGGAAAATTCCCTCCCAAGAAAAAAGGGGTCAAAAAATAATGGTTAAATTCGGTGCCAAATTTTACTTCTATCTGAAACTGCATAGGTAAATTCGGTCCCGGGCTAAATGTTTTAAGAGGACCAGTGAAATAAAACTGTAATAGGTATCTATTGAATAATTTTTGTTTTATTAAAGAAAATATAATATCATATATAATATCTACATATTTAGTTACATTGTCGGTACTTAAGTGCATATTGTATAACTAATCTAATATAATTAAATGCTACAGTGAAATGAGACACATTTAACAAAATGCAAACGACTTATTTCGTTTTTCGCATACGATTCAATCATTTTTGTAATAAATTTTTGACGATTTTTAATTTTGCTATTGGTAATTTTAGCATTCAAATGTACACTTTGTAATTTTACATTGGTTTCGATTTGAAACTCTTTAAGTTTATTAATAAAAACAAAAATGTTTGGATGAGACTTGTAAAACGAATCGTTACAATGTCTATGAAAAGATTCACATGTATTTGTAGTCCGTGTAAGTTCTGCTGAGTTGTTAGCCCAAAATAAAGGAGGGAATAGTGACTCCTCAGATATGTAATTATCTAGAAAATAATCGGAGTACATTTGAATCTTTTCATCGTCTGGTGCTATTGACAGCAGATCGAATACAAAACAATCACTTATTTCTACAGGATTTAAGAAAGTAAGGGCAAAAGTCATTTTTAGGCATCGCCCCGAATCGGAACTTTCATCTTTGTAGGCAGATATTAAACCAATTTGCTGAATTTTTCTATACCATGACTGCAAAAGATGGAATCGACATCAGATTATTTGAGCTAAAGGCCAAACTTGTTCAACAGCCTTATGGATACCTTTTTCAAAATCTATTACTATTTCAGAAATATCTAATCTAACACTATTTCTGATGCAGATTTCTGTGACAATATTAAACAATTTTTTGTACGTTTCAGTACGTTTGTTGGGTAATAGGGAAAAATTAGAGGAATATAGTGGCCGTTATAATACCCGTGTATAGTGAAAAACTGATAAAAAAATTGTGGGCAGTAGTTAAACGTGCCATCTAAATATATTCGTCTGACATTTCCCATAAATTCAATATTTGATATACACGAAAATACAGCGATATGATCAGCCGCATCATTAAAAAGTAGAAAATTTTCACCTCTGGATGTTTCGATGTGGATTTTCGCCAGAATGTCGAAAGTTTCTTGGACACTAGTTGGCAATTTTGGAAGCAGTTTTCGACGAGCGTTGTACAAATTCTTCCTTATTAACCCAACGTCTGACGTATTTATCGTTGAAGGCAGATTGTCTTGAAGCTCCCGGTGGATGATTTTTGGAAGCTTCTCCGATAAATCATCAATAGCCTTTCTTTTACAAGAAGTGCTTACTAATTGGCGATTCAATTGTTCCACTTGCATTTGCATTATGATAATGCTCCTTCACATGCTTTGTGACAGTTATATTGTTCACTTCACCCATACTAAGTAAATACGATCTACACTTTTTATTAACACATGTCCACCGCTTTTCACCACTTTTTAAATTTTTTCGAAAACTATGCTTATAGTTATTTATAACTATTAGATGCTTTCCTTTTTCACTCAAAATAATATTAAGATCCATGTTACAGACTACAGAGAATACTCGAATCAACTGAACTAAGTAATAAATCCATTTAAGGTATTTATATATTTTTCATTTACTATTTAGTATTATTTTCCCATTAAAAATCCATACTTGCTAATTTCATCTTTCTACGAAAGGGATTAAGTACCTCAGTATCGTAAAACTCCAGTTGGGAGGGAATGTACCTACCGATAAATGGGTATAAAATTTTTAATTTAATCTGCTACGTACCGGGACCTAATTTACCATCACCCCTTCAATTTGCGCGCAAGTGAAGGGTCCAGATTATTGCCATCAGGCAAGAAAACTTGACCGTGCGCGCAAGTGATAAATCACCTAAGTTTGAACCAGCATTCATAGTTAAGCATTCATAAAATAATAAAATTACAATTGCAGATCCGTACTTAAGACGACTAAAATTTTTATTATTCGTTATAATTAGATATGAATTATACATTTTTTTTTTCGTTTTTTCGTGAGATGATTGAGGATTGAACTTCAATAAATTTATTAACTTAAATAATAAATAAAAAATTAAAATTTAAAAATATTTTATATATTTGAATAAATTACGGGGGGATCCTTTTGAGCCCCTTAGGCGTTCCCTATGTTTTTTTCCAGGAATAAAACATTTCCAACGGTTTGTTTACTTTCCAATATTTATCGTTAACCTGGAAAATTGATTAGTAAATTAGTAAATTGAAATTATTAGTAAAGAAAATAATTGAATTTACTTTAGGAAATAAAGCGAAAGATTTTTGAGTTTTGGATTTTGCGTTTTTTTGGTTTATTAGCGTTTCTCTTCTTTAATGATTTCCTCGGTTTTCTATATTTCCTTAAGTTTTTTTGTTTTTAAATATTTCATTAGAATTTTCGAGTAATTAAAAAATCTGAAACTCCTTATAATACCAAAATCCAAAAATGCTTCTGAAGGCCGAAAATAGCCAGAAACCCCAAAAAATAACCTAAAAGGCCAAAAAAAATCAGAAATGCAAGACTCCAAAAATAAAAAAAATCTCTAGAAACCCAAAAAACTCCCAAAAAACCGAGAGAAATACAAGGGTCGCCAAAAACCCCCAAAAAACGCAAAAAAACCCAAAGAAACTCAAAAATAAAAACCGAAAATATACTTACTTGTCCCAACGTCTGATTCCCATTCAATTGAACGTATTGACCCGAACTGGGGGAAATATAAATGCAAAAATTTAATAAATTATGTGTCGTTGACAATTGAGAGTCCAAATCCAGTGTCAGTCGCATCGCAAGGTATTTGTGCAGGTGATCGACTGTTGCATTTCCCGTCGTTTTTATGTATCTAAAAATTACACAATAATTATGCAAATTGAATTTTTTTCGTGATTTTTTTATTATACAGGGTGTTATTGAAATGAATGTACATATTTAAACTGTGAAGAATATTTGATATCAAATAATGAATGGCACTTACGGCCATTTTCATAATCAACTTTAAAAATAGTTTATTTAAGATTTTAAACCGAGTGTTGGTATATTGGTTCCCGACAGGTAATAAATTAAAAGTCAGTAGGTACCTGATATCAATTATCAAATAGGTAAATTGGTTCCCAATGGTGGAGTTCAATTGGTCCCCGCGGTCAAATTTACCCAAATATAATCCTTTTTCAACTCTAAAGCTATCAGTCAGTTGGTCCCCAATACCGGCTTAAGGGTTTCTAGAAAGGACCGATGGGAATATTTATAATTTCAAAATTTTCTGGCAAATTTCGATTATGTATTTTCATTTCGTAGTACAATTTAATGAGGATTTTATGATTAGGGGAAATTTTTTGACTTCTGTCTTTTTTTTCTATTTCAATAGAGGGAAAATCCCATCCCTTCCAGTATACTTCTAGAAAATTAGGTGTACTTTTCATAATAACAAATTTCGATATTGTAAAATATTAAGGTACTTTAATCTTGAGCAAAATTCACATTTTTTGACATACCTCGTATAAGATTGATAAAATTTGAATTTTGATGGTTGCATCTTGGATTTTAGATCATGCAGAACTTTTTGTGAAGAATAACTATTTCGTAAAATTAATAATAAAGTTTCCCATATGTTGCCAACTATTTTTTGAAATCCATTCGTATATTAAAATTAAAATAATTCTTTTTTTGTACAGAATTTTTCTTTTAATATATAATATACACTCACCGGCACGAAAAACGGAGCACTTGCACATTTTATATATTTTTATTTATAAAAAATGAAATTTAATGTTATATGATGTTCTATTGGTATAATAACTTACATACGAACAAAACATGTCTTAAGTAATTTCTAACAACAATCAATCGTTTATTTGAAAAGAAAAACTGGGATTTAAGCTCTTTTAGAGGAATGGGACCTTATTCCTCAAGAGGACATTCGGCATTCAATTTTAGGCATGCCAAGAGGATACGTGCAATAATTCGGGCACGTGGAGCCAACACACGTTATTAAAAATGCGCCTCACTAGTTTTTGCTAGCAATACGTTTCAGTTTCCACTAATTTAAGGTCACTTTGGCACAGCACCAATCTGTGGTTTTTCAAATCGTTTTTTTTTAATGTAACCAACCACTTTTTCTTTTTAAATAAACGGTTGATTGTTGTTAGAAATTACTTAAAACCTGTTGTTTTGTTTGTTTGTAAGTTATTACAACAAAAGAGCATCATATAACATTAAATTTCTTTTTAATAAATAAAAACATATAAAATATGCAAGTGCTCCGTTTTTCGTGCTGGTGAGTGTATATTGTACCAATTGTATAAATTACTAATGCAATGTAAAATCTTATCTAATCGGATTAGGAATACTTTGACTGCGGGGACCAATTAGGCCATTAAATTTTGAAACTGGGGACCAATCGACCTTTAGGATTATGGAAACCCGCTGACAAAAATGAACGTGGGGACCAATTGACCAACACCGCTGAAAGCCAAACAGATGAAAATAGAGAAAATCGATCCCTCTTAGTTTTAAGGAGGTTCCACAATCTCCTTAAAGCCCTAATTGTTACGCCCATGTTATTTAACTAATTTTTGTACCGAAACTATATTTAACGGTTTACTTATAACGATTTTTTACTCTTTGCAATTTTCTATAAAACCTATATTTTTGGAAATAAATCTTTTTTTTGCGTTTATATGATTTGCGAATTCCCTATTTATCAAAAAAATCTATCAGTCATAGAACTTGTAGAAAACAAGACATACATTTATTATTTTAAACGTTAATATTAAAAATTTGAATTTTGAATTATAATTTATCATAGCTTGGATGAAGCAACGTCCAGTATCTATATGTATAGATTGATTTGAGTCTCATTACAAACTCATTAGAAATAGGGTCGTCCGATTAAGGGAATACTTCAATTTGGAATAGGAAAATTCCCTCCCAAGAAAAAAGGGGTCAAAAAATAATGGTTAAATTCGGTGCCAAATTTTACTTCTATCTGAAACTGCATAGGTAAATTCGGTCCCGGGCTAAATGTTTTAAGAGGACCAGTGAAATAAAACTGTAATAGGTATCTATTGAATAATTTTTGTTTTATTAAAGAAAATATAATATCATATATAATATCTACATATTTAGTTACATTGTCGGTACTTAAGTGCATATTGTATAACTAATCTAATATAATTAAATGCTACAGTGAAATGAGACACATTTAACAAAATGCAAACGACTTATTTCGTTTTTCGCATACGATTCAATCATTTTTGTAATAAATTTTTGACGATTTTTAATTTTGCTATTGGTAATTTTAGCATTCAAATGTACACTTTGTAATTTTACATTGGTTTCGATTTGAAACTCTTTAAGTTTATTAATAAAAACAAAAATGTTTGGATGAGACTTGTAAAACGAATCGTTACAATGTCTATGAAAAGATTCACATGTATTTGTAGTCCGTGTAAGTTCTGCTGAGTTGTTAGCCCAAAATAAAGGAGGGAATAGTGACTCCTCAGATATGTAATTATCTAGAAAATAATCGGAGTACATTTGAATCTTTTCATCGTCTGGTGCTATTGACAGCAGATCGAATACAAAACAATCACTTATTTCTACAGGATTTAAGAAAGTAAGGGCAAAAGTCATTTTTAGGCATCGCCCCGAATCGGAACTTTCATCTTTGTAGGCAGATATTAAACCAATTTGCTGAATTTTTCTATACCATGACTGCAAAAGATGGAATCGACATCAGATTATTTGAGCTAAAGGCCAAACTTGTTCAACAGCCTTATGGATACCTTTTTCAAAATCTATTACTATTTCAGAAATATCTAATCTAACACTATTTCTGATGCAGATTTCTGTGACAATATTAAACAATTTTTTGTACGTTTCAGTACGTTTGTTGGGTAATAGGGAAAAATTAGAGGAATATAGTGGCCGTTATAATACCCGTGTATAGTGAAAAACTGATAAAAAAATTGTGGGCAGTAGTTAAACGTGCCATCTAAATATATTCGTCTGACATTTCCCATAAATTCAATATTTGATATACACGAAAATACAGCGATATGATCAGCCGCATCATTAAAAAGTAGAAAATTTTCACCTCTGGATGTTTCGATGTGGATTTTCGCCAGAATGTCGAAAGTTTCTTGGACACTAGTTGGCAATTTTGGAAGCAGTTTTCGACGAGCGTTGTACAAATTCTTCCTTATTAACCCAACGTCTGACGTATTTATCGTTGAAGGCAGATTGTCTTGAAGCTCCCGGTGGATGATTTTTGGAAGCTTCTCCGATAAATCATCAATAGCCTTTCTTTTACAAGAAGTGCTTACTAATTGGCGATTCAATTGTTCCACTTGCATTTGCATTATGATAATGCTCCTTCACATGCTTTGTGACAGTTATATTGTTCACTTCACCCATACTAAGTAAATACGATCTACACTTTTTATTAACACATGTCCACCGCTTTTCACCACTTTTTAAATTTTTTCGAAAACTATGCTTATAGTTATTTATAACTATTAGATGCTTTCCTTTTTCACTCAAAATAATATTAAGATCCATGTTACAGACTACAGAGAATACTCGAATCAACTGAACTAAGTAATAAATCCATTTAAGGTATTTATATATTTTTCATTTACTATTTAGTATTATTTTCCCATTAAAAATCCATACTTGCTAATTTCATCTTTCTACGAAAGGGATTAAGTACCTCAGTATCGTAAAACTCCAGTTGGGAGGGAATGTACCTACCGATAAATGGGTATAAAATTTTTAATTTAATCTGCTACGTACCGGGACCTAATTTACCATCACCCCTTCAATTTGCGCGCAAGTGAAGGGTCCAGATTATTGCCATCAGGCAAGAAAACTTGACCGTGCGCGCAAGTGATAAATCACCTAAGTTTGAACCAGCATTCATAGTTAAGCATTCATAAAATAATAAAATTACAATTGCAGATCCGTACTTAAGACGACTAAAATTTTTATTATTCGTTATAATTAGATATGAATTATACATTTTTTTTTTCGTTTTTTCGTGAGATGATTGAGGATTGAACTTCAATAAATTTATTAACTTAAATAATAAATAAAAAATTAAAATTTAAAAATATTTTATATATTTGAATAAATTACGGGGGGATCCTTTTGAGCCCCTTAGGCGTTCCCTATGTTTTTTTCCAGGAATAAAACATTTCCAACGGTTTGTTTACTTTCCAATATTTATCGTTAACCTGGAAAATTGATTAGTAAATTAGTAAATTGAAATTATTAGTAAAGAAAATAATTGAATTTACTTTAGGAAATAAAGCGAAAGATTTTTGAGTTTTGGATTTTGCGTTTTTTTGGTTTATTAGCGTTTCTCTTCTTTAATGATTTCCTCGGTTTTCTATATTTCCTTAAGTTTTTTTGTTTTTAAATATTTCATTAGAATTTTCGAGTAATTAAAAAATCTGAAACTCCTTATAATACCAAAATCCAAAAATGCTTCTGAAGGCCGAAAATAGCCAGAAACCCCAAAAAATAACCTAAAAGGCCAAAAAAAATCAGAAATGCAAGACTCCAAAAATAAAAAAAATCTCTAGAAACCCAAAAAACTCCCAAAAAACCGAGAGAAATACAAGGGTCGCCAAAAACCCCCAAAAAACGCAAAAAAACCCAAAGAAACTCAAAAATAAAAACCGAAAATATACTTACTTGTCCCAACGTCTGATTCCCATTCAATTGAACGTATTGACCCGAACTGGGGGAAATATAAATGCAAAAATTTAATAAATTATGTGTCGTTGACAATTGAGAGTCCAAATCCAGTGTCAGTCGCATCGCAAGGTATTTGTGCAGGTGATCGACTGTTGCATTTCCCGTCGTTTTTATGTATCTAAAAATTACACAATAATTATGCAAATTGAATTTTTTTCGTGATTTTTTTATTATACAGGGTGTTATTGAAATGAATGTACATATTTAAACTGTGAAGAATATTTGATATCAAATAATGAATGGCACTTACGGCCATTTTCATAATCAACTTTAAAAATAGTTTATTTAAGATTTTAAACCGAGTGTTGGTATATTGGTTCCCGACAGGTAATAAATTAAAAGTCAGTAGGTACCTGATATCAATTATCAAATAGGTAAATTGGTTCCCAATGGTGGAGTTCAATTGGTCCCCGCGGTCAAATTTACCCAAATATAATCCTTTTTCAACTCTAAAGCTATCAGTCAGTTGGTCCCCAATACCGGCTTAAGGGTTTCTAGAAAGGACCGATGGGAATATTTATAATTTCAAAATTTTCTGGCAAATTTCGATTATGTATTTTCATTTCGTAGTACAATTTAATGAGGATTTTATGATTAGGGGAAATTTTTTGACTTCTGTCTTTTTTTTCTATTTCAATAGAGGGAAAATCCCATCCCTTCCAGTATACTTCTAGAAAATTAGGTGTACTTTTCATAATAACAAATTTCGATATTGTAAAATATTAAGGTACTTTAATCTTGAGCAAAATTCACATTTTTTGACATACCTCGTATAAGATTGATAAAATTTGAATTTTGATGGTTGCATCTTGGATTTTAGATCATGCAGAACTTTTTGTGAAGAATAACTATTTCGTAAAATTAATAATAAAGTTTCCCATATGTTGCCAACTATTTTTTGAAATCCATTCGTATATTAAAATTAAAATAATTCTTTTTTTGTACAGAATTTTTCTTTTAATATATAATATACACTCACCGGCACGAAAAACGGAGCACTTGCACATTTTATATATTTTTATTTATAAAAAATGAAATTTAATGTTATATGATGTTCTATTGGTATAATAACTTACATACGAACAAAACATGTCTTAAGTAATTTCTAACAACAATCAATCGTTTATTTGAAAAGAAAAACTGGGATTTAAGCTCTTTTAGAGGAATGGGACCTTATTCCTCAAGAGGACATTCGGCATTCAATTTTAGGCATGCCAAGAGGATACGTGCAATAATTCGGGCACGTGGAGCCAACACACGTTATTAAAAATGCGCCTCACTAGTTTTTGCTAGCAATACGTTTCAGTTTCCACTAATTTAAGGTCACTTTGGCACAGCACCAATCTGTGGTTTTTCAAATCGTTTTTTTTTAATGTAACCAACCACTTTTTCTTTTTAAATAAACGGTTGATTGTTGTTAGAAATTACTTAAAACCTGTTGTTTTGTTTGTTTGTAAGTTATTACAACAAAAGAGCATCATATAACATTAAATTTCTTTTTAATAAATAAAAACATATAAAATATGCAAGTGCTCCGTTTTTCGTGCTGGTGAGTGTATATTGTACCAATTGTATAAATTACTAATGCAATGTAAAATCTTATCTAATCGGATTAGGAATACTTTGACTGCGGGGACCAATTAGGCCATTAAATTTTGAAACTGGGGACCAATCGACCTTTAGGATTATGGAAACCCGCTGACAAAAATGAACGTGGGGACCAATTGACCAACACCGCTGAAAGCCAAACAGATGAAAATAGAGAAAATCGGCTTACATGTTAATATCCTAATTTTTCAAGTACTATCTAATGGTGCCAAACAATAAAATATTTTTCATGAAAATTTCGAAATTTTTTATCACCCCGTATATATTTTATATCATGTCACTAGATAATACTTGAAGTTAGAATAGGAACATGTAAGCCGTTATTTTCGATTTTCAACATTATGGCCTTCAGAGCCAGAAAGCCAAAAATATTTTTGAAAAACTCATCTTATTGAAATATATATGCATATCAAATTTTATTAAAATCGGGTAATTAGTTTCCAATATATAGATAGTTTTAACCCGTCGTGAGACACCCTGTATAAAGAATAACATTTTTTTTATAAAGAATGACTTCGTCGTAAAATTAATAATCATTTATCTCCTCATCTGGTCAACTCCATCATCGTGGACACAAAAAAGTGGAATTTTAATTTGAACATTTATTTTCAGCCTTTATTTTAGATAATAAATAATTTTCTCTTATAAAAATTTTGTGTAAAATAAAAAATAATTTTACTTCTCTCTTGAAGTATTTTCATGTTTTCTTCATTTGCCAACACTCCGTAGATTCAATCTAAGATTTTCACTCAATTGTTTTACATTAGGCTTGTTTATAATGATTTTTATGATCAATGTAGTTTTTAAAATATGGATTTTAAATTAAAAAAGACTACTTAACTTAATCAAGAGCATTAAAAACAAAAAATCTATCATTTTGGACTTGGTCACTTTCTCTCGTATACGGACGATTAATTTAAAAAACAATTTAAAAGTTCAAAAGATACCAAAAATTTAAAGAAGAAATTGAAATACACAGTACCTTATAGAATTTTCTTTCAAAGCCTTAACGAGCGGATTTTCCCCCGACATTTCCGTCGGATGAGGTTTGAAAACCAATTCGATTTCATTTAATGTCAATGGCTCAGACGGGCCTTCTCCTTCTGTATCAGTTTGCTCAGTACGTTCGCTAGAATTTTCGCTTTCTTCGCTCCTTTCTGATGTTAAAACGCTGAAAAGATTTAAAAAAAATTAAAAAAAAATTGAAAAATTGAAAAAATGAGAAAATAAAAAAGAAATAAAAAAAATAAAAAATAAAAAGTAAAAAAATTGAAAAACATTAAAATTAAAAAACTAGCCCCCTTAATGCGGTAAAGGTTAGTTACTCCGTTATTAAGATAGATAGACAAAAATAATAAATAGGAAAAATGTTAGACTCCCTGAAATGCGTAATTTAAAATTATATTGAAAAATACAGGATGCTCTATAGAGATAGAGCATTCGATTTATAAATTGAAGTCGAACCAAACATACCTTTTTTTGGGCAATGATATACTTTTTATTTCACATTTGATTTCAGCTCGATTCGAATCAGAGAAAGAAAATTGAAAAATTGAAAAAAAAAATAAAAGTTGAAAATAAAAATTAAAATAAAATGAAAAAATCAGAAAAGAAACAAAAATTTAAAAAAAAATCAAAACAATTCATGTTATTTTGACGAAAAAAACCCATTTTTTTTAAATATTCAGGTATATTTAGATATTTGTTGAAAATACAGAAATAATGCAAAATTAAAAAAAAAAACATACCTTTTCGGTCTCTTCCCCATGGATTTACTGATAGAACTGACGCTGGAAGAAACGGGACTAGGCGGCTGTGAGGGAGTGCTCCTGCCAGATGCCGAAGGACTCAATGTTGCTGGTCCCTGTTGGGCAATGAGAGAGTTATTCGCAGGTGGCTGTGTTGACGAGTTGCTCTGCAAATTCTAGAGATTTTCAGAAAATTAATAGAGATTTTTAATAAAGCTTTTACAACAGATTTTATTAGAGAATTTTAATCGGATTTTTAAGAAGAGATTTTTCTATAAAATCATATTTTTAGATAAAAAAATGATACAAATAAAATAAAGAGCTTCTACAGGGTGTCCGGTAATGAATGGGACATACGCTAAGGGCAGGTTCTTTGGGTAAAAATATGACGATTTAACCAAATTTACCTTAGTCCAAAGTTGCTTTCTTAGGAAGTTATGGCACTAGGAAAATCGATTTTTTATTTCAATTTTTTTGTCAATCCAGCATAATTCAAGAATTATCTTTGTCAAATTTTACATTTGGGGGTTTTAGAGGTGTGCAATTAATAATGTGTTATCCATTTTGCGCGAGGGCGCCACTTCAGAACACTTTTTTTATCCTCTGAACGACCATAACTTTTTTGTACGTAGGAATTTAATAAAAAGGGATCAATTTACAAATACTAAAACACTTCTGCTTTAAAAAAGGTATACCTGTTTCTAGTCGCTAAGATGCACCGTTTCAAAGATAAATGAGTTTGAAATTTGTGCTGTAGGCTTACAAAACAAGGGTAATAACGAAGCTTTCGTCTGGAAATAACTGTAAATATCTAGAAATGAATGAAAAATTTCTGTAAACTGTCTGTAATGTCTGGAAACTGTCCGGAAATGCTTGGAAAATGTCTGGATAATATCTTTAAATGCCTGGAAGTGTCTGGAAATGTTTGGAAATATCTGAAAACTGTCTTGAAATTTCTGGAAATGTCTGGAAACTCTGGCTACGAAATATCATAACTAATAACCCCTAATTCATTACCTATCTAACAATAAGCATGCATGCAGCGCAAATTTCAAACTCATTTATCTTCGAAACGGTGCATTTTAGCGACTCAAAACAGGTGTATTTTTTTAGAAGCTAAAGTGTTTTAGTATATGGAAATTGATCCCTTTTGGTCAAATTCCTACGTACAAAAAAGTTATGGCCGTTTAAAGGACAAAAAAAAGTGTGCTGAAGTCGCGCCCTCCAGGTTAAGCGCGAAATAGATAACATATTCTTAATTGGAAACCTCTAAAACCCCTACATGTAAAATTTGACATAGATAACTCTTGAATTATGCTGGATGGACAAAAAAAAATTAAATAAAAAATCGATTTTCCTAGTACTATAACTTCCTAAGGAAGCAACTTCGGACTAAGGTAAATTTGGTTAAATCGTCATATTTTGACCCAAAGAACCTACCCTTAGCGTATGGCCCATTCATTACCAGACACCCTGTATAAATATGGGTCCGGAAATGCAATATGTATGTTGTCACCATATTGACAATTTCATACAAACCCAAAATTGACAAACCCAACCAAAAAAACTCACCTCCCCGTTCCCTTGAACGGCAACATCCTCCGTCTCCACGGCAATCGTTTCATTTACCTTCCTACCCCTATTCGGCCTACTCTGACTCTGCACTTTAATTCCCTCCTTGATGCTGTTCATCAGAGCCTCCCTCGAATGGCTCTTATTCAATTTGGCCAGCACTCTCTCCTGATGGGCTTCATACTCGTCCCTACTCGGGTAGATTTTCGATATCAACAAATCGAAGTTCGGATCCGGCCGCAGCGACCGCTTGGACACCAGCTTCTTCCGGCACGTGGGGCACTCCTTGTTGCCCGATCTCAAGGCCGTTATGATGCAGTCGGAGCAGAAGCGGTGCAGGCATTCCTTCGTGGTCATCGTCTTGCGAAGCATGTCGAGGCAGATGGGGCACATGAGCTCGCTGTGGAGGCTGCGCGGGCTGACGGCGATTTCCGTGTGATCGGTGACGGGATCCTGAGGGGTGCGGTGCAGCTCGTAGAGGGACAGCTCCCACGTCTTGGTGAGGCCTAGTTGATCGGAGGCGGTCATGGTGGTTTCAATTGAAATGCGGAGTAAATAATGAGTGTTTTGTATTGCGAATCACTTTAAAAATCACTTGTAAATCACATAAACTGGTTAATTGGGAGCAAGAAGGGGGCGAATTGAGTGAAAAAAGTGCGATTAAAACACAAACAAAACCGAATATAAACAGTATTTGGATGGTAGACAGCTGTCAATGTCAAATGTCAAGAGTGTCATTGGTATGAAGTTAGCGTTTTAGTTAGATGGATCTTTTCTCTTCGTCGAGTCAATTCGATCCGTGTTTACAGGGAGTCGATCTAGGATTCAAGCCGACT